>OY740719.1:72499133-73816491 GCA_963513945.1 Hydrotaea diabolus
TATCGATGTTGTCGACCTTTGACCACAAAATTTCAGCTTAAATTAAAATATATCGAAGACCATTGTAGGTGATAAAGCCGATGTCATGCCATAAACTGCACCCAATGGTCAATCATTGTACTATTTATATTTCGTGTTCGGCAATATAAACACAATAATATATCATTGGAAATGGTTTTATTGTCTTTCAAAATATTCTCCTTTAAGATCAATACACTTTTGCATGCGCACAAAACAATTTTCAAAGTACTTTTTCACTCCGATTGAGACACCTCCAAAACATGAACGTTTTCAAACGCTTTAACAGCTGCTTCGGGCGATGAAAAACGTTCACCACGCATTTTTTTCTTCATGCTAGGGAATAAGAAGAAGTCATTAGGTGCCACATCAATTCGACATCTTGAGTGGTCAAATAGTTCATCGTTTCAGCTAATGTGTGAGAGCTCGCATTGACGTGTTGCAAAATGATCCGTCTTCTATTTTTATCTCCCTCATTTCTTCTTCTTGTATACCACTCAGTATTGGCCGTCCTACGTTCCACTAAAGGCATTGTGGCAACATGGCCGTTTATACCGTAAAAAACGCAATCATTTCCTTTGATGTACTTCTTCCACGAACAAATTTTGTTTGATTTGGCTCGTCTTGAAAACCCCATACGGTCGATTGCTGTTTTGTTTCGGGTTCATATGCATAGATCCATAATTCGTCACCTGTGATAATGGTATACACTGCCTTTGAGCAACCGCGGTTATTCTTTTTCAACATCTCTTTGCACCAATCCATACGAGCCTTTTTTGAGCATTCGTTAAATTATGTGGGATCCAACGAGAACACATTTTTTCACGGCAAAATGAATATGCAATATCTTATTGATGCTTGTCATACTAATGACCAAGGATGATAATGACGCTATGTGACATGTCGGTCTTGCTTAATCAGTTCACGCACAGCATCGTTGGTTACTGGCAAAGTGACCGAAGTTGGACGTCTTTCACGAAATTACGAACGGCCTGGAGTAAACGGCGTCCAAGACTGAACTCTTGGTACCAGCGATTAACAGTGGTTTTTGGTGGTGCTTCATCAAGTTGCACCGAAACAAGTTGATTTAAACGCTCTTGTCTCGATAACCCACTCCGAACATCGTAAAAATCTTCGCACGAAAATGTTTACGGGGTAATTCCATTATTTGACTGAGATGAATTTTTAAACACAAAAATAACCTGTAAACAAAACAATTCGCCATTAAATGACAAAACTTTTTGAGTGAAGTTATGCTAAAAATGTCAGTTTCCAATGGAAGTTCCAGTTTGCATCTGGGAACACTAGTATTGTCAGGACCCGAAATATAAATTGCAAACCTCGTAGCAATGGATATTCACTAAAATCATTAGACCAATTTTCATATATGGAGCACTGGCATGTTGGACTGGTTGTTGAATGAAAGACTTACCTACGTTTGAGGTATGTAGAAAAGCAGCGCGCACGGACGTCGCACGGTACTTACTCAGACGACTTGACATAAAGGCTTGACGAGATGATCCGGAGGAAAAACTCGATCTTCACACATGGCTCAAAAGCAGATTCAGGTATAGGATAAGGGGTTTACTTAGATTCCTTTAACCAGGAAATACTTAGTAGGGACATAAATACTGTTGCACTCGTTTTATGCTGTAAAATAAAAAGTACTGAATGTTTTTGGACCAAATATTTTTTAATATATTTATTGATGTATATTGTATCCAAAAAGAATCTACTTTTTCGCAATGTCTGCCTTATGCCTTTACATACGTCTAAGTCGCACTGGCCAATCTTCAATAGCTGCACGAACATCGTCAATTGGAAAATTGGCCACAGCTCAAACAAAAGCAGTCTTAAGAGGTCCAATGTTGGGGTATCTTTTGAGACAAACCTTTTCCTCTAAAACCGTCCACAATTTGTAGTCCAATGGGTTCAAATCTGGACTGCCTGAGAGTCATTCTTCAGAGGAAATGAATGCTGGCGAATTGTTCCGAAGCCAGGCCTGGGACGTTTTAGCCTTATGGGCCGGCGCAGAATCCTGCTGGAAAGTCCATGGCTGGTTTTGGAACAGGGAATTGTTAAGAGGCTTCACAACAGCTTCCAAAACGGTTTCTTGGTAAAGTTTGGCCGATGTTTTGACACCTTGTTTGCATAAATGCAGGTCAGGGACCCCATCGTAAAAGACACCCCACCAAACCATGACTAAAGCTGGGTGATGACCCTTTTCCACCCTTGGGATCAGTTCAGATGCTTCCTTGGATGACCGCGCATACACTCTATCATTTTGCTTGTTAAATTTTCCTGAAAGGTAAAAGTTTTTTCATCGGTAAACAAAATTTTTCTGTGCAAATTATCAGCGTGCTTCAACAAAAAACGTTTGCATTTTTCAATTCTATTTTTTTTAAAGCTGCAGTCAATAAAGGTCCGGTACGTCGTTTGAAAGCCCCAAGTCCCAAGTCTTTTTTAATGATTCGACTCATGGACTTTTGCGTGATATTCATCTCACGGGCCATGATTTTCTGTTTTCGAATTCTTGATTTAGCGGTGTTCGATCAGAGCGTGGGCGGCCCGACCAGTGGCGGTCTTTTACATCTCCAGTCTCCTCAAACAGTTTTATGCATCGGTAGACGAACATGCGGCTAATCCCTAGTGGCCGGAGCGTTTTAAATATCGTTTTTTTTCATTTCACACTTGAAAAGCGCTATTACAGCGCTTTTCACACATGAAAAGCGCTATTATCTGACCACTCCATGATTAAAGTTGAAACAATTTTAAAATCCCGTTACAGACTTACGCTATTGAGGTTAGCTTTCAAAACCCATATGACATTAACGGGGTATGTTCAGTTCTACTATTGAAATGGGTGTGTTCAATGTTGTAACAGTATTTATGTCTATACTAAGTATATCAATGTGTAGCGGACAAATGCATGGTCTTTCAGGCAGATATTTTAGCTGTCAATTCAGCCGCATCCAAAATTTTGAAAAGAATGAGCTGTCTCATAAAAATGGTGAAGATGGACAGACTTTGTAACTGCAGAATATCCCGGTCTCTCTGTTCGGCAATATCATCTTTTCTATCTAACTCAAGGATTGAAAAAATGGCGACCATGGGCTGTTTTGTCTCACTTCTCTCAGTACATTGAAAAAAATCAAACAAACTCATTCAGTCTCGCTTGAGCATTTGTTCGAAAAGGTCCGAGGTTATCTGTTTGATCTTGATTCTAGAATATAAATTAGATCTCTTGTACGGATTCTTGATGAGAACATTTTGGCTACATTTCTATAAGTGCTTGGAAAGAGGGAGATCAGCATTTCATCCATACAATCGCAAAGTTAGGTTGTATGAGGGAGACAATCTCTGATCTATCTATTTACCTAATAGCTCTACCATCGCAATAACACTCTGCTCTTTTCAGAAGGGTTTCAGAATAGGCCTCGGTGTGAGCCTGCAATTTTTCTCCTGGCGAGATAATCTTTTAACCTAGCCGAACCTCATTTATAATACATATTTTGGTAGATCTTATGGAAGTCTGTAATTCCGTTGACATAAGCCAATTCTTTCAAGAAATTCGCAGTGCAAAACGATTTCGTGTAGCATCAGTAGCGACAATAGGGTGCTAGTAAAAGAGATGGTATTGCTGTCGTAATCAAAGGGACCGAAAATCGCTTTCGTTTGCAAGCTTTTGAAGTGAAAAGCGACAGCAAAATTATACTTGCAGCAAACTGAGTTTAGAGAAGTTTACTCATTTCTTCCTTTATGGGATGTTGAGGGTAATAATACTGCCCGCTACGTAGTGCAAGCTAATGGAGGTAATGAGGCGCGCCCAGCTTTAGCCATTTTATTAAACCTTGATCACTAGATATAAAATCGAAGGAAGTAAGCAACTCTATCGCAAATTTAACTTCCTTTCCTATACACAAAGAGAGACACGCACACATACCCGAAATAAAACAAACGGAAACTAATATGAAAATCTCCACAGGCGGTTCCGAAATAAGACAAACAAAAGAAATACAACAAGAACGCTGTTTCCAAATGCCACACAAAGCAACCCATATCGGCGGCAGATACTGGCTTTGCAACATTAACCATGTCTATTCAGGCACAACAACTCCATTGAAGCAAAACAACAACAAAATCACAACATTCCTTGATGGGATTTTTGTTCAATTCCAAATTACGAGTAGCTAATTAAGGCGACAACAACAGCCCAGGGCGATGAAAACTTCTCCTCAATGTTGTTGTTTTTGACAAACTCGATAACCAGTGTTGTTGCACTGAAGGATTTCACTCAAACGTCCAACCGCTAGTCCGTCAGGCTACCCAAGTAGTGGCAATCAATGGTCATTTATGGCGTTAATTGATAATTGCACCATAGACAATGGAATGTAACTGGCTGACTTCTAGACAAGCACACATCCAGGAGGGGATGGTGTGGGATGTTTAATTGTTTGGCTGCTTCTTTAAGGTAAAGCGCAACGAATCAAAGGCAGAGTCGTGAGTTAAGGACACCCTTGATAAGTACTCATTTAGAGGGAGAAGGAAAGGCAGTGTGGGTGTATCAGTATGCCCGAATATACGTCAATTAGCCACTGGAATGCAGATCCTCAATTGAGTTCTTTAAAATTTTACTGAAGAAGAAATTTTAAGAAATTATCCTATTTTCGAATGACTAATGATGCAACAATTCCTCCTTCGACCTCTTGATAAACATTACTTCGTTGATAAGATACTTGGACGTGATTGTTTTGGGATCTTTTTTTACACACGCGGAGCGATAGTCGTCTTCTGTGGCGATTTTATTGCCATATGAAGGACGTACAAAAGGGACTAAAAGTCAATTTGAGAAGACAAAATTCCTCTCATGTCGCATACATACGTAGAAACAAAAATGCATTTTCTATGTGGTTTGTTGTATTTTCT
The DNA here is from genome assembly GCA_963513945.1 of Hydrotaea diabolus. Classification (NCBI taxonomy): domain Eukaryota; kingdom Metazoa; phylum Arthropoda; class Insecta; order Diptera; family Muscidae; genus Hydrotaea; species Hydrotaea diabolus. The sequence continues at coordinate 72,504,078 of OY740719.1, forward strand.
ATGTGGTGCGTTTTGCAATAAAATCGGTAAACAAGGCAACGCTTAATTTCTACTGACAGATTTCTGGCTGACGGATACTGGTAAGTGAGCAGGTTCATCGGAGAAATGCCATTAAGGCCATTTTTAACTGCATCGTTTACAATCCTCAACATCTTATAAGCATAAACCATAATCATGCTAAATTTCAGGCTCACGCTGAAATTCGCACGCTTTCGTGCTTTCAACAGCGACACGGTCGTACGGGACGGACGTTTTACGAAGATCAATAACACAGTGTAACAAAAAAAAATTAAGTCAAAATACCTGGGAAGTGTTATTATTTTTCTTGTAGATCTTACAACAAGAAACCGGTTTTGAAATTCCCCAAACACCTCCAAAATCTGGAGTTACGGGTTAAAAAACGGGTTTTCGGACTTTACGCACTTATATGCCAGTAACTTGGTTGAATATCCCGGTTTTAAGTTTTTCGGCTGATTTGAAAGAATAAACTGCGGCCTTTCGAATGGTGTATACCCTTTTAAAATCACACTGAAAAAATCTGTGTATTTTTCCTGTAAACTCATTTTTTTCAATTTTTTTGTAATTTTTTAACTTTGGATGCGTTTTTACACAGAATTTTTTAAAAGGAAGCGAACAATTTTTGAACTGAATAATAAAGACAGTATTCTTACGAATACAATTCGGTGTCATTTTTATTTTCCGTGAGAAACTGATTGAGTTATTCAACTTTTATTAAAACAACATTTTTTGAAGAAATACAATTATTGGCAATACTACTTAGAAATGTTTGTTTGACCGTTTTCTTTTTAATTGAACATCATCAGTATCCCATTTAAGTGACCAGCAATATTCGGAAATCATTTTTTTTATCTTTTCCTTTAAAACGTTTTTCCATTGTAATTATTTCGCCTTGTTCATCACTGAAAAACATGAGTTTACGAAAAAAATACACAGATTTTTTCCATTGTGATTTTAAACGTGTACGAGGGCGACCGCAAAAGTAACTGGCCTAACATAAAAAGAACCGTTTTTTTGGAATTATTATTATTTATTTTTCAACATAATCTCCTTCCAACTCAATACACTTCATCAAATGTTTTTCAAGTTTTTTAATTCCATCCGAAAAATAAAATTTTTCAAGACCTTCAAAATATGCCTCAGTTTCAGCAATAACCTCACTATTGGACGAAACTTTTTGCCACCGAGAATTTTTTTTAAATTTGGAAACAAGAAATAATCAGAAGGAGCTAAATCTGGACTATATGGTGGATGCGGAGCAATTTCAAATCGTTATTCGGACAGTTTTTGTTGAGTTAAAGCATTATTCTTGATGAATATTTTTTTTCTAAATGCGTCGTTTAATCTTGATTTCTTCACTCAACCGATCCAATAATGCACAATAATATTCACTATTTATAGTTTTTCCTTTCTCAAGATAATCAATAAATATTATACCTCTTGTATCCCAAAATACTGTGGCCATTACTTTTCCTGCTGACTTAACAGTTTTCGCCTTCTCGGGACCACTTTTACCAGCTTCTATCCATTGTTTTGACTGTTCTTTGCATTCTGGGATGTAGTGATGGATCCATGTTTCATCAACAGTTATGAATCGGCGAAAGAATTACACTGATAAATCGCTAAAAGCTCCTCGGAATTGGTCCAACGGACGATTTTTTGGGGCAAAGTCAACAAACGTGGCACCCATCTTGCGGATAGCTTTTTCATGTGGAGTTCATCATGTAAAATACTCCAAACTTGTTTTTCGTGTATTTTAACAATATCAGCAAGTTCTCTGAGCTTTATTCGTCTATCTTTAGTCACTTCATTAAATATTTTTCTAATGTTTTCAATAGTAGTAGCAGTTTTCGGTCTTCCAGAGCGTTGTTCATCTTCCGTACTTGAACGACCCATTTTAAATTGTTGAACCCAGGATTTCACGGTGGAGTATGATGGTGCATTATCACCATGAACAGAATTCAATTTATCTTTGATTAATTGTGGCGTATAACCTTTCATATAAAAGTGTTTAATTACCGCACGAAACTCTTTATTTTCCATTTTTCAAAAAATAATAAAACTTGTTTACTTCAATCACCTGTAACAAAGAATATAAACATTAAATATTTCGGAAATTTTGACAGATGGCTTATAAAAGATTGCTTTTAAAAAACAAAAAAAAAGTTGCTAGTAAAACAGAAAATGTGTCAGGCCAGTTAGTTTTGCGGTTGCCCTCGTATACACCATTTGAATGTCCGCAGTTTCTTGCTTCCAAATCAGCCGAAAAACTTAAAATCGGTTAATATTCAACCAAGTTACTGGCATATAAGTGCGTAAGATCCGAAAACCGGAATTTTACGCGTAACTCCAGATTTTGGAGGTGTTTGGGAAATTTCAAAACCGGTTTCTTGTTGTACTCAGTAAGATCTACAAGAACAATAATATCATTTCCCAGGTTTGTTTTTCTCTGCCACACTGTGAAATATGTATAAGTATACACTCTACAGTATATGGTATCCGAGTCAAGTAAACACTAATTCTTTTGGTGGAGGATAATAAAGATTTAAACAGCTAATAAGTAAAGCTCTCTCTCTCCTTCTCTCTCTCTCTCTCTCTCTCTCTCTCTCTCTCTCTCTCTCTCTCTCTCTCTCTCTCGAGGAACAAAAAAAAAACGGCACGAGATATTATCGTTTAACAACTGGAGGATGCGCACCACAAGATCAAAGCGAAAGGAATTTAAATTTTATCTCGACTGAAGAACAATACCTGTTTGTGACTTTTTCATGTCCCTAATAGGGGTACATAGTCAAGGCAAAAAATAGACTTTCATTTTTTTTTTTTTTAAATATGTTGAGAGTCGATTAATCGACTTTACAACTCTAGTCTCTTCGCGGTGGAAAGCATATACGATTGACTTTATCTCAAAAGGATAGAGGGCATCTCAGACTTCGGCAATGAATTTCAGATCAATTAGTCTTTCATTATTTCTGCTTAAAACTTTAAAAATAATCACCAGATTATCTACCAAACCGAACACTCTGTCGGGTGACCAGCATCCCATTACAAAGGGCAAATCCATTGACACTGCACTGTATAAGTACTGGTTGGTTGGCAAAGAAAGGTCTCTGCATTACATTGAATAAACACTGGTGGCCTTCAGGGGATTGCTTGGAGAAATTGGGAGCTTTTAACAGGCGCCAAATACTTTATATTGCTGCAAAATGATTTTGTTGTCCAGGCGATACTGTTTGAGGGTGCTAGGTGGCGCTGCAAAGGACGAATCAATAGAGCAGATTCAAACTTAGTAAAAGAACGGTAGCGATAGTGATAACAGCTGTTCTTTTAACGACTCCATTTAAGAGTCTGTTCACTATCCATTTTTGCCAGACAGTTTGTACATGGCCCTTGAACCTATTGTTGATCCTGATTAATACCGGATAAATCGGATTACGTGAGTACGGATCAGAGTTACTAAGAGTTGGAAAAATTACCTACTTATGGATCTAAGTGAGCTACGCTTTGGGCGTCTGCCAATCAAACCTAAGCTTACCTTAATACTTGTTACGTTGTTCTCAACGATTTAAATAATATGATGCTACTATATCCATTGAAACTTGGCTTTGTGCCCCAAAGTCTAATAAAAATAACCTATGTAGACGAAGTGATGCTCCATCGTCGGATTTTATGTGGATTATCTAGTGCATTCCACACAAATAAGTACCTGTGTCAACTAAAAGATGGGTCTTGCTGGAATAATTTTGGACGTTACAACTGTAATATTAATTTATAATACTTACCCGGTTCTACTGAGTAGTGCATGCTAGAATTCTTTATCAGCCTAGCATCCAATATACATGAGCATAAGGGTACATACAAGGTGATTCATTCACGACTTGACAAATTTCACCATCTTATTCCTTGGCTCATTTCATGAAAATATGTCCATCTTTGACCTTGCCCCAGAATGCAAAGGGAGAAATGGTAGCGGGTTGGAAGTTTTCGGATTGGTCGCAGGGTACTAGGGTACTAGGTCGGAGGGTACTAGGGTAAAATTGCTAAGTTTTGAACCAGTGGTCATTTTATTTGTAACATCTCGAAATATTTATCTGCCACCTTATAACGTCTATATATTATTGATCGTTGTAGAGTTCTTAGGCGATAAAAAGTCCGTTCGTAACCGTTTGTCTATTGAAAGCACGATTCAGTCCAAAACGAAAAAAGCTAGAGCTTAATAAACATGTATTCTGGCAGCAGATCATATTGAAATGTCGGTATAGAAAATGATCCAAATCGGGAAAAACGGAAACAATTTCCCTTATGATGGGCTAAAAAAATTTTCAGACCAAAAATTAATAATGTTATTAAAAAAAATGACCAGAAATTGACGTTATGCCTGGGGGTCCTAGGCGCCTAAAAATGTACAATACTCGGGTATTAAGAAACATAATGTAAGACCTCGACCCATGGAAGTCCCCTGGGTGCCGAAAAATAGGTCCTTTACTCGTACACATTGGACTTTTCTGAAGAAGCTGAATATGACAATTATTTAAGGATTTGGGTGGATTGGATGCGTTGAACAATGGGCGTAATCGATTGGTCCTGGGGCCCAAAAACCGTCATCTAATGTTTGGGGACATATGGGTATCAAGATGAACGGTGAATCTTCTCACAAACCCTAATAAGGAATTGTATTTAAGATTTTGACCAATTTGCGATTTTGCCCTAGGGTCCTAAAAATTGGCCACTTTGAACTATGGACATATGGGAGTAAAAAAACAATAAAATTATGTCACAAATCAGACAATTGCAATAATCCGATTCGAAGAAATTTAAGGTTGACTCATGGGTCCAAGGTCCCTAGGGAGCCGAGAAATCGGTCCTTTCGAACGTTGACACATGGACACTCAAAAACAGTGACATTTTCTGAATTATGACATTAATTTTACAATTTTGCCGAACTGAAGGCATTAACCTATTGGCGTTGTCTATGGACCCTGGGGCCCAAAAAATTCCCGTAACGTTCGGGACATATGGGTATTTAGAAAGACTGAAACTTTCTCACGAATCCAAATATGTACCAATATTTAAGGCTTGTGCCAATTTGAAACTTTCGGCCACTTTGAATTATCGACGTATGGGTATTAATAAAGAATACAATTTCGTCACGGTTTCTAATATCATAATTATTTTAATATCCGACTTACTTTAAGTCATTGACCCATGGGTATAAGGTCCCTAGGGAGCCAAAAAAGAGGTCCCCACGAACATGGACTGACAGAATTCGATAAATACTAAAGAATTAAAATTTTACGATTTGGCTAAATTTTATGTCTTAAATATTAGGTCCTGCTATGAACACATGTTTCGATCTGGCAACTCCTTCATATAGAAACAGGTGTCACAAAAGACGCATCCGCGATTTTTTTACAATGGAAAAATTAGTAATGCGTGGTGTCATAAAATATTTACATAAAAAAGGTTTATCGGGAAATTCATAATGATGTGGTGAATGTGTTAGGTGAAAGTTCTCCTTCATATGCAACAGTAAAAAATTGGGTTGCTGAATTTAAACGTGGTCGTACAAGCACTGAAGATGAACCACGTAGTGGACGTCCAAAAACAGCAACAACAACAGAAATTGTAGCCAAAGTGCATGATATGGTATTAAATGATCGACGAATAAAAGTGCGTGAAATAGCTAATATCATGGGCATCTCAAATGATCGAGTCCCTTTAATTTTGCATGAACAACTACAGATGAAAAAGCTTTCTGCAAGTTGGGTGTCGCACTTGTTAACAGTCGACCAAAACGCATAAGAATGAACATTTCTCAAGCTTGTTTGGATCGTTTTCAGCGAAATAAAATGGATTTTAAGCGTCGTTTCATAACTGTTGATGAGACATGGATCCACCACAATACTCCAGAGACAAAAGAACAATCCAAACAATGGACTGAAGCTGGAGGAAGTGCCCCAAAGAAGGCAAAAACAATTCAATCGGCTGGTAAGTTTATGGCAACGGTTCAACAGACTTCAACGGTATTTTATTGACTGGCTATCTGCAAAAGGGTAAAACAATAAATACAGAGTACTATTACAACCTTTTACATCAATTAAATGTACAAATTCGAGAAAAACGTCCTGGCTTACAACACAAAAAAACGCACCAGCGCACAAGAGTGTTTTAACAATGGCTAAAATCAACGAATTAAAGTACGAGTTGCTTGACCACCCACCTTATTCTCCTAATTTAGCTCCCAATGACTTTTACCTGTTCCCAAATCTAAAAAAAATCCTTGCTGGCGAGCGTTTTACCTCAAATGAAGATGCAATTACAGTTGTTAACCACTATTTTGAAGACCTTGAGGAAAGCTATTTTAATCAAGGGATAGAATTGCTAGATAAGCGTTGGACTAAGTGTATTGAAGTTTCAGGAGATTATATTGAAAAATAAAAATATTTTTGAAAAACTAACTATCTCTTTCATTGATAGGCTAAGAACTTTCCGAACCGCCCTCGTAGACATATAGGTATTAAAAAACAACAAAACGTATCGTCACAATTATTTTTGGAACTGGCCCAAAGGTCAAAGGTCCCTCGAAAATAATGCACTTTCAAACATTGACATATTGTTACTCAGAAACAGTCTCACAATCTCACTTTTCTCAATATGCATTTACTTTAAAGATATATACGGTCTTCCTTTTACCATTTCGGCACACTTCAACAATAGAAATATGGGTTTTCAAAAACAACCAAAAATCGTTTACGAATTTAAATCATAGTCCTAGATTTATCGAGCCCCAAAAATGTAGTTCTGTCAAACATGAACTAAATAGCAACTACCCAAATCCTATAAATTCCGTACTACAGCGCAATCCATGGTGGGGAGTATAAATGCTTCTGCCTGGCCGAACTTAATGGGAGCTCTTTTTATGCAAATAAATTTGTATGTTCTAGTCTGGATTCTGGACTTACACTAGCAGTTAGTTAAATATTTTTCAGTTGGCTTTCTAAATACTAATCCAGTGAAGCAGGGTCACGCTTAGCTTTAGCTTTTTAATAGTTTTTAAAATCAGTTTTAGCGTGCTGCCAATGTGATGAAAAAGCAAGTCAAGCTGTAAATACATCCCATTTAACATAGGGTAGAATATGGTCACAATAATGAAGACATTTTCACCCAGACAGTTCCGTTGAAAGGACATAATAAAATCTTGTGATATTAGGCAGTGAAAGCTAGATTTCCTACTACAAAGGACAATGGACAACAACTTTTACTCCAAACTTGGAATAATTAACAAAAGAAACAAGACATTATACGATCCTATCTTTTCTTCTGTCGTCTGTGACTAGTTATGCCGGGAGGACGAAATTAAGGCAAAAAAACGACGGGCAAGCAGCATAGTTTGACATCAACATTTTCGAAATTGAGCAGCGACTTGTAACTTGGAGCGGCAACTATGGCAACAGGATTTTAGCCTAACTGCGTGTGTGTGTGCGATAGTGTAATAAACTCCAGGCCATACAACATATGTACGTATACTCGTACAGCATACAGTCTTTACAGGAAAAAGGTTGAGTAAGGACATTTTGAGGCATACCTCCCTACAACACACACATTTATGACACAGTGGGGTAAAATATCTGTATTTTGTTGGACGAATCGACGACAATAATATATATCAGATGTCCATAGCTGTTTGTTTTCAAAGCCGATTTTAAGTTTTAAAGCCGACTTTTAATTTCAAAGCCGACTTTCAGAATCTTTATCGAATCGTCTTTGCTAGAAGACTTAGAGCTGTGGTCTAGGTCAAGGTCCTTTTGTATATCGAATTATCCGCGGATAAGTATAATATCTTTATATCGCATTGCATTAAGTTTCTTTGGTGTAGAGCCTCTATAGCGCGGTGTTGCCTCAAACTTATAAAGTACACTATATTTCTAGTGAACCTGCTATGTACTCAATTACATAACTTATTACGGTTGACAAGCTGTTGTTGATCTAAAACAGTTAAAAGTATTTCAATCACTCAATGATGTTAATGTCTTCTTCCTTCTTCAAAGTCCTTCCACCGAAGACTTGGTCCACCCTTTCTTGCCTTTTTTGGTGGTTGTCATCTAATCCCCTTCTAGCTGGATCAATTGATCCTAGCCAGATAAATTGCTTTGGTTTTATTATGTCAGAAATAGCTCATGGTTTGTTTAACATTCGTTGTTCTTTTTTTGAAGGATCTTTCCTTGGAACTAAACTTTCAACGCTTTATCAGCATTCCCAAGTACACATTTACCGATGATAAAGTTGCAAAGGTCATCCACAGAGCAAAGTAATCAAAGGCGCTAGGTCCAGACGAAATCTCAATGCTGGTGTTGAAGCACTTAGATACCACGGTAGTAGAGTAAATGAAATGGTGCTCGATCTGTCGCTAGCCAACCACCAAGAGTGGTATCGCTACCGAAGCCAGGCACAGGAGCAAGGTAAGTTGTACAGGCCGATCTGCTTGCTATCGCTAGTGGCTTGAGGCATTTGACCTCCCCAGACAGATCGAACACCTTCCATGTGCTGATCGTCAACATGGGTTCCGCAAGCTGCACAGCATAACAACAACACGATATCACCACACGTAGAAGTCTCGGTCTTAAACGAGCAAGCCAAACAACAGCACCGTCCTCGTAGCACTTGACCTTACCAAGAACTTCGACAAGGCCATACAGGTCACTTTGAAATGTGGGGTCTTAAACTATAAGAGAATTAAATGACTTAGAGACAGGAAGTCGAAGCCCCATAGAGTTAAATAGGAAGTATCTCTGGGTGCGGTGATATATCCGACACTGTTTAACCTCTACCCCTCTAAAATTCCTGCACCTACAGACGATGTCGAAATTATGTCATACGTTGATGATTGACAATTCTGGAGTCAGGACATAAAGTGGATGACATATGCGAGAAAATCAACAGTTACCTTACTTCCTTAACACACTTCTTCACTGCGAGTAATATGAAAATATCGGCCTCCAAATCTTTAGCTACACTTTTCACTGCTTCAACCGCAGAGGTGCGGTTGTCAGCAAATGTTAAAGTCGATGACGACAACTTCCCGACTGCCAACTACCCGAACCCTTTGCGGTCACAGTGGACGGTCGATTTCGGTACAGCCATTTTTAATAAGTTAGGAAGAAGGAACTAGGTCCTTAAGTCACTCGCCGGTAGTACTTTGGAATATGACAAGTAAACCTTGTTGACCTCTAACAAAGCGATAGGACGGTCTGTAGCGAACTACGAAGCGCCATGTGGTCGGCAAATATGAGTTTGACGCAGTGAAAAAAAATTCAGACCTGTTAGATTGCCGCTCAGATAACATCATCAGGGTGCACCTCATGTCTTCCGAGGACCATCTACAAGAGGAGACGAAGGTCCATATCGTGCGCAGACACAATTTCCTGTTGTCTAAGCAATATCTGCTTGGACAAACCACCATCTCACAGGATGCCACTGACCAGGCTGAAAACGATATGAACTTCATGATTAAGAGAGGGAGGTTAAGCGTTACAAGAGAGAGCCTTTTCATCATCGAAACTATCAGGCAGGTCTGAACGACATTTAACTGACAAAGTCGCAGCGGCAGCATCTAGCTACAGCGTGAATGAAGTGCTTGGGTAATATCCCCCAAAGATTTGAACAGAGTAGAAGACCTCGGCAGATGCATGAGGTATCTGTCTGCGGTATCTCTCGTCTTGAAGTCCTGTCGCTTTAAAAGGTGCAAATCAATAACTCATATATCAGGGTGGGTTATTTTAAATTAAAATCGGCAGTAAAAAAAGTACTAACAACTTTTTTTAATTTTTTTTGTTTTATTGGAACACCGTCCGATGCGTTTTCGCTACGGGCTGAAGATTGTTTGGCAGGAGATGAAGAATTTTATCGAAAAATTGTTTTTTTAGATGAGCTCAGTTTTATCTCTGAGGCTTTGTCAATAAGCAAAACTGCCGCATATAGGACCTAGAAAGAGAACCCACACGTAACTATTGAGAATCCAATGCATTTGAAACGAGTCACTGTTCGATGGGCCATTTTTCTTCGAAAATAAGCAAGGAGCCGCCGTAACTGTTAACGGTGAGCGTAACCACGCCATGCTCAACAAATTTTTATTTCCAAAAATACAATAGAATGACATGGACGACATTTGCTTTCAACAAGATGGGGCCTCAAGTCACACAGCCAACTGAACTATCGATATTTTACGCACTGTTTTTGAAAATCGAATTTTTAGCCGAAATTATTATGTCAATTGGCCGCTCCGGAGCTGTGATTTGAGCACATTGGATTATTTTCTATGGGGAGCCATTAAGGCAAAATGTTACGCAAAGTATTAGAGACAATTAAAACATACAATCGAAGTTGCCATTGAAGAGATTTAACCCGAAAGAATCGAAAATGTACTGAAAAATTGGATTGATCGGATAAGGTACTGTCGAGCCAGTGGTGGCAGTCATATGAATAATATTGAGTTCCATTATTAAGTGACAAAGTTCACCCATTCAAATAAAACCAGAAATTTGAAAAAATGATCAGTACATTTTTTTACAGCCATTTCAAATTTAAATTTTTAAATGGCTCACCTTTTATGTTATGAACGATAAGCAACCATTACCTTATATCGGCCCATGTGTTTTTAATGCTCCTATACAAATATACCTCCCCATTTGAAGTCCTGCCGGTATAACGGGTGTTCAATATAGAGGTATAGAGTTTTTTCAAAATAAAAAAATACAAAAAATCAAAACAAGTGTGGAATTTTTATTGTTCAACCGAATGGACATTTTATGCTCTTGTTGAATATAATTTCCTTCAAATGTTGCCACTATGCCTCAGGGTGTCTTCTCTGGGGTTCAATTTTGGATGACTCGTACGAGAATATCGATAGGTATGGCGTTAATGACACATACCATGCTTTTCGCGGTGTAAGTCTTTTCATAATGAAATGGTAATCAACACCGAAAAGAAAAACAAATAAAGCTTAACACAACTCACGCGTTATCTGTGAAAACGCCCTATTGAAAAAATACCTCTTGATTGTCCACTCGTTACAAACAATTTTCTAATAGCGATCTTGCTAGAATTTTGCACACTGCGTTATGAGAGTTTTACATCTAGCCCTGGTGAAATTCTGATATGTCGTTCTATATTACAATGTAGCCTCCAAACAAGTGGCCTTCCAGTTGTGAGGCTTTGCCTTTCTTGAAGCCAGATATATTATTCTAAATAGAAAGGCTTTGTGTACCACATTTTCGATCTTGAACGATTTTCTTACTTGATTTTTATATCGCGGTAGATAAAGTAATTACCTATCTCGAAGTAGCTGCCCTCCTCAAAATGTCACAACTTTTTCTTGCTTTAACCGAGTTAAAGCACACAGTAATGCCTTACAACCCCTTTGAATTATAAAAACTTCTCTATCAGTAGCATTAACCTTCTAGAGTTGTATTTTAACTGATTCACCTGATCAGTGGGTGTAGAAAACGTATTCTGAGCAGAACTTCGATTTTGAAAACGTTTCCTGACTGTGCCTTAATAGGATGTTAATGCCTACACGCAGGCACTTACGGAGAGTCAATAACAACTGACAGATTTTATTGAGATAATGTAAAGTTTTTTTGCTCCAAAATTGGAATTAGCTTCCAACATTATCGCATGATTGTAGTTGTTTTCGGGTTCAGACCATTCGGAAAGTTCTTAGCCTATCAATGAAAGAGAATAGTTAGTTTTTCAAAAATATTTTTATTTTTCAATATAATCTCCTGAAACTTCAATACACTTAGTCCAACGCTTATCTAGCAACTCTATCCCCTGATTAAAATAGTTTTCCTCAAGGTCTTCAAAATAGTGGTTTACAACTGTAATTGCATCTTCATTTGAGGTAAAACGCTTGCCAGCAAGGATTTTTTTTGGATTTGGGAACAGGTAAAAGTCACTGGGAGCTAAATCAGGAGAATAAGGTGGGTGGTCAAGCAACTCGTACTTTAATTCGTTGATTTTAGCCATTGTTAAAACACTCTTGTGCGCTGGTGCGTTGTCTTGATGAAAAAATATTTTTTGTGTTGTAAGCCAGGACGTTTTTCTCGAATTTGTACATTTAATTGATCTAAAGGTTGTAATAGTACTCTGAATTTATTGTTTTACCCTTTTGCAGATAGTCAATCAATAAAATACCTTTGAAGTCCCAAAAAACCGTTGCCATAACCATACCAGCCGATTGAATTGTTTTTGCCTTCTTTGGGGCACTTCCTCCAGCTTCACTCCATTGTTTGGATTGTTCTTTTGTCTCTGGAGTATTGTGGTGGATCCATGTCTCATCAACAGTTATGAAACGACGCTTAAAATCCATTTTATTTTGCTGAAAACGATCCAAATAAGCTTGAGAAATGTTCATTCTTATGCGTTTTTGGTCGACTGTTACCAAGTGCGGCACCCATCTTGCAGAAAGCTTTTTCATCTGTAGTTGTTCATGCAAAATTAAATGGACTCGATCATTTGAGATGCCCATGATATTAGCTATTTTACGCACTTTTATTCGTCGATCATTTAATACCATATCATGCACTTTGGCTACAATTTCTGTTATTGTTGCTGTTTTTGGACGTCCACTACGTGGTTCATCAGTGCTTGTACGACCACGTTTAAATTCAGCAAACCAATTTTTTACTGTTACATATGAAGGAGAACTTTCACCTAACACATTCACCATATCATTATGAATTTCTTGTCCCGATAAACCTTTTTTATGTAAATATTTAATGACACCACTCATTTCTAATTTTTCCATTGTAAAAAAATCGCGTATGCGTCTTTTGTGAACACCTGTTTCTATATGAAGGAGTTGCCAGATCGAAACAAAATTTAACATGTGTTCATAGCAGAGATGGAAGTTTCCAAAACACTTAACTTTTTTCTGTTTATACCGCGCTTGTTGTGCTAGGCTAAGAAGTTTCCGAGCCGCCGCAATGAGATCCATCAAAAATGGATGTTCAAGACAGTTTCCATAGTTGAGGTCGCAAAAAAGACACCCTGGGGCATAGTTGCGGCCAACATTTGAAGGAAATTATATTCAACAATGACGTAAATTGTCCTTTGGAATGAATAATTAAAATTTCTCACTTTTTTGATTTTTTGTATTTCTTTATTTTGAAAAAATATACCTCTAGATTGATTACTCGTTGTACCGTCAGGACCTCAAATGGGGAGGGATCTTTGTATAGGAGCATTGACGACTTTACCGACAGTGCTTTAAGCTTTGAATCTAAGAAATCTTTTTCTCGTCAATAAGTTTGGCTAAAGATCTTGAGATAAATCCAAAGCCTATATTTTAAAATTTGACTCTGTTCGGATAATATAAAAGATAAATCTCATAAACAAAAAGGTCTTGCCAATTGCCCACTGTGCGCACCGTCTTTCCAAGGAATATTGTGACAGTTCTTATCTCGATGTGAGTGTATATGGGAGTGGCTCTCTGCGAGTTTGAAAGCGTGTGTATGTGTGCTTTGAACCTTTTAGGTTAATTGCTCTGCCAGGCGACATTGTTGCATAAGTCAAAGTCTATTGTTACTACATTAGCGAGCGATTTAATGTATGCGTGCTGTTGCCAAATCCTATAAACATTTTATATTTTATGGGCCACGAATGGCAAAACACCCGGATACGTGTCCACGCGTCACCCGTATGAGTCAATGCAAATAGTTTCCTTTACTAGAGATTTGTTGAAATAGTGGTGCCTTCTTGGCCAATTCTTTTAACACTTGAACTTAAGCACAAAAAGAGGAATCCTCTAAGTAAGAACCGAGTCATTTTGGTTCATAACTTAAAGAATTAAAAATTGTGTCAAAATTAATCAGTTATTTTAGATTTATCTTTGAGGACATTTCAATATTGTTGGGTAGTTGCCCAAAAATTAAAACTCTTTTCTTACGTTTTTTACCTTTATTTTTTTAAGCAAATTGTGCTGTCACGTGCGGACTGCAAGAAAAACTGGCGCAATACAAAATACAATTCTGTTTTCAACGCGTTTATAGCATTTTCACGTCAATGGTTTCAAATCAGCGCCATGTACAGTCAGTTGAGAAAAGATCATTTGTTCGATTATTAACAATACTAAACTATGGCTTTTAAAAAAGCATTAGTCGGACGTGACCGACTATTTTATACTCTGTTCTACTCGAAGTGTAGGGGTTGCTATATATATTTCTGGCCTAAGCAACACTAAGTGTTGCCTGGCGCCATCTGACATTTCCATTGGAAAGTTTGACATTTTTTAGCATAGAACGTTTTGACGTACGAACATCATTTGCGCTGTTAACAGTGACATGAAAAAATCAATTTGGCAAAAAAAATGGATTTAACTCGTGAACATTTTCGTGCAATCATTTTTCACAACTTTCGTCGTGGATTATCACGACAAGAGTGCATCGATGAACTTAAATCTTTGTATGGTGATATAGCACCCTCCTATAGCACCGTGATAAACTGGTTTAATGAATTCAATCATGGCCGACGCTCGTTCAAAGACGATGGTAGTGAAGGTCGTCCAAAAACGGCCGTTGTACCAGAGAACATTGATGCCGTGCATAAACTGATAATGCAAGATCGTCATGTAACATACCGTGAGATAGAGGCACCCTTGGGAATTTCTTCCGCCAGCATACATTCGATATTGCACGAACATCTGGCCGTAAAAAGGTTTGTTCTCGTTGGATCCCGCACAATTTGGCAATCGCTCAAATAAGGCTCGTGTCGATTTGTACGAAGAAATTTTGAAAAAATACGATCGCGTTGCTTCAAAAGACGTTTATAAGATCTTCACAGGTGAGGAATCATGGATCTATGCGTATGAGCCCGAAACAAAACAGCAATCGACCGTGTGGGTCTTTGACGACGAGACAAATCCAACGAAAGTTGTTCGTGGAATAAGCTCTTCGAAGCAAATGGTCGCCTGTTTCTTCAGCAAAACTGGTCATGTGACCACCGTTCCGCTTGAGCAACGTAGGACGGTCAATTCTGAGTGGTACACTACAATTTGTTTGCCTAAGTTTTTTGGAACAATTCGAAAAACGAACAAGAGAAGACGAATCATTGTGCACCATGACAATGCCTTCTCTCACACATCGGCTCAAACCAGCGCCTTTTTGATCGGCCAAAACGTCGAATTGATGGGACATCCGCCGTACAGCCCTGACTTGGCACCCACTGACTTCTTTTTATTCCCGCACATGAAGAAAAAATGCGTGGTCAACGATTTTCGTCGCCAGAAGATGCTGTTGAAGCGTTCGAACACCATGTTCTGAAGGTGTTTCAATCGGAGCGGAAAAAGTGCTTCGACAATTGTTTTGAGCGCATGCAAAAGTGTATAAATCATGCTAGAGAATACTTTGAAAAACAATAAAACAATTTTTGATGATAATTATTCGCATTTAGATTATTAGGCCAGAATTATATATAGCAGCACTCGTAGAACTGCAAACAGGATTTTGGGAACTCTTGGCTGGGTTATAAATAATGAAAATTTTCTGTTGGTTATAGATTTTTGTGAAACTAGTCACCTTCTGACAAAACTCGTCCACTTAATCATATCATATTCAAACTTGTCTAATAAATTACATTAACTTCCAAATATTACATAACATACGCCACGAATAGAAATGAGCTTAAATTTTAAATAATTATTATATAATTATAATTACGAATTTAATGTTTATACAAAGCCAACCGATGTAATGAAGGCAGGTGTGGCACGGTCAAGTGTCGGTTATAATTTCAAAAGATCAAACTCATCTTTCATCTGAAATGAATTAAACTTTAGTTAACGCCATCAGAAGATCTCTACTGACACCTCATCACCGGAAGGTCTACTAACACACTGTTCTCATGTATGTACGATACATACGTAATACTTATATAATTGCCAGTATATACACACATACATACATATGTTCGTAGACATTTTTTTACATACTTTATTTTCACTTGTTGTTGGGGTCATTTGGACCGAACGGCAAAACATGAGGTAATTGACAATAACGTATTCACGTGTGTACTCTGGGGGTGTACTGGAAAAATTGACCAACTCCACTTGTATCTAAGTCGGCGGACATGAGAGCCAAGCAATTGGTCGTGTTCTAATCGCTTAGGAGGTCGCTAAGGCGATAACTCCACACCATAATTCAAAAATATAAAAATGATTTCGTTTACAAAAAAACTATAGACAATTTGCGCTAAACCCTGATTATTTTAAATATTTTAAATCATGGGAAGAAAGTTAATCAGAAATTACCTTTGACGAGTTAAAGCGAGCTCGGTTATTACGAGTTCTCGCTTAAAGTATTTCCTGAATACTTATTTTTTCTACAAATTACATATTTTCCGCTAATCCGATCTTGCATACAAAGAAATTAAAAAAAATCTCGTTAAGTTTGATGTTATCTTTTTAGCGACCACTTACTCTTTAAACCATTAGAACACGTCTATTATTTGCCTTGTATTGGAACCGAATGGAAAGCTACTGGATGGTATCACTAGACTATTTGGACGAGTCCAAGGTACGGGGGTTGCTATATAAATTTCGGACCAAGGCAACACTAAGTATCGCCTGGCGCCTTTTCCATTGAAAAGTTTGACATTTTTTAGCATAAACGTGCTCAGAACGTTTGACGTACAACCATCATTTGTGTTGTTTACAGTGACTTGAAAAAATCAATTTTGTAAAAATGGAATTAACTCGTGAACATTTTCGCGCGATCATTTTTCACAAATTTCGACGACAGAAGTGCATCGATGAAACTAAATCTTTGCACCATTCTATAGCACTGTGAAAACTGGTTTAATGAATTCAATCGTGGCCGACGCTCGCTCAAAGACGAAGCTCGTGAAAGTCGTCCAAAAACGGCCGTTGTGCCAGAGAACATTGATGCCGTGCGTGAACTGATAATGCAAGATCGTCATGTGACATACCGTAAGATAGAGGGAATTTCTTCCACCAGCATACATTCGATATTGCATGAACACCTGACGTTTATCAGATCGTCACAGGTGACGAATCATGGATCTATGAGTATGAGCCCGGAGAATACTTTGAAAAACAATAAAACCATTTTTGATGATAAATATTCGCATTTTAATTATTAGGCCAGAAATATATATAATAGCCCTCGTACTATTTAGAATCCTAGTGATAGAACGCCTCATAGAAATGTAGGTGCCTGTGGTTTGGTAGTCACTGTGTGTGCAACTATGTCTTAAGTGAGTACATATGGTTAAGTTTGAGGAGGCTATTTGGGAGTTTTCTAAAATAGCTTTCTTAATTTCTAATAGGTTAATAAATTAACAATATTTTCATTGTGTTCAACTTGTCTTAAACTACCTTGCGTAAATCCATTTATATTCCCGTTCCATCATTGGTTGCGATCAAGGATTTAAAGAATATAATAGAATAGAATAAAGAATTACAGACTATTGAAATTGTATAACGATTGGTCCATTGCTTTCTACAAGTGTGTGTTTCTTTCCACACCAAGGAATATGCACAACTAACATTCCAATGCACTAGACCGATACGAAGCTGCATGTATTCGTTCGAATGCTTACTTAGTTTACTAACGATCGTTATATTCTTTTGGCTATTAAGACGGTTTTTTCAAAGGGACTTAGCACCGCCAACATTTTCACCAGTATTTTCTCCTCAAGCCCCGTTTTTCCGCTATTTCGAAAAACCACAAACTTTTCGTGATTTTCGTGATCTGTACCATTTACATATGTACTATATACCAATGTTTGTTTTTCTATCTCGAAAGTCCCCTTTAGCCACGCATTCCTGACCGCAGCAAAATATTCGTTGAAGATAGAGTTGCTAACATTCTGTTACATCAGTGTACCAAATTTTGGTTAAGCCGGTATGGCGTGATCGGGGAAAAAAGTCCATAAGGATATTAGGATACTGTCATTGAGTGCAAAATTCATTGGCAAATTTGCCTATATTTAAGAAGTCTATTTTACAAGTATGATCATATTCATAAATACTCGTATCAAGAAAAAAAGCTACAATATAGTTTATGTTGCCAGAGGTTGTCTTCCTACTTGTTTGGAAAATATGAGTAATGCTTGACCGTTCTGGCCCATTTATAATACGATCCGACACACAGGATTTCTATGCAGAATTTCCGGCACCTACCTTTAATATTCCGACCTATAATTGGCTTTCTTCAGGCGGACATGGCATATACATATACTTTATGGGGGTCTTTGATCAATATTGCGAGGAGTTGCAAACGGAGTGACAAATACCATCCTAAAAGGTGTAAAAGTTGTTCTTTACGCCGTACTTTTGTAAATATCAATTCGCACGTTATATTGTTAAGGTACAGTTCCTACATGGGGCACAAAATTGATCAAAATATTCAGCTATTGATCTGCGGTTTTAATATGAATACTAATAATATTCATATAAACCACTGACATATGAAACATTTTTTAACGTGAGATCTCATTGTTTACATTTGTGCAGTCGATTGAAAGTAAAGGGTGTATTATCATACGTTTAGTTTTTTAAGAAAAAGAAAATGCATATAAGTTAATGTTATGGCCAAGAATTTAACTTTTATTATAAAGACAAGAATTTGTCATTATGTTTTTAAAGTTATCCCTGGCCGCCGCGGATAGCTCGAATAGATTCCAGCCGAGAGGCCCAATTTTCAACCACTTTTTGCAGCATTTGGAGCCGAATGTCAGAAGTCACACGTCGAATGTTATCTTCCAAGGCGTCAATCGTGTCGGGCTTATATGCGTAGACACGCAACTTCACATAACCCCACAAAAAATAGACCAGCGGTATTAAAACGCACGATATTGGAGGCCACGATGCGATTTAATTCGCTCAAAATTTCATTCAATAAATTAATTGTTTCGTTGGCTGTGTGGCATGTAGCGCCGCCTTGTTGGAACCATAGGTCGTCCACATCAACATACTCCAATTCAGGCAAGAAAAGTCATTAATCATGGCCCTATAGCGATCCACATTGACTGCAACATATGACCGGCTTTATTTTTGAAGAAAATGGATCAATGCACACCGTGAATTTTTGGGAATGTAACGGCGTCTCACAATGGCTTGTTGAGTTTCATTACTCCAAACGCGACAATTTTGGTTATTAACGTACCCATTCAATCAAAAAAAATCAGGATCGGTGGCTATCTCGTTTAGGACCTATTCACCATGGTTTCCAAACGTTGTTCCAAAATAAGTCTTCGTCTGCTATATATATGTTTCTGGTCTAATGAAAATGCGAATATTTATAGTCAAAAATGGTCTCATTGTTTTTCAAAGTATATTCCAGCATGATTTATACACTTTTACATGCGCTCAAACCGATTGTCGAAGCACTTTTTTCACTCCGATTGAGACACCTCAATCGGACGCATTTTTTCTTCATGTGCGGGAATAAAAAGAAGTCATTGGGTGCCAAGTCAGGGCTGTACGGCGGATGACCCATCAATTCGACGTTTTGGCCAGCCAAAAAGGCGCTGGTTTGAGCCGATGTGTGAAAGCTCGTATTGTCATGGTGCACAATGATTCGTCTTCTCTTGTTCGTTTTTCGAACAATGGATCCAACGAGAACAAACCTTTTTTACGGCCAGGTGTTCATGCATTATCGAATTTATGCTGGTGGAAGAAATGCCCAAAGTAGCCTCTATCTCACGGTATGTCACATGACGATCTTGCATTATCGGTTCACGCACGGCATCAATCTCTGGCACAACTGCCGTTTTTGGACGACCTTCGTCTTTGAGCGAGCGACTGAATTCAAAAAAACCAGTTTTCCACAGTGCTATAAGATTTAAGTTCATCAATGCACACTTTTGTGATAATCCACGTCGAAAGTTGTGAAAAATGATCGCACGAAAATGTTGACGAGTTAATTCCATTTTTTTGCCAAATTGATTTTTTCAAGTCACTGTAAACAACATAAATGATGGTCGTACGTCAAAACGTTCTGAACACGTTAATGGGCTAAAATGTCAAACATTCCAATGGAAATGTCAGATGGCGCCATGCAACACTTTGTGTTGCATAGGCCAGAAATATATATAGCTATTTATCGACCATAAAATGGCAAACCAAACTTAGCATAAATCAAGTGACAGCTGTCAAAAAGACCAACTCCGAAAAAAATCTGGCCAGATTAAAAACCACGTATCTAAAAAAACCCTTTGCCTACAGGAATAGTAATAGACCCATCATTAAATCAAACGGCTCACATTCTGAATCAATATATGTGACAGCGCATAGAGAAAGGGAACTAAGGGTAAAAAAATCAATTTTCATTTTTTGATGTGGACAACATCTGAGCATCGAATGAGACCGATCCCATGCCCCAAAGTGTTCCCTCCCAGAGATATGCGCGTTTTATGAAAGTGAAGTCGACGAATCTAAGCGCAAATAGAAAGGGACCTAATATATAAAATGGCTCTCCTGAAGAAAACTGGTTTTTAACCTTAGGTCCCTTTCTATTTTGCGCGTCACATAAATATATGTCCGCCTGTTCTTCTATTCTTGCAATCAATGTGCAGGGCACAAATACTTAGTAGGGTCATAAATACTGTTACAACATTAAACACACCCATTTCAATAGTAGAACTGAACATACCCCGTTAATGTCATATGGGTTTTGAAAGCTAACCTCAATAGCGTTAGTCTGTAACGGGATTTTAAAATTGTTTCAACTTCCATTATGGAGTGGTCAGATAATGAGAACCGTATCGCTGTAATAGCGCAGGGGTGAAATGAAAAAAACGATATTTTCAAAATGCTCCGGCCACTAGGGATTAGCCGCATGTTCGTCTACCGATGCATAAAATTGTTTGAGAAGACTGGAGATGTAAAAGACTGCCACCGGTCGGGCCGCCCACGCTCTGTTCGAACACCGCATGTCATCAAAGCCGTAAAATTAAGAATTTACAGAAATCCGCTCCGAAAACAGAAAATCATGGCGCGTGAGATGAATATCACGCAAAAGTCCATGAGTCGAATCATTAAAGAAGACTTGGGACTTGGTGCTTTCAAACGACCTACTGGACATTTATTGACTGCAGCTTTAAAAAAATTGGATTGAAAAATGCACGCTGATAACTTGCACAGAAGAATTTTGTTCACCGATGAAAAAAAGTTTACCGTTCTGGAAAAATGTAACAAGCAAAATGATAGAGTGTATGCGCGGTCATCTAAAGAAGCATCTGAAATGATCCCAAGGGTGGAAAAGGTTCATCACCCAGCTTCAGTCACGGTTTGGTGTGGTGTTTCTTACGATGGGGTCACTGACCTGCATATTTGCGAACAAGGAGCCAAAACATCGGCCAACGTTTACCAAGAAACCGTTTTGGAAGCTGTTGTGAAGCCTCTTTCCAGCAGGATTCTGCGCCGGCCCATAAGGCTAAAACGTCCCAGGCCTGGCTTCGAAACAATTCGCCATCATTCATTTCCTCTGAAGAATGGCCGTCAGGCAGTCCAGATTTGAACCCATTGGATAACAAATTGTGGACGGTTTTATAGGACAAGGATTGTCACAAAATATATCCCAACATTGGATCTCTTAAGACTGCTTTGGTTCGAGCTGTGGCCAATTTTCCAATGGACGAGGCTCGTGCAGCTATTGACGATTGGCCAGTGCGACTTAAGGCGTGTGTAAAGGCAAAAGGCGGACATTTCGAATAAGTAGATTCTTTTTGGATACAATATACATCAATAAATATAAAAAAATATTTGGTCCAAAAACATTCAGTACTTTTTATTTTGCAGCATAAAACGTGTTTTTAAGTCCCTGCAAAGTATAAAATATTATTGATGAAACTTCACATATTATTACAATTGCACCAAAGGTCGACCCCTTTTTACAACTTGCGAAATTGTCTCATGTTCTAGTATAGCCCCCATGAAAATTTGTATCTCCATTTGTGTTCTAACCAACCAAAGAGCTACAAAATTAATAAGATTCCAAAAAGATTTTGTAAATGGCTTCAGTTCCGATATACTATTTGTTCACATTTACCCAGTTTCTCACAATTATGGAGTTAGTCCGTTTTTCCGCCGTTTCGAAACATCGCATTTGCGTGCATGTGTGTCTGACTGAGTTGTACTAACATTAGTACGCGTATCATTAATTACCCCCACCACAATTTGTGTTTGCCTTTAAAGTATTTGGATATACATTTTCATAGTTTTTCTCATTTGATGTCCATGACTTTAAGACTCTTTTTAAATGTTCAAAATATACTAAATATAGCATTGTAGAGGTGTCTTGATCTGGGATTTGGCAATGCCGTGGCAGAATATGAGTGGCACAGTAGAAATTGCGTGGGGGTTGGAGTGGTGTTTAACGCTCGCAAGACCCAGTGTAGATTCTTTAGATATAAACGATTCATGGGCTTAGGTTCGCCGGCACTTAAGACAAATCAAATAGTTGTCGAGTACTCGAGCGAATGTAAATTCAGTGTGAAGTTTGCTAAAACAAACACAAACAGCTTTTGTATACTGTTCAAAAAATTTCTGACCTGCTTAACTCTACTTCACCTAAATTCGACCAAAAATGGAGTACAACTTCTTCATGTGCTTCAATGACTTATTTGAAGTTACTTGACAGGATACAAGGCAGAACGCTAAGGCTTTTCGGCGATACGAGGGTTGCATTTTATATTTCGGGTCCGGCTATAAAAACATAATAATTTATCATTGGAAATGGTTTTTTGTTTGAACTGGGATGAAACTGGGTCAAGACCTCTTGCTTCTATATTTAAATAGAAGACAAGTTTTTAACAAAATGGAATTGCAAAATATTCTCCTTTAACATCAATACACTTTTGCATGCGCACAAACCAATTTTCGAAGCACTTTTTCCACTCCGATTGAGACACCTTCAAAACATGATTTTAGAACACTTCAACAGCTACTTCGGGCGATAAAAAACGTTGACCACGCATTTTTTTTCTTGATACTAGGTAATAAAAGATGTCATTGGGTGCCACACGCACAGCATCGATGGTCTCTGGCAAAGTGGCCGAAGTTGGACGTCGTTCACGAAATTCATCCTGGAGCGAACAGCGTCCGAGATTGAACTCTTGGTACCA
Organism: Hydrotaea diabolus; assembly: GCA_963513945.1. Taxonomy (NCBI): domain Eukaryota; kingdom Metazoa; phylum Arthropoda; class Insecta; order Diptera; family Muscidae; genus Hydrotaea; species Hydrotaea diabolus. The sequence goes on from OY740719.1 coordinate 72,527,235, forward strand.
GCGATTAACAGTGCTTTTTGGTGGTGCTTCATCGCCAAATGCCGAAACAAGTTGATTTAAACACTCTTGTCTCGATAACCCACGCCGAAAATCGTAAAAAATCATCGCACAAAAATGTTTAACGGATCATTCCATTTTTTTAACTGAGATGAATTTTTAATTGTAAACAAAACAATTTGCCCTCAAATGACAAATCGCTCTGAGTAAAGTTATGCTAAAAATGTCAAAGTTTCCAATGGAAGTTTGCATCTGCAAGCACTAGTGCTGTCAGAACCCGAAATATAAATAACAACCCTCGTACCAGGGCAACCAACTCATCAGTAAAATGTTAGTTGCGTATCACTTTTACCCTCCTTACACGCAGAAAAAAAGTATGGTTGGGGAACAATATTCGAAGAGCACCATACTATTGTTGGTTATATGGTTGTGGCACAACAATATTATGATCATCACAACAATAGTATGGTTCACACACAACATACTATGATCCCCATAACAATATTATGGTCCTCACAACAATAGAATCATTCACACACTACCATACTATGATCCCCACAACCATATTATTATTCACATTCAACCATACTATGATCTCCACAACAATATTATGATCCTCATAACCATAATTTGTTTAACGTACAACCATAGTATGATCCTCACAACCATAGTATGACTTACGCACAACCATACTATGATCCCCAAAATTGTTTGTAAAGACTGGAATACGTTGTTTCCAACAATAAAGAATTTTATTAAGTAAGTTAGCTATCAATAGGAGTGATTTATTTAACAGTAAAAAATATCATTTATTAAAAATATTTTAGTTATACTAGTCCGTAGTTTTTTTTTTTTAAATATAATTTTTATTCCTATTATTGCGTAAGAATCGTAAAAATAACATTGTCAAATTAAAAAAAAATAATAAGGTTTTGCCGGTATGAAAACAATACTTTTGTCCCACCAACCATATTTATATTGTTGCTACAACCATATTTTCATTTTTAAATTTGGCAATAATACTTTTGTTACATTTCAACAATATTAATATTGCAGCAATTATACTATTGTCAAAATGAAATTCAAAAAACAATACTCTGGTTGCGACGACCATACTATTGTTGCCGTGTCCATATAGTATCCATATCTTTTCCCTGCGTGTAGGTAAGTGACACCATCCAGGAGATCAGAGTATTTGCCGGTTGTAACTGATTGATCAAAATTTAAATTCCATCGCTTGTTGGTTGGGCTACTGATCCCACGAAGCTTTACAGGGTAACTTCGTTCTTTAGTCATGTTGTCCGCCTGTGGAACAGACTCCCTTTAGAGATTCTTCTCGCCACTAACGATATGAACGGGTTCAAGTAAAACGTCCAAAAAAATTGGATCGTCTTAATTTTTTTACAAATTCTACCGTCTTGAAATCGTATCGTCTCGTAAGTATAAGTCGTACAAAAAAAAACTCGACCTGGTAAGGCTCAAGAGCCAAACATTTAAGTGTGTCTGAACTTATAGTCTCCATTTAAACTATGGTTCGTTAACAATTAAAAATAATACGTGGAGCTTATACTCAAAAAGGTATAAGATCTTAGTTCCTGAAAGGAAAACTTTTTTCTCTAGTCCGATTTCACTCACTAACAGATCCTTTCGTTTGACAGCCATTGTACTTTCAACAGATACACAGTCGGTCAGATAAACCAACATGGACTGACCTAGAATTTATAAAGGGTCTTCAATCAATATTTCGAGGTGTTGCTAGTGGAATGATTAATTTAGTATATTATAAAGGGTCAGTAGAAAACAAACGAAAAAAGACTCTATTTGGAATATATATTATAAGAAATAAAGAAGTACAAAAAGCTTCAGTCAGGGCCGACTATAAGATACCCTACACCACACTGTTGTCCAAAAGATTCCGCTTCTGTCTGGAGGACCTCTCTTTGCGGCTATTCCTAATCTTGGACCGATATGTCCACGTTTTATCAGAGATGGGTGCTGATCGCTCCTTACGAAATTTGGTCGGAATCGGATGTAATACTTATATAAGGTTTCTAAGGCTGCACGTTCTAAAATCTGGGACCTTTGCATGGGAGCTATACGAAAATATGAACCCATATGGTTGAAAGTAACCATCCTCTTTCTGTACGACCTTTGTTAAGGGCTTTTCCTGGAATCATGGACCAATATGTCCACATTTTACCAGACATGGGTGCTAGCCGCTCGTAACGCTCCATACTAAATTTGGTCGGAGTCGGTCTATTTGAAAACAGATATGTTCCAAATCCACCAGTTACATTTGTTGGTTGCTTTGTGTGTAACTTAGTCGGTATCGGGTGTAAAATGTGACTTTAATATCTGTAGGCTCTGAGATGGGGAAGGACCTATACAAAAAAAACCTTATATTATTCATTTTCACAACACGCTCGTAAAGTGCCATGCAAAATGTAGAGGGATTTAGATTTATCAGACTAAATTTGTGTAAAAATTTTTCCTTGGCCGATTTGTTTCATATGTGACGCGCAAAATAGAAAGGGACCTAAGGTTAAAAACCAGTTTTGTTCGGGAGAGCCATTTTAAAGATTAGGTCCCTTTCTATTTGCGCTTAGAATCGTCGACTTCATTTTCATAAAACGCGCACATCTCTGGGAGGGAACACTTTTGGGGCATGGGATCGGTATCATTCGATGATCAGATGTTGTCCACATCAAAAAAAAGTGAAAAGTTGATGAAAAGTTTTGTTCAGGAGATCCATTTTTAAGATTAGGTCCCTTTCTATCTCTGGGAGGGAACACTTTTAGGGCATGAAAATAGATTTTTTTTACCCTTAGGTCCCCTTCTCTATGCGCTGTCACATATTCATTTCTACGTTGCAATTCTTTTAATAATATTTTTCCATAGGACTTGATCTGCAAATGTTTGAAAAAGTAAATCTTTAAGTTCGAAAAATCCATATTGAAAATCTGAATGAAAGCGATCAAATATTTGATCAAGAGTCGATTTTTGTACACTACATCACACTGTGGCATTATCACATTGAGCGAATGTTTGTAACACCTTGAAATACTGGAGATTCAATGTACCGATTGATTCAGAATTTCTATCTAATTTCCTCTTCGTCTATAGGGGATCTGCTACGATATCCAGTTGAAGGAAACACGCCATTTGAACTGGATGCGTCCAAAGAGAGAGTTGTTGTAAATGGGTTCTCATCCAACACACATAGGCTGACCACAGGGCTCTGTCCTTTCTCCATCTTTATTTCTTATTTTCATTGACGATCTATTGCGTCAGACCGTGAATCCAATCTACTCTTTCGCAAATGATAGTAACCTCTGTCATTCATATTCATTCGACCGTAGGCCGAATCTTCAAGATATTGAAGACAAAAGGCGAATTATGGATGAGACACTTGGCCGGGATCTACTGGCCATTTCCGAATGGGGTCGAGTAAATAGAGTAGATTTTAATGCACGTAAGACACAGTGCTGCTTGTTGTCTCACAAGCGATTCGCTGACCCAACAATATCGTCAATTCTATCGATGGTACGGATATTGAACAATCAGAATCCCTCGATGTTCTGGGCATGAAAATACAATGTGACGCTCGTTGGGCGAGACATGTATTCGAAGTGTCGAAAGAAGCACTCAAGTGCTTAGGCTTTTTAAAGCGGTGCAAGAAATATTTCACTCCTTCTGATATTTTTAATATCTATACAACTTACACGAGGCCACAGATGGAATACAACTCCCATATATGGGCAGGTGCTCCAAAATCATCCTTGGAGCTACTTGACCGTGTTCAAAGGAGAGTGATGGTGCTGATAGGTGACAGTAGGGTATCCAACTCTATTGTTTCCCTTGAGCATCGTCGGAATGTGGGTAGCGTGACGCTGTTCTACGGTTACTTTCATGGTGTGTGTTCATCAGACATCCGTCGCCTTATTCCTGACGTGAGGACGTTCGGCAGAGATACGCGACTTTCTAGGAATTCAAATTTGTTATCGATTGGCCAGTTGACCGCACTATACACTACAGATCAAATTCGCTTGTACAGTCCGTATGTGGAATCGATTTCCGGCAAATGTATTTCCCACTAATTGCGACATCCATAAGTTCAAGGCAAGCGTCAATAATCATTACTCCCTGAGTGTTAGTTATTTAAAAAAAGAGACCTGGGGGGTCAGCTAAATGGGCTTAGCCAAACAACTGAAGAGATTCAGCAAGTCATGTGGTCTCTGATGGCAGGCGGTATAAACGTCCGGAACGTCGCCATCAATTCGCGCCCAATACGAATTGAGGCGGCTGCACTATTTAGATCTCAGCTGAGCCAAAACCACTTGCGTCTGCCGAGGAAGCGTCCTCATTTAAGCAATTCCTCAAATTGAAGGTCTACTTGACACTTGACATTTCTGTGGCCTCATTCCTCAAAATCTTATTTGTTTTTAGCTTTATTATGGATGACAACAAAAAGAAATTACCCGAATCAAATACTGAGAAGACATTCTAAGCCATTGGCATGTAATGTACTAAAAAGGCCGTGTATACCAAAAGACCCTAATTGTCGTACGTACAATACGAGTATCTTGTAGTACGAGTACATATGTATGTCTGTATGTCTATATACAAAATATATGTGAGTTGAACATGATACATATGAACACAATAATTTGTTTTTCTTGTTTCTGTTTCAGCTACAAAAACATTGGGGTGTTACCAATTTAACCATCATTAGCAGTCGACATTTGCAATCGTATTAATGTGAAATTATGGCTTGTCCTACACACATACATACGCACACATTCATTTGTTAATGTATGTGCATAAGTATGCGTTTAGACCTTCGCAACACAGTTGAAATTATGGTAACAAATTTACAACACCATTACGGAAAATAGGCTTATGAACTTCCACCGTATCGTGTGGCCGTATTTCAATATGACCTTAAGCAGGAAGACAGTGCGAAAATGTCTAAAGTTCATTCAGTTCGTCTCTCTCGCAATAGCCAAAAATCCAGTGTGCCCTTAAATCCATTCCACTTGGAAAAAAGCCTAGATAGAGGAGTTAGCTGTGCGAAGAAAGGAAGGACGGATAGTTTTAACATTGGCCACATTGCCTGACAGTGAGTCAAGGACACTTGAGTCGCAGAGCTATGCGTGTTCGAAAGACATTTTTCGTATTTAGATGTTCATGTATGTCGGAGTATGTCAAACTTATTAGGATATTTTTCTCTATTCGTGCTGTCATTTTTCATGCCGGCGAATGAAAACAATCAATAAAGTGTGACAGACAGACAAAGCCTTGTGGAATCAAAGTATGAGGTGTTGTATTTGAATCAATTACACTGTGCGACAGCCCAAATCGGTGGGAGTTATACTTAACGGGAAAAATAATCTAGGTTAAAATAATGGTTACCTGTCCCGGCGTTTCGCTGGTCACATCTAGAAATCGATATATGTGACGCGCAAAATAGAAAGGGACCTAAGGGTAAAAACCAGAGAGCCATTTTAAAGATTAGGTCCCTTTCTATTTGCGCTTAGAATCGTCGACTTCACTTTCATAAAACACGCATATCTCTGGGAGGGAATACTTTTGGGGCATGAGATCGGTCTCATTCGATGCTCAGATGTTGTCCACATCAAAAAAAGTGAAAATTTATTTTTTTACCCTTAGGTCCCTTTCTCTATGCGCTGTCACATATATCGATTTTAGTATCGTATGTGCCATTTAGTTAATGCAATTTGGCAATCTAAATGTCCGAATATCGCAAAGCAGTGTTCAGTTTAGTAGTTAAGCTCAGCGCTATGTACATCAGTAGTCAATAAAGGAAAGCGGTATTTTTAGATATCCTTGAGTCCTACTTAAAAGTCAATTTTTCATCTTATCTTTGTAAGTTGCCTAACTAAATTACATAATCATCTGATAGTTTTTGCCAATTTTTAGTTTTAGAGCAAATAACTACAAAAGCATTTTGGTTTTTCATACATCTCGATAAACATGTAGAAAACATTGGAAATGTTCATTTTTGAAACACCCTGTATCTTTCTTGTTCGGAGTCTGTGTCGGATAGGACAAAATCAAGTAGGAAATATTGGAAATGTGCATTTTTGGTACACCCTGCATCTATCTTATACGGTGTCTGTGTTGGAAAAGGATCTGTCTTCATTTGGGAAAAAGTCAATTGTTTTTTTTATCAAACAGTTAACTTTAATTTTCCCTCGGAGGAAACTTCCATTTTATCACCTTCTTCTTCATTGTCCGGATCACCAACAAATGTCATCTAACAGCAAGTCCAGCCTTTTGCCTTTTTATCGCGTTTCCATGGACATGGCCACTTGATGGAAGCGCTCATGAAGTATTGAAATTTTCAACATCTCGGCCACAAGAGCTAAGTAATTGTGTGCTAGCTTAGTTTTCAATAAATATCGTATGACGTTCTTTACTGCCCCTCCCCACAAGGTATTCCTAACTGACTAAAGCGTTTTAAAATTGCTTTGCTTTCATGAGGTATCGTATACGAGTATAGGGCCTATTTAAAACACCTTCCTTCAATATTGCTGCTCTGAATCTTGGGAAAATATTTATCAAACAGTCGAGAATTATTGGTTTATTCACAATAGATTGGACGAGTTTGACATGGAAAGGGGGATTTATTGGGTTGTTTTATTGTTTGAACACATCACAAACATGTTCCTTGAATTTTAGTTACTTTTTGGATTATTTTATTGTGCCTTTCCTTGAAAAATAATAAACTTTCCGTCCCTTTTTGAATTTTTGTTACCGTCCTTTTTAAGTTGTTTAAATTTACCCTTACTTTTTACGCATACTCTTACTCTCCCATAGACGCATAGACCTTTTCAGGTAGACGTAGAAAAGGGTATAAAAGCGGCTGTAGTTTCGTAAACCAAATCAGTGAAAGTTGAGACGGTGAACAGTAAACATCGAGTGCGAAATTTTATTTTGAATTTTATTAAGAGAAACAAAAGTACAATACAATAGCAGAAAAAATGAAGACATTTCTGAAATTGTGGTACGTCGTAGTACACGCTACCAGCAAATGAGTGAGGATGAAAGACGTGCAGTGGATGATAGATTTGCAGACTTCATAAGTGCGGTGATGACGATGAAGGTGCTATTCCTGCATTTGGTCTTGAAGGTGCGGATGATGACGATTTCACATATCAAGCAAATTTATATGTTGATGATTCGGATGCGGAAACTGAACCACATATAGACATCAATGAAGATATTGGTGATGACGTTGATGATGAAGAGGAAGAAACTGGTGCTCCGCAAACAAGTAACAATTACTTCATTTCCAAAGATGGCACCAAATGGACTAAAAATGCACCACCGACTTCCCGTACTCGTGCTCATAACGTGGTCGACTACACAAGGTGGAATCCGGGACCAGTAGGAATCACATATGATCCCTTTACCATGTTTCACTCGCTCATCACCGAAGACATGGCGTACATCAAAATACGCGAATCAAATCGGAAAGGCAGGGAAGTGAACGCTGCATGGAATTTTGGACCCATTGGTGCAAGAGAAAAAAACTGTATCTGTCAGGGCTTTAAAGTAATAGATTAGAGTTGATTTTTACGATTTATTTCATACCTTTTGTTTGAACACTCAAATCAGTTATCAGGATTGTGCTCTCCTAGATCAGTCCAAATCGTTGCTACACAAAAAGAAAAAGAACTACGTTTCCCTAGCATCCACATGTTAAAAGCACTGTAGCACGTTTTACAAACTTTGTGGAGCCAACAAAACGCCTTGAATGATTTTAGAATCAAAATGAAATTATTAGTGATGCGCTCCACTTCATAATTGGACGATTAAGTCTTTGTTGGAAGAGCACTTTTGCTACGCACGTAACAAAATAAATTGAGATTTTAATGCTGGTTGGCATTTTTTTCTTTTATATTCATTGTAAAGGTGTGTGTATTAATGATAACAGATACCGGGTGTACCATAAATGCACATTTATGGCGAAATGCCAAAATATAGAAACGAAACCTGGACATCTAAAATTCAGAATTTGGAAAAGACTTCCAAAAAATTTTGGAACATTTCCAAATGCCTAAGAAAAAAAAGAACGTTTATTCCACCTCTTCTCGAAAATAACGAAATGCTATACAGCGATGATGAAAAAGCCAACAAACTTGCTATAAACTTTTTAGAAATTCATCAAATTGGAGACCATCTTGGTCTGTCGTCTAACAATTGGGTCGTTAAGACTGTTATTCAACGTTTCTCTTCTCTTGGCATTACCACTGATATTGATGAGTATATTAATGTTGACGATATAAGGCTTATAATTCGGGAATTAAATCCAAGAAAGGCTACGGGACTTGATGGTATAAGGAACTGCATGCTTAAGCAGTTACCAGAATCCGCACTAAAATATTTTTGTTTTATAATTAATAGCTGCTTAAAGTTGAAATATTTTCCCCAAATTTGGAAAACCGCAAAGATTACACCAATAGCAAAACCCAATAAACCTCCAAACTCTGTGAGTACGAGTAGCTATCGCCCTATTAGCCTCCTTAGTAGTCTAAGTAAAATGTATGAAAAAGTTTTGAAAATTAAAATTGCAAAGTTTGTGGACCACGAAAAAATTATTCCTCTGACTCAGTTTGGATTTCAACCTTTCCGTAGTACAGTGCAACAGATAAAGCGGATTTATAATCACATACATAACGGGTTCGAAAATAAGCTTTCGACGATAATGGTCACCTTAGATATCGAAAAGGCGTTTGATTCCGTATGGCATAATGGTTTATTATACAAAATGATTCACTTTAAGTTTCCTCTCTATTTAATAGGAACAATTAAATCTTTCCTAGAGAGCAGATATTTTTGTGTATGTGTCAACCATAGCTACTCTGACCTTGTACAGATTCCAGCTGGCGTGCCTCAGGGCTCAGTCTTGGGTCGAATTTTGTACATTTTATACTGCTCGGACATCCCTAATCTAAATGGGTGTAATTGCGCTATGTATGCTGACGACCGCTCTGTTTTTTTCTGACGAATAGGGTCAAAATATAGTTATTAAACTGCAACATGCTTTAGATATATTGGTAGAATACTTTCACAAATGGAAAATTAAGTTGAATAAAGACAAGACACAAGCTGTATTCTTTAGTAGAAAACGAAATCCACGTTTCTATCCACAAGATCAGCTTAAAATAAATGGGACCAGTATACCATGGAGTCCAGATGTTAAGTATTTAGGTGTCTACCTTGACAAAAAAAAACTGATTTTTAATGTCCATATTTCTCGGCAAATTCACAAATTTAACGTTGCAAGAAATTTGCTATACCCACTCATTAAACGTTATTCTCCCTTAAATAGAGAAAATAAAATAATCTTAGCAAATGGTGTTTTTAAATCAATTTTATTGTACGTTTGTCCCGTTTAGGGAATTTGTGCAAAAACACACATCAAGAAGATTCATGTCTGTCAGAATAAACTTTAAAAAATGATGTTAAAATTACCATGGCACTTCTCCACCACTTCTTTGCACCAATACAACAATATATGCTTAATACAAACAAGAATAGAAATGATCACAGAACGTTTTAAATTATTCTGCAGTTTATCAACAAATCCTCTGATTTATGACTTATATAATTATTCATAACTCATATTCCTACAAATCGGAACACATTCGTTTACTTAAAACAATGAAGCGAATGTAAAGGGTTCCCATAAAATAATAGGTGATAAATCAGAGGTTTTTAAAAATTAAACTTTCCTCTAAATAACAAATTTTATAAAACAATAAAATTAATTAAACTGTAAATAAAAAAAACAATCTTCTAGATGAAAAGTTGTAAAAAAAACAACTAAAACTCTGTAAAATATTGTGATAACTAATAAAAAAAAAATGATTTCCCATGGTCCTACTCAAGGAAAACTAAAAAAACTGCTCTTCTTTTTTAACTATGTTGTCTTAACAGCTACAGCTTTTCTGAACACCACTTTAAGATATTTCGATGTTAAGATGGTCAAAATGCTAAAATATAAATAGGCTCAAAAAATTATAAACTTCAATTATAAGTAGATTTATCTCGATTCCTAGACCTGACCCATCGAAACCTCGGCGATGACTGACCCGTACCATTTGTCGCACTGTGTTATTGTCTCAAACTTCCAGGGATCCGATAATACGACAAAGTTGTGTACGGCCTAAATGACACAAAGACAAGAGAAAGGACAACTTTTCATAATGTTCATCATTGGGCTGTTGATGTCACGTTTTGACTGAACTCGATAGCATGAATTCAAATAGTCAGTCAGAAAAGAACACATCATAACGTACATATTTTGTGTTAACTAAGATGTCCTTGAACATTAGAATTAACATAAATCTCTGCCTCTCTTGTGTATTTTAACAACAAATGGCTTTCACAATTGCAAACGAAATTTTTAAAGCGCTAGCGCTGTAATGCCATCTCTAGCGCAATATGACTATATTAAACTGTAACCATTATGGAACAATCGGAGAATTTCACTGAAAGCAGTGAACTGTGTTCTTATACTCGCTGTGTTCGTTTCGGACTAATAAACTAGGATTTGTATAGAAGTTAATCGATTAACAAGCGAGTTGTTCTCAAATTGCTAAATAAACGATTACGAGTTACCACACTTATTTTTGCAACAAAAAATTTAAACATGACACACCCTGCATTATAAAAACAGATGTATTTTGTTATGTATACAAAAAAACAATAACTAAAACAAGAAAATGGTTCACTGACGAATTCGTATTGGGTACATCTGCACGAGATCGAATAAGTGAACCTATAAATCAACTCAAACTGACAGTAGAAAGATGTTTTACACAATTTTACAAAGCAGAAGTGTAGCATTTAAGTGATTTACTATATTTCAAAAATTATTTTATTTTAATTTAAAGTTTTTTCCACTTGTAGCTAAGTCGCCGATAAAACCTCTTGGTGTATACAAAGAAATTTTGTTAAATGTTGCCAGATTATCATATTGCAAACTAACTAGGTAGCTAAGCTAGTAACCCAAAAATGAGACGGCTTCAGCTGGACGTCAGCTGAGCCAGTACAATGATTTCTATGGAGACGTGTTTACAAGGTTAGATATTTATTTCTTAATGTCCAATTAGTGTTAACGGTAGACGGTTGACGTTATACTCAATATTATGACGGCAGACGACGGTAAGACAAAACAACGCAAAAACAGCTGATCGAAGAGCATTTGTACAAAATATAGAGGCTGTCTTCGTTCATAAGTACTTTAAATTATTCATAATTTTAAACTTTAACATTTTATTTGTAAGAACGGAAACAAATTCTAAACAATCGCACACACAAGCGCACAAAATGTCGAAGTGAAGCATAACAATAAACAGCTGATCGGTCTTGACGGCTGACGGTTGATTCTGCAACCTGCAGAAGTATACCGTCGTCAACCGTCAAATTATAGTTATCTCTCTTTAGCACATGCAAAATGCAACCCCAACTCAAACAGCTGATTGCCTACCGTCAAGAATAATTGGACCTTTACTCGTAAAAAACAAATGGACAAATTAAGTTCGGCCAAACCTCCTTCATCGATTGTGGCCTATGTTGTATTCTTACTTAAAGTCCATTAACACCCCATTAAAGGTTAAGGGGATCTTCTTAAAAATCAGAAAGATGAGCACGAGAAAAATTGCTCCACAGATATGTAGTTTACCCTGCCGAAATTTGATCTTTTAGGATTATGCGGTTGTATTGCTAAAAAAGCGTTGGGATCTCCAATCCATTCAAAAAACTTCACGCAGAAAAAAAGTATGGTTGGGGTGACAATATTCGAAGAGGATCATACTATTGTTGGGTATATGGTTGTGACACAACAATATTATGATCCTCACAACAATAGTATGATTCACACATAACCATACTATGATCCCCACAAACATAGTATGATTCACACTCAACCATACTATGATCTCCACAACCATACTATGGTCCTCACAACAATAGTATGTTTCTCATACAACCATAGTATGATCCTCACAACCATAGTATGTTTCACACGCAACCATACTATGATCCCCACAACCATAGAATGATTTACACTCAACCATACTATTATCCCCAAAATTATTTATTAGGTTGGTTTTTGTTGTTATTCAATAATAGAGCTTTTTATTAAGTTTGTTATTTTAAATTGCATTACTATTAGTTAATAGCCAGATTTGAGGCCATGTTTTTATTAAACATTTCATTCAAGAAACAAAAATATATATTTCAACGGTCAAAAATACTTTTAGTTGCCAGCAGGGATGAATGCTACTTCACCATCCGTAGACACCAAGTAAAGAATGTGATTTAACCCCATGATCGAAGGCTATATACTTAAGTGCAGGCAGATTTTAAACAAACGAGAACCAGTCGATTTTAGAGTATTTCACCGAACAAAGTAAACACAATAAAAATCCCTCGAACTACCTTCCGATTGTTATTGTTTTTTTAATGGACAACACCCATTCACTGCATCGTGTGTATGTTTTTTTGTATATCAAAAAAACATACGCACACACATACATGCATGCTCTATAAAACCCGTTTTGTTATGTTCATAGTCGCAACCATACTGTATGATTGCCATAATCAAATTATTGTTAACGTAAATTTTTAACAACAATACTGTTGTTGCACCAACCATGTTTATATGGTTGCTACAACCATATTTTCATTTCTAAATTTGGCAATAATACTATTGTTACATTTCAACAATAGCAATATTGTCGCAATCATACTAGTGTCAAAATGAAATTCAAAAAACAATACTATGGTTGCGACGAACATGCTTTTATTGTAGAGAACATAGTATTGTTGCGGTGACCATAGTGTAACCATATTTTTTCTCTGCGTGTTGAACAACGTGCAATTTTTCGTTAAGATCGGTTTACATTTACGACATGGACTTTTTATACCCTCATCCTACTGGGAAACGCGGGCAAAAAGTGTAAGGCATCGAAAAAACATTTTAGACCCTGAATATGTTTTGACCGAATACGTTTAATGGCTTTGTAAGATATTTGAGCCATGTTCGTCTGCGCAGATTGCTCGCACGGTAAGGATACTATACAAATCGTTATTAATTGTTGCATGTGTTAATATTTTTTCTATAACTGCCAACGGAAATGAACATTGGCTTTAGTACCTATTCTTGAAAAATCGTTTATTACGGTTGATCAATCTAGAGTTTTTTTTCAGTAGGGGTTTTTTCACAGATTACGCATGAGTTATGTTTAACTTTATTTTGCTTATTTTTTTAGTATTGTTTGCTTTTAATCATGGAAAGACTTACAACGCAACAACGTCTCCAAATTGTGCAACTGTATTATGGAAATGAGCGTTCGGTGAGAAACTGAAGACTCGCTGTTTCGACCAAAATGTTGTTCAGTGATGAGGCCCATTTCTAGCTCAACGACAACGCCAATAAACAAAATTTCCGCATTTGGCCAAAAAGCAACCAAAACTGCTTCAAGAGGTGCTATAATACTCAGAGATAATCACGGTCTGGTGCGGTTTATGGTGGAATCATCGGTCCATTTTTTTTTTTAAAATGATGATGAACGGAACGTAACCGTGATTGGTGCTCGCTATTGCACCACGATATCGGACTTTTTGCTAACTCAAATTGAGGACCGTAATCTTGACGACAATGGATCTTTTGAGAGGTCATTTCAAAGAGCAGCTAATTTCATGTTTTGGTCCGGTGTGTTGGCCACCTAGATCATGTGATATCACACCTTTAGACTTTTTTCTTTGGGGCTACGTAAAGTCCAAAGTCTACTGCTGCCAAACCTACTAAAATTCAGGATTTGGAAGCCAACATTACGCCTTCTCCTAATACATGGAACTTGATTGAATGTTTGTTCGTTGATTTATTTTCTGCAAGATGTTAAGTTTATCTTGGTATTAGCGATACTAGTACCTTCCTAACAATTGACTTTTTTCCGCGATATCAATAAAATCGGTACGCTTCAGGCAAAACGACGGAAAAATAAAATTGGGTGAGGGTATACGAAAGTCGGATCAACCTACTGAAACTTTCCTAATTGTTTTTAAAAAGGTAGCTTGACATACGGACGTCGCACATTCGAACCAGATAGTAATTTTAAATCGTTTTTCGCTGCTGGTGTTACAAGCTTAAGCACTAAGTTATTTATGTATACCGCAAAACTTGGTGATGGACTTAAATAGTTTTTTTGCAGCCCTTTATGTACGTACCCCATTATGTATTTATGTGACCATTTTATTATATTTTATCAGTTTTGTCCAACTTTTATAAAAAAAATCCCCAGAAATCGAATAAAACACAGTTTATTTTGCAAAAAAAAATATTTTTCAACATAACCACCTTTAACCTCAAAGCTTTTAGTCCAACGTTTCTCCCGTTTTTGTATTCCCTCCAACAAATAGGATTTTTCGAGGTGCATATAATAGGCATTTGTTTGATAAATAATTTCATCGTTGGAGCTGAAACTCTTTCCACCGAGCCATTTATTTAGGTTTGGAAATAGGAAATAGTCACTGGGGGCTAATTATGGAGAATATGACGGATGAGGTCCCAATTCGTATCCCAAGTCATGCAATTTTTCCGTTGAGACTGCACACCCATGCATTATTTTGATGAAATGGTAATCGCTGCACGCATCATGCAGACAGCTTTCTTAAACTCAACTGATCACGTAAAATCGAAACCACACTGTCATAAGAAATGTGTATGGCATCAACAATCTCACGCTTTTTTACTTACTCTACGATAGGCCAACACCGTGTCGTGTTTTTTTTCTAAATTTTTGAGTGAATTGACCTCAATTGGCCGTCCAGAACGTTCAGCGTAATTTGTACTTGTGCGACCACAACGAAAGTCAGTAAACCGTTTTTTTTCTATTAAAATCGATGGCGCAGAATCCCCATAGTATATATCAAGCTTTTCCTTGGTTTGACTGGTGGGTTTTTTTCCGCAAAAAATAGTGTTTATTGAGCACTCGAAATTCACTTTTTTCCAGTTTTAACAAAATCCACGAGGTTGTATGATTTGAACAGCTGTTAAACACCAACTAAATGGCAGAACTCTCTCAAAATTGACAATTGTCTATTAACAGATGGCACTTGATGGTAGCAGTGTTGTATTTCATATAACTACTAGGGAAGTTTGAAAAGTCACAGAATTGTATATCTGCCCACGTAATTTTGAATAATCTTTAATTTGTTCACTTTTGGTTTATTTCCTCCCCGTTCTAGCCAATGTCCCTTCTCCAACCTATTACCACCATTTCCGGTCAACATTTTGCAAATAGTTTAGAAACAAATTTAAAACGTTTGCGTGCCGCTCATTATACTGCTAAAAGGCATTAATAATGGTACCCTGTGGATATACATCGATTGAATTTAACGCTGCTCGTACTTGTTTCAAATTGACTTAAATCGGTATGATATTATCAACAATAGCCAAATGACGCAATTACTTCGTTCGATGGGACTCCATTCCAGTTATTGCAATGTTCTAGTCGCCAGTACTGCAGAATTTTATTCAAAGTTTCAAAAATAAACCATTTCAAGAAATGTTAAAACATTTAACAAATCTTCTGATATTGGCAATAATGCTACCACAGGTAAGACATCTAATTCTCTTCAGATCTTTGCCTTTGGTGTACATTTTAGAAAGAAACAAATCATTTCAGGTTTATTGCAAAGTAACTTTGACGTCCGCCGTATGTACGTCCATCGATAAGAACTTTTCCCGTTTCGATTTGTGCGAAGTGAAGCCGAATAAGCGAAATATACCGGCATTCTCATTTTTCCTGAGACTTTTGCAGTTGCCCGTCAATAACTGCAAAGTTCACATCGAACTGCAGTATCTGTCCGCGTCAACTAGCACAACTCTGATCAATGGGACATGGGATGCTTGTGAGTTTATGAAAAATCGAAAGAAGTATCGGTCGTTCAATCTTCTTTACGGCATAATAAAGAACTATACGGATATCAACCATACCTGCCCATATAATGTAAGTACATTCTTCTATTGTAGCTTTTGTGTATGTAAAGTATATAAGAATTGTAATTCCGAAATATTTTTTGGAGACCCTATTACATACCCATATTGTGTATAATAATGAATGTCTTAAAATTCTGAGAAAAATTCTTCTGCGTGTCTGTTGAAAGCTTCTAGCGATAAACATAATAATGGCTTATGGTCATAAGCTGCGTGGAATTGTAAATAAGCAGAATCGGCCCAGATACAAAATTTTTCTTTTAAGAAAGGTTCCTCTAAAAAAGGAACATTTTTTTAGTTTATACTCAACATATTCTATTTATTGGTGGAGAAATCACGGCTTAAATGGCGACCAAAGTGAAGACAACACACCTGATAGTGACAGGAATGGTGAATCTTTCTGTTCTGTTCTATTGGGCCAAATATGGCCCTCATCTATGGTCCTTAAAATACATTAATCAAATTTCATTATAGTCCGATACATGTATGAAGCCACACGCGGAAAGAAAGTATGGTTGTGGTGACAATATTTGAAGAGGATAATACTATTGTTGGGTATATGGTTGTGCTACAACAATATTATGATTCTCACAACAATAGTATGATTCAAATACAACAATACTATGATCCTCACAACAATAGTATGTTACACACATAACCATACTATGATCCTCACAACAATAGTATGTTACACACATAACCATACTATGATCCTCACAACAATAGTATGTTTCACATATAACCATACTATGATCCCCACAACTATAGTATGATTTACACTCAACCATGATATGATCTCCACAACCGTATTATGATCCTGGCAACCACAGTATGTTTCACATACAACCATAGTATGATCCTCACAACCATAGTATGATACACACGCAACCATGTTATGACCCCTACAACCATAGTATTATCACACACAATTATACTATGATCCCCAATATTATTTATTAGAATTGTGTTAAGTTGTCAACAATCGATTAGAGTTATGAAAATTATTTAAAAAACCATAAATTCAAAATAATAGGAGTGATTTATTTCACAGTAAAAAAAATAAGTTTAAAAAAACGTAAGCGTTTTATTAAAAATATTTCAGTAAAACATTAAAAAATTTTAATTTCCATATAAAAAGTACTTTTATTGCATTAGATCTGTAACAATAACATTGTTCTAAAAAGAAAAATGAAGAAAAATTAGAATCATACAGTATGATTGCCGTAATTATATTATTGTTTACATAAAACGCAAATAACAATACTTTTGTCGCACCAACCATATTTATAACCATATTTTCATTTTTTTATTTGGCAATAATACTATCGTTACATTTCAACAACATTAATATTGCGGCAATCATACCATTGTCAAAATTAAATTCAGTAAACAATGCTATGGTTGCGACGAACATTCTTTGATTGCGGAGAACATATTATTATTGCCGTGACAATATAGTAACCATGTGTTCTCTCTGTGTGCATGCACTGATATTGTCCACTTTAACCAGAGTTAATCATTAGTCCTCATGACGTATCATTTCGAAATGGGGTTATTGTTTGCTAGCCACGTTATATGCGAAATTTAATCCAAATTTGTGTTTGAGAACCATAGCAGACATAGATATAACTTGTCGAATTATCGCACCCTTATTCCAAATTAATGATTGGTAAATCGATTTCGATTGTAGTTGAAAGTCGATTTTTAGCTTTGGTTTTAATTTAACACTATTTCCAATATGGATTATGCCTTGCAATCTAGGCGCATAGAGCCATATTAAAACATTTCATAATTTTGGAATCATTCTGCACAGGATTTTCGCACCAGGCTCTATCCTCAGAACAAGGATGTCCCTATGCACGCGCAACACATTTGCCGATAAAGTTATTCTAAGAATAAAATTGTTTCTAAAATTCTTTTTATACCCTCCACCATACAATGGAGGGTATATTAGTTTTGTCATTCTGTCTGTAACACCTTGAAATAATCATCGGAGACCTAACAAAGTATATATATTCTTGATCCTCGTAAAATTGTAAGACGATCTAGCCATGTTTCATGTAAAATTGTAAGACGATCTAGTCTGTCCGTCTGTTGAAAACAAGATAGAGCCTGCATTAAAATAGCTAGGGAGCTAAAATTTGGCACAAATATGTGTATTAACCTAGCACGCTTGGTATTGAAAATGGGCTATGTAGCTCTACGGGAAGTTGGTGTTGGAGACCCTCAACCGACACTACCTCATAAAAATTAGTTTTATATTTGGAAATATCCGTCCAGTTTCTTGAGCAAAATCACTGAAATTTTGCAAATATTAATCTCTATATAGGCGCAATCATCTATGTAAAAATGGTTAAGATTGGGCCACCATTTATTGTACCTCCCATACAAACGGCCTTATGGGCCTTGAGAAATAATATGACTATAACTCACCACTAACATGACCTATCGAAATGAAATTTTACACATCAAGATTTCTATATACAATACACTTCTACGCTGAATTCGGTTGAGATCGGAAAAGTCCTACTGGTACCTCCCACCCTAACGGTCTCATGAGCCTTGAAAAATAATATGACAACAACTCACCACACACTTGACCTATCGAGACGAAATTTTCGGCATAAAGATTAACATATAGAAAAGACTTTTACGCGAAATTTGGCAAAGATCGGAAAGGCCCTACTGGTAACTCCCACACAAACGATCTCATGGGCCTTGAAAAATAATATGGCAATAACTCACTACAAACTTGACCTATCGAGATGAAATTTTCTACATAAAGACTTTTATATAGAACACACCTCCACACCATCGGAAAAGTACCTCCCACACAAACGGTCTCATGGGCTTTGAGAAATAATATGACGATAACCCACCACATGCTTGACCTATCGAAATGAAATTTTTCACATAAAGACTTCTATATAGAACACACTTCCGCACCAAATTTGGTTTTATTTGGGAATCTGGTGGAGGGTATCCAAAGCTCGGCACAGCCAAACTTAACATTTTTTACTGTTAACCTTAAAGTAGATTTTTTCAAAAGCTAAGTTAGAACGTAAATCACCTTTAATTAATTATACCCTTTGCCTTATCTGTAAGAGGGTTTATAAGGACGTCTTTAACCTTCCACATAAAAGACACTATCCGAGTGTGAATTAAGAACTACTAAACTTTTTTCCCTAATGTATGAATTTCGATTTAATTTTGTATTCTACAATATGATTATTTTATCTTATGTGAACAAAAGGTGGATGTCACGCCCATTCTAGTGCCGGCCACATAAACTAGCTTTAACTAGATTTCATTAAAATCGGTGCGGCTCAGGCAAAGAAGAACGTAGTACTTAAAATCCATATATGGGTGGGTAAAGATAATGAACCAACTGATTCTGGTTATATAAAGTCTTTGTATGCTTGTACGAAAAGATTGATTTCACGACCCATTTTGGTACCTCTGTCGGGAAAAGTTGCCGCGACTCATTCTAGTATCTTCCACACAAACGTCATTTCAAGAGATGTCAATAAAGTCGGTCCGCTTCAAGCAATGCTAGTGGAAAGATGTGGATATAAATATTAATGTTAGCTTAACTAAACGACGGTAAATTAAAAATCTCGCCACGCCCCTTTTACGTTAGATAAATTGTGATTGGGTAAGGGTATATGTAAGTCGGATCAACCGACTAAAATTTGCTTACTTGGTTCTTTAATCCTTTTTTTCTTATTAATTGGTTTTATAATTTTTCTGATTCTTTAATTTAAGCATGATTTACACCTCTATGAACTTCATTTACCTGGGTCCAAGCTACCATTACCAGTGCCAAATGGAGAATTTCTCGTGAAAACATCATATATTGTCAATAATAAAACTCGCCTCTCCGTTCATGTGGACTTCAAGATTGCATCGCGCTAAACTGCATCACATTGGATAAGCTGAAATTATGAGATTTAAAATATTTCGTGAAAATAAGCATACAGAAGACAATAAAAATCAAATTTATATCATTTTTTTATATGAAGTTGAAGTGGCACGAATTATATACGTTGGCACACAATAAATTTAAGCGCTAATTAAAAATATTCACAATTGCTATGAACGGGTTATAAATCTCCAACTTGTAAACTAGCCTTTATTTACAAGATGAAAGATCTGACACGGAAAAAATTAAGATGTCCTTAGGCGGATTTTAACTCGGATACTTCCCATTATACTACGGCGGCCCACATCAATCTCACGACTGCACCGGAGTAACCCGAACACACTGCCACCAGGGACAGTCACTTTAACTCCAATTATTACTAGTTTAAACCAGATTCAAAAGAAATCCCGTATCTTTGATCTGCTCGGCTTGTCTAAACCGAATACAACAACGAGCAAGTTCTGTAAGGTGAAATCGTTGCATATAGTGGCTGCACTTCAGTTCTGAACCACATCGGACTGTGGGTCTCAGGATTTGGTGTCATTGTCACCGTCTACACCTCCGTCTACAACTATGAGACTCCCCGCAGTATCCCTTGCAGTAGCATCAATGTATTAACACCACTGATTTCTGTTGCTACTCCTGACAGTGCATCAATTTTACAATTCAATTGCAATGGTCTACGCAACAAAATCAGAGAAGTAATTGAATTTATGGATCGGGGAAACATCAGGATCGCTGCTATTCTGAAAACTACTAGTACCTACCTCGCCTGAACTTGACTCTACACACAGAGAAAAAATCTGTTGGAAATCGGTCCAATGAACAAAAATTCGGTTTGATAAACTGAATTTCTGTTGCAATATCAAACATAGTGTTGATGGTATCATAGTTGCTACAACCATATCATGGTATTTATAGCCAATAACACTGCCGACAGCCAACACCGAATTCAGTATAATTATTGGTTGCGACAACTGGCGCTTATGGCAACCAACCAATTATGATGTACATGTTACATTGGTGCCAATAATTGGTGGTGACAACAGATTAGTTCTTTGTAGTGGCCAAACCCAGTTTATTTAGCTGTTGTAGCATTATATTAGTGATTCCAACATCAACATATAAAACCAATAATATTTTATCCGTTTTAGTCATCAGAAAAACTTTGTTTACGACGAAAACAAATTTCGAAATCCCCAAAAAAACAACAACCATTTTTTTGGTTTTTTCCCTAGTTACGGCCACCCAAAGCTTGACAATAAAAATTTTAATATATCTTAATTAGTTATTTTCCGATTGGGGCATCACTGCAATGCTTATCAAATATTTATCCAAAGACGTATATACTTATATTTTACTTATCAGTTGACCGGGAGGCGAAAAAATATTATATTTTTTTAAAAACTACTTGTAATAACAATCTATGTACAAATTTAGTTCCAGTAATCATACTAGGCTGTTAGGGTAACCGCATCATTGATCTACCAATTCTCTAAGATGTTCGGTAAGCTGAGAAGAAATTCTGGGCTATTTTCGCCATATTCATGCTGTTGGGTTACCCGAGATACCACCAAATATTCCAGCGAGGGCAGCAGGACTCGCAGATGAGCATGTTGACATTCGACGCTCTAACCCTTCTGACTCTCGACTTAGGGAACTCAACTATGAGATCAATAAGTTGGTCAACGAATAGAAGTAGAACAACTGGCTTGATCACTTGAAGCAGAGCAACTTAAGTTCCGGAATTGATAGGTTCTGGACAACGGTCAGAAAGAAAGGATGATCGGGCAGGCGTCACAATCAGCAACAGAGCACTAACAGATCCGAAGCGGCGTGCGAGTTCTTCGATTAAGCAAAAATAAGAGTTTGGGCGTATACGTTACGTGCTCTCTGAGTCGAAAAGACGGGCCACAATTTACCGTTGGCGATGCTGCCAATGTCATCCACAGCGCAAAGTCATTTAAGGCTCTGGGTACAGACAGAATCTCCATGCTAATGTTCAAACACTTGGATATCCCGGGATTACAGTGCTTAATATGTCGTTAGCCAAAAGTCGATTTTTTCTTCTCGACTTATTTTTTTAAATTCAAGTATAACCGTCTTTGGAATTGTCATCCAAACAATGTGTGATGCGTAAATTTATTTATATTTATTATATTGTGGTGACAATCAATTAACCCGGTAAGAATATAATAACCGAAATATCAGCTGTATAACAAGTTTATTTTTAATATTTCTTAAAAATGTATCCGATATTGACGTGGCCGAAGAAATTGTGGTTCCAAGGCCAACGAAGAGAATTGCATATGGAGGTTCCTTGACAAGCTTCTAAGCACTAGGCGCAAAAAATGCCATAGTTGTGACAAAGGTGTTCCTATATAATTGAAGCACTATCTGAAAAAGGAGTTCCTACATAATTGAAGCACTATTTGAAGAAAACGCCTGTTTATAGTAAAACAAACCCTTATATGGAGAACAAAGGAGAAGTAGCAAAAAAAGGTTCCAATTGTTTCCACTTCTGTCCTGTGTTAGAGATTTTTTTCGCAGGCAGGAATTATTGCTACTCGAATTCGAACAAGATTTAGGATGGCCGATGACCCAAATAAATACTGCACACAGAGAAAAAATTATTTGGAATTCGGTCCGAACTACAAAAATTCGGTTAGATAAACCAAATTTCTGTCGCAATAACCATCATACCATAGTATTGATGGTAATACGGTACCAAAGCAGTCTTAAAAGATCCAATGTTGGGGTATCTTTTGTGACAAACCTTGTCCTCTAAAACCGTTCACAATTTGTAATCCAATGGGTTCAAATCTGGACTGCCTAAAGGCCATTCTTCAGTGGAAATGAACGCTGGCAAATTATTTCGAAGCCAGGCCTGGGACGTTTTAGCCTTATGTGCCGGCGCAGAATCCTGCTGGAAAGTCTATGGCTGGTTTTGGAACAGAAAATTGTTAAGAGGCTTCACAACAGCTTCCAAAACGGTTTCTTGTGACCCCATCGTAAGTGACCCCATCGTAAGAGACACCCCACCAAACCATGACTGAAGTCGGGTGATGACACTTTTCCACCCTTGGGATCAGTTCAGATGCTTCCTTAGATGACCGCGCATACACTCTATCATTTTGCTTGTTAACTTTTTCGTGAACGGTACAAATATTTAATCGGTGAAAAAAAATTTCTGTGCAAGTTATCAGCGTGCTTCACTAAAAGACGTTTGCATTTTTTTGGTCCTATTTTTAAAGCTGTAGTCAATAAATGTCCGGTACGTCTTTTGAAAGCCCCAAGTCTCAAGTCTTTTTTAATGATTCGACTCATGGACTTTTGCGTGATATTCATCTCACGGGCCATGATTTTCTGTTTTCGCAGGGGATTTCTGTGAATTCTTGATTTAACGGCTTTGATGACATGCGGTGTTCGAACAGAGCGTGGGCGGCCATGGAACTCCCCAGAGATTCACTGCTCCGATAGCACAGACATTTTCCGTTGTAATAAATTTTTTTTTCTAATCGGGTTACGTAACCGAATAGATCTACACTACAGTGAAACATACATGGTGGCGTATACATTAAAATTTGAATTTCCTTAAACAAAGAAATGCCTGCGATATTAACTGCAGTAACAGCTCTCACAGATTATTAAATTCCAAATGAACCCAACACCTTTTAAAGATGAATTGAAGCAAAGCAATCTCCGTACATTCGAAACAATAAAACTCTGCAACACAAATTAAAGCAAAAGTTGCGGCCAACAGACCGTATTGTCGGTCGGACACATGACATCATCGTTGCAATTTTTACGTTGCCAGAGAAATTAATTATTCCATAAGGACTAGAGAGCAAAAAAGGAACAAAATTGCGGAAAAAAATGATGTGTGAGTAAACACTGGCAAAGCGAATGCCCTACGACGCTCAAAATATCAAATTCAGTTTAACTAAGTAATTGATTCAATTAAATAACTTTTTCGTTTATTAATTTTTTTTAAATTTTTTTCTCCGATTAAATAATATACAAAATGGATTTTTTTTACAATAAGTATGAAAAATAATGTCACTTAAAATCAAATTCGGAATGGTGGGCTCGTTTTAGAGCATTTTCCATAACGTCTTTCAAAATTTCGAATTTCTGTAACAATTTTGGCCTTGAGTTGAAGGATTTTCTCGGGCTCGTTCACATACTTATACTCGCTCCTTCAAATAACCCAAAAGAAAATAGTGGTGTGCTAAGAAATCTGGCGATCGCGCTGACCAAATAACTTCCGAATTTTTGGAAATTATTTGCTTTCCACAAATTTGACGTAAAAATGCCATTGTGTCTGTGGGCAGAGGCTCGTCCTGCTGAGCACATCTCAGGTCTGTTTTAAGGAGCAGGACATAAAAAATTTTCTATCATAACCGACGATACCGCTCTCCATTTACGGTTACAGCACTTCCATCTTTATTCTCGAAGAAGTAAGGCCCAATGATATTTGCAGATGTGATCCTATACCATACTGTACACCTAATGGGGTGCAATTAGCGATGAATGGCTATGGACTTTCAAAACCTACAGTTCTGCTTATTAACAAAGCCATTTAAATGAAAGTGAGCTTCATCACTCATTTATAAAATCTAAAAAAAATAATAAAAATACATAAACCCCATGGTGACTTTTGGCCCACTCTGTGCAATGTACCACTATCGGAAAGTCTAATATTTCAATTATATTTTCAGCTAAGTCCACATAAAGATTAACCACGATACTTTGAATTACTTGCTAGAAAATTTAGAAAGATAGATAGAAGTGAGAATAAAAACTATAAATTAAAAGGGAAAATGTATATTATTATTTAAAGATTTAAAGCAAGGGAAAGTGTAAAGAGTTTTTTATATATTGTAATGCAGCCGACTCGTAAATATCATGGATAATATTTTTCTGGGACTCTTAAATATTTGAGCTTTACCTACCTAGGGTCACTCTCTCTCTCCGAGCACTACACTAGCGTGTAATGCGCGGAAATATAATTCTTCGATAAAGATGATCTATGAACTTCGCGAACAGATTTATTTTTCAAAAGTAAATTTCCACAATTCCTAAACGTTCTTCTGGCGTTAAACAATTCATGATGACTTGCCAAACCTTATAGCACAGAAATGTCAACACTGTTTGGCATTTCTAGCTGTCAAACTATAGTTATTAATATCAAAAGTTACCTTGCAGGTTAAAAAACCCCCATACATTTATATTTCAAAGTCAATTAGAGAAATATCAAATTGGGTTTTAGATACAGACATCTGATTTATCAGTCGATCTCCATTAAAACTGAATTAAAAGATTGAAATGTACTATTTTGATAATTTTTTATTTAGTTTTTATGTGTTGCGCTATAAATAACAAAATCGTTAAAACACAAAAGAACGAGTTTGTGTATTTTTTAGTAGAGAATCAATAAGCAGAAATATTTCACTTGGTTCTTTCCTGTTCATGCTCCATGAGATTTTGAGGAAAATTTTTTATTTTAATATAAAAACAAACGTTTTTTGAAAAGAAATTGATTTCAATGCATTCTCAGAGTCTTTAAATAGTGTATACGATGTAACTTCTGAATGAATAAATATTTTCCATTTTAACCAATGATGGGGTTTCACTAATAAAATACCCGATAGCTAGATTTCAAATCAAGGTTTTAAAAATAAACCGAACTTCCAGTTCCTGAAAACCCCAGTACTTATATAATGGGCACTCTACTCTTAATATTATGAAGAGTATACCTGATCTGCCTAGGCGGTGATATCCTGTCCATGTTTTGAATATCTACTGCAAAAGCTACTTGAATTGCGCCTGCGCATAGTAAGGGTGAATTTGCTTCAACTGTGTCATACCCACAGACCGATCTATAGCTTTGTAAGAAATCAACAAGGTTTCTTTGTCAGCTTCCCAAGTACTTCAGGCGAGCGACTTGAGAACCTTGTTCGAACTTTGTATCTTATTGCACATGTCACAGCTAAACCCTTCGTGTTTGATGGTTAGTGACGGAACTATCGCACATGTTACCCCTTTAAAAAAAACGGTTTCAAATGGCCGCGTCTTTGCACGCTTGGGTGCTGGCTTTAAACAGTAAGTCCAGGTCAGAACCTATTAGAATTATAAGTACTTATATCATTTACAGCTTATTGAAATACGAAAAGTTTCCCAATCGCTTCTTGTGGTCAGAACTAAACCTGCAACTGGCCCTCCTCACTACTGGATTTTGGCAAAAGAAACTTATCATTCTACCTTCAGATGTTGTCGTACCTGCTACTATTACCAAGTGGAAAAATCAGTAAAACAACTACTATGACACTGTACAAGATCAGGTTCATTGAAGACCACAAACATTCCTACGGAAAAATGCAGGTTCGATTACTCCAAACGCACCGGACCGAAGAGTAGCGAAAACAGTAACTCTCACAGAACTTGTTTCGAATGAATATAATGATGCCAATTATTCCAAATATAAATTAATAGATTTAATTATATATTTTCGATAAACTACTAAGCGAAGGAAAGGACATCTCTATTGGTTAGCTA
This sequence comes from Hydrotaea diabolus, assembly GCA_963513945.1. Classification (NCBI taxonomy): domain Eukaryota; kingdom Metazoa; phylum Arthropoda; class Insecta; order Diptera; family Muscidae; genus Hydrotaea; species Hydrotaea diabolus. The sequence continues at coordinate 72,553,748 of OY740719.1, forward strand.
AGAATTTAATCAATTCGATTTAGACTCGTTGATGATGGGTTCAACTGAGAGGTATTTTATCATGCCAGGTACGGTACGTGCCATTTTGATCAGAATCTCTATATGATACATGGTATCTGAGCAGTGTCTATTGGCTTTCTTTTAATGACAAAACCACGCGAACCGAAAATTATTCGTAAGTTTATGCGTGTGAAAAAGTATATTGATTTGGCAAAAAAAATATTTTTTACCAAACAAGGATGTTTTAATCTTTTTTTAACTCAAAACAATGCAATTCATCTTTGGTATAGGAAAAAATCTTATAAAAAAGAAGAAGGCAGAATTTTAAGCAAACAATCATTCAAAAAAAAAATTATTTGGAAAGCTTTTATAAAAAATGATATTAAATCCCAAATCGTATACTTTGTTTGATTTATCCTTTGGTTCTAATAACCGATTTCAAACGGCGATTCAACTATTTTGCTCTTTTCAGTAATGCCTTTGTTATTATTTCGTGCGTTTAATTCTTCTTTTCAACAATTTCCTGATGCTCTATTGGGTTCATATCTGGTGACTGTGGACGAACTTTTCACTGCTCGGTACAGGAACCATTCACGGACGATATATGACAAAAGTTTGGGGTCATTAGCCTGCTGGAACAAAAATTTGGTTATGTCTAGCCCATTATTAAATAACAAACTTACACCTTTCCAATAAAAACAGAAAACCAGAATTGCAAAAAGTGCTTTTCTTATAGCCGACTTAAATTTAAAATGGTTCACTCTATATTTATCTTAAGCCAAATACAAATAATTTTTTGTGAAATTTAGCTATATTTTCAGGTTTATACGCAACAGACAATGTCAAAGCAAAAAAAATGTTCGGTTTTTTGCGCATTTCACAAAACAGTGTAAATTTACTACCTGCAAAAATAGAAACTGAATAAGTTTACGGACGGTTGTACGAATTATTTTTGAGAAGCTTTGTATAAAGTTGGGTCAGTACTTTGACCGGTCTCAAACCATTAGGGAGAAGTAGCAAGTGAACTTCTGGCTTTTTAACTACTTTCTTTTATCAAGGGTATCACAATATGCCCTTTCTTCCTTTCAAAATAAAACCTTGTCGCACGAGCGGGTAATTACATGAGAAATTTTAAGAAACTTCTTCCAAGACTTCTCCTGGAAATCGCATTTTAAAAATTAAGTCTTTGCCACTAAATTTGTTAACGCTTTTAAGAACTTTTCGTATGGTCAAGTTAAGAGGCAAGCGAGTTCCTTAATTAAAATCAGCATGTGACAGCTTCGTTAATTTGCCTCTAAAGCCCAAATACTTTCTTTAATCGCAAATATTATTTGGTCTCATACTTCTAATTTGCTAAATTATTGAACAAAACTTGAATTGAAAAAACAATAAGACAAAAATTAATAAATTAGGGATAAAAATATACTTTTTGCTAATTCGAAAGCGAAAAATTATGTTTTGTGTATACGCGGCGAATATTTTAAAATAATTTTGCTAATGTAGCAAATGTAAGCGATTAATTCCTTCTGTATGCCTTTTGAATTCCAAACATGTATGGCCCATCGGTCCATTATAATAAACATTAACAGAAGGTTTTAAATGCACAATTTTGTTAAACCTATTGTAAGTTTTTATAATTAAAATAATCATTTATTTAAATTAAAAACAAAAATATTTAAAAAATAATTCGGTTTGGAATTAACCAGAAGCTGAAGTAACTTATGGTTACTTCGGAACTTGACGTTAAGTTGACGTTAACAGTTTACGTCGTACATTATGGTTGGACCATCCTTTTCTTCGAAATTTGTGAAATATTCAATATTTAATGTTGTGAGGAGCCAAGTAATATTTTACAAAAAGAACGATAAAGCAATTACTCAAATATTATTATTATTATTATTTGCGACTGCGAAAACAAATTATCCGAAATTGAATTAAAATAAAGTCTTTGACACTAAATTAAAAAAAAATTACAAAAAAACGATAAAGCAAATACTCAAATATTATTATTATTATTTGCGACTGCGAAAACAAATTATCCAAAATTGCTTTTTGTGAATGCTTATGTTTAATACAACGCAAATGCGAATGACAACATTCGTTACTACCTTAGCTACGAGGGTTGCTATATATACTTCCGGCCAAGGCAACACTAAGTGTTGCGTGGCGCCATCTGGCATTTTCATTGGAAAGTTTGAAAGTTTTTAGCATAAACGTACTTAGAACGTTTTGACGTACGACCATCATTTGTAAACATTTCCGTGCGATCATTTTTCACAACTTTCGACGTGGATTATCACGACAAGAGTGCATCGATGAACTTAAATCTTTGTATGGCGATGAAGCACCATCCTATACCACTGGGAAAACTGGTTTAATGAATTCAATCGTGGCCGACGCTCGCTCAAAGACGAAGGTCGTGAAGGTCGACCAAAAACGGCCGTTGTACCAGAGAACATTGAAGCCGTGCGTGAACTTATAGTGCAAGATCGTCATGTGACATACCGTGAGATAGAGGCATCCTTGGGCATTTCTTCCACCAGCATACATTCGATATTACGTGAACACCTGGCCATAAAAAAGGTTTGTTCTCGTTGAATGCCGCACAATTTGACAATCGCTGAAAAAGGGCTCGTGTCGATTGGTGCAAAGAAATTTTGAAAAAATACCACAGCGGTGCTTCAAAAGACGTTTATAAGATCGTCACAGGTGACGAATCATGGAGCTATGCGTATGAGCCCGCAACAAAACAGCAATCGACCGTCTGGGTCTTCAAAGACGAGCCAAATCCGAAAGTTGTTCGTGGAAGAAGCACTTCGAAGCAAATGGTCGCCTGTTTCTTCGGCAAAACTGGTCATGTGGCGATTGTTCCACTTGATCAACGTAGGAGGTCAATTTAGAGTGCTAACCACAGTTTGATTGTCTGAAGTCCTCAGAGAAATTCGAAAAATGAACAAGAGAAGACGAATCATTGTGCACCATGGCAATGCGAGCCCTCACACATCGGCTCAAACCAGCGCCTTTTTGACCGGCCAAAACGTCGAATTGATGGGTCATCCGCCGTACAGCCCTGACTTGGCACCCAATGACATCTTTTTGTACCCGCACATCAAGAAAAAAATGCGCGGTCAACGATTTTCGTCGCCAGAAGATGCTGTTGAAGCTTTCAAAAACCATGTTTTGGAGGTGTCTCAATCGGAGTGGAGAACGTGCTTCGACCATTGGTTTGAGCGCATGCAAAAGTGTAAAAATCATGCTGGAGAATACTTTGAAAAGCAATGAAACCATTTTTGATGATAAATATTCGCATTTTTATTATTAGGCCAGAAATATATATATGACGTGCAAAATAGAAAGGGACCTAAGGGTAAAAACCAGTTTTGTTCAGGAGAGCCATTTTAAAGATTTAAATACTTGTATCTTTGGTGTACCATCACTTTCAAAAAATGCGCATATCTATGGGAGGGAACACTTTTGGGGCATGGGATTGGTCTCATTCGATGCTCAGATGTTGTCCACATCAAAAAAAAAGTAAAAATTGATTTTTTTTTGTACCCTTAGGTCCCTTTCTCTATTCGCTGTCACATATAGAAGCGCTCGTATATAAAAAAGACTTCCTTAAAAAAATAATAATATCGGCCGTTATAAACATCTAAACATGAACTGAAACAAAGCGGCCAATATTCCCTAGAGTTTCGTACTTGGTCCAAGCTAAATTGGCTTATAAAATATTTTAGTAGATCAAGTGATTGTCGGAGACTTTAGAGTGATATTAAATTTGTTACAGCTGTATTAAATTTGTTGCCATAAAATGTAGGGTGCAACAACACAAAGTGTGTGCAAGAGGAACGACAACAAGAACAACTGCAAATGAAATTCCCAACTAGGACATTGGACTGCGAGTGCTGAAGTAATAAATGAAGCAGTTAAGTTAACATGGAAGTGGAAGTGCAAAGAAATTAACAGAACAAACCAGGACTAACTGCTACAGCTACTGCCGCTTCCACTGCAATGGTCACTACGCCCAATGGACACACATCCTTGTAACACACACACTCACAAGCACTCTCACCCATATACTGTCCTTATACTAACTCACACACACTCACAGACAGCCAGAGTTATGGTAAAGTTGTGCAGTTGGCGAAAGACCAGATAAATTTCAATTTATGATTTTAAGATGACACACAAAAAATGTACCGGGGAACGAAAGTATGCTCCAGTTCATGAATCTACAGTTACCCGCTTAGGTTTGGCTTTGTGTGTGTATGTGTGCGTTTTTTACGGGGCTTTGGTGGCACTTTGCGGTTAAAAGTAAAACATTCATAGTACTTAGAACTAAATATCCCCTAACTGGAGAATATAACATAATTAATAGGCTGAGGAAAGATTATGAACAAATATTTCCATTCATAGTAATAGAAACATATTAAAAATACTCTTTCATTCTACTTTTAGTTATGCATTGTATAATGGAAAGGTGTTTACTGCGGGAAAAGGAGAGATTAACTTCACGCTGATAGACTTTTTGTTACAACATGCCGCATTAGGTGTCTTACAGAACCATGCGACACAGGTTGTCTCTCGGTCAGTACAATAACAGTTTGCCCCATTTGTCTGGAATACCGTAAAGTATGGATTTTTCAATTTATGAATTTTACAAAAACAAGTGGACAAATTAAGTTCGGCCGGGCCGTAGCTCATCGGTCATTATGATAACATTAACAAATGGAGTTGGCACTGCCAACAATTTTACACAAAAATATATCGTCATATGTCTTACTAATACTTCATAAGATTTAATCTCTCTAATTTCACAGCTGTATGGGCAATCACACGCCCCTTGCCCGAAAAACGACCTAATATTCCCAACAAATATTTAAAACAGTTTGGAAACTATCTATTGAAGTTGAAGCTACAACAAACATGTAGAAAACTTCCAGGCCAAAACTCATACACCCTCCACACGCAGAAATAGAATATGGTTACTACGAGGGCTGCTATATATATCTCTGGCCTAATAATGAAAATGCAAATATTTATCATCAAAAATGGTTTATTGATTTCAAAGTATTCTCCAGCATGATTTATACACTTTTGCAAGCGCTCAAACCAATTTTCGAAGCACTTTTCCCACTCTGATTGAGACACCTCCAAAACATGGTTTTTGAACGCTTTAACATCATCTTCTGGCGACGAAAATCGTTGACTATGCATTTTTTTCTTGATGTGCGGGAATAAAAAGAAGTCAGTGGGTGCCAAGACAGGGCTGTACAGCGAATGGCCCATCAATTCGACGTTTTGGCCGATCAAAAAGGCGCTGGTTTGAGCCGATGTGTGGTGTACCACTCAGAATTAACCGTCCTACGTTGCTCAAGCGGAACAGTCGCCACATGACCAGTTTTGCCGAAGAAACAGGCTTCCATTTGCTTCGAAGTGCTTCTTCCACGAACAACTTTCGTTGGATATGGCTCTTCTTCGAAGACCCACACGGTCGATGCTGTTTTGTTTCGGGCTCATACGCATAGATCCATGATTCGTCACCTGTGACGATCTTATAAACGTGTTTTGAAGCACCACGATCGTATTTTTTTCGAAAATTTCTTTGCACCAATCGACACGGGTCTGTTTTTGAGCGATTGCAAATTGTGCAGGATCCTCGTATAACGATAGATAAACAACCCATCTCATACTAATTTAGATCATATATGATCATTTTTTGTATACACTCCCCATACAAATGGTATTAGGGCCCAAAAACGGCTTCCATTCTATAAGTACAAGTTTTCTCACCAAAATTCATTATGACATTCGATTTTAAATCTGGTGCGACCCAAGCACTTAGTAATAGCAGTCTCTGAACGGCCAGAAATTCTGTATATAAAAAAGATGGTATATTCACTTAATCAATCCGTTTCCAACACATCGAAACACTGGTCGGAGACCTCACAAAGTATATACATTCTGAATCACCGTAAAATTCTATGATGATCCAGCCATGTCCATTAGAGCGTACCAGGTTACAAGTAAAAAAAAAAAAAGTTCGCCGTACACCTTCGAATATGAATTATTATTGAAAGGTAGTTTCAAAAAAAAAAATTATTTTTTTATGCCGAACGTAGGGGTCGCGCTTTTACATTTTTCTATATAACTTCTGCATTTATAAACGGATTTTATAAATCGATGTTTTTGTCTCGACGAGGCCGATTTTTTTGTCTTTGAAGTCATTGAGCTCAAGCACCCCGCGCGAGCTTTAATTTTCTGATATTAGAGTGGTACATTAGGGTAGTAGCAACTGAGATATTATGGGTAAGTACCTGAAGGGGGTGCTTGAGCTCAATGACTTCAAAAACTAAAAAATCGGCCTCATCGAGACAAAAACATCGATGTATCACTTTAAAATCCGTTTATAAATGCAGAAGTTATATAGAAAAATGTAAAAGCGCGACCTTCACGTTCGGCATAAAAAAATAAAAAAAATTTTTTTTGAAACTACCTTTCAATAATACTTCATATTCGAAGGTGTACGGCGAACTTTTTTTTGAGGTACGCCCTAATGTCCATCTGTAGGTGAAAAGTAAACTACAGGTCGAATTTGTAAAGTTTGGAGGCTGAAGTTGCAGAAACATGTGTTGATGGACTGAAACGTTTGGTATCGATCGAGAGGTAAACCTCTGAAAAATTAACAATGATGTACGAGTATAACGCTGATATTTGGAACATATGATATTGGCATAGATTAAAACCCACCCAGGAGAAAAGGTTGGCGGTGCCAAGCCCCCTTTAAAAACTTGCATTTATGGCCAAAGTGATTGCCCGATCGTTATTAAATTTTAACAGGATGAAACCAATGATTAGACAATTACTCAAGACAACGTTATGGCAAAGTTAAATAAGGGTGAGAGGCACCGCCCACACAATCCTGGACTTAAAAAGACAACATCTCATGAACTAATAGAGATATGATGATATTTGGAACGTAAGATGTGGTACATTAGGATCGAAAGGCATCCTGGAGGAAAAGCGGGCCCTTGTAAAAAAAGTTGTATGTGTGGCAAAAGTAAGGGGCCGTTATTAATTTTTAACAGAATTAAATTAAGGATTAGCGTAGTATTTTAGATAATTTTGTGATGAAATTGGACAAGGGGGCGTGGCACCGCCCACCTTACCCTCAACTAAAAACGACTATAGCTCATGAACTAATAAAGATATGAAGATGATATTTGAACAGATGTTGTTGACATACGAAACACGCCCTTTTAAAAAATTTGCATTTATGGCCGATCTTTATAAATTTGTAAGAGAACGCAATCAGTGATTCACGTAATATTATAGATTATATTGTGTTAAATTTTTACAAATGGACTTGGCCCTCGCATGCAATCCTGAACTTTGAAAAGCTACATCTCTATATGTGAAGCGCAAAATAGAAAGGGGCCCAAGGTTAAAAATCAGTTTTGTTCAGGAGAGACATTTTAAAGATTAGGTGCCTTCACTTTCGTCGACTTCACTTTCATAAAACGCGCATATCTCTGGGAGGAAACACTTTTGGGCATGGGGTCGGTCTCATTCTATGCACAGATGTTGTCCACATCAAAAAAAAGTGAAAAGTTGATGAAAAGTTTTGTTCAGGAGACCCATTTTAAAGATTAGGTCCCTTTCTATTTGCGCTTAGAATCGTCGACTTCACTTTCATAAAACGCGCATATCTCTGGGAGGGAACACTTTTGGGGCATGGGATCGGTCTCATTCGATGCTCAGATGTTGTCCACATCAAAAAAGGGGAAAAAAATGAAAATTGATTTTATTACCCTTAGGTCCCTTTCTCTATGCGCTGTCACATATATAGGACGAAAGAAGCTGGTACGAGTATATACGAGGGCGGTTCGGAAACTTCTTAACCTAGCACAAAAAGCGCGGTATAAACAGAAAAAAGTTAAGTGTTTTGGAAACTTCCATCTCTGCTATGAACACATGTTAAATTTTGTTTCGATCTGGCAACTCCTTCATATAGAAACAGGTGTTCACAAAAGACGCATCCGCGATTTTTTTACAATGGAAAAATTAGAAATGCGTGGTGTCATTAAATATTTACATAAAAAAGTTTTATCGGGACAAGAAATTCATAATGATATGGTGAATGTGTTAGGTGAAAGTGCTCCTTCATATGCAACAGTAAAAAATTGGGTTGCTGAATTTAAACGTGGTCGTACAAGCATTGAAAATGAACCACGTAGTGGACGTCCAAAAACAGCAACAACAACAGAAATTGTAGCCAAAGTGCATGATATGCTATTAAATGATCGACGAATAAAAGTGCGTGAAATAGCTAATATCATGGGCATCTCAAATGATCGAGTCCATTTATTTTGCATGAAGAACTACAGATGAAAAAGCTTTCTGCAAGATGGGTGCCGGACTTGTTAACAGTCGACCAAAAACGCATAAGAATGAACATTTCTCAAGCTTGTTTGGATCGTTTTCAGCGAAATAAAATGGATTTTAAGCGTCGTTTCATAACTGTTGATGAGACATGGATCCACCACTATACTCCAGATACAAAAGAACAATCCAAACAATGGAGTGAAGCTGGAGGAAGTGCCCCAAAGAAGGCAATTCAATCGGCTGGTAAGGTTATGGCAACTGTTTTTTTTGGACTTCAAAGGTATTTTATTGATTGACTATCTGCAAAAGGGTAAAACAATAAATTCAGAGTACTATTGCAACCTTTTAGATCAATTAAATGTACAAATTCGAGAAAAACGTCCTGGCTTACAACACAAAAAAATAATTTTTCATTAAGACAACGCACCAGCGCACAAGAGTGTTTTAACAATGGCTAAAATCAACGAATTAAAGTACGAGTTGCTTGACCACCCACCTTATTCTCCTGATTTAGCTCCCAGTGACTTTTATCAGTTCCCAAATCTAAAAAAATTCCTTGCTGGCAAGCGTTTTACCTCAAATGAAGATGCAATTACAGTTGTAAACCACTATTTTAAAGACCTTGATGAAAACTATTTTAATCAAGGGATAGAATTGCTAGATAAGCGTTGGACTAAGTGTATTGAAGTTTCAGGAGATTATATTGAAAAATAAAAATATTTTTGAAAAACTAACTATTCTCTTTCATTGATAGGCTAAGAACTTTCCGAACCGCCCTCGTATGATGTTGGTACGAAAAGAAACACACCCTGATAGAAAATAGACCTGTGCCACGCCTCCTAGACAAAATGTTCATATTAGACTTAATCCATGGAACGGCTAAACTGAATTATTCTACTTGTCTTTAATTGTAAATTAAATTCATTTTGTTTAATAGAGTTGACACTTAAGCCTTACACAACCTGTTAGTGATAGAAAAGAAGTTTTAATTGAAAAGTGTGAAATAGTAAATAGTAAAACTAAATAATGCATACACCGCATACTATGAAACGGCCATATTTTTGATATAGTAACTGCCTTAAGGCCTGATTGAACCAGGCTGTTTACAAGCGCGACTAACACCCAAGTATCCCGGCGACTTTGCCTATAAGAAATTAATCTCTTTTCCATCTATAAACTTGGAGCGAACTTTTGACAGTATGTCTACGTCCGTGTACAGAATTCTATAAGAATTACGTTCCACGTTTTTTTCTTGATAAGATGTTGTGGGAAATAATTACACACCTACTGATACCTACTGATACATGTATTAGTCCATACGTAACTACGAGTACATATGTTTTAATCGCATATAAACTGAAACTGTCATATTAAAAGGTAAAGCCTAAATATACTCGTATACTGCCAAACATTGTACGATATATTTCGAAAACCTTTATTCACATAAATATGTATTTGCAGGAATTTTTGCAATATTATGTATCGGTAAATATTCATATGCACATATACGCATGGCATGAACGAGTTCATACATACTTAAGTATGTACTCGTATTCAGAATTTGTTCTCTTGTTGGAAAATTGATAAATCCATTTCAAGGAATGAAATGTACATGCATTCGGCACAGGTTCAGAGGAAAACGCATCACATTGCAACAGCGGAACGATGGACTTCATATAAATCTTTCAAAGGACAGTGGTTATAGTGAAAGGCAAAAATATGTAATCAGTATGACTGTATCGCCCAATTTAATGTACGAGTACCAGATGTTGGAGCTAACTGATGAATGGACTTATTTTAGAAAAGAAACTTGAAGAATAATACATACGAAAATCCTAAACAAATTAACTTCTTACTGATACTAAGATCATGCAGTGACTAATTCATGGTAGTACAAGTCCAAATTTCTTTTTACAAACTCAAAAAAAAAATATTTTTTCGTCATATACTCTAATGTATTGAATTCTTCAAAGGGACAAACATTCCTGGCTTGCTGTCAGCCTAATTTTAAAGACCTTGGGAGCAGATGACTTGCCCAATATTGTCAACTCAATTTCCGAAGACCTTGGGAGAAAATAAATCGATACAAGCAGAAAAAAAGTATGGTTGTGGTAACAATATTCGAAGAGGACAATACTATTGTTGGGTGTATGGTTGTGGAACAACAATATTATGATTCTCGAAATAATAGTATGGTTCAAATACAACCAAACTATAATCCTCACAACCATACTTTGATCCTTACAACAATAATATGATTCTTACGTAACCATACTATGATCCCCACAACCATAGTATGATTCACACTCAACCATACTATAATATCCGCAACCATATTATGATCCCCATAACCATAGTATGTTTCACATTTAACCATAGTATGATCCTCACAACCATAGTATGATTCATACGTAAACATGTTATGATCCCTACAAACATAGTATGATCACATACAATTATACTTTGATTCCCAAATTATTTAATAGAATTGGGTTAAGTTGTCAACAACAGATTTAAATTATGAAAGTATCTAAAAATACAATTCCAATTCAAAATAATAGAAGTGATTTATTTAGCAGTAGAAAAAATCAGTTTAAAAAAACGTAAGCGTTTTTATTAAAAATATTTTAGTTAAACAAACCCAAAGCAGTTTGTTTGAAAAATTTTAATTTCCATATAAAAACTACTATTTTTGCGTTAGATCCGTAACAAAAACATTGTTCAACAAAGCATTTTTAAATGACAAAAAATTGCAATCATACAGTATGATTGCCGTAATCAAACTATTGATAACATAAAACCCAAAAATCAATACTTTTGTGGCACCAACCATATTTATATTGTTGCTACAACCATATTTTCATTATAAAATTTGGCAATAATACTATTGTTACATTTCAACAATATTAATATTGCGGCAATCATACTTTTGTCAAAATTAAATTCAGTAAACAATACTAGGGTTGCGACGAACATACCTTTATTGCGGAGAACATATTATTATTGCCATGACCATATAGTAACCATGTTTTTTCTCTGCGTGTAGCCAATCGGTGTTCCAAACCTGAATTGCACGCTCTCGGCATCGGTAGACACACATTCGACAATGCGAACTATGCAATGGCTACCTTATTTGGGGTTAGGAATAATTCTTAAACAAGTAAAGCACTCTAGAGTCGGGTACACAAAGAAAAAATAGTTGGAAATTGGTTGGAACTACAAAAAATCTGTTGCAAAACAGAAATACGGATGCAATCACCAAATGCTTATAATCGTAATGGATATTCGGTTCTATCTATACTTTTATACCACAGATGATAAATATGTTCAACGTTTTGTATACACAACTAAATGATCGGTCACGCCAATGAAATACGGCAACCGATAGTTTAAAAAAAAATTGTAAGCAATTATTGGCGATGATAACTTCAATTTTTCTTGGTTCGAAAAGGCGCTATTGAAATAAAGTTATTCGATTGTCACTGACTTTAAGCTAATCCAATTTGTTACGGTACAATTTTTTATCATCTTTTTTCTCGACATATCTCTTCCTATGTTTTCTAGTACTCAAGTGTAAGAGTAAAATGTTTTCTGCCTCAGATGATTTTTTTAACATTTTTCGTTGAACAATCCAAATAATTTTTTTTTGAGATTTGGATACTTTGTATGTTCAACCGATACTTAAGTTCCATTTACTGAAAATTACGGAGAACCAACTAATATTTGGTTGTACTGATGGAATAGACGAGTTGCATGCAACCTCAATCGTACCGTTCTCTGTGTGTGGCAGACTTTGAGATGCCCTACACCACTCTGATTTTCAGAAGAAACGGAAACATAGTCCGGATCTTTAGCAAGGTAGGAATTAATACTTTACATTAGAGCGGGAGGACAAACTTCATGGGACAATATGACAAACAGACCGCGTCAATTTCAACAGGGTTAATTTTAGATCTTACTTTTACCAATGTCAATTATTGGTTGCTCATAACGTAGCATGCTAAATGTAAGCTTGATCGGGTATAATTTTCGGTTCTAAAGCTGCAGGACCTCTAACCGGAAAGGATCATAGTGGGGAGCTTTTCAAAGGCATGGACGGGCCAATTTCATCAGAGATGGGTGTCGGAATTAGATTAGGTTTTGAAACCGGGAAATCTTACGTATTATTTCACTGACACTGACGAATGTGGACGAAATTCAATACAGTTGGTCCTTGGCTCAAAAGTGGGTATTTATTTTCTTTTTCCATAACGACTTGATTACAAATATTTTTATTAAGACAATTTAGATATAATTATTTCTAGTGTAAAGTACATGGCATCTATCTAGATTAAATCACACTTTTACTTAAAATAATATATTGAACTGAGGCCATCCCAATTTTCTATTAAAAAATTATTGACATTTTCCACTTTTGCATAAGATTACAGTAAAACATTAAAAAAACGGTGTTGTTGAACATTGTTTTACTTATAACTAACTAAATCTAATATAAAACTAGTATTTATATGGCACAAACGTGAAGAGCGTACCAAGTTTTAGCAAAAACGGTTCATAATTGTGACCTGTACTTTTATTACAATGATAGTTGACAGCGGAGGCTCATCAAAAGAAAAAATCGAAATAAATCCAAAAGATTCTCTCCTCTTTAAGTCTGGATGCCTTTTAAGATCCAGCATATGATGGGGTATACTGTCTCCACCTTGCAACCGCCAGCCACTTGAAGAATAAGAGTCAAATAGTCTTCGTCCATGTTATGGTTGGTGTGTACGAATACCAGGTAAGTAAATCCAGTTTAAAAAAAAATTCTAGTAAAAAGATATAAATATTTTCTGCTGCATATATTCCGGCCACTTACCGAGCGAGACATTTGTTGCTATGCCATGTAAAAGCTTTTCTTTCAAACTGAGTCCCTCAATATCGTATTAGAGATCAAGGACAAATTTCTTTTAAATCAGAAAGCTTTCATTTTATAACCGCAACCTAGTGTTTAACGCAGTCTCCGAACGACTTATGTATTGTAAAGAGAATTTTTGTGACCGGCATTTAAGTGGTGGAAACCCGGTGCTGAAAAGTTGTTAGATGTTCTTACTCGGAGTTAAACCCGGGTCTACTTTTTTTTATAGTCGTGCACACTAACTATCACACTACGCCAGTCAACTCTATATAAAAGAATAATGCCATGAGCAGCTTACTGATTTGAGAGAAGTTGCCCATTTCTTCTGAGTATAAAAATTATGCCCTCCGCAGCTCACTGATATGCGAGAAGTAACCCATTGCTTCCATAATGCGATATTACGGAAACTAATTAAGTAGGGCAGAAAATTCTTTTTTTGACATCAAACATATTTTTTGCCAATACACATTACGTTTGGAAACACTGTGCGCAATGTTACTCAAACATTGATGGCCGATGTCGATGATGTGGATGCTGGCTCAGAGACGCGTGGGTCGATGGTCATGCATGATGCATTCCCATTCCGTGTACGGGACTCGTTGCATGCGTTACTTTCATTGGAATTTTACGCAGATCGTCCATGTGGAAACATGTCACCCAAAGCTCATATTATGTTTACGATTATATCATTCCTCTCTCGCGCATCTCTTCTGTGCTACTCTGTTCAAGTCGATGCAATTCTTTTGGGTTTTTCCTTTCGATTCTTTGAGTTGATTCAGATACCTTCAAAACAGGCTTGCATAGGAAATTTTTGCGATACTCTAAAGGTATAGGACATGGTTCTTTCCACTGGGATGTAACCACGATTACATACATTTAAACAAACATGTGAATATATTTTCGCACGAGTTGAAATGTTCTTGTTTTTATTTGTCTGGTGTTGTTGCAACGCTATCTGCTGCGTAGCGAAAAATAAAACTAATAATAAAATGATATGTAAAGTTTTCCTTTTTAATACTTGTTCACAACCCATAAATATGTAATTTATTTGGTTCGGGATACATTATAACAAAATACAGTGGAGTGCAAAATTGATAAAACAAATAATTTTTACTGAATTAAACACTTAACGTTTTATGTCGTGCTAAACGCAATGGAGCAAGAATTAAGAAAACAAATGAATAAAGCAAAGCCTTTAAATAAAACACGAGTACACTTCATCCGGAAAAATGTAGTTTAGATTTTTGTATTGGATAAAATCTTGTGCAGCATTAGTCTGAATAAAATCTTTTGTTGTTGTAAATAAATCTCTACAATTTTAAAAGTAGACATTTAAATATTTTTGCTCATATTTCCCTCCCGATTTCAGATCCTGCAGCTTCAAAAGCCACTCATTGCGTTCGAATCTGCTCAAGTTTTGCATAGAACGTACCGAGCGACTATACCAAACTCTGGTGAAATGGTCCTTATCGTTTTTTCAAAGCCACAACTAAATTCCATATGAGCGGCCATTATTTTCCCTGGGTAAATTTGGACCAAATCGGATCAGGTTTCCCTATACCCCATATAAAATTCACTCACGATTTGAGAAATGTCGAACCAAATATTGGCCAAAGGCATTTTTGTAGTTCAAAGCGATTTCAAACTGTTGATTTCTCTACGTGTAAATTAACTAAAGTTCTTTTAAGGTACAATCAAAAGCATTTTTTTTCGTTTTTATTTGTTTTTCTAAATTAAAACAAATGAATTTCAGTCAATAGTCATAACTGTAAACTAGAACGGCAGGACCACTGGGCTTCGTTTAGGTTATTTTGGTAAGATAAAAGGTTGGGCTATTTTTTAAGATTAAAAAAACAAATAAATCCGACCACTGACTCAGAACTTAGCAATTTTACCCTAGTGCTCTACGACCACCAATCCTAAAATTTTCAAACCGCTGCCATTTCGCCCTATTGCATTTTCGGGCATGGTACGCCATTGACAATTTCATAAAATGAGCCAAGGAATACGCTAGTTAAATTTATCCAGTTGTGAATGAATCACCCTGTGTACAATTTGCGTTTAAACCCGCTTGTTTTGAGAAATAAAAATTCTTGGGACGATAGTTATTCATGAATAAACTTTTGCGATTTTAAGCGGCTATTACTTATATAGGGTGATCCATCTAGAGGTATTTTTTTCAGAACAAAAAAAAATATTAAAATGCAAATCAAGTGTGAAATCTTTATTGGTAATTTGAAAGGACATTTTATGGCATTTATTTTTTAAATATAATTTCCTTCAAATTTTGACAACTGTATTATGGAAATGAGCGTTCGGTGAGAACGGGAAGATCCGCTGTTTTCGACCAAAATTTTGTTCAGTGATGAGACCCATTTCTGAAATTTTTATATTTTTTTTGTTCTGAAAAATACCTCTAGATGGATAACCCATTAGTATTTATTAAATAAATTGTTCTTACAAATTTCAAATTTTCAAATCAAACGGTCTATGATTTAGAAAGTAAATCAGTTTCTGTATATAAATACATTCTAAAAGTTTAATTTTTTAGCGATTACTTACTCGTTTAATATGCGAGTACCAATCGAACACGCCTATTGTTTGGGATGCCCTTAGCATCGATGCTCCCGAATGCAAATGTTTCACTAGTGTGTGTGCTCGTGAACTGATGTTTTTGTTAATTTGACAAAACTTTTACCTCCATAATGAATATTTATTAATGAAATTTCGACAAAAACAAAAATAAATTATGGATTCTAACTTAAAGCAAACAACTTTGTTATCGCTTCATTAGGAAAATAGAAAAACAAATTGAATAATATTTTTTTGTTTAGCTCGTTTGTTTTATTTCAATCTGTTGCTTTTACACATTGAACAGGGATTAATATTTTTTTAGTAGAATGCTTTTGTATACTAATATGGACCTTAAGGTTTGTTTTTTTGCTAAGAACTGTTTTATATCATTGTACACACAGCTAAATCATCGGCTTGAATTCGGTGTGAACTAAATGTTTATATATTTCTGAACACTTAGTGTTGCCTGGCGCCTTCTGAATTTTGAACGCTTCAACAGCATCTTCTTGCGACGAAAATCGTTGACCACGCATTTTTTACTTGATGTGCGGGAATAAAAAGAAGTCATTGGGTGTCAAGTCAGGGCTGTACGGCGGATAACCCATATATATGACGTTTTTGCCGGTCAAAAAGGCGCTTGTTTGAGCCGACGTGTGAGAGCTCGCATTGTCATGGTGCAGAATGATTCGTCTTCTCTTGTTCGTTTTTCGAATTGCCCCGAAGACTTCAGGCAAACAAATTGTGGTGTACCACTCAGAATTGACCGTCCTACGTTGCTCAAGCGGAACAGTCGCCACATGACCAGTTTTGCCGAAGAAACAGGCGATCATGTGCTTCAAAGTGCTTCTTCCACGAACAACTTTCGGATTTGGCTCGTTTCCAAAGACCCACACGGTAGATTGCTGTTTTGTTTCGGAATCATACGCGTAGATCCATGCCATCGCCATCTGCGAAGATCTTATAAACGTCTTTTGTTCAAAATTTCTTTGCACCAATCGACACGAGCCTTTTTTTGAGCGATTGTCAAATTGTGCGGGATCCAACGAGAGCAAACCGTTTGTGTGTTCCAGGTGTTCATGCAATATCGAATTTATGCTGGTGAAATAAATGTCCAAGGATGCCTCTATCTCACATTACGTTACATGACGATCTTGCATTATCAGTTCACGCACGGCATCAATGTTCTCTGGCACAACGGCCGTTTTTGGACGACCTTCACGACCATCGTCTTTGAGCGAGCGTCGGCCACGATTGAATTCATTAAACCTGTTTTTCACAGTGCTATAGGATGGTGCTTCATCGCCATACAAAGATTTAAGTTCATCGATGCACTCTTGTCGGGATAATCCACTTCGAAAATTGTGAAAAAAGATCGCACGAAAATGTCCACGAGTTAATTCCATTTTTTTTTTGCCTAATTGATTTTTTCAAGTCACTGTAAACAACACAAATGATGGTCGTACGTCAAAACGTTCGGAGTACGTTTATGCTAAAAAATGTCAAACTTTCCAATGGAAATGTCAGATGGCGCCAGGTAACACTTAGTGTTGCCCAGGCCAGAAATATATAGCAAACCACTTATAAGCCTCTAGTTTTTTTCGTTTTGACTGAATCGTGCTCCCAACAGAAGAAAGGACGGACAGATGGACATGGCATGGACTTGGAATTTTACGACCATCAATAATGTAGAAACGTTATTAAGTCGCAGATAAGTATTTCGAGATTTGACAAAAGGAATGACAATCTTGTATTCACTCCCATCCTATGGTGGAGTGTGTAAAAACATCATAATTGCTGGACATTACGGCGCATGTGTACCAATAAAAGACCAGTATGATCAAAACGTACGATCATTAGTAAATACTCGTATGCACTTGAATTAAAGCAATTTTTCGCTATGAATACAAGTATAGATTTATTTTAATATTTTAGCTGAGATATGGGACGGACGATGCGCGAAAATGGGCCAGCTCGCACGCAGAAAAAAGTATGGTTGGGGTAACAACATTCGAAGAGCATCATACTATTGTTGGTTATATGGCTGTGGCATTACTATATTATGATCATCACAACAATAGTATGGCTCACACACAACCATACTATGATCCCCATAACAATATTATGGTCCTCACAACAATAAAGTTATTCACACTCAACCATACTATGATCACCACAACCATATTATGATCCTCATAACCATAGTATGTTAAACGTACAACAATAGTACGATCCTCACAACATTTTTTGTAAAAATTGGGATAAGTTGTTGTTCAACAATAGAGAATTTTATTAAGTAAGTTATGCACAAATAAATTAAACTCTTAATAATTGAGTACCAAAAACAATACGATTTTGGTACATGTTAACATAAAACCCATGAAAACAATACTTTTCTCCTACCAACCATATTTTCATTTTTAAATTTGACAACAATACTATTGTTACATTTCAACAATATTAATATTGCCGGAAACATACTTTTGTCAAAATTAAATTCAAAAAACAATACTATGGTTGCGACAACCATACTTTTATTGGTAAAAGTTTTGCCCTCAGAAGGACTGGGTCAACTTGTCGCCCTGAACTTAAAAATACAATATCACATGTACTTTTAGAGAAATGTATGATGTTGGCATGAATCGCAACACATTCCGGAGGAAAAGTGGGCGGTGCCACTTCCGCGTTTATGGCCAAACTAATAGACCGATCGTTTTAAAATGTTAACAGAATCAAATTAATGACCAGGCAATTATTATAGATTATATTATGAAACAATTGGAAAGGGGAGTGGCACCGCCCACTCAACTCTGAGCTTAAAACCACAATACCTCATGAACTATGAGAGAAATAACAATGATATTGGAAACATATTATGTTGGCATGGATAGAACAACAATCCATGTTGGAGGGTATAAAAGCTTCAACGCTGCCGAACTTAATTATTTCAGTTGTTTTTTCTAGAGACTGTTTTGTTAGGAGCTAGACCTGCAGGACCAAATCTCGCGTATAACGAGCGACCAATAATTGTTTCTGGTGAAACTGGACCATATCGATTTATGTTTTCAAATAGCTTTTACATTTCTTCCACTTGAGGTCCTGCATCTCCAGAAGTGACATTTTAATTCCGACAAGTCTTGAACTCATAATATCCTAAATGTCCTTTTTACTTGTGATACTCGTATTGGAACAAAATTAAAATAAGTTGAATTGTTTGGCTCCCCTAACACAGATTTATTAAACAACAAAAATCCATAGAAACTGCTGGACCCATTTAATCAAAGTCTATATTTAATAATTAAACATAAAGCTATTTGCGTTCCTTTATACCTGGTCAGTAAAATTAGTACCAGTAACTCAGTACCATGTCCCTATCTGCACATTCAGTTAGCGGCGTTCTAGCGAATGCCATTTTCCATGATTTGAAAGTTCTGCATACAAAACAATACCGCTTTGAAAAGCTCCATTTATGTTAAAAGTTATATCTCTTTATGGAGGTTGATTAGTGTGACTTGTATGAACTTACATCCATCCATGTCACGGAATATACCCACATTTGATGCCTTCCATTTTAGCCTTTATTTTCCAATCCCACAAAAAAAAAACAACGAGCCGCGAGCAGCAGAAAAAGTGGCAGCCACTGGGAGTAAGGAAAAGCTAGAAAACAAACAACCCTTAACCAACAAGCTGCATTAATCAATGTCATTGGATCGGGTTTTTTGAACCGTTAAAGCAATTTTTCAGGTTAGACACATAAAAGACGTATGTTAGTTATGCTTTCAGGTTGAGGTTGTTGTTTTTTTTTTGCTCGTTTGGTCTATTTTGTTTTTGCACTTTGATACACCTCCTGATTTCCGAATGTTTGCTGTCCGCTAGTGCCAGCACCGTTCACCGCTCGTGAAATATGTTTGGCACTCACGCAAGCATTGACTTTTTCCCATTTGTCCCCAGCTCCCGCCTCGCACCACGTAACGTGTGAGACAACATTTCCACTATCCAAAGGGTGGCGGGTTTTCTTTGAAAAATCTACGCTAACAGCTTTGGCAAACAGAAACGTTTTTTGCTGTGGCAAATTTAATAAAGTTCTTTGATTTTTGATAGGGCCTGCCTAAACTTTATGGTAATTAAAAGTTAAAGGTTGTGTGGAGGAAGGTGTTGAGAGAGGGTTAGGCAAATCATCAATGCCACTTAGAGCGTTTGCTACGTATCGTTCACACAATAGGATTTTTCGTCCAATATCAAAACAATCCCATGCTAGCGGTTTGAACTAGGGTTCATTAGGTAATTGAAGTGCCTATTACCTCTTACAACACGGCTGAAAACAAGTAACCTAGTCTTCTTGTTGACGTAGTCAATGATATCTACACATTGGACAATAATTCGTATCGTGTAAATGGTACCTCATGATTGTTTAATTCTGCTTATTATAAGTCATTATATGTATAAGTATATATTAATAGCATTTAAAAACAAGGCGTATTGAAAGGGTTCTCCAATAGGGATGGGCAAATTTTAATGTCGAAAAAAATAAATTGTGTGTTGTACATCACGGAGATGTTAATGACCCCATGACATCGCAAGTAGACGTCATCCGAGATGTCTGATTATGAATGTCTCAAACTGGCAATCTAATTCCTTGACTTACGCACGATTTTTTTTATATATGCTTTATTTGAATTATTGAATCTGCTCCAAAGGAGCCTAACAATAAGTATACGAATCTTAAGCATAATTCAATAATGAATCCAAGTATGGATTTCTTGTTATGTGGATCTCTGCTAATTGGCAGGAATTTAAATAAATTTGGTCAAAATAGTATATAACTGGTAAGGATCACATGTCTGAGAATTTTAAACCTGAATTGGCTTAAACCTCGTGATAAAGGACTAGAGGACCCTTACAGTCATTTACAGAGTGTTCGCGATATTATGTAGAGTGAAGAACTCTAGTTAAAGAGTGATTTTTTTGAGGTTAGGATTTTCATGCATTAGTATTTGACAGATCACGTGGGATTTCAGACATGGTGTCAAAGAGAAAGATGCTCAGTATGCTTTGACATTTCATCATGAATAGACTTACTAACGAGCAACGCTTGCAAATCATTGAATTTTATTACCAAAATCAGTGTTCGGTTCGAAATGTGTTTATCGACAAATTTTGTTCAGCGATGAGGCTCATTTCTGGTTGAATGGCTACGTAAATAAACAAAATTGCCGCATTTGGAGTGAAGAGCAACCAGAAGCCGTTCAAGAACTGCCCATGCATCCCGAAAAATGCACTGTTTGGTGTGGTTTGTACGCTGGTGGAATCATTGGACCGTATTTTTTCAAAGATGCTGTTGGACGCAACGTTACGGTGAATGGCGATCGCTATCGTTCGATGCTAACAAACTTTTTGTTGCCAAAAATTGAAGAACTGAACTTGGTTGACATGTGGTTTCAACAAGATGGCGCTACATGCCACACAGCTCGCGATTCTATGGCCATTTTGAGGGAAAACTTCGGAGAACAATTCATCTCAAGAAATGGACCGGTAAGTTGGCCACCAAGATCATGCGATTTGACGCCTTTAGACTATTTTTTGTGGGGCTACGTCAAGTCTAAAGTCTACAGAAATAAGCCAGCAACTATTCCAGCTTTGGAAGACAACATTTCCGAAGAAATTCGGGCTATTCCGGCCGAAATGCTCGAAAAAGTTGCCCAAAATTGGACTTTCCGAGTGGACCACCTAAGACGCAGCCGCGGTCAACATTTAAATGAAATTATCTTCAAAAAGTAAATGTCATGGACCAATCTAACGTTTCAAATAAAGAACCGATGAGATTTTGCAAATTTTATGCGTTTTTTTTTTTAAAAAAAAAGTTATCAAGCTCTTAAAAAATCACCCTTTATGTATAACGGATAACTCAAGAATAGCAGAGTGGACGACGGTATTTAGGTTTTGTAGCTTTTTCGTGTTGACTGTTTTAAGGATCACGTGACGTAGAATAAAGGATTCTACACAGTATTTTTTGAATGTTCGTCCGCGATTGATATTGACTGTTTTAAAGATCACGTATATGAGCATTTAAGCCACGTGACGTAAAAAAAATAATTCTACGCAGTCTTTCGGGCGCGTGTGTTCGCGATTACTGTTACGGATGAAGCACAAGTGTACATTAGAAAAGACGGCGTTCGTTTTTCCAAAGTCTTAAAGAGCTTGGACTGCACAATAATTGTCTAGCAAGTACGTATTTTATCATGTCGTCCTCTTTGTGCTTTATATTGATTTGAATTGCCTCTTTAACGAGAGGTATTTTTAAGTCTCGGTGGATGTTTTCGTTCCTCATATAGAAGGGGCACCGGTAATGAGCCGCAATGTCTTCGATTGAACTCTTTGGATTCTGTCAAGATTGCTCGAGCTTGCTTGGCCCCATAGCTGGGCACCGTAGAACCAGAAAGGTTTGATTGCACTGTTGTACAGCAGGACCTTATATTCAAGGCTTAGTTTTGAGTTCGCGTTTAGGAGCCAGTGAAGTTGATGGACCTTAAGTGGATTCCAAGGTTTGTAACATGATCAGATTGAGAAAAAGGGATATTGTTTAGTTTCAATGTCGGGCAAGTGCTAAAATTCAGTGTGAAAGTTACCTGTGTGCATTTAGCCTCATTGACTTTTATTCTCCAGTCAGAGAGCCAAGAGTAGAAACTCGTCTGAGATGTACACCTAGAGTCATAGTTGCAATATCCTGCATTTTATGTGCGGCCATTATAGCGGTATCGTCGGCAAAAGTGGATGTTAGCACGTTTGGGCTGGTAGGGATATCTGCGGTAAACAGAAGGTAAAGGATAGGCCCCAGGACGCTTTCCTGGGGCACACCTGATAGTATTTCGCGGTCATCGGTGACGTGTTGCCCACATTTGACTCTGAATCTGCGGTTTTCTAAGTAAGACTCAAGAATTCGATGCGTATTTGCCGGTAAGTATTTGCAAAATTTGTAAGTCAAGCCAAAGTGCCAGACTTTGTCAAATGCTTGAGCATCATCCAGAAACACGGCGCAGCAATATTCTCGCCGTTCAAGTGATTTTTCAATTGCTTGGGTTAGACGGTTTACTTGTTCGATGGTGCTGTGACCTTCCCGGAATCCAAACTGATGGTCTGGTATTTTGTTATTCGACACGAGGATCGGTTTTATTTTCGGTAAAAGAATTTTTTCAAATAGTTTGGATAAGCAGGGAAGCAAACTGATCGGCCTGTATGAGGAAGGTATTGATTTGTCCTTTCCTGGCTTTAGAATCATTTGAATCAGAGAAATTTTCCACACTTTAGGAAAGTAACCATGTCTCAAAATAGAGTTAAATAATTTTGCCAGGAACTTCACAGCAATATAGGGAAGTTCCAAGATCATTTTGGGCGTGATAAGATCATATCCAGGTGCTTTACCTGGATTCACGGTTTCTTTAATGACATTCAGAACTTCATTTGCGTTAGTAAACAATGGAATTACGGCAGACATTTTATCATCAGGTGGAAGGAGGTCGCTACTTGCAGGATTTGGGCGAAATACCTGGGACAGATGGTTTGCAAAAAATATTGGCTTTACCCTCTTCTGATATTGCTCACTCGCCATTTGCGTCGCGTATTGGAAATTGCGTTTCGGTGGCCATACTAGTATTTCTTAATGTTTTCCATAATGAGAATTTGATTGAAGCTGTCGGAGTTAAACTTGCAATGAAACTAGCATGCTGTCTACTGTCTTCATTTCTAAGTGCGCTTTGCAACCTTTTAGTAGTTCCAGTCAGTCTTAGTCGGGCCGCTGTTTTTTTTTTAACCGGGAAGTGCTGCTCCCACGACGAAAAAATGGACGAACAAAAAACATATATTGTTGGCCGAAGAGTTTCGGGTCAATCCGGTACATAGAACCGGCAGTCGCTGGTGACCTATTTCGCTGCCATTCGCGACGGAACCTCCTTTTTTCACTTACAAGGTGCTCTACTTCCCGGTTAGTGTAAGTATTTAAACTATTTATCGCTTTTATTTGCCTGTGTGTAGCGTGACTGGCCACCTGTTCCAGGATCACGTTCAAGTTGGATACGTTGTTATCGATATCTTCCGCGTTAGAAATTAGATGATTCGAATCTAAATGACTGCTTTTAACCAGTTAGTTGTGTATGAAGTAAGCCTTAGTGGGTCGTCTACAAGTGCTATCTTCTCGTGAAGAAGAAATATAACTGGCGAGTGGTCTGACGATAAGTCGATTTAACAAGTTAAAACGTCGTTAAGTTTGACTTAACCAATTCTTATATGCCCTTTACCACGGATTCGCTATTTGTTCACCTTTGGGCAACTCAATCTCTGCCAAATTTTCAAAATAAATCCATATCGTCTATCATAGGATGGAGAGTTCCTTTTCGTTTGCAACACCTCGAAATAATGGTCGAAGACCTCAATATTGTCTTAAAAAATATAAGATGAGCTATCCAGGTTCGTCTGACAGTCTATAAAATGCATTAGCCGTTCAAAGCCTGCGTAAAACACTAGGTCCTGGTAGTGAGTATAACAAATAAATCGAGCGTAGATCAGTGAATTGTAAGAAGTTTCCCCTTAATGATATGTTGTGGGACTTACGTTTAGGACAAGGGGCCTTGGCTCCATACTTGCCTCCCGGGAATTGCAATAATTTTCGTTTTCCAGAAATAAAAAAAATACAAAAAAAGAAAATGTACGCAGTTTATAAGAGTTGCGATAAATTTGGTTTTTAAAGTTAAAAAAACGGTTTTATTTTTGAAATGCAAATAAGAACCCATATAACTCACATAAAACTGGATATAATGCTATATTTCGCCGTAGTTCCCAGCAAAAGGCCTACGTGTAAATTATCATATTATTTTAACAAAGAAAATGGCCTATGTTACATTTATTTTTATGTATATTGGTGTGTCATTTTAAATCGCGCATTAAACCTCATTTTTTTAGTAAAAACGTGAAAAATCTATATACGAATCGACTTCAATTACTAATTTTCGAAAATTCCGCGAAATGAATATATGCAACAGTTTTTTGGCTCTCCAGTAAAGTACCAAAAAAACACATTGGCCTTCTGCTAAGAACACCGACAATTTGTTACCTAAATTAGGAAAAAGGTCATAAATATAACGATTGGTTTCGAAATAGAGCTGGACGACGTTCAAAGATCACATGTCTCAGTTAGCACTCCTTCTCTGACCACCGCTACATAACATTTACCCTTTCGAGACCTCCTCTTAACCCAATACAGCTTAGGAACAAGGGAAAAGCCAACTGGACAAACTTCCTTAGAAAACTTAATTTCAAGCTTGAAACCAACGGCACCTCCGCAGAACCAGAAAAGATTAACTAGAAAAACTCCAAACATAAGGAAACTCTGACACGGTCGTTTGAGGAGAGCTGCCCAATCTGGGACAGCCAAAGAAAACTCCTGGATGATAGGGCAGAAATAAAACTGGGCAAGTAAATGCATCGACTCTTTAATAATGCACGACGCAAAAATAGTACAATATACTGGATGACTACCCAGGGTTACCATACGTCCTCCTTTCGGACCTCTTTCATTTTTCAAAAAGCCAAATATGTCCTCCTTTTGCTACCTACAGGGTGGCTAATGAATATTGCTACATTAAGAAATAATTACTTTTTTCTCAGTGTATGGAATTCAATTTTAATTTTATTCATGTGAAAGCTCATTCAATTTTATTTAATATAGCTTAATAAGTTTTAAAAATAATAGAATTTAAATGCCCCCCTTCTCGTGGATGCATGTGTGGCATCTTACCAACCCTGCTTGGAGGGTTGAGACAGCATTAACGGCTATTGTTTCTCGTATGGATTGCTTAAGTTCATTCAAATTGGTTGGTTTTCCTTTGTAGACTTCCTGTTTGCAAAAACAGTCAGGAGCAGAAACGTCAGGCGACCTGGGGGCCAACGGAATGCGGAGTTTCTGGATATCAGCTTATTGGGCAATTTTTGTCGCAATTCTGTCATAACAGTCCGGGCTATCTGAGGAGTTGCGCCACACAGAGTTGAAAGAAATCTCATTTGGAGATCATTTTCTTCGAAGAAGTAGGGCCCGACAATGCTGCGTGATGAAACTGCACACTGTTATGGCAGTCCAGGCTATGTGCACGCAGAGAAAAGATATGGTTACTATAAGGTCACCACAACAATACTATGTTCTCTACAATAAAACCATGTTGATCGCAACCATAGTATTGTTTTTTGAATTTTATTTTGACAACAGTATGATTGCGGTGATATTAATATTGTTGAAATATAACAATAGTATTATAACAATAGTATTATTGTCAAATTTAGAAATGAAAATATGGTTGTAGCAACCATATAAACATGGTTGGTGTTACAAAAGTATTGTTGTTTAAAATTTTTTGCTTTAACAATAATGTGATTACGGCAATCAA
Organism: Hydrotaea diabolus; assembly: GCA_963513945.1. Lineage (NCBI taxonomy): Eukaryota > Metazoa > Arthropoda > Insecta > Diptera > Muscidae > Hydrotaea > Hydrotaea diabolus. The sequence goes on from OY740719.1 coordinate 72,580,031, forward strand.
ACCATATGGTTGCGACTATGAACATAACAAAACAGGTTTTATAAAGCATACATGCATGTGTATGCTTATGTTTTTTTTGATATACCAAACAAACACATACACACGATACAGTGCGTGGTTGTTGTCCATTATAAAAAACAACAGCAATCGGAAGGTAGTTCGAGGGATATTTATTGTGTTTACTTTGTTCGGTAAAATACTCTACTACCGACTGGTTCCCGTTTATTTAAAATCTGCCTGCACTTAAGTATATAGCCATTGATCATGGTTTAGTCACATTCGTTACTTGGGGTCTACGGATGGTGAAGTAGCATTTACCCCTGCTGGCAACTAAAAGTATTTTCGACTGCCGTTTCAAAATATATTTTTGTTTTTTGAATGAAATGTTCAATTAAAACATGGCCTCAAATCTGGCTATTAACTAAGTGCAATGAGATTTAAAATAACTTGCTTCATAAAAATCTCTATTTTTGAATAACAACCCAATCCTAATAAATAATTTTGGGTATCATAGTATGGTTGAGTGTGAATCATACTATGGTTGTGGGGATCATAGTATGGTTGAGTGCGAATCATATTATAGTTGTGAGGATCATAATATGGTTGTGGAGATAATAGTATGGTTAAGTGTGAATCATACTATTGTTGTGAGGATAATTGTATGCTTGCGAAGATCATAGTATGGTTGAGTGTGAATCAGATTATGGTTGTGGGGATCATATTATGATTATGTGTGAATCATACTATTGTTGTGAGGATCATAATATTGTTGTGCCACAACCATATACCTAACAATAATATGATCCTCTTTGAATATTGTCACCCCAACATACTTTTTTTCTGTTGAAAGAAATCTCATTGAAAGAGTAATTCTGAATAGAAAAACTCTCTCGACATGCTCAAGAGCGGTCTCCTGACTGCAACGACAATCTGCTTATGCCCACTTAAGCAGACTAGCTTCTTGTCGAAACTCTTGGATTGTTTTGTATGGCAGCAGTTACAGCACCGATTGTTACCCCCGTCCGAACTGAAGTGTTTCGATGGTAAGGTCTTCTTTGGACTGTCCCATGCTCGGCAAAATTGTAAACAAGTCTCCATCTGCTCGGACGACTGCAGCCAAACGTGCGCCTATACTCTCTTTAAACCGAAACTACGGACTCCAGTGCGTGATAGCGGTAGACAATCCAAATTTTTGTTTCAGTGTCCTAGACATCCATTTTTGTTAAATCTAAAAATCAATCTGCAAAATAAAAGAAAAATTAACCTTAATTATTCAATAGAAAAAGTTATTAAATTTCTTTTTGGTAGCGGCCTTTGTCAGCCTCCCTGTATATTCCTTAAAGCATAATATAAATTTCTTCAGGAAATTATAAAACTAGAAAATTCATTTTTGAGTTTAAGTTTATTCGGTTTCGGGTTACCCTTCTTCTCCTGGTATATAGCTTCAGTTTTCCGAACACAGGAAAACAAAATTCTAATTGATTTTAGCAACATTGCGTTGTATGTTCTTCGGAAAAATACATTTATAGCCAAAATATACATGAGTCCATAAGCAGCTAAACTAGCAAACCCCAAATGGGGTTACGTTACCTTCCAAAAGAACTTAGAAAAACCGCACACGAAAATAGTTTTGCATATTTTTTGTTCCACGGTTCTATTTTCTAAAGTTCTACTTTCTAAAGTCATGATTAAATTTGACACCTTTGTTAACGAATGACTAAGTTATTGCCGTTTTGCTATCTAGTCTAAATTATAGACGCCTAACCTAAACGCCTTAGATGTTTATTTCGGCCATTGCCAACGTAAAACTATTTTTATTTTTTTAAAGTCTCATTTTTCGTGCTTTATTTTTATTTAGGGGCATAAATACTGTTACACACGTTTTATGCTGTAAAATAAAAAGTACTGAATGTTTTTGGACCAAATATTTTTTAATATATCTATTGATGCATGTTGTATCCAAAAAGAATCTACTTATTCGAAATGTCCGCATTTTGCCTTTACACACGCCTTAAGTCTCACTGGTCAATCGTAGCTGTCAATAGCTGCACGAACCTCGTCCATTGGCCACAGCTCTAACCAAAGCAGTCTTAAGAGATCTAATGTTGAGGTATCTTTTGTGACAAACCTTGTCCTCTAAAACCGTCCACAATTTGTAATCCAATGGGTTCAAATCTGGACTGCCTGAGGGCCATTCTTCAGAGTAAATGAACGCTGCCAAATTGTTTCGAAGCCAGGCCTGGGACGTTTTGGTTTTGGAACAGGGAATTGTTAAGAGGCTTTACAACAGTTTCCAAAAAGGTTTCTTGGTAAACTTTAACCGATGTTTTGACTCCTTGTTCGCAGAAATGCATGTCAGTGACCCCATCGTAAGAGACACCCCACCAAACCATGACTGAAGCTGGGTGATGACCCTTTTCCACCCTTGGGATCAGTTCAGATGTTTCCTTAGATGACCGCGCGGTAAAAATTTTTTCATCGGTGAACAAAATGTTTCTGTGCAAGTTATCAGCGTGCTTCACCAAAAGACGTTTGCATTTTTCAATCCTATTTTTTTAAAGCTGCAGTCAATAAATGTCCGGTACGTCGTTTGAAAGCCCCAAGTCCTAAGTCTTTTTTAATAATTCGACTCATGGACTTTTGCGTGATATTCATCTCACGGGCAATGATTTTCTGTTTTCGCAGCGGATTTCTTTGATTCTTGATTCAGTGTTCGAACAGAGCGTGGGCGGACCGACCGGTTTTTACATCTTCAGTCTCCTCAAATAGTTTTATGCATCGGTAGACGAACATGCGACTAAAGGTCCAATTAGTTTTGACGGTTGACGGTGGGCGGTTGATTCTGCAACCTGCAGAAGTCTACCGTCGTCAACCGTCAAACTGTAGTTATCTCCCTCTTACACATGCAAAATGCAACCCCCGACTGAAATAGCTGATTGCCTACCGTCAAGACTAATTGGGCCTTAAGGTCCATTTAGTCTTGACGGTGGACGGTTGACGGTAGGCAATCAGCTATTTCAGTTGAGGGTTGCATTTTGCATGTGTTAGAGGGAGATAACTACAGTTTGACGGTTGACGACGGTAGACTTCTGCAGGTTGCAGAATCAACCGTCAACCGTCAAGACTAATTGGGCCTTTAATCCCTAGTGGCCGGAGCGTTTTAAAATATCGTTTTTTTTTTCATTTCACACTTGAAAAGCGCTATTACAGCGATACGGTTCTCATTATCTGATGAAAGTTGAAACAATTTTAAAATCCCGTTACAGGCTAACGCTATTGAAGTTAGCTTTCAAAACCCATATGACATTAACGGGGTATACTCAGTTTTACTATTGAAATGGGTGTGATCAATGTTGTAACAGTATTTAAGTCCCTACTAAGTATTCTTATACGCTTAACTGTTTGGTTTATGGCGTTTTTTGGTTTATGGCGTATCCGAGGTATACAAATTCCTCTACTACTTCGACGTTGCAACTGCCGGCCGAAACGATTTTTTTTTTGGAAAACTTAATGAATTTTCGTCTTTAACTAAGATTAGGTAGTGACTAGAACCCATAAATTATTAGAGGGTTCAAATTCTGATGTTGGAAGAAAGAAATAAAACGCTTATAATTTAATGTTATGGCCAAGAATTAAGCTTTATTTTAAAGATAAGGGTTTGTCATTATGTGTCACAAATGATTTCGGGCAAGTGGCCGCCGCGGCTGGCACGAATAAATTCGACCACTTCTTTCAGCATTTGGGCCGTATGTCAGCAATAACGCGCCGAGTATTTTCTTCCAAGGCGCCAATCGTGTCGGGCTTAGCTGAGTGTTAGGGCGCCAAAGCGGGCACCATTCAGGGTAACGTTCCGGCCATCATCATTTTAAAAAAAAATATGGACCGATGATTCCATCATCCCATAAACCGCACCAAACCGTGGTTTTCTCTGGGTGTGATGGCACCTCTTGAACAACTTCTTGTTGCTCTTTAGCCCAAATGTGCCACTTTTGTTTATTGACTTTGCCGTTGAGCTACAAATGGGTTTCTCACAAAACGCTCATTTCCATACAGTTGCCAACATTTAAAGGAAATTATATTTAAAATCAAATGGCATAAAATGTCCTTTCGAATGAGCAAATCAAAGAATGATTGAATTTTTGTTTTTTTTTTATTTAAAAATAAAATACTTCTATATTGATCAAACGATATTATCGTAGTTACCATGCTTTGGTATGTCGAACTCTCTAACCAACAACAAGATGGAAAGTTGGCCCAACTGATTTTTTTCTCTGTGTGTAAAAAACCCCATACTTCATTTACCCATTTCAAACCTGCTGAACAGGTGCATTATTTTTTGCTAGGTCCGTTTCCAACCTGCGATTTTGCAGTTGAGGGAAGGAAAAAAACATTAATTTTATTGTTATTGTATTTTTATTGGTTTTTAATATTCTTACAAGCTATTATTGCGATTGTTCATATAAAAAGTTTACATTTTACAAATACATTTAGTAAACAAATTTTGCATTAGAAGAGATTTATGCTTTGGTTCTTTTATCGGTAATTAAAACAAGCACGTGTCAATAATAATAATTTTGAGTGCATTAATATTTATTTGTTCAAACATAATATTTACCCAATTGCACTTTGTACTTTAAATTGTAATTTCAATTCGTTTGTGTTTATAGTTTAGTCGATCAATGTGGTAATTTAATTATTTGCGGTAAGTATATGAGCCATTCCATAGCATATGAAATACTTGAATTACAACTTCTGAACGATAAAGTAGTATGACATCTTTGTACTATTCGCCTTAAACAAGGCACAAACAAAATCAAAAATCGAATTTAATTATACACTGGTAAAAAAAAGCCATTTGAGCAATATGAAACAAGTTTTCGCTTGAGTCTTAATGGGATGTTGTGGAAATTATATAAGTCAGTAAAACGACAAAGTCAGGCGTAACCGAATATATGTATTACACACTGGTACACCGGATATGCAAAAAAGACAACTGTAAACAGGGTTGTGGGACTCTTTAATCCATGGACCGTTTTATAACTTTGTTTTTTTTTTAATGCCGTATTTGGATTTGTAAAAAGAAATGGTTTTTGGTATTATTAGTCCTATTATCCGGATGTATATGTGACAGCGCATAGAGAAAGGAACCTAAGGGTAAAATAATCAATTTTCATTTTTTTTCTTTTTTTTTGATGTGGACAACATCTGAGCATCGAATGAGACCGATCCCATGCCCCAAAAGTGTTCCCTCCCAGAGACATGCGCGTTTTATGAAAGTGAAGTCGACGATTCTAAGCGCAAATAGAAAGGGACCTAATCTTTAAAATGTCTCTCCTGAACAAAATTGGTTTTTAACCTTAGGTACCTTTCTATTTTGCGCATCACATATGGTGTGTCACATCAAACCATTACATTGAAATGTGGACTAAGATTCGTTGTTGGTCCAACGTTACGCCCTATACCAAATTTGATCGAAATCGGTATCAATATAGTTGTTCTTAAGCGGTTTTATCTAAAATCGTGAAAGACCTTTGTACTAGGACAATATCAAAACTAGAACCGATATGACTCATTTTCATCAGAGCTGCTTACTAATCGAACGTAATGAACTGTGCCATATTTATATTCAAAATTAAATGTAATATGGGAGTTATTGGTGGTGTTGTCATAAGGCCATATATCTGAACTGGTTCAACCTGGTGAACCCTGTGTGATCCTCACTGACAACACCGCAAGTTGTCTCACAGACATCCAAGTGGTAACTTCTGGACAACGCTATTTTGTCATCCTTCAAACCAACGGCTAGGCAAACATGTGAAAGGTGCCATGGCCTCAGGTCAGAGATGTTGATAACATAACAATGGAAAACAAAATAAATGATGGAAGTTGGACTTCTCCTAGCTGTTGGCGAACACGGCAAACGAATTAGGGACCACGATTTATGGCTATTCACCTGGAGTGAACGAAAACTTCTGCAATTGCCTCATTTAACTGGCGAATGTCCTTCAAAGGTACAAGGCTGGCAAATTAGGGACCACGATTTATGGATATTCAACTGGAATGAACGAAAACTTCTGCAATTGCCTCATTTAACTGGCGAATTTCCTCCAAAGGTACAAGGGTGGCATCACATTTCTCCAGGAACTTACATGGAAGGGGCGTGGCCTAAAGAAAATTGATAATTGGGATGTACCTATACTTATATATTACAGCTGCCATGAAAATAAGCACCAATATGGACTTATTGTAAGCCGTTCGGTTTATTCAGTAGCCAAATGACTGGAAACTATCCACAACAAAGCTTAATTCTCCTATATTAGCCTAATTTGTGCACATGCGCCGACAGAAGGCAAGAACGAAGAGACTGAAAATATCTTTTATGAGCTCCTAGAAAAGACATACGACCGTAGCCCTGACCATGGCATTATAATCGTACCCGAGTATTTTAATGACAAAGCTTATAAAGAAGTTGTCTTTGGCCCAACCGTCAGAAAGTTCAGACTCCATAATATTTCGATTGATTTCACCTCATCTAGAAATATGATAATTAAGGTTTAAAAATCCCGAGAAATCAAACCATTATAATATTTTTATCAACGGTCTGCATGCAACCAGCATGTTGGAGGTGCGAACGATCTGAACAGCAAACATCGACCCGGACTACTGCGCCTTTTAGTAGCACTTTGTGCTACAAAATTGTACGTACCAACAACTAGGCAAACCTAGAGGCTGAAAACAGACAGCGGAAGCCTTCTATATAAAGTGACCACAACTATTCCTAAAAAAACCCCTCATTCCGATGATATCACCCAGACTCCATAACAAACGCGGTCGAAAAAAAATTGGTTATTGAACGCAGCAAAATATGAAGCAAATGGTACGATGAGGGCCAAGACAGCTGCGCGGAATAAAAGTTACCAGTATTCAGTAGCGCCTATGGCGAAGCGATCAATGTTGGAGCGATAGTCGGCGTTAAGAAGAAAGAGGAATGTAAGAAAATCGAGTTTTACGAAAAAAGAAACGATGCCATAAAATGTTATCAACAAGTCAGACACCAGACGAGAGACTCGTATCCTGGCATAGCTTCGTTTTGAGATGCAAAAGGGGATCTGATAACAGACACGTCGAGTGTGCTGAGAATTTCTAAAGAACATTTTCCTGACTTAGTATGGGCTGAAGTTATTGGCGGGGCACACGCTATCAATAATAGATGATGGCCAGTAAGGGACAAAATAGATTTAACCCGACTCAAGAACATCAAAGCCGCTGGGGCTATATAAGTTCGGAAAAGTAGAGCTGATAAGCTACTTATATAGGATGAGAGGTATTTTTTCCATAGGGTTTTTTTTCAGAGTTTACGCGTGAGTTGCGTTAAACTTTATTTTTTTCCTTTTCAGTATTGTTTGTCATTTTATCATAGAAAGACTAACACCGCAACAACGTCTCCAAATTGTGCAACTGAATTATGGAAATGAGAAACGAGAAGATCCGCTGTTTTCGAACAACGGTTTATTCAGTGATAAGGCCCCTTTCTGGCTCAACGGCAACGTCAATAAATAAAAGAAGAGGTCCAAGAGTTGCGGTTATACCCCGAGAAAACCACGGTTCGGTGCGTTTTATAAGCTGGTGGAATCATCGGTGCATATTTTTTTCAAAAATGATGATGGCCAGAATGTTTCCGTGTATGGTGCTTGCTATCGCGCCATGATATCGATCTTCATGCTGCCTGAAATTGAAGCCCGTAATCCTGACGACACTTGGTTTCAACAGGACGGTACCACTTGCCAAACAGCTGCTCAAACAATGGATCTATTGAGAGATAATTGCGAAGAGCAGCTATTTTCAAGTTTTGGACCAATGAGTTGGCCGCCTAGATCGTGTGATATCACACATTTAGACTTTGTTTCTATGGGGCTACCTACGTAAAGTCCAAAGTCTATGCTGACAAACCAGCTACGATTCAGGTTTTGGAAGCCAACATTACGCGTGTCATTAAAACCATACCCGTCGAAATTCTGAAACGAGTCATCCAAAATTTTATTCTCAGAATCGAAACCCTGAGGCGTAGTTGCGGCCAACATTTGAAGGAAATTATATTCAAAAAATAAATGCCATAAAATGTCCTTTCAAATTACCAATAAAGATTCCACACTTGATTTGAATTTATGTATTTGTTTGTTCTGAAAAAATACCTCTAGATGGATCACCCTATATATATCAGCCTACGTATAGGGCAGCGCTCCGTTAAGAGATAGATTATTAAAAACCATGCTTGCGTAGGGTAAAAAATAAAAACTTTTACGCCAATGTAAAATTACCAGAACCTCAGTTAGAATTGGAAGTGGCCTCTCCGACCCATTCAATATGACAAGAGGTCTGAGACAGGGTAAGAGATTCACCCTTATTCTGATTGTCGTCGTCAAGACAAAACAACGACATCTTGCGACGACTGTTGATACTTGGTATTCGCGTAGTCGTTTTTCGATAACTATTGACAACTATTGACACAACTCGGTATTCTCTAAATGATATTGACGTTGTTATTGAATTGATACGACTCTGTTTTTGTCGTCGCAGTTTTTGGTAACGACTAAGAAGTTTGCTGTTAAAATAAAAAAAACCAAAAGCAAAAGTAAAAGTGCAAATATGAAAATTACAAATAATGAACAGTTCCAAAAACTTGTTGAAGAGTTGGAGAAAAATCCATCCTTAGCAAAAGGTTTCAAAAGAGGAACAATGCCAACAAATTTTAACCAGCAATGGGAGAACATTGCAAGTGTTTTGAATGCTTCCGGACCACCGAGTAGAGATGGTGATGGCTGGCAGAAGGTTACTAACTTATATCCCTGGTTTGACCTGGTATGACCTGGCTCCAATTTCAATCTCAGGAGCAATTTCCTCCAACACATAATTAAACGCATTTTTGTTTAAACGAAAGTATTTCTGAAATCTTGAATGAAAGAAAACTGTGATTGCCAATGGAAATTAATTAAACCTTAAACTTACTTGTTGTCTGGTAGTTTCATGACATCAGACCTATATCGCAGTGTCTTTCTCTGTAAAATAAGTTTCTTTTTATTTTCTTCATCACTTGAATCAGAGTTTGAATCAGAAACAAAAAACATTTTTCAACAATTGGATGAATAGATACAAAATCTGATGCAAAAATGTTAGGTATGTGATTTTTTTTTATTGAAGTTATCGATAAACAGTCAACGTCAAGACAATAATGATACGGAATACCAAAAATGCGTTGATGTGATATTATATTGAAACGAAGTGATATTGATATTAAATTGACGACGACGTTGACGACGACAATCAGAATAAGGGTGATTATGTTGTAACATTTCCGTAATCTTAACAAAGAAAATCCTAACAAAATCCCAAATGGTTAATAAAATGGGCACAATTAACACCAAGGGACACATCCTTCGCCTACACGCAGAAAAAAAGTATGGTTGTGGTGACAATATTCGAAGAGGATAATAATATTGTTGGGTATATGGTTGTGGTACAACAATATTATGATCCTCACAACAATAGTATGATTCAAATACAACCATACTATGATCCTCACAACAATAGTATGATTCACACATAACCATACTATGATCCCCACAACCATAGTATGACTCACACTCAACCATACTATGATATCCACAACCATAGTATGATCCTCGCAACCATAGTGTGTTTCACATACAACCATAGTATGATCCTCACAACCATAGTACAATTCACAAGCAACCATGTTATGATCGCTACAACCATAGTATGATCACACACAATTATACTATGATCTCCAATATAATTTATTAGAATTTGTTTAAGTTGTCGACAATACTTTTGAATTAGAAAATTATTCAACAAAAAAAAAACATTAAATTCAAAATAATAGGAGTGATTTGTTTAACAGTAGAAAAAATAAGTTTAAGCCAACGTAAGCGTTTTTATTGAAAAAAATTCAGTTAAACAAAGCCAAAGCACCTTGTTTAAAAAATTATAATTTCGATAAAAAAAAGTACTATTATTGCATTAGATCCGTACCATAAGCATATTTAAATGAAGAAAAACTACAATCATACAGTATGATTGCCGTAATCATATTATTGTTAACATAAAACGCAAAACACAATACTTTTGTCGCACCAACCATATTTATATTGTTGCTATAACCATATTTTCCTTTTTAAAGTTGGCAATAATACTATTGTTACATTTCTACAATATTAATGTTGCAGCAATTATACTATTGTCAAAACTAAATTCATTTAACAATGCTATGGTTGCGACGAACATACTTTTATTGCGGAGAACATACTTTTATTGCCGTGACCATGTAGTAACCATGTTTTTTCTCTGCGTGTATGCAAACTTTCTGAAACTTATCTGAAACTTTTCAAAGATTAAATTGGAGTCGTCTACAATGGGTCTGATGGTAAGAGACCAAAATTATACTGGCAGCTGACAGAGAGGCGGTGGGACGAATAAAAGGCGAGATTGGCAGTTTCAAACCAAAAGAACGCTGTCGGCTCTAAAATAAAACGAATGCTTGTGTTGGGGAATTGATGTTATTTTGGGCTCGGAAAACAGCTTTAGTCCTCTCACGAAAGACGAAAACTTTTATATGGTACCGAAGCATGGGTGTTTGAAGAAAAAATGTTCGCAACATTAGAATATATAATTTGCTCCGACATTACCATGTCGGTCGAATGATAATAAACGCTTCAGCCAGAAAGGCGTTAGACGATAAGTACCTCGGAAGCACAGGCAGGGATGACCGAGAACCCGGTGGAGAGACCAAGTGGAGAATTGGAAACTAGAGAAAGCAAACCCTAAATTATATCTGGGAATGATAAAGGTGATGGTTTATAAGGTAAGAATCCTTTAATTTTTAGAATCTTTCCAAATTTTTTTCTGTGTGTTTCAGAGGAATGAAATCACATTATCTCGGCAACAAATGACTGACCCATTCCGCTAAGTAACGAGAATCTTATCCGTCTATCGTTATATTCAAGGTACAGGTTGCAAATATAATCTGAACTCGACGAAAGTTTACTCATTCTTTTGGTTTGGGCAAGATAAATATTACTTAATGTTTTACCTTATCCATATACTAGACCTTAATAAGCTATGTTTTGTAAATCTTCCATATAAAGCTCCAGTCGCTCTAGAACAAATTTCGAATGGACGATCAACAATTATCGCTGGTAAGAACTGACTATTTGGTCTATGTTTTTCTTCCCGGTCTCCCTGATTAAAGGTCCTGTCGCTCTAGAAGTAACAAATCAAATTCAATTTCGTATAGACTCCATTCATGGGTCTTCTGGATTTGAGGGCCTGCAGCTTGACAAACAACCTTTTTTTAATCATGCTCAAACTAAGTATACACGCAGAGAAAAAAACATGGTTACTACATGGTCACGGCGATAATAATATGTTCTCCGCAATAAAAGTATGTTCGTCGCAACCATAGCATTGTTAACTGAATTTTGTTGACAATAGTATAATTGCTGCAATATTAATATTGTTGAAATGTAACAATAGTATTATTGCAAAATTTAAAATGAAAACATGGTTATAGCTACAATATTAATATGGTTGGTGCGACAAAAGTATTGTGTTTGGCGTTTTATGTTAAAAATAATTTGATTACGGCAATCATACTGTATGATTGTAATTTTTCTTCATTTAAATATGCTTTTAAGAACAAATGTTATTGGTACAGATCTAATGCAATAACAGTACTTTTTTTTAGCGAAATTAAAATTTTTTAAACAAGCTGCTTTGGCTTTGTTTAACTGAAATTTTTTTAATAAAAACGCTTACGTTTATTTAAACTTATTTTTTCTACTGTGAAATAAATCACTCCTATTATTTTGAATTTAATGTATTTTTGAATAATTTTCATAATTCAAATCTATTTGTGATAACTTAAACCAATTCTAATAAATAATATTAAGGATCACAGTATAATTGTGTGTGATAATACTATGGTTGTTGCGTGTGAATCATACTATGGTTGTGAGGATCATACTATGTTTGTATATGAAACATACTATGGTTGTGAGATTCATACTATGGTTGTGGAGATCATAGTATGGTTGAGTGTGAATAATACTATGGTTGTGGGGATCATAGTATGGTTATGTGTGAATCATACTATTGTTGTGAGGATCATAGTATGGTTGTATTTGAATCATACTATTGTTGTGAGGATCATAATATTGTTCTACCACAACCATATACCCAACAATAGTATTATCCTCTTCGAATATTGTCACCACAACCATACTTTTTTTCTGCGTCTAGAGGGTAATAAAAGTAAAAAAAAACAATCCTTGCGAAATTTGACTTTATTGGTCCATGTCGCTATGAAGCCCCCAATAAAATACCCTCTAGTTTTGAGGCCGCCATGTCACATTAGAAGTTATGTTTTTATACTTATACCTTCTGCCGAAAAGTGGATAGTATGCTTAATTTGTCCACGAAAAAATGATCGGAGACCTTGTAAAGTACATATATTATTGATCGTCATAGAATTATAAGACGATCTAGCTATGTCCATCCGTCCTTGAGTCTGTTGAAAGCACCATAACGGTAAAAGGAATCAACGTAGGATAGCAAATTTGGCACGATGATGGCTTATGGTCATTAGCTGTTTGATGTTGTAAATGGGCGAAATCGGCGCAGGGGGGACCTTCAGTAAAGGGACTCAATGTACCTTTGTTGATTTTTTGCTTAAGAAATTATAATTTTTTGTGGACGGACAATGGTTAAATTGGTTACTGTTGGTTGGGACGTGCCTAGTACTTTACAAAAAAGGTCATATCTGCAGGACGTATTGGCTTATGTGGCCCAAAAAACGTCCCGCATGGTCCAAAACGGGTGAAATAGTCAGTATGGACATATGGGTTCTCAAATTCAAGCAAGTTTTGCAACAAATCCAAATATAGAGTAATTTTGCCAGAGATAAGGGATGGAAGCCGAATGGACCGAAACCGATTTTTTGGCTTTAGAGGCGTAGGGAAGAGGGAGGGTATTCAAGGTTCAGCCTGCTCGGTTTTAACGACGTTTTAAGAGTTGTTAACAATTCGTTTGAAAGCGAGAATCCTTCTGTATACCACAGGGGAGTAGGGTTTGATATAAACTTTTTAACTTGGTTGTAATGGCAACGGTGTCTCGTTAAGCTCTCTGGGAATATAGTTGAGACACAAATGGCATGCGTTACTAAACAGAAAATGACAACAACAAAAAAACAGTGGGTAAACTTTCCCTTGAATTTGTGGCCACTGACCAAACGTACGATGCAAAAGATGGTCATACGGCAATTATCAATGCTCCTGATGGATGTTACAAATTCCAAGGGTGGGTTCTACGCAAAATGTTATATTTAATTGACACAGATTTAGTACAACGGAAATCGGCACAGCCGATTATAATCTGTTTTTTCTTGTTAAACAGCTTAAAACCTTATAGATTTGTATGAAAACATTGTTGTATTTCTTTTCTTCAGTATTTACACAAAACTTAATAATATACTCGTATGCTTAAATGTTTAATTGGATTTTCTTCTTTAAATAAATGTAATTTTTCCTGTTAACCCATTTGTTATTGCACTTCAGGACTTTAATTGTGTTATTCTGTTGTCGGTATTGATTTTTCTAAAACGAAACCGAAAAAAACTATAATGGTTTCAATGAATGAAAAACATAAACATTTTAATTAACACAGAAATTTGAATTGAAAAAATTGCAAATGCATTAATTTTTTTAAAAAAATAATAATAAAGTGTAGAAGAAATGACATTAAATCATACAACTTTTTCCGTAATCAGTTTTTAAACGTAAAGCCATACACATTGTATAAATTAAATTAATTTTCTAAATTTGTTGCATGAATGAGAATGACGAGATTTATTGAATATGTTTTAATGCAAAAGTTGAATTGATTATTAATTTGTTTTTTTTTTTTGTAATATTAAAAAAAACATTTTTTCCGGTTTATTTACACTTTTTTCTTTGTGCATTTTCCAAGCTTTGGGAACTCTGTGGGTGGCTAAGGCGAGCTGAGGACTTTAGTGAGATACTCGACTCCGGGTTCATTCAGCTGAATTAACTTCGCCTGAGGCATTCCATTAGAGCCCAACGCTATGGAAGATTTCCATTCCCATTGGTACCACTATGGTATTGTTAGGTTAAAAATTTCATCATGCATTCGGTTGTCGCCGTCGTCGCGAATTGAAGCGAGGCGACAACATTCGTATTATGGTTGTCGCTTTTTTCGATAGCGACGAGTGGTTGGGATTATCGTTGTCGATACAACAGTCGGAGAGAAGTCGATGTTCGAGAATATCTGTCGCCTTGAATTTTTGAGGCGACTTTGATTTTTTGCACATTTTGCAATTTGGTACTTCCCGTTTACATAATCAAAAAATAAATAACAATGAAAATAACAAGCACGAAACAATTTGAAATTTTAGTTGCCGAACTGTAAAAAAATCCTCGTTTGGCAAAAGGGTTTTCAACAGCCACGTTCGGGCTTATTTCAAATCGGATTGGAAGGCCATTGCAACAAAATTAAATGCAAGCGGGCCTCCGGTAAGAGACACCGATGGCTGGCAAAGAGTAAGTTTTGTTTTATAATTTTTGTCATAAAATGTTTATGAAATCCATATAGGTTTGGAAGGATTTAAAATTCAAAATCAAGAAGAAACTCTTGCACATTAAGTGCGAAGTCAATAGCACTGGAGGAGGCATATTTAGCCAAATGACTCTGTCGCTGTTGGAAGAGGCCGCTGCAAATTTGCTGCAGTTCGAAAAGTTGCTTAACCCACAGGGTGGTTGCCTTGGAATCGAAGAGACGGTGGTAGAGAACATTGAAATGGGCAGTATTGATATAGGATACGGGCAGGTAGGCACAGATGGCGACGAAATCGAACTTATTTCTTAAACCGTCGATGTCGCTTCTATATCTCACCGTAATACCATTTTAGTAGCGAGGCGACGACGACGGCGACAAAAACATACTGTCGACATCGACTATTGAAGCGACAACCGTAATGGGGCCGATTATGTTACCCGGTAGGGGTCCAATAGCGGACAACGGACAACGGTGTCAGTTTCATAATGTAGCGTTCTATTGGAGAAGTATATATCTTTAACCAAAACTTTCAGTTGCCGCAGCGAAGTTAGTAAGTGAGTCTATCTCACTGATTAAAAGCCATTATTTTTCGCCGATGTTACTATTGCTCAATGTTATCATGACGCACTTTCACTTTGTATTTCCTGCCTTCCATGATAAGTATAAGCGTCTACAGTGGAATCTGCCATCCGGAAACCATATCGATGATATACCTTTAATTTTATCGAAAGCGGTCAATAGCCTATCATTAAGCAAAGGGTGGTCCAACCTTAATGCATTATGATAGTTGTGAGTCACACCTTAACGTCAAGTTTAATTTGACATTATTTTGTTTCAGCGTTTGAAAACGGGAGTTCAAATTAAAATGTATTTCGTGCACTTCGTGATTTTTTTGGTCTGCATAATCGACCAAATGTGTCCAAAATGCGAAAAATTGTGCGCAGATTTCAGCCAACCGGGTGTGTAGGGAATATGAAAACACCTGTGGTTGCTCCCCTGGTTCGTTCTGCGAAAAACATTGATGTTGTTTGCGATAGTGTGGCAGAAGAGCCGTCAACCTTGCTTGACTCGTGGATGGAGTTCGCAATCGCAAGATGATAACGGACTCCTTGTGGCCAGAAATTGAGGATATGGACCTGGACAATATGTGGTTCCAACAGGATGGTGTCAAGTGCTGCGCAGCCGACGAAACAATGGCTCTTTTGCGCGAGATATTCAATGGCCGTGTTATCTCACATCCTAGCGATGTTAATTGGTGTTAAATGTGTCCGTCAATAAGAAAAGAACAGTTCAAGAGCTAAAGAATGAGATAATTCGGCACATTAACGACGTTGAATCTCCATTATGTCCAGAGTCATTGATGGGCCATAGGATAGAGGTATGCCACTGAAGCATTAGCGAGCATTTGAATGATATTTTATTTCACACATAATTGCCAAATATGCTTCTAGCATAATAAAAAAAAATTAGGATAATTCTCTGATAACGATATTTTTTTATTTACTATTCATATCGTGCGTTTCAGTTGGACAACCTTTTATATTTATTATTGAGTTAGCAAATCGGTTCACATGAGTGCGGCTTAAATGAGTTTTGCATTCCATTTGAATCAGGATAAGAATTATGCTTGAAAACACTTCAACTTTATCGCTAGTTTTAAACTCCATGTAGTCCAGGATCATTTATACAGGGTGATTTACTCACGAATATACGTTATATAGCCACATCAGAGTTTTAGCTTATGTGAGAACCTAGATTGAATGCAACCTCAAAAAAAGGTCATATATTGTAGTTTTCCCTACAGTCTATAATCCGCAGAAGAAGTTCGCAGTTGGCAAGGGGCATTAGGTATTTTTAAGTCTTGACAGCTCTCCTGCTTTATAGTTTCCTGGTGGGCTCCGTGCACTGCACCCAACAAAAAACTGCATACTGAACTGCGTAGCCATCTCGTCACGAGGTTTGCTGCAGTTTTGGGGCTGGAGATGACAGCCTGACTCTTAGAGAATAAAAAAATACCCAATGTCTGGTAAGTACCTCGGCCAGTCTTCTTTTTTACTAATAGCAAAATTTAAGCGTTATAAATCATATAACCAAAATTGGTACTTTTTGTTGAAAAGCGTTGTAATGTACGCGGTTTGAAATTGTAGAAAAGTTACGAAATCAAAGAATTCTTCTCATAACAGAACTCTGCCATGTTCAGCCATAAAGCTCACTATTCGTTGAATGGGTACGTTAATAACCAAATTGTCGCATTTGGAGTAATAAAAATCAACAAGCCATTGTTGATAAGCCGTTACATCCTCAAATAGTCACTGGTCGGTGTGCTCTATGGGCAGAGGGAATCATTGCTCCATATTTCTTCAAAAATGAATATATTTCATTAGTCAATGGGAAACGCTATAGAGCCATGATTTATGAGTGTTTCGTGCCTGAATTGACGGATGTTGATGTGGACGGCCTTTGGTTCCAACAAGACGGCGCTACATGTCATACAGCCAACGAAACAATCAATTTATTGAAGAAAACTTTTGGTAAGCGCATTATCTCGCGTAGTAGGTTGGAGGCGTGGCCTCCAAAATCGTGCTATTTAACACCGCTGGGTTATTTTTTGTAGGGTTATTTAAAGTCGTTTGTGTACGCAGATAAGCCCGACATAATTGACGCCTTGGAAGAGAATATTCGGCGCGTTATGCGGCCAAAAATGCTGCAAAAAATGGTCGACAATTGGGTATCTCGGCTTGAATTTATTCGAGCAAGCCGCGGCGGAATCTTTCCCGAAATCATTTTTATAACCTAATGGCAAACCCTTATCTTTAAAATAAAGCTCAATTCTTAGCAATAGCAATAAATTAAATGCGATTTATTTCTTCATGAAACGCACACGTCTGAAAAAACCCTTTACATTGCCTGGAATATTAAGTTTCAAAGCCGGCTTCAAACGAATAAAGCATTTAATAGAAAAACTTTTGCATTCAATAGAGATTAATTAGTTGTTATTACGAGGTTGCAGTTGTTGTAGCGGCACTAGTGCCGGGGTGACAGCCC
Organism: Hydrotaea diabolus; assembly: GCA_963513945.1. Classification (NCBI taxonomy): domain Eukaryota; kingdom Metazoa; phylum Arthropoda; class Insecta; order Diptera; family Muscidae; genus Hydrotaea; species Hydrotaea diabolus. The sequence continues at coordinate 72,597,722 of OY740719.1, forward strand.
TTGGGCAAAGAATTCCTACTTCTGGTCGATTCGGTGCATAGAACTGGCTCTCGTGAAAGACTATGCCCCTGAAATTAAGGATGTTTCCAACTACTTAACTGTGTGATAGTCGCGCATCTCAATAACTACCTAGGCGCAGTACTGTGATTAAACAAGAATATATCGTTAGCTAAAATGCAAAAAGGCGTAACTAACAAAAATATAATTTTTTACAGGAGAAGCAAAAAACGTTGTAAAATGAAAACTACGAGTATAACCATTTTTAACGAAGTTTTTCTACTTTTTCTTGTTAATAAATGCGTCACTTTTGTTCGCAGAAGTGTTAAATTTTGTCAAGACATGTAGGCATTTATAATAATTAATCAAAAGTCGATCTTGAATTTTTTAGTTACGCCTGCACTTTAGCTAACGATATAACCATAAGATGACTTCTGAATCAATCGGTACAGGTTTAAATGAAATTGCTCACCAATTTCTATGAAGAAAACAAAAACTCCAAATCTATGACGAATATTATGTATGCTTGTACATATGTGTACATAAATTAAATAAAACTTATAAATTGAATTCATTTTTAAGGGTGAGAAGAAATAAGAAAACAAACGACAAAAAAAGATACTATTCCGAATATCAACAAAAAAGAAATATACACAAACAAGTGTACTATACAGAAATAAATACTAAGCTAGGTACTCCACTGAGGTATACTCCTATTGTAGGTGAACATCAAACTTGAAAATGATTGTAGACCGTCTCGGTGGCATAGATGGGCTGCCCCTTGAGACTCTGCATCACAGCGCTGTTGAGAATGTTGAAGATGATTGCAAAGATGATGCAGGCCGCATAGATGCCCAACACAATCCACCACAGGAGCTGTTCGTGCAATTTCTGTTCGAAGTTCTTGAGGACCAGCAGGCCGATGGTGAGACCGGCCAGTGCCCCGGTTAAATGGGCAATGAACGAGACGGAGGGATAATCGTCCACAAAACGAGCGTAAACGGCAAAACCCACATCACAGGAAGCTGCAAGGATAACAAACAAACAAAAACACACACACATACACGAGTGCACATGCAACATTAGTTTCCATTTTCTTTCTTCTGTTCTTTGGTGTTATGCTAACTTCCATGCAAGATAAACGTCTCAACACGAATGAAAGTTTTGAAAAGAAAATGAGTGCAGGGAACAAAAGTTAGGTATGCAACGATAGCAGAAATTCTTACCAAAAAATAATATGGCTGCCAAACGAAGAATGCCATAACGCATCTGATGATAGTTTATCAAAACGTTAGCCAAATGGGCAGCTAGTAAAGCGTAAACACCACCACTGGCGCCAACCAAATACACATCCGGATCAATTATGCTGGTGCCTGCAAGAAACCAAGAAAGGAAAACAAATAAAACATATCCTTGCTACAGTGGTTTTTATTGTGGCAACAAATTTGATGGTACAAAAAGTTTGGTAGGGTCAAAGTTTTGGTCAGGGAACTAACCAAAGGTTTTCAACCTGCCAACATGCATGATATTCTAGATGTCATTTATGATGCCACGATAATACTTTTAAGATAAGTTAACAAAAAGAGCCAAATCTATTCGGAAATGTTGGAATATAGGAAACTTGAAACAATTGAGTATTCAAAAAAATATATGCATACAGGGTGATTCATTCCCGACTGGATAAATTCCATTAGCTTATTTCTTGACTCATATCATGAAAATAAGTCCATCTACGACCATGCCCGAAAATGCAAGAGGGCGAAATGGCAGCGGTTTGAAAATTTTAGTACTGGTGGTCGGAGGGTACTAGGGTAAAAAAATAAGTACTAAACCAGCGACTGCAATGCAAACATTTTTTTGTGTTAATTTACAAAAGCAAATAAATGTGCGTTTGTTATTTCGCTTCCAAAAAGGTAGGTAATTTTGGAAAGGTAAGAGGTAGGTAGGTTAAGAGAAAACAGAGACAAAAATCCGACTAGTACCCTAGTACACTCCGACCACCAATCCCAATTTTTTTTTTAAACCGCTAACAATTTTATTGCTAGCAATTCTCATTAAATATACGTAAGTATCTGATTAGTGTGTTGACGATCATCGTTATAGCTCAGTAATTATTTGTCATGCACAACAATAACAAATAGATTACTCGTATTATTAGAATGTGGCAATACGAGTACTATGTTCAAGAATTACAACTATGTTCAACGATAATGTTTATACTTCCATATATCCAGAAGTCCATAAAATTTCAAAGACTGTTCCAAGTCCAAAAGAGTCAATGGCAAACTCGTACGTTGACAAAAATAGACCTATTGCTTTGCTGTCGATCATGGACAAGCTTATTGAGAAAATTTTACACAAACAGTTGACGAATTTCCTGGAGCGAACTAAGATGTACAGTTTGCAGTTTGGATTTAAAAAGGGTTGCGGTACACAGGAAGCTGCGGTACCTGTTATTAATGAAATTTGCGATAGTTTAGACAGTGGCTTCGCTGGAGTTGCGGAAAATTGTTGATTTTTCTAAAGCCTTCGAGCCGTAATAAGTTATGCACCAAGCGGTGCATAACTTATTACGGCTTTGTGGGAAATTCTCTTCACTTGCTGCACAATTATCCGCAAAGGAGAATGCAGTTTGTTGAAATAGAGGGCTGTAGGAGTACTGTAGTATGTGTTAGAAATGGTGTACCGCAAGGAAGTGTACTCGGACCTCTGCTTTTTTCCAATATATTTGAATTATATTGTCAATCTTAGACTTCATGGAAAGTTAATAATGTTTGCAGACGATATAAGCCTCTTTTATCCCTATAACCATGATGTGATATTAACAGGTCAGGTAGAGCATGATGCGGAGATTATTATGTAATACGTCAGAATGAAATGGCTGGTGTCAAATGCAGAAAATTAATGAGATTCCAAACATACGAGGGCGACCGCAAAAGTAACTGGCCTAACATAAAAAGAACCGTTTTTTTGGAATTATTATTATTTATTTTTCAACATAATCTCCTTCCAACTCAATACACTTCATCAAACGTTTTTCAAGTTTTTTTAATTCCATCCGAAAAATAAGATTTTTCAAGACCTTCAAAATATGCCTCAGTTTCAGCAATAACCTCGCTATTTAACGATAATTTTTTGCCACCGAGAAATTTTTTTAAATTTGGAAACAAGAAATAATCAGAAAATCTGGACAATATGGTGGAGGCGGAGCAATTTCAAATCGTAATTCTGCCAGTTTTTGTTGAGTTAAAAATGCAGTGTGTGAAGGAGCATTATCTTGATGAAAAAGAACTTTTTTTTTCTAAATGCGGTTGTTTTATCTTGACTTCTTCACTCAACCGATCCAATAATGCACAATAATATTCACTATTTGTAGTTTTTCCTTTCTCAAGATAATCAATAAATATTATCGCCCTTGCATCAGAAAATACTGTGGCCATTACTTTTCCTGCTGACTTAACAGTTTTCGCCATCTTTTGACCACTTTTACCAGCTTCTATCCATTGTTTTAACTGTTCTTTCCATTCTGGGATGTAGTGATGGATCCATGTTTCATCAACAGTTATAAATCGGCGCAAGAACTCTATTGGATTACGCTGATAAATCGCTAAAAGCTCCTCGGAATTGGTCCAACGGACGACTTTTTGGGGCAAAGTCAACAAACGCGGCACCAATCTTGCTGATAGCTTTTTCATGTGGAGTTCATCATGTAAAATACTCCAAACTTGTTTTTCGTGTATTTTAACAATATCAGCAAGTTCTCTGAGCTTTATTCGTCTATCTTTAGTCACTTTATTAAATATTTTTCTAATGTTTTCAATAGTAGTAGCAGTTTTTGGTCTTCCAGAGCGTTGTTCATCTTCCGTACTTGAACGACCCATTTTAAATTGTTGAACCCAGGATTTCACGGTGGAGTATGATGGTGCATTATCACCATGAACAGAATCCAATTCATCTTTGATTAATTGTGGCGTATAACCTTTCATATAAAAGTGTTTAATTACCGCACGAAATTCTTCATTTTCCATTTTTCAAAAATTATAAAACTTGTTTACTTCAATCACCTGTAACAAAGAAAATAATCAGTAAATATTTCAGAAATTTTGACAGATGGCTTATAAAAGATTGCTTTTAAAAAACCAAAAAAGTTGCTACTAAACAGAAAATGCGCCAGGCCAGTTAGTTTTGCGGACGCCCTCGTATTTGAATGATATTGCCAAACTCAGACTTCATGGAAAGTTAATAATGTATACAGACGATATAAGCCTCTTTTATCCCTATAACCATTATGTGATATTAAAAGGTCAGATAGAGCATGATGCGGAGATTATTCTGTAATATGTCAGAATGAAAAAGCTGTTGTCAAATGCAGAAAATTAATGAGATTCCGAACATATTACACTGAAGGTGATAACCATTTTAGCGTCTTAGTAGGCGGAAAACAGGAGGTTGAATGCTGAAATACTTGAGTATTCAATACATACAGCATTTAAAGAGAAAAGGCAATAAGAATTCTGTATAAATTCAAAAATAAATTTGATGAAAAAACCAAACTTTTAATTTACAACAGCGTATGGTTATAAAAAAGCACGGAGTTGGAAAGTCTCCAAAGATCCCAAAATAGGGCACTGAAAATTGTTTTCAACCTTCCTTTGACGCATCCATCACTTCAATTGTACTGCAATATATCTAAAAATATTTGACCACTATATGGACTGTATAAAAAGCAACTAATCATGTTCATGTACAAATCTGTAAATCATATTGGCAATCAAGCTATAGAATTTTTAAGAAATCAATCCAAAATTTGCGCGTGAAGCGGTGTAGACTGGAATCAACGAAACAGCGCATTGAATATATCGGCTGCTCAGAATTCAATCATTTGCCTCAAGCTCTTAAAGAAATCCCTAGAGTTTCTATTTTTAAATCTAACCTAAAATGTTATTTACTTCAAAATTTGAAAATACTTCTATTGTAATATTTCATAATAGTATAAAATTAAAATGTATTTTTTATCATATAATTAAAATGAAAATATTAAACTTTTTATGTGGCGCTGGAGAACTTTTTAAATTGTATTTAGGTATTGTTTTTATATAAGAAATAAATGAATTACTTAAAAAAAAACACCACTCGGTAAACAAGATTCGGTGATGACGTCAGACGACTCCTTAACACCAGTTCTGTGTATAAAATGCCGATCTGGCACTACCCCCATCTTTTGGCTGCCAAGTTTCGCCGACTTCCGGTAAATTTAAATTTGAGTGTTATATGCGAATGAGGCATAAGAATAAATGTTTGATTACAGACGGACAACTTGTTTGATTAATACTACAACTTTTAAATGAATATTTTTCAGATCAGATCCAAATGATTTTGGCCACAAAAATGGACCAATCGTGTTAAAATTTTAACTGTACGTAATTCTTGATACGTAAATTGTTATAGACTGTATAAGGTCATTACTAGACAAAAAGGCGTGGCATTTTATAGTCTTCTTGGCAGGCGATATGTGGGGGTACCGACTAGTGCTCGATATAATTTTTATATCAACCCAACTACTTTTTAATGAAATGCTTAAAGATTAATCTCTTACTTGTATAGTCGCCGGCATTTACGAAGAGAAATACGGCATACGCCGTGTTCACTTATTATCAGATCCTTTACTTTACATACTGTGATTTTTCCCATGGAAAATTATGAGACTTTTATTTTTCGTGTCCTGGTTATATGTCCTGAAAATTTTGTTTATCCTTTTTAACATTTTAACAAAATTTTATTCTTTCTGGTAACTAATAACTTATGACACGCCCCTTATGATACCTCCTACTCAAATGACACTATTTCAGTGTAGATTAGAAACCTCTTAACTTGTCACCTCGCTTCAATTATTATTACAACAGCTTTATACAAGTGTACGTAAAGAGTGGGTGACACGCCCTACAATGCAAATTCTGCTTAAAATCAGTAATACGCAAATAGAATAAAAATTAGACTACCTGACGGAGACTTGGAGCCTCAGCCAGGCCCCTTCTTGCACCTTCCATACACACGGTACTATCCAAGCGTAGAGTGGAATTCACATAACCTGTTATTCTAATTTTTCTTGAATTTCTCTTGAATTTTGTTTCCTGTAATAAACTTACTTCGTGTTTGTATGCGCATAAGAAAAAAGTGTATGCCACGCCCCATTCCAGAACCTTCCACTCAGTCGACTCTTTCCGAGGTTTGTATAAAAACGCTACAATTTATATTCCATAAATGGGAGATGATACTCGTATATGTTAGCTGGATCAACCAACTAAATCTTTTTTACTTGTTTTAACCTATTGACGATATGAGGTTTCCACAGAACAGTGCGACATGCATCACAGTCACATAAACAATAGCTGTGTTTTTCGTTTTGTCATAATCAGTTGCTGTTATTATTTTAAAAGGTCGAGTGAATAGAGTAGATTTTAATGCACGTAAGACACAGTGCTGCTTGTTGTCTCACAAGCGATTCGCTGACCCAACAATATCGTCAATATGGTACGGATATTGAACAATCAGAAGCTCTTGATGTTCTGGGCATGAAAATACAATGTGACGCTCGTTGGGCGAGACATGTATTCGAAGTGTCGAAAGAAGCACCCAAGTGCATAGGCTTTTTAAAGCGGTGCAAGAAATACAGGGTGGCCCAGAAAGACCGAAGTGGTGTGAATTGCTTATAACTTTTTATTTAAGAGATATTTTTTTAATTTTTTTTTTTTTAAATACATTAAATTTATGGGGAATATTTTTGGATTAGTTATTAAAAATGATATCCCGCAAGTGGTGGCCATATTCTGCTTCGCACAAATGTGCTCTTTCCAACACATTTTCCATGACCTTTCGCAAAACTTCCGGTGGTATGTTGTTAATTTCTTCTCGAATATTGGTTTTTAACTCCTCAATAGTCCTAGGCTTATTAACATAAACTTTTCCTTTTAAATAGCCCCAAAGAAAACAGTCTGGAGCGGTTAAATCCGGGGAACGCGGAGGCCAATTAAAATTGCTGTTACGAGAAATTATTCTTTCACCAAAGATGTCGCGTAAAAGAGTCATTGTGGCCCTCGCAGTGTGCGCTGTGGCTCCATCCTGTTGGAACCATATTTGCGGATGGTTTTCCACGGCTGGCCTTACAAAATTTTCCAACATGGCCCGATATCGATCACCATTGATGGAAATGGCGACACCTTGTTCATTTTCAAAAAAATATGGGCCAATGATCCTTTCTGAAGAAACACCGCACCAAACGGTACACTTAACTGGGTGCAATTGTCGTTGATGAAGTACTCTCGGGTTTTCCGTAGCCCATATCCTACAGTTTTGCTTGTTAACGAACCCATTTAATTGAAAATGGGCTTCGTCACTCATTATTAAGTTATGAAAAAAATTAGGATTCTCTTGTGCTTTTTGCTGGAAATAAATTGCATAGTCAAGTCGTTGCTGGTAATCTGTTGGTTTCAATTCTTGGACAAGTTGAATTTTGTATGGAAACAATCCTATGGTGTGCAAAATTCGCTGCAGCGACGTTCTTGAGAGGCCCAGTTGTGACGAACGTCTCCTGGTTGATGTTTCTGGATCCTCCCGAATACTCTCCTGTACCACTTGAATATTGTCAGCCGTGTGGACAGTTCGATGTCTGCCGGGACCAGGCAGGTTCCTTACTGCTCCTTGTTCTCGAAAATTTGCAACCAGACGGTTTATTGTTGACTGAGAGGGTGCAACCCGCACATTAAATTGACGACGGTATGCACGCTGAGTCAACACAATGGACCGTTGATTTGAAAAGTAAATTTCAACAATATGGGCACGTTGTTCAATTGTGTATTGCTCCATTATAAATTATCCAAGTCTTCTTAACAAAATACTGAAAAGAAAAAAAAAATTATAATAAAAAAGTTATAAGGAATTCACACCACTTCGGTCTTTCTGGGCCACCCTGTACTTCACTCCTTCTGATCTTTTCAATATCAATACAACTTACATCAGGCCAAAGATGGAATACAACTCCAATATATGGGCAGGTGCTCCAAAATCATCCTTGGAGCTACTTGACCGTGTTCAAAGGAGAGCGATGGTGCTGATAGGTGAGAGTAGGGTATCCAACTCTATTGTTTCCCTTGAGCATCGTCGGAATGTGTGTTGCGTGACGCTGTTCTATCGTTACTTTCATTGTGTGTGTTCATCAGACATCCGTCGCCTTATTCCTGACGTGAGGATGTTCGGCAGGGATACGTGACTTTCTTGGAATTCACACTGTTTGTTATCGATTGGCCAGTTGACCGCACTATACACTACAGATCAAATTCGTTTTTCGCTCCTACAGTCCGTATGTGGAATCGACTTCCGGCAACTGTATTTCCCACTGATTGCGACATCCAGAAGTTCAAGGCAAGCGTCAATAATCTTTACTCCCTCTTTCCCCCTTCCGATCCTTTACTTTCCACTCGCCAACGCAATGCACCGCATGTATGGGGGCATCCCCAGAGTGTTGGTTATTTAAAAAAAACTACTCCACGAGCTTATTAGATAATGTTGTCGTATGGGGAAGAAAATGTAAGACAGCGAAGTTAAAGCAAACAATCAACGTCTTCTAGACGCGCGTTTTGTCGTGGGCGAGAGACGAATCCTCAGACTCAAAAAAAAAATTCATACTAGATTTCGTCCAAAACATACTAAAATTTAGGTCAACAAATTTACTCAATTCAAATAATTTTTTCTCAAAAAGAGTAAATTATAATTATACTCAATTTGAGTGATTTGTACTAGATTTTGCTCGACAAATTAAATACTTAAAATAAGTATGCTCTTATTATTCCTTATCAATTTTGTTTTAACATAACTACAATTTTGTTGAGAATGACTTAAAAAGTCAATCAAAACGAATTTGATCAAAACTTATTTAGGATCTATGATACTTTTTTCGATGCGTTACACTTTTTGTCAGTGCAAAACGATATTTACCCTCGTACCTGGTAGGGTGAGGGTATACAATTATATTAATCGAAATCATATATTCGCCACAGTTGACGTATAGGGTGTGGGGATTAAATTATTCAAAATAGGTTATTTATTTCAATTAAAACTGAAGTTAGTTAGTGCAAACATGTTAAGGATAAAATTTAATTTAAATATTTTACTTGAATTTTACTTAACATTTTATGTAATTATGCAATTGTCTCAGGCATGTTCATGATAAACTTTTTATTTAAATATTTTGCTAGTCTTTCACTTAACATGTTATTGTTTCAATTAAAATGTGTAATCCGCCCGTTTTTAGTTTCATGTAAAGCCGACAATAATAATATTGTCATATTATAGAATTCTTTTCAACACGTTATCCCACTGTGCACCCAATTCTAAACACAAAACATGGCTAGCCATTTCCATTGCTTTTTCGAAGCAATGCAAAACAAGTAGATAGATAATGCATAATCCTAAATGAGTTCGGTGAAAAACTTACCTAATGAACCTGCCAATACACCAGAAAAATAAATACACGCAATGCGTCCGGAGCCATGTACCATCTCCAATGGTAGTCCAAACACCAGTTGTATCAGTAAATTAAAGCCCAGATGAAACCAGCCAGCATGCAGGAACATATACGACATAAAGCGCCATAACTCATGACGCTTATCCGGACGGTAAATGAACAGGGAATCGGTGGGCACAGGTCCCACCGTATCAGCCTCTCCAGCATTCAGCGTGTGGTACGTGAACAAAGTTAACTGTAAAGATATACACACAAACAGACTCAGACAACAATTTAATATTTAATAATAAGCAGAGCAAGCAAATGACACTCTAATTGCTAAAAACAAAATAAATCTTCATTATCATCACCTCGGCTAAAAGGAAAGCTGGCGCTCTCGCCAAACTTTGTCGTCATGTCCAAAAAGTTGTAGTCGCAGTTTGTATTTTCTTTTTCTCTATTTTTGTATCTTGAGTTTCTGACACAGACTGTGACGAGACATTTTGTCGCGTCTGCATGTGTCAGAAGTTAACAAAAAAACAATCTTACGATGCTTAAATAAGAATATAGCGATGACATTGTATGTAAATAATAATTTATAAATATTTGATATGTGAGTACACTGAACGAAAAAACGTTACAACAACTCAATGTTAAATCACACTTCCTACAGGATATAATAGCTTAGTGCTGATTGTTTTAAGACCCAAAATGAGGGACTCAAGGGTCTTTATTTCACTTGAATCAGAATCATAATCGAAGTCCATGTGCAGGGTTACCAGATAAGAATACAGGGATTTTTTAGACTCGGACCAATATAAGTTATGTTTTCCGGCAATAGCATTTCGACTGTTAGCCTCAATCAAGAACGTTCAAAGTGTTTGTTGCTTAGGGGTGCTAATTTCCCAAAGTGAAAATGAAATTAGGCCCCAAAAAAATATATGGACAACATCAACACGAAATTTTATGGTTTTTTGGGCCTTATTTTATATTTTAATTGGGGTATATTTTTATAAAGCAATTAGACCCCAAATGTTTGTATAATAATAGACCATAGTTGGGGCATAGTTTCATAAAAATGTTGAGCCCTATGTTCTCATTTTGGAGTCCAATTTCACTTCGATATACTTTAGGGCCACACTTAATGTTTAGCTCGTTTGTTTTATTTCGGTCTGTTGCTTTTACACATTGAACAGGGATTAAACCGGCTCAAGACTTCTTGCTTCTATATTTAAATAGAATACAAGTTTTTAACAAAATGGCACACTTAATATTTTTGGGGTCTGCTAATTTCCTTCGGCGAAGAAAAGAAAGCATAGTTTTTTTTATTGAAAATTATATAGTTTATTACCTCTGAACTTAATTATAAACTTGTGTAATATCTTGCACGGAGGCACGACAGCAAGGGCAGTGCCGAAAAACAGTAAATCTGGTTTATGGCTTTTCATTTAAAATTCACGGAGAAACTATTAATGGCTTTATGAAATAAAGCCCCAAGAAATAAGGCCCCAAACTGAAAATTAAATAAAGCCCCAAAATTTGTACAGAAAGCGACAACAACGATATTTGGGTTGTTGTTTCATCTTTTTTAGGGCTTTATTTCGTTTTGGTAATTAGGGCATTATTTCATAATAAAAAAAGTCCTAAATTCTAAAATGAAATAAAGCCATATATATAATTTTTGGGGTGTTATTTCGTTTTCTTAAAAAGCGAGATTCTGCAAAGCACAAGCTGAATAACAGTTATGCATCGCTAACACTCCAAAATTCGCGCGAATTTCAATCTTTTCAACTCTTACACTTCGACAAATTTAAGTGCAAATTTTTTTTCCACACCATCAATTTACGTTTACCTAAAACTGAAATTCGAATTGTCTTTCTGTACAAAGTAAATTGACACGTCTTTCTGTAAGTGTAAATTGGTGGTGTTGAAAAAAAGCTTTAATATGTCGAAGTGTAAAAGGTGTAGAAATTAAAAATTCGAGCGAAATTTTAATTTCTACACCTTTTACACTTTGACAAAATTAAAGCTTTTTTCCACCACCACCAATTTACACTTTCTGAAAATTGAAATTCCAAATATATTCAGTTTAATGAAAGTTTAAATTGATTGTTAAAACAAATTAATTTTATAGGTTTCATTATTGCCAAGCTATAAGGAGAAATATGTGTAGTCGAAAATTATTGTTTGACTATATCAAAGCATTTGTGGCTTATCATAAAATAATAACACTTCCGTTGTTGCCGCCAGGTTCAATTAGGTTGGCTTATTCGGAAGTCAAATCGAAAATGCAATTTTAAATTGCAAGCAGATGCGATATCCAAGGAATTAGAGCACTATAAATATCCATATTTCCGAAAAATTGTTGAAGATACAATGCAGGTGTTTGTTTAATATTTGATTAATTTTTCAATTAAGAAACTATAACACTATATTTTTTCAAAAAATGGGGCCTTAGTTCATTAAAAAACAACAACAAAAATTAAATGGGATGTTGTTTCATTTTAGGTTTGCGGTATCTTTTAATTTTTTACGGTTTTATTTCATTGTAGGAATTGGTGCTTAGTTTCATAACGAAATAATGCCCAGTTTTTGAGGCTTTATTTCATTTTCAGTTTGGGGCTTTATTTCATAGATCCCTATTAATAATAACAAATGAGCAAGCGCAAAAAGAGAATATGTCAAATATTAATATACCGAACCTGTACGCAAAAGATTTTCTTTACGTTTAGGGGCCTATTTTCGTACTTTGTTGTTACATTCACTTTGTAACACATAAATGGAAATTACACCCCAAACCCCAAAATGAAAATAGACCACAATTTTATACAGAAAACAACAACTCAATGTTTTGGAGCATGTTTGACATTTTTGTGGCTTTATTTCATTTTCAGTTTGGGGCCTTATTTCTTGGGGCTTTATTTCATAGATAGATTTTACGGTTTTATTTCATTGTAGGAATTGGGGCTTAGTTTCATAACGAACTAATGCCCCATTTTTAGGGCCTTATTTCTTGGGGCTTTATTTCATAGATCCCTATTAAGAATAACAAATGAGTAAGTGCAAAAAGAGAATATGTCAAATATTAATATACCGAAACTGTACGCAAAAGATTTCTACACGTTTAGGGGCCTATTTTCGTACTTTGTTGTTACATTCACTTTGTAACACATAAATGGAAATTACACCCCAAACCCCAAAATGAAAATAGACAACAATTTTATACAGAAAACAACAACAACTTGCCTTTTTTTATGGTGTATTTGAATACTTTCAAATAACCACAACGCAATTAGGCCCCAATACAATTTTGGGGCCTATTTTCATTTTATGTTTGTGGTATTATTTCGTGGGGTCTAATTTCATAATAAAATTAGACCCCAATTTTGGGGAATTATTTTCTTTTTTGGTTTGGGGTGTATTTTTGTGGGGCCTAATGTATTACCGCCGAATGGATCGCGGGTGATCACGCATCATATAACCAGGGAAGATGTGAAAATTGGCCGCTATGCCAGCATTTTCTGATCGGATATATGAGACGACAGACAATGATACCGGATGGACAATCGTGGATTGGTGGAACCCTATAACTCTGCCTAACAGACCACAACGCGGACTTGCAGGCGGAATTCAGAGCAATTGCAAAATGAGCGAACTTGCTCAGCGCTAACACGTGGCTGACAAATGTGAATACATTCGAGGGCATATCAAAAATCCGGTGACTTTTCCAAACTTCCTCGTAGTTATATGAAATGCAACACTTCTCTCATCAAGTACCATCTGTTAATAGAATACTGTTAAATTTTGAGAGAGTGCCGTCATTTAGTTTGTGTTTAACAGCTGTTCAAAACATACAACCTTGTAGATTTTCTTAAAAATGAAAAAAGTGAATTTTGAGTGCTCAATAATCATAATTTTTTGCGAAAAAACGCAAATCAAACCAAGGAAAAGCTTGATAAATACTATGGGGAGTCTGCACCATAGATTTAAATGGTAAAAAAGTGGTCTAAAAACACAAATACAAATGACGGCCAATTGAGGTCAATACACCCGAAAATGCCGAAAAAAACAACGATATGGTGTTCGCCAATGGAAGCGTAAAAGTGCGTGAGATTGCTGATGATAGCATTTTATATGGCAGTGTGGTTTCGATTGTGTTTAAGAAAGCTGTCTGTAAGATGGCTGCCGCAATTGTCAATAAACGTAATCGTGTGACCATAAACGTAATCAAAGGATTGTTTGGAGTTGTTTAACTGCAATTCGAATGAGTTTTTGCGGCGTTTTGTAACAAAACTCCGGAGACCAAGCAGCAGTCTAAACAATGGGTTTCTCCGGGTCAACCGGCTACGAAGAAGGCCAAGGTGACTTTGTCGGCCAACAAGGTGACGGCAACAGTTTTTTGGGATGTACGCGGGATAATCCACATCGATTACCTTTAAAAGGGAAAAACAATAAACGGTGATATTATGCAAAAGTTCTTTTCATTAAGTTAATGTACGGGTGCATTATCTCAATGGCAAAATTGCATAAATTGGGTTACGAATTGGTTACGTCGGCCATACTCTCCGGATTTAGCCACCAGTGACTATTTCGTATTTCCAAACCTTAAGAAATGGCTCGGTGGAAAGAGATTCAACTCCAAGGATAAAAAAAATTGATCAAACAAATGCCTATTTTATGGCCCTCGAAAAATCCTATTTTTTGGAGATAAAAAAGATTATGTTGAAAAATATTTTTTTTTCCAAAATAAAAAATATAAGTTCGCTGAATTATTGATATGCCCTTGTACGAGTAGTTCTGTATAATTTTAGTATAGTTTGGTATATGCTGAATATACAGAGTATACTGAGAAGAAAAATAACTTTATATAAGATTAACATAACCAAAAATAAACATGATTTGGAGTTTACGTTATAACCATGAAAATTTTTAATTTTAAAATAATTATTGTTGTTTTAACAATGCATTGTTGAGTTTTTTACCACTAAAATTGTTATAATTAAAATACTTATTGTTGTTTTAACAATGCATTGTTTTTAACCACGAAAATTGTTAATATTAAAATTTCATAGTTAATTTATTAAAACAATACATGTTCAATTTAACAATGAAATTGTTACATAATATTATTAATTATAAAGATTGTTATAGAAATCATTTTTATTGTTAAGTTAACTAATTATTGGTTACCTCTTTTAACCAGAAATATATAGTTACTGTCACAATTTTTAATATTACATTAACCTACTAATTATTTTTTTGGTTTGTTTACATATATTCGGTCTTTTTTCATTATTATGACTTGAACAGTTTTTATTCTGGTTCGAGATCTTTTTGTTGTTTCTTATTCAGAATCAACTACAAAATTGTTGAACTGTATTGGCTATGTACAGCTGTGTCTAAATCCGCTTAGGTTTTTCTTTAGCAGTCTTTGGCAACGATTACTTTGGCTACAAATCAAATGACTTATATGGGAGTCCCATTATGATTAATAAGAATTATCCTTTGCGTGTAGTCTTCGAACTGTGCGAAAAGCAATGATATTGCGCTATGAAGATTGTACAGCTAGCATTTGCATTTGGCGTGGTAAAAGAGCGAGATAAATTGTCTTATGATCTTTTTCACAATTACAAACGTTCAGAGCAGAGGAAGAAAGGAAAAAGAGTGAGGAGATAAGACAGTCGCAATCGTTGCAACTTCGTGTAACTTAATTCTGAACTTTGTATAACACAAAGAAGATTAAAAACTTCGATGCAACAGAGCTGAATGATCTTTAATTTTATGTTTATGTTGCACATTTTTCTGCCTCTCTCTTGAAAAACCAACCTTATATAATAATATAATGAATATAAGGTCCTGCTATACAACAGTGCAATCAAACCTATCTGGTTATACGGTGCCCAGCTATGGGGCAAAGCAAGCTCGAGCAATCTCGACAAAATCCAAAGAGTCCAATCGAAGACATTGCGGCTTCACTCTAAATAATATCGTGAACACTTTGTAAATGACTGTAAGGGTCCTCTGGACCTTTATCACGAGGTTTAAGCCAAACCAGGTTTAAAATTCTCAGACATGTGATCCATACCAGTTATATACTATTTTGATCAAATTAATTAAAATTCCTGCCAATTAGCAGAGATCCACATTACAAGAAATCCATACTAGGATTCATTATTGAATTATACTTAAGATTCGTATACTTATTGTTAGGCTCCATTGGAGCAGATTCAATAATTCAAATAAAGCTTATATAAAAAAAAAAAAAATATATAATGTTAACTCGACTATTTTGTATGTACATTTGACCTTATATAACGTTATTTTGTCTTCGTTATCAAACATTTACCATGAAAAATTTAACCAGACACATGGTTTAAAAAATCATTGTATTTTCGGCTCAGTGTAGGAAGTAGATATAAACATATAGGTACCAAAATTTTATGAATCCAAGTATTGATTTATTAAAAAATGTTCTTGAGATAGAGGTCAGACTCATGGCCCCAAAGGTGTCTCTCTCAGTTTCGAAAAGCGAACAGCGCAACGGATGCCGTCGAATGAATTACAGATTAGGTAAAACTAAAACGTTTCACGGATGTTCGAATTTGTCGCTCGGATAAGCTAATAGGTCGTGCGTAGAATAGATGTAGGTAACGCAGGTAACATTTTATAGCTAAACACTGATATCGAATTAATTTGCAAGCGTTGTTCTGTTCTGAGTCAATGTAAATAGCAAACCTATATCAAGACTATCGACAAAGGCGCTGTCAGAACTGTCAAATTTGTGAGCGATATGTTTGTGATCGATTTTTCGTTATTGAAAATGGATTTTTTTAAAGACACATCCTTTATCTACAGTACAATCCCAGCAACAACTGGAGCCGCCCTGTTCAGCACGCTATCCATCGAGAAATGCAGCATGACATTCTGACTAACCCGATAATACCGAAAAAGAAATTTTTGTTCGATGTTATATTTATTTATCGAAGTTTATGATTATTTTATACTGTCAAACGTCAAAGGCAAAAAACTTAACATTTTAGTTTAATTAGAAATTTTACGATCTATTTGTTTTGTAAAATTAATAAACCTAATTAACCAAATGATTTATGTGCGAATTGATACGAAAAAATATTCGAACAATGTGAGCGTGAAAAAACAGACCACAACTCATAAAAAATACCCCATACATTTGAATTGTAATTTAAATTAATATTCAAAACTCATCGGTGACATAAAAAAACAACAAAACTCTACTCCTTGGCGGCGGCCATAACCGCCACTGAATGGGCCATTGGTTTTGGCGGCGGTTTATTTCATCTGAACGAAAGTGTGAGTATTTGATTATTTTTTGTTTTATTTATTTTATTTATTTTTTTCGGGGTTGCGTACTCAGTTTGTCGCTTGTTATTGGCGGATAAACAAATTATTTAATGAGATTTTTAATAAACTATTAATGAACATTAACAACGACATTTTATATGCGGTGCGTACAGTGTTTTTGTTTTCATTTTTTTTAATATATTTTATTAATAGTAGTTTTAAACAATTGTCCACTCTTAATGTTTGCTAATGCAACAAATATTGTATGAATATGATTAATGGAAATTAAGAAAAAAAAATCGAATAAATAAATTATTGTGTAGTTGTGAAAATTAATACGAACGAAGGAATGTGTGTTGGTATTTGGTTAAAGGTGGGCGCTGATTGTGGGTTGGGAATTTAAGCTTGGGCTTAAGTATGCAATAACGAAATAATTAATTTTAAATCTCGCCATAAAAACAGCCAAACAAATTGTGAATATTTTATATAATCGACCAATAACTAACACATTTGTATCATTTGTACCATGAAAAAGTGATCCATTAGACGAATTAACCTAGGGTCCTGAAATTTTGCATAATGTTGAAAAATGCTATTTTGTAAACAGGTCGGCCAAGGAAAAAAAGTTTCCTTAACGGGACTTAAGGTACCTCGGAAAAAGTAAATTTTGTTTAGTATTTGCTTTACAGATAGTAATATGTTGTAGGAAAATAATGATTAAAATGGGAACTGTTAGTTGGGACGCATTTTATATCACAACAAAGAGCAGGGCATTTTGGCTCAATTAGTATCTTCAAAATGGGCGATCAGTAGTTAACATGGACTGTCTGTATGTTTCTCTACAATACCCTATTTGATTACCTATGAGAAGGAGATCTAGAATTTAAGCACGATATAAAATAACCTGATTCTCAAAAAAAAAGGGGTGCTCAAATTTTGGGTTTTTACCCACTAGATATGCAGAAAAGCCACAGAATTTTAAACCAACTGATGGTGTGGAGAAAAATGGCATCAAAAATAAAAGGCATTATTTATTTGTATATCTACAATAATTAATGAAAAAATTTCATTAACTAAAATTTTGAGCTTAAAATATTCCCAGATCTTACAAGTAACACCATATACTTATATTTATGTATTTGTGAGAAAATAGCCAATTTATGGGCCCCTAACCTGGCTCTTAATATACACAGATTATTAAAATAATGTCATATTTAGATTTTTGAGGCGATTTCATTATCCTTCGGTATCTATAAGTATAGATGTATAGAAATCTGCTAGTTTGGATCCTATGGCCCATTTGCTAGGCTCTTTCTTTAGCAATAATTTAAAAAGTATGCCATATTGTTGGCCTTGAGGTGGCCCAATGGTGTCCGCCACTTCAGTTTTAAAACTAAAGTACAGGTCGAAATAATGAACCACTTTTGATAGAATTTGGTACATTATTCAAGTTTGGACCAAGCACAGATCCTATTGAAATTGTTCTATGTTTCAATATCATACAAAAGTCATACCCGATTTTAGAACTTTGATCTCAAGAAGTCACTTATTTTATCGGATTCTGGACAAATTTGGCACAGAGCTTTATTAGCCATCAACTCTGGAAAAATTTAACCATAAATTGGACGTGAAAATTGAACCGAATAACTTCATTCTACATTGTGGAAGACCAATTACGCAGTGCAACTACCAAAATGCAAATGGGATGAGACCAATTGCAAATGAAAGTTGACATTATTCATAACAAAACCTTCAAGGTTTTTTTTAGTTCAAAAATTTTTTTTGTTATAAAAAAATTGTTTTTGTAATAAAAAAAAAAAATTTCCCAATATAAAACACTATTTTTTTCATAAAAATTTCATGTTTATAATAGTAACGTACTGAGAATAATAAAATGTACAAGCCTGGCGCCATCTGACATTTCCATTGGAATGTTTGACATTTGTGTTGTTTATAGTGCATTATCCTAAACACTGTGAAAAACTGGTTTAATGAATTCAATCGTGGGCGACGCTCGCTCAAAGCCGAAGGTCGTCCAAAAACTGCCGTTATGCCAGACAACATTGATGCCGTGCGTGAACTGATAATGCAAGATTGTCATGTGACATACCGTGAGATAGAAGCATCCTTGGGCATTTCTTCCACTAGCATAATTCGATATTGAATGAACACCGGGCCGTAAAAAAGTTTTGTTCTCGTTGGATCCCGCTCAATTTAACAATCGCTAAAAAAAGGCTCGGGTCGATAGGTGCAAAGAAATTTTAAAAACATACGATCGCGATGCTTCGAAAGAGGTTTATAAGATCGTCACAGGTGACGAATCATGGATCTATGCGTATGAGCCCGAAACAAAATAGCTATCGACCGTGTGGTTCTTCGAAGACGAGCCAAATCCAACGAAAGTTGTTCGTGGAAGAAGCACTTCGAAGCAAATGGTCGCCTGTTTCTTTGGCAAAACTGGTCATGTGGCGACTGTTCCGCTTGAGCAACGTAGGACGGTCAATTCTGAGTGGTACACCACAATTTGTTTGTCTAAAGTCTTCGGAGAAATTCGAAAAACGAACAAGACGAATCATTGTGCACCATGACAATGCGAGCTCTCATACATCGGCTCAAACCAGCGCCTTTGTGCACCGTAACATTACGTTTGGTTCAACCCACAGCGCCAGTTCCGTTTACCAAAAGTGGCCCACTGGGCACATTATATCACAACAACTACCTTCATACAAAGAAAGGTGAGGTTCTTACTCATTTAAAGTTTGAGAATAGGTTAAGGTGATGGGTCATCCGCCGTACAGCCTTTTTATTTCCGCACATCAAGGAAAAAATGCGTGGTCAACGATTTTCGTCGCCAGAAGATGCTGTTGAAGCGTTCAAAAACCATGTTTTGCAGGTGTCTCAATCGGAGTGCAAAAAGTGCTTCGACAATTGGTTTAAGCGCATGCAAAATTGTATAAATCATGCTGGAGCATACTTTGAAAAACAATAAAACCATTTTTGATGATAAATATTCACATTTTCATTATAAGGCCAGAAATTTCTATAATAGCCCTCGTATATACCTATATCCTTAAAGACATATGGGTACTAAAAAAACAATAAAATTTCGCCAAGAATCAGAATATCACACTTATGTATATCACGATTTAATGAAATTTAAGGCCTTGAGCAATTGCGATAAGTTCTCAAAGGCTCTGAAAAATATTTCCTTTGCTAATTGGAGACCTCGACCAAAGAGCGTGGTCGGTCGGCCCTAACGCCAAAAACCGTTTCCTAATGTTTGGGGACATTCGGATATCCGGAAACAGTACAATTTTCTTACAAATCCAAATAAAGGGCGGTTAAATTTTAAAGGCCGATGTTTAATGTGAACTACAACTAAACGTCAAGTTTGTTTCTGCATTTCATTTGATATTTCTCAATTTCAGACTAACTGAATTTGAACCATGGAGAGATACACAAGCGAGTAAAGTTATTTAGGCTTATTGTGAAAATGGGCGTTCAAATCAAAATGCATAGCCTGCACGTCGTCATTTTTTCTGTCAATTTAATCGTCCAAATGTGCGTACGATCGGAAAAATTGTGCAAAAATTTTAGCAACCCGGGTCTGTAGGAGATGTGAAAAAACTGCAGAAAATATTGCTGGTGTTCGCGATAGTGTGGCTGAAGAGCCGTCTATCTCAACTTGTCGTCGTGCCCAACAATTGCACCTCTCACGCTCGTCGTTATGAATAAAGACTTGCATTTACACGCTTACAAGTTGCAATTGACTCAAGAACTAAAGCCTCTTGACCATTCCAAACGTCATCTGTAGTCAGAATGGTGGCTAGAAATGGCATCGGCCCTTAAAATTTAACCACCCTTTCTGTACATATATTTAAGAATTATGTCAGTTTGAAACTTGAACGGGCTCATATTGGCACTAAGAACCCAAAAATATTGGCTCCCTGAAATATGGGCATTAGAGTATTAACAACATTACAAATTCGACGCGGCTCTAAATATCGTACTAATTTTGAATTTGGATAATTTTAAGTCCTTGACACAGGGGGGTAGTGTGCCGAAAAATAGATATATTTAAACATGGATATATGGGTTTTATAAAGGAATTTTCTGAAAAATCGCAACAAAACGTTCAATTTACGGTTTAGCTGAATTCGAGGCCTTGACCTATGAGCGTGGTCTATGTGCCCTGGAACACTAAAACTGTCCCTAAGACATATTGCTATCAAGCAACAGTAGAAATATGTACATATATTAAAGACTTAGGCCCACTTTGCACTTGGACCTGCCAATGGGGGCTCAAAAATCTTCCTCTATCAACTATGGATATATGGACATTGAAAAACTACAAACAATTTCGCCACGAAAAAACAATAATTCTAAGATTTGACAATATTAAAGGTATTGACTATATGTGACAGCGCATAGAGAAAGGGACCTAAGGGTAAAAAAATCAATTTTCATTTTTTTTCATCTGAGCATCGAGTGAGACCGATCCCATGCCCCAAAAGTATTCCCTCCCAGACATATGCGCGTTTTATGACAGTGAAGTCGACGATTCTAAGCGCAAATAGAAAGGGACCTAATCTTTAAAATGGCTCTCCTGAACAAAACTGGATTTTAACCTTAGGTCCCTTTCTATTTTGCACGTCACATATAGAGGTCCCTATAGCGGCAAAAATGAGGTCCGTTCGAACATCAACATATGATTATTCGCATCATAGAATTTCCTCACTTATCTCAACTTGCTTTTCATTAAAGATTTGTCTAAATTTAAGATCGGAATCTACGTTCTCCCTACAGCCTCCTCGATCCTTCTACAATAGACATTTAGGTTCTCGAAAACAATTAAATTCACAAATCTGAACAGGAAAATGGTTCATATAGCCCTAAAAACGTAGTTATGTCAAACATGGACCCGCCACCAACAATCATACTACAACGAAATCAATGGCGAAGAGTGTAAAAGCTTCGACCCGGCCGAACGTTCAAATTACCCTGTTGTTTCCGATAAATTTTACTCCGCACGATCCTTCTTACTTGCTTGTTTCCGAAGAACTGAGCGTGTAAATACAGAAAACAATGATACACACGAAGCAACGGTTGCGGCAACCAACCAAAAATATTAAAATGTGTTCAAAGGTTGCTTTAACATGGCTGTGTTGCTGCAGCGGCAGCCTTGTGTGTAAATAGCATAAGGATCGGCTGAGATAGATAAAATGCTATTAACGCCGACCAGCCAGCAGGTGTTGAAAAAAAGAGAAAACAAAGATTAGCAGTGTTCCTGGCAACATCCTCTTAATTTCTTCGTTGCTAACCAACACAACTCACATTTTTTAATTTCAAATAAATTTGAAAATTATGCGTCCATATTTTTTCACATATTATGGATAATGCTTTTATGTACACATAATTTTGCATCATTTTAAAACAGAACACAAAAATTACTCCTTTTACGCCACACATTATGAGTTATTCCCAAATAAATTTCATTTATTTATGTATATGAAGGTATTTTTGTTTTAAATTATGAATATTTCATTAAACATTTCTGTCTTACCGGAGAGCGAGACATTTGCTTGCACTTTACTTCGTTTTTTTAACACATCTTCTGGATGTCCAAGATTGATTTACTTACCTCGATAATGGTTATGCATACAATGAACCAGGGCGGCGGACAACACGAATAGCGATCGGCGTAATATTTACGGTCGCGCTCTTCGGGCAGCACTTCCATGGCAATGACGTGAACCATCTTCTTGAAGAACGGCGGCTCCTCTAACACCAACTGGAAATCATTCTCAGAACAAACTTCACGATCGCGATGATGAACGGCACACTTGAAGCTACGTGTGCGTTTACCACTCATCTGCAAAGAACAAATGCACAGAACAAGAATTACAACAAGAATTTCACAAAATCCAAACAAAAAATATTTAATTTACACAATAAACAAAACAATAACAACCACAAAATACAGCATTTTCTAATTGTAGAAGCTAAAAATTATTCCGGGTACCACAGAAAAAAGGGAAACCCAACAGAAATTTCCCACATTCATCTTTGTGTCGTAACACTCCACATCCACACCGGCCAATTAGGAATGTTTAGGAGGCAAAATAAAAACCACGCAAGAATTTCAGACAAGGGTTTTTTAACCCCTTTTATGAATGAAATGATGTACGTACGTACGGGACGTGTGTAAGTGCATTTAAAAAGGAGTTGCCCACTATCAGTGTTACCGGTATGGTAGCAACGTTGCCACTTTTCCCCCGCCTTTAAGCTTTTATGTCACGTTTTTATTGTTATACTATTTGGGCAACTTTTTGTCTTTTTGTGCCACATTTTTAAAAGTTTTGTGCCACTTTTTCAAAAGACCTTCCTAATCATTTTGTCAAAACTTTTGGTTACACCATACATATCAAGCGATGTATCATAACGGTTTACATACAAAGAAATAAATTTCGGTTCAATTTAAAAATTCCAAAAAAAATATTTAGGAATCGTGTAATAAAAAAATTCTTCTATTAACTAAATTATTTGTATGTTATCGAAAATATTTCCGTTTTAAGCGATGTTTATTTATCGCATATGAGGAATTTCATATCAAAACCTATAAAAAAAGTTCATTTTGAACCCGACCATCTCAGATTTTAATGAAATTTTGCATACAGCTAGATTTTAGGTATAGAAACACAACCTCATTTTTAGAAATTGCATTTTTGAAAATATGTGGGCGTGGCAAGGTATCGAAATATTTGAAAAATTACGGTAATGGGTACTTTTATGCTGCGATTACTATGGAATGACTCAACCGATTTGAATGATCTTGGTGCCATTAGAAAGGTATATAAGTCAGCTTTCGAAAACATACACTGTAAAAATTTTATATTACACTGAAAATTTTTTTTTGCCAAAAATAAAAGTTTAAACTTGGAAAACACTTTAAAGATCAAGTTTTTTTTCCAAAAAAAAATTTTTTTAGATAGGTCTATTAATTATATATAACATATCTAAAAACTAAAATGGGGTTTTTTTTATTTTTTTTTTTAAAAAATTTTTAAGTAAATACATCTCTTGTTAACTTCCTTATATTTTGATATCTTTGTGTGACAATAAAGAATAAAGTTTTAGTTTTAACACTTTCACGTTTAACTCTTCTGAAATGTAGTATTCAACTGAAATTATTCATTTTCTGTGACATTATTCTGACATTATTCTCTTTCTGTGATAGTGCACACACTCTGAGTCAAATTTCAGTTGAATACTAGATTTCAGAAGAGTTAAACGTGAAAGTGGTAAAACAGGTGAACAAGCATAAAAATAAATATGGAATCAACTAACATGTGATGGTATAGGTGGGACATTAAAAAGAGGCGCTCGGATGTATAGCATAGCAAATAAAAACCAAATTCAAACGGCGAAAGACCTTTATCATTGGGCTTCACAAACTTTTAAGACCTCCATAGAAGTTGCTTATGCAGACGCTGACGACTACAACAAAACAAAAGAAGAGCTATTTTCAAGGTATAAAAATGCTAAAACTATTACAGGAACTCAAAGCTTCCATTCTTTTATACCTTTAGATGAAACTTCACTAAATGTTAGCAAATATTCTGAAAGTCAACAGTATTTCTTGTGCAAAATTTTATATTAAATATAAAAAAAAATATATAAAAAAAAATATATAAAAAAAAATTTATCAAGGTTAAGTCCATATTTTTGGGGGTGTCTGAAAAATTTGATAATACGATTCTTGTTCTAATCTATTAGAATTACCAAAAAATTCTGTATAACTTCCAAAGTATAGCTACTTTATTCTTTTTTGTCACACAAAGATATCAATATATAAGGAAGTTAACAAGAGATATATTTATTTAAAAATTTTTTAAAAAAAAAATAAAAAAAACCCCATTTTAGTTTTTAGATATGTTATATATAATTAATAGACCTATCTAAAAAAATTTTTTTTTGGAAAAAAAAACTTGATCTTTAAAGTGTTTTCCAAGTTTAAACTTTTATTTTTGGCAAAAAAATTTTTTCAGTGTAATATAAAATTTTTACAGTGTATGTTTTCGAAAGGTGACTTATATAGCTTTCTAATGGCACCAAGATCATTCAAATCGGTTGAGTCATTCCATAGTAATCGCAGCTTAAAAGTACCCATTACTGTCATTTTTCAAATATTTCGATACCTTGCCACGCCCACATATTTTCAAAACTGCAATTTCTAAAAATGAGGTTGTGTTTCTATACCTTAAATCTAGCTGTATGCAAAATTTCATTAAAAACTGAAAGGTCGGGTTCAATGCATATCGGTTTTGATATGAAATTCATCATATTTACAAAAAAAAGAGATAATAAGAAATTCACATATTTTCAAAAAATAAGTTGCCATTTATCCAAAGTAATTTCTTATCAGGCGATGTAAAACTTCACAAATTAAAAAAAAAAAAAAAAACTTCTATGCCGTCCATTGAAAATATTTCGTTGAGGCGATGAAATAATTCACATATTTACGAAAAAAAAACTTTTTTAAAAAGCAGTCCGATTTTTAATTATAGGCAGGGTGACTTCAGTTTCGGTGAGCGCCAATTCCAGATCATTAGACCCCAAGCAACGAATGTGCAGTAACTAGGTTTATCGGCTATACACTTAATGGCAGACAGTTTAACATTTAACGAGAACTGTAGGCAGTAGAGTTTTCTAACGA
This sequence comes from Hydrotaea diabolus, assembly GCA_963513945.1. Taxonomy (NCBI): domain Eukaryota; kingdom Metazoa; phylum Arthropoda; class Insecta; order Diptera; family Muscidae; genus Hydrotaea; species Hydrotaea diabolus. The sequence goes on from OY740719.1 coordinate 72,623,254, forward strand.
ACACAATAAAAATCCTTCGCATGCCATATATACTAAAACGCATACACCCAAACATTCATTAAATACCGTTACAATATCTGAAAAATGATTAAGCTTATTTACGAAGTTTTTAATTGAGTGGTTATTAAATTCAGATACACATTTTTTGGTTAAATTTTATGAATTGTTTTTTCTATGTAGCAGTATTTTGTATACAACATATAGACGAAACCCGTACAATCGCCCTAATTATGAGATTCGTTCTCGAAATACGACTAGTGTTATTATTAAAAGTAAAGTATAGACGGCGAAAATAGCAGTATTTGAATTTTTACAACTATGTACATTAGGGGTGGGATATGGTTGTATGGAGATTCTTAGTAGTAAGATTTGGGTATGACTCACCCCCTAATTTTGTGGGGTTTGGAAGAAAAATGCGTGGGCCAAAAAATGGGGGAGGTGGGATCGGGGCAAGTGACAGCTCATCGAGGTCAAAGGTCCAGAATAACCGCCTTCCGGTACCGGGAATTCCGAAGGGTACTTGAATATGATACAGGATTTTTTCAGCCGGCTCTTGAGACAATGCATTTAGAGGATACATGGTTCCAACAGGATGGTGCCAATGCATACACAGCGAGGGTTACCATGAATTGTTCGAGGCAAATGTTTCCTGGACTGATTATCTCTTTGAGGGGTGATGTGAACTGAACTTAGCCTTATGCGATTTTTTCCTTTGGGGTTACCTGAAGTCAAAGGTGTATATCCACCGTCCCAACATCTTGGAAGAGCTAATTAACAATATTAAGGCTGCAATTGCCAGAATGCCAGTCGACATGCTTGTTAGAGTTCATGAAAACTTCAGAAAACGTATGCAGCAGTTCGTGGATAGCGAAGGTCGACATTTGCCAGATACAGTATTTAAAACCAGGTAATTTAAAAATCCCCTTACTGTTCAATATAATTAAATTATAAAATAATTTTTTCTAAGGTTTAAAATATTTTTATTTCATTCCCGAATAAGCAAATTTTCGCGCTCCACCCTGGTCTAGATCAAATATTTTTGGTAGTTACGAACATTTGCAATGAAACTAACTTATTATACCCTGTTCCACATAGTTCTGCAGGGTTTATTTATTGTTGTTATGTGTGCGGTAAAGAGAAAGCGACAGATAACTTTAATCTGGTATGACCGGCTGTGGCGCATGGGGATGGTGTCTGCGACTACTAACCGATGTATTCTATATTCAAATCGCTGCAGAAGTATTTTTATTTAGTTCAATTATTTCTTAAAATGTACTCTAGCTCTCGCACACAGACTACTTGTTCTTGAGCTCGGGAATGCTTAAAAATAAAAACTAATTCTTGAGATTCGTGTGTGCTTGCGGTATTCAATACTAATAAGTACTTTTCTATAAGTACATTCCTTTCATCAAAATATTATATAAGTAGTATTTCGAAACGGTTCGGATTATTAAGTAGTGAAGGCGTTTGATTTCAAGTTATTTTTAATTTTACTTGAAAATGATATTTTTTCTGGGTAAATGCAGATATTTTAGTTGAAATTATAAATTTGTCCAAATTTACCTTCTTGTTAACCGATATTGAAGGAATAATCTAAATCAACAGTTTTTACTAGACTAAAGTCGGACAATCCTAGAATGGAAGTCGTTCCATCCGTTTGGCAGCACTGCTCGGTATGCATGTTGCAGATGACGTTGGCCTGTCTGTCTCTCTCGGATAACTTTTATTACGTGTTGCTAAACATCTCAAAGCCATGCAAGCATTCTGCTGGGAGTGACTACGTAGTTTCACATGAGCAACAGTGGGCTAAAGTAATAAAAAAAAAATTGACACAAGTAAAAAAGTAAATAGTCGGCAGAACCCCCAAAATTATACCCTATAGCAATCCTATCTCCAGTGTACGGAATTTGGCTAAGATCGAATTTAATTGTACTCAAAATGGCTCTTAAATCATATGAAATATCAATAGGGCCCGCCCTTGGCCAAAACTTACACAATGTGCAAACTTTCGTCGAGATTTGTTTAAGTTTGCATCTTGGGCCGCCGTTGTGTGATGAAAGTGTGTACGCCTATCATGACAGTTGAACATGCATTCCTCGTAAGAACATCTAACAAGCCGTTGAAAAGGCGGGTTCCACCTTGTAAATGCCGGCGACTTTACTATATGTAACAACTTCTCTATAAAATGCATAAGACTATCGGAGCCGGCGTTCAACGGTAGGTGCCGGTCAGTGAGTTTAAGAATTGAATCGTGCCCAGCTCACTGATTTGACAGAAGTGTCCCATGTTCCTTAATTGGATGTTGTGGGACTTTAGTAGGTTGTTGTTCTTGTAGCGGCACATAGTACCCTTGGCTGAAGAACTGCTCCTTCAGGTGTTGAAAACTGGCTGTCGTAGGATCGGTAGTATATCCTCTCGTAGGTAGTATATCCACTTTATAGGCCTCCTTTAGTAGGTAGTATATCCTCTCGTTTTAGGAGTTAAAATCTCCACCAAAACCTAGAAAAGACCCTCGCCACAGCGTTAAATAGGCCTTATGGCGTGGCCGAGTATTAGATACCCTACACCACTCTTCTAATTAAAGGATTAAGCATCTCTCTGGAGCAAGAGTAAGCTCGGACAGAATATGTTAGAGTAAATATATGTCTCTAATACGAAATTTGAGAGTGATGGGGTAAAATGTGTAGTTTCTTAAGCTGGAGGGCCGTCGTGATATGATGAAAGTGTAAACGACTATCATGACATTAAACCCAGCTTCAACCCTCGGTAAGAACATCTAACAATTTCTTCAGCGGCGGGTTTTCATCTCGTCACCGATTTTATGAGTGAGATATTTATATATCTAAGCCATATAAAAACTTTTCTATAAAATGCATTAGCCATTTGGAGCCGCCGTTAAACAGTAGGTCCCAGTCAGTGAGTATAAGCATTGTATCGTGCACTGCTCGCTGATTTCATAAAAGTTCCCCTTGTTCCTTAATGGGATGTTGCACAGCTCATTGATTTGAAAGAGGTTCCCCTTGTTCCTTAATGGGATGTTGTTAAGTAAGTAAAGCTGCGAACCTCAAATCGGGAGTTACCTTTGTGCGAGACCTATTCGAAAACTTGTACCGATATGGTCCAATTTCACCAGAGATGTATGTTGGCTACTCGTTATGCTCTGCATGAAAATTGGGCTGAATCGGTTGTAATGTGCTTTTAGAACTGTAGCTTCTGAAATCCCTCGTATGGGTGCTATACCAAAATATGGACCTATGCGGTTGGGTTTCACCAAGGTAGCATATAAGGTACCATGCAAAGTTTGGGTGTGATCGGGTGTAATTTTTGGCTCTGAGAGCTGCAGGACCTCAAATCGGGAGAGACCTTAATGTGGAAGCTATATGTGCCCGAAATTTGATTAAAATCGGATTAATATGAGGCTTTTAGAGCTGTAGGCCCTGAAATCGAGAAAAACTATGTATGATATCAAAATATGGACCGATATGGACCAACTTCCGTAGGGTACGTCCTTGGCCCAAGCTCGAAGAATGTACCATGTTTCATAGAAATCGATTTATAATGCGACCTGTACTTTAATTACGACAGATGGACAGACGGACGGAAGGACCGGCAGACGGACATCGCTCAATTGAATCAGATAGTGATTCGAGTCGATCGGTATATTAAGCATAGGGTACATCTCCTTTAAGGTGTTGCAAACATCAGCACTAACTCGTAATACCCTGTGTCACAGTGTAGTGTAGGGTTTAAAAAGTAGTAAAAAGGATAATAAAGGGTAATTCTTTGGTTTTTTTCTAAGAACTGAAACTGCTGACATCAATTTTTTACATTTGGAGTACAGATTTTTTTAAATATTGTTAAAATTAAGGAATATATAAGTTTTGCGCAGAATTAATTTCCAAATATGTCGACGAACAATAAAAAGCTCCACTGTTCAAAGTTACGAAATTTAGGAAAACCTTTGTGGTGGTTATTTTTTTACGTATTTTGCTGTTTTTCTTTTCTTTGGCAAGCACGAGCAAAAAGTACAAACATGCCCTTTGTATCACTTGATCATTTGATTTAACGCAACTACAGAGGCGCTCCCCTAAGTCTAAAAAAGGGGAAGGTCGTACTTTTTGACCCTGTCTCAGTTATATATATTACATCTGTTTAGCATTGGGTGGCCAATGCTGAACTGGAGCTTGGTCGGCTATATTATACCTTCAGTTTTGGATGTTCAAAAAAACCAAACCGAAAATAGGGTTTTGGACCCCCTTGGACGGGCTTAAATGTCACATTTTAATTTGTGAGAAAATTTCATTGTTTTTGGTAATATCTAAATCATTTATTTATCTTAATCTGACCAGCTTATAGTTCAAAAGAGTCTGTCCTTGGCACAAGGAAGTATCTATATATATATAGTATATATATATATATATATATATATATATCTTAATCTGAACCGATTCTCTTCAATTTCAATAACGTTCTTTCTTGGTATAAAAAACTAACTTTTGCTGAATTTCCTAAAAATCGGGCAACAATTGCGACATGTAGTTTGATTAAAAACTTTTGGACAGGCAGACGTCGTTAAATGGAAATAGCAGGTGGTTATACGTCGATTGAACCACCCGATTTCATAACCTCTGAACGCCGTACGTTTCTTAATCAAAAAAAGGCTGATTGAGAGGCCTTCAGAGAAGCCACCAAACGCAGCTTTAATAATCTAGCTATTCTGTCGGATGTTCGGGTAGCCGAGAAAAAGTTCCGGGCCATCATCAACGCAGGAGCCGCTCGCCATATCCCTGCTGGTCGAATACCCGAAGTACGACCAAATTTCCTAGCAGAAACAGCGGGACTCGGGCGATCGTGATGACATTCGTCGCTCCAACCCTACTGATCCTAGAATTAGGGATCTCAACTCAGAGATCAATAGGTTGGTCAACGAATAAATATAAGCGGAACAAATGGCTAGAACACTTGAAGCAGTGCAACTTAAGTTCCGGAATTGGAAAGTTGTGGACAATGGTCAAATCGCTCTCTATCCCTGTAAGGAAGGATGATCGGTCACGTTCGGTGATAGAACAGTGACAGATCCGAAGCGGTGCGCGTGTTATTTTAACCGGCGTTTTATTGAGCACCCAGAGAGTGATAAGGCGAAAAGGAGAGTATTGCGTCGTATCCGCACTCTCCGAGTCGAAGAGGCACCACCATAATTTACCGTTGGCGAAGTTGCCCATGTAATCCGCAGCGCAAAGTCATCAAAGGCGCTTGGTCCGGACAGAATCTCAATGCTGATGTTAAAGCACTTGGATACTCCGGGAGTAGAGTACGTGACCAAAGTGCTCAATCTGTCGCTATCCACTCACATAGTTCCCGATGCCTGGAAAAGTGGTTCCGCTACTGAAGCCAGGCAAAGACGCAAGTAAAGGAGACGCGAGTAAAGGACATTCGTACCGATTTTCTTTGCATTCTCCAGTAGCAAAGACGCTTGAAGCATTGATGCTCTCCAGCCTGATCGAACACTTTCCTGGTGCTGGTCATCAGCATGGATTCCGCAAGCAGCACAGCACAACATCACCACACGTATATGTCGCGGCCTTAACCAGAACAAACCTAACGACAGGACGGCCCTCGTGGCTCTTTACCTTACAAAAGCCTTCGACATGGTCAATCATGCCACTCTGTTCGAGGACATTGAAGAAACGTCCCTTCCGCCCAGTTTGAAACGTTGGGTCGTAAACTATATGTGTAGGCGCCAGTCATATGTAGAATTTAGAGGCAGAAAGTCGAAGCCCCGTAGAGTTAAACAAGGATTCTGTCTAACCTCTACCTCTCTAAACTTCCTGCACGACCAGACGGCGTTGAAATTGTGTCGTACGCTGACGATTGCACAATTCTGGCGTCAGGACCTAAAGTGGATGACATTTGCGAGAAAATCAACTGTTACCTCACTGACTTAGTACGTTTCTTCACTGCGAGGAATATGAAAATATCCGCCTCCAAATCATCAGCCACACTGTTTACTGCATGGACCGCAGAAGTGCGGTTGTACTCAATCAGAAAGTCGATGATGTCAACATCCCGACTACCAACTACCCCAAAATCCTTGGGGTCACATTGGACAGCCTTTTTAGATCCTCAACACATGCTACAGCTATCTGCGTTAAACTCAAAAGTAGGAACAAGGTCCTCAAGTTACTTGCCGGCAGTATTTGGGGAGCCGACTAAGAAACCTTGTTGAGCTCTTACAAAGCGATAGGTCGTTATGTAGCAAACTACACAGCACCTGTATGGTCGGCGAACGTGAGTACGACGCAGTGGAAGAAAATTTAGACTTGCCAGAATGCCGCCCTCAGAACATCAACAGGGTGTCTTCCGAGGACCATCTACATGAGAGACGAAGGTTCTTACCGTGTGCAGACACAATTTCCTGTTGTCTAAGCAATACCTGCTAGGGTGTTTTCGCAGCAGTCATCCTAACCACCATCTCTTGAACAGGACAGATCAGGTACGATCTTCATGATCTAGAGAGAGAGGTCCAGCGGTATAAGAGAGAACCTTTAGATCGTCTAAACTATCAGGCAGGACTGAACAACGTTCACGCCGATGAAGTCGCAGCAGCAGTACCCAGCTACCGTGTGAATGTAGTGCTAAGGGAACATCCCCCGGAGATTTCACCTGAGGAGAAGGTACTACCTCGGCAGACGCTAGTGATTCTGGCGTAGCTGAGATCTGGATGGTGCAGCAGCCTCAATTCTTACTGGACACGAATTGATGCTAACGCTCCGGACATCTGTCCCGGCTGCCATCAGTGACCACATGATGAGCTGCACCTCTTCAATTGTCCGGCCAAGCCCACTTAGCTGACCCCCAGGTCTTTGTGGACGCATGCTGTTCAAATGGCGCGTTTCCTCCACGTGATATCGTAGCAGATCCCCCATAGACGAAAAATACTTCAAAATAAATATATTGTTGTTACAACAACAACAACGTCGATTGGTAAAATAAAAGGCGTGTCTAGCTAAAATAATGTATGTTGTTAAAAACATTTGCCATGAATCTTACTTATAATACCCTGTTTCACAGGGGTGCAGGGTATAAAAAGCAAGTAAAAAAGCGGAAAGTAATTTTTGAAGGTACGAGTAATAAACGATAGGTCAAGCCGCCACATTCAACAGAAAAAAACAAACGATTTCCCACTACCAGATACGAAAAACCCTTTGCATGTCCATGTCAGTGTACCTTGGGCCATTTGGTCTGGAGGTGTGGTAAGCCGTACTTTTCTTTATAAACAGTGGTACAGACTATGATTTTTTTTTAGTTCTACATTATTAGAAGATTTACCTCATTTTAACATTTCAATATGGTTCTTTTTCGTAAATTACGCATGAGTTGTGTTAAACTTAACTACAAATTTTTTATATATTAAAAAAACTCAGGATTTTTAAGATATAGACTTCAAATTTATTCCAGGTGTAGTGTAAATGTAACATTTTCAGAATAAAATTTTGGTCGTATGACCACCGCGAGCCCGTGTACAGCAATTTATTTTCTGGACCCAATTTTTCACCACTCGTGCACACATTTCGACCGGAACGTTGGCAATTTCGCGTTGGATGTTGTCTCTGAGCTAGTCTGAAGTTGTTGGCTTGTTGGCATAGACCAATAACTTGATGTGAAATCCAATGGCCCTAAATCGCATGAACGAGGTTGGTATTGGACCGAATCATTTCTCAAGATAACACGTTCGCCGAATTTGCCTTTCAGTAAATCGATTGTAACGCGGGCTGTGTGGCTAGTGGCACCGTTTTGTTGAAACCACATATCGGCGATGTCAAGCTCATCCACTTCTAGCCAAAAATAATTTTCTAACATGACACGATAGCGCTCTATATTGACGGTAACATGACGATTGTTTCCATCGAAGAATAAATACGGCCCAATAACTCCTATGAAAACCACACACCACAGTATTTTTTTCGAATGCAACTGTGCAGTCTAATAACGAATATTTTGTTTATTGATAAAACCACTCAGCCAGAAATGTGCTTCATCGCTAACGATAATTTTTCGATGAAATTCTGTATTTTCGTGAAACTTTGCCAGAGCCACCGAGTCAGAATTTCGGTAGTAATTTGTAATCATTTCCAAACTTTGCTCGTAAGAGAACTTTACTATGATGAAAATGTTGACTTCGACTAAGGTTTTGACAGTGAAAGATCATTAAAAATGTTTGAGGGTACAGTAAGATACAAAATTCTATGTCCCTATTGGAAACCCCTTTATTACTATAAAAAGATTTAATTTGTCAGTACACAAATTTTATTAAATATATTGTTTCCATGACTTGAACAGTTTTATGATTTGAACATTTATTTCCCTAAAATCATGTTTGAGAGTAGCGAAGCACACCTAGTTACGGCTAGTCTACTATAAGGTGCGATTCTAATAAAAATCGACACTGTTGATTGTAATAAAATAGTTACCAGCTGTGTCAGAGCAGGACACTTTCGGTTTATGTCTCGGTAAGTCATCTTGAAAAATGTACCGCTAATGTACTTAGTAGGGACATAAATAAATATTGTTACAACATTGAACACACCCATTTCAATAGTAGAACTGAACATACCCCGTTAATGTCATATGGGTTTTGAAAGCTAACTTCAATAGCGTTAATCTGTAACGGGATTTTAAAATTGCTTCAACTTTCATCATGGAGTGGTCAGATAATGAGAACCGTATCGCTGTAAAAGCGCTTTTCAAGTGTGAAATGAGGAAAGCGATATTTTCAAAACGCTCCGGCCACTAGGGATTAGCCGCACGTTCGTCTACTGATGCATAAAATTGTTTGAGGAGACTGGAGATGTAAGACTCCCACCGGTCGGGCCGCCCACGCTCTGTTCAAACACCGCATGTCATCAAAGCCGTTAAATCAAGAATTCACAGAAATCCGCTCCGAAAACAGAAAATCATGGCCCGTGAGATTAATATCACGCAAAAGACCATGCGTCGAATCATTAAAAAAGACTTGGGACTTTGGGCTTTCAAACGACGTACAGGACATTTATTGACTGCAGCTTTAAAAAAAATAGGATTGAAAAATGCAAACGTGTTTTGGTGAAGCACGCTGATAACTTACACAGAAAAATTTTATTCACCGATGAAACAATTTTTACAGTTGTATGCGCGGTCATCTAAGGAAGCATCTGAACTGATCCCAAGAGTGGAAAAGGGTCATCACCCAGCTTCAACCACAGCTTTGGTGGGGAGTCTCTTACGATGGGGTCACTGACCTGCATTTCTACGAACAAGGAGTCAAAACATCGGCCAAAGTTTACCAAGAAACCGCTTTGGAAGCTTTTGTGAAGTCTCTTAACAATTTCCTGTTCCATAACCAGCCATGGACTTTCCAGCAGGATTCTGCGCCGGCCCATAAGGCTAAAATGCCCCAGGCCTGGCTTCGAAACAATTTGCCAGCGTTCATTTCCTCTGAAGAATGGCCCACAGGCAGTCCAGATTTGAACCCATTGGATTACAAATTGTGGACGGTTTTAGAGGACAAGGCTTGTCACAAAAGATACCCCAACATTGGATCTCTTAAGACTGCTTTGGTTCGAGCTGTGGCCAATTTTCCAATGGACGAGGTTCGTGCCGCTATTGACGATTGGCCAGTGCGACTTAAGGCGTGTGTAAAGGCAAAAGGCGGACATTTCGAAAAAGTAGATTCTTTTTGGATACAATATGCATCAATAAATATATTGAAAAATATTTGGTCCAAAAACATTGAGTACTTTTTATTTTACAGCATAAAACGTGAGTAACAGTATTTATGTCCCTACTAAGTATAAGATGAAATTGTTTCAAAAATCTATGAAGCCAAAACTCCCCTTTCGAAATTTGTCAGCAAACAGTTACTCCTACCTTTGGCGGCGCCCCTATCGCATTCCATCCCAGTACTACACTTGTACGTAACTACACTTCGGTTACGTTTATGGGTATTCTTCATAACCGCCTTGTGAAGAGGTCAACAATTAAATTGTATAATTTGTGAGCGTGTTTGTTTGCTTTTTACTTCGTCATTTTTAATTGTTGCAATTTTCACAAGGGCTCTTTTTCTCCTTTTTGTACTTTCTGGCTTCAGAAAGGGTCCAAGAAAGCCAAAGTTATGACTATGAAGAAATGGAAATGTTATGTTGCATGTGCTGTTGCCACACAGCCATGTCAGTCATGGCGCGTCGTTCGTGGCATAATGGAAATTCTTAAATTCTACATGAGTTTGTTCGTTCGCCAGTCGACTATTTGTACGCATTTAACCTTTGCAAATTAAATCTTATCTTCAATTTGTTTAAACATATGATGAGTTTAGATTCGTAGGATGTTAAACTTAAGTAAACAAATCTCTACAGGGAAACGAACAATTCACAGCAAGAAATAGGAGATAATTAAAAGTAAGTTAAACACTGCTGTCTAAATGCACCACTCCCCTGCCCCATGACGCATAACATTTTCCCTCAACAAACCATTAAGTTACACGGGGTAATTTTTCACAAATCTGTGAGTGGCGCACGACGTGAGAACTAAGGTTTAACGCGGTTTATAGAGAAGCTTTAAATCTCAAACTACCAAAGTATTCGACGAAGTAATAATCGAAATATTTTTAAGGATGCGACACTAAATACAGTGTGGAGCGCGGTAATTTACTTATTTGGGAATGAAATAAAAAAATTATGAACCTTAAAAAAATTATTTTATATTTTAATTATATTGAACAGTAAGAGAATTTTTAAATTACATGGTTTTTAATAGTGTATCTCGCAAATGTCGACCTTTGCTATCCACACACTGCTGCATACATCTTCTGAGGTTTTCATGAACTCTAACAAGCATGTCGACTGGTATTCGGCCTATTTCAGCTTTAATATTGGTAATTAGGTCTTCCAAAGTGTTGGGACGGGTAACCCCAAAGGAAAAATCGCATGGGGCTAAGTATGGTAAGCGTGCCGGCCAGTTCACATTACCCCTCAAAGAGATAAGCCGTCCAGGCACCATCCTGTTGGAACCACGAATTCTCTAATTGCATTGCCTCAAGAGCCGGCTGAAAATAAATCTGGAAATGCCAAGAGCAAGAAATTTCTTCCGAGCAGAGCGTTTCGGAGATTGCAGTACTGCTGCTCTAACTCTCTCGATGTTTTGTGGTGTTGTAATTTTTTCTTTTAGTTCCCCTTCGTACACATGACACATTTCCTGCTGTTCTGAATGAAGTTACCCAATTTAAAATTGATTGCCGTCCAGGAACACGTCCGCATGGGGGAACAGGGAATCGTAAACGAAAAGCACCCTGCACTTCAATGATCGAGTGCGCATTTGAAAAATACGCTTCAACACAAAATGACCTCTCCTCATGTGTCCAATGCATGATGGCAATTGCAAGGCAGACGAATACAAATCTCCCGCCAGCCACTATAAGCCAAGCACACTTTCCACTCTTTTCGGCCAACAGTGCACTTACCACCAAGTATCCCTTTGCTAAGATCAAATTAAGTAAACTTTATTCAGATCGAATCTCTTTTCTAAATTTCTCCACCACGTACCATTTTGAAGATATTTGGGTTTTGTACTTTTATTATGTTATCGTATTTCACAGTATCAACATTTGTTTAAGAATCTACAGCGTCGCAACAAAGGGATTTTTTTTGTTACTCGTATTTACAATCTGAATTTGTTGCGAATAGCCTTAAACTGATTTATGCTGACATGGAAATCTATAAGTCAATAATTTCAATAATGTTTTTTTCAAGTCCCTATTTTAGTTAGGAGTGAGTTTACTAGCTATACAGATAGTATTCTTTACTTTTTCTAATAAAAATTAGATCAGCGTCAAGCAAATTTACATTTCTTACTTTTCCCGGTCGAGATCCCGGAATCTCGGGAAATTTAAACATTATTCCTGCTTTCCCGAAAAAAAATCTATTTAAAATCTATTCATTTAAAATCTATTCATCTGGCCCTTTATCACGAGGTTTAAGCCAAACCAGGTTTAAAATTCTCAGACTTGTAACCCATACCAGTTATATACTAGTACTATTTTGACCAAATTATTGCAAATTCCTCCCAATAAGCAGAGATCCACATAACAAAAAATCCGTACTAGGAGTAATTATTGAAATATATAAGTATAAGTATTCGTATACTTATTGTTAGGATCATTTGGAGCAGATTCAATAATTCAAATAAAGCATATATGAATAAAAAAAAATCGTTATTTGTATACTCACTGGATAAAGCATAATTGATAGTAGGGGAAATTAAGTACATACGAATAAAGTACATACAAAATATTATATTTGCAGAATTATATTCAATATTAACATGTTCATAACTTTTTGCGGTGTAGGAGAATTTATAATTTTGCAGACCAAACGTTTTTATATATAAGTATTCAATAGGGGCAGTATTGCATGAAATGTACATAATATAAATATGTCCACGTTGTCATTGCCTTTATGTGATTGTTTATGACTTCATTACACATATCGACTATTTAATATACAAATACGAGTATCGAATGCAATGTCTTATATTATAAATGTGATTTAGCCGACATTTATTATAGGCATTCTTCTTTTCTTTACGAATCAGCATAATCTATAAATCTTATAGCTGACTAGTTTCTACCAATCAAAAATGCCTTTACATATATTCTTTTAAATTATTGCTTTATGACGGACAAATAAATGGTCGGTCGGATGATCGTTGGCACTCATACTCGTAAATTATGAAATGTAATCATAAACCCAACCGAGTTGCTCTAGTCTAGCTAGCTACCTACGCCTTAGACTTTAGCAATTAAAACCAAGAAGTATGAATGGAATTGAAATGAAAACCAGAAAACAGCAGGAAAATAAGAATTATTCTTAATTAAGCAAAATGAGCGAATCCAAAGAAACGAAATTCGTATGACAATTACACGCTTGTAACAGATCTAACTGTGAAGCTATGTATGACCGCATCATTGGACAGACAGACTTTTTTGTGTTTTGCGGACGATGAATTTAACTTCTTTCGAATGTAAACTTTTCACAAAAAGCAAATTTTCTGTTTCCTGTTGTTTGCTATTTTAGTTTGTGCGACCGAGTAATTAAATATTATTTAGCGTTGTTTTTGTTAAACTTTTACTTTTCGCATGACCACTTCAGATTGTCATTTGTCTGCTGTCATGGCAAAAGAAGACATTTGATTTTTCCCTTAATGATTTCAATAGAATCATCACACAAAGAACACGGAACAAAGCGACAAGCAGAAATTGAAAACAGCAAAAGTTGTCATCCAAATAATGGGCATTTTAAATAAATATGTTTAAACATCTCAAGTAAAAACGTCGGCTGCGTCGAATCTTTTATACCCACCACCATTCAGCAAATACTTAAAGCAGTGTACTAATCAGAGGTATCTTTAGCCGCTTAAAAAGAAACTGTTTCCCCTGGGGCCGATTTCCCCCATTTTGTCTTGTCTTTTAGTCGTCATTGTGCAAAGTTCAAGGGCTTTTTAACAGACTTGACGATTTTCTTTTCTCAATAATATACTCGTATATGTTTTATAAAATTTCTGATCAATATTTCGAGGTGTGGCAAACGGAGAAGGGTATTAAAAAAATAAGTCGGCAACAAAATACTAAAGCAAAACGTCATGAGGACGTCGAACAATACGAGCAAATAACAGAACTTTGTTGTTAATATGGATGTTCTTTTATGGATTTACTTCCCTCCATTTTGGATTTTCAACTCTTGGTGGCCAGATTTAAATTTCGTCGAAAACATCGACGCTGTCAGTAGAACCCAAGGCTGCCACAACAGAACCGGACAAAAGAGCTCGGCATTCTACAGATTTAAACTTGGTTAGTGTCGAAAACTGCAAAACGGGTTTTTTACGAAGAAATAAAATTCAACCACAAAATTGTCTATTTCTAACTAACTAGAAGACCGACGTGGTGTGATGACGAGGTTTCCATGGTGATTATGTCAACAAGCAAAATTGCTGCATATAGGGTTCTGACACACCGGACTATTGAGAAGCTAATGCATTTACAATGAGTCACTGTTTGATGTGGATTTTCGGCTGGCGGAATCATGGGCCAGTTTTCTTCGAAAATGAGCACGAAGCCGCCCATACCGCCAACCGCAAGCGTTATCGCGCCATGTCCAACAAATGTTTGTTTTCAAAAAGACGGGATCACATGTCACACAGCCAACGCAACCATCGATATTCTACGCACTGGTTTTGAAAATCGAATAATCAGCCGAAATTGTAATGTCGATTGACCGCTTCTGTGAGCTGTGATTTGAGCCCTTTAGTTTATTTTCTGTGAAGAGCCATTAAGGATAAATTTTACGCAACGCATCCAGAGACAATTGAAACGAGAAATCGAAGTTGCTATTAAAGAAATTCGTCCCGAAACAATCGAAAATGTACTGGAAAATTGGGTTAACGGGTGAGGTACTGCCGATCCAATTGTGTTGTTATATGAATGATATTGTGTTCCATTATTGAATTCAAACTTTCCAATAAAACCCAAAATTTAAAATAATTAGCAGTACTTCTTTTTACAGGGGTTTCAAATTTAAAATTTTAACCACAAATAAACAAGCAAATACAAATTCTATTATATATACATATATAGATAGGGTGCCAGTTCAGTAGCTCGAGATGTTACAAACAGAACGCGAACTAATGCTGGGTGGCCTAAACAATACTTTTATGTTTATAGTTTTTTGCTTTTTTTCTCTTTTACATATGATGTAGAATTTTATTATTCTTCTGCTAAGTCTTTTTTCTCAACTCCACGAAATTATCGTCGTCGTTTGAATATCAGAGCAGCACCCAGTAATAACATGATTAGGAACTTAGTCTAAGGTTTTGAGGAACAGGTATCAGTTTCAGAATCCTAGTGTATTATAAGTACATCAGTGTGAATTACACCCCTCCAGATCTACGGTTTGGTGCGGTGTTATGGTTGATAAAGTTATCGGTCCATATTTTATTGATAATGAGAAGAGTCAACCAGAAACCATTAACGGAGCTCTGTATAGGACTACGATAGACTTTTTTTGCATTCGCAAGTTGAGAATAATCCTAACATATGGTTCCCGCATCCATTGCACATATAGCAATATCCACTATCCACTTCTTCTTAATCTTTTTGGTGAACCATTCAGTCTTATTTGGACCATATACTAGTATATATACTTATATACTTATAGGTAGTATATTCAATCTATGCTGAAGAGTATAAAAATATATGATTTTCATGAAAATAATTTAAGAATACTTAAAACAAAAAAATGCCAAAAATTTAACTTTTTTAATTAAACAGCAGTCTTCATACTTACAGCTTTAAATTGCCCAGTTCTTATAAGCACATAGACCCAAAATGGTCGGTTAAAAATGCCGTCAACCTCAAATTGAGTTGGAGAAAAAGTTATTTACAATAAAACAATATACTTATAGGACAATAGAAATGTCCAACAGGATTTTTTTTTCTAAAAAAAAAAAAACAAGAAAAAAAGCTTAAGTCGGGCGTAGCCGACTGAAAATATGTTTCTATAACCAATTTATCCAGATTTTAAAACTAACGGCATATTTAATTTGTGAAAAAATTTCATTGTTTTTGGTAAAATCGGTTGAACATGTATGTGGGAGATATAACTTAAACTAAATCGATTTTTGCAAATTTCAAAAGCGCCTGTCCTTGGCACGAGGAACTTACTTGTGCCAAATTCATTTAAGATTGGAAGTAAAATGTAGTTGCTACTCGTACAGCCAACATGCAACAAAAAAATCGTATGAACATATAGATGGGAGCTATATCTAAGTCTAACCGATTTTCTGCAATTACAATAGCGTTCGTCCTTGGCCATAAAAAACTTACTTCTGCCAATTTTTATGAAAATCGGAAAACAATTGCGACCTGTAGTTTAATTAAATTTTTTAGATGGACAGACGGATTAGGGTTCTATAAGTCGATTTCCGACTTATAGACTTTTGGTTCTAAAGAAGTCAAAGTCGGTAAGTCGACTTTTTGTTTTTAAAAAGGTCTAAAAGTCGACTTTTTCCTGTCTACTTTTAAGACTTTTCGACGTTTTATTCTAACTTCAAATATAACCATCTTTTATAAATGTCATCCAAACAATGCATGTTACGTTAATTTATGACGAGCTTTCATTTAGTTACGCTGATTGGCAACATATGCGGAGGTTTGTAACATATGCCTTCAAAAAAGTTGCCGAAAAGATTGTTTTTCTGAGGCCAACGAAGAGGATTTCATATGGGTGTTCCATGACAAAATTGTAAGCACCAGGAGCAAAAAATACCATTATGATGACAATGGCGTTTCAATACAATTGAATCACTTTCTGAAGACACTGGAAAGCGAGTACTCATTTATTGCAACTTTAGCAAAACAAAAAAACATTCATCAATCGTTTCCACTTCTGTCCCGTGTGAAAGATTATTTTCGGATGAAGGACTTATTGCTGCCCAAATTCGGAGCTAATTTTATTAAAAAAATGTAAATACGATTAACATTTTGAGATCAATTGATGCGGACATGTGTTTTCATGTATATTAATCGACTGCTTTAAAAAATAAACTTTGTTTTTAAAGTTTTTGAAAACTACTGCTACTAAATAAAAATTGTTTTTATAGCTTTTAAAAACTTGAATATGATAAATTTACAAGCTACCAGATGTTTACTAGTTTTTTAATCACTTTTTTTTCTAAATAACAGCTTTTATAAAGGGTGTTTTTTCAGACGTGTGGTTTTCAAGAAAAAATAAAACCCATGTAATTTAATGTTATGGCAAAGAATTAAGTTTTATTATAAAGATCAAGGTTTGCCATTATGTTTTAAAAATGATTTCGGGCAAGTGGCTCGAATAAATTCCAGCCGAGTGGGCCAATTTTCGACCACTTTTATGTCAGCAATAACGCGCCGAATATTCTTTCAATGCGTCAAACGTGTCGGGCTTATCTGCGTAGTCAAGGAACTTCACATAACATAAAATAGTCCAGCGATGTTAAATCGCACGATCTAAGAGGCCACGCCACAGGTCCACAATGAGAGATAATGCGCTCACCAAAAATTAGCTTCAATTAATTGACTGTTTCGTTGGCTGTATGGCATGTAGCGCCGTCTTGTTGAAACCAAAGGTTGTCCACATCAACATTCTCTTATTCAGGCACGAAAAAGTCATTAATCATTTCTCTATAGCGTTCCCCATTGAATGTAACATTATGGCCGGCTTCATTTTTGAAGAAATATGGACCATTGATTCCCTTTGCCAATAGAGCACATCAGTGACTTTTTGAGGATGTGACGGCATCTCAACAATGGCTTGTGGATTTTCATTACTTTAAATGCAACAATTTTGGTTATTAACGTATCCATTCAACCAAAAGTAAGCTTTAACGCTGAACAAACGTTTCTTGTCAAAGTCTGGATCGGTGGCCATCTCGTTTTGGGCCCATTAACCACGATTTGCAAACATTGTTCCGGAGTAAGTCTATTCATTATGAAATGGCAAACCAAACTAAGCAGCTGCCTAAAAGAACAACTTCTATAAAAGTGTGGTCAGATTGAAAACCACACGCTAAAAAAATACCCTATACATAGGGTGAACCATCTAGAGGTATCTTTTCAGAAAAAAATAAATATATAAAAATTCAAATCAAGTGTGGAATCTTTATTGGTATATGAAAGGACATTTTATGGAATTTATTTTTTGAAAATAATTACCTTCAAATTTTGGCAACTGTATTATGGAAATGAGCGTTCGGTGAGAATATATAGTTATATTTTTTTTTGTTCTGAAAAAATACCTCTAGATGGTCACCCATTATAACCCAAACACAGATATCGTCAAATGAAACCACAGAGTGGTACAGGGTAAAATAAAAATGTTCTTATCGTAAAAAACATGAAATGTTTTCTGATTTAAATTAAATGAGAGTTTTTAAATACACATAATTTTTTTGTTAAAATTTAGCTTGTAGCAAAATACTTTACTACGGTTGAACAAATAAGTTTCTGTTTAAAATTTTGTTCATCTTCTGTGATCCAGTTGTACAAAAATATGTTTCGGTATGTCACTATTACCACGGCGTACATGTACAATTAAAAGAGTGGTCTTTAGACAAACACTTAGCAGATATTCAAAATTTCTGACAATCAAGGATTCTATTTTTGGTCCTTCATTTTGCTTAGCTGTTTCAAGCCTAATAGGGACAATCTTCCAAACTCAAGCTAAGTCTTTGTAAAATTTTATTATTATTTCTTAAAATAAATTACCAACAGCTTTAATTCGAATGAGAAAATTATTCCATCATTATTAGAAAAAGAAATAGTAGACATTTATTAATTGTACGAGTACTAAACTAAAAAAAAGTTGTATCTATTTTGTATCCCTGTGGGCGCGATCACCCAAAATCTTAGAAACGCTAAATTGACAACACATGATAAACAAAAGCAATCAATGAAATGCAATTCTCTCTCCATCTCTCTCTTTAAATCATATGTCAACTCTTCCCAAAAAAGCAACACTACGCGAAATAGTAATTGCAAGGCAGCAACAACAACAACAACAACTCCAAATCTAACGGCCGCTCCATTTCATTCAATAAGCCGGCAACAAAAACAAATGCTAAAATTTCACACTCGTAAACACACAAACATACACCGTACACCGCTTTTGAAGACAGGCGAACATACTTACATATCACTACAATGCCGCGAATGATGTTTGATTTGATGCAAATTTACTTTTTTCGCAATCAAAATGAAAAACTGATGAAAAATTAAACGACCGACCGGTAAAGATTGAAAAGGATTCTGGGCGCGAGAGCTTCGTTTGTGGTCAATGAACCAACCGCGGAATCAACCCGTTGATGAGAGAGCAACCACTGCCGACAAACTACACAAAAAACTATTTCAATTTGACTCTACTTGATATAGAGTTGCTAAGTTGTGTTCACTTTGTCCTGAGCGGGGCATAAAATGGGATAATCGAAATATGTAATGCGATGTCGTTCATTTAAAGCAAGACCGATAACACTTCGGAAAACTTGGTTTCGCGTAAAACGACTGGAAAGTTTTTTTGTTTTTATTTTGAATGAATTTTGAGGAAAATCTTAAATTTTAAAATACTGTATAGCTAAACGTGTGTTCTTGAAATTGGTCGTTTCAGACTAGTGGTCGTTTTCTCATATATACGATAGAGTTGCCAACCACCTGTCGAATTTGTTTTGAAAAACGAACTGTTTTACTACATGTTATTGTCAGTCCGAATAGGCCCAACGGGTTTGTTTTCGTCAGGATCTAGTATACTTTATATAACTTCTCTGTTTAAAATATGTTTTTGTTTAAACATGTACCGTTCACACATAAAAATGTGCTTAAACACGATACCAAGTTTATTTTTAATTGAAAGATTAGGTTTTAAGAGGGCATTTGGCCCAATTAAGACCGACGAATCTGGTGTTTTTTTTATATACGAGAACGCGCAGAGCAGGACTACTAGTTTTCGACAGACTGGATAGGCCGCACTTGAGGTCGTTTTTTTACATAAGGAATAAGACGAATTTAATTTAAAAAAAAGTGCTAAAGTTAACTTGTTTTTGTCTGGTACTAATGTTTTTATTTCTCTTTTTGAACTATGTTTTTGTTTAATCATGTAAAAATCATGCATAAAACAGTGCTTTAACACACGACAGAGTTTATCTTCCGTTAAAAAACTAAGCTTGAAGAGGCATTTGGGCCAATTTGGACTGACGGAAACTTGTAGGAACAACGAGAACTAGTATAGAATATTGCAATTCTTCAAATAAAATAGTCTGTCTTTTAAGATTTCTGACAGTCTTGCAAAAAAGAATCAATATGTTTTGCGATAATTTCTAATTTCTCTTGCATGACTTCCTAAGGTTGTTAATGTGGTTTTTGTAATCATGACATTTACTTCCTGATCTGCACAATTCCCTGGAATTAAATTGTAAATTGACCAACAATGGAAAAATCATCAATAATCTGTGTAATGCCAACAATTAAACAGAAAACAAAAGAGCAGATCTCATTTTGAAATTTCTGAATGAAATTTAGTTGCGGCGAATTTCAAAAACATTAGCCCGGAACAATGCCCGCTCAGCACACAATTGGTAGGGATCAAAAGCCAGCGCCGCATTTCCAATTACCGCCACCTCCGACGTAGTCGTCAATGCCAACAACAACGCCAACAACCAAATTTACCGCACACATTCACTCGGTCATTCCGATAACAGGCCCGGACGGACGACAGTCTATATGTATTGCGAAAAACTAAATCAACTGCCGAAAAAAGAAAAATATCGTCCAATTGTCCAGACGGTCGACAACTAAACACGGAGCCATTCAGATTGCACTAGTGGTTGAAATCGGTACAAATCAAATGTTTCATTTACTTTCATCTTCTTTTCATTCCACTCGTCTGTTTGTTTACCATTTGTTGGTGTCACGCACAATATCCTTAAACTCAAAATTCCTTCTAACTCCTACTCCTTACTATCCATACGACTGACAAAGTCACCAGTCTTTTTTCTGCTTTCCCAACCCATCCAAGTGATAATGTTTTTATAGTCATCCACGTTTTGTCAAGGTGTTTTGTTGTCCTTCTCTTTGCCTCCTTTCGTGTGTTCCATATATAGAGGCTGTCGCACGGTAGGTAGTAGGGTGTTTGTGTTACGAAACACGCCAACACCACATGACGTCATTTTGGGTGTTAACAGAGTATAAAGACCATGTCCTTTACAACAATGAATGACCAGGAAATTTCTGCTTAATTTGTTTATTGTCACAAGCCAAAAAGGTAAACATTATTCCATACAAACGAACAATTCTTTACTTTTAAAATTAAGTTCCTGAGTCAAATCAATGCGGATATTTGTCATAATCTGCATATTGTAACAATATTTAAATATTCGTACCCGTTTACCTTAGGAGAATTAGACAAATCAGTTACCAAATTTAATATACAGGGTGGTATATGTACGTATATGGATCTTGTTACTCCCAAACAAATGGCGCATACATACGACTATTAATTATTAATGACACTGTTTACACTTATTAATATTAATTATACTGTTTTGCAACAAAATCCTCCTTTGCAAGAAACTAACTGATCCTTATGTAAAATGATCTCCTGAAACCGAATCTTTCATATCAATCAAAATTGATAAAAATCGAATAAAAATTGTGGAATTTCTAGTCAAAAAAAAGTAATTTTTTTTGTTAAAAATTTCGTTTTGCAACAAAATCCCCCTTTGCAAGAAACCAACTGATCCTTCTGTAAATGATCTCCTGAAACCGAATTTTTCGTATCAATCAAAATTTATAAAAATCGAATAAAAATTGTGGAATTTCTAGCCAAAAGAAGTAAATTTTTTTTGTTAAAAATTTTGTTTTCAACTGCCTATTGGAGCCCATTTCTGGAGCTCTCCCACTCGTTTCAGCACACAAAAAATGAGATTTAAAATTAAGCATGTAATTTCTTTACAACGTCTGTATTAAAAAAAATCCTGTGATTTTTTGCAAAAGCTGCTTTAACTCAGGCAATCTTTGTCGGATTATCAAAAAATATACCACTTTGGAAACTTTACAGTACGTTCTTTATGATTTAATACGATTAGGAGAGCTCCAGATTTGGGGTACAATTGGACGCTGAAAACAAAATTTTTCAAACTTCCACAATTTTTATTCGATTTTTATAAATTATGATGTACTTATATATGAAAGACGCATTTCTTAATAAATCGGGTAAGGATTGCCAAAGCTTTAGGCTGATTAATGAAAAAAGTCATTGTCATGATATCTCGAAAACTATACGTGATGGGGCAAAACGGACAAAGATTATCAAATTGACCGAAAATCATAGTAAAGTTTCAAAAATTAACCTTCTCGCTAATATTGACTCTCTAGTGTTAGTTTGCGATTTAGAGACAATTTTTAGAATGAGGTTTAGCCTTGTTTATTGGTTACCTTGAGTTTAAACTTCCAATTCTGTAGTTTAACGGGCCAATTTTGGGCAGGTAAACTTCAGTTACATATGTCAATACGACAACAAATGACTTTACTTTTTGTGCAACAAAAACGAGGTAGTTTGGTACAATCACGCGTGTTTTTGATTTTTTTTTCGAAAAAGAAGATAATAAACGTTTGTGTTCTGATAAGTTCTTTATACAAATCTTCTTTAAAATAATTTTTTTAAGTACATTTAACAACAACGGTTCTGCTAGTTTATTAGTGTATTCTGATGTTCCTAAAATTTGTATGTGTTGTTTTCTTTGAAATTTAATACGACGTTACCTGATTTTTTTTACTAGACATGGTTTGTGGCGGCGCTATTAGCTTGGATGAAAGTACGGCTACAATGTTTTTTCTGTCAATTCAGAAACTAATCCTGAAAAACAATTTAAAAGATTTTTAACTAAAATGTCTTTTAACTAAGCTTAACACAAATTGAAAATGATTACAATTTTACGTTTTCCACTCTCTACTAATAATATTAAATCATTTTTTCAGTTATAACCTTTCTCTGTTTTGTCATTCTAAATCTCACGCTTAAGCTCTGATATTGCTGATATACTCAGTTGTTGTCGTACAACTACAGTTGAAGTTTTATAACTTGAACCTCTATTATCTTAAAAAAAAGTCAGATTTATGGAGTCTTCGAGTTATGGAATTACTTTACATATTTATGAAGATATTACAATTATTTGATTTTTGTTAACTTTTATTCTAGACATGTCTAATTACTTAAATTATTGTGTAATATGGTGCATATGGTTGTTGGTAGTGCGTGTTTTACTGGATCTAATTTTTGATAGGAAAATATATATATAGGGTGGAGCGCGGAATTTTCTTATTTGGGACTGAAATAAAAAAATTATGAACCTTTCATTAGGACGGTTGATATACACCTTCGATCTCAGGTAACCCCAAAGGAAAAAATCGCTTGGGGCTAAGTCTACTGAGCGTGCCGGCCAGTTCACATCATCCCTCAAAGAAATAAGCCGTCCAGGAAACATTTGCGTCAATAATTCATGGTAACCCCCGCTGTGGGTGCAGTGGCACCATCCTGTTGGAACCATGTATCCTCTAATTGCATTGCCTCCAGAATCGGCTGAAAAAATCCAGGAAATGCCAAGAGCAAGTGATTGCTTTTGAGCAGAGTGTTTTGGAGATTTCAGTACTGCTGATGTAACCCTCTCGAGGTTTTGTGGTGTTGTAATATTTTTCACATGACACATTCTCTGCTGTTCTCAATGAAGTTGCCCAATTTACAATTGATTGCCGTCCAGAAGCACGGGGGAACAGCGATTCGTAAACGAAAAGCATGCTGCACTGCAATTCATACACAAAATGACCTCTCCTCACGTGTCCAATGCATGATGGGAACTCAGCCATTTCAAGCCACGCACACTATCCACTCTCTTCGGCCAACAATGCCGCCACAGCCTGAAGTGCAAAAAAGCAAATTACCGCGCTCCACCCTGTATTTCCTGAAAAATATGGGCCATTTTTCAAAAATGTAATAAATTTTTCGATTTGTTCGGATTCAATCGTCTTTTGACATTCGCACTGAAAGGCGGACATAGGAGCAGGCGCTGTTGTAAATACAATTTATAAATTGTCTTTGGTTACCAGTGTTGCTAACAACCGATGGCTAAAAACGGCTAGATTTTAAGTAAGACGGCTGTAATAATGGCTATAAACAAAACGATTTTTTTCGTATTTATAAATGCATTTTTTTTTTGAGAACTTGAAGAATTCAAATTTCAAAAAAATTTGGAGCATCTATAACATTATCTCAGATGGTATTCAGGACTCGTTCGTATGGATACTTTACAGCTTGGTCGTTTTTTATGTCGATGCCTTGGCGCGAAGTAAGCGCCAAAAAGAAAATTTTACAGAATAGGGGTTTTTATTGTTTTTTGTCTAATTCATCTGGAGGATTCCGATACAATTGAATTTGCATTATTTTTGTAAATATGAATATTTAATTTTAAATATTTAAGCTTAAGTACAATTTTCTAACGAATTTTATTAAAAAGCGAGTGGCTCTTATGACTTTTTTGAAGTAAGGGCTCGATATTGTATTCGGTCTGAATTTTACAATTCTGGCCAATAACATAACGGGGAACTTTTCTAAATCAGTGAGGTTTTATTGTATAAAAATCGTGCACACTACGACTGCCCACAAATGTCATTTAGTATGCCTGTGCCAACAAAACTCAACAAAGAAATATATTTTTTTTTTTATTTTCGATAGCTCAATATGATACGAATACAAATTTACAAATTCGCTTAAGTTTGAAGTCAAAATTCGAGTTACATAGGACCAAAAAATACACAAGTCGACTGATTTATAAATCTCATTTCTCAAACTTGTCCCCAATCAGTAGTTTCTGTGGCAATGGCATGTTGATACCACAACATTTACTGAGAAGATATAAGTCGACCAGTCAGGCGATATAGGACGGTTCAGTAAGTGTGTCTCTTCCTTGCTCTACGGCGGTACAATAATTACTACAGGCAGCTCCTAAGTTGAGTGTATGTCTAATAGTTATAAAAATGTGCCGTCAAAAACTGTCACCAAGGACGAATCGCGTCTACCGAGTGTTGTAATGTGTACTTATATGTAAAAATCGTCACTGGCTCAATTCCCAATTTGACAAACAACAAAAACTGAGCCGATCGAATCTGTGAGTATTCACGCTTGAAATAAAAGCAGATATAACGAAAATTTCATTTGTTTGAACATAAGAACATGGCCAGCTTTGATACTTCTTGGTCCTTCTTGCTCTTGCAGATTATACGAGTATATTGAGAACCTGCATAAAGCACAGGACTCATTCACATCCTGTGCATGGTCACATCGGACTCACATCGCGGCATAATATCCTTAACCTAAAACTCATTTTTTTCTGTAAAAAAGAAGTTTATTATGTTATTTTGAATGCATTTGTAGAACTTTGCAATAGTCATATTAAAATATTTCCTAGAGGTTAAAAAAATGTATAACTTTAAGAAGCAAAAACTTTTGTCGAAATAAATCAATGCTATTATAAAAATAATAATAAAAACAATTGAGTTAATTATTTACGAAAATAGAGCGAAACCCAAAAAAAATGGCTAGATTCCCAGCTAATAGCAATTTACAAAATTCCCTGGCTAATGGACCAAAAAAGGCTATATCTAGCCTAAAAATGGCTGCATTGGCAACACTGTTGCCCAGCCGCAAAATCCGCAAACACTGGAGGTTCCGAGATATCGCAGTCAGTGCGATATTTAGTAGTGCATTTCCGTGACTTATTTTACCAAGGAAGAACTCTTAACCAGGAAGCCTACGGGTATAGTAACATGAAATAAGTTTCCCTTTGAGGGACTAAAGGTACCTCGGTGGGGCGTTATTAAAGATTCGGCTAAACATAGTTTGAGTTTACTTTCTGTTCCGTTTTCAACACCACGAAATATGATCAGAGGCCCTATAGAGTATAAAACTATATATGTAATTAATGGTCGTAAAACTTCACGACGATCTATCTATGTCCCATCATGTGTCTCTTAGAAAACGAATCAACCTAGGATCCTAAAATTTTGAATGATGGTCATACATAAAGGTATATAAGTATTTTTGGCATTGTAAAACGGCGAAATCGACCCGGAAGGAAAAAAGTTTTTCTTTAAGGAACTAAAGGTACCTCGTTAAAATGTACATCTTTCTAAGTATTTTTTAAAAACTCTAAATTTTTTATAGACGTGCAATGCTGTTAGTTGGGACGTTCCATTTAACTCAAAAAAGAGCATAGTTGCTGCACTTTTTGAATCATGTGGTCCAAAATATGTCTCACATGGTCAAAAAGGAAATTTAATAGTCAATATGGATATGGGTACTTAAATAAAAGCAAATTTTGCTACTAGTTCAAATATAGAATAATTTTTGGCTAAGATAAGGCATGGACGCATTGGCCGAAATGGCCCAAAAATTATCATTTTGTTGAGCGTAGGGAAGGTAGATGGTATGTAAGGTTCTGCCTGGCCGAACTTAACGACGGTTTTACTTGTTTTAAATATTCCGGACGTTAAAAATTTATTTGTATATTGAGTATAATACTACGAGTTTATAGGTTTCATGCAATTTCTAAAAGGTTTTACACCGTCTGCAAAAAGTTTCATAGAAAATAGTTTTATTTGGTTGGAAAAATGTTTCATTTGCTTTAACATGCGACATGTGACCTATGGGTCTAAAAATACTTGTTTGATAAAAACGTTTTGTTTTTCTTTATTTTAAAGACCATAAAACCAGGTCTGCAGTGTCAGCATCAAAAGACAGATTTAACCACGCAGGTAACTGATGCAACACTTATAATCCTCAATCCTACGAAATCCGGTCCTATTGTCCGGATTGACCCGAAGCAGCAATCTTCGGCCAAGAGCTGTCACCCCGGCACTATGTGTGCCGCTACAACAACAACAACTATGTGATTCCATTAAGCGATGTACTTCTGTCCACTGTAATCAGAACAGGTCATGTTTTCATCTGGACAACCCTATTGCAATAAAGTTTAAATGTCCTTCTCGATTTAGGAACCCGCAGCTCTAGAAGCCACAACTTATTTTCCGATTTTGCCTAAACGTGGCAAAGCTAGAAAGGGTAAGTGGAAACTTAAGTAGAATGAAATTATCTTTAAAAGGTAAATTTCTGCGTTTGTTTTTTTGGTTCATAATAATGATTCCGTCATCCAATTCTAAAATCCTACAGCTGCAATTTTCAAACAAAAAATGTATTTTTTTTTTCAGAAACATAAACAACCAAATATATCCTTTTTTAAATCCTACAGAATAATTTCGTTAAAGGTGAATAGCACAAACTATTTCCATTATGACATAATCGATTATGAGTTGTTAGGCAAGCAACGGAAATAACGCTTGTATCCATGGGAACTTTGTAAGTGAACTACTTTTGCTTTTTCCTTAAAAGCTACTACGCGTTCGAATGCTTGCCCTAAAACCTTCACTTCCCTGAAGGGGAACAAAAAACATTTTTGTGGAAAATGAGGGTTAGTTCTTACCTATCAAAAAAAAGGAACAACAGAATATTCAAGTGGAAAACAATTAGGAAAACTACTTGTTGGCATTTAAAATGTAATTTGTCGCCTCTTCATGGCGGCTGGTGCGTTTCCTAGTCCTGTGCGACCACCGTCTGCGGTAGCCCAACGAGTGTGAGAGAGTGCCGGCAAGGTGGGGGCCACTAGATTAATCATTTTGGAACTCATCATTAAATGCAAGGATAATTACTACAAAGACGTCCAAAGGATGTATGGGAGCACATTACGTACTAAGGGTTTTTATTCGTACCATTGTAATTATTCATGATCAAAAGAGAACGCCATAAATGCCGCATATAAAAACAAGAAAGAAAAAAACAAGTTGAGGAGTTGGATGGTCGCCGGTATCCTGGATGAAAAATGTGTTGATTTAAGTAATTAGTAAAAATACCGACGAAAAAGAAACTGTCGAAATCTTACAAGAAGAAGTCGAAGAACAGTAGCTGAAGGGGTGTTGATTTATTTCTTTGTTTAATTCTGCCCTCTCTTCTTATTTTTTGTATAAAACAATTAACAATTTAAAATTCATTATAGCAGATCCCTAAAGAAGTCATTAAATTTTTGGACTTCATATTTATTATAAGAGAAGATGTGCATTCATGGCTGTCTACTTAACACCGATAGAAAATAACTGCACTCATATCACTTTTATAAATTTCTGTGCAGATTGTGAATACTTTCTTTGTCATCTGCAAATTTATCTAAAATACGAAAGGATATGCCAGTAACATTAACTTTTGTTGGAATTTCATTCTTTGACCGTTTCTTTTTCCAAAAATGTCAAACTCCTTGTATTAAGCCCTTAACCATGGGATAAATAGGATGCTAAATTAAATTTTCGTTCGCTATTATTCGAAATATTGATTGGAGGACTTACAACATGCTAGAAAGTAGGCGTGGGATTTGATACTGAGAAACTGTATTGTCTTTGTTATTCCTTGTTAATATATATTAAGAACTTTAAAGGCATTTAGTGCTATAAAAGGATCTAAAAAAACATAAAATGGATTTAAAAAAACATAAGATACAAGTAAAAACGTCGTTGGTTCAGCCAGGCCGAGCCTCATATACCTTTCCGACGCAACTAATGCGCAAAAAAGTCGATTTTGTGGGCCCTTTAGGTCTATGCGTCTGTCTTTAATATCAGGCAAAATAATTAATAATATTTGGATTCGAACCTATATGTCAATATTAAAGCAAAATTGGTTTTAATTCATTTGCCATATGCACGCAGAAAAAAAGTATGGTTGTGGTGACAATATTCGAAGAGGATAATACTATTGATGGGTATATGGTTGTGGTACAACAATATTATGATCCTCACAACAATAGAATGATTCAAATACAACCACACTATGATCTTCACAACAATAATATGATTCACACATAACCATACTATGATCCTCACAACAATAGTATGATTCACACATAACCATACTATGATCTCCACAACCATTGTATGATCCTCACAACCATAGTATGTTTCACATACAACCATAATATGATCCTCACAACCATAGTATGATTCAAACGCAACCATGTTATGATCCCTACAACCATAGTATGGTCACACACAATTATACTATGATTCCGAATATAATTTATTAGAATTTGTAAGTTGTCGACAATAGATTTGAATTATGAAAATTATTCAAAAATACATTTAATTCAAAATAAGAGGAGTGATTTATTTCACTGTAGAAAAAATAAGTTTAAATAAACGTCAGCGTTTTTATTAAAAATATTTCAGTTAAACAAAACCAAAGCAGCTCGTTTAAAAAAATTGAATTTCGATAAAAAAGTACTATTGTTGCATTAGATCCGTACCAATAACATTTGTTCTTAAAAGCATATTTAAATTAAGAAAAATTACAATCATACAGTATGATTGCCGTAATCATATTATTGTTAACATAAAACGCACTAACCATATTTTTGTCGCACCAACCATATTAATATTGTTGCTTTAACCATATTTTCATTTTTAAATTTGCCAATAATACTATTGCAGCAATTATACTACTGTCAAAACTAAATTCATTTAACAATGCTACGGTTGCGACGAACATACTTTTATTGCGGATAACATTTTATTATTGCCGTGACCATGTAGTAACCATGTTTTGTCAATATTGACCATGCGTGTGTCAATATTGACCATTGTTCGGCCGTTTTGACCATGCGGGACATCTTTTGGGTCACTCGAGCCAAAATCGTCCAGCAACTATGCTCTTTTTGAGCTTTGTAATGCGTCCCTACCAAAAGTGTCTATTTTTATTATCATCCCTTTAAGGGAGGCTCATAAAATTTTCTACCACGCGTCTGACTGTTTTTTTAGTTCATCTTACATGGAACTATTTTCCTCTTGGTCCAATGACATTTCTTACAGCATCATTGCCAAAATAGTTCACCCTTGTTTTGTCAGTCTAAAGGATATTTCAAAAACTTTTTTGTAATTCCGGTCCGCACCGGGGTTTGTAAGCTAAAGCAAAACTCCATTTTCTTAAACGACCAAGTCTAAATAAAGGGCCCTGTCGAGCTACTATCCACTAAACTATTTCATTCACTGATCTTCATCGAACCGTTGGGGATGATAAAACATTTCCAATAGCTTTGAATGACTTGAGCGAATCTCTTTTAGCTAAGTTATAATTCTATGGTCAGTAGCTCGAGATGTTTTTATACCTTCTTCCAAAGAGTGGATGGTATACTAAATGTGGGATTCCGTTTGCAACACCACGAAATATTGATCTGAGACCCTATAAAGTACATACGAGTATACAATTCTAAGACGATCCATCCGTAGGTTTTGTAGGCTTTGTTCTAGTCGAGTTTTCCGACGTTTAATTTGTTGTGAGTACTTTTTTCTCGTTTGTTTATTTCGGTCTTTTGCTTTAACACATTATCCGGCTCGAGACCATTTCTATCTACATTTTAATAGCAGACAAGTATTCAATAAAATGACAATGTGACATTAATTTTTGTGGCTGCAAACTGATTTTTTTCGTGATTTAGGGTCCGTGACGATTTTCATCAGAAAGCTTCGCAGTAATTGTTGAAAGGAAAACTAAACTCTTTAAGAACAGGTTCCCACTAAACGTAAACGATTAAGAACATGTAATTTCATATTCAGATCGAATTCAATTACCGAGTAGTTTTAACTTAACATCGTTTAATTTGATTAACATCGTTTAATTTGATTAAACGATGTCTGTGTGTCCGTCCGTCCTCTACCTATTTTAAGCTCCAAATCGCAAGTCACAATTGTGGTCTGATCATGATTAAATTTGGAAAAGTACTTATTTCCTTAGACTAAGGACGGAAGTTTTGAAATTGAAGAAAATCGTTTCGGATTTGGCTGCCACAAATATGTTCAGCCGAATTTATGTCTTTAGCTCCAAAAGCCAAATATTACGTTCTCCAAATCCTGATGCAAATTGACACAGTTCAGTACCCAGCTCAGATGAAATATAGGTCCATGTTTTGATATAACACCAGTACAAAGGTCCCTCCCAATTTTACATACAACCGCTTTTGAACTCCCATATTAATTCTGGGTGTAAATAGACATACGAGTATGGGTATCAAACCTGTGAAATGTTTTTGCGTAGACGAAAATAAAATAATTTTTGCCATTTGGCTAAACTTGGGTGACGGATACCAAAGGGTCGGACCCTTGGTCCGAAAATACGAACCCATTTGAACTTAGCCATGTGGACATACCAAAAAAACAATGAAATCTTCGTACAACAAATTGAATATGGAATTATTTGTATAATCTGGGTAATTTATAGCACGATCGGTATAATATATATGGAATGGGATAAGGAGCGGTGAAAAAACCAACAACCCCAGGCATACACATGCCGTTTGTCGAACTGATGCATGTAATCAGCGAAATGGTTCTTTGGGATGCAGGTTCAA
Source organism: Hydrotaea diabolus (assembly GCA_963513945.1). Lineage (NCBI taxonomy): Eukaryota > Metazoa > Arthropoda > Insecta > Diptera > Muscidae > Hydrotaea > Hydrotaea diabolus. Next base: position 72,654,355 of record OY740719.1, read on the forward strand.
CTGAGGAATAGCCAGAGCTCTCTCTCTCTCTCTCTCTCTCTCTCTGCCCGTAAATAGGCCGGCAAAGGACAAGGAAAAAGCTAACATTAGGAAAACGATCGATGTCAACACTCATATGAGTCCTCACACGTAAATTATCGATGCACTTTTATTTAGTTTCGCCCATTTACCCGATGCTGAAGTGGCCGTAGAGTTTGTGGGTTCCAAAGCTAACGAAGATGATTGCATATGGGGATTCCTCGACATGATTGTAGAGGCTAAAATGATGGCAATGGTGTTCCTATACACTTAAAGTTCTATCTAAAGAAAACGCCTGTTTGTCGCAACACAAACCCTATCCAATACTTTTATGTGACGCGCAAAATAGAAAGGGACCTAAGGTTAAAAACCAGTTTTGTTCAGGAGAGCCATTTTAAAGACTAGGTCCCTTTCTATTTGCGCTTAGAATCGTCGATTTCACTTTCATAAAACGCGCATATCTCTGGGAAGGAACACTTTTGGGGCATGGGATCGGTCTCATTCGATGCTCAGATGTTGTCCACATCAAAAAAAGAAAAAAAATGAAAATTGATTTTTTACCCTTAGGTCCCTTTCTCTATGCGCTGTCACATATCGAGAGCCTATATTCAAAATATGTCATCTTAAATTTTTGGCGCTATGAGTTTTTGATGGGAAATAACTTCCCTATGTAATACCCATCTGTGATATAAATTTCAGCTCAAAAACATAATTTGTTCTCGTTTTATCTCAATTTTTGTTAATATGCTATCTCAAAATACATTTTTTTTTGTTGGAAATAAATGCTATCTCTCATATTAAAAATACAATATATTTGAAATAAATTTATTTATTATAAATCTACATCATATCTCATTGTAATTGACATGCTGAACACGAATCTGGTGAAATTTTTTTTATCCAATAGCTAATTTTTGAGATATTGCAGTTTTTAATCCTTTGGCGACGAATGATAGATATATTTCCTAATTTTAAATTTTGTTGTAGTAGCTACATTTTCCAACCGATTTTTCTCTATCTCTGATCACATAGCTATTATTGAATCTACAAATAACAACAACAACCTCCATCACTCACAACTACACTCTATAACTTCATGGGTATTTGGAAGTATAACCCATCGACTGTTGCCACTTGTGTGTATCGACAAAGGATAGATGTCATTAGACGTCAATGTCGGTTAATGTCAAATGTGAAATGTAATAAAAATCAAAAATTGGTGACTTAAACAATAATTCATAATTATTATCAATTTACGTGAAATTTATAACTACAAATTGGGTAAGTTATCCTCTTAATGTATTTACACATAAATATATAAAATACCCAATATGGTTTAGTATGATGGATGAACATACTTGGAACGGCAATGCTCTACAACTTATTGCTAGGGATTAAGAGTCCTCATCGGATGAAGAAAACATAGTTTCCAAAAAATCTAAAAGAGAACACGACTCTCGTTCAAAGATGCGTAAAACTAGTTCTATCAAACGCATGAAAGGCAAACAATATTTGGGATTTTCCACATCAGACACAAAAATCCATCAAGACATACCAAAACCTCAAAGAAAACAAGGACCCAAATGTTCTTCAACATATTGTTTAAATAGTGAATTGAGAAAGTGTCATCAATTTGAGGAAGAGGACAGAATCAAAATTTTTGAGGATTTTTGGAAGCATTCCTGGGAAGCTAAGAAGGTGTTTGTAAAAGATCATGTTTTGCAATCGGCTAAAAAATGTAATACAACAGAAAACTCAAAAAAACAAACTTCATTTTTCTACAAACTTCCTCTCAAAAATGAATTAGTGCAGGTATGTAAATTTACATTTTTTTTTAAACTTCCCTACAAATGTGAATCTCTTTAGGTATGTAAGTTTATGTTCCTGTCAACCCTATCCATAAAACACGGTATGTTAAGAGGATGGTTGATTAATCCAGTTTCATCTCCTGAAATACTCGACCAACAAGGTGTTAATGATTCTAAAAACATTGTTTCCAAGACGTTTCTAATAAATTACTTGCATAATTTAGACCGAGTTGAAAGTCATTATTGTCGTAACAAAACCAGCAAAAGGTATCTCGCTGCAACTTTTACATCAAAAGCTGATGTATATAATGATTACCTTACTGATTGCTCAACGAACAAAGTTAAGCCAATGTCATATTTTACATTTTCCAAATGCTTCGATGCAGAAAATTTAGCTATATTTAGACCTCGCAATGACGAATAAGTTTAAACATCTACAAGAATTAAAAAAAGTTATTCCGCAAGAATATCATTACTTTTACGATAACTTATGCCAGAAATAGTATAAATAAACATCATTATAACATCAGTTTTTATTATGTATTATCTTTTTTTTTAGCATTTTTTGTTATGTTTTTTCCTTTGTTATACCTAATATTCAATAAAACATCTTATTAAATGGTTAATTAATAAATATTGTTCAAAAAATCGTATTTTTATTTTCCGACAAAATATGCTATCTCTTACAAAATATTTGTTTTTTGATATAATAAAATATGCTATCTCAAAAAAATACGCAATCAAATGCAAAATATCAAATTTTTTTCACAGGTATAAATTAGCCGCAATATTTAAACAAACTTATGGAAGGCATATTGTTAATTTTTTCAATAATAAGCGAAATAACTAGTTTTTAAGCTCTCCTGAGAAATTTAATTTTTTGAGATAGCATTTATTGAATATAGGGTCTCGATATGCAGAACGATGGAAAACGAGTACGTTTTTATTGCAAAATAATCGAAAAGAACTTTGTTACTCGTTTCCACTTCTGTACCGGGTGAGAGAGAGATTATTTTCGCATGCAGGACTTGTTGCTACTCGAATTTGGAGCCAAATTTCCCACAAAGAAATTAAATATGATTTTCTTTTTTAAATCAATTGCGGACATGATGTTTCATACATATTAAAAAAACTGTTTTTTAAAACTTGAAGATGATTAATTCACAAACTATTCGAATTACCTGGTGTTTATTAGTTTTTTTTTAATTCTTTGATTTTTTAAATACAAGTTTTTTACACAACGAAACCTCGTTTTGTATTCCAAAACATTGCATTTTCATTTCCCTAAAGAATTTTAATCGACTTTTTTGTACTAAAAAGTCGACATGTCTAAAAGGCGACACTTGACTTTTGGTAATAGTCGTAAAGTCGACTTTTAGCCTTTTATACTTAAGAACACACAATGAAAAAAAAATAGTTGAAAATCGGTTTGAATTACTGAAATTCCGTTACAAAAATAATCGTATATTCGGTTCGGCCGACTACAAGATAATAAATATGATCATCGTATTGTAGACGAAGCTTATTGATAGGTTATACCCATGAAACACATAAAATGTATTTAGTTGTCACTACTGGTGGTTGTGGCAACCAACGTTTTGTTGTAGTAACTGATATTTAAACTTTAATCGTAATTAAAAGCGAAAATCTTCCTATTTTACTGCTTTAAGCAAATCCTTTAATCGAATTTATTCAGTAAAAATCCTCCATCATCTTTTACTCTCTTTCCTCCACATGACTCTGCCTTTGTTTAAGAGTACTTCCAGTATATAAGAAACAGTGTTTTGCCCTAAGGAAAATTTAAATTTGTATCGTTAAACAAGTGCGGCCAGTGGACTTTTAGATCCAAAAATTCATTTCTGGGTGTTGGCTACATTCATGTGTACAAGGCATTACTAAAGTTACTGTAAAAGAATACAATTTCCTCTAAATATATACGTAAAGATTATCTTTTCCCAGACCATTACATTTCCCGAGAAAATGGTTAAAAATTAAGCATTTCCCAGAAATTTCGCATAACATAAAAATAACACAAATCATGTTAATTTTGCATTATGTAAATATTTATTTATTTTTTAATTTATGAGATATAATATAGCTCTAGCTGAAACAAAAGCAAAAACATATACCTTTTAAAGTATATAATAATAAATTAAGCTGCATATTAAAATTTAATTAAATTCATTTTTAAAAAAGGTTTTTGCAACTAAAAGAGCATTAATGTTATCTAATGTTATAAACAGGGCGGCTGATGAAAGCCGCTACCAAAAAAAAATTAATAACTTTTTTTCTATTTAATGAATCTGCTTAATTTTTTTTATTTTGCTGTGATTTTTAAATGTAACAAAAATAGATAACTGGGATACTGAAACAAGAATTTGGATTGTCCGTCACTATGACACACTGGAGTCCTTAGTTTTGGTTCAAAGAGAGTATAGGCGCACGTTTGGCGGCAATCCTTCGAGCAGATAGGCCACAATGAGACTCGTTTAAGGTTTTCCCGAGCATAGGACAAACTACAGAAGACCTTACCATGGCTACAATCGCTGCTATAGCTGCTGCCATACAAAACAATCCAAGAGTTTTGAGAAGAAGCTTATATGCTAAAGTTGGTATAAGCAGACAGTCATTGCAGTCAATAATGCACACAAATTTGGACTTATTCCCACATAAAATTCAAATCTCCAACAAACTGAATGCAGCTGACTTTCCGATCCACTTGATGAATTTTGCCTGAAGATGCTTCAAATAGAGGAAGAGGATGAAAACATGTTGACCTGTCTTTTCATATCTGATGAGGCCCATTTCGATTTGACGAGGCCCATTTGTAAATTTCTTTATTTTTAAAGCTAATTAAGCTGTCTATCTATGTGACAGCGCATAGAGAAAGGGACCTAAGGGTAAAAAAAATCAATTTTCATTTTTTTTTCTTTTTTTGACGTGGACAACATCTGAGCATCTAATGAGACCGATCCCATGCCCCAAAAGTGTTCCCTCCCAGAGATATGCGCGTTTTATGAAAGTGAAGTCGACGATTCTAAGCGCAAATGGAAAGGGACCTAATGTTTAAAATGGCTCTCCTTAACAAAATTTTTCATCAACTTTTCACATTTTTTTTGATGTGGACAACATCTGAGCATCTAATGAGACCGATCCCATGCCCCAAAAGTGTTCCCTCCCAGAGATATGCGCGTTTTATGAAAGTGAAGTCGACGATTCTATGCGCAAATAGAAAGGGACCTAATCTTTAAAATGGTTCTCCTGAACAAAACTGGTTTTTAGCCTTAGGTCCCTTTCTATTCTGCGCGTCACATATATATATATATATATATATATATATATATATATATATATATATATATATATATATATATATATATATATATATATATATATATATATATATATATATATATATATAGAGGGTGGTTAAATTCTAAGGTCCGATGTTGAATTTGAACCACACCCATACGTCAATTTTTTTTCTGCATACCATTTGATATTTCTCAATTTCAGACTAACTCAATTTGAACCATGGAAAGATACACAAGCAAGCGACGCTTTAAAGTTATTTAGGCTTATTATGATCAATTTTCGAAGAAAATCATATTCAGTGATGAGGCACATTTTCACCTCAGTGGATTCGTCAATACACAGAATTGCCTCATTTGGGCGAATAATAATCCAAAGAGTGACTGTTTGGTGCAGCTTATGGGCTGGCGGCATCATCGGGCCGTATTTGTTCCAAAATGAGGCCGGTCAGGCAGTTATTGTTAATGGAGTTCGCTATCGTAAGATGATAACGAACTTTTTATGGCCCGAATTGGAAGACATGGATCTGGACTATATGTGGTTTCAACAGGACGGTGCCACTTGCCACGCAGCTAACGGAACAATGGCTCTTTTGAGGGACAAATTCAATGGCCGCGTTATCTTACGTCGTGGCGATGTTAATTGGCCGCCAAGATCATGTGACTTCTTTCTTTGGGGTTATTTGAAAGAAAAGGTTAACGTCGAAGGTTTAGGAAAAAGAAAAGTCGAAATATTGGGCTGTGGGCGGAGGAGGCGTGACAAAACTATTTTTGAGCTAGAAGGCTGACAATTGGTACCAATTTTAGCGTACGTTGGGGATGGTCTGTAGGTGGTTTATGTGTAGTTTGCATGAAATCGGCCCAGTGGGCGTGGCACTTAGCATACAAATCACAAATTAAAAATCTATTATTTCTGCTTCTGTTAACGGTGTTTGAAAAAAAAATTGGTATAATGGTTTGGTGTACAGTTCTGCTGGAACTGTGGGTGGGATTGGACAAAGGCACATGGTACCTCCCATCATCGATGCGAACCAAATATATTTTTATGTGAAAAATATTTCTATAGCTTTTCAGTGCACCTGTCATTCTTCTTCGAAATATCAATCTACCACGACTTTGCAACGGAACCAGACTTTCAGTGAAAATAAAATTTGAAGGCAAAACAACATTTGCCGTCCCAGCTTGTATTTAATAAAATTGAATAAGCTTTGACATGAATAAAAGAAAATTAATTCCATACACAAAAAAAAGTTGTTTAAGTTTCTTAATGTAGCAATATTTATCAGCCATCCTGTACAAACTGCCCAGTTGTAGAAAATGTTTGTTCCACTCGCTTCATAAAACTTGGAAGCTTTTTTATTGAGTTTTTAGGCAATTGATTTGTGTTTGTTGTGGCATCACTTCAAATATCCTCAAATAATCTATCTGTAGTAATGCCACTAATAGTAACTCCGTGAATTCGTCGACACCGTCCTCTTTTTTTAAAAAGCCAAGAGTACATTTTTACGCCAGTACATTTTGCTTTAAAGTGGTATATTAGTATTTGTATAGTTGACCTTTTGTTGTTTATTTTTTAGTTATTGTTAGGCTTGAGGTCATAAGCAAAAAACAGATGTTGGTGTTTTTATAATTTATTTTATTTTAAATAGCCCAATATTTCGAACTGACTTCGTCGTTCATCATCAGGGGTAATCACCAAAACAAAACCGAGAACATAAAATTACAACAATACACAATTTTCTACACGAATAACATAATTTTGGTTAATAATTACATTTAAATAATTGTTTGTTTTACTTCTGTCCTGTTGTACTTCTAATATTCAACAAATGTATGTCTTTCCGTCGGTGCTTATTAGCAATATGTCTGTATGTATGTGCACATCTATCCGTGTCAGTTTTAAAGTTCATTCTCTTAGATGTAGGAACGTCGTTGATGTAAAGCATCTCCAAAGTGTATCTTCTCTTATAATTCCTCTCTTGTGCTAAAATCTTCTGCTCGATTGGTCTATCAACAGCTTTTAGATCAGATTTGTGAGAAGAAAGTCTAGTCTTTAGTTTTATCCCAGTAGTGCCAACATATACCTTTTGGCATACGTTGGACTTGTCACCATCACATTTAATCTTATAAACTAAATTGGACTTTTCTTCACTGCCCACCTTCGATTTTGTCTTACTAAATAATTCGTTAACTGTCCAAAACGTTCCTTATTATAAACGTCCGATTTGTTGAACCTTTCGGAGAAACCAGGTATGTACGTCATTGCTTTATAAGTTATTAATCTTTTTTCTTTAACTGTTTGGTCATAATTGGTTTTCGTCCGTCTAATTCAGTCCTCTATGGTTTTAATTGGAAAGTCATTTTTCTTTAAAATACATTTTTATTATTTTGATTATATGTATATTGTTATAGGCTGTTTCCACTACGGTCGCGTCCACGTCCGCATCCATGATTTATCGATAAATTTGTAATGGTGTTTCCATTGTGTTTTGCGTCCACGTTTGCGTTCAAACAGCTGTTTGTGTTTATTTGTTTTTTTAGGGGTGCGAAAAATTTTAATATTTTTGTGGCCCAACTAGCGCCTGCTCCTTTCTGCAATAAACACAATCGATTTAATTTCAAAAAAATATTGGTATATAATTTATATTTAAAAAATTTTTAAATTGTCCAGTTTATTTTTTACTTCGGCGCCAGTCACTCTCAACTTCTCGCCCATCTCTTTGTGTATGTGGGTGTTTTTCCGAGCACCCCTCAGGCCATTAATGTTTTCCTCCCAGAGGTCCAACAGATGTAGTGTTGTTACTGCTGTCCATTCCGTCTTTTTAAATTCTAAAATAATTGGAAAAATTAATATTATTTAAACAAAAGCAAAAATATTAACTTACCTCCTGTTTATTGCATTTTGGATTTTTTTTATTTATACTGATTGACAGCTGTTTTCATAGGTATGTGCAATTTGCGATTTTGCCATTGATAGGTATGGGTGGGTTTCGATTGCAAAAATAATCGATTTTATAGTAAACGCGACTTATCGATAAACGCGTCCAATATGAACGCGACTTTTTCCCATACCTAACTGCCTATGTTTTTTGTATGGGCCTTAACGCGCGTTCATTGATTTTTGGATGCGGACGTGGACGCGACCGTAGTGGAAACAGCCTATTAATTTGCCTTTACCAGTTGGATCTTCAAGATAAACTCCTAAAGCGTAAAGTCACTTGTCACTTCATTGTTCGATTCGTTTATTTAAAGCATCTAAAATTTGTTCACCCAAAGGTGTATAAATGTACATAAAGTTGTTAAAAACAAATCTGCGGCTTACTAATTCATATTTTGTCAGAAAACGCTTATACTGCTTAATAATTTTAAAATATTGTACAAATCTGTTTGTAGGTTTACATTAAAAGCTCAATTTGTTCTAAATCAGGAGCTTTTTTTCGCCATCGAGATTTAGTTGGTAATGTCATGACTGTGATAAAAGAAAATAATAAATTTCCCGGGAAACCGGGAATGAATAATTAGAGAGAAACTCTTTATATAATAAATCTTCAATAGCAAATAACGAAGAGGCTCCAAAAGCACAACAAATCATACCACCCTCGTATCACAGGAGTTATGTCAAAATAATAAAAAAAAATCCCCGGAATTCGCATTCACCAGAATAAGATGAAGAAGTTTGTGTGAAAAATGACAATAAGCAAATATACGGAATGCTTCTGTAAAACAAACAACATGTCAATCTGACAGCATCTCTGTTTGACTTTGATGTGTACGCCTTGGCACGCGTTGACTTCAAAGATACAACCAACACACATAACTACGCAAATATTCATACACTCGAACAGACACGCACACATGCATGCATATGGCTAATATTAAGGACTCCTGTGACTGTGTTTGTTTGATTACAGCGGAAGTTCGTTTGCACCTTTAGAAGACTTCCGCTGGAGACACCACGGCGCCTTGACAACATTCCACCAGAGCATGTGTATTGACAGAGCAAACAGTGCCAACCAGGCACTGACAGTCAGCGAGTCAGTCAGTCAGCTAGTCCCAGCGTCCTCCACTTCCTTTGAGTTTTATTGTAGTCCTTTTACTTTCAAGGAACAAATGAAACGATTGTATGTGTAGGGATGCATCTTATTAACAATTCTCTGTTGATATTTCTTTATTATTCCTTTACAATTTCTGCAAAGAAAGCAAGGATAAAGAGATGTAGGAATACAAATGAAATTACCAGCAATCACTGCAGAGGATATGAAAATACGACATTGTGTTCTCAGCCCCAATGGCTTGTTGCTACATGTCGTCATTGCGCCAGTCACATAACCTCATTAAAGTGGGCTGCACCGTGTTGCAAAAATACTAGATTATAGGAAATAATTTGGGGAGCCTGTCACGATTCAGGCAGATGTTTACTGCTTATTGTAGGCTCCGAAAAGCTTATGCAAAAAAAAAGCTTTTACTTAGTTAAGTAATGTCAGCTATATTTAGGAAGAGGAAACCCGCCGCTGAATTTTTTTTGTATGTTGTTATCCGGATTTGAACCTGGTTTTACTTGTATGATGGTCGTGTACACGAACCATTACACCATGGCGACCCACAGACTAAGAAAATTAATAACGTGTGAGACAGCTAGAAGCATTTTATGAGTCAAATACAAATTGGCCATACCAGATTTCTCCTGGGGACTATTAGAGATTTCAAAAATTATAATTCTGGAGATCCTGAACAGGGACTTGTTAGTAAGAATGAAAGCTTGCGCTAGAGTCATGTGATATTTACAGATAACTTTTTTATAAATGTAAGCACTGTGATCCTTTCAATTGCCAAAATATTGCTGTATCTTTTAGGAGGAAGTCCTAGCGAGGACAAGTAGCTGAAGACTATAACAATAAAATCTTAAGGTACCGATAAGCCGGAAGAAACAGATTTTTAAATGCCGTCGGTATGGCGGCAGACGAACTTATGAGTTACTTCAAATTGTCAGTTACTTCAATATGTCTTCTGAGGACCATCAACGAAAGTTCTTACCGTGCGCAGACACAATTGCTTGTTGTCTAAGCAGTATCTGCTTGGGTTTCTTCGCAGTAGTCATCCCAACTACCATCTCATGGACAGGATGCCTCGGCCCAGGCAAATCAGGTACGATCTTCATGATCGAGAGAGAGAGAGGTGTACTGGTACAAAAGAGAGCCTTTATATCATCGAAACAATCAGTCAACTCCGGACAGCATTCACGCTCATGAAGTCACAGTATCCAGCTATAGCGTGAATATAGTGCTAGGGGAACATCCCCCGCTACCTAGCCATAAGCTCGTGACTCAGCTGAGATCTGGATGGTGCAGCCGCCTCAATTCGTATTAGGCGCGAATTGATGCTAACATTCCGCAAGTTTGTCCCACCTATCATCAGGGACTACATGACTGCTGCACCTTTTCAATTGTCCAGCCAAGCTCACTCTTCTAACTTTCAGGTCTCTTTGGACGTATCCAGTACAAATGACGCGTTTCCTTCACCTAGAAATCGAAGCAAACTACCAATAGATGAACAGGACCGGCAATCATATACATATTTTTTGCATATGCGAAGTATTATTGTCGAAGAGTCAGACACAGGCGACTTACTAAAACAATTCCTACCATATATTGACAGACTGTCCGACTGACGTTTTTTCAGGACGATAACTTTTTGCTTTCGTTCATACATACACGTATGCTGATGATTTTAAAGTTTCGATTTATACAGGGTGATTCATTTACGACTGGAAAAAATTTACCAGTGTATTCCTTGGCTCATTTCATGAAATTATGTCCATCTACGACCATGTCCGAAAATACAAGGGGGCGAAATGGCAGCGGTTTGAAAATTTTCGGATTGGTGGTCGGTGGGTACTAGGTTAAAATTGCTAAGTTCTAAACCAGTGGTCGGATTTTTTGCTTTTTTTTCGTAAGATAGCCTTTCCTCTTACCTTTTCAAAATTACCTAACCACCCAGAAAAGTCCTACCGTTCCAAAGTTATGACTATTTGACTGAAATGCAAACATTTTTCTTGTGTTAATTTACAAAAACAAATACGACGGTTGCTATTTATATTTCGGGTCCGGCAATAAAAAAACAATAATTAATAGTTTATCATTCGAAATGGTTTTATTGTTTTTCAAAATATTCTCTTTTAAAATCAATACATTTTTGCATGCGCACAAACCAATTTTCAAAGCACTTTTTCGGCTCCGATTGAGACACCTCCAAAACATGGTTTTGTGCTACGTTGCACAAGCAAAACTGTCGCCCCATGACCAGTTTTGCCGAAGAAACAGGCGACCATTGGCCTCGAAGTGCTTCTTCCACGAGCAACTTTCGTTGGATTTGGCTCGTCTTCGAAGACCCACACGGTCGATTGCTGTTTTGTTTCGGGCTTTTACGCATAGATCCATGATTCGTCACCTGTGACGATCTTATAAACGTCTTTTGAAGCGCCGCGATCATATTTTTTCAAAATTTCTTTGCACCAATCGACACGAGCCTTTTTTTGAGCAACACTTTTTACGGTCAGGTGTTCATTCAATATCGAATGAATGCTAGTGGAAGAAATGCCCAAGGATGCCTCTATCTCACGGTATGTCACATGACGATCTTGCATTATCAGTTGACGCACGGTATCAATGTTCTCTGACACAACGGCCGTTTTTGGACGACCTACACGACCTTCGTCTTTGAGCGAGTGTCGGCCACGATTGAATTTATTAAACCAGTTTTTTATAGTGCTATAGGAGGTGCCTCATCGCCATACAAAGATTTAAGTTCATCGATGCACTGTTGTCGTGATAATCGCGAAATTGTTCACGAGTTAATTCCATATTTTTACCAAATTTAATTTTTCAAGTAAGTTTATGCTAAACAATGTCAAACTTGAATGTGAGATGGCGCCAGGCAACACTTAGTGTTGCCTAGGCCAGAAGTATATATAGCAAGCCTCGTATAACGCTTTGTGTGAAATTTAAGCAAGATCGTATTGAATATTTAGATTCTAGAGCACCAGGGTCTGAAATCGGGAAAGACAGTTGTATTATATAGTATAAGATCGAACGATACGGAGCAATTTCAATAGGTTTCGCCCTAGTTCAAACTTTCACAAAGTTTAAAGTTTTGTTTTGATTTTGATTCGCCGTCATTGCACTGATACTGATTCAGAGACATCTGGCGTTTATCTTCATTCTTGTGCGGAGTTTCAAACATTGGCACTAAGTTATATGTGCAGTCAAGGGTATAAAAACGACAAGGAATACTGGCGTTTAACAGAACTTTATAACAATCGATTAAGCCGACTGCCCGGCCCACGTTTTATCCGACCCCCGTTTTTGGCTTAAAATAGCCGCCATATCATGGTCGTCAAATACTTATTATCGGGTGACCAATCTAGGGGTATTTTTTAAAATGAATAAAAATACAAAACTTAAAATCAAGTGTGGAACTTTATTATTTATTCGAAAGAACATTTATGCCATTTATTTTTTGAATATTATTCAAAACTACGCAACTACGTCTTAGAGTGTTCATTCTGAGGGTCCAATTTTCGATGACTCGTTCGAGGATTTCGACCGGTATGGCATTAATGACACGCGTAATGTTGGCTTCCTAGACTGTGGATTTTACGTAGCCCTAAAGAAAAAAGTCAAAAGATGGATACTACACGATCTAGGCGGCCAACTCACCGGTCCAAAACGTGAAATTAGCTGCACTTTGAAATGACCTCTCAATAGATCCATTGGTTGTACAGCTGTATGGCAAGTGTCACCGTCCTGTTGAAACCAAGTGTCGTCAAGATTACGGGCTTCAATTTCTGGTAGAAAAAAGTCCGATTTCATGGCGCGATAGCCATCCACGGTTACGTTCCGGCCATCATCATCATCACCTGTACCAAACCTTGGTCATTAGGTATAATGGCACTTCTCGAACCTCTTCTGGTTGCTATTCAGCCCGAATGCGGCAATTTTGTTTATTGACTTTGCCGTTGAGCCAGAAATGGGCCGCATCACTGAACAAAATTTTGGTCGAAAAACCTTTTTCACCGAACGCTCATTTCCATAATACAGTTGCACAGTTTGGAGACGTTGTTGCGGCCTAAGCGGTCTTTCCATGATGAAATGGCAAACAATACTGAGAAGAACAAAAAGTAAAGTTTAATACAACTCACGCGTAATCTGTGAGAAGCCCCCCTATTTGAAAAAGTAAGTTTATCACCCTATAGGATTACCCAAGTTGATGTTGCTAAGAACACATCAACCAACTACAAAATGTGTCTACGAAAGGCAAGTGTCCACAATGATTGTCAAGATCAAAAATTTTCATAATATTCGTTCTTTTCATTCATTTCAAGTCAAGCCGCCTTAAATCATTTCGGCCTGCTGCCACTGTGATCAAAAACAACATTAAAATGCAAATCGAAATTAAAAGTTTGCGAAATAAAATAATAGCCCGCGTCTTGCCGCAACGCCTGCCAACCAATCAGCAAACACAGCCATCTGCTGACAGATGTTCTCACTTTCCTCTGTGTAAAACTCGGGCATCCTTGCCCGATCCTCTTAAGTGCGAGATACTTCAATTTTGATTTTTGAGAAAGGTAAACAAACACAAGCACACTGAAGAAACCTTAACCGGAAATCAAATGACACGAGTAGATTTCCGCACGCAAACAATGCGAGCACAACATACGAGTAAAAAAGCAGAACAACAATGAAGGCAGAATAATCGAGGATACGGCATTCCAAAGGCGGCTCCGCGTTCGGCTCACTCACGTAAGGATAAGGATTTTCAAAAAGTAAATGTTTATCGAGTGGGGAGATTTTGCAGTTGAATGAAATACAAAATGCGTAGACTTCGCTGCGTTTTTTTGCTGTATCTTTTGTTTTCCGTTTTAATTTTAAACAGAGGCTTTTGTGTTTGATTTTGTAATAAAACTGACATGTGCTTTAAATTGCATTTCGAAAGGTGGGGTATTTGCGGAATACAATTCAGGGGAAGAGATATTGTTGAAATTCGATATTTTGTTCAGCCAAATATTAGAAAAGTCTATTGACGACGTACTGAACAAAAGTAAATGTCATAATGGGTAGGTTTAATTGGTGCTTGCCTATTCTGTGAGTAAGTGGTCGTCAGGACGATAACGTTAAATCACAGTTGAAAACTTGAAAAATGCCTGCAAAAAATGCTGCAATACAAGCATTATAGCCGTGTCTTCGGTATAGTTAATAAACCAATATATTAAAACGTTTTAGCTGCAAATTAAAAAAAACTAGTAAAAATGCTTAAGTCGAGCATGGCCGACAATATTAAAGTATACCCTGTACGTCACGATGTTCACAAAATCCAACTGAAAATTGGGGTTTGGACCCCTTGGATGGGCTCTAAATTTACCCAGATTTTAAAACTAATATCATATTTGAATTTGTATGAAAATTTCATTCATGGTACAACAAACAAGGTATAGTCATTAGCCCAACAACAACAAAAATAGTTCGCTAGATTGTCAAAGTCACTTGAAAGAGAATGCCAAAAATACATTTTTGTAAATGATTGATGATATTTGTGAATGTTGGATAAAGAATTTTTCATTTACAAACTTCAGCAAACGCCATTGTCAAATTTCAAAATTGACAATTGAAATTACAACGAGAAAAAAATTAAAATCAGCTTTAAGCAAACTCTACCTTCTTTATTGTACTGTACCATGATTTCATTGTTTGTGGTAAAATCGGTTAAATATGTATTCGGGAACTATATCTAAATCAGTTTTAGATTGGATGTAAACTATTATTCGTAAAAATAACATTGTCAAATTAAAAAAAATACAATTTTGCCGGTATGATTGCCGTAATCATGTTTTTGTTAACATAAAACCCATGAAAACACTACTTTTGTTCCACCAACCATATTTATATTTTTCCTACAACCATATTTTCATTTTTAAATTTGGCAACAACGCTATTGTTACATTTAAACAATATTAATATTGCCGCAATCATACTATTGTCAAAATGAAATTCAAAAAACAATACTATGGTTGCGACGACCATACTATAATTGCAGATAACATACTTTTGTTGCCGTGACCATATAGTAACCATATTTTTTCTCTGTTACCGTCAACGGTGAGCATTACCGCGCCATGCTCAACGAATTTTTGTTTCCAAAAATTCAAGAGAATGAATGGTTTGAACAAGACTGGGCCACATGTCACACAGCCAACGCAACCATCCATATTTTACGCACTGTTTTGAAACTCAAATAATCAGCCGAAATTGTGATGTCAATTGGCCGCCTCAGGGCTGTATTTAAGCCCTTTGGTTTATTTTCTGTAGGGAGCCTTTAAGGATATATGTTTCGCAAAGCATCCAGAAATAATTGAAGAGTTAAAACATAAAATCTAGGTTTCCATTGAAGATATTCTACCCGAAATAATCGATAATGTACTGAAAAATTGGGTTGATCGGATGAGGTACTGCCGAGCCAGTTGTGGTAGTCATATGAATGATGTTGTGTTCCATTAATTAATGACAAAATTTAACCTTTCCAATAAAACCAGAAATTTAAAAAAATTATGAGTACTTTTTTTTACAGCAGATTAAATATGTATGGGATCTATAACTTAATCAGAATTGACCCTTTTCAATTTCAATTACGTCCTTCCTTGGCCCAAAAACTTGCTCTTGCAAAATTTCATCAAGATTGGCTTTAAGATGTGGCTTCTAAAGCTAAAAACAGAAAAATTGGATAAAAAAAATTGTATGTGGGGGCCCTATCTTAATCTGAACCGATTTTCATCCATTTAAATAACGCCCTTCGTTGCCCTTTCTTGGTCAAAAAAACTAATGTGAAATAAACTTAAAAACTAAAAACTTGTGCAACATTTTATTAAGTTTGGATGTAATACTTGTACATACGTGGCTTCTAGACCTAAAGATATAAATAGGAGGATCATATATGTATGGGAGCTATATTTATCGTAAATCTTAACCGATTTTCTTTAAAGTTTTTCTTTGGGTCGAAAAGTTACTCGTGCTAAGTTTTAACAAGATAAGATGTACGATGTTGCTGCGAGAACTAAAATTATTAAAATCGGATGAACCTATAGGCGGGAACTATATTTAAATCTGAAGCGCTTTCCTTCAAGTATAATTTTTACGTGCAGCCGTGCTCCAAAAAATGAACTCTGTCAAATTTCAGAAAAATCGCAAAACAATTGCGACTTGTAGTTTGGTTACAAGCTTAAGATGGACGGACTGATAGACAAAAATCGCTAAATCGAATCAGCTAGTGATTCTGAGTCGATCGGTATGCTTAAAGATGAGTCTAAAATATATTTGGCTAAAATATTTTTGGTAGTTACAAACATTTGCCATGAAAATAACTTATACGAGTAATACCCTGTTCAACAGAGGGGTGCAGGGTATTTAACGCTAGTTGTAAATAAAAGGCTGGAAAAAATTGTTGAAGATAATAAACGAAAGGTCATGCTTCTAAAGCAAACGGTTTTCCGCTACCAGACAGGAATCTGAGACCTTCTGATTAAATAGCTGACGATGTACGATAAAATCCGTATTAACAAAATAGGGATTTCATCATGCAGTATGCACTGCAGAAAAAAGGGTGTATAGGTTTTGCTGTGATGTCATATCCAGAGATGGTTTCAGAAGTAGCTTCAAAGAACTCCTATTTTAATCGAAGTACGGGACAAATCTGTAATCTATTAAAATATAGGATATTTCACTGCTTCCTCTTAAGCGGCTTTTGTCAAGTTGTAGAGTAGTGCAAAAATTGGTTCGATCGATGATTTATACGGCCACGCAGATCGAGTTAAATCGAGTTGACCAGCATTAGTGCGAATCGATTACACAGTATTTTCGAAAGGATCTTATATTGTATTCGAAAGGATCTTACTTATAAAGTATATGCGAAGAAGGAAATTTTTATACCCTCGTAGATGGCGAAAACTTTCTTGTGAATCCGATAAAGTAGAATTTGGTTCAAATCATCAGACCTCCAGATTGTCAACTATTTAATAAAATAAGACTTGTTGGTCATTAAATCTTGCTTCCAAGAATCAGGTTTAGTAATAACCATAAGACTGATCCAATTATGTATCTGTTTAAATTACGACTCGAAATCGGGTCCCATCTAATGGCATATGCACGCAGGGCAAAAATATGGTTACTATATGGCCATGACAACAATAATATGTTCTCTGCAATAAAAGTATGTCCGTCGCAACCATAGCATTGTTTTTTAAGTTTCATTTCGACAATAGTGTGATTGCGGCAATATTAATATTGTTGAAATGTAGCAATAGTATTATTTCCAAATCTAAAATGAAAATATAGTTGTAGCAACAAAATAAATATGTTTGGTGAGGCAAAAGCATTGTTTTTGGGATTTTTGTTAGCAATAATATGATTACGGCATTCATAATGGATGATTGTAGTTATTCTTAATTTAAATTTATTGTTACGAATTTTAAATTAACTTAAATAAATGAAACGTTTACATTTTTACTACTATTAAATAAATCACTCCTACTGTTATTTTGTATATTTTTGGGTCATCCAAGTAAAGATACTTTTTTTTGGCAGATATCGTGTGAGTCGTGTCATGCTGTCATGTTATGTTGGTTTAGTAGTGTTTGGCATTTCATCATGGAAAGACTTACGTCTGAACAATGTTTACAAATCGTTGAACTTTATTACGAAAATTCACGTTCTGTCAGGAATGTGTTTCGCACAACATAATCGGCCTACTGAGCGTACTATTCACAACACCATCACCCATCTTGAGACCCAGCATTTATTATTGGATAATATTCAACCGAATAGACCAAGTCCAGCACACAGAAAACATAACGGCCGTAGCTGAGAGTGTACACCAAGACCGTGGAGAGTCAATTCTGCGCCGTTCGCAACAACTCGTACTGGCGAATGGAACGACTTGGCGCATTTTACGTCGAGATCTTAAATTGAAAGCGTACAAAATACAGCATGTGCAAGAACTGAAGCCGCCCGACGTTCCCAAACGACATCGCTTCGCTCTATGGACTCTTGAAAAGTTCCAAGAAGATCCGACGTTTTCGAGCCACATTTTGTGCAGCGATGAAGCCCATTTCTGGCTCAATGGGTATGTAAAGAAGCAAAATTGCCGCAGTTGGGACGAAGTGCAACCAGAAGAGGTTCAAGAGCTGCCGCTCCATCCAGAAAAAACAACTGTTTGGTGTGGTATGTTGGCCGGTGGCATCATCGGTTCATATTTCTTCAAAATGATGCCGATGAGAACGTAACCGTCAATGGCGACCGTTATCGTGCAATGATAACCGACTTTTTGATGCCTGAAAATGAAGCTCGTGATCTCGGCGACATTTGGTTTCAACAAAACGGCGCCACTTCCCACACATCGCATCAATCAATGGATTACTGAGAGATCATTTCGGTAAACAGATAATTTCACGTTTTGGGCCGGTCAATTGACCACCCAGATCGTGTGATATCACACCGTTAGACTTTTTCCTGTGGGGATATGTAAAGTCTAAAGTTTATGCGGACACCCCCCCTTCAACTCAGGCCTTGGAGCAAAAAATCACGTGTGTCATTCGCCAGTTACCAGTCGAAATGCTCGACCGAGTCATCGAAAATTGGACTCAACGGATGGACCATCTGAGACGTAGCCGCGGCCAACATTTGAAAGACATAATCTCCAAAAAAATAAATGCCAAAGAATATTCTTTAAAATGATAACAAACATTTTTCATTCAATTTGAATTTTCTGTGTTTTTTTTTCTTTAGGAAGGTATGGTTGTGAAACATACAATGGTTGTGAGGATTATAATACGGTTGTGGGTATCATAATATAGTTGTGTGTGAATCATACTATTGTTGTGATGATCATTTTATGGTAGTGGGGATCATAGTATGGTTGTATGTGAGTCATACTATTGTAGTTAGGATCATAATATTGCTCTGCCAAAACCATATAGCTAACAATATTATGATGCTCTACGAATATTGTTATCCCAACCATACTTTTTTTCTTCGTGTAGTTATTCCCGATAAGCCTCAGCGTTTTACCTTGGATCCGGTCGAACAACTCGCACGACCCGCTGTATTTCCATTGCCATATTTACAAAATAAGGAATCTACTTTGCCCAATCGAACACACCTATTGTGTTGTGGTCTCTTGGTGCAACTGCAACTCCTGTCATTTATATAGTTTTCTAATTGCAGTTGTAATGTACAAATTTCCAGCCATGACTTCAGTTAACCCAAATCACACGCGGAAACGGAAATAGTTTTATTCGTTAACGACAATTGACATATTTTGGTCGTATGCCACAACAAGTGTTCATGCTACACGTGTAAGTATGCACCAATATTTCTGTATATTCTTAATTGTTTGCGAATATTGTTATCCCAACATACCTTTTTCTTCGTGTAGTTATTTCCGACAAGCCTCAGCGTTTTACCTTGGATCCGGTCGAATAACTCGCAAGACCCGCTGTATTTCCATTGCCATACTTACAAAATAAGGAATCTACTTTGTCCAATCGAACACACCTATTGTGGTCTCTTGGTGCATCTGCAACTCCTGTCATTTATACAGTTTTCTAATTGCAGTTGTAATGTACAAATTTCCACCCATGATTTCAGCTAACCTAAATCCCACGCGGAAACGGAAATAGTTTTATTCGTTAACGACAATTGACACATTTTGGTCGTATGCCACAACAAGTGTTCATGCTACACGTGTAAGTATGCACCAATATTTCTGTATATTCTTAATTGTTTGCATTCGGTGGTTGTTACCATTTTTTAATTACAGAAGAAGGTACTTATTAGACTCGTCAAGTGTAACACAATCTAACAAATATTGACATGCCACCACCACCACCCATGCATCATTAGATGAAATGCAGTCAGGCAGACAGTCAGTCAATGCACTCCATGTTGGTTTGCATATCATTATAGTCAACTCGATTGTATCGTATCAGATCGGCGGCAAACAGGTAGGTAGGCAAAGGTAATAACCATTGTTGTAATGGATGTTGGCAGATGGATGAAGCCACTGGTATTGACACGTGTCGGCTGGTTGGAGCATTAACCCCGTTTTACGATGACGGGGTGGCTGGCTGCCTGGCAGGCACTTCGCTCCTACTGGCTATGAATGGTGCGGCGTAATTATTATTTATAATCTGTTTAAGAGCGGCTATTAACTTTATTAAATATTGTACGAGTAACTATCGCAGTAATGACGAGCACATGTTAATTGTTCATTTGCAGTCAAGCGTACACTGGTCTACATAATAATTTGAGCATAAGTATACGAGTATGGAGTTATGTACGAGTGCAGATTTGCATATAGACATAATACACGTGTCTACCTACTACGTGAACGCAAGCATTCGTGCACAGTGATTCCAAATAGGGATGATCAAGTGGATAGTTATACTTACTCTGAAGAACTTCTCTGAATTCAGAAACATGTCCTAGATACGAATAAAATCAGTACTGCCACTGACAAAATTAGTTGTCTACCAAAGTTTTTTAAAATTCCTACCTAATTGAGTCAAAACCTACCAAAATTTTAAAAAAATTTAGTTTCATCGCAAACAACAGTTAGTTTTATGGCAAATATTTGTATTCCAGATAGACCCTGCTTGAAGTGTAGCGATCTAAAGTTTGTGATCAAAATAAAAGGTCGAAATTGTGGTCAGATCTTAATAAAATAGGGCAGAGTAATTTTTTGGAGCAAGGGCGGACGCTTTTGGCATTGAAAAAACGGTTTAGGAGTAGATGCTCCAACCACATTCGAATTTAATCCTTTAACTTCAAAAGGCACAAAATATAGGGTTATCCATCTTGAGGTATTTTTTCAACAGCCTTTTTTCACAGATTTCGCGTGAGTTGTGTTTCAATTTTTTTCTTTTCAGTATTGTTTGTCATTTCATCATGGAAAGACTTACACCGAAACAACGTCTCAAAATTGTGCAACTATATAATGGAAATGGGCGTTCGGTGGGAAACTGTTTTCGAACCCAATTTTGTTCAGCGATAAGGCACATTTCTGGCCCAACGACAAAGTCAATAAACATAATTGCCGATTTTGGCTGAAAAGCAACCATAAAAGGTTCAAGAGGTGTCATTATACCTTGAGAAAACCACGGTCTGGTGCGGTTTATGGGCTGGTGGAATCATCAAATGATGATGACCGGAACGTAACCGCGAATGGAGCTTGCCGTCGCGCCTTGATATCGCACTTTTTGCTTCCTGAAATTGAAGCCCGTAATATTGACGAAATTTGCATTTAACAGGACGGCTCCACTTGCCCCACAGCTGCTCAAGTAATGCATCTATTAGGAGGTCATTACGAAGAGCAGCCAATTTCAATTTTTGGAACGGTGAGTTGGCCGCCTAGATCGTGTAATACCACAGCTATAGACTTTTTTCTTTCGGGCTACCAGCTACGATTCAGGTTTTGGAAGCCAACATTACGCGTGCCATTAAAGCCATACAGGTCGAAATGCTCGCACAAGTCATCCAAAATTGGACCCCCAGAATGGACACCCTGAAGCGTAGTTGCGGCCAACATTTAAAGGAAATTATATTCAAAAAATAAATGGCATAAAATGTCCTTTCGAAAGAACCAAAAATATTCCACATCTTATTTGATTTTTTGAATTTTTTTTATTTTGAAAAAAAACTTTAGATTGATAACCCGATACATTTAATATCGAATAAGTTAGAGCAAGATCGACAAGTAAGCAGCTCAAAAAAACTTGATTCATGTCGATTTTGGTTTGATGTAGCCCCAGGGCGAAGGTAATACCCGATTTTAGATCCTACAACCAAATGGATTCAAAAACAGTAGTGAAGACTTGTTTTTTCAACTTACTCGCAAAGTTACTTGGTACTGCGAGCTTTTCTAGGAATGAATAAAAAACATAAAATTCCCAAGTGCCCCAAATATCGGTTCGAATAAACCTGTACATATGGGTACCAAATATAAATTTTAACTATTTTAGGGACTCGGAGGGTTGAGATCCTGGTCCCTTTAAACATGGCCATATAGGTACGAGGGTTGCTATATATATTTCTGGCCTAGGCAACGCTAAGTATTGCCGGGCAAGATCTGACATTTCCATTGGAAAGTTTGACATTTTTTAGCATAAACGTACTCAGAATTTTTTGACATACGACCATCACTTGTGTTGTTTACAATGACTAAAAAAATTAATTTGGCAAAAAAATGGAATTAACTCGTCAGCAACTCGTCGTCAACATTTTTCAGCGATAATTGTTTACAACTTTCGACGTGGATTATCACGATAAGAGTGCATCGATGAACATAAATCTTTGTATGGCTATGTGAAAAACAGGTTTTAGGACTTCAACCGTGGCCGACGCTTCAAAAGACGTGTTTAAGATCGTCACAGGTGACGAATGATGGATCTATGCGTATGAGCCTAAAACAAAACAGCAATCGACCGTGTGGTCTTCGAAGACGAGCCAAATCCAACGAAAGTTGTTCGTGGAAGAAGCAAATAGGTCGGTCAATTCTGAATGGTACACCATAATTTGTTTGCCTGAAGCTTTGGAAAAATTCGAAATATGAAAAATAGAAGACGAATTATTGTGCACCATGACAATGCGAGCTCTCACACATCGGCTTTAACCAGCGCCTTTTTGATCGGCCAAAACGTCGAATCAGCCGTTCAGCCCTGACTTGGCATCCAATGACTTCTTTTTATTCCCGCACATCAAGAAAAAAATGCGTGGTCAACGATTTTCGTCGATAGAAGATGCTGTTGAAGCGTTCTAAAACAATGTTTTCGAGGTGTCTCCATCGGAGTGGAAAAAGTGCTTGGTTTGAGCGCATGCAAAAGTGTATAAATCACTTTGTAAAATACTTTGAAAAACAATGAAACCATTTTTGATGATAAATATTTTGAAGAGGTTCAAGAGCTTCCACTTCATCTAGAAAAAACAACGGTTTGGTGTGGTTTGTGGGCCGGTGGAATCATCGGTCCATATTTCTTTAAAAATGATGTCGGTGAGAACGTAACCATCACTGGCGACCGTTATCATGTCATGATAACTGACTATTTGATGCCTGAAATTGAAGCTCGTGATCTCGGTGACATTAGTTTTCAACAAGACGGCGCCACTTCGCACACATCGCATCAATCAATGGATTTATTGAGAGAACACTAAGCAGATAATTTCACGTTTTGGGCCGGTCGATTGGCCATCAAGATCGTGCGATATAACCCCGTTAGACTTTTTTCCGTGGGGATATGTAAAGTCTAAAGTTTATGCGGACAAACCGGCTTCGATTCAGGCCTTGGGGCAAAACATCACGCGTGTCATTCGCCAGTTACCAGTCGAAATGCTCGAACCAGTCATCGAAAGCTGGACTCAACGGAAAAATAAATGCCAAAGACTGTTCTTTCAAATGATAATAAACATTCCCCAGTCAATTTGAATTTTCTATGTTTTTTTCTTAAAAAAAGTAGGTAACCTTGAAATGGAATACGCGTTATAAGGTTAACTTAACCATAAATGAAGATGATTTGGAGTCTACGTTATATAAGGTTAATTTGAACATATTGTTGTTGACTGGTATTTAACAATATTCAATGGTTGAATTTTTTAACCATGAAAATTGCTAATTTTAAATTAAAATTGTTAATATTAAAATAATTATTGTTGTTTTAACAATGCATTATTTTTAACCATGAAAATTGTTAATATTAAAATTTCATAGTTCATTTTTTGAAACGAAATAACAATGAAATTGTTAATATTATTAACTATGAAGATTGTTATAGAAATCATTTTTATTGTTAAGTTAACTAATTATTGGTTACCTCTTTTGACCAGATTTAGTTATTGTTACAATTTTTAATATTGAATTAACCTACTAATTATGTTTTTGTTTCGTTTACATTTATTCGGTCTTTTTTAATTATTATGACATGAACAGTTTTTATTCTGGTTCGAGACCTTTTGGTTGTTTCTTTTTCAGAATCTACTTAAAAATTGTTGAAAAGTATTGGCTGCGGTTGCCAGGCAGACTGTACAGCTTTTTCTAAGCCCGCCAAGGTGTTTCTTCAGCAGTCTTTGGCAACGTTTACTTATGCAAATCAAATGATGTATACGGAAGTACAATTATGATTAATGAGAATTGCCCTTGGCGTATAGTCTTCGAACTGTGCGAAAAGCAATCTTCATATCATTGCGCTATGAGGATTGTACAGCTAGAATTTGCATTTGGAGGTGGTTTTTTTTAAAAGAGCGAGATAAATTGTCTTATGATCTTTCTTACAATTGCAAACGTTCAGAGCAGCAAAGGAAAAAGAGTTGGGGGGACGGATAAGACAGTCGCAATCGTTGGAACTTAACTTAACTTAACTTTGAACTTTGTATAACACAAAGCAGATCAAAAACTTCGATACAACAGAGCCGAATGATCTTCGAATTTTTGTTTATGTCGCACAATTTTTTGCCTCTCTCTTGAAAAAACTAACCTTTTATAATGTTAACTCAACTATTTTGCATGTTCATTTGACCTTATATAACGTTATTTTGTCTTCGTTATCAAACATTTACCATGAAAATTTTAACCAGACACATGGTTAAAAAAGTCATTGTATTTTCGGCTCAGTGTGTTAAAGAACATTCGTTGCTTAGGGTTTGGAGATGTTGAAGTAACGTTCACCAAAACTGCAGTCACCCCAATTTGCAGCTAAAAGACTTTCCGGCTGCTCTCTGGATAATATTTGGATTCTAATAAATGAGATGTTCAATAAAAACATGGTCTCAAATCTGACTATAAAATAAGCACAATATCAATACTTACGATCGCCTGTACCACATTCTGGTGTCGGCTAATAAAACGTTGGAGTATTTTCTCAAGGTTCAGCTGTGCCCGTCGTTGATCTGCCGATCTTGGCACCTGCCCAGTTTATATAGGAGCCAGGACAGACCGGTTCACCAGCCCAATCGGGCCTAGGTATGACCATAGTCGCCTGAAATCTTTAATATTCACCGCTAGGGTAGACATCTCTTTTCTTACAAGCATACTTTCTGTCTGTAAACTTTTGTTTGGAGTCACTGTTTCACAATTCATAAGTAGCCTTGCTCTCATTAGCTATAGCAACTGCATAATTTCAAACACTTTTTTTCTTCTTCAATGGCTCTATTTGCATGCAACTCTTGTAAGCATGAATCTGCCTGCATTGATGCTACCGATTTGATTGGAGTCGAGTTGGTTGCAGGCGAATAATTACACGAATTGCTAATGACTTACCAACCAAATCATGACATAGGCTGAAATGCGCTGACTTATATTCATGCAAGTAACAAATATAAATTAAAACATAAACATGGTTTCGAAATTTTCACCAGAGTCTTCATTATGGTTGGCTAGAGATTGGCTTTTCTAGATAATTGATTATTGTTGGTGTATATTTTAAAAACTTGGTTTTCTTTTGCATTTTACATCTTGAATATCTTGAAAAGAAGCCTGTGAAATTTAAAAATATCCAAATTAATAGTTAAATTTGTCGGCGCCAGAAATAGCCTAAAGTCCAGAGCGAATGAGATGTTAATTATATCAAATAATAGTTCATTATACGCACATTTGGACGATTAAATTGACCGAAAAAATCACAAGGTGCACGATATGTATTTAGATTTGAACGCCCAATTTCATAATAAGCCTGAATTGATTTGAACGTCCATTTTAATAATAAGCCTGAATAA
This sequence comes from Hydrotaea diabolus, assembly GCA_963513945.1. NCBI lineage: Eukaryota > Metazoa > Arthropoda > Insecta > Diptera > Muscidae > Hydrotaea > Hydrotaea diabolus. Next base: position 72,680,296 of record OY740719.1, read on the forward strand.
CTTTAACGCATTGTTCACTTGTGTATCTTTCCATGGTTCAAATTGAGTTAGTCTGAAACTGAGAAATATCAAATGAAATGCAGAAAAAAACTTGACGTGTAGGTGTGGTTCAAATTCAACATAGGCCCTTAAAACTCAACCACCCTTTATCAAATAATGGTATAGTCTTTACCATAGAAAGGAGTGTGTATATAAGTTGGTCATTCCGTGTGTAACATCTCGAAATACTTAATAGACACCATATGTGACGCGCAAAATAGAAAGGGACCTAAGGGTAAAAAGCAGTTTTGTTCAGGAGAGCCGTGTATCTTTGGTGTACCATCACTTTCATAAAACGCGCATATGGGAGGGAACACTTTTGAGGCATGGGATCCGTCTCATTCGATGCTCAGATGTTGTCTACATAAAAAAAAAAGTGAAAATTGATTTTTTTACCCTTAGGTCCCTTTTTCTATGCGCTGTCAAATATAAAGAATATATATTATTGATCAACAGCACGGGTAAGTCCAATCGAAAAGAGCTATAGTCGTTTAATTCGCCAGATATATGTCTTTTATTCGGCACGTATGGAGATGAACCAAAAGGGGAAAAGTTAAACAGGTGAGGTCTTTGGGTCATGTGGCCCTTTATGAGTATCCAGAAACAGTGACATTTTCTCACAAATCCTGAAGATTTGGGCAAATCTAGAACCGTCATTATAGACGCCAAAATAGGTCAAATTAATTACGAACATTTTGATATTAAAAAACAATAAAATATCGTCACAAAACTGATTAAATCTACGATTAGACTAAATTTGAAACGTTGACCCATGGGTTTTAGGCAGTGTAACCATACGTTCGTCATACGTACTCCATTTTTTACCACTGTCCTTCCGTTTTTGACAAAGCGAAATTTGTCCTTTTTTTGCTGCTTACTACGAGGGTTGCTATATATATTTCAGGCCTAGACAACACTAAGTGTTGCCTGGCGTCATCTGACATTTCCATTGGAAAGTTTTTTTAGCATAAACGTACTCAGAACTTTGTGACGTACGACCATCATTTGTGTTGTTTACAGTAACTTTAAAAAATCAATTAGGCAAAAAAATGGAATTAACTCGTGAACATTTTCGTGCGATTATTTTTCACAACTTTCGACGTGGATTTAAACGACAAGAGTGCATCGATGAACTTAAATCTTTGTATGGCGATGGAGCACCATCCTTAAGCACTGCGAAAACCTGGTTTAATGAATTCAATCGTGGCCGACGCTCGCTCAAGACGTTTATTAGATCGTCACAGCTGACGAATCATGGATCTATGATTATGAGCTCGAACCAAAACAGCAATCGACCGTGTGGGTCTTCGAAGACGAGCCAAATCCAACGAAATTTGTTCGTGGAAGAAGCACTTCGAAGCAAAGGGTCGACTGTTTCTTTGGCAAAACTGGTCATGAGGCGACTGTTCCGCTTGAGCAACGTAGTACGGTCAATTCTATGTGGTACACCACAATTTATTTGCCTGAAGTCTGCGGAGAAATTCGAAAAACGAACAAGAGAAGACGACTTATTTTGCACCATGACAATGCGAGCTATCACACATCGGCACATACCAGCGCTTTTTTGACCGGCCAAAACGTCGAATTGATGGGTCATTCGCCTTACAGCCGAACTACCCATTTGGCTGAGATATGGATCGGACTTATGGACTGACAAGGCCTTTTTGTTCAAAAAATGCCGACTCCACTGCGATTCCAATATGGATTTATATTGATGATTTGGCCTGTGTCCCAAAAAAATTACGACTTTTATTCACTGTGGTGTGTGCACACGCAGAGAAAAAATATGGTTAGTATATGGTCACGGCAATAATAATATGTTCTCCGCAATAAAAGTATGTTCGTCGCAACCATAGTATTGTTTTCTGAATTTAATTTTGACAATGGTATGATTGCCGCAATATTCATATTGTTGAAATGTAACAATAGTATTATTGCCAAATTTAGAAATGAAAATATGGTTATAGCAACCATATAAACATGGTTGATGCAACAAAGGTATTGTTGTTTAGAATTTACGTTAACAATAATATGATTACGGCAATCATACCGTATGGTTGCGACTATAAACATAACAAAACAGGTTTTATAGAGAACACATATATGTGTATGCGTATGTTTTTTTTGGTATACCAAAAAAAACACATGCACACGATACAGTGCATGGTTGTTGTCCATTTTAAAAAACAACAACAATCGGAAGGTCGTTTGAGGTATTTTTATTGTGTTTATTTTGTTTGGTGAAATACTCTACTGCCGATTGGCTCTCGTTTTTTTTTTAAATCTGACTGCACTTAAGTATAGCCATTGATCAAGGTTTAATCACATTCGTTACTTGGGGTCTACGGTTGGTGAAGTAGCATTTTCCCAGCTGGCTACTATGGTTGTATGAATAATAGCATGTTTGTGTGTGAATCATACTATGGTTGTGAAGATCACACTATGGTTGTTTGAGAAAAATACTATTGTTCTAAGGATCATAATATGGTTGTGGAGATAATATTATGGTTGAGTGTGAATCATACTATGGTTGTGAGGATCATAGTATGGTTGTGTGTGAATAATACTATTGTTGTGAGGATCATAATATTGTTGTGGCACAACCATATACCCAACAATAGTATGATCCTCTTCGAATATTGTCACTACAACCATACTTTTTTCTGCGTGCATATGGTTCGACCGGGCCTAATGTAACCCAGCTTTTACTTGTTTCATCATATTATTAGATTATTCGAAAGAGCAAACATTCCCATTACACTGTTCTGCAACAAAATCCTCCTTTGAAATTGCTACAATGCGTTCTTTTTAATTGTGTGCAAAAGCTACTGGGAGAGCTCCAGAATTGGAATACAATTGGCAAAATTTATCAACATAAAAAAACAAAATTTTGATTTCTTTTGGCTAAAACTTCTAAATTTGTATATGATTTGTATAAATTATAACTTATTATAATGCATTTCTAAACAATTTATATAGTTTATTTAGTGAATCGGATAAGAATTGCCAAAGTTTAAGGCAAATTAATGAAAAAAGACAGAAAAATTTCATGTTCACGGTATCTCGAAAACTACACGTGGTGGGGTAAAACGGACATTCAATTCGGATTCAGGATCAGTTAATTTTGTCTAAAGGAGGGTTCAAAAGTAAATTTTTGCAAAACCGTGCTATTTATCGAATAAAGTTTTATTCATGTGAGTGCCTTGTAAAGTCCCTGTTTTCAAAGACTTTGGTGGCTCAGTCTTATGAATGGCTGGATCAATACTAGCCTTAAAAACCCGAATCGTTAATGGATTTTTCGTCTCTGCAGAGCTCAGCGTCCCCGTTTTTTTTCCCAATTTTTACGGAAAATTTATGTAAATGTGACAAACGTCAATAATTTTTTCAATAGGAAATTGGGCCACAGATCAATATCTAATTTTAAATTTAAAAGTGTGTTTTATTCTACTTATATATAAATACTTTGTATACTAGAAATAATTATCTTTTTTAAGTTGTCTTAATTATATTTTTTATCAAATCCTAATGGAAAATTAATTCACGCCGTTAATCAAAATTAAGTTTTCGAAATCTACACAAACTACCTATCTCTGAGGGTGAAGTGTCTTCTCAAGGACCACTTGCGAGTTTTCCGATCCTCCGATGCTTCTTAAAATAACTAAAAATGCACTTTGTTAGAAAAGATGATCTCACGAGCAGAATCGTTGTGCATTTCGAGCTCCTTTTGACCCAAACCGTGTAAACCCAAACATTATTTTCGGGGTGTCGAAAGAAGCCCCTGATAAATATCCGATTTTTATGTAAAAGATTGTACCATTCATTGTTGGTTATGCGATGATTGACTTGTGCGTAACGAGTCCTTCAGATGTTTGTTGCCCAGTGTTATTGATTTTACCAAATGTCTATATTCATGTTGAAAATTGTGTGTAAAGAATTTAATTTGCTATCCGCAAATTATATAATTTATATAATCCGCTAAAATGATTGATGTATCTTTCAAAGCATATCCATTATTCTGAGAATTTTCAAAATCAAACTATAAACATTCTTTATACTAAAACATACATACATTTGTCTGTATGTGTGTATATAAGTACATGCATGATGGCGTTTGTTTAATTAACAATAAATAAGAACGTAATACGAATCGATATTCGTCTTGTAAAAGTTTTCTGAACTGAAAATATTTTATTATAACATCCTGGCGCTCAACAACATAGCATCCAAGATTCAAACATGCCCGAGGCAAGAGTAGACAGCGGCCCTTAAGAAAGAATACCATTCTCTCTTGCTCAGATGATTTGGGGGAGAATCTGGATATTGTTGGGCTTAGCCTGTTCGCCGCATCCCACCTCTGATTCAAGTGGTCCAGCGTGTTAGCCAGACGCTTTGACACAGTTTTCGCCGTTAACGCTCCGCCAGTTCGGTATCGTAACTATTGAGTTATTTTTCTTAAATAGATTACAGTATCGATATTCACCGACTTTTTTTAATTTTTAAATGTGACCTCCATCAGACGACTTTAAATATGTAGAGATCGAAGCGTTTGGCTGTCTCTGAGTACATAAGGGCTGCTATATATATTTCTGGCTTAATAATGAAAATGTGAATATTTATCATCAAAAATGGTTTTATTGTTTTCAAAGTATTCTCCAGCATGATTTATACACTTTTGCAAGCGCTCAAACCAATTTCCAAGCACTTTGTCCACTCCGATTGAGAACCTCCAAAACATGGGTTTTGAACGCTTCAACATCAACTTCTGGCGATGAAAATCGTTGACCATGCATTTATTTCTTGATGTGCGGGAATAAAAAGAAGTCATTGGGTGCCAAGTCAGGGCTGAACGGCGGATGACCCATCAATTCAACGTTTTGCCCGTTCAAAAAGGCGCTGGTTTAAGCCGATGTGTGAGAGCTCGCATTGTCATGGTGCACAATGATTCGCCTTCTCTTGTTCGTTTTTCCAATTTCTCCAAAGACTTCAGGCAAACAAATTGCGGTGTACCACTCAGAATTGACCGTCCTACGTTGCTCAAGCGGAACAGTCGCCACATGACCAGTTTTGCCGAAGAAACAGGCGATCATTTGCTTCGAAGTGCTTCTTCCACAAACAACTTACGTTAGATTTGGCTCGTTTCGAAGACCCACACGGCCGATTGCTGTTTTGTTTCAAGCTCATACGCATAGATCCATGATTCGTCAACTGTGACGATGGTATAAACGTCTTTAGAAGCACCGCAATCGTATTTTTTTCAAAATTTCTTTGCACCAATCGACGCGAGCCTTTTTTGAGCGATTGTCAAACCGTGCGGAATCCAACGAGAACAAACCATTTTTACGGCTAGGTGTTCATGCAATGACGAATGTATGCTGGCAAAAGAAATGCCCAAGGATGGCGCTATCTCACGGTATGTCACATGACGATCTTGCATTATCAGTTCATGCACGGCATCAAAGTTCTCTGACACAACGACCGGTTTTGGACGACCTTCGTCTTCGAGCGAGAGTCGGCCACGATTTTCACAGTGCTACATCGCCATACAAAGATTTAAGTTCATCGATGCACTCTTGTCGCGATAATCTACGTCAAAAGCTGTGAAAAATGGCCGCACGAAAATGTTCACGAGTTAGTTCCATTTTTTTGCCAAATTGATTTTTTAAGTCACTGTAAACAACACAAATGATGGTCGTACGTCAAAACGTTCTGAGTACGTTTATGCTAAAAAATGTCAAACTTTCCAATGGAAATGTCAGATGGCGCCAGGCAATACTAAGTGTTGCCTAGGCCAGAAATATATATAGCAACCCTTATTAGTTAAATATAAGTAGCTATAAGGCATCTCATTTTGCTTAAAAATTTCGTAATATAACAAAGCCAATAGAATTTATTATAACTACCGTACAAAAAACCAAACGTCTCACTTGCTTATATATGCGGACCGCATTACCAAAAGGATAGAGCTAGAGAATGGGACTAATCTAAATGAAGCAATATAAAACTTATATTTGCAGTTTCTTTAAAAGAATTTGTGTACTCGTACATCGATTCTGTTTTTAATACGTAGATTGGTTTTGAAAAAAAAATAAAAACAGGCTATGCAAGCAAATATATGCAGATTCTTATAACATAAATGAAAAAACTGTTATACAACACGTTTATTCTACCATATGACTTTTAAGCAAGAAAACTTGCAAAAGCAGATAAAGCTACTCGTACGAGTATTATAACGAATCATTGGCGTTATGAGCTATCAGGGCTATCGTCGTTTTTAAAAAATCGTCAAAATCGTTATTATAAAAAATATAAATCTCCGCAAACAAGTTAGGCAATTTTTACATTAAAAGATTACGTATTTTTAACGAGTGATTGAATGCTCTCACAGGCTATACGATCAGAGTTCTTGTTGATTCTCAAATGCGAAATATAGTCAGCGAAGAATTTATATAAAAAATACACCACTTGTTAGATATGTTTTGTTCTGATAAGGGCCGACTTATCAACACAAATTTGGTGCTTATTATGCCGACCTGCCCTGCACTCATCTTCCAACTATATTTAAATAATTTAAAGTGTTCACTTTAATATTTAATTTTGAGTAAAAAGCGCTAACTTCAATTTTAAAGTTTTCGCTTTATTATATGTAGTGTCAGTTTATTATGATAAGTGTTCACTTTGACATTTAAGGTGTTAATTTTATATTACGAGGGTTGCTATTTATATTTCGGGACCGGCAGTAAAACACAATAATTTATCATTGAAAAATGTTTTATTGTTTTTAAAAATAATCTCGATTAAGTTCAATACACTTTTGAATGCGCACAAACCAATTTTCCAAACACTTTTTCCACTCCGATTGAGACATTCCCAAAACATGATTTTTGAACGCTTCAACAGCTGTTTCGAGCTATGAAGAACGTTGACCACTCATTTTTTTCTTGATGCTAGGGAATAAGAAGAAATCATTGGGTGTCAAAATAGGGCTGTACAGTGGATCGTTTTAGATGATGTGTGACAGCTCGCATTGTCGTGATGCAAAATGATCCGTCTTTTCTTATTATCTTTTCTCATTTCTTCGAACACTGTAGGTTGTGTACCACTCAAGGCGCTGTGGCTTTGTGCCACTAAAGGCACTGTGGCAACATGACCGGTTATACCAAAAAAACGCAATCATTTGCTTCGATGTACTTCTTCCACGAACAACTTTTGATGGAAATGCACGAAAATGTTCACGGGTTAATTCCATTTTTGACTGCGAGGAATTTTGCAACACACTGTAAACAAAACAATTCAATTACAAAACGTTCTGAGTGAAGTTATGCTAAAAAATGTCAAGTTTCCAATGGAAGTTCCACTTTGCATCTGGGAACACAAGTATTGTCAGGACCCGAAATATAAGTAGCACCCCTTGTTCATATGGCCAAATCACGTTTTTCGAACTGCTTTTTGTCGAGTGCTAAACGGCAAACAGCTGATTTGGGTTCATCTAACTACCCTCAGCTGAACTAAAACCGAGTCTATCAAAAACATAAGCATTTAAGTTCAAATTTTGTTTTATATATGTAACACTCTTTGCTTTCATTTAGTCGAACAGAACTGTTAAAACCCACTCACTTGTTTTTTATATAGGGTGATCCATCTAGAGGTATTTTTTCAGAACAAAAATAATATAAAAATTTAAATCAAGTGTGGAATCTTTATTAGTAATTTGAATGGACATTTTATGGCATTTATTTTTTGAATAAAATTTCCTTCAAATGTTAGCCGCAACTACTCAGGGTTTCCATTCTGAGGGTCCTATTTTGGATGACTCGTTCGAGCATTTCGACCGGCATGGCTTTAATGACACGCGTAATGTTGGCTTCCAAAACCTGAATCGTAGCTGGTTTGTCAGCATAGACTTTAGACTTTACGGAATCCGAAAGGAAAATGTCTAAAGGTGTGATATCACTCGATCTAGGTGGCCAACTCACCTGTCCATAACGTGAAATTAGCATCTTTTCGAAATGACCTCTTAATAGATCCATTGTTTGAGCAGCTGTATGGCAAGTGGCACCGTCCTGTTGAAACCAAGTGTCGTCAAGATTAGGGCATTGATTCCAGGTAGCATAGAGATCAATATCATGGCGCGATAGCGAGCACCATTCACGGTTACGTTCCGACCATCATCATTTGATGATTCCATCAGCTTATAAACCGCACAAAACCGTGGTTTCTCTGGGTATAATGGCACCTCTTTAACCTCTTCTTGTTGCTTTTCAGCCCAAATGCGGCAATTTTGTTTATTGACTTTGCCGTTGAGTCAGAAATGGGTCGATTTTGGTCGAAAACAGCGGATTTTCCCGTTTCTCACCGAACGCTCATTTCCATAATACAGTTGCCAACATTTTAAGGAAATTATTTTCAAAAAATAAATGGCATAAAATGTCCTTTCAAATTACCAATAAAGATTCCACACTTGATTTGAATTTTTATATTTTTTTATACCTCTAGATGGATCACCCTTTATATTGACTTGTCATTTGTTTGCTTTCTATCACAGCAGCTGATGTCATTAAAGAAAGGCAGAGTGGCATTTACTATAGGATATTCACAATAATATGAGGGTTGCCAGATCAACAAATTTTGAACAAACAATGCAGTTTCTTTCGTTATAACGTAATGCCCGTCGAATCAAATCGAGCGAGATACATGAACCTAATTCCACTCGAAAGTGAGTGACTAGGTTTCATTCGACTAGGTTTTGATTCGAGCACAGTGAACAGGCCGTTCAAGTCGAGCTCGAATATTTTTGGTAGTTACAAACATAAGTTATGAAACGAATTTGCACGGTTTGACAATATTTTAAATCGTGCGTTTTCACTTTTCAGCCGAAATTTTCGAAAACAGTTTCGAATTTAGGAAAATTAATAATCAAAGATCATTAATTGGGCGAATAAATCAGCCTTTAAGCAGCATATCGAGCCCATCTCTCAGATTTGAGAACAGCTCTCCGTTCGCCCATTACTAAGGCCTCATTCATAGAATAAGTCGGCTTAGAAGGCCTTGCCAGTTGCACCGCCGGCAGCCTGGTGCTCATTACCACATTAACAATTATTCAATAATGTTGGTACGTCGTAATTCATTGTTAAATTATTCAATGTAATGCAATTCATTGTGAACATGAACGGGCACACTCTTACGGCCCCAACCATACAAACACACATGCATAAATGAACGCACACATAGAATGCGTAATGCGTGTATGGACATAAATCCGAACATTGAAAACTGGTCATTTCTAGAATTGCGAATTGCATCGATTATAAACGTAACGAATGCATATTTTCCATTTATGGTCATACATTCATTCATTGGGCGATATTGGAACTGGCTGCTGATGCCTGTTGCCAAATGCCACTTCAGGAATGAAGAGTGTTGCAGGCATAGTTGCAGCATCACACATGCGCTTTGTGGTGGGGCAGCGCTTTGACGCTGGAACATGGTTTAAGGCATGCCATTCTGCTGAACGGTAGCCTAATCTTCATCACACATGGTACGTGGCATGTGCTCCCAATGTATGCGAGGATGTACAGAGGACGATGCACGCATTTCGGATCGGTGACTTGCGTCCCTAGAGCTGTAAGCGCGATTCATTTTGCACCTTTGTGATGGCGCTGTTGCAATTGGACATGGATCAAATGAAGGTACAGATAACTCTGTACGTCTGAAGTGTGGTGTGTGTTGTGGCCGCGTGGCACCGGTGACTGATCCGATTCTGTTTATCATGAAACGATGAATGTTGCCTGGAGAATATCAGAACACGCACAGTGGCTCAAACTTCCTCTGGGCGACTAATTCGACTTGTTTTCCTATCGTTAAAGGAGGGAACACAATTTACAAGCACCCCTAATAGAGTGTCCACAAAAGTAGGGGTTTTCAGAAAACCAGCATTTCGGGTCAGATTTTCGGAATCGTAACCCAAATGCAAAAAAAATTATTTCTGTATGGAACTGTATAGACTTTTTAAAAGCCATATGACCATGGATATGGAAAGCCATTTTATGAACCCCAGACAATAATTACAATATCAAAAAATAATCCAATACGACCTAATTGGTCCAATATTAGTTGTTTGTTAATCGAAATTTACCACAAATTTGATTGAAATCTGAATTAAAATAGATTTCTAAGAGTGGTTGTATGTTATATCGGGAGTGATCTGTGCTCAGGGGTATTCGAAAATGTAAACCGGTATAGCCAATTCGCATCTGAGCTGGTTACTAATTGATCTTTATAACCTGTACCCAGTTTTATCAATATTGGATGTACTATGTGGCTTCTAGAGCTAAAGATATAAAATCGATTGAACATATGTGTTTGAGGTATATCTTAATTTTAACTGATTTTTATAAAAGTCAACAGCCTTTATCCAAAAAACTTAAAAAGATCGGACAACAATTGCGACTTGTAGTTTGAAAACAAGCTTTAGAAAGAGAGCAGTTGAACTGATATCGTAAAATCGAGCCGACAGCTGATTCTTAGTCGAGCGGTACACTTAAAGGTGGGTCTAGCTTTATTATTTGTGGTATTTGCATACAGGGTGGCTGATAAAAGCTGCTACCAAAAAAAAATTAATAACTGTTTTTTTATTTAATGAATCTGGTTTTTATTTGGAGGGTGGCTGATGAAAGCCGCTACCAAAAAAAGTTTAAATAACATTTTTTTTATTTAATGAATCGGGTTTTTATTTTGCAGATTGATTTTTAGATTTAACTCAAATGGATAACTGGGACACTGAAACACTGCCACGCACTGGAGTCCGTAGTTTTGGTTCAAAGAGAGTATAGGCGCACGTTTGGCGAAATCCTCCAAGCAGACCATAATGACTCTTGTTAACAATTTTGGCGAGCATGGGACAGTCAACAGAAGACCTTACCATCGAAACCCTTCTCTTTGGACGGAGGAAACAATCGCTGCTGCCATGCAAAACAAGAGTTTCGACAAGAAGCTTATCTTCTCAAATGGATAAAAGCAGACAGTCATTGCAGTCAGTTATGCACAAAGATTTGGACTTATTCCCATATGTAACAGCGCATAGAGAAAGGGACCTAAGGGTAAAAAAAATCAATTTTCACTTTTTTTTTGATGTGGACAACATCTGAGCATAGAATGAGACCGATCCCATGCCCAAAAGAGTTCTCTCCCAGAGATATGCGCGTTTTATGAAAGTGATGGTACACGAAAGATACACGTATTTAAATCTTTAAAATGACTCTCCTGAACAAAACTGGTTTCTACCCTTAGGTCCCTTTCTATTTTGCCCACAGATACTCCGTGAGACGGGAATGCATCCACTTCGTGTCACAGTGTGGTGTGCATTTTCATTAGGTTGCATTGTCGGGCCCTACTTCTTCGAAAAAAAACGGTCACACCGTTACGTTTAGTGGTGACCGTTACTTGAGCATATTGGGAGAGTTTTTCTATCCAGAACTACGCCGATTGAGACGTTCTTTTAACTCTGTGTGGTTTCAGCAAGATGGTGCAACTCCTCACATAGCCCGGCCTATTATGGCAGAATTGCGACGAAAATTTCGCAATAAGCTGATATCCAGAAACTCCACATTCCGATGGCCACCAAGGTCGCCTGACCTTACCGCACCTAACGTTGTCTTGTGGGGTCTTGTGCGAACTGAAAGTCTACAAAGCAAAACCAACAAACTTGAATGAACTGAAGCAATTCATTCGAGAAACAATTGCGGCAATTCCTGTCTCAACTCTCCAAGCAGTAATAAACAACTTTTTGATAAGATAACGCACATGCATTAACGAGCATGGGACATTTAAATTTCATTACTTTAAAACTTATTAAGTTATATTTAAACTTGAAAAAAAAAATAATTCCATATACTGAAAAAACAGTTATTTGAGTTTCTTAATGTAGCAATATTCATCAGCCACCCTGTACTTTGTACTTGAATACGAGGTTGCCATTTATATTTCGGGTCCGGACAATACTAGTGGTCCCAGATGCTCCCAGAAACTTTGACATTTTTTAGCATAACTTCACTCAGAACGTTTGTCATTTGAGGGCGAATCGTTTTGTTTACAGTGTGTTGCAAAATTCCCCGCAGTCAAAAAATGGAATTATCCCGTGGAATTATTTTCGTGCGATCATTTTTTACGATTTTTGGCGTGGGTTATCGAGACAAGAGTGTTTAAATCAACTTGATTCGACTTTTGGCGATGAAGCACCATCAAAACCACTGTTAATCGATGGTACCAAGAGTGCGGTCTCGGACGCCTTTCGCTCCAGGATGAATTTCGTGAAGGACGTCCAACTTCGTTCACTTTGCCAGAAACCATCGATGCTGTGCGTGAACTGATTAAGCAAGACCGACATGTGACAGACCGTGAGATTGAGGCATCATTGGGCATTAGTATGACAAGCATAAATAAGATATTGCATGTTCATTTGGCCGTGAAAAAAAATTGTTCTCGTTGGATTCCACATAATATGACGAATGCCCAAAGAATGGCTCGTATGGATTGGTGCAAAGAGATATTGAAAAAGTATAACTTACCGCAGCTCAAAAACATTCACATTGTCACAGGTGACGAATCATGGATCTATGCATATGAACTCGAAACAAACTAGCAATCGACTGTATGGGTCTTTCAAGACGAGCCAAACACAACAAAAGTTGTTCGTGGAAGCAAATGATTGCTTTTTTTCGGTATAACCGGCCATGTTACCTTTAGTGGAACGTAGGACGGCCAATTCTAAGTGGTACACAACCACCTATTTGCCAACAGTGTTCGAAGAAATGAGGAAATATAATAAGAGAAGACGGATCATTTTGCATCACGACAATGCGAGCTCTCACACATCAGCTGGAGCGATAAACTATTTGACCACTCAAGATGGCGAATTGATGGGCCATTAGCCGTACAGCCCTGATTTGGCGCCCAATGACTTTTTCTTGTTCCCTAGCATCAAGAAAACATTACGTCGTCAACGTTTTTCATCTCCCGAAGCAGCTGTTGAAGGGTTCAAAAATCATGTTTTGGAGGTGTCTCAATCTGGGTAGAAAAAGTGCTTCGAAAATTGATTTGTGCGCATGCAACAGTGTATTGATCAATAATAGAATATTTTGAAAAACAATAAAACCATTTCCAATGATAAATTATTGTGATTTTATTGCCGGACCCGAAATATAAATAGCAACCCCCGTATTATTGATGTTCTTTGCTTTTACTTAGTTCAACAAAAAAAGAAAAAAGAAAAACAGAAATCCCGACAGCAAGAGACCATGTAAACCGAAACGTTAGGTTCAAGCTATTTCGGATATTGCATTGCAATTCCCCTGTGTAAACTTTAGAGATCTTTTCAGGATATAGAGCGATGTACCCAAGTGGTTTGAAATTAAGTTTGATATTTTATCTGGGGTAGAACCAACACGTTCCAAATCAAGTGAAATATGTAAGGTAGTCGCTCCTCTGAGCAATTTATCTGCCTTATCGTTTCCTGGAATGTTCCTGGAGTGATTGGCCAACGCGCTAAGGGATGCCCCACAGTTGTTGACTTAAGAATGCGGATTGTAGAGATTTATCATTCCTACTAACGGCTGCTTTGATTTTTCCTACCACAATTCCACGACAGGTGCTGCTATGGAACGGATTGACCCGAAGCAGCAATTCTTCTAGATGAATATTGATATATGGCTAGGATCCACAGAAAAGGGTAATGACTCTCCACTAGCGGGTTCTCCTGTTTACTGTTCTTTAGAAGAACGTGAGACCAAGAGTGGAAATTATTCGTCTTTCGATGAGTCTTAGTCGAAATCAAACGTCGGTTATAGATAAAAAGTGGGCCCTAATGTCTATAATGACAACTAGAGTTTATAGATTTCTCTATGTGGCTTATTCTAAAGCATGAGGTGATTGATGTTTTCCATAAATGTGACCTTCTCTGTGAAAAGGGACCTAGTGTGTGAAAATGGAGTTTTGAGAAAAACGCATTTAAAGTTACATAACGCATTATCACTGTGAACACATCTTCAGTTGGGAGATGCGATTTGGTATGGTTAGTTATGATTGGGTGCCGACTTTGGTGACGTCATGCATTTTGTTTCGCTTTTAGTGTGACAATACCTTTGCTATTGTTGCTACCAAACGAATTACCTCCACTCATTGCACCAAGCGGTTTATCGTTACATCGCAAATGGTATTTGTATGGGTCTTATGTACTGATTCACAGTAACGGGATTTTGTAGCTCCTGAACCGAGTGAACCCAAAGTGAAAAAAATCGAAAAAGAAATCAGAACCTGCCAGCAAGAAAAAAATCAAAGCACCGGATCACGAGAAAAAGAAAGCTGCAGTCAAAGCGCCGAAAAAAAACTGATATCGTCAAACGGAAGAAAATCGAAATACCAGATCACGAAACTCAGAAAAAAACGCCCAAACTCCAAAAAAATACGAAGACTGACGAAAAAAAAACAATTTAAAACTAAAAAATCAAAAAGAGTAAAATTTAAATGTTTTTCTCATTTTTTTCCAAGTTCGTTTTGTACGTTTTTATGGGGTAAATAAATTTTTATCAGAAATCTATCTCAATCCAAAGAATCTACTCTTTAGTCCAAACCCGTTTTGTGACACATTAGGTCCCCTTTCTCGGAGAAGGTCACAAAAATTAAAATTTTATTTTTCCCATTTCAAAGCATATCCTTGGCAACGGCACTATAAAATTCGGCCTAGCCAAACTAAATGTCAATTTAACTTCTTTGTGGTGCTAAAGCGCTTTTATTTGTTCGAACCACTGTGCGGTGTTGTCCATCTTTGCCATCACTCTGTTGGTCGGTCACTTAACAAATCATGACTCTCAACTAACTGAGTTAGCTGTTTGTGGTAATGATGTGTTGATGATGTCTATCTGGAGATGCTTAAGATGCGCCCGTAGCCATTCTAGGAGTGGGTAATAAAAAATATGATATGCCACAAAACATACATAAATAATAAGCACAGCTCCAACATACACACGCGCGACTATCGCTACACTCTAGAGCTAGGTGGATGGGCGGAGCGGGGGTAGGAGTAGCATCAACATTCTACAGCGCGTGCTATACGACGACGCATAATCATCATGGGGGCATGAGGCTGACTGGCTGCCTGGCTGGCAGCTTGTGCAATTATATGCGCATGCGCCCCATCTCGCCAGCATTCGCCTGCTTAGGGATACAGATGTGCAATGCATCGCTAAGTTGGGATGCTGCATTTCAATGATTCTCTTTGGCGTTTTTTGCTCGCCATGCCGGCAGTGCAGTGCGTCGTGGTGATGTTTTTTGCGTGTTGCACTTAAAGTATTTTGTAATGTTTATTCAATAAACCT
Organism: Hydrotaea diabolus; assembly: GCA_963513945.1. Classification (NCBI taxonomy): domain Eukaryota; kingdom Metazoa; phylum Arthropoda; class Insecta; order Diptera; family Muscidae; genus Hydrotaea; species Hydrotaea diabolus. The sequence continues at coordinate 72,695,703 of OY740719.1, forward strand.
GCCGCATCTTTGCAGCTCCAGCTGCTCGGCATTCCCTGCACCGCGGACGGACGACGGCCGGCCGGCCATTCAAACGCAAGCGGCAACTGTGCGTTTCCTACCGTTAACGTGTTTATGAACTTGTTGCATTGCCTGATCGTTGTGGCTGGTGCGTTGTGATGCTGCCTGCCCCTTGCTAAACAGTTGCATTCTTTGGCATTTGTTGCATTTTTTTCATGGAAGAACAACAAGGCTGAGGAATGTTTGTTGGTGCGTGTTTGGCACATGTTACTAACTTACTTACATGCAAGCCGACTACGGACGGACTGACGTGGACTGACGGACTAGCTGGCAGGCTGACCATGATGTATTGCAGCAGGCGATTACGTATGAACGGCTTGCTTCCTTGTGTGCTCCTGCCTGCCTTCAGTTACACTTGAATTAAATGCGGCTGCAAAAATGTACGGGATGCATTCCTCTTCTTTCGCGTTTTTTTTTATTTTTTTGTTGAGCGGCAATTTTCTTTTCTTGCATTTTCTGGTTTCTGTGTAGCGTTGGCTGCTGTGCTCATAATGAGGCCGATGATGTATTCCGAGTGCCACAAGTTGCTAAATTCACGCATTACAATTCATTTTTATGTGGCGCTACAGAAAGTGGGCGGTGTGTGTTGGGTGTTTTTCGATGGCTTGAGACATAATCCAAGGGATGCGGATCAGGGATGCAAATTATTTCAGAATTCGAGTTGGATCTGTGTAGATAAGGCCCGAGCTACTGGTTCGGGTTTAAAAATGTTTTTTCAGTACTTTTCAACAGTGGTTCTGGATCGGTTGAATAGTTCAAAAATCATAGAAAAACACTTTTTTCTTGATGTTATTTTTATTTTTCACAATAACCGTAAATCAAATTAGGGGTAAGTACCTAAAACCTAAAAAAGTAAGGTTAATTTTTCAAATTACTTATATACAAAACATGCACACAAATGCGAACTCCTGTAAAAAAAAGCTTCATTGCATTGTTTTTGCGAATCGGACCAGGTTTTTTTTTTAATTTTTTGCGGTTTTTGGTTCGGCTCTAGTTTTTTTTAATAGTGGTCTGTTTAAGGTTCGGTAAATATGATTCGGCTCAAATCCGGTTCAGCTCGATTTGCCAGGCTTTGTACACTTATATTATGCAGGTGATTTAATCGGCTTTACAGATTTGTCGCCTTAAAGACTTCAGCATTTACGTGATAGAAGACCCTGTGAGAAGCTGAAACAGACGACGTGCGCAGCCGAGTTAAATAATTTACTTCGTATGAACCCGAGTACACCAGAATATGTAATAAAAACCAAATGGGCAATGAACAGTGGCTTAGGATAGACACAACTAACTTCATTAATAGATAAAAATTAAATACTGCATTTCACAGTCCTAAAACTGAATGAAGCCCACAAATATGTGGGCATAGTTTTAGACTTGAAATCTACCTGAAGCATATTACTGAAGAATAAATATATGGTACATGCACATGCAGAGAAAAGACATGGTTACTACATGGTCACGGCAATAATAAAATGTTATCCGCAATAAAAAGTATGTTCGTCGCAACTATAGCATTGTTAACTGAATTTAGTTTTGACAATAGTATAATTGCTGCAATATTAATATTGTTGAAATGTAACAATAGTATTATTGCCAAATTTAAAAATGAAAATATGGTTAAAGCAACAATATTAATATGGTTGGTGCGACAAAAATATGGTTGGTGCGTTTTATGTTAACAATAATATGATTACGGCAATCATACTGTATGATTGTAATTGTTCCTCATTTCAATATGCTTTTAAGACCAAATGTTATTGGTACGGATCTAATGCAATAATAGTACTTTTTTTTTTATCGAAATCAACATTTTTTGAACGAGCTGCTTTGGTTTTGTTTAACTGAAATATTTTTAATAAAAACGCTGACGTTTATTTAAACTTATTTTTTCTACCGTGAAATAAATCACTCCTATTATTTTTAATTTAATATATTTTTGAATAATTTTCGAAATTCAAATCTATTGTCGACAACTTAAACAAATTCTAATAAATTATGTTAGGAATCATCGTATAATTGTGTGTGACCATACCATGTTTGTAGGGATCATAACATGGTTGCGTGTGAATCATACTATGGTTGTGAGGATCATATTATGGTTGCATGTGAAACATCTTATGGTTGTGAGGATCATACAATGGTTGTGTAGATCATATTATGGTTGAGTGTGAATCATACTATGGTTGTGGGGATCATAGTATGGTTATGTGTGAATCATACTATTGTTGTGAGGATCATAGTATGATTGTATTTAAATCATACTATTGTTGTGAGGATCATAATAATGTTTTAAAACAACCATATACCCAACAATAGTATTATCCTCTTCGAATTATGTCACCACAACCATACTTTTTTTCTGCGTGCAGAGAGTCATTTGGAAAACAAAAAATTCTACTTTGGACCATAGAGATTTATCTAAAGGGTGGTTTAATTTTATGGGCCGATATTGATTTTGAATAAAACACAAATTATTTAGGAAATTATTGTCATTTCTTTTTATTATGAAACTCGTAATATTGGTATGGTTCAATAATGTATGGAACAAAATATCGGCCAGATGGCCGCCACGACCTCGGCGGTACACCTCCATCCGATGGTCCAAATTTTCGATGACGCTGAGGCATAATTGCGATTCTATAACGTATTATCTCATCCTTTAGCTCTTGACTTGTTGACTTTTAAATAACCCCAAAGAAAGTAGTCCAACGGTGTCAACTCTCATGATCTTGGCGGCCAGTAAACATCTCCACGACGTGAGATAACACGACCATTGAATTTGTCGCGCAAAAGAGCCATTGTTCCGTTAGCTGTGTGGCAAGTGGCACCGTTCTGCTGGAACCACATATCGTTCACATCCATATCTTCCAATTCGGGCCATAAGAAGTTCGTTATCATCTCACGATTGCGAACACCATTCACAGTAACCGCCTGACCGATGGCAATTCTGCTTATTGACGAATCCACTGAGGTGAAAATGTGCCTCATCACTGAAGATGATTTTCTTTAAAAATTAATCATCCACTGTTGTCATTACTTGTCACCATTCTGACCATTGTATCTTTCCATGGTTCAACTAAGAAATAACAAATGATATGCAGAAGAAAACTTGACGTTTAGATGTGGTTCACATGCAACATCGGCCCTTAAAATTTAACCACCCTTTAGAAAATGTGCAGCTGCAGTTGTTGTCCGAAACCGACACGCTTCAATAAAAGCCCTATAGGCATAGCTTAGCTAAGTGGAAGGACAAACTTCAACTAAATACCTACTTTACATTGTAACGACCACAAATTTCGAAATCATTCCATTCCGATAATAGATGATATTCACAGAAGTTTCACAACCAGGGAAAGGGGGTGGAGTGCAAATAGGCTTAGGACTTTTGCTCTAAAAAAATGTCCTGAAAAAAGTGTGTTTCATGCGGATATTCCTTTTAGACATGGCGTACAAGTAGAATTCGAAGCAAAGTGTAGCCCCTCGAAGTAGGAATTCTCTGTGGAAAGCTTTGTGTTGATCAAGGATTTTTTCCGTGAACTAGGATTCTTGACTAAACAGCAATATTATAAGCTCCTTAAGAAAAAATCCCAAAACGATTCAAATTATACGAGTTTTGGCAAAGTAAACTGAGCACTCTGAGCACTGTCATTTCTGAACACTGTGCGGTTTAGCTATATGTCGGGATGACTTAGAAGCTGCTAGAAAGGATGTAGTAGCAGATAAGTTATATCATATAGAGAAGTCCATTAAAATGCTTTGGGGCTATAGCTTGGCGTTCTAACGTAAAAGCTTTATTCTTTTCATAGCAAACTAATTGCTATTGTTGAGCTTTTGCCTTTAAACGCCCCGTCAAAGCACAACACCATTTAAATGTTACTTATCTCTATTGTAAAACTTCTCTGGCATTAGTACGACTGGCCAAGTCTGCATAAAGAAGGGTCAAACAGGGTCATCTGATGTCTCACGGGTGAAACCACGAATTCCCACGTGCCGGATAAAAAAACATCTCAGATATGTAGTCTTTTATATTCCTTGTTTCGTTGTATTATTTAAAACTTCTTCATCCTAGGGTCATAATGAAGCAGTGAATACTTATTTATTACTAGTTGAGCATCTGTCCCTGATCATCTATTCATGAATTTAGAATAACTTTTTGCACTGCTAAGTATCCTTGTTATATGATCGGTTTCCTACTTTGGAGTCAATCCTACCAAAACAGAACTAAATTTATTCTTGAGTGTAATTAAGATACTGCCCTTCGCATTCTTAAAACTAAATGAAGCAAACCTGCAGATCATATAGGAAGCATAATACCTGGACATTGTTTTGGACCCTCAACTTACCCGGCAGCGGAATACTCAAAAAAGGATGGATGGGCCTTTTATGCGGGTAGGAAGTCATTTGAAGTCATAATATGCTCGGTAACCTACTTAAAAATTTATTAGATCGTATTTTTGAACATCCATATTCAATATTAGGCATCAACACTAACCACGCATTCTGCTCAAACCTCAGGCTGTATAGAAAACTTAAGCCCGCTGTGGATATCCTGGTACGGTTAAAACAGTTCGTTAACTCTGGACTTGAGTTTTTCACACAGCCTATTTGAGAATATCTTATGGCACATGTGTTAGTTGAAGCCTTCACAATAATCTAAACAACCTTTAGAGCGATCATTCAAAGGACCTTTTAATAAATACCGCACATTGTAATTCATGCTGTAAAAGGAGAAACTCATTTCGCTTCATAACGACAAGAATTCCATTAAAATTAACAGAGAAATATCGCATGTTTATTAAAAGTCGCATATTTTTATTTCAACATCAGCGTGTCGTGGCGGCCGGTTGGTTGAGCTCCTTCGAAATCTTCCATGTTTTTGTGACAAATGTGCTAAACGTACAATTAAAGTTCCTTTACAACATTGCCAGTCGGAGAGACATATATATTTGAGGGTGGTATAATAAGGCTGGTTGCAAGAAATTGTTCTAAAATATTTGGGTAGTAACATACATAGATGGGAAAGTTTTGACGTATCAATTCATTGTTTTGCTTAAACTGAAGACGTATTATTACGGGTTGCTATATATATTTCTGGCCTAGGTAACACTAAGTGCTGCCTGGAGCCATCTGACATTTCCATTGCAAAGTTTGACATTCTTTAGCATAAACGTACTCAGAACGTTTTGCCGTACGACCATCATTTGTGTTGTTTACAGTGACTTGAAAAAATCAATTTGGCAAAAAAAAAATGGAATTAACTCAAGAACATTTTCGTGCTTTCGACGTGGATTATCACGGCAAGAGTGCGATGAAGCACCTCCTATAGCACTATAAAAACTGGTTTAATAAATTCAATCGTGGCCGACACTCGCTCAAAGACGAAGGTCGTGTAGGTCGTCCAAAAACGGCCGATGTGCCAGAGAACATTGATGCCGTGAACTGATAATGCAAGATCGTCATGTAACATACCGTGAGATAGAGGCATCCTTGGGTATTTCTTCCACCAGCATACATTCGATATTGTATGAACACCTGGCCGTAAAAAGGTTTGCTCAAAAAAAGGCTCGTGTCGATTGGTGCAAAGAAATTTTGAAAAAATATGATCGCGGTGCTTCAAAAGCCGTTTATAAGATCGTCACAGGTGACGAATCGTGGATCTAAGTGGTACACCACAATTTTTTTGCCAGAAGTCTTTGGGGAGATTCGAAAAACGAACTAGTGAAGACAAATCATTGTGCACCATGGCAATCGGCTCAAACCAGCGCCTTTTTGACCGGCCAAAACATCGAATTGATGGCTCATCCGCCGTACAACCCTGACTTGGCACCCAATGACTTCGTGTCAACTATTTTCGTCGCCAGAAGATGCTGTTAAAGCGTTCATAAACCGTGTTTTGCAGGTGTCTCAATCGGAGTGGAGTATGAGATAGCCAGAGTAACATTTATTAACCAACGATACTCAACAAAACACATGTACACACGAGGAATTTTTATTGTGTTTACTTTGTTCGGTGCAAAACCCACTGCCAGCAGTTCACGTTTAATGCGAATCCGACAGATCTTAAGTGTAAGTACACCCGCTAATCATGGTTACAGCACATTTTTTACAATGTTTATCGAATACTTTTTCAAAAATTTCTATTAAGTTAATATACATTGTTCTTCAAATGGATGTAAAATTTGCACTATATTGACAATGTTCATCAAATTGATTTAAAAATTTGAAAAAAATATTGACGAAAGGTCTACATCAAATTGATGAAAAGTGTTGTAGAATGGGAAATGATATCCAAATTCTATAAATTGACGTACAATTTCAAAAAAGTGCTTTGTCGCGATTCGCTCTCGGTTATTTCGCTACCGCGATTTATTGGCGGCTCAACATATCTCACGTTTAGTAAGCTTTCATAATTTGTCCACCACCGCGTTTTTCTTGCCTTTGCAGTTTTGTCCCTTCCATATACAGGGTGTCCGCCGGGAAGGTATACTACTTTGTTTTGCAGCCATTTTGGTAAACATTAGTCTTGACAGTTCATGTTTGGCAGTCGTGAAGTAGAGACGTGGTAAATTTATTATGAAGTAGAGACATGATAAATTTATTATGGAAAAATATTCGATAAACTAACGTGTTTTAATCGTTAAAACATTTTTATCGAAATCTATCAGCGATTACTGTGGCGATGAGAAAGCTACGTGAATTTTTTGGCAGAAACAATGTGCCAACGGACTATTTATCGTGTAGTGAATGATTGCGAAAAAAGAGTAGTAGTAGTAGAGTGTAGTTAATAGGCCCAACAAGCATGGACCACAACGTACTGCAAGATCGACTGAAAACATTACTGCTGCTCAAGAAAGTGTTCAAAACAATCCATCAACCTCAATTCGACGCCGTGGTGAATGTAATGAAAAATGTGCTCAAAAGGGCTCGCATTTGTGAGGCAACAGAGGCGGATTTTATCTGTATTTCATACATAATTGCCGATATTAAATAAAACATTTATCAATATATGATCCATTCTCTTTCATTTATTAAAAAACTATAAACAGACAAAGTAGTATACCTTCCAGGCGAACACTCTGTATATACATACATACTGTCCATGTATTCCATCGCTACAACCGAGTGTTGTAGTGTGCACGGCAATTTTCAGTAGTGGAAACTGATAGTATCGGTTGAAGAGACAATGTATCGGCAACCCTAACCAGTTAGGATGAATATTGAACATTTTAACATTCAGTGATTTAAGCTAGCCGCTTTTTAGTGGGTTTGGTCTATGACTTTAAGCAGATAAATGATGATTCGTTTTTATAATAAGTAGCAAATTTTGAATATACTATAACATTTCAAAGGAAGATATTAGATAAACTACGAGGGCTGATATATATATATATATATATATATATATATATATATATATATATATATATATTTCTGGTCTAATAATGAAAATGCGAATATTTATAATCAAAAATAGTTATTGTTTTTCAAAGTATTCTCTAGCATGATTTATACACTTTTGCATGCGCTCAAACCAATTGTCGAAGCACTTTTTTTTTCACTCCGATTGAGACACCTCCAAACTTGGTTTTAGAATGCTTCAACAGCATCTTCTGGCGATGAAAATCATTGACCACGTATTTTTTCTTCATGTGCGTTAATAAAAAGAAGTCATTGGGTGCCAAGTCAAGGCTGTACGGCGGATGACCCAACAATTCGACGTTTTGGCCGGTCAAAAAGGCGCTGGTTTAGGCCGATGTGTGAGATCTCGTATTGTCATGGTGCACAATGATTCGACTTCTCTTGTTCGTTTTTCGAATTTCACGGTAGACTTCAGGCAAAAAAATTGTGGTGTACTACTCAGAATTGACCGTCCTACGTTGCTCAAGCGGAACAGTCGCCACATGGTCAGTTTTGCCGAAAAAAGTGCTTCGAAGTGCTTCTTTCACTAACAACTTCAGTTGGATTTGGCTTGTCTTCGAAGACCCACGGGCTCATACGCATAGATCCATGATTCGTCACCTGTGACGACGGCATTTGAAGGGCCGCGATCGTAATTTCTTTGCACTAATCAACACAAGCCTTTGTTTGAGCGATTGTCAAATTGTGTGGGGTCCAGCGAGAACAAACCTTTTTTAACGGCCAGGTGTTCATGCAATATCGAATGTATGCTGGTGGAAGAAATGCCCAAGGATGCCTCTAGCTCACGGTATGTCACATGACGGTCTTGCATTATCAGTTCACGCACGGCATCAATGATCTCTGGCACAACGGCCGTTTTTGGACGACCTTCGCCTTTGAGCGAGCATCGGCCACGATTGAATTCATTAAACCAGTTTTTCACAGTGCTATAGGGTGGTGCTTTATCGCCATACACAGATTTAAGTTAATCGATTCTGAGTACGTTTATGCTTAAAAATGCCAAACTTTCCAATGGAAATGTCAGATATAACAATCGTAAGTGGAAGTTTAGAACCAAAAAAAGGACTCTGATGGAATAGAATGAGAAAAACATAATAAACGTTTATCTCATTGGATGACCTATGTTATCAAAGGTTATCAACCACACATAGCATACGACCCTCGCCTATCTCTACGAGACATGGTTACATTCATTCAAAACAGTGTTGATATGAATGTCATATATGATCGCCTGTAAAGGGAGCCACTGGCAGCCGAGCAGCCAGCCTCCTGGAGACAAGTTAGCAGGTTAGTCCATATGGTCATGACAATTCATCGCTCGCTGTTCGATCGTCGCTTCAATATGGTTACCAATAGGCGCCTACCGGCTACAACACCACGTCCATACCAACGAAGCCGACGGCTATTGGCCACGAGTCTGTTACCAGTAGCAGCCGAACCGGCATAAACGAAACGTGCGACAGACGCAGGGCGATACTGAACCAAACAAATCCATAATAGGATAAATGATTTAAAGCAAAAATGCCGCATTCTCCTGGAAGGTTGGTCGTTTGTCGACGAGGACGCTCGAGCTGTGGATGCAACGGCATTTAACGCCTTCTATTCACCGATATGATGCTCGATCGTTATATGGCCGACCTGCAATGATAATAATGGGCCAGCAACGAAAAGCGAATGCAGAAGATGTGGCTGCATCTTTGGCCGACTGACGGACTGACTGATGATGCTCGCACTGCGTACTTGCCATCCATCTCAGAGTCAATGCCGCCAATTGTATGATTACTGAATTTAAAGTAACAAATCGCACGTGACAAATCCTTATTTGGCAGGAAATGGGCAACCATGGTTGCTTTTGTGGTTGTTGTTGGCTAATGTTTTTTATAGCTGTTCGACGATGGGCTTGATGCTGTTCATCCGATTTTAATGATCATGTAGTGTGCGCGCGTTCATGGGATCGAATAATGAACAATCGGCCGATTGATTGCAGACCTGGTGACATGGCAGTTTTCCAGTTTTTCGTTCATGCAAACCGTTGCACAAATGTTGTGTGGTACAGATGGCCAGGAAAGCGATCGATCGTTCACTGAATGGTTGGCCAGTTGGTTAAGCAGTCGTCTGCTGTCGGTCCTTGAGCAGTAAGAAAACCTTAGAATACAGTATAGAGGTCATGCCGACTACAGTGTCATGTTGAACGGAAAATGATTTGAAGGGAGATTACCTTTTTTACAGAAGCATTCTACTACGTCTGCAATTGGGAAAAACAAGTTTTATAGAAGCACACAAACATTTGTACATTTTCAAAGGCGGTTGCAACTTTAACAGGTAATTTGAGTTAGGGTCACAAAAATAGATTGACGACTTAAAATACCAAAATATTCTACAGGCTCCCTATTAGGGGAAAATAAATCCTGGGCAAGAACTACTTAGTAGGGACATAAATACTGTTACACACGTTTTATGCTGTAAAATAAAAAGTACTGAATGTTTTTATCCAAAAATAATCTACTTATTCGAAATGTCCGCCTTTAGCCTTTACACGCGCCTTAAGTCGCACTGGCCAATCGTCAATAGCTGCACGAACCTCGTCCATTGGTAAATTGGCCACAGCTCGAACCAAAGCAGTCTTAAGAGATCCATTGTTGGGGTATCTTTTGTGACAAACCTTGTCCTCTAAAACCTTCCACAATTTATAATCCAATGGTTTCATATCTGGACTGCCTGAGGGCCATTCTTCAGAGGAAATGAACGCTGGCAAATTGTTTCGAAGCCAGGCCTGGGTCGTTTTAGCCTTATGGGCCGGCGGAGAATCCTGCTGGAAAGTCCATGGCTGGTTTTGAAACAGGGAGTTGTTCACAACAGCTTCCAAAACGGTTTCTTGGTAAACTTTGGCCGATGTTTTGACTCCTTGTTCGCAGAAATGCAGGTCAGTGACCCCATCGTAAGAGACACCCCACCAAACCATGACTGAAGCTGGGTGATGACCCTTTTCCACCCTTGGGATCAGTTCAGATGCTTCCTTAGATGACCGCGCATACACTCTATTATTTTGCTTGTTAAATTTTTCCTGAAAGGTAAAAATTTTTTCATTGGTGAACAAAATTTTTCTGTGCAAGTTATCAGCGTGCTTCACCAAAGACGTTTGCATTTTTCAATCCTATTTTTTTTAAAGCTACAGTCAATAAATGTCCGGTACGTCGTTTGAAAGCCCCAAGTTCCAAGTCTTTTTTAATGATTCGACTCCTGGACTTTTGCGTGATACTCATCTCACGGGCCATGATTTTCTGTTTTCGGAGCGGATTTCTGTGAATTCTTGATTTAACGGCTTTAATGACATGCGGTGTTCGAACAGAGCGTGGGCGGCCCGACCGGTGGCGGTCTTTTACAACTCCAGTCTCCTCAAACAGCTTTATGCATCGGTAGACGAACATGCGGCTAATCCCTAGTTGCCGGAGCGTTTTGAAAATATCGCTTTTTTCATTTCACCCTTGAACGGTTCTCATTGTCTGACCACTCCATGATGAAAGTTGAAACAATTTAAAAATCCCGTTACAGACTAACGCTATTGAGGTTAGCTTTCAAAACCCACATGAGACATTAACGGGGTATGTTCAGTTCTACTATTGAAATGGGTGTGTTCAATGTTGTAACAGTATTTATGCCCCTACTAAGTACATGGAAACTGCCGGAGCCTAACTGAAGTTTAATTCGCTAATGCATCTTAAAGAGAAGCTTACAAATTAATACCTTGCTAGAAGAAATTTAAGAAGTGGAGAACCTGTCATTGGGAAAATGTCGGATATTCATAGTCGTGTTTGTATCTGGCTTGACAATATTCAATTATCGTGACTTTGGTTCGCAGACGGTATTCGCATATAATCTGAGCAGAATAATGTTAACTATGTACACCGATGACCTTGTTTCTTTGGCGATTCCTTCTGCATATTCCATTTCCGATCTAGTAGAATAACAAAAACCGAATGTGGTAATACTCAGGTATTTATACAGATGGCTCTGTTATAGTGTTCCATTGCACATTGTTATGAGCTAATGCGTTTATGTTCGAGTTAAAAGCCTTGTTAAACTGATTTCGCAACATCGTTTTCTTCGGCAGAAAGCTTGTGTTAGGCAGACATGAACACACACACACATGTGTCCTTTTGTGTACTCCAAAGTGTACATGCATTTAAGTGGCACATTCAAATTCATCAGTGTCCTAGTGCCCGGACAAACACTGTCGAATAAAACTAAAAGTACTTTCGGAAAACATTGCGGACGGAAACTCTTTAGAATAAATTGACGCGGGGACATTACAAGGGTTTGTGTTGCTTATCTGATACAAATGTATATCCCTCAGCAATAAAGGATGTTTTTTTCAGATGTTTGGTTTTTAAGCAGAAATAAAACGCATATAATATAATGTTATAGCCAAAAATTTAGCTTTATTATAAACATAAGGGTTTGCCATTATGTTTTTAAAATGATTTCGGGCAAAATTTTCATGTCAAAATCTGGATCGGTGGCCGCCTCGTTTTGGGTCCATTCATCACGATTCCGGAGAAAGTCTATTCATTATCAAATAGCAAACCAAACTGAGCATAAATCAAGCGACAGCTGTCAAAAAGACTAATGGCGAAAGAAGTGTGGCCAGATTGAAAACCACACGTCTAAAAAAATCACTATTTAGAATATAGAAAATCTTGATCATGGTCTGTCTATTTAAATACCCCTGCAGACCGCACGAAAAGAGTTTCATTATTCAAAATGGTCGCATTTTGTAATTGTAGATAAGTTAGTATTGAAAACTAGGTAAATGGGCGATGGAACAATAAGACTTGTTCGAATATTTCCAAAATGATCAACTAAAAAATTCGGAATCTGTGGAATGCAGTAAACCCATCTCTTCTGTACGGAATTAAGAATTATGTGATTTTAAGTAAGACAACTGGGGCTATTTGGAAACATTGACCAATTCTACGAGGTTGATTATACATCGCACGTCACTCACTTTGTTTTTTCTGCGTGATTTGTGATGGCTTTAAAAAGTGTTTTATAGAGCGACAGGGCCTCAAATCGAATTTATTTTTGGGCACAGATAGTTATACATCTTTTATAATTCACTATACTTAATTTGAGCATGATCGGATTTTAAAAGTGGCTTGTAGAGCTGCATTATCTCAAATCTGGTGGGCCCTTTAAACGGAGCTATTCAATAATATGGACCGTTAGGGTCTAATTTTTACAGAGTTGGTAAGTAGTCGCATTTATGTAAAACTTATTCGGTATCGGATAAAGTATGTGATTTCTACTGTTGCTGGTTTGGAAATTGAAAAGCCCTTTGTAAAATTTCAAAACATGGACCGAAATGGACCACTTTCGGGAGGGTTTAGCCGTGCTCCAAACCATAAGAATGTGCATAGATTCGGTTCATGTTTGTACGGACTTCGCTCAATGGAATCATATTTCCCTTTTTTTGTACGTTTTACAAACATTAGCACTCAGCACATGACCCAGAGAAAAGTGGCCCACATTGATGAGGCGGAAACCAGACGCTAACAATTTTAGTTGTTCTTAACCAGATTTCTTACATATGATAGTTATGCAAATAACCGTCACACCATAATAATATACTACCACCATGTCGTCTGGGACACAAGAGTTCATAGAACCAATAAGCATGCTCATGTTGGAGATTTGAAGAGGGTCTCAATCAACGGTCCTAGCGGAAGCCGTGCTTTTACCGAAAACAATGTTGTTATTTCCACATATTCACACCGTCCATGGGCACTTAGTCTTTTTCATTGCTGTTATTGTATATTTTTTCTAATTCTCGACAAACTCTCGAGCTCTTTTTTTAAAGCAAGTACATCGAGCCCTTGCCCATAGACATGATTATTCGAACCCTTTACTGAAAAGATACCTCTATAATCTAGATAAGTTCCTTTGAAGTATAAAGCTGACATCGCCACCATCCAGAAAGTTCACGGAAAAGGACAAGGAGTGTTCAAAACAAATACTACGTACATGTCGTATTACAGCCGCCATGACAAAAAGCACGAATTTTGGCGTGGAACCGATGTAATCGAGCCATAAGCGCTAACCTATCGTAAGTCAAATTTTTGGAAAAAAAATTTTATTGCTGAAAAATAATCGTTAGGACAAGCCTCATCGTTTTGTATTTTTAAAATGACAAAATTGTTAGTAAAACATCAAAAAAAAAGCTTTTGCATTTTATCGTAAATGATTGTTTAAATTTTATTGTGTAGCAATTTTATCGTAAGTCACACATCAAATTGCTGCAGCAATCGCAAATGTGTTCAGATTTTTTTTTTGTTTTTTGATACAGTTATATGAGTAGGTAGAAATCTTAAATTTTTGCATTAAAACATTTGCATTTTTAATAAAGTTGTTTGAAATAAATAATAAAAACCGTCTCCTGTAAAATTTGCATTTTTTCACTTACGATAGGTTAGCGCTTATGGCTCGTAATAACCCCAGTAGATGAGCGATTAGCCATCATTACATCAAGGTCTCCATCACATATGCAAACATAGATTTAGAACATTGTCTAGCTAAAACGAAAGAACGCACTCAACCCCCCATCGAAAAGTAGATGGTAAATTCAATCTGTCACTTCGTTTGCAACACCACGAAATATTGATCGAAGACCCTATAAAGCAAATACATTTTTGATCGTCGTAAATTCAATCTGTCACTTCGTTTGCAACACCACGAAATATTGATCGAAGACCCTATAAAGCAAATACATTTTTGATCGTCGTAAAATTGTAAGACGATGTCCGTCCGTCCGTGTGTATTGAAAGCACGAAAGCGGTCAAACAAATCAACCTAGAATCCTGAAATTAAGTATAATGATGGCTTATGGTCATAAGATTTTAGGATTGTAAAAGGACGAAATCGGCTTAGGGAGAAAAATGTTTCCCTTTAAGGCTATAAAGGTACCTCGGTAAAAAATAGTCTGCTTGAGTATTTGCTCAACAAATCGTAATTGTAAAAATATGTACTCTTATTACGTACGCACTTGGTACGTCAAAAAGAGAATATTTCCTGTACTTTTTGGCTTATGTGGCCCAAAAAACGTCCCGCATGGTCAATAGAGGGAATATGTACATATGGGTACTCTAATTAAAGCAATTTTTGCTACCAATTCAAATACAGAGTAATTTTTAAAAGGCCCAAAAAACGTACCGTGCTTTAGTAGCGCGGGGACGGTGGATGGTATATAATATTCGGCATTGCAAAACTTAACGAATTCATGTTTTACTTGTATTTTATTACACGGCGTATTTTTCGATTTCAGCCAATTAAAACATATTCCAAACCCACAAATAATTATGGAAAATTAAAGTGCTGCCTATGCAATATAAAAAACTAGCGAAAGTTAGGAAAAACGAAGCTTATAAAAATTATCTTCAGTGTGTCCTGGTCTAAAGAGTAATGCAGATAAACATAAATAGCATTAAACATCAAAGCTGCGTACACAACAAACGCTTCTATTCAAAAGAATTTTTGAGCACAGTAGAAACACATTTCAATCTGAATGTCAGCAGCAGAAAAAACAAGTAAAAACATCTTTAAGTTCGGACAAACGAAACTTATATAACAGCCACCGTCCCTACGCTACTAAAGCGCAAAAAATGGTCTGTTTTTGGGCTCTATTGCGCCCGCCCCTAATCTTATCCAAATCCTGTAAATATTTAGATAAATAGCTAAATTTGCTTTAATTTAAGTGCCCATATGTTCATATCGACTGTTAATCGCTCGTTTTGGCCATGCGGAAAGTTTATTGAGTCACATGAGCCAAAAAGTACAGCAAATATGCACTTTGTTCCCAATTAACAGTTTCCATGTTACCCATTGTACGTCTGCAAAAATTAGGATTTGTTAAGCAAATACTCCAAAAAGTGCGCTTTTTACGGAGATACCTATATTCCCTAAAAGGGAATATTTCGTCTATTAACAATCCCAAACAGCTTATGGCCATCATCATGCCAAATTTTAGGATTAAAGGTTGACATGTTTAGAGTTCTTGTCATGACACTTCTATAATAATTTTGATTTTTTGCTTAAGTGCTTTGAGGAGTTTTAAAAACATTTAACTCCTGTCAAGACACCACGCATGAGACACTCTTGCCTGAGGGAGATTTTCAATTTTCTTCCGTGTACTAACAGACGGCTGTACTTCCAACCATATGCACGGAAAGGTGAATTAGATTCGATTACGTTTCTTCCATTTGTCAATAGAAGCATATCCTTACGTTGAAAATAGCACACACTCTTACATGCACACATAGACACTTGCGTACAAAGGAATGAGTGCTCAATAGGATGGCCCGGATTTCGCATTTCAATCGACAAAACTTCGTTCACTGATCATTGTCTATTGATCGCCCGTCCCCATGAGCCAAAATGTCCAGCTAAGCATTTTTAAAGTACTAAAGCTTCACATCTAATAGCAATCATTTTAACGATTGTCCGTCAGAAAAAAATATTTTTCGAGATAACTATCTTTTCCTCCTGGGCCGATTTATCCCATTTACAGTCCGCATATACAGCATATGGCCAGAAGCCTTCATCATGCAAAATTTCGGTTTAGACTTTTACGACAGTCAATAAAATATAGGGTCTTCAATCAACATTTCGTGTTTGAAAATTGGCGAAATCGGAACAGAGAAAATAAGTTCTTTTTAAGAGACTAAAGGTACTTAGCAAGTCATAATTATTTGTAAACAGGAAATAGTCAAAATAAGTACTTTTAGTTGGGACGTACTTAATACCTCAAACAGAAGCATAGCTCTTTGACTTTTTGGTTCAAGTGTCACAAAAAACGTCTCGCATGGTCCAAACGGGCGTTTAATAGACATGTTGGCATATGGGTACTCAAATTAGAGCAAATTTTGGTACGATGATTAGGAATGATTTCATGTCGTCATATTTTTTCATAACTGACGCTGAGATTTAAAATATTGTCACACCCCTTCTGGTATATTCCACACAAATGTACCATTACGCAAGTTATGATATTCTTGCAATATCTCTAATACTATGCATTTGCACGATTACATTAAAAATCAAGGCTTACAAAATTGAGTTGTAACGTAGACTGGTTGACAGAGAATTGGACTCCTAGCGGCGTTGTACTCGCATATGAAAATGTTGGTTGACACTAGCCTTCTTGCAACTGCAGCATTTCCCCACCTTTGGTATTCTTGCAATACCTTTAAAACCATTTGCACATTCTTACAAAAAATCAATACTTACGAATGATTCCTAGCCACGGCCGTTTTGGTAGCTCCTACTTAAATAACCCTATTTCAGTGCAGATTAGCACCCACATAACTTGTCTCCTAGTGGTTTAAATTCGCTTATATTGTGAACTCTATAAAGTGCGATTGATACGCTCTATTCTGGTAACACCAGTGCAATTTCCAAAACTTCTGGTATTCGTATTTCTATTGATTTTGCAGAAAATTAGTAATAAGGAAAATCAATTTTAAGTTAGGCTAGCTTACGACTAATTGGAGTCTCAGCCACAGCCCTTTGTGCACCTCCTTCACAAATGACACTATCCGAGCGTAAATTGAAACCCACATAACTTTTTCTCTTATGCATGAATTGCACTTAAATTTTTTACTCTGCAACATGCATATTTCAACTTTGTATTGGTGGATGCAACACATCTCATTCTATTACATCCCAGCCAAATTTCCTTTTCATAAAATATAAAACCCATATGTGACGCGCAAAATAGAAAGGGGCCTAAGGCTAAAAACCAGTTTTGTTCAGGAGAGCCATTTTAAAGATTAGGTCCCTTTCTATTTGCGCTTAGAATCGTCGACTTCACTTTCATAAAACGCGCATATCTCTGGGAGGGAATACTTTTGGGGCATGGGATCGGCCTCATTCGATGCTCAGATGTTGTCCACATCAAAAAGAGAAAAAAAATGAAAATTGATTTTTTTTACCCTTAGGTCCCTTTCTCTATGCGCTGTCACATATACGAGAGTTGCTATATATATTTCTGGCCTAGGCAAACCTAAGTGTTGCCTGGCGCCATCTGACATTTTTATTAGACACATTTTCATTGACATTTTTTAGCAAAACGTACTCAGAACGTTTTGACGTACGACCATCATTTGTGTTGTTTACAGTGACTTGAAAAAATCAATTAAGCAAAAAAAATGGAATTAACTCGTGAACATTTTCGTGCGATCATTTTTCACAACTTTCGACGTGGATTATCACGACAAGAGTGCATCGATGAACTTAAATCTTTGAATGGCGATGAAGCACCATCCTATAGCACGCTGAAAAACTGGTTTCATGAATTCAATCAAAGACGAAGGTCGTTAAAAAAACGGTCGTTGTGCCAGAGAACATTGATGCCGTGCGTTATCTGATAATGCAAGATCGTCATGTGACATACCGCGAGATAGAGGCATCCTTGGGCATTTCTTCCACCAGCATACATTCGATATTGCACCTGGCCGTAAAAGGGTTTGTTCTCGTTGGATCCCGCACAATTTGACAATCGCTCAAAAAAAGGCTCGTGTCGATTGGCGCAAAGAAATTTTGAAAAAATACGATCGCGGTGCTTCAAAAGACGTTTATAAGATCGTCACAGGTGACGAATCATGGATCTATGCGTATGAGCCCGAAACGAAACAGCAATCGACCGTGTGATTGATCCGACTTACGTATGCCTCATCTAACCATACGGACTGTTATACTTTATATATTTCTGGCCTAATAATGAAAATGCAAATATTTTTCATCAAAAATTGTTTTATTGTTTTTCAAAGTATTCTCCAGCATGATTTATACACTTTTGCATGCGCTCAAACCAATTGTCAAAGCACTTTTTCCACTCCGATTGAAACACCTCCAAAACATGACAGCATCTTCTGGCGACGAAAATCGTTGACCACGCATGTTTTCTTGATGTGCGGGAATAAAAAGAAGTCATGGGTGCAAAGTCATCAATTCGACGTTTTGTCCGTTCAAAAAGGCGCTGGTTTGAGCCGATGTGTGAGAGCTCGCATTGTCATGGTGCACAATGATTTGTCTTCTCTTGTTCGTTTTTCGAATTTCTCCGAAGACTTCAGGCAAACAAATTGTGGTGTACCACTCAGAATTGACCGTCCTACGTTGCTCAAGCGGAACAGTCGCCGCATGTTTAGTTTTGCCGAAGAAACAGGCGACCATTTGCTTCGACGTGCTTCTTCCACGAACAAATTGCATTGCATTCGGCTCATCTTCGAAGACCCACACGGTCGATTGCTGTTTTGTTTCGGGCTCATATGCATAGATCCATGATTCGTCTCCTGCGACAACTTATAAACGTCTTTTGAAGCATCGCGATCGTATTTTTTCAAAATTTCTTTGCACCAATCGACACGAGCCTTTTTAACGATTGTCACTTAGTGTTGCCTAGGCCAGAAATATATATAGCAACCACGTAATATGTGTGTTTTGGTTGTCATAAAATCCAATCGCATCCTTTGAATTAGAATTTTGCTGGACGAAAAACAAGTAAAATGTCGTCTCCATTGGTACCGATTTTAATAAAATATCGTTAAGGGTAGTTTGTGTGGGAGGTACTGGAATGGGGAGTGGCATCCACTTTTTTCGTATGTGTATACATAGACAAAATAAACATATTACAGAACATGCAATAGCAAAAGAGTAATTCGGGACTCAATCCACGCACAGCTTATTTCCATGAGCCATCAAAGAAAAGATGTGGCTACATCCCCAGTTTATCGTAAGCTAAGTTTTTTAGGGCCCCTTGGGACCATGACTCCGGTTGCAGTCTTAACAAATTCTTCAAAGTAAATCCTTAGTTGAATTTGTTACGAAATTTAGTTTCAGTACCCATACCCATATGCTCATATTTACTATAGACGTTGATCATATGGGACGTTTTTTCGGCCACATGACTAACGTCCAGTAACTAAGCCCTTTTGATGTATGAGGTGCATCCCAACTCCAGTTACCATTGTTCGTTCATACAAAAATATGAATTGTTAATTAAACACTTTAAAAAGTGTACTTTTCCAACTAAAGCGATTTCGCCCATTTACAATCCCAAACAGCTTATGACCATAAGCTATCATCGTGCAAAATTTCAGGATCCTAGGTTAATCCGTTTGACCGCTATTGTGCTTTCAACAGATGGGCGAACTTGGCTACATCGTTTAAAAAAATTACGACTTTATAGGGTCTGCGATCAATATTTCGTGGTGTTGCAAACGGAATAACAAATTGTGTATACCATCTACTTCTGCTCCATGCTTTACAGTAATGTGCTAAGGAGGGAATTTTCAAGTTTTACTTGTAAGAGCAAAGCCATGTTGCAGTATTCTGTGCTAGACATGGGATTCACCAGAAATCTAAACCGTGTTGTAAAATTCCATGTTATAAGAGGCATTCCGCAAAAATAAAAACAAGTTTGAGCCAAAAAAAAAGTATTTCGTGTAAAAGTAGTGAATGGTGTATAGCAATGGGCCTCTAATAAAACCAATTGTACCCTGCAGCCTAATTTTACAGCCATCACCCTATTCCTCAATGAATCTTCCTTAAACCACTTTTGTCACCGGCGCAGTAGACTTGGATAGTGCCAAAGAACGTGCTCCACCGTTTCTATATCAGTCTCGTTCTCGCACAGTTCTGGGAAAACACCGGTATTCGTCGTCCTAAAGAACTACCTTATTTGCGGTTTATCCAGCCCGTCTGCTTCTCCATATTTTAAGCTGATCTCTAATTAATTCCAAATGGTTCCACATAGATATAAGGTCCACCCTAAAATTGATTTCCTACTTTAACGGACAGGCAGACAGAGAAGTAACAACAAAATTAAGCTCATATGTAAATAAAAGAGAACACACACACACATGTACAAACAAGCACATAAAGGAGCACCTTTGCGTGTGTATGTGTGTAACTATCACTCGATCTTTTCGTGTGTATCAATACATCAGGACGAGCGAACCTGTGAGAGCGTCTATTATTCCATTGACAATAGAATTGCTTTTTGATTGTGTCTACACTTGAGTGCACTTTATTTGTTGGCTGCCAAGAAACGCTACACGCTGCTCCGAATCGCCGAATGCTTTTGTCGAAACACATACACAAACGTACAGGAACACATTCTTTGTGGTCCACACTAAAGGACCTTTAAATAGCAGCGAAAAGATTTCTAATGTAAGACTCTAAGGCCTGTGGGAAAAAATTTTCGTCTTTATGTTATGATTTTTGAGGGAAAATGAAATCGGGAGGGTCTTTAACATGCTGACTATCGCAAAATGGATATGGTCCAATTTCACGATGACTGGTAACTGGTCGCTTGCAACCTCGCATATGTAAATAATAAAGATGTTAATTCTTTGTTCTTTGTTGCTTGTAAGAGAAAATAGCTTCCAAATGGACTTATCGGCCATGATTTCGAAACGGTCCCACAAAAACGTCCCTACGGATTTGAGGTTCTGCCGCTCTAGAAGCCACTAGTTAAACCTTATATTGCTCAAATGCCGCATGGAATGTTACAAGTGACCAATCATTAATTCTGGTAAAATTTATTGGTTTATCGCTCAGCTGAAGTCCTTAATAAAAACAATTGTTTTTAATATTTAATATTTATTTGTTTCGATATTTCGACTAACTTCTTTAGTCATCTTCTGGGGATCTACCAAAATAAGATAAATTTGAGAGCACTTGTCAGTGGTTGTTTTATAATTTAATCTCTTTTCCGCACGAACGTCGATAACACAGAGCATTTTCAGAGTATATCTTTTGAATGGATTTATCTTCTGCATCCACGTTGTCGAAGTTGGGTTTATGTCTGGTCGTAGTACAGTGGGCTGCGAGGGCTGTCTTTTGCTCAAGTGGTTTATAAGTTGTCTTTTTGTCCGATTTATGGTTAACTATTACCATATTTGACAATGTTTTTATATAAAGGATCTCTCAGCAAGGGTGTACTACATATTTATACCCTCCACCGAAGGGTGGATAGTATATAAATTTGTCATTCCGTTTGCAACACGAAATATTGATCTGGGACACTATAAGTAAATATATAATCGTCGTAAAATTCTTAGACGATCTTGTCATGTCCGTCCGTATGTGTGGCTGTTAAAAGCACGATAGCGGTCAAACGAATAAACCTAGGATCCGGAAATTTTGCATGATGATGGCTTAGGGTCATAAACAGTTTGGAATTGTAAATAGGGGATATAGGCAAAGGGGGGGGGGAAAGTTTCCCAAAAAGGGATCCCGGTGAAGAGGCAATGGTTAAAAAGGTTGCTCTTAGTTGGGACGTATTAAATACCTCAAATACAGGGTGCAGCGCAATAATTTGCTTTTATGCACTGCAGGCTGTTGCGGCACTGTTGGGAGATTTATATTCGTCTGTCATCAAGCATTGGACACGTGAGGAGAAGTCATTTTGTCTTTAGGCGTATTTTTCAAAGGCGCACTCGATCATTGCAGTGCAGCGTGCTTTTAATCAGTGGGTGTGTAAACAAACAAAATATGCAGTGTTGGAGTGAAACAAACCCCAGAGGCCTCTGCATTCGGACCGCGTAACTGTGTGGTGCACCATATCACGAGTACTTTTTGCAGGATAACCGTCTTGCCGTAACTGAGAACCCCGAACATTACTTGATACAGGATTTTTATTAAGCCAGCTCTTGAAGCAATGTAATAAGAGAATACATGGTTCCAACAGGATAGTGCCAATGCACACACAGCGAGGTTATCATGAATTGTTTGACGCAAATGTTTCCAGGACGGCTTATCTCTTTGAAGAGTGATGTGAACTGGCCGGCACGCTCACCAGACTTAGCCCAATGCGATTTTTTCCTTCCAACTCCTTGGTAGACTTAATAAGCAATATTGAGCCTGAAATTGGCAAAATACCAGTCGACATGATTGTTAGAGTTCATAAAAACATTGAACAGGGATTAAACCGGCTCAAGACCTCTTGCTTCTATATTTAAATAGAAGACAAGTTTTTAACAAAATGGCAAAGTGACATTGATTTTCGTGGCTGCACACTACTTTTATCATGATTTCGGGTCCGTGACAACCCTCTTCAGAAAGCCTTGCTGCAACTTCAGAAAACGCATGCAGCAGTGTGTGGATAGCGAAGGTCGACATTTGCCAGCTGGACTTTTTAAAACTATGTAATTTTAAAATTCTCCTACTGCTCAATATAATTAAAATATAAAATACATTTTTCTAAGGTTCATAATTTTATTATTTGATTCCCAAATAAGCAAATTTCCGCGCTCCATCCTGTAGTTGCTGGACTTTTTAATTCATGTGGTATAATAGTCGAAAAGGGCGAATAATTGTCCATATTGACATACTCAAAGCAAATTTTACAACGAATCGCAATATGGAGTAATTTTAAAGTTATCGCTAAGATAAGGGACAGGCGAATAGGCGTTTTTTGCGCTTTAGTATCGCAGAGATGGTGGTGGGTACAAATGGTTCGACCTGGTCGAAGTTAACGACGCTTTTACTTGTTTTTAACATATACAAAAATTTAGTAGCTTGTTAAAAAGGATTAATACAAGTATAGCATAATTTTTCAAAAAAAAATATATGAATACCCGTTCTTGTGCTCGAACTTGATACATTCTGAATTGAAAGCGCAAAAGTTCCCATTAAACTTTACCAACCAACAGAGCTTTTTACTCGTACGAAGTATAAAACAAAAACTCTCGATTATTTATATTTAATGTGATTTTTATTAGGAACAAAATCCAATCGCATCCTTTGGATGTATGTATATAAAAACC
Organism: Hydrotaea diabolus; assembly: GCA_963513945.1. Classification (NCBI taxonomy): domain Eukaryota; kingdom Metazoa; phylum Arthropoda; class Insecta; order Diptera; family Muscidae; genus Hydrotaea; species Hydrotaea diabolus. The sequence goes on from OY740719.1 coordinate 72,719,003, forward strand.
GATTCCTAGAGTACTTAAAATTTGCAATTTTGCTGGGTGTTATTTTTTTATTCACTAACTCTCAGGGCATGTCCCCTATTATACCTTTGGTTCATACCTTTGGTGCATACCTTTGGTGAATGGAAAGTAGGGAAGTAGGGGAAGAGGGAGTAATGTTTATTGAAATTTGTCTTAAAATTCTGGATGTCATTATTGGTGTTAAATACATTTGTCGGATGTCGATTCCACATACGGACAGTACAGACAAAAAACGAATTCGATCTGTAGTGTATAGTTCGGTCAACCGGCCAATCGATACCAAACGGGTGTACATTACTGGGAAGTCACGTATTCCTGTCGATGGATGTCCGTGGAGCACACACCATAAAAGTAACAAGAGAACAGCGACATACATCCTACATTTCGACTATGCTCGAGGGAGATAATTGAGTTGAAAACCCCACTCTCACCTATCAGCACCATCGCTCTCCTTTGAACATGGTCAAGTAGCTTCAAGGATGTCTTTTGAGCACCTGCCCATAAATGGGAGTTGTATACCCTCTTAGATCTGATATAGTTTGTATAAGTATAGCACAGTACAACACATTAATTTTTTTAAATTTGTTTCAGCTTATTCGGACTAGTGGTTCTCGAGTTATGACAAACAAAAGAGCATAAAACGTAACAAATTCCCCTATACGAACCTTACTAACTTTAAATTAATTATTAAAGAAGAAGTTCTTCGCTTTGGGGCTACTTTCACAAACAATTATCAGAAATGAGTCCCGAATCAATCACCTGAAAACTGTTGTACTGCGTAGATATTAAAAAGATCAGAAGGAGTGAAACATTTCTCGCACCTCTTTGAAAAGCCTATACACTTGACTGCTTCTTTCGACACTTCGAATATATGTCTCGCCCAACGAGCGTCTCATAATACTCACATCTTCATGTCCAGAGCATCCAGATCATCTGACTGTTCAACATCCATACCATCGATAGATAATGACGACCCTGACGGATCAGTGAAACGCTTGTGAGACAACAAACAGCACTGCGTCTTGCAGGCACTAAAATCGACTCCATTCATTCGACCCCAATCGGAAATGACCTGTAAATCCCGGCCAAGTGTCTCATCCATAATTCTCCTACTGTTTTCAACATCTTGAAGACTTGGCCTTAGGTTGAATAAGTAATAATGACAGAAGTTGCTGGCTTCAGCGAAAGAGTAGATTGGATTCACGGTCTGACCCAACATATCGTCAATGAAAATAAAAAGTAAAGAGGGAGAAAGGACAGAGTCTTTGGTACACCTGCCTATGTTTGGTGGATGAGCACCCATCTTCAACAACTTTAATAGTGCGATCTCTAAGAAAGTTCGATTTAAATCGAGCTAAAGTACTCGTTATACCGACACCAAATTCGATTATCTTTAATAGGAGTGCACCATGCAACCGTTTCAATCGTACCTTACCAGTGATCGTAGGGACCCAAAAACGGACCGTTTGATCAAAACGAGTGATTAAAAATAAATACAAACATATGAGTACTTAAATTAAAGCAAACCCCACTTCGAATCCAAATATGAAATCATTTTAAAGATTGATGTAGATTAGGGCCTGACTAATGGACCCATAGGTCCCAGAAATCAGTCCTTATGGATAAATAAAATGACCACTAGTAAATATGGACATATGGGTACTTAAATTAAAACAATTTTCTATACTTATACATATAAATTTATTTTGACGATTTCCCAGAGTAGGGATCGGACTTTTGTGAAAACAGTCCTAGTTAATATGAAAATATAGGTACAATTAAAGGAATTTTCGCAATTAAATATGGTTACACTATGGTCACCGCAACAATACTATGTTCTCTACAATAAAAGCATGTTCGTCGTAACCATAGTATTGTTTTTTAAATTTCATTTTGAACATAGTATGATTGCGAAAATATTGCTATTGTTGAAATGTAACAATAGTATTACTGCCAAATTTAGAAATGAAAATATGGTTTTCCATGGTTGGTACAACAACAGTATTGTTGTTTAAAATTAACGTTAACAATAATTTGATTACGGCAATCATACAGTATGGTTGCGACTATGAACATAACAAAACAGGTTATATAGAGCATACATGCATGTGTTTGCGTATGTTTTTTTTGATATACAAAAATACACACGATTCTGTGAATGGTTGTTGTCCATTAAAAAAACAATAACAATCGGAAGGTAGTTCGAGGGATTTTTATTGTGTTTACTTTGTTTGGTGAAATACTCTAAAATCGACTGGTTCTCGTTTATTTAAAATCTGCCTGCACTTTTTTCTGCGTGTATGAATCCCAACATGGAACTACTTTTAACTACTTTTCACGCTCATTTTGATCAAAAAAAACTTACTATTCTGACATTAAATATGCCATTTCAGTAGTGTGAGTCCACGGTGGGTAGCGTACAAGAATCGGCCTGGCCCAACTTAAATACTAAGTTTTTAACTGTTTTTCTTTCCCATAGTAATTTCCTACGTTTAATTCCCAGACTGGCGTCTTTGGTTTGCTATTTTCGTGAACACAAGTGTCACGATGTCGGTTTAAATCAGTGACATATTCAATTCACTTGCATGCCAGTCAGTCGGTTGGTTGTGTGCACTTCCTTCTGTATGAGACGGGATATTCCACTTTTGTTCCTAAGTCCTTTGTAAGCTTAAGGACGAGCGTCGGAGTATGTTGGTGAGCACTAAGTGTGTGTACGTGTGTGTTCATGACACCGACAGAAGCAACAACAACAACAACATAGAGGAAGATAACGTTTTACTCCGTCAATTGTCATTCCATTAAGGTGTCCTGATTGTGTTTACCGTTTTTGTCTTTATTTGCTCAATTTTCGTTATTTAGTCACTGTTGCCGTTGTTCAAGTTGACGTTTCCCAGCACTCCCGTCTCCGAAGGATTTCTGTTATGTCCTTCATCAGCAAAACCGAAATTCCTATTTGTCCTTGGTCTGTTTGTTCGATGTACTCTTATTTGTCTTTCTGATGTTCTATCAGCCACCATATGTATGTGGCAGCCCAGCGGTGGAGAGACGAGGCAAGAAGGCATTCAAACAGGACTTCCTTTATAGTGCGTAGGCATGCGAGTGGCGGCTTACCACAACATTCCATTTAAGGAACAAAGGGCGAAATTTCTCTCAAATCAGTGAGCTGTGTACGATACTATGCCTTTACTCACTGGCTTGTGAGGAGCAATTGTGTGCAATTACAATGAAGGAGTATGATACGCTTTGCTCTCTTTAAATAGGATAACTAAGTTCGGACTTAAAGTCGGCCGGGTCGAGTCCTATACACCATTCACCATGGATTGTGCTACACAAGGCGCATTATAAAACTTATTGTCTTTTAACCGTAATTTGGCTTGGTAATATGGAGAATCATAGATGGAAAAACTCTTTAACATTTTTCAAGTTGGAATTACCGACATCTTATCTGTCTTGTAGATGGAGTTTTGACAATAAAAAAATGTTTGCAACACTATTGGTTACCACAACCAACCGATTAATAGTCAATAAGGATATATGGGCACTCAAATAAAAGAAAATTTTGCTACGAATTCAAAAATATTTTAAAGTAGTTACGAAGTTTTGGGTAAGATTAGGGAAAGCCGCATGGCCCAAAAACGTACCTTTTGTATGCGCTTTAGTAGCGTAGGGACGCTGGGTGTACTTATATATTAGGTTCGGCCTGCCCGAATTTACCGATTTAATTAAAGAATTTTTACTAAATCTCTCATTTTTTTTATTTATTTTTAGGTAACTATCAACATTAACGATTATTGGATGGCTCCGTCCTGTTGGAATCATGTATTTTCTAATTGCATTGCTTCAGGAGCCGGCTGAAAAAATCCTGTATCACAGTCAAGTACCGTTCGGAGTTCACAGTTACGGCAAGATGGTTATCCTGGAATAAGTAAGGACCAATTATGCCTACTTGTGATATGGCGCACCACACAGTGAGGCCGTCCGAATAGAGAGGTCTCTGGTGAAGTTCTCTGGGAGGTCTCTGGTGAAGTTCTCTCACTCCAGTACCACATATTTGGGGGATCATCGAATATTAAACGAAAAGCACGCTGCACTGCAATAATCGAGTGCGCATTTGAAAAATACGCTTTAACACAAAATGACCTCTTCTTACGTGTCCAATGCATGGTGGCAACTGAAAGGCAGACGAATACAAATCTCTCTCTTCGACAGTGCCGCTACAGCCTGCAGTGAAAAAAGCAAATTACCGCGCTCTTCCCTGTATACGAGTATACTCCTATCCTATGGTGAAGAGTATAAAAACTTGATATCTTGTTATAGTTATTGTTTTTGCCTATTTTTTCTTCAATTACGTCTGACAGTCGTACCTAAAATTTGGTACTCTGATATAATAGCATGTGTAAAGATTTATTTGTATACCCTACATCACACCGGAACAGGGAATTATGACTTAGTGCTCATGTTTGCAACACCTTTAAGGAATAGATATATACCCTATGTAAAGTCTACCGAACGATTGAAAATTACTATATGTTTTTATTAAGCAATGTCCTTCCGTCTATCCATGTACAGGTCACAGTTATAAGCCGATTTCGATAAAACTGAGTACTTTCTTCATGTTTGAGCCAAGGACGAACCCCTTTTGAAATTGGTCCCACCCATGGTCCCATATTCCCCGATTTCAGTTCTTTTAATAGCCTGTTATTATTTTTTCCTTGAATTTAAAGGCCGTTGATAAATGTGAACCACACCTAAACGTCAAGTTTTTTTTTGCATTTCATTTGATATTTTTCAATTTCAGACTAACTCAATTTGAACCATGGGAAGATACACAAGGGAGCAACGCGTTAAATTAATTCAGACTTATTATGAAAATGGGCGTTCAAATCAAAATGAATACCGTGCACTTCGTGTTTTTTTCGGTCAATTTGATCGTCCAAATATGGTGCAATTGACTCAAGAACTAAAGCCTCTTGACCATTCCAAACGTCGTCAACTGTCAGAATGGTGGCAAGAAATGGCAACAGTGGATGATCGGCCCTTAAAATTTAACCACCCTTTATTATAGACCGCAATCCGAGATGTTGGGTATATAAAATTCGTCCCGGACAAACTTTATATTTAAGTACAATTGTTTTCTTTCTTCCTTTCTAGTTATTTCTTACTTTCTAGAAAGATATACAAAATTAAAGATGCATGTTAACTTTTCCCCATAACTGTCAGGTTTGAAAAAACCCTAAGCTTTCATTAGACTTTTATTTGCAAGCGGGTGGTGTTTATTTTTCTACACAACGTTTTATTTGCTTACGTAGCGTAGCACCTGTTGACCTGATGCCAATATAAACCTGCGAGTACAGTTGAATTTGCATTTACTTTTTTGGCGGCAAAGCAAATGAATTGGCCAAATTGAGTAAATCAACCAACGTCAGTCGGGTTTATTTACAATATAACGAAATCCAATACTACTAGTCCATCAAATTCAATGTTTTTATCTCCACTTTGGGTGGGTAGGTAGCATCGTTTCTAATCCAACCAGTTTTTGTTCGAAATTTTCGGTTTTTATCTTCATTTCGCATTCTGGCCAAACTCATATGAAGAACAAACGACGGCTGTTTGCACTCATGCTGCACACTCGCATGTTGCTGCTGTTGTTTGCCTAAGGGAGGGCAATCAGTGCTGTTCCTTGTCCATCCTCTCTCGTTAAGGACCGCCGGGCGATGGCAAATGCCAAACTAACACCTGTATTTGCACTTGTCCTTTTCACTTTGCCTATATTAAAATTCAAACCCGTCACTCTGTATGTGCCCAGTGAAAGGTCTGTTTGTCGATGAATGGATGGGTGTCCTTATCTGAATTCGCCTGAATTTGTAGGCTAATAAATTTAAGGCTAATAAATTTAAATCGGGTGTTTGTACTTACCACATTGACAAAATCTTGAAAGGTCACATAACCTGGTCCAATGGGCAATTTCGCCTTTTTCGCTCTCTCCAGTAATAGCTCACGTTTGTTCATAGGCACTTGTGATATAAATTCCGGTGACTTTAAAGCATTTAGAAACTCATCGACAGTTATTTCTCCAAAACCTTCAGGATCAAACTGTAAAAAGGACATTAAAAGGAAAGAGATTAGAAAGAAAAACATTTAAAGTAAACCTAGATAATAAGATTTTGTGGTAAATACAATGGTCATGGATTGCCTTGAACCAAAGTTGAAAGGGGCGTCATTACAAGAATATGTTTGGGAACTTCGTAATATGCTCAGACGCTTTCTCTTAAAAGAGAGCCCTACCTCTTACCTCTCCAAAATTATGTAAACAAAGCCCAGAGGTCCTACCGTTCAAAGTTATTACTATTTGACTGAAATCGATTTTTTTTGTGTTAATTTACAATTAATGCGTGCAGCTTTTTCGCTTCCAAAAAAATTTTCTTTCTGCATTTCAGTCAAATAGAAATAACTTTAGAACGTTAGGACATATGGGCTTCGTTTAGGTAATTTAAAAAAAAAAACTAAAAAATCGGACCACTGGTTTAGAACTTAGCAATTTTACCCTTGTGCCCTCCGATCACCATTCCGAAAATTTTCAAACAGCTGTTGAAATTTGTCCAGTCGTGAAGAAACCGCCCTGTATAGGAACTCGATTACGACCCACATACGTAACAACTACAAGAGTACGGAAAAGGGGAAAATAGCATTCATAGCAGATGTTTTTTGCGGTTTTCAAGCAGCAGGATCTGAAATGAGGACTAACCTTTATATGGTGGATATACGAAAATATAAACGTATGTAGTCTATTTCCACTGGTCGCTGGTAATTTACCATGCGAAATTTGAGAATGATAGCTGCAGGACCTTAAAATCGGAAGGGACCCTTGTGTGGGGGCTTTTTGAATACATGGACCGATATGGTTTAACATCACCAAATATGGGTGCTTGTAACGCTCTGTGCGGTCCAAATCGGATGTAACAAATGGCTTTTAGAGCCTCGTAGGTATTCAAATAGTCAAAAACTTATATATAACATTAAAATGTCAATGTGGAATAATTTCATTAGGGTTCGCCCTGGGCCCAAACTTGAAGAATGTACCAAGTTTAATAGTCGTTCACAATTGCGAGACATAAACTTTTTACAGCGACAGGTGGACAGACGGACGGAATAAAATCGGTAAATTACCGTTGTGTATAAGAGAATTTATTGTGTGGAAACGGAAAGTTTTTACTATATCATTCACAATTATACATAAAATATTTTAGATTTGTATCACTGTGCTTTAGAGATATTTGAAGTGTCCTTCTTGATTGCTCATCCGTCACACTGTGCGACGTTTGGAAATTATAACCCCGATTAATTCAGAATTACTATTTTATTCCGTTGGGCGATATCCTGTCCATCTTTCGATAAATCGATCTTGACTTAATTTGGCTCATTGTGCAGAAAAAAGGCCGAGGATATAACTCAATGGAACTTTACATTTTCAGACCTAAAGCTATATGTAATGGGTGATCCATCTAGAGGTATTTTTTCAAAACAAAACAAATATAAAAATTCAAATCAAGTGTGAAATCTGTGTTGGTAATTTGAAAGGACATTTTATGGCATTTATTTTTTGAAAATAATTTCCTTCAAATGTCGGCAGCTGTATTATGGAAATGAGCGTTCGGTGAGAAACGGGAAGATCCGCTGTTTCGACCAAAATTTTGTTCAGTGATGAGGTCGATTTCTGGCTCAACGGCAAAGTCAATAAACAAAATTGCCGCATTTGGGCTGAAAAGCAACAAGAAGAAGTTCAAGAGGTGTCATTATACCCAGAGAAAACCACGGTCTGGTGCGGTTTATAAGCTGGTGGAATCATCGGTGCATATTTTTTCAAAAATGATGATGGCCCAAACGTAACCGTCGGTATATGTGACAGCGCATAGAGAAAGGGGCCTAAGGGTAAAAAAAATCAATTTTCACCTTTTTATTTTTTTTTGATATGGACAACATCTGAGCATTGAATGAGTCCGATCCCATGCCCAAAAAGTGATGGTACACCAAAGATACACGTATTTATATCTTTAAAATGGCTCTCCTGAACAAAACTGGTTTTTACCCTTAGGTCCCTATCTATTTTGCGCGTCACATATAAAGATCGGCCTGGCAGAACTTAACGACGTTTTTACTTGCTTTTTTAATTTTTTTGTTTCCAAACTAACTAGATAGGGTTTCCCGAGAACCGACGTTTTTAAATGGACACTCGGTTAGTCCTATTAGGCACATCTACAGCTTAGGTTAATTTTTTTAATCAATACAAAAAATGTCAAACTTTCCAATGGAAATATCAGATGGCTCCAGGCAACACTTAGTATTGCCTAGGCCAGAAATATATATAATTTACTATCATTCAATAAAAAATTCTCGACGTATGCTCAAAAGTGAAGTTATATAGTTTACTATAGTTTATTAGTAGTTGGGAATTAAACTTACCATGTCAAATAATAGTTTCCATTTCTAAAAAGCAAAAGTGAGAAAAACAACTTTCATTAAATGCAGAAAAATTTTCTAAATAATACAAACTAAAATTAACGACAATAAATTGTACAAGATGGGCGATGTGCTTCTTCTTTGCAATAATGTAAAAACACCTTCAATAACGCACAAATTCTCGGGGTTTATTTTCCACATTCGTTTGTACACAGTCGCTAGAAAGTCAAAATTAAAGCACAAAAACACTAAATTCGCGCACAAAAAAACAGCATTCCCAAAATGAGTAAAATATTTCGTCTTTGATATAGCCCTTCTTGAACAGTTTATCGTCTTTGATTGGAATGACAGTATCGAACAAAAAGTTTGTAAAAATCGATTGTCAGAATAGAATATTTGAATACTCAAAATTAAAATGATAGAATCGAACAATAAAATGAAAACAGTCCATTTTCAAAAAGCAAGAATCTTGAGGCCTATGCAGTTTAAAAAAGCGAACAGGCAGCAGTTGCTTGAAAGTTTTTTACAATATGTTACACCTTCCAAACTTCAGAATGGCCATTTGAGACTTAAATCGATAAAAGTTATAAAATTCCTTACAAATTTTAGTTGACTTTCTCACAAAGTCACAAACGTACAACGTACATTTGATTTCAAAAACAAAATAGTTTTTTTAAAGTGGCTGTTAAATAGCGAACTTGCTGAAAGACTAAGTCAGCACCGTCTACCATTCTTCTTTGTATTACTATTCCATACCATTGAAAAGAGCAATTTTATGACTGTTTTAAAAGATTGCCGATCAACAAGAGTTGCCATCAAACTTATATCAAATATCTATTGATCATGCCATTTACATTGAGACGATGGGATTTTGGTATGCCACATGCATATCGAGCCTTTACCGCACAAAAAGCGTAAGCGATATTTTGCTGTTAAATACAATCGATAGAAAACGGTACAACGCCTTTAATCTCAAATATTAAAAATTTATATTTACAAAGATACAGCAAACTCAATGGTATCGGAGTCCTCCAGAAAAATTAGACAAAAAAACCTTTTCTGTAGAATTTTATTTTTGGCGCTTACATATTTTTCGCAGACACTACCATAAAACCCCACGTTATTTATTATTTTTCTTCATATTTTGCTCGTGTTGAGAGACATTTTGTATTTTGTTCGTTTGTGAATGAAAGGATATGGAGATATGCCAATCTGTATCAATTCTTGTAGAAATATACATGGAAGTCTGTTTAGGAACACAAGTGTAACATATAGCATATGGAGAGAACATTTTCCCAACCTATAACGTCTAGAAAGTCTGTTGAAGAAGATGCCCAGTGGCAATGACTCAGCCTAGAAGAAATCAAGGCTGCAGTCGCACAGCCTCAAAATAATCTGCAGATAAAATAGGGAAGCACCTCATTACACGAAATAGGGCCTCCGACAAGTTCATAATCTGTCATGTAGTTTATTTAACAGATATTCTGCTGAAGAGAGGCTTCTATTCAGCGATAATCCTAATAAATAATTTTAGGGATTATTGAATGGTTGAGTGGGACTATACTATGGTTGTAGGGATCATAACATGGTTTCATGTGAATCAAACTATGGTTGTGACGATCATACTATGGTTGTGTGTGAAAGATACGATGATTGTGAGGATCAGAATGTGGTTTTTCGGATTATAGTATGGTTAAGTGTGACTCATATTATGGTTGAGTGCGACTCATAGTATGGTTGTGTATGAATCATACTATTGTTGTGAGGGTCATAACATTGTTGTGCCGCAGTCATATACCTAAAAATAGAATGATCCTCTTTGAATATTGTCACCACAACCATACTTCTTTTCTACGTGTAGAAGAACGCAAAAAGTGTGGAGTTCCTCAAGAAAATCTCTTTTTCAATTGGGTACAATTTTTAACAAAAATTTTAAAATCCAATTTAAATTCTTTATGGCAATGAAAAAGATCGTCCCTCTCAAATTAATAAAGAATTGAGTTTAGAAGCTAAATGTATTTTCATTTTCTATACACATACTGTAGTTCAAAAATTATATTAATTAAGAATTAAAAAAATAATAATTAAAGGTATATGTTTCCAACTTACGTCTCTTAGTAGCTCTCTCCGCAATTCAGCTTCATCAAAATCTGAATTCAGCGATGTATGTTCGGTGTCGTAGCCAGCATCATTAGTACCCTATGGCGATAATCAAGTATTTTAAATATTACCTAAAATGTGCAAAAATATATTAAAAAGTACTTACGTATCGTGGCTGCGTTTGTGATATCGAACCTATGGAGACCAATGAACCTGCTATCGTTGAAATATGTTCAATATCGGCCGTCTCCTGCTGGCTGGTAATAGTAGTTTCGATAGTACGAGCGGTCCACATTACGGCAAAATGCTATCTAGCTCCGTATCGTAAACGTAAACAGGCTGTGTTGCTAAATGAGATTTTCATATCGAAATTTCGATATGATGGATGTTATGGTTCATGTCTGCTGCCTCGGTTTGCTGGCAATGTTAATCGATGATATGCCTGAAAATATGCAAAACAAATAAAATTAATCGAACAAGTGCTGCCCAATGTCAGAATAACAAAGCCCCACGAATATTTAAAGAAAATACATACGAAATAAACAGAAATAAAAAGGTAAAGCTTCAATAAATAAGACTGAATAGCAAAATCGCAATAGTTAAGTCACTTGTGACAATTCTATTTGTGTCTAAAGGGGTAGTCCAGAAGTACTAGTCTTTTTGGTAACTTTGGCAATTTTTGATATCATGTGACTTAACTATTGCTGTCCCATTGGAATAACTGAGGTGCATACAGGGTGATTCATTCATGACTGGGCAAATTGCACCAGCGTCTTCCTTGGCTTATTTCATGAAAATATGTCCATCTACGACCATGCCGGAAAATGCAACGGGGCGAAATGTCAGCGGTTTGAAAATTTTCGAATTGGTTGTTGGAGGGATGGTAAAATTGATAAATCCAGTGGTCGGTTTTTTTCTCTAGCTCTACCACTTACCTTTCCAAAATACCTAAACAAAGCCCAGAGGTCCTACCGTTCCAAAATTATGATTATTTGACTGAAATGTTGTGTTATTTTACAAAAACAAATAAATTTGAGCTATTATTTCTCTTCCACAAAAATTTACATGTCAGTCAAATGGTCATAACTTTCTGACCACTGGTTCAGAAGAGAGCCAGTGCATCTTCTTAACTTTTATATATATTTAACTGCTGTCTTTTCATTTGTATATGCTTTTTTGAATTTGGTTTTCGATCAATGTGAAGTCCAAGATATTTAACACTATTAGCTGAAGGTATTGTCAGTCCATTAATTATGGGAGAAGGACAGTCTCCTCTTCTCAAGCTAAATGTCACGTGCGTTGATTTTTCGGGGTTAACTTTTATAATCCATTTCTTCAACCATTTCTCAATTTCGGATGAAGTTCCTCTTGTTAGCTATTTTAAGAAGCAAAATTACAGCATATGGGGTTCAGAGAACCCACACCTGACTATTGACTATACATTCACAAAAAGTCACTGTTAGGTGTGGACTTTAGGCTAGCGGCAAACCAAATGGACGACATTTGGTTTGAACAAGTCAAGGCCACATGTCCCCCATCGATATTTTAAGCACTTGCAATTTTAATTAGCCACCTCGAAGCTGCGATTTAAGACCTTTGAGTTATTTTTTGTAGGGAGCTATTAAGGGAAAATGTTACGCAAAGCATCCAGAGACAATTGAAGCGTTGAAACATGAAATCGAAGTTGCCATTGAAGAGATTCGACCAGAAACAATTAAACATTTTTTGATCGAAAAGGTACTGCCGAGCTAGTTGTGGTAGTCTTATGAAAGATATTGTGTTCCATTATTAAATGACAAAATCCAACCTTTCCAATTAAACCAGAAATTTAAAAAATTATCAGTACTTTTCTTTACAGCCGATTCAAATTAAAAATTTAAATGGCCCGCCCTGAAAGAACTGGAAAAGTGTGTGTCTGGCGATTTTAGTCGCCAGAAGATGCTGTTGAAGCGTTCAAAAACCATGTTTTGGGGGTGTCTCAATCGGAGTGGAAAAAGTGCTTCGATAATTTCTTTGAGCGCATGCAAAAGTGTATTAATCATGCTGGAGAATACTTTGAAAAACAGTGAAACCCTTTTTAATGATAAATATTCGCATTTTCATTATTAGGCCAGAAATATATATAGCAGCCCTCGTATGTCATACATTTTAGCAATACGCATTGTTTGAATGGCAATTAAAAATATTTGAAGTTAAAATAAATAGTCGACATAAAAAAGTTGTATTTTTGACTTTTATAAAAACAAAAAGACGACTTACCGACTTTGTCGTTTTTATAACCCAAAAGTTGATTAGTCGAAAATCAACTTATAGAACCCGATGACAGACAAACATCGTAGTGTTGTGTACATACTGAAAAATAACAAATTCTAAATTAACACCATTTCGTGAGTAAAGCTGGCCATAGACGAACGATAAATTCGAGCAATTTGTTGGGTTTGTGGTCGCTTTTTTACGTCTGTGTGGTAGTTTGCGAACAAATTGCAAGTTTTTGAAAATTTTCAAAAATTTACAATTTGTTGGCAAACAAATCATACGTGTGTGGGCTACTGCGCAAATTTTAAGCCATTTCGCCATTTCAGTTGCTCTTCAACCATTGTAACGAAAGGTCGTGTAGTGCACACAAAAAATGGCAAGCAAAGACTTTATGATAGAATTTTTTGATGTGTTAAAAAATGATAATGCCATTTGGCAAACAAAAAGTGAAAAATTTTAAAGACAAATTAGAAAAACAAAAATCATGGGAAAAACTCGTAACAAAATGGAAAGATGTTGACAGAAATGCTTCGGTGGACGTAGTAAAAAATTCTGACAGAAGCACAAACCGAAGTTCAAACACAAAATGAACATGCGAGCGCGTCATCCGCTTCGTAGCATATGTTTACTCATCAACGTCGGCCGAATTATGATTTGTTCGAGCGTGTGTGAAGAAACGATATGCAATAAATCGCAGCAATAAATTTGCAAATCACACCAATAAATCGTTCGTCTATGGCCAGCTTAAGGTATAAAAATACACAACAACATTCCCACAGAAAAATCTGTCAATTCCCCCAGAATGGTTTTGGTGAAACTCAACAGTTGGCATCACTGCCTGCTAAAAATAGAACACAAGATATGTACAAGCATTCAAGACAACACATGCATTTACACAAGCAAATGAATGTATCTGAAGTTTGGCTGCCAGTTAAACCATCAGTATGTGGCTGCGTAAGCTAGACGTTCTGTCAAGTTCCTATCGCAGTGTGTTTTAATTGGTTTCGGTTCAAATCTCAACGATGGCGCGCTTTTCTCTCTGAAACTAGTACCACTCGTATGCCCCCAATTGGTCTATTGAAGAAGTTGTTTTCAATTTGAATCTTCTTCGCCGGCAATAAAGGGGCCATATCAAAAATTCCATTTAATCATAGGCTGTCCGACTTTTCAATGTGCTCGTCTATTTCATGATTGGAAAACACTTCTTTTTTTTGTAGTAGATTAGTAGATACAAAAAATGCACATAGGCTAAAAAAAATAATAAATCAATTTAATTTTGAAAATAATTCTGTAACTGCCGATCCGTCGGAATAGCTTGATTATACAAATGTGGAATTTTACGAAATATGAGGTCTACGAATATTGTCACCCTTTTTTGAATGATCGCCAAAGATACAGTTAAAATCTGTTTTCGATAATTTTAGGCAGCTGCCTTTCATTCTTAGCTATAAGTAATTACACTACTCTGGGTATTTTGACTTAGTGCTATTGTTTACAACACCTCAAAAGAAAGACCCCAAACTTAGAAACAAAGTATGGTTGAGATAACAATATTCGAAGAGTGTTATACTATTGTTGGGTATATGGTTGTGGTACAACAATATTATGATCCACAGAGCAATAGTATGATTCAAATACAACCATAGCATGATCCTCACAACCATAGTACTTGTAAGATTCTCACGCAACCATAATATGATCCCTACAACCATAGTACGATCACACACAATTGGGTTAAGTTGTCAACAATAGATTTGAATTACGAAAACTATTTAAAAATACATTTAAGTAAAATTCAAAATAAAAGGAGTGATTTATTAAACAGTAGAAAAAATCAGTTTAAAAATCGTAAGTAAGCATTCTTATTAAAAATATTTCAATTAAACAAAGCCAAAGCAGTTTGTTTGGAAATTTTTTTTATTTCCATCTAAAAAGTACTATTATTGCATTAGATCCGTAACAATAACTTTGTTCTTAAAAGCATATTCAAATAAAGATAAATTACAACCATATAGTATGATTGCCGTAATCATATTATTGTTCACATTAAACCCAAAAAACAATAGTTTTATCGCACCAACCATATATATATTGTTGCTACAACCATATATTTATGTTTTAATTTGGCAATAGTATAATTGTTACAATCATACTATTGTTAAAATTAAATCCAAAAAACAATACTATGTTGCGACAAACATACTTTTATTGTGGAGAACATATTATTATGCCGTGACCATATAGTAACCATATTTTCCTCTGAGTGCTTGCTTATTTTACGGATCGATTCAGAATCCGCCCGGTAAACTATCGTTGTAATCAAGGTTGCAAAACGAAAATTTGTTGAGGTAAACCCATATCGGTCCATATTCTGTTGCAGACAATTTGTTACTGATTTCTTAAACCGCAGCTCTAGAAGCCACATATTATGTCCGCTTGTAACAAAATTGTGCGTGTAGTGTTACGGCCGATCAAAAACCAACTCTGATCAAATTGAACATTATCGGTCCTTGTTTTCGAATATCCCTCAGATTTGAGGACCACCTGCACTAGAAACCACCAATTAAATCCGATCATAAACAAAATAACGTATAGTAGGTTAGAAGAGTACAATAATTAAGATTAGTAAATCTAAACTATATCGGTTCCAATATGAGGTCTTGCCAATCCATACTAAGTCCCATCTTGCTCACATTTAATATAGTGCAATACTCGTACAAGAGATCTATAATCAATTCTGGCAATATTGGACCATATCGATGAACGTTTTTATACGGCGCCCATACAAGGTCCTTTCTGATTTATGGGCCTGCAGCTCTAGAAGTCACATATAAAAGCTGATTTTGCTCAAATTTAGTAATGTGCAATATCGAAAATTAATAATTAAAACTGAAAAAATTTCAACCATTTTGGTCCATGTTTTCATATTGCCCAAATACAAAGGTCTTTCCCCATTTGACGTCCTCTTACTCCGAAAGCCACATTTTGCATCTGGTCTTGCTAAAATTTAGTATAGGGCGTGATGAGCATCTTATAACCGAGCTAACCGAAGCTCGAATATAATATTCGGTTATCAATTGTTGTAGCGCCGATACATAGGTCTTTAACAAGTTAGGTCCTGCTGACACATTCTAAATTCGTTCTAGAACAAATACAAAGTTATGTGTAATGTAAATAGTCCGACAAATGGTTGGCAAATCAAAAGCGAGACCAGCACTACTGGATTTGTCTGACTGAAAAGTCTGTAAGCCTGGATATAATTTAAAATATATAAGTAAATAAATATTATCGAGCCTCAGAGATAAAATGTCGACAACAATAAATTTTCGTTATTTTGGAGAGCCAATTACAACACTACACCGCCTAGATACATGAGCAAAATAAGTACTTGACAAAAGAACAGGCGAAATCTTATACACCCTCCACGTGGATTCGCTATTGCAATTGCAGAGATAACAATTATCGGATTAGATGTAGCGACATTCCTAAAAATCTAGTTCAACTACAACTTACGGACCAACTTTAAATTTCAACCATCGCTAAAGCTTTTAATTTAAAACAAAAAATTTTAAACTTATCTTTTTGCGGCGACCCATATTTATTGCTTTGCTGGCGATACCTATTGCACGGATTTGTGCAATTGGTATCATTGGGAAGTTTATCTGAATACCTATCCAACGCATTTTAATAGAATCACCTAACCCATTGCACGGCTGTATGTGAGTATGTATTATAGCAGAAGGCTTTCAAGTACCCACGCGCAGAGACAAAATATGGTTAATATATGGTCACGGCAACAATGGTATGTTCCCAGCATAAAAGTATGTTCGTCGTAGCCATTGTTTTTTGTATATCGTTTTGACAATAGTATGATTGCGACAATCTTAATATTGTCGAAATGTTACTATAGAATTATTGCTAAATTTAGTAATGGAAAAATCGTTGTAGCTAAAATATATGTATAAATATGATTGGTGCGAAAAAAGCATTGTTTTTTCATGTTGACAATAATATGATTACGGCAATCATACCGTGGGTTTGAAATTTTTATAATTTGTATAAATTTTAAGGGCTTATGCTGAATGTGAACCACACCTAAACGTCAAGTTTTTTCTGCATTTCATTTGATATTTCTCAATTTCAGACTAACTCAATTTAAGCAGGCTTACGTATTGTGAATGTGGGCGTTCAAATCGAAATGCATATCGTGCACTTTGTGATTTGTTCGGTCAATTTAATCGCCTAAATGTGCATACAATCGAAAAAATCGTGCAAAAGTTTGGGCAAACCGGGTCTGTAGGAGATGTGAAAACACCAGTGCATGCTCGTACTGCAGAAAATATTGTTGCTGTTCGCGATAGTGTGGCTCAAGAGCCGTCCACTCCAACTCGTCGTCGTGGCCAACAATTGCAAACACCTCTCACGCTCGTCGTTAATGAACAGTATGCATAAAGACTTGCATTTACAGGCTTACAAGGTGTAATTGACTCAAGAACTAAAGCCTCTCGAACATTTCAAACGCTATCAATGGCCAGAGTGGCGGCAACAAATGGCATCGGCCCTTAAAATTTAACCACCCTTTAGTTTTTGGAACAATGGTATTGTTGTTCTTAGCAATAATAGTCCGTTTTATCTGTAAATTTAAATATTTAAAAACCAACTGCTTTGGATTTGTATAACTGAAATATTTTCAATATAAGTAAATGAAACACTTACGTTTTTAATAGGATTTTTTCTGTTGTTAAATAAATCACTCCCACTATTCTGAATTTAATGTATTTTTAATAATTTCCTCAAACAAAATATCAATTGTTGAATAACAACATATCCTATTCTAATAAATAACTTTGGAGATCAAAGTATGGTTAAGTGGGGTCATACTATGTTTGTAGAGATCATTACATGGCTGAGTGTGAATCATATTATGTGTGTGGGGACCATAGTATGGTGGAGTGTAAATCATAATCTGGTTGTGGGGATCGTAGTATGGTTGTGTGTGAATGATACTATTGATGTAAGAGTCATAATATTGTTGTGCCACAACCATATACCCAACAGCAGTATGATGCTCTTCGAATATTGTTTCCCCAACCATACTTTTTTTCTTCGTGCATACCCATACGAGTAGTAGAAGTGTTAATTAGAAAATATGGGACTTCGATATAATCCTATATATTATGCCCGTCGTTCCAATGTGGAACATTGGGTCATGAAAATCGATTGTGTAAATAAACCAAACAATGGAATGATACTCTTCGAATATGGTCACCCCTGCCATACTTTTATTATGCGTGCAGTCACACTACTAGTTTTGACACATATCCACCAAAAAAATGCAATAAAAAATACACCACTGACTTCTAATGGGTTAATGGAGTGACAAATTGTAAACACAATTTTTAAGGCATTCAATAAGCTTTTCTTACGACAACCTTATTGGCGTTTAAGTTACAAAATCGAAGATACGTCGAATAATATACTCAAATATCTACAATTTTTAGTGGGTTAAACGTCAAAAGTGGTCTTAAATAAAAGTACTAGCTACGATTATACAAGAAGAAATTGTACTTCCAATTCGGCGATATTTCCGGTTTTGACACATTTTTCCCAAAAAAAAAATGAAAATACACCACCGCCATGCAATGGGTTAATGGATAAAAAATAATTATGCACCATTTCATAGGAATTTCAATAACCTTTACAACTACACTCATATTGCTCAGTAATATGATGTCAACTGTGAGATATTTTAAATTGTTTATCTAAACTGAGGGCCCCGTAACTCGGGAAATATAGGTCGCCTCCTCTTTATACCCTAAAGGTCTATGGTATATTACCCACGAAATATTGATCAGAGATCCGTTTAAAAATGAAAGCACAATATCCGTCAAACGAAAATGTTACATGATGATGGCTTATGGTCATAAACTGTTTCGGATATAAATGAGCGAAATCGGCACAGGTGGAAATAGTTTCCCTTTAAGCGGTTAAAGGTACCTTCTTAAAAAGTACACTTTTTGAGTATATTTAAAATAATTGTTTGTTTGGCAGACAATGGTTAAAATGGGTACTGTTAGTTAGGACGCACTAAATACCTCAAAAGAGGGTGCTGCACTTTTTGACTCATGTGGACGAAAAAACGTACCGCATGGTCAAAAGGGCAAAATAGTCAATATGGACATGGAATATGTACTCGTATAATGTAATTTTAATGTTTGCTTGCGATTAGGGACGGACGCAGGAACCAAAAGGACCAAAAGAGCATACCATTTTTTGCGCTTTAGTAGTGAGGGTATATAAGGCTCGGCCTGGCTGAACTTTTCGCAAATTTCACTTGATTTTAATTACATTGTCTCTTTTTTATTCTAATTGTACCAATATTGCTCTTTTTACTAGTGGTTGCTTCTTTTGATCATAAGGGCCTTTTTTGCAGCCCCCAGAATCCTTGTCTAAAGCACTTGTCGGATTTGTAAAATATAGATCTTTAAAATAAATCCATATTCGGATCTTTAGTGAAATTTGCGTTAAGTAGAATAACTCTATGGGGGTCCAAAAAAGCCACTTTTGTTTTAACCAAAAGTGGCTTTTTTAGACCCCTGTGGACTACACAAATATTATGCAGATTTTTAAAATATTTGCATACATATATCGAGTTTAGGGAATTTTCATTAACTTTGAAGTAGTAAGTCTTTCTAAGGGTCATAGGGGCCGTCTTTTGGGTCGCAAGAATCGATAGGCCAACAACCGTGCCCCTTTTTTAAATGTTAATTGTAAGTCGACTAACGGACCTTTTTTAAACCATGATTTGTCTACAAATAAAAAGGAAATGTTAAGCAAAAACTCAAAAAAGAAACAAGTAAAAAAGTTAAAGTCGGCATGACCGACTATGAGAAACCCTATACCACTCTGCTATTCAGATGAATAAGCACCTCTATAACGTACCATACAAAATTTGAGCGTGATGGGGTAAAATTTGTTAAAAAAAAAATTGTGTTCTAAAGCTGCAGGAACTCAAAGCGGTAGAGACCTTTGCATGTTCGCTTCTCGAAAACATGGACCGACATGATGCGATGTGAGAGCACTAAGTGTTGTAACGCTCCATGCGAAATTCAGTAGGAATTGGATGTAAAATGTGGCTTCTTAAGCTGCAGATACTTAAATCGGGAAGAAACTATGTGTGCTGGCTGTAGGAAAATATAGAGTTATGTGGTCTACTTAAGTTTCACAACAATTAACTATCGCTTACCGGGTGTTATTTGTGGCTTCTAGACGTTTTAAAAAACTTGGAATGATATGGACAAATTTCAAAAGAAATAGCCATTGGTCACTCGAAATGTTGTGTGCGAAGTTTGGTCGAAATCGAATGTAATACAGGGTGGGCCAAAAGTTACCATGGGTTTTAAAAATCCAATAACTTTTTCGTTTATATATTTTTTTATTTTCTTTCAGATTATATAGGGTGATCCATCTAGAGGTATTTTTTTCAGAACAAAAAAATATAAAAATTCAAATCAGGTGTGGATTCTTTATTGTTAATTTGAAACATTTTATGGCTCTTATTTTTGAAAATAATAACCTTCAAAAGTTGGCAACTGTATTATGGAATTGAGCGTTCAGTGAGAAACGGGAAGATTCGGTGTTTTCGACCAAAATTTCTTTTAGTAATGAGGCCCATTTCTGGCTCAACGGCAAAGTCAATAAATAAAATTGCCACATTTGGGCTGAAGAGCAACAAGAAGAGGTTCAAGAGGTGCCATTATACCGAAATAAAACCACGGTTTGGTGTGGTTTATAAGCTAGTGGAACCATCGGTGCATATTTTTTTAAATGATTATGGCCGGAACGTAACCTTGAATGCTGCTAGCTATCGCGCCATGATATCGATCATTATTCTAGCTGAAATTGAAGCCCGTAATCTGGACGACACTTGGTTTCAACAGGACGGTGCCACTTGCCATACAGCTGCTCAAACAATGGATCTATTTAGAGGTCATTTCGAAAAGCAGCTAATTTCACGTTTTGGACAGTTGAGTTGGCCGCCCAGATCGAGTGATATCACAGCTTTAGACAGTTTTCTTTAGGGTTACGTAAAGTCCAAAGTCTATGCTGACAAACCAGCTACGATTCGGGTTTTGGAAGCCAACATTACGCATGTCATTAAAGCCATACTGTTCGAAACGCTCGAACGAGTCATCCAAAATTGGACCATCAGAATAAAAACCCTGAGGCAGCCAACATTTGAAGGAAATTATATTCTAAAAATAAATGCCATAAAATGTCCTTTCAAATTACCAATAAGGATTCCACACTTGATTTAAATTTTTATATAAGTATTTTTTTTTCGTTCTGAAAAATACCTCTAGATTGATCACCCTATATAACATATATACATAAATATATATTATTGATTATTGTAAATTAATATCCATAGCTTAATCGGGTCCATGAGTAGGTCTTGTATACTCGTCACGAATAATTCTTCCTATGCCAAGTGGCCACATCCACTTTTATTCTTCAGCCAGCATGTTGCCATGGTAAAGGTGTTAATAATGCTGCCCAAATCACTATCGGAGGGATAGCTTTTGTCTGTTAGTATCTCTAGACCGAACAGAGTCCGTCTTGTGTCCACAAAAGCCGAGCAGTGGCAGAGAAGATCTTTAGTTGCCTCCTCCTCATCTTCATTGTTGCAACTCCCACATAAGTCTTTGTATGTCAGATGCAGTCTTCAAGTGTGTACGCCCTAAGGTCTGTGACCAGTGATGACCGTAATTAGGTTTCTTACATTTTTGTTAAACTATACAAGGAATCCTCCATCCCTCTGGATACCCTAAAAGTGGGTATCAAAATGCAATTGGCCCATTTGTTTACATTGGGTCCTTTGTTACGATTCTCAAAATCAAAACATAGAAAAAAGTAATTACCGGTATTTGACAGTTGTATCCTGGCCGGAGTATTTTTTGTAATGCAATGCGCAGAATCCTGAATTTACTACTCTCAGCGTATCCGTTTATTTTATTATCATTTTTTTTCTTGCATCTAAACACAATTCACTGCGGGTTTCTTTAATACTTTTTTTCTTTTTACAAAAACCTTTTTTTAGTTTTCTTTTTGTAGTTCATTCATACAAAATAATTATTCAAAATTAAAGCACTTTCGGGCAGACTGGGATCGGTTTGCACTGATTTACTAGGTGGTCCCCACATTGGGTGGCCCTTAATAACAGTTATTTAGAGTACATTGACCGTTGTTGGTTTAATACACGCGATTCCTTCCGACGCTCCTACTTAATTCTGTTGTCCTGAATTAAAAGCGGATATTTTTCAGACATCTTTAATAGATTTTTAGAATCTGTTTTAGACGAATTTTATTGAAATTTCTATGATATATCACTTGTTCACACACTCGCACACCCCCACCGGACCGATAAGAGTCAAACTGACAACTAACATAAAGAGGAGGATGAATGAACGTACGTGCAACATAGGAACAGTGTGGCGAGACAACATGTACTCGTACGTACTTACTTATCATCAGTTACATGCGACGCACTGGAGTCTAGGATAGGGGTTGTTGCCACAACAGCACACATTTTGCTGCAGCAGCAACGAAAACATAAACAACAACCGGCGATTGTACACAATAACAAAACATGTCAACTTGGCGAGAGGGGGGTTGTTGTATGCTTTTCCGCTTTGCTCTGCCAACGGTCTCAGGTCTCATGTGGCCATAAAAAGGGAGCCAGCCCACCAACTCCAAACTACCGCAGTGCTGCTGCCCGATTAAAGGGATGACGATGGTGATAGAACACACAAGCTGGCAGGCAGGCAGCACCACCGACCACCAAGAGTGGGTGGTTGTTATTTACGTTTTGAAACAACGTGCTGGTCCCGCAGCATGCTTCTCACGGAGCATGCGCCAACACATGTACATGTATGAAGTAGCATGTGCACATGTATGTATGTATGTATGTATTTGCAGTCGAACATACAAAAATATGCAGATTGTATTGCAATTTCGCATGCGGATATTTGCGGTTCACATTCCATTATGGTCCTCAAAAAGCTTAGGGTAGTAATTTGACTCATGTAATCCTCTGCATATCATCATAATTTACCGAGGATTCATTTACACTGTCCCAACCAGTCGCAAGAATGTTTTTTGTTTTCAAGAAATCCCTTTCTCTTCCGCATTTAACGTGTCCGGTGAAAAATCTTTTGTAGACAAAAAATAAAAAACAATTTGAAATGCAACTAGTAAAATTATGTGCACCAAGGCCGAATTATATAATCCCTTCAGCGTGGATTCGCCACTGAAATGACAATAATTTTATTAATAGTCCCTTCAACCAAATGATCTGTATTTTTGGGTCCCAAGAACCCATGGTACTAGCCGATTTTTCTGGCAAGTTATAAGAATAATTACACATGTGACGCGCAAAATAGAAAGGGACCTAAGGGTAAAAACAAGTTTTGTTCAGGAGAGCCATTTTAAAGATTTAAATACGTGTATCTTTGGTGTACCATCACTTTCATAAAACGCGCATATCTCTGGGAGGGAACACTTTTGGGGCATGGGATCGGTCTCATTCGATGCTCAGATGTTGTCCTCATCAAAAAAAAAAGTGAAAATTGATTCTCTATGCGCTGTCACATATTTGGATTTGTAACGAAATTTCATTAATTTTAGTACCAATCCATCCGATTTGTAAGGACAAAAATTTGTCAATACTGTGTCATCGATTATTCGATAGCTTTTGGCAAGAGGAAAAAAGTTCCGCTGCGACATATCAAAAAAATCATTTTTGAGGAGCCCATTTTTTTTTTTTTTTTAAACTCAACTTTATTTTTAAGGTATTTTAAGTAGATAATGTTGTTTTATTACCTACTAAAAAAATCTTAAAAATAGAAGTTAAGAAAAAGAAATGATTTTTTTTATTTGATTTTTGATTCCGACCTCAATCCAAATGTTCAAAACATATTCACATTTGGATTTGTAGTGAATTTTTTAAATTTAGAACCCATATGTCCTTATTTACAACTGGTCGCTTCATTTAATCTGAAGTGTCGTTTTTTGGGGCCCATAAATCTTAGCCCCAATCAATCATAGCTAAATCTTCAAAATAAATCTATATTTGGATTTGTTGTGTAATTTGATTTTCTTTGAGTGCCACATAGCCATATTTGCAAGTGGTAGCCTCATTTGCCCATAAGGGCCGTTGTTTAAGCATAAGACCAATTTCAGCCATATCTATCAAATAAAACCATTTTTAGATTCGTAACGAATTTTTTCTTTGAGTACCCAATTATCCATATTAACAAGTGGTCGATTCTTTAGACCATACGGGTCATGTTTAGGCCCTGAGCATGACATAAACCTTAGCCAAATCATCAAAATAAATGTTTTGGATTTCTAGTAAAAATTTGTTTTATGTTTTATACCCATGTATATCCATATTTACTAGTGCTCGCTTCTTTTGACTATTAGGGTAGTTTTGAGGACCCAATCTCAACCAAATATTCAAAATAAAACCATATGTGGTTTCGTAGATAAATTTAGTCTATTATCTTTATTTATAAGTATACCCGGCGCGTTTTCGCTTCGCCCAATGGACTGAAGATGTTTGGCACTAAATGAAGAATTTAACGGAAAAGTCGTGTTTCAAATGAAACTCATTTTCATCTCGGTGGATAATGCAATATGACATATGGAGTCAGAGAACCCATATGTGACTATTGAGAAGCCAATGCATCTATAACGAGTCACTGTCTAATGTGGATTTTCGGCTAGCGGCAACATTGGGCCAGTTTTCTACGAAAATGAGCAAGGAGCCGTCGTTACCGTCAACGTTTCCAAAAATTCAAGAGAACTCCACGGACGACATTGGGTTACAACAATACGGGACCAAATGTTACACAGCCAACGCAACTATCGATATTTTACGCACTCATGTTGAAAATCGAATAATCAGTCGAAATAGTAATTTTAATTGGTCGCCTCTGAACTGTGATTTGAGCACTTTGCATTATTTTCTGTGGCCAGCCATTGAAGATAAATGTTACGCAAATTATCCAGAGACAATTGAAGCGTTCAAACATGAAATCGAAGTTATAGTGAAAAATTGGGTTGATCGGATAAGGTACTGCCGAGCCAGTTGTGGTAGTCATGTTCCATTATTCCATTATTAAAAGGCAATGTTCAACCTTTTCAACAAATCAAGAATTTTGAAAAAATTATCAGTACTTGTTTTTACAGCCGATTCAAATTTGAAATGTTAAATGGCTCGCTCTGAACTTACTCATTTAAATAGAAAAGAACACAAATTGTAGAAAAGGTACTTGAAATATCTTGCTCTAAGTGCAAAGAAAATCCTTAAAACAGACGGACACCGTGAGTGTTGTACTCCAGCATGCTAAACTCACGAAATTTTTACAAAAACGTAAATACATCTTGGCGGATGCTGCGTTTATAAAACTAATTTTATAAACGCAGTGTTTATGCTTCACACCATTGACTTTGGAAATATGTTTGTTATATTTCTCAGCGATGTGTACTTGTTAAACGAAATATAATTCTGAGCTTCTGTCAAAATCCAAGCGCAAAGAAAGCACGCGATAAACCACACGTTTCACTCCATCCAGTAATGGAGGGATATAAATATACAATTTGTTATTTTTTGATTAACTTGAAAACATGGCCTTTAAAAAACGTCGTGTTGCTAATTACTCTTTGATGAAAAACTCAATATTCTTTAACGAGTATTTTAGTTCCAGCCTGTAAAACGACACATGTTTTTATCGGAAACTATGGGTGAATCTTTTACCTATCTCTTTTTAATTTCGACAGTAAAAAATAACGATGAAAATTATATATAATTTTTTAATAACATTTCTTTTATATAATTTAATATATATGTACATAGTTATATCTTGTATGAGTGTAGAGGGGAGATGAGTGTGGGGCTTGGAAGTTTCCTTTTAGTTTTATTATTATAATTATGTATAAGTATTTCAATTATTATTTTAGGTTTCAAGTCAAAGATGCGTATTTTCGGTTTTAATAATTTATTATAAATCTATATTATTTATCTCTCGTGTATGCTTATTTTTTATTTATTACAAATAAACGAACAAAAATTAATTCCGGAAGAAGCCAGAGTAAAAACAATTAAATATTGATAACAATGCAAAATTTCTTGTTGCTGATGTTGGTTGTGAGGGGGCTATTTTTTATTTCGCAAAGGAGCTCAGTCGCCTCCTATGCCTTATTTTTTTGATTCCTTAGCTAGAGTAGTGGTTGTTCACTTACGTAAAACGAGCGTATTCTATCGTAATATTATTAATTATAATTTATTTTTGTTGTTTTTTGTTTTGTAAATTATTTTATACAAGTTAAACTTCATATATTTGCAAGAACAAGATGAAGGATATAATGTTAAAGTCAATAGCAGCGCTTAACAAAAGAGAAAGAAACGAATTAATCATTAAACTTTATAAATATTTCACCTGTAAGATCATGACCTCTTCAACGATCTGCGAAACGCGTTTTATATCTGTATTCTACAATCAATAATCACTTACTTACTCACTCGTCCGCTCACCAAAGGTGTTCTAAATATATATATATATATACATATATATCTAGATAGAGAGAGAGAGAAAAGGGGCTGGAGGATAATAATAGTTCAACCTTCGAGCATAGGACGAGGACATTTGTTGCACTGATCGATGACCATCCGCGCTACTTCTTTAATATCTTCATATGGACTCGGATGTTCAATCAGTTCTTTGAGAATCTGTAAGCCATTCTCTTGCTCAACAAGCTGGCAATATTTATCGGGATACACCTAATTGTGAGAAGAGTAAAAATAGAACATCATAAGGAAAATGGAACAACAGAATTCTCAACATACTTGTGTTAGGTTTGCCAGAGCCCACACAGCCCAATGTTGGCACTGTGGCGTTTCGTAACATCGTACCAGACCGAGGATAGGCTCAAAACTGCGATAATTGATGTTGCGATCACTTTTAATATCCCACCGTCGTATAGCATTGACCATACTAACTAAGACGGCATCGCGAGAAGGTTCTTTAATGGTCCACGCTTCGGGCCCATCTGAAGCTATATGTGCCAGCACACCAGCTGCATTGTAACTTACCTAGAACGAAAATAAAATTTTTAAAAACTACCTCACACTCACACATTCTACAAAAAGATATAGTACGAGTATACGAGGGCGGCTCGGAAAGTTCTTAGCCTATCAATGAAATATTTTTATTTTTCAATATAATCTCCTGAATCTTCAATACACTTAGTTCAACGCTTATCTAGCAATTCTATCCCATGATTAAAATAGTTTTCCTCAAGGTCTTCAAAATAGTGGTTTACAACTGTAATTGCATCTTCATTTGAGGTAAAACGTTTGCCAGCAAGGAATTTTTTTAGATTTGGGAGCAGGTAAAAGTCACTGGGAGCTAAATCAGGAAAATAAGGTGGGTGGTCAAGCAACTCGTACTTTAATTTGTTGATTTTAGCCATTGTTAAAACACTCTTGTGCGCTGGTGCGTTGTCTTGATGAAAAATTATTTTTTTGTGTTGTAAGCCAGGACGTTTTTCTCGAATTTGTACATTTAATTGATCTAAAAGGTTGAAATAGTACTCTGAATTTATTGTTTTACCCTTTTGCAGATAGTCAATCAATAAAATACCTTTGAAGTCCCAAAAAACAGTTGCCATAACCTTACCAGCCGATTGAATTGTTTTGCCTTCTTTGGGGCGCTTCCTCCAGCTTCAGTCCATTGTTTGGATTGTTCTTTTGTCTCTGGAGTATAGTGGTGGATCCATGTCTCATCAACAGTTATGAAACGACGCTTAAAATCCATTTTATTTCGCTGAAAACGATCCAAACAAGCTTGAGAAATGTTCATTCTTATGCGTTTTTGGTCGACTGTTAACAAGTCCGGCACCCATCTTGCAGAAAGCTTTTTCATCTGTAGTTCTTCATGCAAAATTAAGTGGACTCGATCATTTGAGATGCCCATGATATTAGCTATTTCACCCACTTTTATTCGTCGATCATTTAATACCATATCATGCACTTTGGCTACAATTTCTGTTGTTGTTGCTGTTTTTGGACGTCCACTACGTGGTTCATTTTCAATGCTTGTACGACCACGTTTAAATTTAGCAACCCAATTTTTTAATGTTGCATATGAAGGAGCACTTTCACCAAACACATTCACCATATCATTATGAATTTCTTGTCCCGATAATCCTTTTTTATGTAAATATTTAATAACACCACGCATTTCTAATTTTTCCATTGTAAAAAATCGCGGATGCGTCTTTTGTGAACACCTGTTTCTATATGAAGGAGTTGCCAGATCGAAAAAAAATTTAACATGTGTTCATAGCAGAGATGGAAGTTTCCAAAACACTTAACTTTTTTCTGTTTATACCGCGCTTTTTGTGCTAGGCTAAGAAGTTTCCGAACCGCCCTCGTAGATAACTCGATTTTATTGAAATCTCTATGTCGCTGTAAGACGGATCGAGGGATTACAAAGTAGCGTTTTAGTGAATTTTATCTTTAACCAACCCTAGTAAAATGCGTTCATGTTTTCGTATAGTCCCAGTTCAAAGGTCCTTCTCGATTTGAGGACCTGGCGCTCTAGAAGCAACATATTAAATCCGTTCTTGCTCAAAGTTAGCATAGCGCGTTCTGAGAGATTTATTAATGACCGTGGTTAAATAAGGTTCTTAACGGTTTTCGTTTCCGGGGCTGTGTGCAAAATATGGCTACGTTCACATTTCCTAAACATAGACCTTACAGCCCTGCGTATTTTATGCTCCTCCGACACATTGTTCGTGAACACAAGAAGGGGCAAAGTGTACAATTTTATTGCAGGTACTAAAAGAGCGTAGATAGGTTTTAATAGGGCGGGTCGATTTAAAAAACGGGTCAAAAGTCGGAATATCAAAATTCGTTTTAAAGGTATGGACCCTTGGGCAAAGTTTCATATTTTGAATACGATTTTCCTTGTCACTTGAGCGAATTTTTTGTCTCCCAACAAATAGACCCGCCTTAATATTTAAACTGCCAAGAGAATTTCTATCCAATCAAATAAGATTTAACCTTTATAAAACACAATCGATATTTTCGAGACTGATTTAAGTTAATATCTAGAGTAGTTCCAAAATCGATCCAAAAACATAGCAATTGATGTATATTAAAACTGAATTACTAAATTCTTACAGTATTAGTCGTGAGTTTAGTCAATTCTTAAATACTTCAGTCAGATAATTTTATGGAAAATGATGTATTTTGATTCCTAAAATTGCAGACACTGGTTTCTGTCCAGCGCTCAAGTTTAATAATATCAAGTGGACAATTCGGAAGTTCTTAGGGGTCGAAACTTATATATTCTCCATACTGTATTGCGTTTCAGTATGGCATTGACAGACAGACGGGCGTGAGATAATTCATAGTACAGGTTTATATATTGAAACGGTCTTAGGGATCCTAGGGCGCAAGAGCCGAGATCAATAGTTATCCATAACTAAAAGTTAATGTAATGTTTTGATTTTTAAGGTAATTAAATTGTTTGTTTTTTAATACATACAAGTCGATCTTTTTATGTGTTTCATTTTTGGCCTGACCGTTTGTTTGAGGATTATAACAGGAAATAGATCGACAAATTGATCTAAAAGGGTAGGTCAAAGACAAGTGTCTTTTTAAATCACAGATTATGTTGACACTGATAGATGATTCCCGCTAGAAATCTGGAAAAAAAAGCCAACATCATGCCTTCGCAAAACGAACTGAGTCGCTTTGAGTTTCGCAGTTTGAGACTTAGAGCGATCATGAATTAGGCGAAAAATCATTTTTTCTGAAGAGGCGCTACGTTGAAAACAAAATTGTCGCATCTGGCGCTCGAAAAACTCGCTCGTTGTTGTCGAGTGGCCAATGCATACACAGAGAGTGACAGTTTGTTGCAGATTGTAGAGTGGAGGCTTCATTGGACCATTTTACTTCGAACATGAGGTTGGGAATAACGTTTCGGCCAACGGTGAGCGTTACAGAACCGATTTTATTTTGTTGTACTGAAATTAAAGACATGGACTTGGACAACCTGTGACCCATGCAGAATGACGCGCCAGTCATCACAGCCCATGCCAAAATCGATCTCTTGGCACCATATTCCCAAATCGTATTATCAGCGGTCTTGGCGATGTAAATTGGCCAACTCATAGCTGCGATTTGACCCCTTTAGACATTTTTTGAGAGGATCCGTATAGGACCGAAGTTATGCCAACATCCAGTAACGATGCAAGCACTTAAGGCCAATAGCATGCAAGTAATCCGTGAGCTACAGCTTGAAACTATCACCAATTCTTGGAAAATTGCGGTGACAGAATGCGCTACTGCGAAACCAGCCGTGTCAGCCAGTTAAAGAAAGTTGTTTTTCACAATTAATTAAAATGATTTTTCTTACTAATAAAGCCATTGGAAAAAAATTCATATTGTTCAATAAATTGCACTTTTAAGAAGAAGCTTGTATTTGGTCTACCTTGTAATATACCAAAATTGATGGAAATCATGATTATAATAGGTGTGTTCGAACATAAAATCGGAAGGACTTTTGTACTGGGGTCCACGTTATTGACCGATATAGGCCACTTTTAGTAAGCTAGTTAATGGTCGATCTCAGTAAACTTCTCAAATTCAATAAAGATCGATCGTAATGTGTGAAGACCCAAAACACAAAATCAGAGAAGCATACCTGTGTGAGCTAAATTTGATCCGATAGTCTTCAATTTCCATAAGGTCTGCCTTTGTACTACTGTCAAACTTTATTAAGATTGGATCACAATTGTTACCAGTAGTTCGATTACAAGCTTAAGTTAAACAGCAGGCAGACGGACAGACATCGTTAAGATGGTACATTTGAAGGTGGGTCTAGGTTAGGACTTTTAACGGTGTCTTACCTTGAAGAGTTGACAGGCGGTACATCCACTCGGCGACCAACGAAGTTTATTGTGATACGCTATGAGTTCTGTGGAGGATGAACTTGAGCCACGACCATCCATTTATATAACTCTGTAGAAATACTATCTTGCAGAAAGATATCCAGGTCACAGGAAAATAACTCTTCTAGATCTACAACTAAGATCTTCCCTAAAGCCGTATTTTCTGGAGGGATGGGCATCTAAACCAAAAATGCTCTACTCATCCTTATACAGGCGGCAGTATCCGACCGTGGTGCGTCTAGCTTTATTATTTTTGGTAGTTCCAAACATTGGACATAAAATGGACTTGTAATACCCAAAAATTTACAAAATAAGTTCGGTCGGGCCGCGTACCCTCATGATGGATTCCAGTTCAATATGGAAATTGTTACTAAGGTGAGCGACCCACTTTTCCATCACGTAGTATTTCTTTCATACCAAAATCATATATATGGCCTTTCAAGGGTCAGAGCTGAATGAAGGGTGCCACGCCGTTTTCCCTATATTAACACAAAATAGTCTATAATAATTTGAGATTCATTTTGCAAAAATGTATATTTTGATATTTGCTTTCGCAACAAATATTTTTTAATATTCGCTTTTGCTAAAACCACTTCCGTTACATCCCTAATTTGCATTGTTGTGATTCTTCTTTATATGTTTGTGTAACGTTTTTTCTGAGCGCAATCGAATTAGTTTCGCCTAAAAAACATAAGCAAACATTTCCATAACTTTTGGCTACAATTAATAAAATTGACGTTTTTTAGCATAAACGTACTCAGAACGTTTTGACGTACGACCATCATTTGTGTTGTTTACAGTGACTTGAAAAAATCACTTTTGGCAAAAAAAAATGAAATTAACTCGTGAACATTTTCGTGCGATCATTTTTTACAACTTTCGACGTGGATTATCACGACCAGAGTGCATCGATTAACTTAAATCTTTGTATGGCGATGAAACACCATCCTATAGCACTGGGAAAAACTGGTTTAAGGAATTCAATCGTGGCCGACGCTCGCTCAAAGACGAAGGTCTTAAAGGTCGTCCAAAAACGGCCGTTGTGCCAGAGAACATTGATGCCGTGCATGAACTGATAGTGCAAGATCTTCATGTGACATACCGTGAGATAGAGGCATCCTGGGGCATTTCTTCCACCAGCATACATTCGATATTGCATGAACACCTGGCCGTATAAAAGGTTTGTTCTCGTTGGATCCCGCACAATTTGACAATCGCTCAAGAAAAGGCTCGTGTCGATTGGTGTAAAGAAAGTTTGAAAAAACACGATCGATTTGCTTCAAAAGACTTTTATAAGATCGTCACAGGTGACGAATCATGTATCTATGCGTATGAGCCCGAAACAAAACAGCAATCGACCGTGTGGGTCTTCTTCGAAAGTTGTTCGCGGAAGAAGCACTTCGAAGCAAGTGGTCGCCTGTTTCTTCGGCAAAACTGGTAATGTGGCGACTGTTCCCCTTGAGCAATGTAGGACGGTCGATTGTGAGTGGTACACCATAATTTATTTGCCTACAGTTTCGAAGAAATTCGAAAAACGAACACGAGAAGACGAATCATTGTGCACCATGACAATGCGAGCTCTCACACATCGGCTCAAACCAGCTCCATTTTGACCTGCCAAAACGTCAAATTGATGGGTCATCTGCCGTA
This sequence comes from Hydrotaea diabolus, assembly GCA_963513945.1. Lineage (NCBI taxonomy): Eukaryota > Metazoa > Arthropoda > Insecta > Diptera > Muscidae > Hydrotaea > Hydrotaea diabolus. Next base: position 72,751,508 of record OY740719.1, read on the forward strand.
CAGCCCGCCTCGGCACCCAATGACTTCTTTTTATTTCCACACATCAAGAAAAAATGCGTCAACGATTTTCGTCGCCAGAAGATGATGTTGAAGCGTACAAAAACCATGTTTTGGAGGTGTCTCAATCGGAGTGGAAAAAGTGCTTCGACAATTGGTTTGAGCGCATGCAAAAGTGTATAAATCATGGTGGAGTATACTTTGAAAAAGAATAAAAAAAAAACATTTTTGATGATAAATATTCGTATTTTCATTATTAGGCCAGAAATATATATAGCAGCACTCGTAGTATTATTTTTCAAATGTTGGCTCAGTCCTGGTATTTATAATACTGCAACATTTCGGCTAGCTTCAGTAGTGCGACCTGTAGTTTGCTTTACACAGACAGACATACGGACAGCGCATAGAGAAAGGGACCTAAGCGTAAACAAAAATCAATTTTGACTTTTTTTTGATGTGGACAACATCTGAGCATCGTATGAGACCGATCCCATGCCCCAAAGTGTTCCCTCCCAGAGATATGCGCGTTTTATGAAGTGATTTTAAATTTTTAAAATGGCTCTCCTGAACAAAACTGGGTTTTACCCTTAGGTCCCTTTCTATTTTGCGCGTCACATATGTATATAAGTATACTTTATGGGGTGTCCGGCCAGTATTTCGAGATGTTGCAAACGGAATGACAAAGTAAGTATATCGTCCATCCTATGATGGAGGGTCAAAAAGGTATTCTCATGACTTGAATATATTAGGATTAACCGACTAAACGTACCTCAATTGTTCATAGAATCGACAAAAAATTATTCAACGATTTTCATTGAACCGTCAAAAGGGAAAATAAATGTGCCACAATGGGCAACATTTTCTGAAACCTACCTCAATACCATCGCTTTCTGACGATAGTAATTCGGCGAAAACTTCGATAAACTTTTGTGTCATCAGTTTCGGCCTCAACCATTTGACTTCTGCAACGTTGCCCAACAAGCCCATCATGTTCCGTAGCAGCTCGTCGCGTTCTCTAAATGCCTGCAAAATGAAGGCACAAGAACAGAAGAGAAACAAACAAACAACAAATCGAATGTGAATCAATCAGAATTGAATAACTACTGCTGACAGTGTAAAATGGAGGCAAATACTTACACAATTACTTACATTTAAACATCGCAGAAAATACTCCATACCACGCCCGTCCAAAAATCTCTTACAATTAATAGCAGTCTCATCAGTTACATTCCACATGGTTGACCATGCCACCTCCATGACATCATCGAATACCGAACGCGTTAAACGATCTTTAATTAAGCTTAACATAGTCTACAAAACAGACAATGTACACAACACTCAGTATTATAGTCTAAGAAACAAGGGCTCAGAGCGAACTTACACTAACAACTCCAAGTTCACCCAAAAACAACTTCTGTCGTCCATCCACTTGACAGGCTAGCGTATTCAATAAATATATCGCTATCCTTTGCACAAAACCTTCCTGTTCCGTCTTCGATACTCCGTGTAATAATATTGTAATAAGACGTTCGTATTCAAATAGCTAGAGGAGATCACAACGACAAGAATTAAATCGACTTAGGAAGACCACAAATGAGTCGAAAGTAAACCTACCACATCGTTGGGCATTTGAAATTGCGTTAAAGTTAGGTATCCATTCCGTAGCATTGTGTCGTCGTACAGGTGCACTTCCATGCCATTTAGCAATGTTCGAATAATGTGATTCCTTAGTGGCGTACCGAACTTCGAGCGATCACGTCCTTTTACAATATAAAATAACGTTGCACTGCAGTAAAGAAGAACACTGTCATTAGTTGAATATTTCACTATGAATTTTGGATTACAAACCTTCCGGATATTTGCATATGCTTAAATTTCAAATGTCTATCCATTGCAGTCAGTACAACATCCAAAGCTGTATGTATGTCTTTGCAATTTTCAAACCGGAAGAGATGATACAGATCGTTGAGAACCTAAGGAAAAAGTTGTCAAAATTGTATCACTTACGAAGCTGAATTTAGTGTAGCTATCCCTTTTTACATACCCTCGTTAAAAGTACTGGTCGATCGTAATAATACCGCGCAGCTGTTAAAATTTGATGTTCATTGGCATCACCGGCAATCTGAGCGGAAGAAAAATAAATTTACAGAATTACTACGAGTATATAAAGAATCTCTCTCGCACACTTACCTCGACAGCGGGTATATCATGTCGTTTACATGCCCAATGCGCCGTATGATATAAACCCAGAAATTGTAAAGGTCTTTGAGTTCTCGACGCTAATCCAGGTATGTCCGTATTGACTTTATAACATGATTCTTTTGTGGCCACACCGTTTCCCGCCAGGTTAGTGCCGGAAATGTCCAGATGTGTCAGTTCGCGCAGGTTGTCCATAAGCATTTCCAATATCTGATCGGGCAAGTCGTACGTACCATGCCCATTACCAGAACTGGAAATCGATATATCCAGTGTACGTAGGCGTCTTAGGCAACAAATCGCATGAAGTTGATTTGCTATGGGCCAAACGTTGAACAGTATTAATGTGTGTAATTTAGGTAGGGTTGATAATGTCTCCAGACTGAAATTGGCTAATGTACAGGACGTCAAATCCAAATGTGTTAAATCTCTTAGATGGGCAAATTGCAGACGATGATGTAGCACAACTCCATTCAGTACCAGGCGTCGTAGATGTGGACAATTGAATTGAAAGTCTACGGGCTCTTTATCGTTGGGTTCGGCATTTTGTAACATGTTCGATCCAATGCCCAATTCCAGAGAACGCAGACTTTCACCATGCAGAGCAAGTAATTCATGCGATTGTACGGTAACCTTATCACAGTACCACATGGAGAGCGAGTATAGCTTGTGGCGCATGAGTATTTCAAGTCCTTGATGAAAAATAATAAAAAAAAAAAATTACACCAATTTTTTTGTTCATATGTAGTGGTTTTGGGAAGCCAGTCGTACTTCGAACATATAAACGCAAATATTAATAATTAGCAATAATAGGCTGGTTCGATGAGTTTAAATACGCAGTAACTGTCTTCAAGATTAGTCTGTAAACGGTCCGTTGACCAAAGGTGCCCAAAGTAATATTTATGCGTAACAGCTGAGTTGTATTTATGCCTAAAGCCGATTAGAACTCGTTGGTTTTAATCAGCTACGGGCTGGGATGTAAAAAACGTTTATTTTGTGCCTTCTTTTCTTTAAAAATATACCTTTTCAATCCCGACGGTACCAAAAACCAGAAAAAATGTTTAGTTTAAAATTTTATCAAAACAGGAAAAGTAAAACAAGTGAAAATTCTATAGTCGGTCGGGGCAGACTATGTTATTCAAAAGATGGTCATATGTTGTTGGGGCTATATAAAAACATATATCGACATGGTCTAATTTCGCCTAACGTTCTATGCTTCCCTTGAGCAAAATCGAATCTAAAATGCTTCTCTGTATAGCGGCTGGACTTCAAATTACAATTTTTAAAGCCGCTATGTTAAATTTGAGCACAATCGGATTTGCAACCTTAACTCTGTGTGGGTCTATGGGCAGGGTTACTTTCTGGTCCCGTCCATGCTGTATGCTTAACTATTGAAGGGCTTTTCTAAAACAAGGACCGATATAGTCTATTTTTACACCAGTAAATTTTTGATTCTTCATAACGTACCATGCGATATTAAAGCACGATTAAAGTTAATATGTAGATTACTTCTAATCGGGAGCAACTTTTGTTAAGGGGCTATTCAAAAACATGAACTGATGTGGTCCAATTTAAGCAGAGATTTATGTTTAGGTGGCTCTCACCTCTCTCTGTGAAATTCGGTCGGAATCGTATGTAATAAGTTACTCTTAGAGCTGCAGGTTCAGTGAGCTATGCCCGATGTAATTCGTATACTCAATGACCGTGACCTACTGTTTAAAGCCGGCTCCGAAGGGCTAACGCTTAAACAATGGCAAATCGAAAAAAAAACAATGTAACTTGGAAAATATACCAAGTTTCTTCAAAATCATTTAATAATTGAGACTTGTACTTTGAATTAAACGATAGATAGACCGGTGGACAGGCATCGCTCTATGGAATCAGAGAATAATTCTGATCCGATCGATATGCTCGATATGCCTGCACCACAGTGTGGTGTAAGGTATAAATATCATTACTAGTTTTTAGACGCCATTTTCAGACCCCACTTAGCGTACTCGAGGCCATGGGTATAGTCGTCCGGCTTTTATTCTTGATTCAACAAAATTGTTCATGTATTTAGATAGGCTCAAATCTAGCGGCATAATAAGCCAACTTGTATCTCTGGTGATGTTCCATAAAGCTAATAAGTGCCGTATCGTTTATATTTATGGCTTTTCTTCGATACTGGCCGCTTTGGCTGCTATGTTTTGTTCACTTCACATCAACCTCTGAATGGTAAATGGCTTAAAGTCCAAAATAGTGTAGCCAACGTAATTAAAGTTTTTTCGTTGCAAAACTGAAAAAGATATTCGAATAATTTAAATGGCATCTGATAGAAATTGTTCAGCCTATAAAATGAGGTTCTTACTCGTACTTATGGGTTATCTATAAGTAAGTTAAAAGTTGTGGAAAAATCAATTTAATGATAACTAAAAAAATATTTTTACAATTTTTCAGTTCATTTTTAAAGCTTTAAATGTATTAACCAACAATTTGATGTGTTTTTTTAATCTAATTTTCCTGTTCTTGTACTAGAATATAAGCCAATTTCAGCAAGAACTCCATACACCTTATCCTTGCGTGCAATGGTGACATTTCATATTTGCAATTCTCCTCGTTTGTAGAACCGATCAAATTACCGAAGGTTGAATTATGCAATTTTGATATTATGCACGTGTCCGAGGTAGATTAGTGCCTTCCTGTAGGGACCATAAGTCAATATCGTTCTGTGAATTGGCACTTGAGTATTTTTACGCCAAAGTAATTTTTAAGTGAGGTGCGTTCCTGCTTATTTTGTGCATCCTGTGTCCGAAGCAGACTGGGAGCAGACTTTGATGGTGTCTCTCAGGTAAGCAACTGACTTAAAAAGCAATTTTCAAATAATAGATCATACTAATTGTCAGTCATAAAATTACAGAATGAAAAATATATCATTTATTATATATCTTTTTCATATTTGTACCTCTAGAAGCCTAAGTGGTGCCTAGAGGCAAAAAAAAGCTCTTGAATTTTGTAAAGAAATAACCAAAGAACATATTTCGAAAATATGGCAAATGCAGAAAAATATTTCTTTTATTATTTTCTGTCAATGTCAACAAAAAAACAATAAATATAAGTATAAGGTGATCAATCTAGAGGCATTTTTTCAGAACTAAAAAAATATAAAAATTCAAATCAAGTGTGGAGTCTTTATTGGGTATTTAAAAGGCCATTTTAATGGCATTTATGTTTTGAACATAATTTTCTTCAAATGTTGGCCGCAACTACGAGTCAGGGTTTCCAATCCAATCAGGGTCCAATTTTGGATGACTCGTTCGAGCATTTCGACCGGTATGGCTTTAACGAAACGCGTAATATTGGCTTCCGAAACCTGAATCGTAGCTGGTTTGTCAGCATAGACTTTGGGCTTTACGTAACCCCAAAAGAATTTCTAAAGGTGTGATATCACTCGATCTAGGCGGCCAACTTACCTGACCAAAACGTGAAATTAGCTGCTTTTCGAATGACCTCTCAATAAATCCATTGTCTGAGAAGCTGTATGGCAAGTGGCACCGTTGAAACCAAGTGTCGTCAAGATTACGGGCTTCAATTTCAGGTAGCATAAAGATCGATATCATGGCGCGATAGCGAGCACCATTCACGGTTAGGGCCATCGTCATTTTTGAAAAAAATATGAACCGATGATTCCACCAGCTTATAAACCGCACCAAACCGTGGTTTTCTCTGGGTATAACGGCACCTCTTGAACCACTTCTTGTAGCTCTTCAGCCCAAATGCGGCAATTTTGTTTATTGACTTTGCCGTTGAGCCAGAAATAGGCCTCATCACTGAACAAAATTTTGGTTGAAAACAGCGGATCTTCTCGTTCTTCACCGAACGCTCATTTCCATAATACAGTTGCTAACATTTGAAGAAAATTATTTTCAAAAAAAAATGCCATAAAATGCCCTTTCAAATTACCAATAAAGATTCCACACTTGATTTGAATTTTTATATTTGTTTTTTGTTCTGAAAAAATACCTTTTAGATGGATCACCATTACATCAGTCAAAAGAAACAAAAACAACGATTTGTTCCCTAGTTTTCGTGATAGTACGTACACCTGAAATCGGACCAAATTACCTTAAAATTGTGTTTTTTGACAACCGAAAACCGGTTAAGATTTTTTGAAACCCGAATGGTAGCATATTTGAAATTGTTGAAAATTTTCCTATACGAAGGGTTTATTCAACATATCTTAGGCGTACATGAAAATTTAATTTTTTGCAACCTGGTTTGCTCTACGGGCGCCACTGTTCGACTTCTGCCCACCAAAGCTATATAAACTAAATTATAAAATACTGTCGACCAAAACACGTTGTGTATTGACAACAGAGCCAGAATTTAATATTTTATAATATTATGTGTGTTTTATAAACTAAAATGTTTATGAAAAAGCCTAAAAGTTTTTTATTTAACAATTTTTTTCGACATACGGATAAAAAACCATTTTGGTTTTTCAATTTTAAATTTATAGAAAAAATTTAAAGAAATTTTTCGAATTTTTAAGCTTTTCATATTTGCTGAATTATTTTTTTCATAAAATTCATAAAAATCTGGTATTAGTTTGTACATCTTAAATATTTGTAAAATATAAATAAAGTTTTACGTTATTGATTACGATCTTAAATAATCAACCTAACGATGTTATAACGATGTTAAAATAGCACGCCTATAAAACTTTTATGCTTAGTAGTCAGATATGAAAGCCCTTTATCGGGAATCACTTATATCCATTCATTTCTATCAAACCATATTTGAGCTTTGTCTCCAACGTCGTGGAATTTCGTGGTGTAGTTGTTAGAGACAACGACTATCACACAAATAAACCCAGGTTTGAATCCGAGTAAGACAAATTTTTTAGCGGCGACCTCCTGAATACTGGCGACTTTACAAGTACGAGATCAATCTTTAAACCATGTAAGAAGAGTATCTTTTAATGCAAGTAATGGTTTCAACTACCAGCTCACTCATCTTCCTTCAATTACAAATAAAATCAAATGCATAAACATTGTGCTTATTTTATTAAAGACCAATTGAAGGGTAATGAAAAAAATTACTAGGTCACTGACACGAGAGGGCGCTGCACCGTACGATTCTATTCATTAGAATGGCAAACACACCTTTGTTCGTCACTATGAGGAACATTTTAGTTAGACTCGTCTTATCAATGTGAGCGCGATTCTACTAAAACAAGAGAAGCAGCCCTCCATCATGAGACGATTCATAAAATAATATTCATTATCGCTTCTAATCACATCGCTTAGTTTGTGCAAGACTGTCGCAATTCAAAATGCGCCAAATTTAATCTTACCACCATAAACATTTCCTCCAGAGTTTTTTTTTAAGTGTTTATTATTATGATTCTTATTTTTTTAAAGTGTTTGCAATTTTTTATTTTGATTTGTACGTTACACCGAATGGTTTTAGTGATGTTCGGACTATCACGGTAAATTGAGTTTACTTCTTAGCAAGTGGATAACATTTTTTCGCTTCGAAGCTATTTTCAGAAATTCGAATAAGGCAATCCAACGAAAAAATCACAGAATTTAATTTATCGTGAAAGTAAGAATAATTTTACTAGAAAACACGCTGGAGTTATGACTGTGTTGTTCACAACGATCAATAGGTGGTGTTAGCCAACACACCATGCTCTACTGATATGTTTAAATGGAATTGATCGCTCGAATGGTTTTGTATTGATAACTTACCATAGTTTGTTAAATTACTATTACGCAGATGTACAACATTAAGAGATGTCCGATTTGTGTCCCGAAATAAGCTTATAAATTTATCACCGAATTTCTGATAGAATTGTTTTTGATACGTATCGATGAGACGATCGCAGATATCGTTCGGTAGCACGATGCCGTCTCGCAAATGATACCTCTTATCGGCATCGCTGGCGACATCCTCGTCTTCACTACTAATGACATGTAAATTTCTGCACATGTAACGATAGACAATATCCTGAAGAGTCAAAGGATCTTCGTCCAATATGCCATTTGACTTTAAACGCACTTTGCCACTCATTTCACTTTTTGTTTGTATGCTTTAGATTTTAGTCCGAACGCCTGAAAATAAATTGTATTGAAAAGAAAAAAAAACATTAGATTTTTAAAACAAAAAAAGACATAGTATTTTTACAAATTACTCCCAAACAGACAGATACGGTCACCTAATTTAATATGACGTTTTGCTTCTTTCAACTTCTTTAGAAATAAATTATAAAAATCTGTCAACGCCATACATTTTTTAATAAACCAAAATTACTTTAAAGTTTTCCCTTGCGCCTAAATGGGATGTTGTTGTTTGAATATTAGGTAGTCAGTCCATATCTTCTTCGTATACGAGGGCTGCTATATATATTTCTGTCCTAATAATGAAAATGCGAATATTTATCATCAATAATGGTATTATTGTTTCTCAAAGTATCCTCCAGCATACTGATTAATACACTTTTGCATGCGCTCAAGCCAATTGTCGAAGCACTTTTCCCACTCCGATTGAGACACCTCCAAAACATGGTTTTTAAACGCTTCAACAGCATCTTCTGGCGACGAAAATCGATGACCAGTCTTTTTTTCTTGATGTGCCGAGGCAGGCCTGTACGGCAGTTACCCATCAATTCGACGTTTTGGCCGGTCAAAAAGGCTCTGGTTTAAGTCGAGGTGTGAGAGTGCATGGTGCACAATGATTCGTCTTCTCTTGTTCGTTTTTCGAATTCTTCCGAAGACTTCAGGCAAACAAATTGTGATGTACCACTCAGAATTGACCGTCATACGTTGCTCAAGCGGAACAGTCGCTACATGACAAGTTTTTCCGAAGAAACAGTCGACCATTTGCTTCGAAATGCTTATTCCACGAACAACGTTCGTTGGATTTGGCTCGTCTTCAAAGACCCACACGGTCGATTGCTGTTTTATTTCGGGCTCATACGCATAGATCCATGATTCGTCACCTGTGACGATCTTATAGCCGTCTTTTGAAGCACCGCGATCGTTTTTTTTTTTCAAAAAAATTTTGCACTAATCGACACGATCTTTTTTTTGAGCGATTGTCAAATTGTGCGGGATCCAACGGGAAAAACCCTTTTTTACGGTCAGGTGTTCATGCAATATCGAATGTATGCTGGTGGAAGAAATGCCCAAAAATGCCTCTATCTGACGGTATGCCACATGACGATCTTGCATTATCAGTTCACGCACAACATCAATGTTCTCTGGTACAACGGCCGTTTTTGGACGACCTTCACGACCTTCGTCTTTGAGCGAGCGACGATTGAATTCATTAAACCAGTGCTATATGATGGTGCTTCATCGCTATACAAAGATTTAAGTTCATCGATGCACTCATAATCCACGTCGAAAGTAGTGAAAAATGATCACATGAAAATGTTCACGAGTTAATTCCATTTTTTTGCCATATTAATTTTTTTAAGTCACTGTAACAACACAACTGATGGTCGGTGTGCGTCAAAACGTTCTGAGAACGTTTATGCTAAAAAATGTCAAACTTTCCAATTAAAATGTCAGATGGCGCCAGGCAACACATACTGTTGCCTAGGCCAAAAATATATTTAGCAACCCTCGTGTACTAACTTTCACATCCCATTAGGGAAAAAACGAGACTTATCTCTTAAATCAGTTTACTGTTTACTTCATATTCTTTCTATCACTGACCGGGACTTCAAGCTTAAGGCTGACCCCGAAAGGCTAATGATTTTAATTATATTTTCTTGCTCGCTATGCCGCCGACATTTACGTGGTGGAAATCAGGCTTTAAAAATGAGTTTTTTGTGGGATTTTTGATGTTACAACAATACATTTTATTTCGAAGTCCTGTTCATCTATAGGGGATCTGCTTCGATTTCCCGGGGAATGAAAGGCGCCGTTTGAACTGGATGCGTCCACAGAGAGCTGTGGGTTAGCAGGGTGGGCTTGACCGGACAATAGATGAGGTGCCGCACGTCATGTGGTCCCTGATGGCAGGCGGGACAGATGTCGGGAACGTTAGCATAAATTCGTGCCCAACAAGAATTGAGGCGGCTGCACCGTCCTGATTTCAGCTGAGCCAAAACCACGAGCGTCTGCCGAGGTTGTAAATTCTCCTCAGGTAAAATCTCCGGGGGATGTTCCCCTAGGACTACATGTTGTTGCTGTTGTAGCGGCAACTGTGTGCCGGGGTGACAGCCCTTGGCCGAAGAATTGCTGCTCTTCGGGTCAATCCGGTCAATATAACCGGCTGTCGTGAGATTGATACTGCTGCTGCGACTTCGTCCTCATGATAGTTTTGATGATCTAAAGGTTCTCTCTTGTACCGCTGGACCTCTCTATTTCTAGATCATGAAGATCGCACCTGATCTGCCTGGGCGGAAGCATCCTGTACATGAGATGGTGGTTAGGATGACTACTGTTAAAACACCTAGCAGGTATTGCTTAGACAACAGGAAACTGTGTCTGCGCATTTTAAGGACCTTCGTCTCCTCATGTAGATGGTTCTCGGAAGACAAAAGTAGACACCCCGTGATGTTCTGAGGGCGGCATTCTGGCAAGACAGAATTTTCTTCCACTGCGTCGTACTCACGTTCGCCGACCACACCGGCGCTACGTAGTTCGCTACAGACCGACCTATCGCTTTGTAAGAGGTCAACAAGGTCTTTGTCGGCTCTCCAAGTACTGCCGGCATGTGGCTTATCGCAGGTAGTCATGCACAGTGGACCAGTGTATAGGTATATAAGAAAATTAAAATAAATCCATTGCGCTTCAGCTAGACTTCCAAGGAAATAAAAAGTGAAAATGTACAGGAGTTTGCTTGGTATTACGAACTGAACTGAAGATACATACACGTGAAAAGAGCTTGGAAGAGAAAACGAAAACTAATGGCCAAGATCAAAAACAGGTTGCAGAATTAGCCTAGGAAAGAAGAAGTACAGTAGAAGAAAGTTGATTGAATAATATAAGTAACGTACTTATGCATGTACCTAAATAAAAAATAGATAATCCCACACACTGGCACTGATTCACTTATTTTTATAATTTACCATAGCTTGAAGCCGGGTCATAGGAATCAAAAAACTGGCCAATTTAAACCAGGGTTAAAATTGTTAAACTGTTGGTTCTTTAATGCGCTCATGCACCCACAATCTACGGAACCCGCTTGAAGCAGGTTCCTTACCTCGTTCAGAAGTACATTAAGGTCGTCGGATGCTACACATGTTTAAAAAATATGGTTTATTTAAATTAAATAAGTCTTACAAATAAACCACATGTGTGTAGGTTTCGTCCACATAGTAGGTATACGTCAATTATTTTCCTATGAAATGTTAATTACGTCATAATACAATGACGAAATTCATAAAAGAATTGTTTGCAAACACAGCATGCCACAGGTTGACTAATTAATTGTTAACGGATGCGATTTTGAAAAGACCAGCATAATTTGCGATGATTTTTACATAAGTTCTTTGTACAGTTGATGGATCGCCGTTAATACCACCCTCTCAAGGTCACCACTTAACTCTAATAAAAGCACAGATTACAATCGTTTGGGGTAAATTTAAAACGTATGCTCAAAATGGTGCAAGAAATTGCATTGGAACTTAGCTACGCAACGATTTATATATATCCCTCTATGTTCTAAAATGATGATAAAAATAAATTATCAGCTGTATCAAGAATTAAGTAATAAATCATTCGAAAAAATAGAAAAAATAAAAAGATAATGGCAATATTTTTAGGCTTTAAATAAATTAACTATAATTAAATGAGAGCAAAACAAAACTAAAGGAGATTAATATGGCAAGTAATGAACATTTTGAAATAAACTGCAAAAAAATAAAGAAAAAGTGTCGTTTATAATATATATTGGCTTTATAATCGAAGAAAAACTGAACTTTAAAACCCACATTAATTACATTTGCAAAAAAATTGGAAAGGAAATTGGATTTTTGAAAAGAATTAGAAAGGACAAGTCGGTTATAACTGTAATGGAATGTACCAGAATACCTAACCAGGGAAATCAAATATGTTGGAGACATACTTTACAACCATATGATGTAAAAAATATTACAAGTTTTAGAATTCAGAGGACAGCAACTATATCAATACAATGGTTTACTGTTTTTTAAAGGTCTTATGTTTTTTGCAAACCTGCCGAATGATGTAAAAATTGAAACAAACATGAATGTATTTAAGAAAAATTGTATTTACTAGGAAACCAATTACTTTACATAACAAAGTATGTTCATTTTACATCGGAGCGGCAGCGTTTAGAATATGCCAAAAATTACCATTACATCCGATTAAATGACATTCACAAAAAAAAAAAAAATTCCATATTCAAGTGTGGTTTGCAGTGTATGACAGAATTTTAATGCTCGATCGATTCAAACCAAACATTTCATTTACAAATTTTAGAACTGTTTTGATGCCTCCATTTGTTTTGGTAAACAAGATGAGTTGAATATTTTATAAAACATTTTGCAGTCTATACTATTTAGTAGTTGTACTTATTGTTTCGAGTTCAGCTAACCTCCTTTCATTTTGTCCTATATTTTTTTTTGCTTTTATGGGGTATTATGGTTGGTTATAGTCAATAGGTAGTATTTGCGAATATGTTTTGTGTTTTTTCTAATGTATAATTTATGTTAAGTGGATAATTTAATATTAGGTACTAACATACTCGTATGTAGTGAAATTAAATGGTTCATGATATAAAATTAAACCTTAAAAGATTTTAAGATAAATGGTCTTAATACAGTTCGAGCTAATCCAGCCAATTATCCGATAGCTAATTTATTTTTACTCATTAACTTTTACAGGTTATATTCATCTTATATCTAGTACGTGCTTCTAGTATACCATAGTATCTATCTAAAATTTGTATCGTTTTAACTTAAGTTTAAATGCCCTGAGGCCAGCCCATTTTGCAGTTGGTTTCATTTATGGAATTAGTTCACTATTGATTGTATGTTTCCCGCAAAAAAAGGATGAAAAGCGGGGATTTGAAAGAAAACTAAAATAAACTAAAAAAAACTAACTTCATCTACTATTTACAATATGTACAAAAAAGACAAAAAATGAATAGTCTTGATGTGATGACCGAAATATGGCACACATTCAGACGTTTTAAAAAATTTTCACATGTTTTCTTTTACCATAAGAAGCGGCTTATCTTGCAGTTTTATGCCTTATACCACCATAATCTTGTTAAACTGTGGTTGATTAATATGCGCCACTATCACAAAAGTAACATATGTAAAAAGTCTGTGGGATATCTAACGTTCCTCAGCATCCCTAAATTTGTTAGCATCGTTTTTTTATATCGTAAATACCGGTGATATAAAACGATGCCGTTCGAACCGGCTTTGAACTAAAAGATCTCCTCAGAGTATCGGAATTTAATTGCGCACAGCTAACTGATATCCCGTCCATTTCTTGAGTAGGTTAACATAATATTTGAGTATTAAGAGCGTACGCAGTGTTATAACGAATGTGGTAGCGCTTGGTTCGACGATTACACTGAAGAACACTTTTCTGTTTCATTTGAAAAAGGTTGCTATGTATATTTCTGGCCTAGGCAACACTAAGTGTTGCCTGGTTCCATCTGACATTTCCATTGGAAAGTTTGAAGTTTTTTAGCATAAACGTACTCAGCACGTTTTGACGTACGACCATCATTTGTCTTGTTTACAGTGACTTGAAAAAATCAATTTGGCAAAAAAATGGAATTCACTCGTTTTCGTGCGAACTCGAGGGTGCATCGATGAACTTAATTCTTGTATAGCGATGAAGCACCATCCTATAGCACTGTGAAAAACTCAAAATAAGAACTCGCTCAAAGACGAAGGTCGTCCAAAAACGGCCGTTGTGCCAGAGAACATTGATGCCGTCGTGAACTGATAATGCAAGATCGTCATGTGAAATACCGTGAGATAGAGGCATCCTTGGGCATTTCTTCCACCAGCATACATTCAATATTGACCGTAAAAAGGTTTGTTCTCGTTGGATCCCGCACAATTTGACAATCTCTCAAAAAAAAAGGCTCGTGTCGATCGGTGCAAAACAATTTTGAAAAAATACGATCGCGGTGCTTCAAAAGACGTTTAAAAGAAATACCGTGAGATAGAGGCATCCTTGGGCATTTCTTCCACCAGCATACATTCAATATTGACCATAAAAAAGGTTTGTTCTCGTTGGATCCCGCACAATTTGACAATCTCTCAAAAAAAAAAGGCTCGTGTCGATTGGTGCAAAGAAATTTTGAAAAAATACGATCGCGGTGCTTCAAAAGACGTTTATAAGATCGTCACAGGTGACGAATCCTGTTTCTATGCATAAGAGCCCGAAACAAAACAGCAATCGACCGTGTGGGTGAAGACGAGCCAAATCCAGCGAAAGTTGTTCGTGAAAGAAGCACTTCGAAGCAAATGGTCGCCTGTTTCTTCGTCAAAACTGGTACTGTGGTGACTGTTCCGCTTGAACAACGTAGGACGGTCAATTCTGAGTGATACACCACAATTGGTTTGCCTGAAGTCTTCAGAGCAATTCGAAAAACGAACAAGAGAGGACGAATCATTGCACACATCGGCTCAAACCAGCGCCAAAACGTCGAATTGATGGGTCATCCGCCGTACAGCCCTGACTTGACACCCAATGAATTCTTTTTATTTCCGCACATCAATAAAAAAATCCTGGTCAACGATTTTCGTCGCCAGAAGATACTCTTGAAGCGTTCAAAAACCATGTTTTGAAGGTGTCTCAATCGGAGTGGAAAAAAACTCCGACAATTGGTTTGAGCGCATGCAAAAGTGTATAAGTCATGCTGGAGAAAACTTTAAAAAAACAATAATCCATTTTTAATGATAAATTTTCGCATTTTCATTATTAGGCCAGAAATATATATAGCAGTCCTCGAATGGGAGTTTCAAAAATATTGAGAAGGAGGAGACAACTGAACATTATCTCTGCCATTATCCGGCATTTGTGGATTTTAGACATAAATTGTTTTATCTACTGATGCTTACAGACGAAACCTGTCTCACCGATGGTAACTAGGGCAGGTTCCACACTCTTTTCTTGGCAACAGGCTAGCTTCAGACTACAAGAGGCCGTGGCTAGATATCATAGGATGAATTATTCGCGGTACGGTACGTACTCATGGAACCAAGTGAGCTATGCTTCCGCCGGCTGCCAATTTAATCTAAACTATTGGTTTAAACTCGGTATAGTTTTTGTTTTGTAATAAGCTTAAAAATCACTTAATTTCCTCAATACTACTTGAAGGAACCAATGAAGAACTGCTATTAAATCTCGAAATGATTCCTATAAGTAGTAAAATATAAATTAATGTCGACAAAATGCAGCTATACGTTTACCAGCATAGCTGCCAATCAGCATGTTTATTTCTAAAAATCTACAGAACACATCGTCCTCTCCTCACAAGCTCCGCAATTCGAGTATAATTACCGCTGCAATAGTTTTTTTGAAAATACTAATGCCTTCCTTAAAGAACGAATTGAGCTGCAATAGTTTAACCAGAATTAGAAATTTAATGGCACTCCTGTTGCTCCACTACCGTCTTCTTCCGCGGCCTTAGAAAACTTTTGCCAGCACACTTGTTCTTTACATTTCCCATTGTTATCAGCGTTACCATTTACGTGTGTTTGATCGAACATGCCTCCGCCAGCATTTCCACCGCCACAGCCAGCAGTCCGACCACAAACAAATCCATTTTAGTTTATCAATATAGAATAAAGAATAAAGTGATAATAAAAAAGTAATATTTACAAATGTCAAATGTTTAAAGTTTGCATTGCATTGATGACGACGACGAAGACGTCGTTTCACGTTTGTAGAGTGCCCAGCGGTACTAGTTTTAGTTTGCCGTTTGCTATTGGAGACAACAACAATAACAGCGACGTCGACGACAAGTATATAACAACATCTCACGAATGTATGCAAGGCCAACAACAAAGAAAAAGTGTTCTATTTGCAACGAAAACTTAAAACGTATGTGGTTACGGCTTCGTTTCGATCGTGTTTTGAGCAACCCCCAAACAGCAGACGCAAATGAAATCGAACTAAAGCATATGACGGATGCATACGATTGCCAAGGTGCAGGTGCAGGGTGCAGTCAAAAATGCACCAATCGCGCTTTGCTCCCTCTTAACCTAACCACGCAGCAACAAAAGACGAGAATTTATACTGTACATGATAGTTACTTAAGTGGACTTACCAGTGGATTCGATTCAACGATATCTGTCTGCCCGTTCGTCTATCTAAATCTTGTTTTCAAACAACAGGTCGCAATTGTTGTCCGATCTTCATGAAATTTGGCAGAAGTTTTTGTACAAAGAACGGAGACTTCTGACTTGATAACAATTTATATATAGGATATGGCGACCACTCATAAACTTAGATTTTTCTTAAGCTCAATTATCAGCTGAGATAAAAATGAGTCATACCGATGCACGTTTTGATATAGCCCAGTACAAAGATCCCTCTCGATATTACATGCAACGTCTCTAGAAAAACCATTAAAATTTCGATTAAATTTGGTACGGTACGAGTATGTATATTGCGATGGACAAACAACTAACCCGATTTAAACTATATTGGCATATTTTGAAAGTAATTTCTGATATAGTCTGGGGTCCAGAAATGGCTTCCAATAAAATGGACAATGTCTTTTAAATAACTTTTACATTTTTTCAATAAGCAAAGTTCTGACCTATGTATGTTCACATGGACATATGGGTACCAAAAGCAATAATATTGTCACAAAAATTCATAAATGACCTAATTTTTCACAATCTGGGTAAATTTGGAGCCCTTTCAAGAGATCCAAGAACAATTAGATATTTCAATAGTTTATTTTAAAATAAAAAGCTACCCTCTATTTGTAGCAATTGATTTTATTGCATTCACATAGCTGAGAAATAGGGACAATTACTTCACTTCACATTTGATTGGGAAAATATTTTCCATTTAGGGCAAAAGTCTAAAAACGGAAAGTCGGTTAATGCCGGTTTTTTTATTTAAGAAAAATCCGTCATTTGCTTTTTCGAAACACGCGTCTTATAAATAAACCCAAAATGACGGATTTCTGAGTACACCGGTTTTTTTGAAGCTCTAGCAATCTCTGCTTAGAACTGCAGTGTTTCGATTAAATATGCCAACCTGACAGCCCTACCCAATGTTTTGATATTTTTCTACAATACGTGGGTTGCTATATATATTTCTGGCGCCATCTGACATTCCATTAGAAAGTTTGACATTTTTTAGCATAAACGTACTCAGAACATTTAGACGTACGACCATCATTTGTGTTGTTTACAGTGACTTGAAAAAATCAATTTGGCAAAAAAAAGGAGTTTACTCGTGAACAATTTCGTGCGATCACATTTCACAACTTTCGAAGTGGATTATCACGACAAGAGTGCATCGATGAATTTAAATTTTTGTATGGCGATGAAGCACTATCCTATAGCACTGTGAAAAACTGGTTTAATGAATTCAATCGCGGCCTACGCTCGCTCAAAGACGAAGGCATTTCTTCCACCAGCATACATTCGATATTGAATGTTGCATGGCCGTTAAAAAGGTTTGTTCTCGTTGGATACCGCACAATTTGACAATCGCTCAAAAAAAGGCTCGTGTCGATTGGTGCAAAGAAATTTTGAAAAAAATAAGATCGCGGTGCCTTAAAAGTCGTTATTAAGATCGTCACAGTTGACGAATCATGGATCTATGCGTATCAGCCCGAAACAAAACAGCAATCGCCCGTGTGGGTCTTCGAAGACGAGCCAGATTTAACGAAAGTTGTTCGTGGAAGAAGCACTTCGAAGCAAATGGTCGCCTGTTTCTTCGGCAAAACTGGTCATCTGGCGACTGTTCCGCTTAAGCAACGTAGTACGGTCAATTCTAAGTGGTACACCACAAGTTGTTTGCCTGAAGTCTTCGGAGGAATTCGAAAAACGAAACAGAGAAGCGAATCATTGTGCACCATGACAATTTGAGCCCTCACACATCAGCCTTTTTGACCGGCCAAAACGTTGATGGGTCATCTGCCGTACAGTCCTGACTTGGCACCCAATGATTTCTTTTTATTCCCGCACATCAAGAAAAAAATGCGTGGTCAACGATTTTTGTCGCCAGAAAATGATGTTGAAACGTTCAAAAACCATGTTTTGGAGGTGTCTCAATCGGAGTGGAAAAAGTGCTTCGACAATTGGTTTGAGCGCATGCAAAAGTGTAAAAATCATGCTGGAGAATACTTTGAAAAACAAAAACAAAAATTGATGATAAATATTTGCATTTTCATTATAAGGTCAGAAATAATATATAATATAAAAAATATATAATATTTTTTTAATGTTCCAATACTCCAGATATTTTTCTCTTAAATGTTTAGATTTTTCCCTCCAATGTTTTGATTTTTCTCTCCAATGTTTTGATGTTTTCCTAATTTTTTTGCAGCAAAGCTTTCTGAAGAGGGTTGTCACGGACCCGAAATCATGATAAAAAACAGTGTGCAGCCACGAAGGCCAATGTCACTTGGCCATTTTGTTAAAAACAAGAGGTCTTGAGCCGGTTACTCCCTGTTCAATGTGTAAAAGCAACAGACCGAAATAAAACAAACGAGCTAAACATTTCTCTCCATTGTTATGATTTCCCCCCAATGTTTTGATTTTTCTCTCCAATGTTTTGATTTTTCTCTCCAATGTTTTGATATTTTTTTACAATCTTCTGATTTTTTCTCCAATGATTTGATTTTTTTTTAATTTTTTATTTTTGTTTCCAAGATTTAGATTTTTTCTCTCTCATTCTGAACATTTGTAAAATGTAAAATTTTTTCATTGTAAATTGTTGATTTCGAAAGTCATTTCAAAATTGGAAATCCACTAAATCAAAAGCCACCCGCTAAGTCTGAAGTCCAAAGTTTTCCTAGCCATAAGCCCTAAGTTTTTCGCTTCTTGGACTTAAGTTTAAACGTGATATTTTGGTGGCAATGTCCCGAAGTTGCTTTACTTGTCGAACTGCAATTTCTCCAGCTTTCGCTTTTACCAAATTTGGCGTCGATATGTAGGATTAAGGAGCTCAAAGTGTACTTATCTCATTCGGGACAAATTATGTGCTCAACACACCCCGCCTTGCTTCTTTGAAAGTACCAGAAAGCTGAAGAAGAATGCGACACCGCTATGGTGGTTTGGTGAAATAAAGTGTGATAAGTTAATTGATCCACCCACACTACTTATTTTTAGTTTTTCCAAATCATTCTCTTTTTTTCCCTGAACGAAACATGAAAAGATGTAAATGCCATGAAAATTTCTAATCAATCCGCATGGTATTCTATTCTGAGCATCAGACAAAATAAACTTACATCCCATCCAAAATTCTGTTTTTTTTTGTTGTTTTCTGTTCTGGTGCTGGGCAGGACTTACAGCTGCGACCAAGGTTAAAGAGATAAACATGATTATAAAGTGCAATTTTAAAGAAAACATGCCACAACAATAAAAGATTGATCTGATGGGGCCAGCCCAAAAGTGGAGAAACATTTTATGGTCAGATGAGTTGTATATGGGGGTACAGGAACCGACAGCTAAACGTTAAAGATAAATCTTCCAGAAAATTATGTTTTTTGCACTGACGGAATATGAAATCCATCTAAAGTGAAGCGTTTAACTGAAAAATGATGAACAACACAGCAGCCGGCTCCCAAGAAACTGGATTGAGGACAAAAGGTAATAAATGGGCAATTCGAAGTTAAAATATATAAACATTTCGTGGAGAAATGAGCTAGCAAGATCTTAAATATAAAAAATTAGCTTTGATCAGTTTCTAAGGTGGCAAGGACAAAAATGCACCACAAAGATGCAAAGGACAAGATATTTCAACTAAACAGCGCTGTTTAGCAACTTGAAATATGTACTTACTTTACTTCAAGGACTAAGTTGTCCTTGCTACGGACAACTAAGTAAGCGTGTTGCGTGATCATACCCTTTCGATGGGGTTTTAAAATTACTGCAGCCAAGAGACAACACAAAGATTTCCAAAACAAAGTAAGCTTGTGTCGTACCCCGTTCTTTTAAGTTTGATCTGATGTGGCCAGCCCAAAAGTGGACAAACATTTTATTGTCAGATAAATCCAAAATTGTTTTATTGTGGTGGTACAGGCCTCGACATTTAACCTTCCTAGGAACAAATAATAAAGTATGATCTCCGATAATGCAAAATCTTTAATGTGCGGTGGATCAAACACAATAAGATGGACGCAGCCCAGAAGTAGAAATCTTCCAGAAAATGATGTTTGTTGCCACATACGGAATATGAAATGGCCCGATAGTGAATCTTTTTAACTGGACAATCGGACGGACAATGGACAATGATCAAAACATAGCAGCCGACTCCCAAAAAGTTCGATTGAGGACAAAGTTACTATATGGATGGGATTATATGGCCAATTTCATGGTTAATTTGTGGAGAAAGGAGCAAAAACTATCGGTTTTTAAGAAGGCGTGAGCAAAATTACCCCATAAGAGGTGGAAAGGAGTAGGTAATTTAACTAAACAGCGCTGCGTAGCCACTTGAAATGTGTACTTACTTTACTTTACTGCTGCGTGCTACTCTCACTTTTGTCCTTGCTACGGACAACTAAGTGGGCGTGCGGACGTTTGTGTGATCTTTTCGTCGTTTGTTTGCCAATTATTCTTTCGTTGGGGCAGAGCAGCCAAGAGACAACACCAAGATTTTCAAAACAATGTTAGCTTTCTTGTTTTTGTCGTTCCCCGTCAAGTCAAATTTTTTTCCACTGTTTTTTTCTTTTTCTTCTTCTTTCTCTTTCGCAGGGAATTCTATTTTTTCACTTTTATTTACTTCTGTGATTCATTTTAAGGTATGTTTTTTGTTTGCCACATGTTTATGCTAATGTTATGAACGTTTTGATTTGTTTTCCATTTGTTTCTGTTTCGAAAAATTTATTGTTTTTTTGTGTAATTCAATTCGAGGAAGAGAAATTCGTTGTTCAACTTTTTTGTTTGACGTTTAAATGTCACTTACATATGGCTAAATCCGGAGCTGCCAGATAGTGTGCTTAAACCATCGTAAATATGCGGAGAAAAATCGTCAAAATATTTTGCTTACAAATTTCCTTTAAGAAGAGCAACACTAAAATAAAAGCGCGGCGTCAAACGAATATAAACGTCTGTTTAAATCGCCACACCTACATCTATGTTCCATATGTTGTTTAAAACAAAAGCTTCTGCTTTGATAAATGTAACACACTTTTTATCGGCTGCTTATTTTTTGTATTGATTGGCTAAGCTGCCATTCATATTTAAGTATGCATATAACCAGTGTTGCCGTTTAGTCTAAGTTTATTGGAAAAAACTAAAAATTTGTGGTGTAGTTGGGTTGATCTTTGGTTAAATTTTTGGACATTTTTGCTATAAAGTAAACATTCTATCAATGACTTTTTAACGATCGGTCTGTTTTTCGACAACTGGTCGCTTTTGGACAACACTGCTTTTAAATTTTTGGTTAAATTATTTACCTCACTCTTAGAAATAGTAAAACAAACTAACAAAAATTTGTTGCAGTTGTTAAAAATCAATGAAATAAAACAAAAGGACCATTTAAAGAAATATTAAATTTTTGCAATCATGTTCCATGTCGTTTTCGTAGGCCAACAGCCCTTAGTCATGTATTCCACATAATCGAGCACATTTGGTTTTTTATTTTCTTCTCATTTATCGTTGCAACCTATCCATAAGATATGTAAGTTTTGGAAAGTGATTTTCACTATTATTTTTTAAACATTAAGTGTTTTTTGCAACTAACTGCCATTTTCCGGCTAATACGTTAAAAAAAAGAAGTTTCAATTCTTTCATTATGAAAAATTACATTCGTCGTTCGCTACGGGACATGGGTGTGTTCGGGCTTTAAGCTGTTTTGAGATACACTGAAACTTTTAAAAAAAATTATTTAAAAAAATGTAGCACATTATTTCTTATGAGTATGCCTTTATATATTTGGTTGTGCAGCCTTTAAAGTAAAAAATCTGCATTCAGCATTTTATCTGCTGCTCATTTTTTTGTCATGACTGGTTATTTTTAATTTTCAAGTTGAAATTTAATTTCAAATTGTAAATTGTGAAACAAATATATGGAAATTTCTTGAAATTGAAATATCAATTCTTCGCAAGTATACATATGAAACAAAACGAGAGTACAGTTTACAGAAATTTGCTGCAATTGAAATGTGTTGTTGTGCGTTCACTGGCGTTTTTTCTAGCTTATATTTTTTCCGCTGCTTAACAATTCTTAAAAATGTACACGTTTCAATGTGCTCGACTGTTAAACCCTTGTCAACAATAACTAAATTTTTGCCTTGTCACATAAAATACATG
Source organism: Hydrotaea diabolus (assembly GCA_963513945.1). NCBI lineage: Eukaryota > Metazoa > Arthropoda > Insecta > Diptera > Muscidae > Hydrotaea > Hydrotaea diabolus. The sequence continues at coordinate 72,774,131 of OY740719.1, forward strand.
TAGAAATGGAGAATAAAACCCGTATATGCATTATATTTAGAATAAAAATAAAAACAAAAACCGTCACAATAAAAAATTTCAGAAGTAATGCTAGATACCCAGGAGTCAGCAACGCAGCCATGTTAAAGATAGCCTTACCTCTTACCTCTTCAAAGTTGCCTATACGAAGCCCAGAGGTACAGTTATGACTATTTGAATGAAATGCAAAATTGTTTTTGTTTTTTTTTTTGAAAATTAACACATTTAAGATTTTATTATATTGAAATTTTTTGCTGAAGAATCAAACACAAAGAAAAAAAATCACCTCTAGGCTTCTTTTAGGTAATTTTGGTAGGGCTATCAATTAAGAGAAAAAAACATAAGTTATCTGCCATCTGGATAAGAAAATTGAGGTAATGTGAACTTCTTAATTTTTTTCCATTTTTTTTTGAAAGCTCCGTTTCTCTGTAAATTCATTTTTTCTCTTAAAGACATTTCCAACAAGCTCAAAAACAAATAAAAATCCGAACACTGGTTCAGAACTTACCAATTTTAACCTAGTACCCTCCGAACACTAATCCGAAAATGTTCAAACCGCTGCCATTTTGCCCCCTTGCATTTTCAGGCATGGTTGTAGATGGACATATTTTCATGAAATGAGCCAAGGAATGCGCTAGTGAAATTTGTCTAGTCGTGAATGAATCATCCTGTATATTTAATTTTTATGAATTTTTGTATAATTATTTTTGTATATATTTAATTTATATTTATACATATATGTATATAAGAATGAATGTACATATTGTTTAGAAGTGTCTATATATTTTTACTACTATTTTAATGTGAATTTTCTTGTATTGGTCATTCACCGTAAAGCCTATCCCATCCACCAAAAACGAAATTTTCGCTCCCATGAGAAATATTTACTTGAAGCAAAGCAAACGAAATTTACCATTTATAAAATCCGTTTAGCTATTTTCATTTGGAGGTATTCAGCTGAAACGAAAAGGTGGCAGAATTTGCAACTGTTACAGGGATGATTATAAGAGCAGTGTAGACTTTTTTCAGCATCTGCAAACGAAAATTGATGTTCGGCAATTGTTTGGTCAAGGAATTTTTGAAATTTACAAAAAAAAAAAGATATTAATAAATGTTGTGAAGTTGTTTTAAGGGTATATAAATGGATATGATTAAATTCATATTTTTGAAAATGAATAAATGCAAAACTCCTAAGCGAAAATTTCGTTTTAGCTGAATACTAGGCATAATACAAGAATTATAATTAATAAGTCTGTTCTTATACGTACTACTTTCCTGTTCTCCGAAACTAGTAAAAGTTTTAAGAAAATTTAATAGAAAAGAGAAAAGTATGATGTTCTCTTTTACTAGTCAACTTTGAAGTATTTTGCTGTGTAAATTGGTCAGCTGTTTTGGTTCTTAGAAAAACGCCAAAACAACAGGTTGTTTCATTGAAAAAAATGGAAACAATCAGATTATTTTTACATATAATTCCAATTATTTTCGGTCTTTAGAACACAAAAATATTTTTCTTTTATCAATTTTTGATATATATTGCTTTTTCTAACATTACTACAAGTCTCTTCCTCAATTTTTTTCTTGCATAATATTCACCACTTTTACTACAAATCTGTACCCGTACCTTTTCTTCAAATTTTCTTCTGTGACAAAACTTTCGTTTAAACTCTTTTTAATATTTTAACTATTAAAAAGGCTCTGGAGCAGACCAAAAGTATACCTTTTTGTTTTCAAGTATGTAGAAGCATAGCACTCTGTAACGCACAAATTCTTGTTTTATTTATCCCCTTTCGTTTGTACACGATCAAAAGAACGATAAATGTCAAAATTTTAACAACAAAAAACACTAAATTCGCACATATTAAATACGAAAAACAGCTTTCCCAAAATCGAATACGATAAATTGTAGAAGATAGATGAAATAAGCTATTACGAGAAATTGAAAAACAAACATTTTGGCTAGCCGTTTTTTGTGTTAAAAGTGTGCGAACTTCGGGTTTATCTGTGTTTAAATTTTGAACATCTAACGTTCATGTGGTTTCGTACAAACGAAAGTGCATAAACAAACCGAGAATTTGTTCGTAAATTAGTGCTGATTTTTACATTATTGCAGTGAAGAAGCATATCGCCCTACTTGTACAATTGTTCATAGACGATAAATTATGCAAATTATCATCTTTGTTTAACATTCAATAAATCTAAAATCGAAATCGATTTATCAATCACTAAATGTTTACCGAAAGTGTAACAACTGAAAATGCATTAAATTGTATTTTTATAAGAAAACAACAAAAAAACTCTGTTCCCTCTGTAAATAAATAAAAAATATGAGTAGTATTTACATCCAAGAACCACCTACATCAGGAAAGGTAGGTTTCTAAAGAAAAGTTTTTCGGATAAAAAAGATGTTGGTCCAGAAGGTATCTTTGGCCGGACCATTAAAAATATCTTCATGATAACACCTCCGACTATGGACTGAGACATCGATTTCGCCGCTGCAAGAAACATGATCATTAAGCACCAAAGTCAAACATAGTGAAATTCCTAAGACTTCATGGTCGCCACTTGTGAAAGTCAGACGTCTAGAAGTTGCATTCGTAAGAGGAGGTTTTTATACTTTGGGTTGGGGAACGAATGTTTCAGCCAAAAACGCGTAACATGGCAATAGCACGAGACGCGTAGGCATAGATACGACGTCCTCGGACTATAACGAAGCGCACAAGAATAATAATCAGGTCCAGACCAACAACAGGTTGTGGAGCGAGCGCTGGCCAGAAGTCAAGATCTATGCAAAATTAAGTATTTATGTTGGCGATGTTTTACCAGAGTGGGTTCTTTTTTATCAAGAAAACGCTTACAAAATACATATCGCTAGACGAAAAAGATGAACATTACACGTATCTTGTCACTTTCTTTATTAACGAATCCATGTCACTTTCTTTATTAACGAATCTTCTCTTTTTCAGGTACTTCTCCATACGTCTGTGGGAGACATTGATATTGAGTTATGGTCTCGTGAATGTCCCAAAGCATGTAGAAATTTCATACAACTATGTATGGAAGGCTACTACAACAACACCATCTTCCATCGCGTGGTCAAAGGTTTCATTGTACAAGGCGGAGATCCGGCCGGCGATGGCACTGGTGGTGAATCGATTTACGGTGAACCGTTTAAGGATGAGTTCCATTCACGTCTGCGCTACACTAGACGTGGCCTGGTGGGTATGGCCAATTCGGATAAAGACGACAATGCCTCACAATTCTTTTTCACAATGGCACCAACGCCGGAACTGCAAAACAAGAACACACTTTTTGGAAAAGTGACTGGTGATACAGTTTTCAATATGCTCAAGCTGGAGGAAGGTTTAGTGGACCACAACGAAAGACCCATGTATCCGCATACGATTTTAAAGGTGGAAATATTGAAAAACCCCTTCGATGACATTGTGCCCAGGGAATCGAAAAAAGAAATAAAGAAGGATAAGAAAAAGAAGAAGGAGAAGGGAGTCAAGTAAGTATTGGTAGTTTGCTCATTGTTCGAACTGCATTGTTAATTTCCTTCTAGGAATTTCGGATTATTGTCCTTTGGCGAGGAGGCCGAAGAGGATGAGGTGGAAACCAATGACTTTGTTCAGAAAAATGCCGGAAAAGCCAAATCTTTGCATGACGTTGTGGACGACCCGAAACTAAGTAAGGAACCGCTACAAGTTAAAACTGAACGCAAGAGTGACTCTGAATCGGAAAATGAATTAATGTCCATCAAAGAGGAACAACTAGATGATGATGAGGCGGCCGATAGGAGACAGCGGATTAAAGACAAACTCACATCAGGAAAACGCGGCAAGACTTTATATTCGCAAGAAATAAAAAAAGAAATGTCCGATTCGGATGAGGACCAATTGCTGACGTACGAAGACGAAAAGAAACTTCTCAAGGAAAAGAAGAAGTAAGTTATTTTACTAGGGAAGCAGACTATTTAATTCTCGCATTATTTTGTTTCTGCAGAGAGGAAATTCGACAAGAAATCCAGTCACTTAAAAAGCAATACCAAACCGACAAAAGACAAAAGGATGAAGTGCTGGAGAAAAAAGTCCAAAAGGATGCTAAGGAAAAGGAAACCAAATCTGAACATGACAATAACGAGTTGATCAAAAACTTCATAGAGGAAAAAGAGAAATATGAGGGCCTCAAATCGAAGATACCCAAAAAGGGCACCAGTCGGGAGGAATTTACCTTGAGTCTTCTCTCCAAGTTTCGTTCCAAACTTGATGCACTCAAACAAAATCGCGAGGACAACGAAGACGAAGTCGAAGCGGCGCAGGTGCGTAAAATAGACGATACAGAGGTTGAAAAAGAAATTCAAGGCGATGATTGGCTGTGCCACACCTTGAAATTTCAAGAAGACGCCCCCATCTTGGCAAAGGATGCCTCCACTAAAGGCGACGATTGGTATGATGTCTACGATCCGCGTAATTCTTTGAACAAACGGAAACGCAAGGAGGCCAACACCCGTTCAGATAGTCAAAATAAAAAAAGCAACAAATAACTTAAATATGGATTTATTTTAGAACTCTAGTAAAAAAAAAAATTGAAATACGTAAAAAGGAAATGGGGAAATGCTTCTACTGTTCTTACAAAGTTTTTCTAGGCTCTTAGTTATTCTTTTCGAAATACTTGGTCTTCTCTTTAGGATTCGGTACAATCTAAACAAAAAAAGTGTGGTAAGACAACGAAACAGTTTTAGAAGATTTATTTTTACAACTTACAGTGTCTGCTCCAGGTTTCCAGCCAGCTGGACATACCTCACCATGGGTATCGGTGTATTGGAAGGCTTGCACTAATCGGATTGTTTCGTCCACCGAACGACCAACGGGCAAATCATTCATGGTAATCTGACGCAGAACCCCACGTTGATCAATAATGAATAGACCGCGCAGTGTATGGCCCAAATCGTCTAAATAGACGCCATAATCCTTGCTGATTTTATGGGTCAGATCAGAAAGCAATGGAATTTTCACGTTGCCCAAACCGCCCTCTTTGCGAGGTGTATTTATCCAAGCCAAATGGGTGAAATGCGAATCAACGCTACAGGCAATCACTTCAGTGTTGATTTTACGGAATTCTTCAATGCGATCGGAGAAGGCGATTATTTCGGTGGGACATACAAATGTGCTGAAACGAGAGAAGAAGAATTAATATAATTTTAATGTTTCAGACTGTGTGAATTAGAACGAAAGCAAACGAGTAGAACTGTTTAAAATACTAACAAATGTGCATTTATTTTGTTGCTGGTGCACTTCCCGTGCATTACTTCAAAGTTGATATATTCGCGAACGTAGTAATATTCTTAGACTAACTAGACAAGTCCGTCCAGCAGTGTGTGATGAAAGCCCGACAGCGGCCAAACGAAATGAGGCAGGATTTTGGAGAATTTCAGAGCAAATAGAGCACTAATTTAAGTTCTTGCTCCAGATCTTTCTTAGTATTTGTTTGGCTTGGTATTATTGGTAGATAACCATATAACAAAATGGGAATGTTTGCTATGGGAGCCTGTGGCAAAACCTCAAACCTTTGTTTCGTATCTATTTGAAAGAGACAATTTTACGATCTGATTTCATTAAGGAATCTGACGCATAACCCTACAAAAAAGGACGAAATGTCAGAAAGTATGAACATATTTGTTCTCAAATTAAGCAATTTTCATTGCGAATTCAAATGTACATGTATTCTTAAGATTTAACTGAGATTTGGGCTTGGGTCGAAAATATTTTCCTCAACGCTCCATTAAGGAACTTTCGGAGAACTCTTAAATTAAAAAGCAGTGCATGACCACTTCTTAAATTACAGTTCTTAGACTTCAAGCGGCCTTTGCCTTCAGGGACCACATGATGTGCTGCACCTCTTCAATTGCCCGGCCAAGCCCACTCAGCTGACCTCCAGGTCTCTGTGGACGAATCCAGTTCAAATGGCGAGGTTCCTCCACCTGGATATCAAAGCAGATCCCCCAGAGACGACCAAGACTTCAAAATAAATACTTATATATTGTTGTTACAACAACAACATTTAGAGCCCTTACCACGTAAAAGATGGTAGCGTCATTATACGAAAATCGTTTTTTATTGAAATTCGATAGAAAATTGTGCAACGCTTTTAATTCTGAAATTCAATATTTATATTAACAAAGATATAGCTTATTCTATTGTTTTGGAATCCTCCTGAAAAATTGGACATAAAAACGCTCCTGTAATTTATTTTTTTTTTGAGTTTTCGTCTTTCGCTTTTAGGGCTCGATATCTGTAGATGTAAACCTCTTACTCATAAAAAAGACGACGAGGTAAATAACCGTCGCTTACACCGTCTACAGGTTATATGCACCGGACTGACCTAAAGCAGCGATCATTGGACAAGTGCTGAGCTGAGCGTAAAGTTTTGCACCGCTTAAAGTGAAGCGTCTCACTTCTTGCTTAATAGAATGTTTAGGGATGTTAGTTACAAGAATCCTTCATCGTCAATGCTAAAGTGAAAAATGTGGAATATTGCCCATTTTTCGGGCCCCATGTCTGACCCTTATCTTACCTAAAACTTTGAAACTATCCTACGTTTTTATTCGTAACAAAAATTACTTTAATAAGAGTACTCAAATGTCTAACGGGTGATCAACCTAGAGGTATTTTTTCAATAGTGTTTTTCACATACTAAGCATGAGTTTTAAAACTGTATTTTTTCTTTCTTGTTTGCCATTTCATCATGGAAAGACTTGCACTGCAACAACGTCTCCAAACTGTGCAACTGTATTATGGAAAATTTTGTTCATTGATGAGACCCATTTCTAGCTTAACGTCAATAAAAAAAATTCCGCATTTGGGCTGAAGAGCAACCAGAAGAGGTTCAAGAGGGGCCATATACCCAGAGAAAATCACTGTTTGTTGGTTGCGGTTTATGGGCTGGTGGAATCATCCGTCCATATTTATTCAAAAGTGATGATAGTCGAAACGAAACAGTGAATGGGGCTCGCTATCGCGTCATAATATCGGAATTTTTCTATTCTGATATTAAAGCCCGTAATCTTGACGACATTTGGACGGTGCCATTTGCTATACAGTTGCCCAAACAATGAATTTATTGAGAGGTCATTTAAAAGAGCAGCTAATTTCACGTTTGGACCGGCAAGTTGATAGCCTAGATCGTGTGATATCACACCATTAGACTTTTTTCTTTGGTGCTACGTAAAGTCTAAAGTCTATGCTGACAAACCAGCTAAGATCGCGGTATTGACAGACAACATTACGCATGTCATTAACGCTATACCGTTCGAATTGCTCGAACGAGTCATCCAAATTTGCACCCTCAGAATTAACACCCTGAGGCATAGTTGCGGCCAACATTTGAAGGAAATTATATTCAAAAAGTAAATGGCATAAAATGTCCTTACGAATAAACAACAAAATTCCTTGTTTTGAATTTTTGTATTCTTTTAGATTGATCACTCGATATATTAACTATTAATCGCCCGTTATGACCATGCAGGGAGTTTTATTTTGGCCACAAGAGCCAAAACGTCTAGCAGCTATGCCCTTTTTGAGGTATTAAGTGCGTTTCAACTAACAGTACCCATTGTAAACATCGTTCGTCCTCCAAAAATTATGATTTGTTAAGAAAATAAATGCTCAAACAGGTGTACTTTTTTCGAGGTACCTTTGAAAAGTGGAAACTTTTCCCCCTCGTCCGATTTCGCTCATTTACAATCCCAAACAACCATCACCACGCAAAACTTCAGTGTTCTAGGTAAATTCGTTGGACCGATATCGTGCTTTCAACGGACGGACATGGCTAGATCGTCTTGGAATATTATAAGCTTTTTAGCACCATCCATTTTTTAGTGAAGGGTATACAATTAATAAGCACTTACAAATCCAACGGGTAGAACAGAAGAACCACATATTTGCCAGCATACTGGGAGAGAGATAACTTAACAATTTCCTTGTTAACTACAGCTGTGCCTTCAAAATGGGGAGCTGCCTTTGATACTAAAAGAATAAACACAAAAAATACGTTGTTTCAATTATCCACAGACATCCATTCCAAGTTCATCTACTTACTGACGGCTTTTGTTGTTTGTAAAGTATGGTCGCCTTTGGGACCTTCAGCAGGATACACTGATCCACCGGCAAACGAATAGCACGAATCATCGTCACTCACAGTGGATAGGGAATGGACACACAGTACTAATCCCAGCAGAGTAACAAAAGAAAACTGCCAATTTGTCATGTTGATGCTAAAATAAAACCAAAAAAACAATCGAAAACATGGCTGAATAGCGACAACATAAGATATTTAAAGGTATTCAAACATTTCACAACTTAACAAATTGTTTGATTCGATCAGTCGTTGAAAGGGCATGTGTCGTACTGTTACACTATTCAACATTAAATTTGCGGCAGAAGGTTTGATAGCCAACTTTAGTTGTCATTTGGGACTGGCCTCCGATTTGCTTGATTCTTTCTAGTTAAGGAGATATTAACATAAACCTTTATTTTCGGTTTTGAATATAAGGACCTCTAACCGCTTTATTTGTCAACCAATCTCAAAAGAGCGCCTTGTTTAGAGGAGAAATTAATCTTTTCAGCGATATGCAGCGCTTTAACTTCGGATAAGAGTTGTTGAAAATATAGACAAAATTCTACAGAAATTTAGAATTTTCGTTACAAAAAACGAAAAAAACAACAACAACAAAACTACATTAAGCTGCTTAAATTTTTAAGATTCTTTACCAGTGATGTATTTTCATACTCCATTATAGTGTATTGAAATCCGCGTCCAAAAAGTGAATGAACTTAACGATCCGATTAAATTTAACTGAGTTATTCAAGATTTAGTCAGAAATGAGAAATCGGTTGACATTTATTCGTAAATAATCCGAAAATAACGTTTTAAGTAAATATCTCCTAAAGCGAATATGGCAAATCGGATGCCAGATTCGTGAACATCAGCCCCCAATCAACTATGGTTGACTGTGTTGTTGTAGCGGCAACTGTGTGTCAGGGAGACAGGCCTTGGTCAAAGAATTACTCTTCGGATCAATCCGGTCCATAGAACCAGCAGTCGTGGGATTGATAGTTGACTATCAAACTTTCTGCCGCAGATTTTTTTTTTCAAATTTTGTTGCCCGGGTTATTGGAATGTTTTCTTTTATAAATACTTTGTATTCGAATGATTATATAGAGGTTAAGGTCTTATCCCAGCAAACCAAACCTTCAGAATTCGGTCAGAATTCTGCACGACAATCGGCAAAATGTTCCGATTTCGGATCAGAACTCTTAGCGAGTTCGTAACGAAATTCGGAACCGAATTCTGAAATGTAGTCTTGGGAAATTCGAAAGGAAATTTCGATTTGTCGTATCGAATTCTGAACGACTTCGGTCAGAATTTTTGCACTAAGTCTTATTTAATTCTGATGTTTTTACCGACATTACGAATCGAATTCTGAGCTTATGTCATGGTAAATTCTGAATGTAAACAATCAAAAAAAAAGAAAACATTTTTGTTCTACAAAAAAAAGTTGTAAAACATTTTCAAAAAGCGTTCGGACAAACTTTTAGTTACAAGCAGGGGTGTCTGCAGTTTCGCAAGCAATAATTGTGCTGTAACTATGTTTAGTGGCTATACACTCAGGGGCAACCAGTTTTGCATTTAACGAGAACTGCCGGCAGTAGATACACAATAAAAATCCCTCGCACAGCTAAGCTAACCAAACGTTCAGAATTTGAATTTGAAATATAAAAATACGTCAGGCAAACAGTTAAGAATTCGTTCAGAATTAGTTCCGACATGTCTGAACACAAGAACAACAACTGTAAAATATGAAGCAAATAACAACAATTTTAAACGAATAGACTACCTCAGATAAATAGTTCAGAATTCGTTGCGAGTTCAATAAGAGAAGTCTGAACAAAAAATTAATAAAAATCCCACAGGCAAGTCTAACCGAATTCGGGCCGACTTCGTTCAGATATTTCTTAACATAATAATTAAAAAATCCTCAGACAAATTGAACAGAATTTGTAACGATTTAGGTAAGAATTTTCGATATTGTTCAGAATTGTCTGATATCAGACATTGTCGGCAAATTTGGTTTACTGGGAATACAAAACATACACAAGGCCAAATAAAATTTTCAACCAAAAAAAAATCCTAAAGTTCTATCCTTTTTTTAAGGTAATGACAAACACTGGTCATCTCTACCTATTGTGTAGATTCACCTCCTCCAAAGGGCTTCAGGTGCTATAGCGAAATAACGACATACAGTGGTCATCTTTATCCAGTATGTATATCTACCTCCTCAACATACTCGTAAGGGCTTCAGCTCCTATAGCGAGGACAACCATGACATCATTCCATCGGACGTCAACCGAATGTCCATATTGAATGGCCTCCAAATCCATAAATGACTGCAGATGCAATAAAGTCCTTAGCCAACATCCTCCTGTTATTTTGGAAACTAATTAACTACTCCCCAACGTACTCGTTAAATCCTAGCACAACTGAGAGTCGGCTGTGCAACGTTCTTAGCCGCATTAAAAGACGCATTGTTCCGGGCACTCTTAACAGGTTCCACTCCTGCCTACAAAGACCTCATAAAAATCCACACTTATTCAACTGTCCAGATCTCACTCTGAGCGGTGAGAAAACCATGTCCATGTACAGCATGGCTTTAGACCGTAACATCTATATGTGGGCACTTGTGTCTGCATCTCATGACCGTGCCTTTAATTGAGGGGGTGATTAGTCCCGCGATGTATGGTTCCCTAACTGGTAGTAGCTCGGCTACGAGGTCTGACCAGAGACTAAAGTCTGGTACCACAGGTAGTCACGAGCCCCCAGAACTGTTGTTCTGGCTTGGCTAGCAGGTGCGGACCTTCGGGTAGTATCGTGGTGGCTGTGGATTAAACTCAAATTGCGGGGAGAGCTTCGGCTCGGTGTGGAGTTGCATTGCAACCGGGTTCTGTGACCCATAGAACAGCCGTGGTGTTAGATAGGCCACGGCCCCAGACCAAGGGGGAAGTTGTGTCCATATAGCGCGCTTAGAATTGGTACCGGCCGGATTGGCCTTAAGGGGCGCTTGGTAATGGCTCCAGTTGAAGCTATCACAGCGAGAATCATGTTAAACACTCGGACGCTGTCCGTCCAATCCTACGACCCCTTGATCTATAGTCGCGTCCAACTGAAGTGGCCCAATTTATGCGTACGTTTTCCTACATCTAATTCGACACATACTTATAATTAATTTTTTTTCTATATTCTGTAGGAAAGAGCTTTTGCCACCAGCAGAGCTATTTCAACAACCTGTTGTTAAATTCTTCTATTGTTTTATCCACGCTGACGTCAAGAAAATTACATTAGTACTTCAAGAGACTAAGAAAATAGTTTTTGTGTAAATTTTATTTTTGGGTTAATGTCCTGTTTTTCCACTAGTTTGATCTATGCTTTTTCAAACTTGTTTCAGTACTGGTATTTCCCCCCTTGTCATCCAGAAACCTTAAGTACATGTTGGAGAAAAAAATTTTAGATAGAGTAAGGGGACAATTTTCGAAACAAGTATTAAGCGTTTCTTCCATCGCCGTGCGTAGACATGCTTTATAACAATGCACTTGTTTTAAAATTCTGTAATATGGGATGAAAGCAGATATATAAGGTCCTAGTGCTGTTCACGATGTTCATAAATTGAATTCAAATGATTCCTCTTTAAAGTGTTCCAAGCCAGGGAATTTCTAATGTTAAATACAAGTTCCTGCAGTATTGCATCTATCAGAACGACATTTTTATGTCGTCTTAAAGTCTTTCTTAAGCTTGTTATCGATCAAATTCGTTTTTCGCTCGTGGAATCGACTTCCGGAAAATGTATTTCCGGAAAATGTATTTTCTGATTGCGACATCTAGAAGTTCAAGGCAAGCGTCAATAACCATTACTCCCTTTTTCCCCCTTCCGAAAATGTTCCATTAAATGTTTACGGAATGTCATGGAAGACAAATTCAACGTTTTAAACTGCTTGGCAAAATGTTAAATTGTCGGGCTACTCTTACGAGGAATGATCGATCCATAAGCAGTGTTACCTTTGGAATAATTAACTGTCTGTTGCGAACTGAGTAACTGAAGACAAATGAATTTGCTAGAAACAAAGGAGATTGAATTTTGTATATTTTGTAAAAAAAAAATATAGCAACCAAAGGTGCACAAATTCCACAAAGGAACAGCCTAAAACGTCATTCATTCACAAACGGCGATATGTGAGCATACGGTTTTACAGAATATAAATAGCGCATAACTCTATGAAACACTGCCTTTGTTATATTCATATTACTTTGAGTAGTTCCTGTATATACCTCTAGGCAGTACAACATATTTGGCATAATAAAGCCATGAACCAGTTTTGTTTTCACCCAACCAGGTAAAACAAAATTGGTGTCGTATAGTTGACGAAGTGTGAAACTAATACGTGAAGCAATACTGCGAATATGCTGCTGAAAGCAACATTTGTTATTCAGCACTATTCCCAAACACGTAATACTCTGAACGAATTCTATAGATGTACCATTGTATTGCAAATCTAGGTTGATAGAAGTTGATGATGAAAACAGTATTGCCTTTGTTTTAGAAGGATTAATACTAAGCCTGTGGGAGGACATCCATACGTTCATAAATAATTTTAAAACATAATTAGTTTTGGCTTGTACTCGTAAAACACCCAAATACTGGATTTCTCCGCTAAGTAAAAGCTGAACATCATCAGCAAAAGAGTATGGCCCAGAATTTTGAAAAGGTCATTAATAAACAGCACAAACAAAATTGGACCAAGAACTGAGCCCTGAGGAACCCCACTCCTAGCAGACAAAACAAACGATAAGACTCCATTGACACGAACAAACTGCTTTCTACCACATAAGTAAGATAGCATTAAACTACAGGCACTTTTCCCAAGTCCATATTCTTTGTGCAATTTGGTTATCAAAATTCCATAACCTACCCTATCGAAGGCTTTTTCCAAATCCAAAGACAAAACCATACACATTTTTTGATCATGAGTATTCTTCCTTATTGAGTCAGTAAGGCCAATTGATAGAGCAGAGGTACTCCTGTCGTTCCGAAAACCACATTGACAATGATTTAGCAGCGATTTACTCTCAATATGGTCTAACAACTGCCGCTTAAGAATATTTTCCACAACTTTTGACAGGATAGGAAGCAAAGAAATAGGTCTTAAGTTATCAGGAGAATTCGAGCTTGACTTTTTTTAACTGGTGGCACTTTGGCTATTTTATAAGATCAACTTCTAAAGGAGCAGTCAGACTTAGGAGACGGCAATTATGTGAAATGGTTAGTGAACGTGACAATCAAAAAAGTAAACCCGGCTTAAAATCCGTGTAAGAACATCTGACATTTTTCAGCGGCAGGTTTTTCCACCTCGTAAAGTTCTCCGACTTAATATGTAAGACCGCCAGCGTTACATATGTAGAAGTCGATTTTACGTAGTTTAGAACTGATGGATCTGCATGCTAGTTTTTCTCAATTTGAATTTGAACCGTTTTTGTAGTTTAACTTCTAAAGGAGCCGCCAGACTTAGGAGACGGCTATTCAATCTTTCCGTGGCGGGTTGTTCCACCTCGCAAATTTTGGCGACTTTATGGGTAAGACCGCCGGCATTTAATATGTACAAGGTTCCGGTGATTAAGTATACGATTTACACCGTGTCCAGCTCACTGATTGTATTCATTAATGAGATTTTGAGGAAAAAAGGTTGAAACCCAACTTAAATACGATATACTTAGTAGGGGCATAAATACTGTTACAACATTAAACACACCCATTTCAATAGTAGAACTGAACATACCCCGTTAATGTCAAATGGGTTTTGAAAGCTAACCTCAATAGCGTTAGTCTGCAACGGGATTATAAAATTGTTTCAACTTTTATCATGGAGTGGTCAGATAATGAGAACCGTATCGCTGTAATAGCGCTTTTCAAGTGTGAAATGAAAAAAACGATATTTTCAAAACGCTCCGGCCACTAGGGATAAGCCGCATATTCGTCTACCGATGCATAGAACTGTTTGAGGAGACTGGAGATGTTCGAACACCGCATTTCATCAAAGACGTTAAATTAAGAATTCACAGAAATCCGCTCCGTAAACAGAAAATAATGGCCCGTGAAATGAATATCACGCTAAAGTCCAGGAGTCGAATCATTAAAATAGACTTTGGACTTGGGGATTTTCAACGACGTACCGGACATTTATTGACTGCAGCTTAAAAAAATAGGATTGAAAAATGCAAACGTCTTTTGGTGAAGCACGCATATAAATTGCACAGAAAAATTTTGTTCACTGATGAAAAAATGTTTAGCGTTCAGGAATAGTAGATGATAGAGTGTATGCGCGGTCATCTAAGGAAGCATCTGAACTGATACCAAGGGTGGAAAAGGGTCATCACCCAGCTTCAGTCGTGGTTTGGTGGGGTGTCTCTTACGATGGGGTCACTGACCTGCATTTCTGCGAACAAGGAGTCAAAACATCGGCCAATGTTTACCAAGAAACCGTTTTGGAAGCTTTTGTGAAGCCTCTTAACAATTCCCTGTTCCAAAACCAGCCATTTACTTTCCAGCAGGATTCTGCGCCGGCCCATAAGGCTAAAACGTCCCAGGCCTGGCTTCGAAACAATTTGCCAGCGTTCATTTCCTCTGAAGAATGGCCCTCAGGCAGTCCAGAATTGAATCCATTGGATTACAAATTGTGGACGGTTTTAGAGGATAAGGTTTGTCACAAAAGATACCCCAACATTGGATCTCTTAAGACTGATTCGGTTCGAGCTGTGACCAATTTTCCAATGGACGAGGTTTGTGCAGCTATTGACGATTGGCCAGTGCGACTTAATGCGTTTGTAAAGGCAAAAGGCGGACATTTCGAATAAGTAGATTCTTTTTGGATACAATATACATCAATAAATATATTAAAAAATATTTGGTCCAAAAACGTCCAGTACTTTTTATTTTACAGCATAAAACGTGTGTAACAGTATTTAGGCCCCTACTAAGTATAGTCATCACCTAGCCCATTTGGGCCGACACTTAGCCCATGGGCCATCACATTCAGTATTTAACATCCAGCTTTTAAAAAGCCCAGTCCCGAGGCTACTTTTTCTACATACGATGGCATATGCGAAAAAAAATCTTCAAATTTAATATAAAGTCCCTCATTTCCAATATTTAAATTCCTTTTCTTTTTTTTGTAATGAATGAATAGCAGTTTTTAATATCACGGATCACCGCTACGCCCCCTTTCTTTTAAAACTCCAAAAAATTTAGCCACGCAAGCACATTTGAATTTCTAATCGTGGCTGGAAAAATGCGACACGCCACTCACACACAAACTTACGTTTATTTACACAAATGAATTAAATTCGGAGAGATACCGGTGCCTGGTCTTATTCCGCCTGAAATCGTATACGAAATAGAACTAATGTTTACTGTTATCAATAACTTTAGTTTTCTTATCAGAATTAATTAAAAGCCCTCATCTGCAACAACACAACTGATATCCAAGGAAGTTAGTTTTTTTTTGGAAAACGTTTCTATTTTTGCTAGTATACACATTATTAAAAAGTTACTACCTTTAGCTAAGAATTTGTAGGGTATTTGTATTATTTATTTATTCAGAAAAATTAAATAAATTAAATTTCTATTCTAAAAACTAAAAACAATAACACAAAGCCGCCGGTTAGAGGTGTCAAACTAACGATAATAACACTTCTTTCAATCGATCGGGGTTGCCAAATGCAAGCAACAAAAAATCGTCGATAATACTTATACATAATAATAAATCGTCATAAAATCGCCACCATCAAGTTAGGCAATTTTAACATTAGAAGTGGCCTTTATCTACGAGTGAATGTTATCAAAAGTTAAATGATGAAGGTACTTGTGATTTCTCAAACAGAAAATACATTTAAAGTAAAATTTATAAACACTACTCCACTTCATAGAAATGTTTTGTCCTGTCAAAAGACTCCTTCTTTTTTAGCTTATTATGCCAACCTGTCCTCCACTCATTTTCCGAACAATAAGTACTCATTATGGCATCCTTTTGAATATGAGCAAAAGAAAAAAAAAGAAAACTAAATGGCTTTGGTATGTAAACTGCTTAATATTTATTTCAATAAAAAACATATACGAGTATATATAAAGGAAACAAAAAATATGTTCTTTTTTTCCTTTCCTCAATCTGGCTGGAATGCCAATCTTTGCCTAAATATCTTACATTTTCTTTCTACGAACTTTTCGAATCATAAGTTTTTTCATGATAAACATTTGCTGATGTATTCTTGGCTTAAAAATTGTCATTTGCTGCGTTTTTACACTGAAATGTAGTCATCGTCGTTTGGTCAAATTCTAGCTTAAAAGTCGCCAAAATGACGATAAATCGTAAATTGGCAGCCCTGCACTCGATTGTTGTCAACAGAGCTGCCAATATTTTTATTTTGACGACTTGATAAGTAAAGTTTGCCCCAATGACGATGTACGACATTTTCTATCAAAAACGCTGAAATTGGAGATTTTTAAAAATCCAAAGAATTTGTGTTACCTTAAAATGGAAAATGCATGTGTTTTTTCATTCGTTTAGTAAGGAAAACTCAAATGGATACATTTACATTTGTAGTTGAAAGTGGCAGTTGTTTTAATGTTTTGTAAGAGTTTATTAAAGCAACATTTTTAAGGCTAGGATTGTCATTTCCAGCCACATTCAGGAAAGGAAAATTCAAGAAAAACCAAGATCGATTTTTGGTTTTTTTAATAAATGTTGGGTTTTATTGGAATACAAATCATCCAGCTCTGAACTAAAGCAATTTTGAAGGAGTTGCGACAATAATTTTTAACGACAAAGAAACTTTCTGTTGCTACTGATGAGACACGAAATGACTTTAATACACACCGAAAAAAAGTCACTTGGAAATCGGTCCGAACAACAAAATTTCTTAAGACGAAATGACTTTCAGTTGCAATCACCAAATGTTAATGATCGTGATGGAAATTCGATTGGACCTTCTATAGGATGATTGCTATGCCAATATTATGGTACATACAACCTACAAGAACAATAAATTGTTAATTTTGGGTATTATTTAAAAAAAATTCAGGTGATTTTTTAGAAAAAAATTTTAGTTAAAAAAATAAATTTAATTTTTTTTCTCAAAATTTCTACAGTAGGTCGTTCCAAAAAACTTGGCAAGGGGAGGTTTAACTGTCGACAACCAGCTTGCGTGATTTTAAGAAAATAACTTTTTGCTAACACATAATATGTGATTGTCCGTTATGCCGTACAAATTCTTACCGAGAATGTTAACAACAAACTCATCTGTCAATAAAAAAAGCTTCTGCTTCGAAAAATTCGATTTGATATTTAAATTCAAATTGTAAATGTTTGAAAATTAGCTGAAGTTGGTTTTTGTATTTCAAAAGAAGTTATTCCATGTTTATTTTTCTAACGCCTACCTGTTCTTTTCGTAACATATACATACATTTATTAATATATGTTATATGCTAAAGTGACCTCTTTAAAAATATAAAAGCGATTTAAACCCTTGTAATGTAGCTCTCTTATGATACCCATATTGCCCTAATATGAATTGAGAAAGATACAACATCAAAGATATACACTATCTCAAACAATTGTCCGTATTCTAGTAACTCAAATACATATTTACTCATATGTATGACAATACTTTACCAATTTGGAAAAAAAACGATTTTAGTGTAATTGGCACTTTTATCAATTAAGTAAGTGGAAAATCGATGATAAAAATCGCCTGAACATGAACTCAATTAATTTTACGCACCTAAAAAAACAAAAAAACAAATTCTATTACTTTTTATTACAGCTTTACAATTAACACCGGGCGTTTTAGTTGGACCATCCGTTATAGAATTTTACAAGTGGCGGACTTGTATGTTATTTGGAGGAGAAGGGGGAGACCTTGAAACCCATTTCTACAATCGCTGGTGTCTCATTTCCTTATCACAAACTACTGACCATGATGTTGATTTGTCGCGCAAAAGAGCCATTGTTTCGTTCGTTGTGTGGCAAGTGGCACCGTCCTGTTGAAATCACAAATCGTCCACATCCATATCTTCCAATTCGGGCCATAAAAAGTTACGATAGCGAACACCATTCACTGTAACTGCCTGACCGGCCTCATTTTGGAAAAAATACGGCCTGATGATGCCGCCAGCCCATAAACCGCACCAAACAGTCACTCTTTGTGGGTGCATTGATTTTTCCGACAATTATTGATGAATCCATTGAGGTGAAAATGTGCCTCATCACTGAAGATGATTTTCTTCAAAAATTGATTTTTATTTTCATAATAAGCCTGAATGACTTTAACGAGTTGCTCGCTTGTGTATCTTTCCACGGATCAAATTGAGTTAGTCTGAAATTGAGAAATATCAAATGAAATGCAGAGAAAAAAATGACGTTTAGTAGCTGTGGGTTACATTCAACATCGGCCCTTCAAAATGTAACCACCCTTTATAACCAAACAACTCACATTCGTTTTATTGTTTTATTGAATCTTTTTAGTTTAATTGATGGCGCGACGGACTGTTATAACTTCCACATCGAACAAAATTTCCATTTTCACGTTTCATTTATAGTTGCCACACGGCATTTATTTATTTTGTTGTTTTTGACACATACTTTTTAAGTAATAAACTTTTAAGTATTTGTTAGTTATTTATTTGAAATTACTTTATAATTTAGCTTTATAATATGAACGAAAAAATTGAAGGTGCATGTTATTATATTGAATTAGCTTGAAAATAATAAAATGTACATTTGGCGTTTTTTCTTTAAACTGCATTTTCGTCTGAGTAAACTACACTTAAAGATCAGAGTGAAATTTGAAATTGCACATTTTTTATGAATGTTTAAAAAAATCGTTATTATAATTGAGCGTAGCGTATCTTTTTTTGCTTTTCAACAAATGTTCCACAAACTTGTCTTCCCGAGGGTTTTGCAATATAGTGTGCCTCATGACAGGGAAAGATTCACAAAATTTCGCTTACTGTATAACCAACCAAGCCCACTCAGCTGAACCCCAGGTCTCTTTGGACACATTCAGTTCAAATGGCGCGTTTTCCTCACCTGGATATCGAAGAAGATCCCCACACTGGACTTCAAAACAAAATATATTGTTTCAAATTAACATCCCCTGAAGAAGTTAGAAAAAAGCTAACGAAACGTTGGGAAAACATGGAATAAATTAGTTTTATTTAATTCATGAAGGAAGACTGACCAATCAGCCCAGTAAAAACGACATAAACAAATAAAATAAATACCCATTTGGTCAAAGAAGAATAATTAAAATATATTGTTGTTACAACAACAACAACAACAACAAAGATAATATCACTCCAATTGTCCGGACAAGCCCACTCAGCTGACCCCCAGGTCTCTGTGGACTCATCCAGTTCAAATGGCACGTTTCCTCCACCTGGATATCGAAGCAGATCCCCCATAGATGAACAAGAATTCAAAATAAATATATTGTTGTTCCAACAACAACAACATAAGATCACTCCTTTTTTCGCTGAAGTTTCTTTAAAGTTGCTAGGGAGGGTAAGTCTAGGTGAAAACTTGTAAAATTAGTTTAAAGTACCTACACAGATTCTTCAAGTTTCTGAATTTATTTATGGATTTGGAGTCCAGCAAAACCACAAATGGAGCAATATAAGCATTTTAATAATATAATGCTATTTTTTAAAAAAGTCATGAATTATTCATCAATCGTTTTTTTTCTTATTCGGTTTGACTTATTGGAGGTAAGCCTAACGATTGTCCCTTGAAAAGAGGACTCCACTCTGCTACGTGATGACGTCTTTTCCAAACTAAAGGCTTATTTTGAAAAATAAATGTCGATTTATTCGAAAAACGAAGGAAGTTTGAATTTTTGAAACTCAACTTGAAACAGTCTGTGCTTTAGTGTAGCTTTAGTTTTGACTTCGCGCGTGTATTTTGGATTCATACCACTCTGAAACGTAGGATGTTTGCCGCTGATTTGAGCCTATGCGGCTTCAAACTCTGGTTCCCTCTGTGTGGTTTGTTTTGACCAGCTGATCTGTTTTGAATTTTATTTTCATTTCAAAGCACATATTTTTTATCCGCAAGTGTGCGTACTGGTGTTTTCATCTCATCTCTGTTAAAAGAATTTTTCCGCTAAAAGAGTTAAAAATATAAAATTTATGCTCTATTTGTGTGATTAATAATTAATAAGTAAAAGTGTAAATATAAATGATAAATGTATTAAATTGAATTTAACACATAAATTGGCGTTGGTAAGTATAAATAGTGGCGATTTGCTTGTAAAAAAATGTATGAATGACGTAGTTCTGAGATGGGGTATGGTCGAGCGCTTATGTATTGGCAACATATATTTACTTCACACTTGTTTGCGAAAGGGTAATAACTTAAAATTTACAAATTCATTACTTTTTTATTTTTGTGAGAAAACAACAACACATAAACATATAAAAAGTGTGCATCATTTTCTCAACTTTTTTGATAAGAAAAAGACACGGCCTTTTTATGATCTGGAGAACCTCAAATAGTTTCGTACCTCCTAGAAACATTGGTCATTTTTGAGTTAATCCGTTTTTGGCAAGCAAGTGAGATATGTTTCAACATATCTAAAGACATATGTAAGTGGATAGAGCAGTGGATAACATCATCTTTTTCTGTTTTCAGGTACTTTTAGGGTTCTTAAAAAACATACACATCTCCAAGTAACACTATAATCTCGGACGGACATAGAATGTCAATGCCGATGAGTAATTTGAATAAGGGCGGTTACGTGCCGCCTGGCTATAATCCAAACGGACCTCCAGGAGCAGGCCCTCCTCCAGGAAATTATGTAAGTTTGTCTTTAGCAACTCATTTAAATTTTTGCCGCCGACATAAAAGTGTGATTAGTGTATAGGGTTAATGGTGTGCGGATACGCCCCGAAATTCGGTTTAAACAGCGTTGAGTGTATGTATGTGTGTGCCTTATTTAAGGGCATGTTGTACAAGTATGACCATTAATGAACGAAGTAGAAAGTCATTTTCTATCTGACAAAAATCTAATAAATTTAGCAACGACTCTTTGATTTGAGTAGCCATATATCCATGTTTACTAATTACCGCTACTGTTTACCATCCGGTCGACACGACTGGTTCCAAATTTTAGGCAGATTTGGGCAATACAGGGTGACTAACGAATATTGCTACATTAAGAAACTTAATAACTTTTTTCAGTGTATGGAATTATTTACTTATGTAAAAGCTCATTTGATTTTATTAAAGCTTAATTAGTTTTCAACACATTTTACAACGACTCTTTGATTTGAGTAGCCATACATATATCCAAAGTTATTTACTAATGACCGCTACTGTTTACCATCCGGTCGGAACGACTGGATCCAAATTTTAGGCAGATTTGGGCAATACAGGGTGACTAATGAATATTGCTACATAAAGAAACTCAATAACTTTTTTTCAGTGTATGGAATTAATTTTTTATTCTTTTTTTCATGTTAAAGCTAATTCGATTTTTTTAAATATAGCTGATTTAGTTTTCAAAATTAAAATGCCCCCTCCCCTGCTCGTCATCTTACCAAAAAGTTGTTCATTTCAGCTTTAAGAGTTGAAACAGGAATAGCCGCAATTGTTTCTCGAATGGATTGCTTTTGTTTATTCAAATTTGTTGGTTTTGTTTTGTAGACAATAACCCCACAAAAAATGTCAGGTGCAGTAAGGTAGGTGACCTGGGGTGCCAATGGAATGTGGAGTTTCTGGATATCAGCTTATTGGGAAATTTTCGTCGTTATTCTGTCATAACAGGCCGGGCTATGTGAGGAGTTGCACCAGCTTGCTGAAACAATACAGAGTTGAAAAAAATGCTCATTTGACGTAATTCTGGATAGAAAAACTCTCTCAACATGCTCAAGGAATGGTATCCAGTAACCGTAATGTTGTGACCGTTTTCTTCGAAGAATCAGGGCCCGACAACGCAGCTTGATGAATCTGCACACCGCACGAAGTGGAAGCAATTCCGTCTCATGAAGTATCTATGGGTTAGAAGCACTTCATATTCGAAAATTTTGTTTGTTTATGTTGCCGTTTAAATTGAAATATGGTTTTACATGTTTCCGTCCTCTTGTACCATTTGAAGCATCTTCTGGCAAAATTCCAGGCGAATCGGGAAGTCTGCTGCATTCAGTTTGTGGCCATTTCAATTTTATATGGTAATTAGTACAAATCTTTGTGCATACTTGACTGCAATGACTGTCTGCTTATACCCATTTGAGCAAATAAGCTTCTTGTCGAAACTCTAGGATTGTTTTGTATGGCAGCAGCTACAGCAGCGATTGTTTCCGCCGTCCGAACTGAAGGGTTTCGATGGTGGGGTCTTCTTGACTGCACATGCTCGCAAAATTTTAAACTTTTCTTATTATGGTCCATCTTCTCGGAGGATTGCAGCCAAACGTGCGCCTATACTCTCTTCGACCGAAACTAAGGACTCCAGTGCGTGATAGCGGCGGACAATCCAAACTCTTGTTTCAGTGTCCCAGTTATTCATTTTTGTTAAATCTAAAAATCAATCTGCAAAATAAAACAAAAATGTAACCAGATTTTTTTTTGGTAGAGGCTTTCATCAGCCACCCTGTACATGCATCATAAATCTTATTGAAATGAATCTGATTATGGACATGTTAAAAATACATATTTTTAGTATGTCCATGTTTAGTAAGGACTAAATTTTATATTTTAGCCACTCGAGCCGAAAGGACCAGCAACCCAGCCCTTTTTGAGGTATAAAGTACATCTCAACTTACAGACCTTATTTAAGCCATGGTACGTCGAAAAATAATTGTGATATAAGCATTTCAAAACTGGCGTGTTTACGTTTGCACGAGAAGGAAAGAAATGAAGAATTTTTTATATTAACGTAGCAGATAAGTAGTTTTATATCCATTTAAAAAATTAGGACAATCGACGCTAAGGATTCAATTAAAGAAAAAAAATGCTCTCGTGCAAAACTCAGCATATTTAGCTAACTTTATAGCTTTCTTTTAGTAGGATTTCAAGGAATATAAATTTATTCTCAAACTTTTAAAATTTAACAATGTATTCTCCTTTTATTTTTTTACTCGTAGCCGTAGTTTTGGAGAATGTTTTTAACAAAGTATTTAACCCAAATTCGACATAAATATAAGCTTTTATATTAATGTTAGCGATTATATTAACAATATTAACAGGTTTACAACTTTTTTTCTATATTTCGCTGCCCTTTTTCTTGCCTTTCACGGTTTATCTCTGAGAGAATCCGGTTATGCCCCACACTCCTGTATCATAGTATTATGACTTAGGGCTGATGTTTGGAAAAGCTTAACGGAATGGAGATAGATCCTATGTTAAGTATACCGATCGATAAAGAATCCCTCTGTGATTCCATTAAGTGATGTTCTTTCGTCCGTCTGTCTGTCTGCCCTTCAAAGTTGTGATCAAAGTACAGGTCACAACTAAGAACCGATTTCGATGAAACTTGGTACATTCTTCAAGATTGGGCCAGGGTTGAACTCTATTTAAATTGGTCCCCTTTGGCCTATGTTTTGATATCATACATAGGCTTATACCGATATCAGAACCTAAAGCCCTAGAAGCCACATATTACATCTGATTCGGACGAAATTTCGAACAGACCTTTACGAGCAACCAACACCCATCTTAAGTGAAATTGGACCATTTCGTTCCATGTTTTCGAATAACTCCAACACAAAGTTCTCTCCCGATTTTAGGTTCTCCGGTTCTAGATGCCACAACGTAAACTTGATTACAAATAAATTTTGAATAGTACGTTATGAGTGACAATTATTAAATCTGCTGAAACAGGACCAGGTTAGAGGCCCTGCATCTCTAGAAGCAACGCCAAACAGTGACTCGTCGATACATTGGCTTCTCAATAGTCACTTGTGGTTTCGCTAAACCCCGTATGCGTCAATTTTGCTTGTTGATATGAAAATGGGCTTTATTTGAAAACACGATTTTTCGGTAAAATTCTTCATCTTCTGTCAAACAATCTTCAGCCCATTGGGAGAAACGAAAACGGATCGGATGGTGTCCCAGTACTTAATAACAAAATTCAACTTTTCCAATAAAACCAGAAATTTTAAAAAACTATCAGTATTTTTTTACAGCCCAATCAAATTTAAAATTAGAAATAGCCCAACCTGTATATGTGACGTGCAAAATTGAAAGGGACCTAAGGATAAAAACCAGTTTTGTTCAGGAGAGAAACCAGTTTTGAGAGGAGATTTAAATACGTGTATCTTTGGTATACCATCACTTTCATAAAACACGCATATCTCTGGGAGGGAACACTTTTGGGGCATGGGATCGGTCTCATTCGATGCTCAGATATTGTCCACATCAAAAAAAAAGTGAAAATTGATTTTTTTACCCTTAGGTCCTTTTCTCTATGCGCTGTCACATATGTATGTACATATACAGGGTAGGAACTTTGGGTTATGAGATTATTCTCTATCCCAATTAAAGGCTTTCTTTAAATTAAAATTTGCCGAGTGGGACTGGTTTTGCCTAGAAAGTTTAGTCCTAAAGATCCTAAAGATTGTAAAGGCCATTGAAAAATGTTGCTAACAACGCTCAAGCACAACTGTCAACTAAGGTTATTCATACAACGTAAATATAGAGCCCGAACATTTTTTAGCGTGTACAAACAATTTCATTAGCCACTAGTTCATGATCTGATCTAGCCCTCATACAACTGTGGTCTAGACGACCTACCCTCCAAGAAAAATAAACGTAACGCATTTTGCGGAGCGAAAACGAACTGCATACGGACCGCCATATCACTAACACTTGCATAGTTTTTCATATAAAAATACGACGAAATTAATTCTGCGTAAAACTCTTCGTAAACGTGCCGTTTTTTACGGTACGAAATGGAAGTGATTTTGCGTAATGGAAACGAACGTATTTAAACCAAAAAGTACCTAAAACAATCCGTTTACGTGCCGTTTTTGCGATACGAAAACGAACTGTTTTTTCTTAATGGTAACGGCATTAACTGTTTTTTCTTATTCGGGCAGCCATGTTGACAGAACACTTTAATTGTTTCAGTTGATGTTTGAAGTGTGATGATCTGATTGTTGTTAAACAAAATCAGCTTTTGTAAGTGTTAATATAATAGGTATTTATAAAACGTTTGTAGTATATTTATATCTACATATCTATATTTTGTAATAGCCAAAGAATTCATAATCATTCACAATATATGCAACATTAATTCTTCAGTATAAAAAAGCTTATATTATTTCGATAGAGAAAGAAATTCAGTACGGAAACAGAACGTTTTGCAGATACAAAAACGTACCGCTTCAATGTTACGTAAACGCAACACTCTGGTATTACGAAAACGGACCGCTTTAGTGTTACGTAAAAGTACTACTTTAGCTTAGCCTTGGCGTACTACCAATACATTCAAACTACTACTTTTTTTTTCTAATTCTCTTATTCCGAAATTAACGTTTACGGTGCATTTACGTATCGCAAAATCGGTTCGTTTTCGTAGTCTTGTATGAAAAAATGACTTCGCCAACGTTTCGTTTTCGTGCCGGTTTTCTTAGAGGGTAAGAGCAGAACATATCATTAGATTTTTATAACGTTTTGCTTGAGTGGGGAATAATCAGTGCATCATAGAAAGGCATACATATTGATAGTTGCCTCATTTGATATTTTCGATAGTTTTTGTTAAGACTGTCGATAGTATCGGATAAATTGTTAGCGATAAATATTAATGACTATTATTGTACAAAATTAATATTTTAAAACTCATTTTTTTAATTCAAGAATAACGTATAAAAAACAAGTTAATAAAGCTTACGCCGGAGGGGTTGACTATGAGATACCTTGCACCACTCTGTTATTTGGAAAAATCCGCGCCTCTGTTTAGAGTTTTAGTAAGTTTGGACTAAATATATGACATCAAAAGCAGGCTGGACATAGTATGTTTGGGATATATGAAAACATAGACCGATCTGGTCCAACTGCACTAGGACTAGTTATAAAGCACACTTTCACAATCACAATACATCGGTTAAGGGCTGTCACCCTGGCACACAGTTGCCGCTACAACCACAACATTTATCACTCTTTACGCGCTATTTTTCATAAGAGCTTCATCGAAATTAAAGTGTATCCTTTCTAACAGGGAATATCAAATAGCGGGCATATCAAAAAATTAACGATTATGGTCAAACTTCAGTACGATAGGTAAGAAGTTGCTTGCAATGCATTATAATAAATATAAGCTCAATTATATTTAATTTGTTACTTCTATAACGGCAGAACCTTAAATTGGAAGGGAACTTTTATGCATGGGGGCAATTCTAAAACATGGTGTTTCACTACATTTAGTTGTTAAAATGGTCAAGCTATCAAAAGGGGAACGTCGGTTAAAAACTTGTTTAATTCATACTTTGACCCTTATAGTTTTCCAGGCATCCACGTTTGTTAATTATCGAAATTGACGCCCTGAAACATACTTTCGATACTATCGATATTTTGACAGCACTGCTTGCATACCAGTCTGGCATTTCAAGTCTAAAAATGACGCGGTATGTTAAATTCATATTATTGTGATATGAGATTTTTCAAAACATTCGCAGTTCAACCTCGGTCTTTACGATCTAGGTCTTTAGTAGAAAGATCCATAGTTGTCCCTCTGGTGGGAGAATTCTCCTATGTTTTAGTGCGTCTGCCCTCCGGACTGTCAATATATTGTCTAGAATATTTTTTGCATTTATGTATAAGTCGGAAATAGATTCGAATGTTTCTCACGTTTTCGGCAAACAGAAATGAAAGTTTTTTAGGCAAGAGGAGGAGCGGGTGGGTTAATAACATCATTTCTTTCGTTGAAAATGTATTGAGGAATTTATCGCTAATGATTCTCGAGCATGTTTGTATGTATGTATGCGTACACTTAAAAGAGCATATTGAAAAATATGACGTCATATATAACCATAAGAATCGTTTGCTGTTTTTTTTGTCATTATTTTTAGATATATTCGCATTAGGCGGAGTGTGTGTATTTGTATTATTATCAAATATAAGGCGTTAGCTAAATTGCAAAAGAACGTAAGAACATTTTCACGTTGCTACAGTAGGTGCAAAAAACCTAAAATTTTTTTAAACAATGTACTTTTATTAAGACCTGGTATTTAATATACCTGATATTTTGAGAAGTAATAGAGCAACAACAAAAATAGTTTTTTATTTTTGTTTTCATTAATTAGGTCTTCTATCATTATGACATACACAGTTTTTTATTCTGGTTCCAGACCTTTCTTGTTTCTTTTTTAGAATCAACGTTAAAAAATTGGTGTAATGTGTTGGCTATGGTTAACAGGCAGACTGTACAGCTTTTTCCAAGGTTTTTCTTTGACTGTCATTGGCAAAGATTACTTCGGCTACAAGTCAAAAGAACTATAACGGAGTCTCATTTACATTTCTGACCTTTGCGTATAATCTTCGAACTGTGCGCAGAGCAATCTACACAGCACAATATCATTTCCACCAATTCTGATTTGCATGGATATTCATTAAAAACCACAGATGCAAAAGTACAGAGTGTGCCAATTTTTATGTTGATTCTGAAAAAAGCAACTAAAACAATACCACATCATATGCAATGGTTACTATCTCTTGGGCCAAAGCACACACTACCTAACACCAAAACAACATTTCCACTATTTAAATGTATTGCAGAAGGAGAGAACTGTCTCCAAACATTAGACGGCAACTAGGAACAAGAAATGAGCAAAGCAAAGCTCGTATCTCTGATCGACGATCAGTTTAACGAAACCAAACTAATTCAGAGAGACAAAGTAATACTTGACACAGCAGGTGAAAGTAAATTTTTGAAACAAAATGACAAAATATTGATATTGGCCGCGGATAAGAGGGGAAAGACAGTGACAATGGACAAAGATGATTATAAATTAAAAGTGAACAATATTTTACGGGATATGTGCACATACAGACGACTTATCAAGGACTCTACCTCTAGCCTTCAATCGGAAAACAAAAGGTTTATTGAGAGACTCGCAAACCTAGAACTTATTGATGTCGGGACGAAGCCAAAACTGACGAACAAGGTATCGACCCTTCGCAGAATTTATGGTCTCCCTAAAATCCATAAGGACGGAAAACTTTTTTTGTTATTTGCTTCATTTTTTTACAGTTTATGTTATTGTGTACAGACATGTAGGAACTAATTCTGAACGAATTCTTAACTGTTTGTAAATTTTGTTTGTTTACATTTACAGTAATTTTCTTTATTTCTTTGCATTGTAGTTCAGAATCGTTAAGAATTTGATCCAAGAAATCGCAATTTCCTTTCGAAATTCCCAAGTTCAGAATTAGGTCAGAAATCGGTTCGAAATGTTGGCAAAAAACATCAGAATTTCCTCAGAGGAGTAGTTCAGAATTCGTGTCAACCCTCTCATATGTTTGTCGTTACGAACTCGGTAAGAATTCTGATCCGAAATCGGAATATTTTGCCGATAGTCGTACAAAATTCTGACCGAATTTAGCTGGGTACGTACACTTACTATGTAGCTTTCAAGGCACTTATATCGGCAATTAATGTTTTACACAATTTTTAATCTTTTTTATAATAAGACTGCATATTAGGGCGGGTTGATTTGTATGGATGAAAAAAAAATTAAAAATTGTATAGCAAAAACGTAGTCTACATAAAATTCTAAGAAAAATCAACGAAGAAACCATGTATCTAAAAGACAAACAAAATCCTGATCCGCGCCTCTCGACTGAACAAAATTTTCCTCTTCTTTCGCTAAAATTATTTTCGTTTTTTGAAATATATTATGTTTTAATGTATTATAGTTTATGCAAAACAGGTTTTGTTTTGAGACTAATCAAAATATTCAATTATTAAAAAAAGCAGTCGAACCCCAATTTGCATCTTCTCTGATTTGCGTTCTACATATGTATAAGTATATACAAATAGTTAGAACACGTTTCACCTAAACTGCGTTTTGCATAAAACAAAGAATAATAAAAAATATTTTTTTTAAAAAAACAAACATGATCTATAAGCCAGTTTATTTGATCTCTAATTTGTTTTCTGTGACTTTTACAGTGGTCGGCACAATTATTTTGATAACTTGTTCTCTTGTATATTGGAGTTTTTTTTTCGTTTAAGTGCGTAAGATACCGTTACCTCAACTTTGCAATTATTTGAGTGCATTTTTTTTGTATTTCCAATCTTTTTTATGAAATTATGAAAGAAAATTTTTTTATCTATAATTATATACAAACTTTTTTATATGGGTGAATTTTTTTTTTAATGAAAAAAAAATTTGAGTGTAGAAAATAAAATGCAAATGAACTACCTTACTAAACAATTTTATTCAAAAAATTCGATTTCTTTTTGGAAAAAGCTATTTTTTTCAAACATATATTTTTTTGGCAAGTCAAGAGGCGCGGATTAGGATTTTATTTTAGATTCATGGTTTCTTCGGAGAATTTTTGTAGAATTTTATGTAGTTTACGTTTTTGCTATACGATTTTAACAAAAAAAAAATCAACCCGTCCTACTGCACATGTATTGAAAAACAAATTGTTTCAATTTTTATTCAATATAAAAAAATAAACGAACAGAATTTGCTCAGAATATTTTATTTGGACCTTAAAATCTTTTTTTTGCTTACAAGTTTTTAAAACGCGTCTTTATAATCGTTTTTTATAATAATTTTATAAATTAAAATATGACTACGAAATATAGATCGTAGTTTTATCTCTCATATAACCCAAATTTCGTGCAAATGGTTTATCCGGTCGCGAATAGCAAGATTTTTAGTAAAGCCCGAAAATTCATTTTTTTGGCCGTTATAAATTTTTTAATACCCACAATAAAACAATTACAGCAGTCATTTATTCATACGATTATAAAAAAAAAAACATTTTATGAACTATTTTAACCAAAACATTTTTTTTTTAAAGGTAACGAATGTTTGATCTATTCGGCACAACTACCCCTATCATAAGTACAAATCCGTAATTACCCTTTATACACGTTAAGTTGTTTTGCATTTTATACAACAACATTTATATGTGTGTGTTTATGGCAAAAATATCGTGTGTTTGTCATGTTTACTTAATATTGCCTTTTGTACCCTACACCATACAAGTCTCATTATACATACAGTTTGGGGTAAGGCGCAATAATTTGGTAAACAAAATTGAACATTACAGCAACAGGCTGTTGTAGTTGACAAGCAAAATTAAAATCCTGCTAGGGCGATAAATTCTGATCGTTATCAAAAAGCAAAATTAACTTTCTTAATTTCCGAAAATATGTTGGAAATCGTTTATATAGAAAAACTTAGATTTATAGAAAAAAATAACTACAATCGGGCGTGGCGGCCGATTATAATGGGTGGTTAAATTTTAGGGCCGATTTGGGCGCATGATACTCCAAGAGTGATTGTCGAAAAAACAATGCACCCACAAAGAGTGACTGTTTGATGCGGTTTATGGGCTGGAGACATCATCGGGCCTTATTTTTTTCAAAATGATGTTGGTGTTCGCTATCGTGAGATGATAACAAACTTTTTATGGCCCGAATTGGATATGTGGTTCAACAGGATGGTGTCACTTGCCACAAAGCTAACGAAACAATGGCTCTTTTGCGCGACAAATTCAATCGACCCTTACAATTTAACCACCCTTTATTATATAATATATTAGTTTTTCGACATCCTTGGACGAGCTCGACATTTACCCAGGCTCTACATTTACCCAGACTCATATAACGAAATATATATATATATAAAATCGAGAAAAACCACAAGTTTCTTTCGCATATAAGAACAAATCCCGGTCGATTTTATTATCATTGCTGTCAGCTGTCAATTGCCATACAATTTGTGATAGATTTTTCATCGAAATCCGAGATGTGTGACATTGAATTCTATAGCGATGGCTTAATAAAAAAAGGTGTAAAATAACTAGTGAAAAAAATTATCACGTGCAAAATGTTATTTTTTCTAATTTTTACAAAAATAAAATTGTTTAGTTTTTCCTGGTTTATTAGGTTTTTAAATTCTTTTATAAAATAACGAAAACTCAAGTTCCGCTCTTTCTATATTAGTAAGCAATCGTAAAGGGAAGAAGCCAGAGAACTAAAAAATAAGGCTTAATTTTGGATTATTACATTAGAAAAGTAACTTTATGTTGCTAATAACGTTCTTTCAATAAAAAAAATTTATGCACTTTTTTTAAAGGCACTTATCATTTATGTTGCTTGAAAAATAGTTCTTATATACGATGCTTTCTTATAAACGTTATTCTTATAATAAATATTTTTCCTACTGAATCGAAATAGCACACGGTATTTTGACAAACTATCGTATATGCGTTTTTTATTTTATAAAATATGTTCCATTACTAACTGATATGTTATACTATTTTAATATGTGAGAAATGATCATTGTTTTTGGTAAAATCGGAAGCTTTATTACAATCTAAAGCGATTTCTCTTCACTGTCCGTTCTTGGCACACGAAGCTAACCAAACTAAATTGCTTTGGATGAAGCTCTTGGCGGCATTTAAATAGAAGACAAGTTTTTACAAAATGGCAAATTGGCATGTGAGCCGCGATAATTGCTCACTGCAAATCGTTGTCATTTTTTAAAAATAACTAGCCTTCTGTTTAAATTTAGAGGTAAGAGTTGTCGTATCTGTTTTATTTGATAAATTAAAAGACGGAAATACTTATAAACAAAGACGCTAAAAAAATGTCTAAATATTTTGTATGTGCTCATAAAATTGTAGTCGTAAAATAATAATTACGAGGGTTGCTATTTATATTCCGGGTCCTGACAATACTAGTATTCCCAGATGCAAACTGGAACTTCCATTGGAAACTTTGACATTTTTTAGCATAACTTCACTCAGAACGTTTTGTCATTTGAGGGCGAATTGTTTTGTTTATAGTGTGTTGAAAAATGCATCTCAGTCAAAAAATGGAATTATCTCGTGAACATTTCCGTGCGATGACAAGAGTGTTTTAAACAACTTGTTTCGACTTTTGGCGATGAAGCACCATCAAAATCCACTGTTAATCGCTGGTACCAAGAGTTCAGTCTCGGACGCCGTTCGCTCCAGGATGAATTTCGTGAAGGACGTCCAACTTCGGTCACTTTGCCAGAAACCATCGATGATGTGCGTGAACTGATTAAGCAAGACCGACATGTGACATACTGTGAGATTGAGGCATCCTTGGGCATTAGTATGACAAGCAACAATAAGATATTGCATGTTCATTTGGTCGTGAAAAAAATTTGTTCTCATTGGATCCCACATAATTTGACGAATGCTCAAAAAACGGCTTGTATGGATTGGTGCAAAGAGATGTTGAAAAAGTACAACTTCGGAAGCTCAAAGGCAGTGTATAACATTGTCATAGGTGACGAATCATGGATCTATGCATATGAACCCGAAACAAAACAGCAATTTACAGTATGTGTCTTTCAAGACGAGCCAAATCCAACAAAACTTGTCCGTGGAAGAAAGAAGTACATCGAAGCAAATGATTGTGTCTTTTCGGTATAACCGGCCATGTTGCCACAGTGCCTTTTGTGGAACGTAGAACGGTCAATTCTAAGTGGTATACAACCATCTGTTTGCCCACAGTGTTCGAAGAAATGAGGAAAGATAATAATTGAAGACGGATCATTTTGCATCACAATGCGAGCTCTCTCACATCAGCTGAAACGATGAGCTATTGGACCACTCAAGATGTCGAATTGATGAACAAGAAAAAAAAGCGTGGTCAACGTTTTTTTATCGCCCTAAACAACTGTTGAAGTGTTCAAAAATCATCTTAATCGGGGTGAAAAAAGTGCTTCGAAACTTGGTTTGTGCGCATGCAAAAGTGTATTGATCTTAATGGAGAATATTTTGAAAACAATAAAACCATAACCAATGATAAATTATTGTGTTTTTTTGCCGGACCCGAAATATAATAGCAACCCTCGTATAAGCTCGATAGAACGCAATAGTGTTTATTTGACTTTTTCTTATTCCCTAGCAGATACCAGATCACCCGAATTACCCCATTTAAAGACATATTTTTATTGGATTTTTAAAGTCGCGGGTTTACACCAACAAGCCTTAAAGTCTTGAAGCCTTTTAGGAGAAAATTCACCAGAAATGCCAGAACCTGTCGCCTGAAGTTTTGGCAAGAGTGATGGAAAATTCCACAAAATGAGCTTGTACGAGGGTTGATATTCTGACATAGGCAACACTTAGTGTTGCCTAATGCCATCTGTCATTTCCATTTGAAAGTATGAATTTTTTAGCATAAACGTACTCAGAACGTTTTGACGTACGACCATCATTTGTGTTGTTCACAGTGACTTGAAAAAATCAATTTGCCCAAAAAAATGGAATTAACTCGTGAACATTTTTCTGCGATCATTTTTCACAACTTTCGACGTGAATTATCACGACAAGAGTACATCGATGAACTTAAATCTTTGTAAGGCGATCAAGCACTGTGAAAAAATTGTTTAACGAATTCAATCGTGGACGACGCTCGCTCAAAGACGAAGGTCATCAAAAAAAGGCCGTTGTGCCAGAGAACATTGATGCCGTGCGTGAACTGATGATGCTAGATCGTCATGTGACATACCGTGTGGTAGAAGCATCCTTGAGCATTTCTTCCACCAGCATACATTCGATATTGCATAAACACCTGGCCGTAAAAAAGGTTTGTTCTCGTTGGATCCCGCACAATTTGACAATCGCTCATAAAAAAGGCTCGTGTCGATTGGTGCAAAGAAATTTTGAAAGAATACGATCGCGGTGGTTCAAAAGACGTTTATAAGATCGTCACAGGTGACGAATTATGAATCTATGCATATGAGCCCGAAACAAAACAGCAATCGACCGTGTGGGTCTTCGAAGATGAGCACTTCGAAGCAAATGGTCGCCTGTTTCTTCAGCAAAACTGGTCATGTGGCGACTGTTCCGCTTGAACAACGTAGGACGGTCAATTCTGAGTGATACACCACAATTTGTTTGCCTGAAGTCTTCGGAGAAATTCGAAAAACGAACAAGAGAAGACGAATCATTGTGCACCGTGACAATGCGAGTTCTCACACATCGGCTCAAATCAGCGCCTTTTTGACCGGCCAAAACTTCGAATTGATGGATCATCCGCCGTACAGACCTGACTTGGCACCCAATGACTTCTTTTTATTCCCGCACATCAAGAAAAAAGTCGATTTTCGTCGCCTAAAGATGCTGTTGAAGCGTTTAAAATCCATGTTTTGGAGGTGTCCCAATCAGAGTGGAAAAAGTGCTTCGACAATTGGTTTGAGCGCATGCAAAAGTGTATAAATCATGCTGGAGAATACTTTGTAAAACAATAAAACCATTTTTGATGATAAATATTCGCATTTTCATTATTAGGCCAGAAATATATATAGCAGCCCTCGTATAGTAATACACTCCACGGTCACTTGGTCGATATTATTTTCTAAGCTTGATGTTATAAACTCTAATGCATTAAATAAACAAATTTCACAAAAACAAAGTTTTTCTTAAAAAAAAAATCAAAATTAAAGCAAAAGAAAGTGATTATTTGTTCTACATTGTATCTCTAATGTTTTATACTGTCAGTAAGACCAATGTTCTTTCCAGCTCTTTCCAGGACGGCTATGCATTATCTGTACCCGATTTTCTCACAAAGGCAAAAATCTTGCGTTATTTTCTAAATAAATTACTGTTGTTACAAAAACAATTGTCATTTAAAATAACGCAAACGTTTGCGTTGCGTTTTGTGTGATAAAGGTGATAGTTAGTGTCTGCTTCCCCGCTTGGTATTATGATCACCCTTTCATGTGAAAATGTGTCAAAGTCGATAGAAAACAAGCTCTCTAAAACTGAAGTAGAAATCGTTTTTCCCACTGCACACAATTTTACATGCTTTTTTATTTCCCTGGGAACTAGTGAGCATGCCTATTGCAAAATCACAATTAGTAATTATTTGTTTTAGGTGACTAATGTTTTTAACTGGAAAAACTCGGCACCAGGTTTAAGCCAGTAGGGTGTGTAAGACTTAAACATACGAGTATTGTAAAAATAGTTTCTAACGTATCCATGTCCTGAGTAATTATCCTTCCCGTTTTCTTATGTGTGCTATAAGTTTTGATGGCCACATTCTGTGTAATTCATTATTCTAGGGTGTAGGGTGCAAAAATGTCTTGATCATCTATCATATTCGGAATACTTGTTTTCTGGCTCTAATTAGTGTGTGTCCAAAGCATCTGGTGGATTTTGAGAAGAACTCGCCAATACTACAAAAATACGCAAATACCTATTCACATACATACGAGTATAAAACGTACCGTATCTCAAAACAAAAAAATAATAAGTATATTTCTAAATGTCTTTCTTAGTTTTTTTTTACGATAATTTGAATATTTTGTTGATTTTTTTCAAGACAATTAGTATATTATTGTATTCGCTGCCGAAACGCTGTGTACGAATATATTTCCTTACTTAAGTTTATTAAAAAAACAAAAATCTTTCGGTTTCGATTAAGATCCTTTTCTGAAGGTTAGTACAGTGATAAGATATGATCAAAATCGAATGAATTAGGTAAATTGCATATCTAATTCTTGGGTGCGAAATAACGAAGAAACGGGACTTATTTAAAATTACAGTTAAAATATTTGAAACCAAAAAAAAAACATTAAAATTAAATAAAAGGAAATTCAAAAAATATCTTAAGTTTTTCTCTCTACATGACCAAAAGCCGAACAAAAAAAAACAAAGAAAAAGCCATAAAGGCAAATACTCAACATAAAAAATTACGTATTCATTTAAAAGATAATAAACAAAATGTTGGATTTTTCTGCAAAACGAAAAAAAATGGCTTGTATTAAAAGTGAATTGGTTTTTATTTTTTATTTGTCAAGCTAACAATTTCGCTTGTTTTGTTGCAAATGAGACGTATTTCTCGCAAAGTGTTAATTTAAAGAAAAAAATTCTCTGCAGAGCTATCACTCGTATCAGCATATCCCGAAGCTGTTGCAATTGTTCCAACTAACCAAAATACGATTAAAGACAATTAAATGCATGTAAAGTACTGGACTGTTCTAATCCAAGTTTCTTTTTAAAAATGCAATAAAATAACTCAAATAGCGTATTTTTTTAATTCATTTTCACGACCTCGGTGTTGGTTTCTACGAGGGCTGCTATATAAAGTATATTTCTGGCCTAATAATGAAAATGCGAATATTTATCATCAAAAATGGTTTAATTGTTTTTCAAAGTATTCTCCAGCATGATTTATACTCTTTTGCATGCGCTCAAACCAATTGTCGAAGCACTTTTTCCACTCCGATTGAGACACCTCCAAAACATGGTTTTTGAACGCTTTAACAGCATCTCCTGGCGACGAAAATAGTTGACCACGCATTTTTTTTCTTGATGTGCGGGAATAAAAAGAAGTCATTGGGTGCCAAGTCAGGTCTGTACGGCGGATGATCCATCAATTCGAAGTTTTGGCCGGTCAAAAAGCGCTGGTTTGAGCCGATGTGTGAGAGCTCGCATTGTTATGGTGCACAATGATTCGTCTTCTCTTGTTCGTTTTTCGAATTTCTCCGAAGACTTCAGACAAACAAATTGCCTGCGTTGTTCAAGCGGAACAGTCGGCACATGACCAGTTTTGCCGAAGAAACAGGCGACCATTTGCTTCGAAGTGCTTCTTCCACGAATAACTTTCTTGGATTTGGCACGTCTTCGAAGACCCACACGGTCGATTGCTGTTTTGTTTCGGACTCATACGCATAAATCCATGATTCGTCACCTGTGACGATCTTATAAACGTCTTTCAAAGCACCGCGATCGCCCGTTTTTGAGCGAGCGTCAGTTTTGAATTCAGTTTTTCACAGTGTTATATGATGGTGTTTCATTGCCATGCTAAAATTTAAGTTCATCGATGCACTCTTGTCGTGATAATCCACGTCGAAAGTTGTGAAAAATGATTGCACGAAAATGTTCACGAGTATATTCCATTTTTTTGCCAAACTGATTTTTTCAAGTCACTGTAAACAACACAAATGATGGTCGTACGTCAAAACGTTCTGAGTACGTTTATGCTAAAAAATGTCAAACTTTCCAATGGAAATGTCAGATGGCGCCAGGCAACACTTAGTGTTGCCTATGCCAGAAATATATATAGCAACCCTTGTAGCTCTATATTTCGAATGAATAATAGTTAATGGATTGTTCGCATAACGTTAATCCCTACAAAAAAAAATTCGCAACTCTCCGTTGGCCAATTAATATCGTCGAGTGGGTGGATAATACGATTTCCGAACTTGCTCCGCAAAAGATCTTCTGTGGGAGGGGGCTGTGTAGCATGGTGCGCATTCCTGCTGAAACAAAATATCGGCGAAACTCATGACTTTTATCACCGGCCACAAAAAATGGTTTATCATGGCTCTTTAGCGCTGACCGTTAAACATATTGTAGTTTACCGCATCGTCTAAAAAAAACTGACAATTACTTCACTGCTCTAGAACCCGCACCAAACTCACTCTCTGGGAATGCATTTTCTTCTCGACGATCTGGTTTAAAAATGAGGCAATTTTGCCTAGTAATAATGTTGCCGAGCGAAGTTGTTGTTAATTTCAAGCTGCTCTAAGGATAAACTGAACCTAACACGAATCGGGTGGTGCGAACTATGTGCAAAAGTCGCACCAGGATGATGCGTAGATACTGACGGAGTCGTGCACTTTTGGCCACGCCAGCCACATTTACGCTAGTGCGAATCGTGCGAGGACCATGAATGTTGTCCACAAGCAGATCAGTCTTACGAACATTTTGCACAAAAGTTCGTACAGCTGGCTCAGAGGGTCCCCGACGCACTGTTTCGATGGTAAGGTATTCTGTTGACTGTTCCATGCTCGGCAAAGTTGTTAAGAAGTCTCATTATAATCCATCTGCTCGGAGAATTGCCGCCAAACGTGCGCCTATACTCTCTTTGAACCGAAACTACGGACTCCAGTGCACAAAATTTTTGTTTCAGGGTCCCAGTTATCCATTTTTGTTAAATCTAAAAATCAATCTGAAATATAAAAAAAATTACCAGATTCAGTAAATAAAAAAAGTTATTATTTTTTTTTGGTAGCGGCTTTCATTATCCACCCTGTATTACTGATTTTCTGCCAATATTGCAAGCGGGCAGAAGTTTTTACTGTAAAAATTTCGTAAGATTCCAACATAAACGATTTGATATCCCTCCCGTTACTTGCATTTATCATAAATAAATTTATAATAAAACACAACATACTTTGATATAATTGTTAAGCACTAATTACTAAAGTCCGCCTCAATGTTAGTTTCTCGATAAAAGTGCAATTTGTTTAAACGTATCGGAAAAATTTGAGCACTGGGATCTAGGAATTAAAAAACTTTATAACTCTCAATAAGGGCTTGGAGGCAAAAGCGTTCAGTGGGGCTAAAGGCCTCAAAGGTTTTGTCCTCTTGGCTACGTAAAACCCTTTACGCATGGTCTCCATTTACACGAGGCAAATTTACTTGCGTCTATTTACTGATTCCCTTTTGAACTTGCCTCTTGTGTTTACACAAGGCAATTCTGTTACGGCAATTTTTGTTTTCATTCGTTCTGATTGTTGTGTAAAAAAATACTAAAATAATCTGCAGCCAACTTCACACTTTCAAAACACAAAAAGGAATGGTCAGTACGGGCAAGTTTTTTTCTTTCCATTCCCCTACCACTCTCTCCAACAAACTGAGAGTTGCGGCAAGTAAAGCTGCCTCGTGTAAATGGGACCATAGCTGGAAATCGTACGGATCGAGAGATTTTAATGGAAATCTTGTTTAGTTACTTACCCAAAACAACAAGTTTTGGCAGGTCCATATGAACAAACATGCCAGCACTTCTATAATGTTCTCAGGTTTGAATTTTACTATAACCAAATTACAAATATTTATAAAACTGCAGGTTGTGTAAATTTAAAAAAATTTCTCAATTAGACTTTTGTTAGGTATTTTCCATATGCAAGGGGGCGTAGAAGGCCTTGCTTTGTAATCTAACTCTGTGTTAATTTGAAATTTGAGCAGCACGCATGCCTTTGAGATTCCTAAGAAGGCATTCTCGAAGGCTTTGGGTGGGTTCTTATTTTTCCTCTGAGAGGTTAGTACATGCAATATCCTGGCCAATAAAAACTAGACATTTAACGCAAAGACTTAATTTTGATTATATCATTCCAACGTTGTGCGCCCAAAGTAGTCGCCTTATGGATAATTCGTCCCTGGCTAGCATTTTGGCTGTCTATGGCAAAGTATACTTATTTTTGGGGTAACCCTATATGCAACATGCCAGTCTGGCATTACCGTGGCATGCAACGCCGCATCATATACTCAATTACAATTATATTTTAACAGTTTTAGATACAGTAAGTTGTAGCAAGTCGCCAAGAGCACACGCAAATTAAAAGTATTTTTTTACATTAACAACTGTCTTTTATTCAAAACAAAAAAGCACAGCACATGTATATTGGGCACACATTGAACCAGAAAACTAAGATCTTATAAAAATAAATGCCACTCAATTGAAGAAAACAAAGTTAATTAAGTAAGTAGGTTTTGGGCGTAGTTTCAATTATGAGCTCCATTGCTGATTATTCACCCGCTAAATCAGCCGCCGCTCTGTTTTAGGTAGTGTTTGCGTCTATCAGACACCAAAGCTGCGACAACAACAATATCATTTATATATTAAGTAACATATATATCAAAATAATGTACTAAAACAGCAACGAAATTTCTTTTTTCAGAGATCCAAGTTTCCAGCTAGTATGCCCAAAACCGTAACAGAAATCGGTTATTCTTCATAATACATCTGCCGGTTTTTATGACATTTTCAATTTTGATTAACCGAGAAAAATCTAGAAAGAATACATTTAAAAAAATTGCCTACCTATAACTGGGCCAGGCCATCCACTACCCATTTTTAATTTTAATTGAAATTGAAAGAAGTTTACAACAATAACCTTTTTTATAACTTTCTAAAAAGAATGGTTTTCTTTTTTTTAAATTTTTCCTTCAAACAGTTGACCACGAAAAAACAATTCATCTTTACCGTTTTAAAGAGACTTCACATTTAGAGCCATCTATAGAATTGTTTTACGACGTGTTTTTTTAAAAGAGTTTAGTTAACCTAGCCAACTATTTTGCCGTGCATTAACAAATGTTTAGCTCGTTTGTTGAGAACCTGGTCTTAAAGAGTTCAGTTTTCCTTTCAACAATTGCTGCGAAGCTTTCTTATGAAGGTCGTCACGGACCAGAAATCGCGATAAAAGCATCCACGGAAATCAATGTCACTTTGCATTATTGTTAAAAACTTATCTTCTATTATAATGCATATGCAATGTGTAAAAACAAAGGACCGAAATAAACAAACAAGCTAAAAAAAAGTGATGTTGACGTAAATGTAACAAAACATTTGAAACGACAAATTTTATTTTCAAAATACTTTCAGTAATGGGGCTTCCAATAGGGACATAACAATTTCGTATCTTTATGTCAACGCAACCTCAAACATTTCTAATGATCTTTCAGTGTAAAAAGGTTAGTCGAAATCAACATTTCATCAATTACGAGCAACGTTTGGAAATTACCAAAAATTACTACCGAAATTTTGAGTCGGTGGTCACAACTTTAAGATCTCTTACTCTAATTTTCATCATCTTCAGGGATGAAGCTCATTTTTGGCTGAATGGTTTTGTCAATAAACAAAATATGATAAATAGAGACACAATTGCATTCGCAAAAAATTACCGTGTGGTTTTTATGCCAGAGGTGTGATTGGGCTGTATTTTTTAATCAATCATGTTACCGTCAATGGAGAGCGCTATCGTGCCATGTTATAAAATTATTTTTTGCCAGAATTGGATGAGCTTGACATCGTCGATATGTGGTTTTAACAAGACAGACGGTGCTACCAGCCACTCATCACGCGTTACAATCGATTTACAGAAAGACAAATTCGATAAACGTGTTATCTCGAGAAATGGTCCGGTCGAATGGCCACCTCGTTTATGCGATTTAACGCCATTGAATCTTTTTTGCCATATCAAGTCATTGGTTTATGCCAACAAGCCAACATCTTTATGCGAGCTCACCGACAACATCCAACGCGAAATTGCCAAATTTCAGGTCGAAATGTGTGCAAGAGTGGTAGAAAATTGGGTCCAAAGAGTAGATCGTTGTACACGGACTCGTGGTGGACAAACGACCGAAATCGAGTATCGTTCTTAAAAAATAACATTACACTACACCTGGACAAAATGTTAACTCTATATCATAAATATTCTGTGTTTTATTAATATATAAAATTGTTATGTCCTTAATGGAAAACCCTGTAAATATGCACTTAAATGCTCAGTGTGTCAAAGTTAAAGGAAACGACAAAAAGAAACCATCGTAAGCACTGCATTTTTGCTTTTAAGGCGTAAAGGTTGTCTCACTGAAATAGTGTACCTCAGAAACTACTTGTGAATTATTATTTTTTTCTGTCTGCAACAGGATAAAATTTCCATAATTCTCAAAAATGATTGATTATTTTCCATGCTTGTGTTCTTTATTTAGAATGCGTTTGTTTTATTAAAACTACATTTCCGAGTATTTTTTTACAGTGTAGGCTATTTTCTGATTTTTAATTTTTTCCCCTAGTTTTCTTAAAAATTAAAAAAAAGAGTTTCAATTATATAAAGTCATTTTCAAGATATACAATTTTAAATAATTCCGAAAAGTACTGAATTTCCGACATTTTTATATTAAAATTGCAATAACAACTTCGGGAATTTTACTTTAAGTTCTTGTACAGTAAATTGACATATCCTTTCGATATTTGGACCAAAGGTCGAAATCCCTGACCGACTATGTCGCACTTCTCCATGCTATGCTCTTATATAATGTTATGCTCTTATATAACCATGCTATGCTCTTATATAAGAGATGTTTCCCATTTGGTTCTAAATGGGACGTTCAGGGAGATACATATAAATGGTGATCCATCTAGAGGTATTTTTTCAAATTAAAAAAAAAATACTAAAATTCAAATCAAGTGTGGAATCTTCATTGTTCATACGAAAGGACATTTTATGGCATTTATTTTTTGAATATAATTTCCTTCAAATGTTGGCAACTGTAATAAGGAAATGAGCTTTCGACAAAAAACAAGAAGATCCGCTGTTTTCGACTAAAATTGTGCTCAGTACTGAGGCCCATTTCTGGCACAACGGCAACGTCAATAAACAAAATTGCCGCATTTGGGCTGAAGAGGAACCAGAAGAGGTTCAAGAGGTGCCATTATATCCAGAGATAACGACGGTTTGGTGCGGTATCGGTCCATATTTTTTCAACATTGATGATGGTAGAAACGTAACTTTCAATGGTGCTCGCTATTGCTTTATCATATCGGACTTTTTACTACCTGAAATTGAAGCCCGTATTCTTGATAACATTTTGTTTCAACAGGACGGTACCACTTGCAATGCAGCTGGTCAAACAATGGATCTAGTGAGAGGTAATTTCGAAAAGCTGCTAATTTCACATTTTGGACCGGTGAATTGACCGCCTAGATCGTGTGGTATCACACCTTTAGACTTTTTCTATGGAGCTACGGAAAGTCCAAAGTCTATGCTGACAAACCAGCTATGATTCGGGTCTTGAACGCCAACATTACGCGTGTTTTTCACGCCATACCGGTCGAAATGCTCGATGAGAATGGATACCCTGAGGCGCAGTTGCGGCCAACATTTTTTTTTTTTTTTTTTTTAATTATTTATTTATTTATTTGCAATCTATCGAGAGATAATAAGCAAATTATGTAAGCAATATATTTTTAAGAATAACAGGTGGATTTTACTTCAATAAGTAAAATCACTTATATTTACAATTCTATTTAGTTCTATGTTATTTAATCTAACTTTCAAATTCTAAAAGGAAGGTCCAATACGTGAAGTCTTTTTAAACGCCTCGTTTCGTTGCTGTCATCCAATAGACAGATCGCCAGTAAATTTGAATGGTTGCTTAATCTTTTCAGGTATTTCTCGGAGTATCTTTTGATTTCATCTTTTACATATGTCATTTTCAGATCGTTAAGGATTATGTCGTTTCTTACGTACCATGGCGAGTCTAAAATCAACCTTAGCGATTTTGACTGAAATCTTTCCAATATTTTCACATTGGAGTTGCTTGTTGTACCCCATAGGTGTATTCCATATACCCAAACCGGTTTTAATAACGATTTATAAATTATTAATTTATTTTCAACACTTAGCTGAGATTTTGGTCCAAGTATCCAGAATAGTTTTTTAAACTTTATGTCAAGTTGCTTTCGTTTGTTTTTTATATGCGGCTGCCAGTTAAGCCTGCGATCCATGTGCATACCGAGATACTTGACACAGTCCGTGTGTGGTATTGGTTCACCATTTATCGTCACTGGCGGACAATTGTCTTTTCTATTCGTGAATGTTATGTGGCTAGATTTGCTGGAGTTCACCTTTATGTTCCATTTAATTAACCAAGTTTGAAGTACGTTAAGTTGATTTTGAATAAGTAAAGATGCAACCATCGCCGAGTGATTTGCAGCCAAAATTGCTGTGTCATCTGCATAAGTGGCGACAAGTACATTGTTTGATGTTGGCAAATCTGATGTGTAAATCGTATACAATGTAGGACCAAGAACACTGCCTTGTGGAACACCTGCACTTATATACTGTATTCCGGAAAAATCGTTGTTATGTTTAACATAAAATAGTCTATCAGATAAATATGACCTCAACACGAGATAAAAAGGTGTTGGTAGGAAACTTTTTAATTTGAATAAGAGCCCAGGATGCCATACTCGGTCGAAAGCCTGTTGAACGTCTAGAAAAACAGCTGAACAGTACTTTTTATTTTCTAATGCCTCTGTAACATAATCAACGATGCGATGACATTGCTCAGGAGTGCCGTGTTGATGGCGAAACCCAAACTGGTGTTCAGGAATAATGTTTAGTTTCTCTATGAAAGGCTCCATTCTCCGAATAAATATTCTTTCAAATATTTTTGAGAAGATCGTTAGCAGGCTAATAGGTCTATACGATGAGATATTGCTTTCCGGTTTATTCGGCTTATGAATCATTAATATTGCGGCACATTTCCATTGCGATGGAAAGTGGCTTAATCTTAGTATAGCATTGAAAATGTATGTTAAAAACATTACACCTTTTTTTGGTAAATTCTTTACCATCATTGAACTTATGCTGTCATATCCAGAAGCCTTTTTTACGTTTAAGTTATCGATTTCTTCGCATATTTCCGCTGGTCTTATACATTTTATGGGTAGATCCATCTGACAAGGTGAATTAACAAATTCCAAAATATTAACTTTATCAGAAGTTCCAGCATTAAAGTCAAATGGCTTAAATGTGTCTTTTAAGTGGTCGGAAAATGCAATAGCTTTGGCTTCGTCAGATTTTAACCACATGTTATTTTTATCCTTTATTGGTGGGTCTCTCTTCATGGGATGTTTGATAAATTTTGTGGCTTTCCATAAATTGTACTCATCAGAGGAGTTTGGGTTCAAGTTTTGTAAATAATTTTTTGTGGCATTGTCATTATATTCTCGGAGATGTTTTGATAGCTCTCTTGTTGCTTTATTCCAGTTTGTTTTATCTTGTGGGTGTCTCGTTTGTTGCCAAACTTTACGCAAATTTCTCTTTTTTTTAACAAGATTTTTAATTTGTGTGG
This sequence comes from Hydrotaea diabolus, assembly GCA_963513945.1. Lineage (NCBI taxonomy): Eukaryota > Metazoa > Arthropoda > Insecta > Diptera > Muscidae > Hydrotaea > Hydrotaea diabolus. The sequence goes on from OY740719.1 coordinate 72,819,112, forward strand.
ATAGCATGGTCATATTTCCAATATTTCTTGTACAGGCATCTTTATTAGAAAGGAAAGTGGCCTCATGTAACAGATTTGTGAAACATTCAACTCCTTCATCTATTTCTGCTCCTGTTTTTAGTGAAATATTGAGATTGACATTTTTCTCTATCCAGTATGCAAAAGACGCAACGTCAGTTTTCTTTGTAAATGCGTGTACTGATGTGCTATGGCAGAGAGTTGTGCTGAATGTCACCATTACTGGGGAATGATCTGAGCTCAGATCAAAAGACTCAACAATGTCTAGGTGTTGTCTTGCTATACCATTATAGACTACAAAGTCGAGAAGGTCGGGAATTTTATGCGGGTCTGAAGGCCAATATGTTGGTTTACCCGTTGAGAGGACTGAATAATTATAATTTTGTATGCATTTGTAAAGTTCCTTTCCTTTTGGATTTGATAACCTTGATCCCCACCAGGGATGTTTGCTATTAAAGTCGCCGCCGACCAAAAATTTTTGACCTAATTTGTTAAAGAATCTGTGGAAATCATCTTGTTTAAGATTAAATTTAGGTGGAAAATAAACCGATCCAAATATAATGGGCTGATCATTGCAATTGATTGAAATAATTGTCGCCTGCACCCAAGATTCCTGTACATAATCTACGACCTTATATGTAATGTTGGATTTGATTAATATTGCAGTGCCTCCATGAGCCGAGTCATCTGGATGATTGGTATTAATTAATGTATATCCTTTTATATAGAAGTAGGATTTACTTGTGAAATGAGTTTCGGATAAAAGCATAATGTCAATTTTATTGTTATTTAAAAACAATTCTGTTTCTTGTCTACGATTAGACAGACCGTTGGCGTTCCATATCACTATACGAATATCTATTTGCATAATTTGTTAACTAATAGAGTTATCATGTTCAACAGATTATTTGTGAGCTCAATTTGTTTTGTTATTAATGACTCTAGTTTCTGGAATGGGTTTTCTTGTTGGGTATCTTTTAAAACATCTGCATATCTGGCATTTTGGTTAATATTAATAGGTTTTAATACTTCTCTGTGGTAAGTATACCTAGGTGAATTTGTGTTGTACTTCTCTTGAAATATTTTTTTGTAGACTGTACATCCTCGATAATTGGCGGGGTGGTTCTCGTTGCAATTTGTACATTGTGCTGGAGTATTTCTACTTTTTTGACAATCTGCTGTGGGGTGTTCTTCACCACATTTAACACATCGAAAGGTTCTCATACAAAACGACTTAGTATGTCCAAATCGTTGGCATCGATGACATTGTACAAGTTCCTTTACTCTATGAGGAGGTTCTACTTTTACGATTGCGTTATTTAATTTCACAATAGTATATATTTCTTTATTATTTAAGGCCGGTTCAAGGTCAACAAAAAATAAATTTAAAGCATTTTTTGTTACTCTGCTTCTTACATTTTGAATATTCCTGACTTTATGCCCTTCCAATTCAATGGATTCTTTGATTTCCTCTACAGGAGTGGAAAAGTGTAGATTTTTCATTACAACTCTAAATGCCCTTTCCGTTTTGAGTTGGTATGGAAAGTCCAAAGTCTATGCTGACAAACCAGCTATGATTCGGGTCTTGAACGCCAACATTACGCGTGTTTTTCACGCCATACCGGTCGAAATGCTCGATGAGAATGGATACCCTGAGGCGCAGTTGCGGCCAACATTTGAATGAAATTATATTCAAAAAATAAATGGCATAAAATTTCCTTCGAATGAATAAAAAATATTCCACATTTGATTTGAATTTTAGTATTTTTTTTGGTTTGGAAAAAAAACCTTAAGATGGATCACCCTATATGTATCCCTGTGCGTATCTATTTAATCTCGATGTAGCGTAGTATGTCCGCTAGTCCATCGAAGTACAGATAGCAATTATGAAACGATTTCGACGAAACTCTTGAAACTGGTCTTATCGGTTCCCATTTTGTTTTAATTTCCTAACGAATGCCTAGTTGAATCTTAACAAAATTGGGTTATTTGTGGCTTGTAAAGCGGTACAATCTTATATCGGAAGGGGCCTAAGCTTATGTGTTATTCGTAAACATGAGCCGAGTAGGGTAAATTTGTATGGGGTATTTGTCGAGAATTAGGTGCAAGCCGTGGCTTCTGTAGCTGCGAGTTCTGAAATCAAAAAATACATTTGTATGAAATCAAAACATAAATCGAAATTTTCTCAAACCTGAACAATGTGGTCTGTTAAAAATTGTTCATATATGCGACTTGTGTACTTTGACAGCTGGACACTCAGTGAAAACAGATAGTAATTCTTAATGGATCGGTGTAATATCTTCCTTTCTTTAAAGTGTTACAAACACTAAGTCATAATAACCAGTGTCACGCTTTGGTGTAGTGTATATTTATAGACCCAATTTAATTTTCATGTTGATCATTGTAATTTACGTCGGAAGTGGTTATCACCTTTATGGTATTAAAACGATGCGAAACCGACGCGCCTCTTTTGTTACGTGTTTCTAATACTCGTATACAATCACGCAAACTGATTGGAACGCAACTCATTTTGTTGAACGTATACGAGTAATGTAGAAGTTGTTACATACGAGAGACGTAACTATCACCAGCACGCCAATATTAAGAATATTAAGACTCACAGGGTGTTAATGAAAAAGATAGGTAGGGTTAATTTTTTTAAATTTTACATTCTTATGCCCTGCACCTTACAGGGTGCCTTACTAAGTACAGATGTTTGATACGAAGGATGATAAAACCTATATTCATTAAATCGATCGTATTGTAATTCCAATGCGATTCTATTAAGCGTTTATACGTTTATCTATAGTTGTAATCACAGGTCGCACCGATTTCTATGAAACGTTTCAATTTGTTAAGGTGGTACAGTATATACAAAAAATCCGTCCGGATCTGAGGACCTGACGCTCTTGAAGCTTATATTAAATCTACTCTTGCTTAAAATTATCTCAGTACTCGCTGTGTGGCCTATAAACAACCCTGGAAAAATTGGACCATATTTGTCAATGTTTTTATTAGCCCCACACAAAGGTCCCTTCGATTTAAGACCTGACCCTTCAGTATCCACAATCTAAAACCGTTGTTCACTAATTACACATAAGAGCATGGTTAAATTTCCAGAAATCGCTTTATAAAATAAAGTTTAAAAAAGATCTTTATTAAGTTTTAGACTTGCTGTTTACTACAATGGTCTAGGATATCATAAAGTCGGCCATGTCCGGCTGTTAACTTATTTGTTTTTTCATATGTATGAAGAATATTTCTGAACATAACGATCATAGTAAACAAGAAGGGCCTTGCTATCGTCAGGTGCTAGTGGAATATATAATCATTTTAGGATATTAACAAGTATAAAAAGTTACAGTCGGCCGTGTTCGACTATGAGGTACAATACACCATTCAGCTATTTAGAGGATTAAGCACCTTTGTTTGCAGCTTCTGCAATGTCGGACTCAATATGTCAAAGTTAATTATTTGTCGCTCATAATGTACCCTACAATTGTGGCTTCTAAAGCTACAAGACCTCAAATTGGTACCGACCTTTGTAGGGGGGCAATTCGAAAATATGGACCGACATGGTCTAATGTTAGAGGACATAGGTATTGGTCGCTCGTAACGCTCCATGTAAGACTTGGTAGGAATCGGATGTAAAATGTGGCTTCTATAGCTTCCCATTTTAAAATCCAAAAGGACCTTTACGTGGGGATATGTATTGGTCACTCGTAACGATCTCTATATGTGACGCGCAAAATAGAAAGGCACCTAAGGGTAAAAACCAGTTTTGTTCAGGAGAGCCATTTTAAAGATTTAAATACGTGTATCTTTGGTGTACCATCTCTTTCATAAAACTCGCATATCTCTGGGAGGAAACACTTTTGGGGCATGGGTTCGGTCTCATTTGATGCTCAGATGTTGTCCACATCAAAAAAAGTGAAAATTGATTTTTTTCAACTTAGGTCTCTTTCTCTACATATGTGTGTGTTGTAGCGGCAAAGTGCTGGAGTGACGGACCTTGGCTGAAGAACTGTGGCTTCGGGACGATCCGGTGCATAGACCGGCTGTCGTGGGGTTTTAGTGCCATGTTTGTGGCTTTTAGTGCTGTAGGTTTTGAATTTTTATGATTTATTGTTTGTCCATTTTCGTATACTGTAGCAAATTTGATCAAATCGGAATTTAAATGGGTGTTCTATAGTAGTTGTATGTTAAATAAAATGGGACCTTTGTACTGGGGCTATATCAAAACGTGGACCGATATGACCATTTCATTACTTATCGATCGTAACGAACAGTGCCAAATTTGATAGAGATTGTAATATGTGGCTTCTAGGGCTTAAGGAATAACATATATGTGAGAGCTATAAATAAATTAGAACCGGTTTACTTTAATTTTATGAAAAATTCAGAAGTCACAAACCCACGGATAATTTTATCATAGTTCGCCTCATAATCGGTATTCCAATATAGATTTCTTAAGCAGAATAAAACAAATTGTTTCTGCAAGGACTTAATTTCGTTAAAATTGTAATTATATTGGGGATCCCAAACCACCGATCCATATTCTTAAATTGGTCTGACTAGAGAAATATTAAGCTGTTTTCGTAGTATATGGATCGGTAAACTCTTTTGCCTAGCGTTTCATAAAATAAAAGACACCATACACTTTATTTGCCCTAATAATGATATGGTTATTAAAATTTAACTTTCTGTCTATAATAAAACCAAGATCAAGAAATGAATCAACCGATGTCACTTCAGAGCCACATAATTAAATTTAGTAGCCAGCAAACTACTTCTAGAGAAGCACATATGCTTACCATTTTTATATTCAATTTCATAAAACTAAATTCAAACCTGGTACTAAATCCGTCCAAGTCATCCTGCACAGTCCGCAAGGCTGGCACAAAAGAACATTATTTTTACGTTGGCTGGAAACAGAAGTAAATAAGAGTTAACTTTCATCAGGAAATAATTACAATGGAAAAACGTTTTGAAGGAAAAGATAAAATAAAAATGATTTCCGAATATTGCTGGTCACTTAAACGGGATACTGATGATGTTCAATTAAAAAGAAAACGGCCAAAATTTTTTAAAAACAACACCGAATTGTATTCGTTATAAAAATTGTTCGGTTCCTTTCAAAAAATACAAAGATTTTTTTCAGTGTGATTTTAAAAGTGTCAGCCAAATCAGCCGAAAAACTTTAAATCGGTTGATATTCAACCAGTTACTAGCATATAAGTGCGTAAGATCCGAAAAACCGGGTTTTTACCCGTAACTCAAGATTTTGGAGGTGTTTGGGAAATTTTAAAACCGGTTTCTTGTTGTACTCAGCAAAATCTACAAGAATAATAACATCATTTCCCAGGTATTTTTTTCTCAGCCACACTGTGTAATAGGTGTTTAAGATGTTGCAAACATCAGCCATAAGTCATACTACTCTGTACCACAGTGTGGTGTAGGGTATACAGATCATTTCAAATTTTTTGTAGTATTTTGGATTTAACTTAAGCCAATGATTTTACGACGTAAAAATTGAAGGCTATACAAGGGGGTTGAAGCGCATAAATAGGATTAATTCAGGGAACCCTCATACTAATTTAAACAAAAACAAATCTGAACATTTCTTTGATTCACATTGGAATGAAGGGTTTACTAAATATTGATAAAGACATTATAAACAGAATAGATTATAGATCGTCGTTCAATTCGAAGTATAAGTAAGTAAATTCTAGGGCGATCTAGCCATGTAGGGCGATCTAGCCATGTACGTTTACTGAAAACACGATAGCGGTCAAGCGAAATTATCTAGAACCCTACAATGTTGCACGATGATGGCTTATTTTAAAAACGTCGTTATCGTCCCAGAGGGACGTCTTTAAAGCAAACTTTTCTAAGACTCCAAGTATTAATTGATTTTTAAGTTTAAACTGATATAATGACTCGGACTAGTGGACTCTTGGGATACAAAAAAAGGGTAGTCATAGACAAATCAAGCGACCATTGTTAAATAGACATATGGTTACCTAAATAAACTACGAAATCAATTATTGTGATTTAGCCAGACAGTGGTCGGTCTTATGAATCTGTGGGCACAATAATCGCCCGTTATAGTCGCAGGGACCATATATATATATATATATATATATATATATATATATATATATATATATATATATATATATATATATATATATATATATATATATATATATATATATATATATATATATATATATATATATATAAAATAAGGTGGACGGTATATAAGATTCGGCTGAGACAAACTTAATGTTAATACACACAGATAAAATGATCATGTAAAGGATCATGTACAGATAAAAGGATCATGTATTTCTATACAATCCATCAAATTACAGGTATCAATATTAACAGAATGAAATTAATGGCTTGGAAATTGTTATAGACTACATTACGTTAAAATTGGACAAAAGTACGTGACATTGCTCATACAACCTGAATTTTAAAGATAATATCTCGTAAACCAATGTCGGTATGACGATAAATGTTAAAATATGTGGTGTTCGCAGAGAAAGAAACACACCTAGATGGAGAAGTGGTTGGTGCCACGGCCTCTTGAAGACATTTTCATATTGGACCACAATCAATGGTGAAGAGTATTTCGACTTCGGCCCGATCGAACTTAATTTATCCACATAATTATTTTCCTGTTATCTTATTATACAAATCTTTTTTTAATTTCGGCGACACAAATATAAAGCTTATTTAATGATTATAACTTTGTGTAACTCGTTAGATTCAGTTTTTGGTTATCAATCCAGTTTTTAATAATTAATATTCAATTTTGTTATGAACTCAACAATTTTAACTGGAATTCACTAATGACTACTTCAAAAATTATTAACACCCAACTTGTCTTTTACTCTAATAACAGAAAGTGGTGCTTGGAATATTATATGTTTTCGATTGAATTTTCTCATCCCTACCCTATGTCTTGGGGTCAATAACTTTCTGTCATTGTATTTTTCCTTCGCGAAATTACTCAAGCAAAAACAATAAAAAAATCAAGAATAATAAATTTGTATTCAGTTGTAATCTACAGAGACTAAGAAAGAACCGTCTTGAATTGAACACAGATTGAAAATCTTAGTCGGTGTTTGATACCCTACTTTTTGGTGGAAAATATGTTTCTACTGTGCACTAAAATCTTAGCAATGAATTTTGTCTTTTAGTAGCAATTTTATTACCTGCTTTCTCTGGTAATTTTAATATGCGGCTTTCGCTGCACTTGACTTGGTGCTAGAGGAGGGTTATCTTTGGTGGCAAGATAGAAGCCTTGTGGAAACCTGGTGCTGCAAACTACTACTTTGATTCTATTTTTTTGAGGTGTGAAAATGAAGGTGAAAATTTAATTTTCCAAGAGTGGGTTCGGTGTTGCACTTTTGGCATACTGTGGCTTTAAAATCTTAAAGATTTTAAAAGATTTGAAAGATTTAATTGCCATTGCTGCGGCAGTGGTGATGTGTCTGTTCTAAGCGCACCTAAAAGCGAGTGCTAATAGATAAATCCTAAAAAGCGGAGTTTAAAGCTAAAGAAGGTTATCCCAAAAGTTGAAATAAACGAGTTTATCTCTGGGATGCATTTCCCGGGAATCCCGACCTTTTTTCTGCTCCGAAATTGACTCGGGATTGCTGAAAATGTGAACTTGTGGGCCAATTGATACGAATTAAAACAGAACAATTGTGTGGCCCGCTGTAGTATGATAGTAGTGTGCAAGGCTATCATGTCTGTAAACCCAGGTTCACCTTCTGGTAAGAACATCTAACAATTTTTCCGCGACGGATTCCATTTATACCGGCAACTTTACGAGCAAGAGATACTTTTTTAAAACTCAGTAAAATGCATTTGTCGTTCGGAGCCGACATAGCTGAGTCAGTGAGAATTAGATTTACAGTGGCGAGCAGAAATGAAAGCATGATTGTCGATGTTGTACTTACATTGCTCTAAAATTTGTATTCACAAACCAAATGTTATGAATTTTTCACATTTTATTACTTATTTGATAAGCTTAAAATAAAATAATATAAAGTTTAAAAATAGATAATAAAAACTTAAGTAACTCATCAAATATAAGGAATGGGCATTTTTCCAATTTTGCCCGTACTAAGAAGAATTAAAATTAAAGGTATTTTTTAAAACTTTGTTCAAATTATAATTATAAAATTAATTATTATTAATTATTATTTGGAATTAACGCTACGAATTTACAGTTATCCATTATTTTTACACAAACATTTCTTTCCGTTGTTCATAGATTGTGCTTTTTTAACATCAGTGTTATTTTTTAAACTAACATTGACCTGGTTCGTTAGCTGTAACGACTTTATCTCAAAACAAGTGAAAATGAAAAAAATTAGTAAAGAAGTTGAAAATAGCGTGGTGTTGCATACAGACGCAGTTACTCGACTAATGGAGCGCTCGTTGAAACGGAATGATGCAAAACGCTATATCATGCTGCCGGAGCCATAAACAACGATGTTAGCGAATGGACAGCCCGAAGAGCAATCCGCAGAATCGGTTAGGAGGCCGCTGTCAAACAAAAAACGCCAGCCCTATCAGATAAAAATATAAAAGCACGCTTAAAATTCTGCAAGGAACACAAAAATTGGAGTACAGATGTTTGGAAGCGTGTGATATGGTCCGTCGAAACCAAAATTAACCGTTTCTAATCAGATGGAAAGGAGTATTATTGGCACTGGCCCCATGAGAAATTACAAAGCACAAAGTAAAACAAACTGTTAATTAAACATGGCGGTTTGGGGATGCTTTACCTGATAGGACATTGGGCCATTGGTTAAAATTGATGGAATAATGAAAAAATAACATTATCTCAGCATTTTGCAGACTAATTTACCCCATTTTGTTGAAAAATGCAATTACCCCACTGGCGAATTATTCTTCCAACAAGATGGCGATCCCAAACATACAGCAAACATTGTACAGGAATGGCTATCGAATCAACAATTTTCGACAATCAAATGGCAGCACAAAGCCCAGACCTCAATCCAATTGAGAATTTGTGGACTATTCTGAAAAGACGCCTATCAAAGCACGATAGAGCCCCCAAAAACATGCCGGAGCTATGGTAAAGAGTATCGGAAAAATGGAAGAAAATATCATTAACAATTTTTAAGAAAGCATGAAGTGTTATTAAAAAAAAGGGTCTTTGGACAAAGTATTAAAAAATACCTATTATTTGTATTTTTCTTAGTCCGGGCAAAATTGGAAGAATGCCCGTTCCAAATTAATATTAATAATCAAATTAAATCTTACGTTTTAATGTATTCTTAGTTGGAGCATGGTTCTTGTATGAGGTTATTGCGATGATCCTTATTTTGCCTAAAGAACATTAGGGTTGTGAACAATTACCCAAATTGCAATTTCTTTTTCTCTTTTAATTAATTTCTTCATCGGATGACATTTTTGTGAATGGAAGATGTGGTATCTGTATAACGCAGAATAATTGGTAAATGGGAAGAGCTGTGGAGGATTGAAACCGTCTTTAAAAATACAACAGCTGCTAAACTTTAGATACGACCATACACACTATGATAAACCCAATTAAAACAAAGTATGCTCCTGTTTTTTGAAGCAATCGCAAGCAAATGCCTTTTTAAACTGAAGTCTCAATAATTTAATTTTTGTTTTAATGTTTTGAATGCATTATTATTGCTCAGCGCAAATGTGCTGCAGATCTCGCAAATGTTAAGTAATTAAAACGTAAGAAACGACTTTCAAAGCAAACACATTGTTAGTGTAGCTTATGCTTAAGTACATACCGACAACTACTTACTATTATATTATAACTATAGGGTGGCCCATATAAAATTTTAAATTTGAATCGGCTGTAAAAAAACGCAAGATAATTTTTTCAAATTTCTGGTTTAATTGGAATGAATGAACTTTGTCATTTAATAACTGAATACAATCCGTTGCGTTTTTGCTTCGCCGAATGGGCTGAAAATTGTTTGGCAGGAGATGAAGAACTTAACCGAACAATCGTGGTTTTAGAAGAAGCTTATTTTCATCTCCGTGGCTATGTCAATAAGCAAAACTGCCGCACATAGTGGGTTTAGAGAACCCACACGTGACTATTGAGAAGCCAATACATCCACATCGAGTCACTGTTTGGTGTGGGTTTTGGGCTGGCGGTATCATTGGTCCATTTTTCTTCGAAAATGAGCAAGGAACCGCCCTTACCGTCAACGGTGAGTCTTACCGCGCCATGCTCAACGAATTTTTGTTTTCAAAAAAATCAAAAGAATGACATGGAAGACATTTGGTTTCAAGAAGACGGGCCACATTTCATACAGCTAACGCAACAATCGATATTTTATGCACTGTTTTTGAAAATCGACTAATCAGCCGAAATTGTGTTGTCAATTGGTCGCCTCTGAGCTGTGATTCGAGCACTTTGGATTATTTTATTTTTTATTTTCTGTGGGGAGCCATTGAGGAGAAATGTTACGCAAAGCATCCAGAGGCAATTGAAGAGGTGAAACATGAAATTGAAGATGCCATTGAAGAGATTCGACCAAAAGCAATTTAAAATGCACTGAAAAATTGTTGATCGGATGAGGTACAGTGGTAGTCATATGAATGATATCGTGTTCCATTATTAAATATTAAATGACAAAGTTCAACCTTTCTAATAAAACCAGAAATTTGAAAGAACTATCATTACTTTTTTACAGTTGATTCAAATTTAAAATTTTAAATGGTTTATATTTATATTTCGTTTATGTTTTACATTATCAAATTAAAACAAACATGTTTCATTGGGTTGATCCGATTTACATTTTACCCTGATTTATCGACAGATTATTTTTGGAGTCCGATCGAATACTCGGAGTTTAAAATAAATGTTTACAAAATTTATGAATGAATTCCAAGTTTTCTTAGCCGATCCGATCTTAACGATTTGGTATCGTCAAGAACAGTTGGCCAACAGTGATATACAGGCCAGTATTTTATTGCATTACAAAATAAAATCTTCGCCGCCTATAAACAATATCTGAGACCTGGGAAGATTGAGGATTTACTATATTTACCTAAGTCTTTAAAGTACTTGCTTTTACAAACAGAGAAAAACTCGGTTGGAAATCGGTTCGAACTTTTTTGAACATAAAAAACTTTCTGTTGCAATCACCAAATGTTTATAATCTTGACAGGCGCGAATAGTAAAAGCATTTAAGAAATATATTAAATGAAATAAAGGCGGAACTTTAATTTGAACATAGTGAAAAACACATTTAGGACGCCCTATGTAAGGAAAATTCTAGTGCACGAACTAACATTCGGTTGTAGTGAAGGAATACTTGTGTTAGACGTAACCGCAATCATTCGGATGGCAAACGATTCGGTTGTGACAATGAATCTGTTCTCTGTGTATAATAATATCAATAGAAAGACCTAATTTTTAATCGCATGTTGGGAATCGTTTTCCATTTACTCAGATTTAACAGAAATAAAGAGACAGAAATAAAATTTGTGTCATTGTTTTTTATTTTTTTTATTACAACATGGGAGTTACTGTAGGGTGTTCCAAAGTGACGTGCTATGACTCGTATACATATTTAGATAGCTATCTAATGCAATTAATATTTTTTCCCTGTATTCACTTGCATTTCATTTAAATGCACCCGCTAGCATGAGTGAAACTATTAAATTGTGAAATTCGGTGTGGAAAGACGTCGGCGGTAATCATTCACTTTTAAATTAAATGACAAAAATACGTATTTTATTGTGTAATTTTTTACGATTTTTATTTATCTCCTAGAATCCACAAGGTTACGCACCAGTTCAACAAATGCCGTATGGAGAAGCAGCGCCTTTTGGCAGTGGTGGGGCCCAGCAACCGCCATATGCCGGGGCACCACCACCTGCACAGCCCGGTTTCGCACCACAATATAATGGCGGAGGCTTCCAGCCAGGCTTTCAACCAGGCTATGGACCACCTCAGGGACCTATCATCACTCAACCCGGTCAGCCCATGGCGCCAGGTCAGCCTATGGGACCACCTGGTAAGTACAAAACTATTTGCCGCGAGTATATCAAATCATTAATAACAGCGAAAATGTGTGTGCACCAATAAACAATGGACTTATTATCTTGTGTCGAGTAGAGGAAATTATCAAATATTTACATACATACTCGTATGTACCTACATACAAATGTAACATTTTCAAATATTTGCCCGTACTGAATTTATTTATGACATTTTATAAATTGGAACATACAGTGTTTTGTTTACGAACATATTCATGGGTACACAAATATTCTGGATGGCTTTGAACTGATAATTACGACGATGATGTTCTGTCCAATGAAATAAATGGCTGAAGCTGCTGCAAAACAGTCTCCGTCAATAAACCTTACAACTGCAGTCCGGCTAGGTCTTCTATCCACTGCTGCATACATTTTGCTATCAGTGCATTTCTCTTATAAAACAACCAGACAGTGAATGTGGGCATTTGAACGATAACATTCTTCTACAAAATGTGGCGAACAAATAAAGATGTGTGCCCTAATTGAATGTGCCGTTAAAAGGTTAGATTCGAAATCGTTAGGACAATTTACGACCTCAGAAAATAATGGATTGGCCGATCTCGTCGATTTCAATATTCGATTTGAACTTATCCTGACAACTTTTTGGCATTACTGTTTGTAGTTGCTAGAACTTCTGCTATTTCCGAATAAGGGAATTATTTATTCATAACCGCGGTATCCCGGGGAGGGGTTCGAAGTTATTGTGAAAAAATTTATAATTATTATCCCACGGGAAATTGGACCGGTACAGAACCAGTCATGTTATATGAACCAGTAACTATTACATGGCTTTGTCATTGGGGGGAGTCAATTTACCCTGCTCAGATACCATGTGAATTATCAAGGGAACGATCAGAAAGGACAGCTCTCAGTTGTACCCTGAGAGGTATTCGATAATAGCCTTGGGACTATTCTCGATGCCGACTTTATGACAAAAGAAGGATACGCTGAAAATTTTAATTCAGATACGCATACAAAATCCGCGGAATTAGAGTCTCAATTTCCATACAAATTGTAATAGATTTCGAAACAAAACTCACTTTGAGCGGTTTTTTTTAAATTTAGATCTTAAACTTGAATTGGCTGTTAAAAAATAATGATAATTTGTTCATATTTCTGGTTTTCTTGGAAAGGTTGGATTTTGTCTTTTAATAATGGATCGCAATATCATTCATATGACTACCACAACTGGCTCGGCAGTACCTCATCCGATCAACCCAATTTTCAGAACATTTTCGATTGTTTCGGCTCGAATCTCTTAAGTGGCAAGTTCGATTTCATGTTTCAACGCTTCAATTGCCTCTGGATGCTTTGCGTAACATTTATCCTAAATGACTTCCCACAGAAAATAATCCAAAGGGCTTAAATCACAGCTCCGAGGCGGCCAATCACAATTTCGGCTGAGTATTTGATTTTCAAAATTATCGATGGCTGCGTTGGATGTGTTGTGGTTGTAGCGGCAACTGTGTGCCGGGGTGAAATCCCTTGGCCAACAAGACGGGACATGTGGTCCCGTCTTGTTGAAACCATCTCTTGAACTTTTGGAAACAAAAATTCGTTAAGCATGGCGCGCTAACGCTCACCATTGACGGCAACGGCGGCTCCTTGCTCATTTTCGAAGAAAAATAGTCCAATTATGCCGCCAACCCAAAATCCACACCAAACAGTGACTCGTTGTGGATGCATTGGCTTCTTAATAGTCACGTGTGGGTTCTCTGAACTCTGCGGTTCAGTTGCGGCAATTTTGCTTATTGACATTGCCACCTAGATGAAAATGAGCTTCCTCTGAAAACTAGATTTTTTGGTACAATTCTTCATCTCCTGCCAAATAATCTTCAGACCATTATGCGAAGCGAAAACGCATCGGATGGTGTTCCATTATTAAATGACAAAGTTCAACCTTTCCAATAAAACCAGAAATTTAAAAAAGAAATATCAGTCCTTTTTTAACAGCCGATTTAAATTGAAAATTTTAAAAGGCGCAACCTCTCCGCGAAAATATAGGTAAAATATTCGCCTTTCTTGTAAAATATTTAGAGTAAGATTAAAATCTGCTGCTAAGAAGTTTACACAATTTTTTCAGTTGACAGATTTCAGATATCACTTAAAGAATATTAAAAATCTTTTTAAATTTAATAATAAAATGCGAGATTATTTATATTCTCTAAGTCATGTAAATGCTCCTTACAAAAGTTTAGACGGCATTACACTATACTTTAATACTGCATTGGTATATACGCCCCTGATTGCCTTAACATTCCTTTTTGGACTGACAAGGTATGCCAGTGGGGGTTTTCGTTTTGTGGGCGTTTATGTCTTAAAGGGTCATTGTTAATAAAGGGTTTTCCATTAAGGACATAACAATTTTATTTATTTAATAAAACACAGACTATTTTGGGATATAAAGTCCAAATTTATTCCAGGTGTAGTGCAAATGTTACATTTTAAGAATGAAATTCGGTTTCGGTCATATGATCACCACGAGCCCGTGTACAGCGATCTATTCTTTGGACCCAATTTTACACCACTCTTGCACACATTTCGACCGGAACGTTGGAAATTTCGCATGGATGGTGTCTCTGAGCTCATCTAAAGTTGTTGGCTTGTTAGCATAGACCAATGACTTGGTGGAGCCCATAACAAGAAATCCAATGGCGTTAAATCGCATGAACCAGGTAGCCGTTCGACCGGACAATTTCTCGAGATAACGGGTTCACCGAATTTGCTTTTCAGTAAATCGATTTAACGCGTGCTGTGTGTCTAGTAATGGCGATGTCAAGCTCATCCAATCCTGGCAAAAATAATTTTCTAACATGGCACGATAGCGCTTTCCAGTGACAGTAACATGACGATTGTTTTTATTGACGAAAAAATACTGACCAATTACACCTTCGGCATGAAAACAACACCACATAGTAATTTTTTGTGGCTGTCCAAAAACCAGTCAGCCGGAAATGACCACCTGTCGGGTGAAACGATTATTACGGTCGAAAATTGGAGTAAGCGATCTAAAAGTTGAGACCACCCACTAAGAATGTCGCCCAACGTTTTGACACTGAAAGATCATTAAACAATTTTTAAGGTGCGTTGACATAAAGATACGAAATTGTTATGTCCCTATTGGAGGACCATATAGATTCTTTCGGTTTAAAACTACTTCTCATACTTAACTGCTTCTGCTACTCTTGAGTTTAAAAATTATTTATGAGTGGAAAATGAAATTTTAAAATGAACATCAGCTGTGTTTTTTTTTGCTCTCACCCAACTATAAATTTAGGACCGTGTAGGACCGTAAAAACGGACCGTGGCCACCGCTGAGTACATTCTAGCAGAAACGTCGTGACTTCGACTTTAAAAAGGTTTCAAATATTGCTTTATTAAATTGAATATTTCAAGTCTTAGTTTAACAAATACTCTTTTAATTGGCTTAGACATCATGAAAGTATTGTCAGCATTTTTACATAATTGGTAACCATTACGAAAGAAATCACAGTAGATATTCTGAGAGAAGAGTTGCCTACTAAAAGCCCTCGGGATACCAATTATTTTTTTCGCACATCAAGAATAGAACATAGCCGGAAAATATCGCTTTTTACATTTCACACTTGAAAAGCGCTATTACAGCGATACGGTTCTCATTATCTGACCACTCCATGATGAAAATTGAAACAATTTTAAAATCCCGTTATAGACTAACGGTATTAAGGTTAGCTTTCAAACCCCATATGACATTAACGGGGTATGTTCAGTTCTACTATTGAAATGGGTGTGTTCAATGTTCTAACAGTATTTATGTCCCTACTAAGTATGTAGGTCTTATACAAGCGTCCAGCCCGATTTGGGATCTAACCAACCTAACATCTAAGAAGTTTAATTAGATTTCAACGAAAGTTGACTTGTTATTTTGCACACAGGAGAAAATAGACCAGATCGGTTCAAATCTTAATATATATGTAGGTCCTATGCAAGTGTACCTCCCAATTTGGGGTCTTACCGATCTTACTGCGGCAAATTTCATCAGAGTAACAAAATAACGCCACGAACTAAGTTTCGCTAAACTTAGTTCGTGGCGTTATTTTGCATACTGGATAGACAATGCAGAAAATAGACCACATCGGCGCAAATCCTAATATAGGTCCCATACAAATGTATCCTCCGTTTTGGGTTCTCACTGACTTAATAGAGCAAAATTATTCCGATTTTAACGAAAGTTGGTTTGTGGCGCTGTTTGGCACACAGGGTTAACTATGCTAAAAATAGTCCAAATCCTTATATAGGCCCCATACAAATGTATTTCCCGATTGGGAGCTTACAGGCATAAGAGAGGGAAATTTCATCTTTTGCAATTTGGTTTGCAATTTTAGTTTGTACACAGGACAATAATTGTTAAAAATCGTCCGGATCGGCTCATATTTAAAAATAATCTGTGTTAACTAGATTCAAATAAAATTTGTTTTTGTGTTAGTTCGCACTTAGATCCAAACTCGTCATAAAGAAACTGGATAGTTAAAAATCGATCTGATCGGTCCAATTTTTAATATGGACTCCGTTAAAATGTATGTACCAGCTGATTTGGGTGTAACCGATCTGAGGCCAGCAATATCATTAAGTCATCTTAAGTAATGGGCCACTTTAATCGGTTTCATCGTGCCTGGTATCATAAAGTATGTCTCTTCCGACTTTAGACTTTCCTTATTCGTTTTTATTTGTTATTATATTATTGGTTTTTCTACCCTGCACCGCTTTGTGGAAAGGGGTATTATAAGTTAGTTTTATGGCAGATGTTTGTAACTACCATAAATATTTGAGCTAGAGCCACCTTTACGTTAACCGATCGACGTATGAGTAAAATTACCTGCTGACTTCATTTTACGATATCAGTCTGTCCATCTAAAACTTGTAAACTAACTACAGAACGCAATTGTAGTCCGATCTTCATGAAATTTGGCAGAAGTAAGATTTTTTGTTTCAGTGACGGACGCTATTAAAATTGAGATATAGGTCTCACATATATGTTAATCCGTTTTTTATGTTTTTGTCTGTAGAAGCACACATTGCATCCAATCTTGAACAAATTAAGCACAAGTCAGTTTTTGCATCAAGCACTGAAGTTAAGAAAATTGGTTAAGATTTAGATGTATCTCACACACATTTGTTTTTTAACGAACGTTCCTAGCGCCTCTCACACCCGCCACTGCCGGTCGAGAGGGCCACATCCCCATGACGTAGGGACACCGTCAATGAACCATTAGTGTAAACCTTATCTATTTTTTGAAAAGTTTTGAGACTTAGCAGGCAATTTTGCTAAATTTAATCTCTCTCTTCTTCTATTTCATTAAACAAACTTCTTAACTAATGCCATATCTGGCCCAAATTCAGGGTCAACGACCTGATATGAAGACATCTTTCAAAACATGTTTTCAAACGAAGATAAATGATTAGAAGTTAATTTAAAATTAAAAATAGTTATGTTGAGGTCGCCTTCTAACCTTGACTGACTATAATGTTAAATTTCGTCAAATGTAGTGTCAGGTGCAAACCGAGAAATAATTAAAAAAATTCAGTTTGGACTCCCATTTTCATAATAAGCCTGAATAACTTTACTCGCTTAAGTATCTTTCCATGGTTCAAATTGAGTTAGTCTAAAATTGAGAAATATCAAATAAAATGCAGAAAAAACATGACGTTTAGTGTGGTTCACATTCAACATTGGCCCTTAAAATTTAACCACCCTTTATAATCGGCCTTGCCGACTTTAGCCATTTTTGCTAAGTTAATATACGGTATTGCATTTCAGAATTAGGAATCATTCACCCCAAACAACAGTTGTTACAACTGACGATGAATTTCAAGAATTCCAACTACTTTTTATCGTCCACCGATATTTTTAGTTGCATGTCCTGAAAACTTTTTTCGCTTGTATTGATGAAATGCGAACATTCGGTTGGCAAAAATGTTTTGGTTTGTAAAAGACTGAAAACTGTATTAATTGTTAAACATATAAGCATAATTAATAATTGGGTCGGATATCATAGTCGCGTCCGACTTCAGTCTTTCCCTATTTTGTTTTTACTTTATTGACATACATTTTATGACACACTTTTACTTTAGCCAGCAACTGTTTGATTGTTTTAATAAAAAGTTAAATAAATTATGCCAACTTTCTTTTTACAATGGCGATAACTTGTATCTCGTAGAGAAAGAATTATAATACTGTTTTTAATCATATTAAGCTTTACATACTTATGACAAATTTTTATACTTAATATTTTGTATGCCTATTTAAGTAATTCATAAAAATATAGAACAATTTCGAATGACTTATGTCATGTGTTGTGGGCCGCATATCCTAAAGGTATGCCTAGGTTTAAATCCTGGTAAGAACATCTTAAATTTTTCAGCGGCTGGTTTCAACCGCGTAAATGCCGGATACTCTACATGAAAGAGATAAAGCCGGCAGTAAACACAAGGGTCTCGGTAAATGAATATAAAAATGATATCATGCACAGCTCACTGATTAGAAAGAAGTTCCCCGGTTTTTCCTTAATTGGGTTAACACTACTAGAAGTTGCATATTAAATACGATATTTCTCTTATTTAACAAAATGCGTTGTAAGAGATCTGCATCTAACCATGCTTAAATTAGTCCGTGTTTTCTAAGGCCATATGTACATATATACAGGGTGGAGCGCGGAAATTTGCTTATTTGGGAATGAAATAAAAAAATTATGAACCCTAAAAAAAATTATTTTATATTTTAATTATATCGAACAGTATGTCGACTTTCGCTATCCATACACAGCTGCATACGTTTTCTGAAGTTTTCATGAACTGTAACAAGCATGTCGACTGGTATTCTGCTAATTTCCGCCTCAATATTGTTAATTAGGTCTATCAAGGTGTTGGGACGGTTGATATACACCTTCGACTTCAGGTAACCCCAAAGGAAAAAATCGCATGGGGCTAAGTCTGGTGAGCGTACCGTTCACATCACCCCTCAAAGATATAAGCCGTCTAGGAAACATTTGCCTCAAAAAATTCATGGTATTTATTGTTGGTACCATGTATCTTCTAACTGCATTGACTCAAGAGCCGACTAAAATAAATCCAGAAAATGCCAAGAGCAAGTAATTGCTTCCGAACAGAGCGTTTCGGAAATTGCAGTACTGCTGCTCTAACTCTCTCGATGTTTTGTGGCGTTGTAACACATCCGCGTGGTGAACAGCGAATTGTAAACGAAAAGCACGCTGCACTGAAAGGTCGAGAGCACATTTGAGAAATACGCTTCAGCACAAAATGGCCTTTCTTGACGTGTCCAATGCATGATGGCAACTGAAAGGCAGGCAAATTCAAATCTCCCGTCAGCCACTAGAAGCCACGCACACTTCCCACTCTTTTTGACCTACAGTACCGCCACAGCCTGCAGTGCAAACCGCGCTCCACCCTGTATATACTCAAACTAAAGGAAATTTCCTTGCGAATCCAAATATGATTTATTTGTATTTATTTGATCGTGAGTAATGCTTGAACCCATGGAATGATAGGGCTCACAAAACGTTTTATTGGCAAAACAAGTGCCTAAAGAACTCAAATAAATAAAAGCAAATTTATCTTATAATGCAAATGTAGTCTTATTTGGATTATTTAGCTGCAGTTGGCGTTCCAACCGTAAGGATTATTTTTTTGTTAATTGTAATTTCTCCCATCTCAATAACATAACAGCCTGACCGAACTTAACTACGTTTTTACTTGTAATACTTCGAACATAGTTCACTAAGGTTTAAGTCATTGGCCATGTACTCATCCTAAGAACTTGTTTAGACTAGCTAATGTACGTATCTTCCGTCTCCAGTTAGACTTGATCTGCTTAAGGGACTGAAAACCAACATCTTCATCTATGAATTTTGGTTTCTTCAGCTGGATCTTCGACAAGGTGGCGAAACGTTGTCTTTATCAGCAGCACACTTGACAAATCTTTGTAGATTCCCCTTTTCTTTTACACGCGAAGATATGACACTGAGTCGTCTTTGGTGTTTTACTTGTTGGTTGTTGTTGTAACTGTGTGCCGGGGTGACTGCCCTTGGCCGAAGAATGGCTCTTCGGGCCAATCAGGTCCATAGAAACGGCTTTCGTGGAGTTGGTAAAATATTCCGGCGTTAGTTCGATTCTGCTGTGAATGCAGATTCTCGTCGTCTAGTTTCTCTTTTTGTTGTTAATAACGTGATTTGCAGAACTTAATCATGTGTGTACATTTGAAGCTACGTGTTAGTGATTCCATAATTTTTTTCCGTTTGAAAAATTCGTACGTAAAAGATCTATTTATCATCCGTCTCGGCGAATTCGATTGACCACCACAAATCTGCGATTAACGCCGTTAGACTTCATTAGTAGACTGTGAAGGACCGTTTTTATACAAACAATCCATTAACGATTCAGGACCTTAAGTCGATTATCGAGCAAACCATTCGCCATGGCCTTAGAAGGTTGGGTTGACAGGGGAGTGGGGGTTCTTTTTTTTTTGAATATTTTATTGTTATCAAGTGGCCCAAAAAACGTCTCATGTTGCCCCAACAATTGTTTGCTAATAAAAGAATCATGTTTATTAAATACATAAATCTATTAACATGTTACTCGAATTAAAGAAAATTGTTATCACAAATCCAAATATGAATTTGTTTTTATGATTTAAGTAAGCTTAGGATTCGGCTTCAAAGACCCTTGAGGCCGTTATAATTAAATTAAGCGTAGGTACTCAATTATAATTTTAATGACTAAACTTAGATACGGACTCGGTTCATAGAATCTTGAGACCAACAAATAGACCTTTATCGTCAGACATTTGTATATGAATTTATTTAATGAATGATTTATCCCAAAAATGCGACTTATTTTAAATTTAAACCTATGAATACTTAAAATTAAGCAAACTTTTCTACGAAACTAAATATGGATTAATTTCTATGATCTGAGACTGAAATCGGTAAATATCAATATATGGGTATCATGGAGATATCGCCAAATATGGATTCATTAAGGTAAGGAAATCGTAAATATACGATTTGGGCTGTCAGAAATTAATGTCGTTTTACTTGTATTGACGTATTTTACCACGAGCATCCACCAGGCTGCTGCGAATGGAATATCAAACTCTCTAATCAAAACGAGCTTCATATAATACGAAGGCATATGACTCCGTGACGTTACAAACTTCATTCGTAGTTGTATAAAATGCAACACTACTCCTATCAAGTACCATCTGTTATCAAGTATCTACTGTCAAATTTTGAGAGAGTTCCGTCGTATAGTTTGTTTTTAACAGCTGTTCAAAACACACAACCTCGTGGATTTTGTTAAAATGGAAAAAAGTGAATTTCGAGTGCACATTAAACACTATTTTTTGCGGAAAAACCCCATCAATCAAATCAAGGAAAAGCTTCATAAATACTGTGGGACTCTTCACCATCCATTTCAATGGTAAAAAAGTGGATTACTGTCGAAAAAATCCACCATATGGTGTTGGCCGATCGAAGAGTAAAAGTGCGTGAGATTGTTGATGCCATACGCATTTCATATGGCGGTGGGGTTTCGATTTTACATGATCTTTTGGGTTTAAGAAATATATCTGCTGCGTTTGCTCTCATTTGACCCAGTGACTATTTTCTGTTTTCTAACCTAAAGAAATGGCTCTGTGAAAAGAGATTCAGCTCCAACTATGAAATTATTGATCAAACAAATGCATATTTTATGGAGCTCGAAGCGTGGTTTCGATTTTACATTATCAGTCAATTGACCATAAACGTTTCGTGTGACTACTCAAAGGATTGTTTGGAGTTTTTTAACTGCAATTCAAATGAGTTTTTGCGGCGTTTTTAGCTGTGGATGAAACATGGAATCATTACAACACTCAGGAGATCAATCAGCAGTCTAAACAATGGGTTTCTCCGGGTGAACCGGCTCCGAGAAGGACAAGGTGACATTGTCGGCCAATAAGGTGATGGCAACAGTTTTTTGGGGTGCACGCGATATAATCCATATCGATTACCTTCAAGAGGCGAATATTATGCCAAGTTATTGACCGATTTAACGAGAATTATAAATATGGCAAAGATAAAAGTTCTTTTTCATCAAGATAGTGCTCGGGTGCACACGTGTGCATTCTTAATGGCAAAATTGCATGAATTGGGTTACGAATTGGTACCTCATCCGCCATATTCTTCGGATTAAGCCCCCATTGACTATTTTCTATTTTTAAACCTAAAGAAATGGCTCGATGGAAAGAGAATCAGCCCCAACGATGAAATTATTGATCAAACAAATGCCTATTTTATGAACCTCGAAATTCGTCGTATTTTTGGGAAGATATAATAGACAAATTGGAGAAACGTTGGACTAAGTGAGAGAGCTAACAGGAAATTATTTTGACAAATTAATTTTTGTTTTGCAAAAAAAAAACTTGCACAGAAAAATTTTGTTCACCGAGGAAAAAATTTAAACCGTTTAGGAAAAATTTAACAAGCAAAATGATAGAGTGTATGCGCGGTCATTTAAGGAAGCATCTGAACTGATCCCAAGGATGGAAAAGGGTCATCACCCAGCTTCAGTCATAGTTTGGTGGGGTGTCTCTTACGATGGGGTCACTGAACTGCATTTCTGCGAACAAGGAGTCAAAACATCGGCCAAAGTTTACCAAAAAAGCGTTTTGGAAGCTGTTGTGAAGCCTCTTAACAATTCCCAGTTCCAAAACCAGCCATGGACTTTCCAGCAGGACTCTGCGCCGGTCCATAAGGCTAAAACGTCCCAGGCTTGGCTTCGAAACAATTTGCCAGCGTTCATTTCCTCTGAAGAATGGCCCTCAGGCAGTCCAGATTTGAACCCATTGGATTACAAATTGTGGACAGTTTTAGAGGACAAGGTTTGTCACAAAAGATACCCCAACATTGGATCTCTTAAGATTGATTTGGTTTGAGCTTTGTCAATTTTTCCAATGAACGAGGTTCGTGCAGCTATTGACGATTGGCCAGTGCGACTTAAGGCGTGTGTAAAGGCAAAAGGCGGACATTTCTAATAAGTAGATTATTTTTGGATACAACATACATTAATAAATATATTAGAAAATATTTGGTTCAAAAACGCTCAGTACTTTTTATTTTACAGTATAAAACGTGTGTAACAGTATTTATGTCCCTACTAAGTATAATACTTTAAATATGAAAAGTTTCGTACCGTTCATGACGCAAATCTTTACCTTTATTGTACAAAAAACATTTTTAGTTTTTTTTTTTGACAATGACGTGCAGTTGTCGCTTTATTGACCACTTCAGAAAGTTACCAATCAAACACGGCCTATATGTACGTTTGTACGTACTTACACTCATACATACACACACTCGTTGAATTGTACATATTTACGGACGTATCTTACACATTTAAAAATCGTCGTTTACGCTCTCCTCCACCATACCATACCATAGGGCGACAATTTGGTCTTATCACTTGTTCTTTAATTTAAGCAATAAAAACATATTCATAATACAAGCATCAGCAGCAGAACAAGGCAACCAAACGTTTTGACGATCTCACATTCGCCACAACTCAAAGAGTATCGGGTCAGCGAAGACGGCATTGCTTAAAAACGGCAGTGGTTGTGCTAATATTAAAAAAAAGAAACTACGAAGAGAAATCCTGTGTTGATCCTAAAAATAAATTCAGTATGACAGTAATTACTGAATCGGTGTCAAATTTTAAATCGACTTTAGAATTAGCCAACTCGTTTCCGGGTAACCAAAATAATACCAACAATAACACGATAAACAGTGACACCCACCAAGCACAGACGCAGCATCAGAACTCCTCCGATACCGAGGAGAGCAATAGTGCCAAAGTGTTGCGTATCGTTTGGCATACGCTCTATGAGAAATATGAACATTTGCGTAGGCGAACGAAAGTTTTGAAAAATTTCGTTTGTCGCGAAAGTAATAAACCGCTGGCTAAGAAATTTCGCCGTTCGATGCGTTTAAATAAATCGGCCAAGAAGAAAGGCTATGACTTCTTTATGAGTGATGAAGACAGAAGGTAAACTTAGCTTTTATAAGCGTTATGTGAAGGCATTTTTTTATGCGATGTGTTTTTTCCTGTTAAAATAAAAAAAATTTGAAAAGAGAATATTTTATTAGAAGGATCTTGATTATCGGATTATTAATGTTTAAATGTTCTCGAAACGAATTGTGTAAATTATATTGGTTTTCTTTAAACAGGGAGGTTAAAAGTTGAACATTTTAAATCAATTTATCACACAAAATTTTAAAGTTTTTTTATAGCATTAAAACCATAAATCGATGAGAACAGATTTTCCGTTTTAAAAAAGACTAACAATTAAATAAGCATATTAAAATTTCTTTCTTGTGCTTCGTACAAATGCTGGCCGCTTAACGTAGGATTAAACTCTAAACCATGTAAAAGCTGTTCTATAGAACACATAGATTTTCAAAGTCGGCTTAAAACAGTATGCCCGTACCTAAATATAAAAACTACATATGTGACAGCGCTTAGAGAAAGGGACCTAAGGGTAAAAAAAATCAATTTTTACTTTTTTTTGATGTGGACAACATCTGAGCATCGAATGAGACCGATCCCATGCCCCAAAAGTGTTCCCTCCCAGAGATATGCGCGTTTTATGAAAGTGATGGTACACCAAAGATACACGTATTTAAATATTTAAAATGGCTCTCCTGAACAAAACTGGTTTTACCCTTAGGTCCCTTTTTATTTTGCTTATTTATCAGTGTCACTTTGTACGTTACATAAATCTACGAGGGCTGCTATATATATTTCTGGCTAAATAATGAAAATGAGAATATTTATCATCAAAAATGGTATTATTGTTTATCAAACTATTCTCCAGCATGATTTTACACTTGCATGCGCTCAAACCAATTGTCGAAGCACCTTTTCCACTCCGATTGAGACACCTCCAAAACATGGTTTTTGAACGTTCAACAGCATCTTCTGGCGACGAAAATCGTTGACCACTCAGGCAAACAAATTGTGGTGTACCACCCAGAATTGACCGCCCTACGTTGCTCAAGCGGAACAGTCGCCACATGACCAGTTTTGCAAAGAAACAGGCGAATATTTATTTGGAAGTGCCTTTTCCAAGAACAACTTGGATTTGGCTAGTCTTCGAAGACCCACACGGTCGATTGCTGTTTTTTTGGACTCATACGCATAGATCCATGATTCGTCACCTGTGACGATCTTATAAACGTCTTTTGAATCACCGCGATCGTATTTTTTTCAAATTTTCTTTTCTTTCGACACGAGCCTTTTTTTAAGCGATTGTCAAATTGTGCGGGATCCAACGAGAACAAACCTTTTTTACGGTCAGGTGTTCATGCAATATCGAATGTATGCTGGTGGAAGAAACACCCAAGGATGCCTCTATCTCACGGTATATCACACGACGGGCGTTTTGGACGTCCTTCGCCCTTGAGCGAGCGTCGGCCACGATTGAATTCATTAAACCAGTTTTTCACAGTGCTATGTGATGTTGCTTCATCGCCATACAAAGATTTAAGTTTATCGATGCACTCTTGTCATGATAATTCACTTCGAAAGTTGTGAAAAATTATCGCACGAAAATGTTCACGAGTTAATTCCATTTGTTGCCAAATTGATTTTTTCAAGTCACAGTAAACAACATAAATGACGGTCGTACGTCAAAACGTTCTGAGTACGTTTATGCTAAAAAATGTAAAACTTTCCAATGGAAATGTAAGATGGCGCCAGGCAACACTTAGTGTGGCCTAGGCCAGAAATATATATAGCAACCCTCGTAGAAATAGTTTTTGCAACCCAATATATAAAGAAATGTTAGACGTTAAAAAGAAAGGAAAAGAGGTTAGACGTTTAAACGGGCCTATGCTATTCAATGGAAAGACGGGAATAAATAATAAAAAGGAAGATTAAGGGGCGTATTTGAATACAAATGCTTATCTGAAACAAAATTATTCTAAACTTAATTGTATAGATGTACTTTATTAAATTTTTTGTGCCAAAATTATAATTTTTAAATTGTTAGATTGCGGTATTCATAAACTTGTATCCATCGCCGTTAACGTTATTTTTTAAACTGCGGTAAATTATTTTAATTTTTTTTTTTGCAAATTTTGAGCGGATCTTTGAAATGCCGACTTCAAGAATACCACAATTATTTTTCTAAAAAATTAATTATTTCAAAGATGGCGCTGGTCGTTGGAATATCCAACTTGGAAATACATATAAATGCTATAGGAATTTTGATAAAAAAAACACCTTTATTTTTCAACAATGTTCTAAGCTTGATACTCCGTTCCAAGTGATATAGAATAGCTTCGATAACCTCTTGTTTTGGTGATATTTTTATGTTTGGAAGTAGAAAATAAACCTGATATTTTTTAAATTTTATTAATAGAGTGCAGCTTTATATCCTTTAATTAAGTCAATGCTCCCATCCTGGATAGAGCAACTTCCATGACGAAAGTTTTTGAAATGGATTACCTGTTTCTTTCTCAACTAAGACCTTTTCAATGAAATTGTTCTATCACACTGCGGGCATAGGTTAGAAAACAATACTTTGGAAAAGTAAAATTTCACACAAGGGTTAAAGGATTTTTAGACCTCTAGCCAAAATAGGTGTTGTGTAGCACAGCTCCAAAGTTGGCAACCACGGTTGTGAACAAAATAAGAATGCTTCGTAAAACCATCGCCCCTTTCATTAAAAAATATTTTCCGCATTTTCATAAAAGCTATATACAAGAAAATTTATAAAGAAAATTTGAAATTTCAACATTCCGTACAATTTTATGAAAAGAGCGCTTGAACTGTTAGTTCGCAAAGCTCCAAGTTTTAAAGTATCTATAAAATGTTTTTACTCACAGATATGTCTATCAATATCCCAGAATGCCTTAAATGGCCCGTAAGCAAACTGAAGGTATGGCGGAAATTTTTTTCTCGAAAAATCGTTTTTTTAGTATATTCCTCACCCTTTCTATAGCAATTGTGGAGGTTTTGTAGCAGGTAAAGCAATAATTTATGACAGCCTATGACTGAGAAATTTTGGAAAATACTGACGTATTTGCAAAATATTTATTTTCCAACCACTGTGCGACGGTGAACAATTTTTCCAGCCTTTCATTTTTACTTAGGTTCTCTTTCTGACATGATATTATATTTGATATACGTCATTAGTTTGTTTTAATTAAAATTTTATGTGTTTAATTTTGATATTTAATTTAATTATTTATTTGGTATGTATGTAGATGTTGCAAACATCGTGAAGTATTTACAATATTTGTATTTTTCTGCAAAACGGCTGTGTTTTGCAAACAAAACTACATGTTTGCTAAAAACAAATAAAACATTATCAAGAGAAACATTTAATTGCCTTAAATACAAATAAAAATGTCAAAATTGCAGGATACATAAAGTTAAAACTGAAGCAGATAAATATAGGGGCAGCCGGACGTGATGGGCAGCGTGCGCAACTGTCACACAAGTAATAAGGGTTCAAAGCCGGGTAGGCCCATTTTGCATTTATTCTGAAGCGTGCTTCGATATCACATTAATTCTGGCGAGTTTTGATTAAACAGATTAAAAACTTTTTATATAAAATACATTAGCCATTCTAAGTCGGCATTAAACAGTAAGTCCCGGTCAGTGGGCGTAAGAAGAATCTTGATTTGTGCACGATGGCTCAGCTGTTCTTCGAATATACCTTCGTAGATGTGCCTTGAGTAGAGAGAAAACTACATGCAATTTGGTTTATTAAACAGCAGAGGGTCAATCTTTAAAAAGCGCTGGACTTCATGTCCTGGTCTCCACCAATGGCTTGAGGATAATCTTGACCTCAAATGCGGCAAGATAACGACCCAACTAAAAATGAAAAATTTAGCAGAACAACATTTTCTTTAAAAAAAATCCACAGCAAACAAGTTTCTTTTTAAACAGATTTTGCAGAATTTACAGGCATTGTTTCGAGGTCGTTCAATTTACGATGATATGGCAAACTAAACTGACAGATATGTCAACTTAAGGGTTTATATGTCTAAAACAAAAATATCCATTACTTTGTCTTAATAAAACAAACCCTTAAATTGTCGTAGGCCGTTGTATTGTGATAAAAGCATGCACGACTATCATGCCAGTAAACCCAGGTTCAACCCCGGATAAGAAAATCTAACAATTTTTCGGCGGCCGGTTTCGCCCTTGTAAATGTCGGGCTACGAGTAAGAAATTTATCTCTAAGCCATGTAAAAACTTCTCTATAAAATTCATTAGCCGTACGGAGTTAAACAGTAGGTCCCGGTCAAAGTGTAAAAGAATTGAATCGTACACAGCTCTCTAATTTGAGAGAAGCTCCCCCTTGTTCCTAAATGGGATTTCGTGGGTCTTAAGTAAATTGTTATTTTAAACTTATTGATAAAAATAAAAAAAAGAATGTTATCATCCTTACACAATTGATAAGATCAAGTGCTGACAATTGCCTTTTTCTGTGATTGTCTCTCGACCGTAGCTGAAGTAGATTAACGTTAATATTTATAACTTTAAGACCAGAACAAAGAAGGAAAATATTAGAAATAGACATGTTATCGCAACTTTGTGATAAGATAAAAACTTTGCAATCTTCACACTCACAACTCAAATGACAAAATTTCCCAAGATATTGATAATAATGTCTAGCGGGGTACATTTTTTTATACGACGACTAAGTATCTACATTATTGTGTTGAAATGTTATTGTGTATTCGACAATCTTATCGATGCCTTTTTATTGTGCTATCGCTTAAAAACTGACAGTGGTCAGTTTCATTGTTGATGGATGAATTCGATATTGTTAATATATATTGATTGAAACAAGTCCACATAATATCGATGCTATGTGTGATGTTGAAACGTAGAGACTTCCAATTGTTTACGTTTAAGATTGATTCTTTGGAACTTTATAATGCTCTCCCTTAACCTCCGGAAACATTTTGGCAAATTTGGTTAGAAAAGATAGTGCAATAATGTACCTAAGACGCATACAATTTATTGTGATTTACCTCGTCAGCGTTCTTATATAGCCATGGGTTTCGACTAAGGAGTCTTTCTCCTAGACTCGAAAGTGACAAATTACATTTGAGAGAGAAAAAATACGGCATTTTCTAAACATCAAGTAATGACAAAGCATCCAAAATCATCCAAATACTGATCTTAGTATTAGCTTAGTGGTTTGTATTAAGAAGTGTTTATCTAGCGGCCAAGTGGATATCCATATGTTTCGGGTCCTTACAATACTAGTGTTGTCAGATGCAAACTGGAACTCCCATTGGAAACTTTGACATTTTTTAGCACAACTTCACTCAGAACGTTTTGTCATTTGATGGCAAACTGTATTGTTGTTTACAGTGTGTTGAAAAAATCATCTCAGTCAAAAAATGGAATTATCCCGTGAACATTTTCGTGCGATGATTTTTTACGATTTTGCGGCTTGGGTTATCGAGACAAGAGTGTTTAAATAAACTTGTTTCGACTTTTGGCGAGGAAGCACCATCCAAATCCACTGGTAATCGCTGGTACCAAGAGTTCAGTCTCGGACACCGTTCGCTCTAGGATGAATTTCGTAAAGCACGTCCAACTTCGGTCACATTGCCATAAACCATCGATTCTGTGTGTGAACTGATTAAGCAATAGCGACATGTGACATACTGCGAGATTGAGGCATCCTTGGGCATCCTTGGTTCATTGAACAAAATTTGTTCTCGTTGGATCCCTCATAATTTGACGAATGCTCAAAAAAAGGATTGGTGCAAAGAGATGTTGAAAAGTATAACTGCGATAGCTCTAGGCAGTCACATGGTCAAAGGTGACGAATCATAGATCTATGCATACAAACCCGAAACAAAACAGCAATCGACCGTATGGGTCTTTCAAGACGAGCCAAATCCAACAAAAGTTGTTCGTGGAAGAAGTACACCGAAGCAAATGCTTGCGTTTTTTTCCGTATAACCGGCCATGTTGCCACAGTGCCTTTAGTGGAACGTAGGAGGTCAATTCTGAGTGGTACACAACTATCTGTTTGCCAACAGTGTTCGAAGAAATGAGAAATGATAATAAGAGAAAAAGGATCATTTTGCATTACGACAATGCGAGCTCTCAGCAATCAGCTGAAACGATGGGCTATTCGACCACTCAAGATGTCGAATTGATGGGCCATCCACCGTACAGCCCTGATTTGCCACCCAATGACTTCTTCTTATTCCCTAGCATTAAAAAAAACGTGTTTCTTCGCCCGAAGTTGCGGGTTAAAAAGTATTAAGAGCTCTTAATTAAGTGCCGGTTTTGTGTGGCAATCAAGATCTTATGATTTCGAGATTTACAAAATGCCACGCTCAATTCAAACAGATTCCAATGGAAAAGTACGTCTGATATCATTTGTTGCATTAATGTTAGCATATGCCACCTTGTGCCGCTGACACGTTTCTTTTCAAACCGCCTGACATTGAAATAGTTGCCCTTTTGTAGCTCAATTAAGTTTAATTGAATTGAATCTCTTTACAACAACGACATCTTCACATCTTGACGACCTCGAATGTACGAACAATCGTACCGTGGCAATTCCATGTCACAAGTGACCAAAATCATTTAATAAAATGTATGGATATAATAGCATTGCTCTTTTTTTTATCGAATTTTCTTTTCTTTGCAGGCGAGTGGATGAATATACCAGTCGGCATTCCGAATTGTCCTCGCGGCTTGGAATACCTTACGAGTATAGATCAACTTTTGGTTAAGCAGAAAGTTGAATTATTAGAAGCATTCACCGGTTTCGAAACCAACAACAAATACTCCATTAAAAATGCTCTCGGCCAAAAAGTTTACTATGCAATTGAGGACACCGATTGCTGCACACGCCAAATGTGCGGTTCCGCGCGTCCTTTCGATATGAAAATTTTTGATAACTTCCGCAACGAAGTCATTCACTTGTATCGTCCCTTGGCCTGTTCGGCATGTTGTTTTCCATGTTGCCTACAATCGATGGAAGTATCGGCTCCGCCGGGCAATCTCATCGGTTCCGTTGAACAGGAATGGACATTGTGTGCGCCAGCATTTCGCCTTAAGAATCATTTGGGTGACACTGTATTGCGTATCGAAGGCCCGCTCTGTACTTTTTCATTTTGTGGTAATGTTGAATTCAATGTAAGTCAAATGCTTTAATTTCCCATGCTCTTTAAACTAAATTAAATGACTAAACTATTAAATCTTTGCAGATTGTATCTTTGACCGGTGAAAATATTGGTAAGATTTCAAAGCAGTGGTCCGGCTTTACACGTGAAATTTTCACGGATGCCGATTTCTTTGGCATCACTTTCCCATTAGACTTGGATGTTCGTATGAAAGCTGTGCTAATGGGAGCATTATTCCTTATTGTAAGTATTTGTGAAACGAATTGTTTTATATCATCTAAATGTTCTACTAAAGGTTAATAGGCAGCCTATATAGCGGCAGCTTATCTAGTCAAAGCATTCTTTAAACATATATTCTTTCGAGAAACTATTTGTTTAAGGAAATACACAAACTAAACAAGTTTGTAACCGCATTTATAGTAGACTTTCATGCAATTATATCTTGCGTGTGAGCCCTCCAGTTGGTTTTTTTTGTACACGATCTTTCCAATGGGATCTCCTTTTACCTGCGCCTTTGAACTGGCCGTCTGAGCGCCTCAGAGGTGGAGCATCGTTATACATTCCCTCAACATGTTCCAGCATCCTTTTCAGTTTTATGAGCCCGACTAAGTCGATATCGGTATACAGCTGAGTGTTTATTCGCCTGCGATATTCACTAGTACAAAAATACTACCATTTATTTTATAAGAATCTCTCTCGAACACTTGGACGAGTCTTTATTTGATGGAAATTCAAATATCAAGAAAGTAATTGCAGTAATGTTCGATTTTTAGAGGTGTTGTTCTGGTCCAGCTCACGAATGCAAAATGCTGGAGCCAAAATGTTTTAGGTATCGCTTTAAAACTTCCGATTTTTATACTGTCCACCATATAAGTTTGCCATTCCGTTTTTATCATCTCGAAATACTAAATTGCGACATTATAAACTATATATGCATATTATATCGTCATAAAATTCTAAGACGATCTATCCATGTCCGTCTGTTGAAAGCCCGATTCAGCTCTAACAAAGAGGTGGAGTCTTCTAACTTATCATATATATGCCTTATGGTCGGCGATCGATTGGTATTGGTATTGAAAGAGGACCAAATCAGGCAAAAGTGAGATAAAATCCCTTTAAAGGGAATTCAAAAAGTCCTGACCAAATTTTTATTTTTGGACTTTTCCATTGTGTACCTTAATAATTAAATTGAAAGTCAATTTTGCTTTGCAGTCGAAGCCATGGACACATTAAAATGGGTGTTATCATTTGGCCCTAGGGCCCTAAAACTGTCCCCTAATGTATGGGTACTATTAGGTATCCAGAATCAGTGATATTTTCTCACAAAGCGGCCCTTTAAAAATGAAGATATAGGTATTGAAAATCCATAAAACATAGTCACGAATGCGTATATGCATTAATTCGTTGGTTTGACTAAATTTGAAGGGCTTGAGCCAAAGGTCTCTCGGCAGCGAAAAAAGCCTTACAAAATCGTCACCTTTAATAACGGTCATATAATTAGAAACAGTGGAGTTTCTTTATAAATCCTAACCCAAAACCCGTCCCTTAAAGTTCAGGGAAATATGGGTATTCCATAAATGTAATTAAATATGTAACTTTGTTTAAGATTTTGGTCGGGTACATAGGGACTAAGGGAATAAACTCCTTTTAGCCCATGAATATTCGTCACGAATCCGAACTCGTATTAAATTAATTCATCAAAATTTTAGGCATTAGGTGGAGATTACAGAGCGTAATAGTGAAATATCTTCAGTTATCTAAATATCCACTAACTTTTAAGAGTACGGCTCCAAAAATCGGCCCCTTAAACAATGAACATGTAGGTACTGAAAAACAATGACATTTCCTCACGAGTCTGAACATGACATTAATTTTACGATTGAGCTGAGTTTTGGGACATGCTCCATGGACCCACCACTAACAACTGTATCCCCCAATACTGCCAATGCCATACTGGAAGGGAATTCATGGTGGAAGCTGTAAAAGCTTCGGCCCGGCCGAAGTTACGCGTGGTCCAGTTGTTCATTTCTATGGTGGTTTATCTGCAATTTGATTTTATTGCAATCTAATGTCAGTATAAAAAATGTTTGCTTTGGTGGTCTTTTATAACCAACAACAAGGCTCGAAAGACACATTCAAATTTGAATATTTTCCTTACCGTTGCGGGATGCTGGGATTTGACATCCCATACGATTATCATGTGCAAGTATTGAAAGCTGCATGTTCAGATGCTTTATTAATATTAATTTAATTTATTGTTTTAAAAATAGAGTTACTGCAATGCAAAACCGGCACAACCCCTACCAACTCGTATTCGTCGGGGACTTCGTAAGACCGTCGACCATGTTGTAATGGTGTAAATTCTACAATACACAACGTCACATGTAACTTTATAAATGTTAACCCTTTTAAACTATGGTATAAATATTCAATATATGTAATCAATTTTAATTTTGGCAACAAAGTATCCACTGATCGTGATACTTCAGACGACAAATTGTATAGAAGTAAGGTGATTGCATAGATATGTTAATTTTTTCTTATACATGTAGTGTATTTCGTTCTTGTTGTTTGTTTTATATTTTTCACTCCATTCCAGGACATTTGTAATTTTTGAAATATCTTTGCTAACATTATTTATTTTCTTAAATCACTTATTTTCATAAAATCCAAAATACCTAGTACAAAGAACACAAAACAAATATTTTACAGATGTAAAGGAATTTGGAGTTAGTGTAAAGCATA
The DNA here is from genome assembly GCA_963513945.1 of Hydrotaea diabolus. Lineage (NCBI taxonomy): Eukaryota > Metazoa > Arthropoda > Insecta > Diptera > Muscidae > Hydrotaea > Hydrotaea diabolus. The sequence goes on from OY740719.1 coordinate 72,853,164, forward strand.
TATGCTCTTTATAAAGGCTGATCCATCTAGAGGTATTTTTTCAGAACAAAAAAAAATATAAAAGTTCAAATCAAGTGTGAAATCTTTATTGGTAATTTGAAGGGTCATTTTATGGCATTTATTTTTTTTAAATAATTTCCTTCAAATGTTCAAATCAAGTGTGGAGTCTTTATTGGTAATTTGAAAGGACTTTTTATGGCATTTATTTTTTTGAAAATAATTACCTTCAAATGTTGGCAACTGTATTATAGAAATGAGCGTTCGGGGAGAAACGGGAAGATTCCGCTGTTTTCGACCAAAATTTTGTTCAGTGATGAGGCCTATTTCTGGCTCAACGGCAAAGTCAGTAAACAAAATTGCCGCATTTAGGCTGAAGAGCAACAAGAAGAGGTTCAAGAGGTGCAATTATAACCAGAGAAAACCACGGTTTGGTACGGTTTATAAGCTGGTGGAATCATCGGTGCATATTTTTTTCAAGAATGTGATGGACGGAACGTAACCTTGAATGGTGCTCGCTATCGCGCCATGATATCGATCTTTATGCTACCTGTAACTGAAGCCCGTAATCTTGACGACATTTGGTTTCAACAGGACGGTGTCACTTGCCATAGAGCTGCTCAAACAATGGATCTATTGAAAGGTCATTTCGAAAAACAGCTAGTTTTACGTTTTGGACAGGTGAGTTGGCCACCTAGATCGAGTGATATCACAGTTTCAGACACATTTCTTTGGGGTTACGTAAAGTCCAAAGTCTATGCTGACGAACCAGCTACGATTCAGGTTTTGGAAGCCAACATTACGCGCGTCATTAAAGCCATACCAGTCGAAATTTTCAAACGAGTCATCCAGAATTGGACCCTCAGTATATAAACCCTGTGGCGTAGTTGCGGCCAACATTTGAAGGAAATCACATTCAAAAAATAAATGCCATAAAATGTCCTTTCAAATTACCAATAAAGATTCCACGCTTAATTTGAATTTTTATATTTTTTTTTGTTCTAAAAAAAATACCTCTAGACGGATCACCATATGTGACGCGCAAAATAGAAAGGGACCTAAGGGTAAAAACCAGTTTGTTCAGGAGAGCCATTTTAAAGATTTAAATACGTGTATCTTTGGTGTACCACCACTTTCATAAAACGCGCATATCTCTGGGAGGGAACACTTTTGGGGCATGGGATCGGTCTCATTCGATGCTCAAAAGTTTTCCACATCAAAACAAAGGAGTGAAAATTGATTTTTTTTACCCTTAGGTCCATTTCTCTATGCGCTGTCACATATATGTAACCCCTTTTTTTAATTAATTAAAATATTACAAAACAAACGATTTTTGACGGGTATATAAAACATATTTTCAGTAAATAAAAAGGTTTCAAGTTTTTATAATAACGATTTTAACTAATTGCTTTGGGGTATTTTTTCGATTCTTAAATAAAAATCACTTTGTTTATTAGTATTGCGGTTTAGATCAAAATGGGACATGACAACCAGTTTAATATGATTCTGTTCGCAGCCACTGTTTGAATAATCTTGTAAATTATTGTACGAGATTGACAGCTGACTACATCAGCAACAGGGGCGTGGTTGTTGTTAGAACAACAGACGAAGAATGTACACAAAAACATATTGTTGAGTTTACTCCCCCTGGCCGAAGAGTATTTGTTTCAGGTCAATCCGGCACGTAGAGCCCGCAGTAGCGGGATTGAGGGACATGGTAAAAAGGCCTTCTTGTCTGGCACATGCTCGATAAAATTGCTTACGAGCCTAAGCTGTCTTTTGACTTAAGTGACAGAATACATTGAGTGATAACGTCGCACAATTCCAATTCTTATTTCGCTCCAATCCCTTATTTCCTTCAAATTGAAAGATCTCCCTCTTCAAAAAATTGGAATCGATTCATTGCACAGAAAAAAAGAATTAACGTTTTTCTTGGTAGCCCCCGTTTGCTTTAGAATACAAAATACACTACTCATAGTTTCACTTCATCTTGTAGTTTTAATTTATTATAATGTCAACAAATATAAACATTTCCTTATCTATTAGTAAGTTTTAAAATACTCAATCAAATTTTTTAAATTAGGTTAATTTTGTTACCCAATTTCCATATATCTTGTAATAGCATTTCGAACCAAATTATGAAAACTTAAATTCGAATGCCGTTTATTTTTGTGTAGTTTCAATTTTAAATACATACATTTTCTCTGAATGCTAAAAATAATAAAAATCCCTTCACGCCTACATATCGCACTTGCACAACAAAAGGGAATAAATTTAAATTTTTCAGAAGTCACAATAATCAGTTTTTATAGACACTTGAAGCCTGCCTGTCTGTTTTCTGACGTAGGCGTAGGAACGCGATGGAAGATTGTTAACAAACAAAATTAAAATTTCAAGATTTTTAGTTCCCCCTTTGTTGAAGAAGCGCGATGTGTACTCAAAGAATGTCGAAGGTGTAGAGTTGGGGAATTTGTTTATCCAAAGGTTTTTTTGTTATTAGTTTGTTTAAGATCCATATAAAGATATCGGAAAAATACTTGGGTAAATAGGTCTAGAAAGGATATAATCCCCGCTGATAATTAAACTGGGCTTCTCGAATAAGCTGGGCGTCAATAAATTTTTATTTTTTCTTATTTATTTGTTTTCGCAACAGAGTTTGAAGCCTATGTTTTCGGTTAACTCAAAGACAATTTCTCGGCAAATAAAGTAGTGGATCATAAAACTCTTAACGCCGTATTTAATTTAATTACAATTTTGTATTCGTAACACGGCAATTTTAAAATTTCATGACATTCCAGCACATGCAACCCTTTCTTTTAACGTGAGTAAACTCATGACCACTCTAGCACAATAAGTTCTAAAGCTACTTTAGATAAAAATCTTCACCATTCAAAGCCCGCTTAAAACTGAAGGTCTAGTCTGTATTTTTTTTAATAAATTATAATTTTTTATCAGTAAGTTCAAGTTAGAGTTTCTATTTTAAACAGATATTAAACACATTTCAAAGAGAGAATTTACAATTTGTAAATGTTAAATAATATCTTGCAAGTGTCACCCGTTGAATCGGTGAAATTTTCAATGGCGTAATGGAGGCTCTATCTGGGGAACTTCACGCCGCAAGTTGCCCTTCAAGTTGTTTTTCTGTTTTATTTGAATAGTCAAAAGTCGTTAAATCTATTGATATTGACCTCAAATTGCTTGAGAATTCAAAAAAAGTTTTTTAATAAATTTATTAATAAAATGCTGACGTTACTGATGGTTGTTTGGCTTTAATTCTCCCGAAGATAACGTTTCTTCTTAAGGGACTTAAAGTATCTTGGTAAACGTACATTTTTTTGAAGCCAAAATGGCCTGGGTGTTGAACCTAAAAACTGCATTCTAAGGTCTCAAAGCACGTTAACTAATAGATATACAAGGGTTGCTATTTATATTTCGGGTCCACAATAATTTCTCATTGGAAATGGTTTTATTGTTTTTCAAAATATATCAATACACTTTTGCATGCGCTCAAACCAATTTTCCAAGCATTTTTTCCACTCCGATCGAGACACCTCAAAAACATGATTTTTGAACGCTTCAACAGCTGCTTCGGGCGATGGAAAACGTTGACCACGCATTTTTGCTAGATGCTAGGGAATAAGAAAAAGTCATTGGGTGCCAAATCAGGGCTGTAGGGTGGATGGCCCATCAATTCGACATCTTCAGTGGTCAAATAGCTCATCGTTTCGGTTGATGTGTGAGAGCTAGCATTGTCGTGATGCAAAATGATCCGTCTTCTTTTATTAGCTTTCCTCTTTTTTCGAACACTGTTGGCAAACAGATGATTGTATACCACTTAAAAATGAACCGCCCTCGTCCTACGTTCCACTAAAGGCACTGTTGCAACATGGCCGGTTATACCGAAAAAACGCAACCGTTTGCTTCGATGTACTTGTTCCACGCACAACTTTTGTTGGATTTTGCTCGTCGTTGGTACGGTCGATTGCTGTTTTGTCTCGGGTTTATATGCATAAATTCATGATTCGTCACCTGTGACAATGTTATACACTGCCTTTGAGCTGTCGCAGCTATACTTTTTCAACATCTCTTTGCATGCTTTTTTTAAGCATTCGTCAAATTACTTATACAATCTCCGGATCTAAATCCAATAGAAAATTTGTGGAAAATAGTAAAGGAAAAAGTTGGACCACAAAAATTGAGAAATAAGGATGAATTATGGACAAAAATTAAAATTGCATGGTATACGAGGGCGGTTCGGAAACTTCTTAGCCTAGCACAAAAAGCGCGGTATAAACAGAAAAAAGTTAAGTGTTTTGAAAACTTCCATCTCTGCTATGAACACATGTTAAATTTTGATCTGGCAACTCCTTCATATAGAAACAGGTGTTCACAAAAGACGCATCCGCGATTTTTTTACAATGTAAAAATTAGAAATGCGTGGTGCCATTAAATATTTACATAAAAAAGGTTTATCGGGACAAGAAATTCATAATGATATGGTGAATGTGTTAGGTGAAAGTGCTCCTTCATATGCAACAGTAAAAAATTGGGTTGCTGAATTTAAACGTGGTCGTACAAGCATTGAAGATGAACCACGTAGTGGACGTCCAAAAACAGCAACAACAACAGATCGTATTATCCCAAACAAAACGTGTCAGGATTTGGTGGAATCAATGCCACGGAGGTGCAAAGCTGTTATAAAAAATAAGGGTTATACCACGAAATAATAGCTCAAAAAACGAGTTCACTTATATGTAATTAATTTCAGTAAATTTTACTTATTTTTTCCTCGTTTTTTAAACACTGACCCTCTTTTTTGTCCCCTCGAATGGTCAATGCTTTTCGGTAGATTAGACAAATCTAAATTTTTAAATGGAAAAATCTCTCCGATATTCGGAGGGACTTTTCGAATCACCTTGTTTGTTGTTGTAACACAGCAGCCGGGTGACATCAGCATGGTTCGCTTTTAACAAATGAGAATAAATTCAGTGAGTTTAAAGTTTAGTTGTTCTTAAGTAAAAAGTGCGCACTCATATTTTTTTGTTTTCCCCAACGTACTACGCCAAACATCGGTATTATTTGGTACCTATGGTTTCGACTTCTCCGGCATATAGCACTTATTTAGTTATGGTAGATTCCCTCAGTATTTCCTCTATTTTATTTAACTTAACAGTATAGTATCTTTTTTTAACTAATACATTTTTGATATGTTTGTTTTTGTTTTTCTTTGTAGGATGCCATGTTCTTCGAAAAATCAGGTGATTTGGACTAGGAATGCTGCTATGAATGTGTACTTCTATTCCATGTTACTATCTCTCTATATGTGTCACTTGCAAATATTTATATGTGCCTATGAATTTTTATATACAAACTTGTTATAAACTTATTAGTTTATAAAGAGATACAAGCGGAGATACTTCGTCAATATTAGTTATAACAAAAAAAAACTGTAAAAATGTCCGTTCAATGTTTTAACAACATCAGATAACAACTTCAACTGCTGCTGTGTTTGATATGATTTATGTCAAATTTTCAATAATTTAATTAACACATTCAGCTATTATATATTGATAGTATATATTTCTATTGCAACATTGACTACTCAGGAATTTTTTTTAGAAAACTTCTTTTCTATTTTAATCGTAAACAAAAAAAAAATGAATTTCAAAGCTATAAATTTCTTTTTAATTAAATAGTTTCTTTTGTGTACTTTTCATTACTCTGATGCCTAATAATGGAATCTCACTCGATTCACTTAATAAATGTTGCGAAACTTTCCTTATGCTATACTTACTTATTCGCACATAATAAAAATCTTTTAGGTAAGGGACAATCTATTTTTGATACATGTATGTCCATGCATGGTTATGTTTGTTAATTTAATTTTGTATGAAAATTAGTTTTTATTATTTCACTTGGCTTTTGAACCAGTTAAAATTCTTTTCATCAACTAAAGTTTTTCCAATTTTTGATAAAGATTTTTTGCACATCGTGTATCGCTTGTATGCATTCTTTTCTTTAATTAAATACAACATCTTAAATTAAATAATACACTTCAAATTGAATACTTAAGGAACCAGCAAACTAAAACATTTTAATAATATTTCCCGGTTGATTTTAATGTAAAAATTAGTTGACCATCAGAGTAAGCAGTGAAAATATACAGGGTGATGCATTCACAACTGAAGAAATTTCACCAGCGTATCCGTTGGCTCATTTTATGAAAATATGTCCATCTACGACCATGCCCGAAAATACAAGGAGGCGAAATGGCAGCGGTTTGAAAATTTTCGGGTTGGTGGTCGGAGGATACAAATTTTCATAAAATGAGCCATGGATTACGCTGGTGAAATTTCTCCAGTCGTGAATGAATCACCCTGTGTAAGCGAAAAAATACTAAACGAATTGACAAATGATTAATTTAACAAATTGAACATGAATTATATCCGACTCGAGAACTCTTTCATATATATAACGTGATCCATCCATAGGTTTTTTTTTTTCAGAACAAAAAAAATATAAAAATTTAAATCAATGTGTGGAATCTTTATTGTTAATTTGAAAGGACATTTTATGGCATTTATTTTTTGAAAATAATGACCTTCAAATGTTGGCAACTGTATTATGAAAATGAGCTTTCGGTGAGAAACGGTTTTTCTGTTTTCGACCAAAATGTTGTTCAGTGATGAGGCCCATATAAGGCTCAACGGCAAAGTCAATAAACAAAATTGCCGCATTTGGGCTGAAGAGCAACAAGAAGAGGTTCAAAAGGTGTCATTATACCCAGAGAAAAACACGGTTTATAAGCTAGAGGAATCAACGGTGCATATTTTTTTCAAAAATGATGGCGGCCGGAACGTAAACGTGAATGGTGCTCGCTAAAGCGCCATGATATCGATCTTTATGCTACCTAAAAGCCCGTAATCTTGACGACATTTGGTTTCAACAGGACGGTCTCACTTGCCGTACAGCTGCTCAAACAATGGATCTATTGAGAGGTCATTTCGAGAAGCAGCTAATTTCACGTTTTGGACTGGTTAGTTGGCCGCCTAGATCGAGTGATATCACAGGTTTAGACATTTTTCTTTGGGGTTACGTAAAGTCCAAAGTCTATGCTGACAAACCAGCTACGATTCAGGTTTTGGAAGCCAACATTACGCGTGTCATTAAAGCCATACCAGTCGAAATTTTCAAACGAGTCATCCAGAATTGGACCCTCAGTATAGAAACCCTGTGGCGTAGTTGCGACCAACATTAAAAGGAAATAATATTCAAAGAAATAAATGTCATAAAATGTCCTTTAAATTACCAATAAAGATTCCACACTTGATTTGAACTTTTATATTTTTTTTGTTCTGAAAAAATACCTCTAGATGGACCACCGTGTACTTAATTTCGGAACACTCAGTACTTGTATAACCTGAGACATTCAGCCAACTCATGGCTATCGTACAAGAGAGAAATTTTAGTCAAATGTAAATTCCGTAATATGTTTAGGCTTTTTAAAAAAAAACAACTAATTTCTTAACAACGATTAAAAGCAGTCAGGCTTTTTCTGTTACAAATTGCGAGTGTTCCATTCTACTGTTCTACTCGTACTTACTTTGGCTGGCTCCTTCTACTAATCAACTGTAATAACTTCCGTGTAGCTTTTATTTGCCTACTAATTTTCTTTAAATAAATACTTTATGAATTGCATTATAAATTGTTTACGAAACAATATACGGGGTGGACCATTCAACAATTCAAAGTTCAACATTTCCAATAAAACCAGAAATTTGAATAAATGATCAGTACTCTTTTAAAGCCGACTCAAATTTCAAATGGCCCACCCTATGCACAGGCTTTTTTATATTTCTCAAATAATAACACATTTATATTTTAAATTATTTCAGGTTAAATTTATTTCAGCATCAAACTGGACGTTAGATTGTCATAAGCCATCAATTTTCATCGTCAACATATCATGCTTTAATGTTATAACATGCCATGTTCCAGTACATCATAATTTCTTACAATTTTATAATAAAAAACAAGTCAAACATAGTTTATTTTTGGTTTTATTTATTCGTTTTTTTATATCATTTTTATGACTTGAACAGTTTTTCTGCTTGTCGAGATCTTTTTGTTGTTTCTTTTTTTGAATCAACGTAAAAAATTGGTGAAATGTACTGCCTTGGTTGCCTGTTAGACTGTACAGCTGTTTGTAAACCCGCCAAGGTTTTTCTTCAGCAGTCTTTTAACAATTGGTTCTGTGCATCCATTAGAAATCAGTTTCGATAATGAAAAGTCCATTATGCTTTATTTTTTAAGAAGTTAACGTGTATACGAGGGTTGCTATATATACTTCTGGCCTAGGCAACACTAAGTGTTGCCCGGCGCCATCTGACATGTTTTAGCATAAACGTACTCAAAGCGTTTTGACGTACGACTCTCATTTGTGTTGTTTACAGTGACTTGAAAAAATGAATTTGGAAAAAAAAAAATGGAATTAACTCGTGAACATTTTCGTGCGATAATTTTTCACAACTTTCGACGTGGATTATCACGACAAGAGTACATCGATGAACTTAAATCTTTGTATGGCGATGAAGCATCATACGGACCACCACTGTGAAAAACTGGTTAAATGAATTCAATCGTGGTCGACGCTCGCTTTAGGACGAAGGTCGTCCAAAAACTGCCGTTGTGTCAGAGAAAATTGATGCCGTGCGTGAACTGATAATGCAAGATCATCATGTGACATTCCGTAAGATAGAGGCATACTTGGGCTTTTTATCCACGTGCATACATTCGATATGCTGGTGGATACCTGACCGAAAAAAAGGTTTGTTCTCGTTGGATCCCGCACAATTTGACAATCGCTCAAAAAAAAGGCTCGTGTCGATTGGTGCAAAGAAATTTTGAAAAAATACGATCGCGGTGCTTCAAACGACGTTTATAAGATCGTCACAGGTGACGAATCATGGATCTATGCGTATGAGCCTGAAACAAAACAGCAATCGACCGTGTGGGTCTTCGAAGACGAGCCAAATCCAACGAAAGTTGTTCGTGGAAGAAGCACTTCGAAGCAATTGGTCGCCTGTTTCTTCGGCCAAAATGGTCATGTGGCGACTGTTCCGCTTGAGCAACGTAGGACGGTCAATTCTGAGTGGTACACCACAATTTGTTTGCCTGAAGTCTTCGGAGAAATTCGAAAAACGAACTAGAGAAGACGAATCATTGTGCACCGTGACAATGCGAGCTCTCACACATCGGCTCAAACCAGCACCTTTTTGATCGGTCAAAACATCGAATTGATGGGTCATCCGCCGAACAGCCCTGACTTGGCACCCAATGACTTCTTTTTATTCCCTCACATCAAGAAAAAAATTTGGCGGAAGTAAGTTTTCTGGACCAAGGACGGACGCTATTAAAATTGTAGAAAATCGGTTCTAATTTAGATGTAGCTCCAGCACCTACATATATGTTTATCCGACTTTATGTCTTTATCACATCCAATCTTGATGAAATTCGGCACACGTGAGTATTTTGCACCAAGGAGAGACGTTATTGAAATCGAATAAAATCGGTTCAGACTTAGATATAGCTCCTACATTATGTTCATTCGATTTTTCTGTTTTTAGCTCTAGAAAACACGTCTTACATCCAATCATAATGAAATTTGGCACAAGTAAGTTTTTTAGGCCACGTTCTTGCAATTGAAGAGAATCTGTTCAGAGTAAGATATAGCTCCCACACAAAGGGTTCTAAAAGTCGATTATCGATTAGTCGACTAATCGACTTTTTGTTGCAAAAATTGAAAAGGTAGTGATAGACTTTCGAACAATCGAGCATTTGCTACCGGCTGAACAAAAATGTTTACCCAGCACCACACGTGGAACAGGGTATTATAAGTTAGTTTCATGGCAAATATTTGAGCTAGACCCACCTTTAAGTTTACTAATCGATTAAGAAGCAAAATCCAGTTCGTCTGCCTGTCTTGTCTGACCGTCCGTCGTAGTTTTTTTTTTGAACCAAGGACGAACTCTTTGGAATTTAACGAAATTAAGTTCCGATTTAGATGTCTCACACATCTGTTCAGCTGGTTCTATGTTTTAAGCTCTAGAAGCCACCCAATTCATCCGATCCTGATAATATTGGCACAATTTAGTTTTTGGACCAAGGATCTGATTAATTGAAATTGAAGGAAATTGGTTCAGACTTACATATTCGTCAATTCCATGTGAAACCGATCACTTTTTACAAGTTGGTCTTCGATTTTGACGAAATTTTGTACAGTACTTCAATTTGGTGTTCTAAAAAATAGTTTGGGTTTTTTTAAAAAAAAATAAGAATTCTGAAAATTACAGCAGTAGCAACACTTTCAATACGTTTTTAAAAAAACTCATAAATTTTGTAATAGTTAAGATATTTTAGATTTTTTAACTATCAGGATTAAATTGAGGTTTTTTTGAAACTTGGCTTAATTTGATGACAGAATATTCGGCCCATTCTAAGGTCAAATGCCTAAAAATTTTAAACATACAAAATAATAATGAAATTTTCTCACAAATCCAACTTTGGCATTGTTTTTAAAATCAGGGTAAATTAAGTATCCGTCCATGGACATTTTCATTTAGTTTTTCTGCACTTTTAAAATTTATAGTCGCTAAGTCCACATTTAGCTTTTTTTCTACATAATTTTCTTTATACTTGTACACTCCACCAAATGTGGATGGTACATTAAGTTTGTCATTTTGATTGCAAAACTACGAAGTATTGATCTGGGACCCTATGAAGTATAGATATTCCTGATCGTCGGTAAATTCTAAGACGATATAACGAAGTCAGCGTGTCTGTTGGAAGCACGGTAGCGGTTAACCTAGGATCCTAAAATTTTGCACGATAATGGCTTATGGTCATAAGCTGTTTGGGATTGTTAAAGGGCGAAATCGACTTAGGGGGAAATAAGTTTCCCTTCGAGGGACTGAAGGTACCTTGCTTTAAGCTATTTTTTTTTTAAATATTTGCCCCCTAGTGTCTTGCTCAGTACTGACTTCTACAGCCAAAATCTTCCAAACTGAACTGAACTTACTCTTGAGCCCCAGAGGATACAGCGGAGATGTTGCCTGCGACATAGTCAATCCGGGGTTATCTACTATAGCCCTGGCAAGTGTAATTGAGTATATGTTGTAAAGAATACCAGAGGTAGAGAGGATCCCTGTACATGTGTGCATCTAAGTATATATTTTTGTTGTCTGATGATGATTCCTAGGTTTTAATTTGTAACGATTGGAATGACTGTAGAATAACATGTGAAAAAGGTCATGCTACCGTAAATATTCCACTAAAAACAAAAAATGCAGTCTAGAAGGAGAAAGTTGGTTCTTGTTACAGTTTCGCTGATGACGAAAGCTCTTTTCTAAAGAATGGGGAGCATAAGTTATTTGCGTGTCAAATTGGAAGTTGGAAACGGAGAAATTGTGCCTCCTTAGTTGGACGCGATCACAGATCAATGGGTTGTAGGGTGGTGGAATAAGACGGACAGTTTAATAAGTGCGGAGTGTCATGTCCACGTTGAAGGAAGGAGGGTACCTGTTTAGAAGGTGCGGAACAATGCGTTCTCTATAGCAACTATGAATATTGCTTTATCCGGCTCTCAGTAGCGCCATATTTGTCTTGTGGGTTTGCATAGGAAATAGTCTCTTAGTTTCCGAAATCGCAGGGGATGTTGGTCTAGAACAGGGTATTTTTTAAAAGCTTGAGAGCTTAAAGTGATTATACAAGAAATATTGATGGAATAGCCGTCTGAGGCTTTGGAGACCGGCAATTGATGCACAGTTTTCAGGGCATTCGATATGAACAATCGTAGCTACGTAAGGAAGCTGTAGTCCTTACGTATGTGTCGAGTAGGTGGATCTGCCATCAGGATTGGATGTTTGAAATGACTTGGCGGGTGATATGGCAGCAGGAACTGCCTTGTCGGCAACGCATTATGTTGCCTCATTAAGCGCATCCTGGTCTCCTCATAGAGATGAACCACGCTCGACATATGGACTCAACCGGTAGCAATGCGAAATGCATTATTTTGAGTCGTTTGCAAATTTCTTTAGTAAGTGTCGCTAAGGAATGAGGTTCATAGTGACCCATGGGTTTGTATGTCGCTACTAATGTAGACCCCAGGAGATACCAACAAAAGCTTCTTGGACTATATATTTCGCTTTCACGTTCTGTGACGAAAAGAGACGTAGAGAAGGTTTGGATTGTGTAGCGTGGGGATACGTCTGCCTTTGAAACGGTATTGAGATCCATAATTACTTCTCGAGTCCAGAAAGTAAAGAGGGACACAGTAGACTTTGTGGTGCATTTCTCAAGACTACGCTCCCGAAAGAAGTTAACGCCGAAAGATCAGGAAGTAAGAAGTCTTTAAAGATATTACTTGCAAAGCCGTTGTTGTGCTATGTGCTTCCCTGAAGCTGTATTCGTGGGTAGCAAGCTGGAAATGATATTTCAGGGATGGAAGCAATACGGATAGTTTGAGAAGGTTGGTTGTGGTCATTTGCTGAAGCGCAACATAGTGGAACGGTGATAGCCCTTGGTCGAATAATTGGCTGTCGGTTGTGGTTATTAGCTTTGGTTTGTGTGGCGCACACTTAGAACAGTATCAAATCTGATTGTTCTACATTGAAGCTTTGGTCACGGCAGCAGTAGACAGTGTAGTAATAAAACAAACTAGGTCCTATTAGCTTAAAAACACAACATACCAACTATGTTTAGTAAGCAATTAATAAAAGTTTAACCTGCGCAGATGTATTTTACAACTCGAGTTTTTATTCTATGTAAATATTGGCAAATCCAAAAGAAATGTCATTACATTACGTATGCATAAATGAGTTGTATACTAAAGTTTAGAACTTTATATTTCGCGTAGGTTGGCAAAAATACAAAAAAAAATAGAATTATATGCTGCTTTACATAAAGTCAAAGTTACTATCGTCAAATGGTCTATTGGGACCGCCGGGACCGCCAGTCATTTGGTTTGGATTCGGCATACCACCACCCATTCCAGGCACACCGCCAGGACCGCCGCCACCACCACCCATTTGAGGTCGAAATTGCTGGCCGGGTGTAGATTGTTGCTGTAGTAAATGCCGCAAGCCGGGATTGTTGTTATTCATCATGGGTCGCACCACCATTCGTTGTTGCATTTGTTGTTGAGGAGGCATTTGTTGTTGCTGTGGGTTATTGGGACCAGCCAGCATACGTTGATGTTGCATCATAGACATCTGTTGTTGCATGGGATTGTTGATTTGATCAGGACCGCCGGTCATGGGAATCATTTGTTGATTCATCGGGCCGCCGGCCATTTGCATGTTCATCTGTTGTTGCGGATTGTATTGGTTGAACTGGTGTTGTTGTTGCTGCTGCTGTTGTTGGTTGGGATCTTGTTGCTGCTGAGGATTCATGTTATTTGATGACAGCGCATTCGATATTTGCCCACCCATTGGATTTTGCATTTGTTGTTGCTGCTGCTGCTGCTGTTGTTGTTGTTGTTGCTGCTGCTGCTGTTGTTGCTGCTGCTGTTGTTGTTGCTGCATGTTGTTGGGAGGCCCACCGGCAGCAGTCTGTTGCATACCCATTGACTGCTTCTGCTGTATGACTTTACGCAAACGCTCCACAAAAATTGACTGATTGTTGGGTATGAAACCCAGGAATGCATTCTTTTCGGCCGTATACAAAAGTATCAACACTTTTATATCGCACGGAGGCGTATTGGCAGGTGTGGTGAAATGAACACAACCAGCAAAAACGGTGGTCATGTTTTTAGCCAACGCATCTAAAGCTTCACACGGCTGTGGTTTGAACACCACCATCTTGGAGTCTTTGAGAAATTGTCCCCCAATGTTGCCGACCAAATGTTTCGGCATCAATTGCATGAGCAACTTCGACGGCCAATTGACCGCCTTGATTTCTGGTTCACCGTCTTTGATGTTGACCGTGACAGTACACTGTAGGGTGCGCGTTATTTTTTGTTGATCGGGCTTACTTTTCTCCACCCATTCCAGAGTGCCCGACCAGATTTTGTCTCTCATCACTGCTTGATCGGAAGATGTACTTGGATTTTGTTGGTTTGTCATGGATGTGTTCGGTTGCTGAGGGTTAGCAACGGGGACTTGCTGCGAATTTGGTCCAGGACCGGGTACTGACATATTGGGATTCATTACGTTTTGTTGTTGTTGCTGTTGTTGTTGTTGCTGCTGCTGGAGTTGCTGTTGCATTTGTTGCTGTTGTTGTTGACTCAACATTTGCATACGTATTTGCTGTTGTTGCTGCTGCATCATTGGATTGACATTCTGATTGGGTGGCGCACTGAGTTGTGATATCAACGCAGAGTTGGGATTTTGACCCGGCATCCCTTGATTAACGGATCCCATTGGTCCTCCCATGGGTCCGCCAGGAACATTCGGCCCACCCATGAACGGTGGTCGAGGCTGTTGCTGCTGTTGCTGATTGGGATTGAAGACCCACCTATTGCCTTGTCCTTGGAAGTTTGGTTGATTGGCGAATTGTTGTTGTTGCTGCTGCTGTTGTTGTTGTTGCTGTTGCAACATTTGTTGATTTAGCGAGTTACTCGGTTGTTGATTAGGATTCAGATTCATGCCGGTCATCTGAGCCACCTGTTGCTGCTGCATGTTCTGCTGCTGCTGTTGTTGCTGCTGCTGCTGCTGTGTCGGTGCATGCGTGTTATCCATTGGCATACCGGTGTTTTGTTGTTGCTGAACATTACCCTGTGCCTGTTGCTGTTGTGGTTGGTTAGACAAGCCCACCTGATTCGATTGATTCGCCATGACATTCACCGCACTGTTCGGACTCTGCGGTCTTTCCTTGAGGTGATAACCTTTCAGCAATACCAAGTGTCGTATATTCTTGGCGTAATTTTTGGCAGCCAAAGGTTGGTCACCGTCGGCTTTCATAAAAATTTTAAACAGCACGGGAATTTTGCGTGGTGCTATAATGGAAAGATTTATTTTTCTATCGTTGAATAATCCGGCCAGTTGTTCCACTAAAAGAAAGAGAATAGAAATATGTCGAGGTGAGAAATGGAATACAATAAAATAAACAGGTAAAAGAATTGTTAGACCGAATCTAATACATATACCCTACCCTTGCTAATATATTCATTTTAAATGCATTTTTTATTCCGCATGTGACAGCATTTAATTTTGAAGGATGTGCTTGTAAACGAAACGGTGCAAAATGCCAAAATGAATTGGGTCATTTCCTTTACCCGGAAAACACCCACAGGTCGGTCCTTATGGGCCATGCATTATGGTGCATTTGAAATTGCGTGAATTGATCAGACGCAAATGCGCTAGGTCATCAGATCTCTTCAAATACAATTTGTACCCGTTAGAAGAAAACATGGTTTTTCAATAGTATTACAAAACACGAGCAAAAACGAGAGTATTGCGTCGTATCCGAGTCGAAGAGGCACCCCAAAAGTTACCGTTGGCGAAGTTGCGCATGTCATCTGCAGCGCAAAACCATCAAAGGCGCTGGGTCCGGACGGAATCCCAATGCTGATGTTCGCAAGCATCACAGCACAACAACTGCTTTACACGCCATCACCACACGTATAAGGCGCGGCCTTAACCAGAACAAGCCCAACGATAGGACACTCCTTGTGGCTCTTAATCTTAGATATACCGTCGACACGGTCAATCATACCACTCTATTCGAGTAAATTGCAGAAACGACGCTTCCGTCCAGTTTGAAACGTTGGGTCGTAAACTATATGTGTGGGCGCCAGTCATATGTAGAATTTCGAGACAGAAGTCGAAGCCCCGTAGAGTTAAACAAGGAGTGGAGTAATGTCTCCGGCTCTGTTTAACCTCTATCTCTCTAAAATTCCTGCAAAACCAGACAGCGTTGTAATTATGTCGTTCGCAGATGATTGCACAATTCTGGCGTCAGGACCTTAAATGGATGACATATGTGGGAAAATCAACTGTTACCTCACTGCCTTAGCACGCCTTTTCACAGCGAGGAATATGAAAATATCCGCCGCCAAATCATCAGCCACACTGTTTACTGCATGGACCGCAGAGGTGCGGTTGTCACTTAATGTAAAAGTCGATGACGTCAATATCCCGACTACCAACTACCCCAAAAACCTTAGGGTAACATTGGACAGCTCATTTCGATACTCTGCACATGCTACAGCTATCTGCGATAAGCTCAAAAGTTGGAACAAGGTCCACAAGTCACTTGCCGGCAGTACTTGGGGAGCCGACAAAGAAACTTTGTTGACCTCTTTCAAAGCGATGGATCAGTCTGTAGCGAACTACGCAGCGCCGGTGTGGTCGGCGAACTAGTGTACGGCGCAGCACATCAACAGGGTGTCTTCTCATGTCTTCTGAGTACCATCTACATAAGAAGACGAAGGCCCTTATAGTGCGCAGACATAATTTCCTGCTGTCTAAGTAATACCAGTTAGGATGTTTTCGCAGGGTGTCACCATCTCTTGGACATGATGCCCCCAGTCCAGCGCTACAGGAAAGAAACTTTAAATCATCGAAACTATCAGGCAGGTCTGAACAACATTCACGCTGATGAAGTCGCAGCAACAGTATCCAGCTACAGTGTGAATGTAGTGCTTGGGAAGCATCGCCCGGTGATTTCACCTGGCAGACACGCGTGGTTCTGGCGCAGCTGAGATCTGGATGGTGCAGCAGTCTCAATTCCTTTTGGGCACAATTTGATGCTAAGGTTACGTACATCTGTTCCACCTGCTATCAGGGACCACATGAGGTGCTGCACCTCTTCAATTGTCCGACCAAGCCCATTCAGCTGACACCCAGGTCTCTGTGGACGCATCCATTTCAAATGGTTCGTTTTCTCCCATGGATATCGAAGCAGATCCCCGATAGACGAACAGGACTTCAAAATTAAATATATTGTTGTTACGACAACAACAAAACACTAGGATGGTCTGTAGATTCTTTTGAGAAATTACTTATATTTCCGCTTCTGTGTGGTGCTTATCTTTGTCTTAAAATGGATCTGTGTAAAGTAGACTTTGCCTAAACATAAAGACACTTTTCTAATCCTAATTATTTGCTCTTTTTCGTTTTGGGTCCTTTTTTTGGAAGAAAGTTCCCATCGCCTTTAACACCCGCCCCTGCCGACTGGAGGTACCACGACGAAGGGACAACGTACACACAATGGACCGACCCATAATAGAGATATGACAAGAAGCGACATATATGTACATATATGTGCAGATAATTATCAACAGCCAATCGGTACAAAAATTATAAAAATCACTAGAAAGTATACACAAACTTAAATATAGGGTGATCCATCTAGAGGTATTTTTTCCGAAAAAAAAATAAAAATTCAAATCAAGTGTGGAATATTTATTGGTAATTTGAAAGGACATTTTATGGCATTTATTATTTGAAAATAATTACCTTTAAATGTTGGCAACTGTATTATGGAAATGAGCGTTCGGTAAGAAACGGGAAGATCCGCTGTTTTCCAGCAAAGTTTTGTTCAGTGATGAGGACCATTTCTGGCTCAAAGGCAAAGTCAATAAACAAAATTGCCGCATTTGGGCTAAAGAGCAACCATAAGAGGTTCAAGAGGTGTCATTATACCCAGATAAAACCACGGTTTGGTGCGGTTTATGGGCTGGTGGAATAATCGTTTATGGGCTGGTGGAATAATAATTACGGGCTACAATCCTGAAATTGTAGCCCGTAATCATTGAAACATTTGCATTTAACAGGACGGCTCCACTTGACATACAGCTGCTCAAGCAATTGATCTATTAAGAGGCCATTATGAAGAGCAGCCAATTTCACGTTTGGACCGGAGAGTTGGCCGTCTAGATCGTGTAATATCACAGTTATAGACTTTTGATGATGCTCCCTTTATCATGTTTCTAGTAAAGAGGCGCTTGATGTTGTTACGGGGCTGCTATATATATATTTCTGGCCTAATAATGAAAATGCGAATATTTATCATCAAAAATGGTTTTATTGTTTTTTTAAAGTATTTTCCAGCATACGCTTACACCAGTTGTCGAAGCACTTTTGGGTTTTGAACGCTTTAAAAGCATCTTATAGCAACGAAAATTGTTGTGCGGGAATAAAAGAAGTCATTGGCTGCCAAGTCAGGGCTGTACGGCGGACGACCCATCAATTCGACATTTTGGCCGGGCAAAAAGGCGCTGGTTTGAGCCGATGTCATGGTGCACAATGATTCGTCTTTTTTTGTTCATTTCTCGGATTTCTCCGAAGACTTTAGGCAAACAAATTGTGGTGTACAACTTGACCGCCCTACGATTGATCAAGCGGAACAGTCGCCACATGACCAGTTTTGCCGAAGAAACAGGCGACCATTTGCTTCGAAGTTTTTCTTCCACGAACAACTTTCGTTGGATTTGGCTCCTCTTCGAAGACCCACACGGTCGATTGCTGTTTTGTTTCGAGCTCATACGCATAGATCCATGATTCGTCACCTGTGACGATCTTATAAACCTTTTTTGAAGCACCGCGATCGTATTTTTTCAAAATTTCTTTGCACAAATCGACAGGAGCCTTTTTTTGAGCTATTGTCAAATTGTGCGGAATCCAACGAGAACAACCCTTTTTTACGGCCAGGTGTTCATGCAATATCGAATGTATGCTGGTGGAAGAAATGCCCAAGGATGCCTCTATCTTACGGTATGTCATATGATCTTGCAGTATCAGTTCACGCACGGCATCAATGTTCTCTGGCACAACGGCCGTTTTTGGACGACATTCGTCGTTGGCCGGACAATTGAAGAGGTGCAGTACATCATATGGTCGCTGATGGCAGGCGGGACAGATGTCCGGAACGTTAGCATCAATTCGTGCCCAGTAAGAATTGAGGCGCCTGCACCATCCAGATCTCAGCTGCGCTAGAACCACGTGCGTCTGCCGAGGTAGTACCTTCTCCTCAGGTGAAATCTCCGGGGGGATGTTCCCCTAGTACTACATTCACACGGTATCTGGATACTGCTGCGACATCATCGGCGTGAATGTTGTTCAAACCTGCCAGTTAGTTTCGATGATCTAAAGGTTCTCTCTTATACCGCTGGACCTCTCTCTCTCTAGATCATGAAGATCGTACCTGATCTGCCTGGGTGGAGGCATCCTGTTCAAGAGATGGTGGTTAGGATGACTGCTGCGAAAACACCCTAGCAGGTATTGCTTAGACAACAGGAAATTTTGTCTGCGCACGGTAAGGACCTTCGTCTCCTCATGTAGATGGTCCTCAGAAGACACCATGTTGATGTTCTAAGGGCGGCATTCTGGCAAGTCTGAATTTTCTTCCACTGCGTCGTACTCACGTTCGCCGACCATACAGGTGCTGCGTAGTTTGCTACAGACCGACCTATTGCTTTGTAAGAGGTCAACAAGGTTTCTTTGTCCTCTCCCCAAGTACTGCCGGCAAGTGACTTGAGGACCTTGTTTCTACTTTTGAGTTTATCGCAGATAGCTGTAGCATGTGCAGATGATCTAAAAAGGCTGTCCAATGTGACCCCAAGGATTTTGGGGTAGTTGGTGGTCGGGATGTTGACGTCATCGACTTTCACATTGAGTGACAACCGCATCTTTGCGGTCCATGCAGTAAACAGTGTGGCTAATGATTTGGAGGCGGATATTTTCATATTCGTCGCAGTAAAGAAACGTGCTAAGTCAGTGAGGTAACAGTCGATTTTCTCGCAAATGTCATCCACTTTAGGTCCTGACGCCAGAATTGTGCAATCGTCAGCGTACGATACAATTTCAACGCCGTCTGGTAGTGCAGGAATTTTAGAGAGGTAGAGGTTAAACAGAGCCGGGGATAAAACTCCACCCTGGGGAACTCCTTGATTAACTCTACGGGGCTTCGACTTTCTGTCTCTAAATTCTACATATGACTGGCGCCCACACATATAGTTTACGACCCAACGTTTCGAACTGGGCGGAAGGGACGTTTCTTCAATGGCCTCGAACAGAGTGGTATGATTGACCGTGTCGAAGGTTTTTGTAAGGTCGAGCCACGAGGACCGTCCTGTCGTTAGGCTTGTTCTAGTTAAGGCCGCGACTTATACGTGTGGTGATGGCGTGTAAAGCAATTGTTGTGCTGTGCTGCTTGCAGAATCCATGCTGATGATCAGCACTAGGAAAGTGTTCGATCAGGCTGGGGAGGAGCAGTGCTTCAAGCGTCTTTGCTACTGGAGAAAGCAAGGAGATCGGCCTGTACGAATCTCCTTTACTTGCGTCTTTGCCTGGCTTCAGTAGCGGGAGCATTCTGCCCATTTTCCAGGCATCGGGAACTTCGTGAGTGGCTTGCGACAGATTGAGCACTTAAGTCATGAACTCTACTCCCGGGGTATCCAAGCGCTTTAACATCAGCATTGAGATTCCGTCCTAATTCCGTCTTAATTTGTCATTCTGTTTGCAACACCACAAGCGGATCCTACGTTGGTAGGATCCTGAAAGTCGTTTGGGATTGTAAATTGGCAAAATCGGAAAAGGGGGAAAAGTTTCTCTTTGATGGACTAAAGTACAAATTTAATTTTTTTGTTGACGGTCAATGGTTAAAATGGATTATCTTAATACCTCAAAAAAATTCTTTTGTTACGTCCATTTTTTGCCTTGGCTAAGTAAACCTATCTTGGCCTGAAAAAGAAAATAGTTTTATATCTTCTTCCAAGGGTTTTCAAATCTTACTTCACTTGTTGCAATCTGAAACTTTTAGACAAGCAAATGACAGATGGATTGGGACATGTACTAGACATTACGGATTACCAGGAAAATTGAACTAGGTACGATCTCAATCTTAGAAATCTTCAGTATTCACCTCTGGATTTATATATCTATATTATTAGTCTTGAACACGGGATACCGTTTGATAGTCAGTCATGCAATCAAACTGACATTATGAAGTCGATTGACCCAATGCCTGAAACGGTTTATATATAAGGATCATTCTTCTTTTCGGAACTCATGAGCAGAGTTAAGTTTTTTACGAGTCAATTTAATGGAATATTTTAATTTCGAAATAGGTTTCCCTACTACTTGATCAAATGTATAAATTCTACAGGTGGCCTTGAAAGATATAATTCCGCGTTGGTTGGTTGTTGGCAGCCACCTCTACCAGACCTTCTATATGGTCCTACCGGAGCGTCAGCTTCCCCTTATATAAGTAATGCAATGGATCTAGACGGCCATGAATGACAAAAACTTCTTTATAGAGACGCTATACAAAGCCATGACATCTTTGGAATAAGAAAAGTATGAGCATTGGCCATAATGTGACCTTTCTGCCATGTCCCCATCAGACAACCTTGCTTTTTTACATAAAAATACAAAATACGGATATGGCATTCTTCAATCGTACTCACCAGTTTTGCCTGAAAATTTCCAACAATCGATGACCGGCATTGAATATGGTGGACTATTACACATGAGAATGCAATGCTTTTGCGTATTCATATTAACTTCCATGCTGTGTCGTGCCCGATGCTCTTTCATGTCATCGAAACATAAATGGGCCGTTGCAAATCCTTCTGCCAAATTAGCACATGATTCCATGCCGCCTCCAACCAACGGCAATCTCTCGAACAAATCCAAGACTTTCTGAGGCGATGCAAACGGTCCAAACGTGGTGCATGCGGGCTCAAGCATGTTGGCCGTAGTACGATAAAGCACCACACAGTACTGGGTTGAATATCGTTCCGATATTAGGTATTCACGATCTTCAATTGGGCCGGAACTAAAGTATTCCAATGTGGGCACTAGGTAGTTGGTCTTCAATTCGTTTATGTAGGCGCCGTTTGCGGCAGAGCCCTCCACCAGAAACACCACATCTGACAATGTTTCCACGTCCATTTTAGTGCGTATTTTGTATATAAATCGACAATATTTTTCAACTTTTCATCTTTAAGGCAAACGTCTGTCTTCCTTCGCAATTAAGTGAACCACAAAAAAGTAAAGGCGTAAGAAAAGGTTCATAAATTATAAAGAAACTGCCAAGAGATGCACGAGTATATGGGTTACTTACTTTCAATTGCACACTGGTCTTGCCCTCAAATGTGAAAGGCCTCCAGATTTGCCTTCAGCTACAATTCGAAAGGGAGCCCCTATTGGATGCAGCCGTATGTATTTTCGTAGATGGCGATTCCTTTTGTGTCGTGGCAGATAAAGGTGCTAAAGTGCGAGACACCGGTACTTGTCCTTGTCACAAAAGTTGTCACTGCACCTTCAAGGGAGCTCAGATTGATACCGAATATAATATTGTTTTTTTTTAACAAATTGCAAATTGTTTGCCCGAAATAAGAGCGTGTTGAGGTGACAATTTTCTAGCAGGGAAAATGCAATAAAAAATTCTGCAAAATTGTGAATATTTTTACTGTTTACTTCTTCAAATCGTATGGAACGTATTTCATACGTATGGAACGTATGGAAAGAAACAAAAAATTTACGAAAGAAAGGTGAAAGCATGTACACCGAGGAGAATAGGAGGACAAGACAAAATACCGAACAAAACAAAACAAGGAATCAAAACAGAAGTTCAGATGAAATAAGGAATGAAAACAAAAAGAAACTCACCACATAACCTCAATTAGACAGTGCTGCCTACACTAAAACAAAAAAAAACACCAAATGGAGAAAAAGCATATGTTGTAAAATGCTCGAAATGGGGAAAACTACATACGTTTTCTTACATGTTCAAAGTTCCCTGTTCCTTTTGTAGATCCGTGTTTTAGCGGCAATTGGCAAACCTGAATCAATTTAAACTCAGATCTAGAGCGAAACTCTAGAACACAAAGTTTGAAGCGGCATCGGCCAAACCGCCGGTGACGCCGCCGACTAATAACTTTAGTACCAATGGCGCAAATACAAATACTCAAATTTTATTTTGAAAAAAATGAGCCAAGAAATTTTAAAATTAAATATTTGTCATGACCCAACGTAAAAGGTACTAAAAATCTAAAGTTTCATGAAAATAGTAAATTCAATGTTTTTAAACACCAAGAATACAGCAAGCTAGAGCCAAAATATTATTGGATTCGTTAAGAATAGTAGCTCGTTTCTATAAATCGTACCGATCGAAGTAACCGACTGAAATTACCGATTTGACGTCACTCTGACGTTATTCTCACCTTCACTGTTTCAGTAAAAAAAATTGCAGATTCCTATTCCATTCACTCGTTCTAAATCCGTAATATGACATTTGTTCCGATTCTACTTCAATAGGAATCGCTTAAAAAAGTGTTTCTGTAAGAAAAGTGACAACTTGAAATCGGTAACTTTCTCACTGACAATTATGAGAAAGCAAATACCCAAATATAACTTTTTAAACCAAATACAATTATATTGATGTTATTTTGAAAAATAAATATTTTTATTAAAAATATATATTTTAGTTGTGTTACCGCAGTTTAATTGTGTTTAAAAATAGGTAGCAAAACATAAACATTTAAGATGGCAGTGTGTTGAAATTTTCGACAATTTATGAACCGGTTTCAACGAAATTGGTATGGTAATGCAAAATAACCGAGTGCAAATGTTTGTTTACTTGCAATGTACATCACCAACTGTCAGCTTATTTAATTGCTCGTTTTTTTATTTGTTTGCTTATTTTAATCAAAATGAGTGAGAAGGTAAGTAATAGTTATGTCGTTTAAATTTATAAGTTATATTAAAATAGCAGTGTTTTAATACAAAATAAAAAACTCCTTGTCATCTGTTTCAATTCCTACCGTTTCATTCCGATTTGTGTATCTTACATCACAGATCAAATGTTTTCGGATTTCAACGTACAGAAATAGCAGTTATCACGAAATCGGAAACTTTCAATTCGGTAACTTACCGATTTATTTACAGAAACGAGCTACTGATTGGCTTTATGCACTATAAACCGAAAAAGAAAAAAGTTATCTAATTAATACTTAAGGCGAGTTATAACCGAGTTTCACAAAAGTTTTATTATTAATATATGTATACGGTTTTAGTTACTTAGCATTTTTCACTAAGACGTTCCATTCAAAAGAACTTCATTTCAAAATCGTTAAAATTACGATAAATCGTTAACATTGGCAACCCTGGAGAAGCAACAGATCACAATTCGACGCCGGTTCATAACTAATGGCGGCGTTACAAAAGAAAATATCTACCGTCGGTAAGAAACTTCGATTTGTACAAAGTATTATAGGCCCTTCAGACTTACACGGATTTTTGTTCTCGTTTTCCGATTTTACTATTTGTTTTTTCAGTTAGAATATAGTACAGGGAGTAAATAGAGTACTAGAACAAATTTAGTACATATCTTACAAATAAGC
The DNA here is from genome assembly GCA_963513945.1 of Hydrotaea diabolus. Lineage (NCBI taxonomy): Eukaryota > Metazoa > Arthropoda > Insecta > Diptera > Muscidae > Hydrotaea > Hydrotaea diabolus. The sequence continues at coordinate 72,877,507 of OY740719.1, forward strand.
AACTTTAAGTTTAAAATACTTATGACGTATTTCGTCTGACAATAAGAAATTTATAATATTTTCGTGAACAAATTTTGTTTGTCGACGTTGTGATTTTTAAATCCTCGTAGTCACCCCAAACGAAATTTTTACTTATGAGTTTTGCATTTATTTGTGCACAGAAAAATTGCAGTGTCATTTTTTATTTCAAGTTACATTAAATATTTAAAATGACTTGTGCAAACGTAACTTACTTTTTGACCAAACAATTATCTAACAATAATTTCCGTTTGCAGATGTCAAAAAAAGTATACACTGCTGGTTAAAACATCCCTGTAACAGTTGTAAATTTCGATACCGTAATTCATTTTCAAATGAATTATTTTAATCATATTAATTCAAATACTCTCGAAAACGTCTTTACATCTTTCGAATTGTTGTTTTTTGCAAAAGTCAAAAATTCATTGACTTAACAATTATAAGAACATTAATTATAAGAACATTCGTTGCAGATTGCGAAAAAGTCTACACTGCTAGTTATAAACATCGCTGTACCAGTTGCAAAAATTACTGAACGGATTTTACCAGATGTGTATGGTAAGCTTAAGCGAAAAATTGCTAAACGGAACTTACAAAATGGGCCGTAGCAATTTTTTTTTTATATTTTTCGCGTTACGCTCTGCACTTTTGTCCGATGTTTTTATATTTGTCACCATGTATTGTATTACAGTAGCCCACATGACCTTGTGGGCCCATGTTTAACAGCGCCAAATCTTAAAATAATAGCATATTCAGATTCAAGAGGAAATTCCGTTGTTTTTAAGTACACTTTAAGTTTCGTTAGTCTATAAAAACTCCCAAGCACACATTTTTATTTTTGAAATATCTTTGATGATATCTAACCCAAAATTATTAAATAAGGCGGAGTTATAAGGCTACCTTTGTGACGTATAATTAGATTCCTAGCCACGCCTTTTTGTCATCTTTCACACAAATTACCCCGTTTTAATGTACATTGGAACAACATATGTAAGTTATTTCCTAGTTTTTTATGTTGTATTTATGTTCATATTTTTATAACAGATTTATACAATCGTCCGAAAAGAGTGGATGACATGCCCAATTCTGAACCCTCCAATTTTAATTACCATTCCGCCCACTTTTGGTATTTGTTAATATAATTCATAAGATTCTGCTGAAAAAAGGTAATAAGGTGGATTTATGGAGCCTCTGCCACCCCCTTCTTGGGTATACACCTGTAAGTCGGATCAACCGAGTGAAGCTTTCATATGTGTTTTTAGTTATGCGTCAGTGAAAATCTCTTTATCCATTGTTGAGGGGGGCGATATTTGGGTCCTTAGGAGCCTGTGAAAACCTGTTTTTGAGTATCCTTGATCGAAATGACATATTTTTCGGCGCGCTTAATGCCTTGATACGCATTGATCAAAGTCTCAAATTAAGTCGAATAAATGTTTAACGAGTATTTGGAATCGTAGCGACATTTAATTGTTTTTCAATACCCATATGTCCATAGTTGTACGGGCAAAAAGTCCCATAAAGGATTAGGTCAATTTTAAAAAAGGGGTATATTTTCAGAACAAAAAAATGTAAAAATTCAAATCAAGTGTGGAATCTTTATTGGTAACTTGAAAGGACATTTTATGGCATTTCTTTTTTTTAAATAATTACCTTTAAATGTTGGCAACTGTATTATGGAAATGAGCATTCGGTGAGAAACAGGAAGATCCGCTGTTTCCGACCAAAATTTTGTTCAGTGATGAGGCCCATTTCTGGCCAACGGCAAAGTCAATAAACAAAATTGACGCATTTGGGCTGAAGAGCAACAAGAAGAGGTTCAAGAGGTGCCATTATACCCAGAGAAATTCACGGTTTGGTACAGTTAATAAGCCGGTGGTCATTTCGAAAAGCAGCTAATTTCACGTTTTAGATAGGTGAGTTGGCCGCCTAGATCGAGTGATATCACACCTTTGGACATTTTTCTTTGGGGTTACGTAAAGTCCAAAGAATATGCTGGCAAACCAGCTACGATTTTGGAAGCCAACATTACGTGTGCCATTAAAGCCATACCGTCGAAATGCTCGAACGAGTCATTCAAAATTGGACCCTCAGAATGGAAACCCTGAGGCGTAGTTGCGGCAAACATTTGAAGGAAATTATATTCAAAAAATAAATTCCACAAAATGTCCTTTCAAATTACCAATAAAGATTCCACACTTGATTTGAATTTTTATTTTTTTTTTGTTCTGAAAAAATACCTCTAGATGGATCACCCTATATATCTGGTTCGTTACAAGACTATCTATTTTCGTTTGGACCGAATCGAGCATTAAACAGACAGAAGGACTTGGCTACATGCGACAGCCAGTTCTATGGACCAGATTGACCCCAGCAATTCTTAGGCCAAGGGCTTTCACCCGGCACACAGTTGTCGCTAAAACAACATGGCTAGATCGTCTTAGAACTTTACGACGATCAAAAATATATATACTTTATATATACAGATATACATCCCGTATGTTACAAACGAAATGACAAACTTGTATATACCCTTCCTTATACATATGGTGGAGAGTATAAAAAATTCACCTTCAAATAAAAATCATAATATATACTCGTAAGTATATAGGATATGAAAGGACAAAGTCTAGGACCAGTAATAAATACAGAAGACGCAATTTTAAAATGCTTAGAAAAAATGTCTTAATAGAAAACTAACAATAGGTGGAAGTGCCATCCTAAGTAAGAAAATGAATTTACCTAGACCTTTTTATACATTTCAATTAAACTCTTGGACTAGAATTGGATAAAGGGTATACAAACATATATGTATACACTTTATAGAGTCCAAGACCACTGTTCACAGAATAATGGTTATGTTCGGACTCATTTTTAAAGAAATACGAACCGATAATTCCTGTTTGCAGTTTCGTAAATGTTATAGAAGTTCGAGAACCTCTTTGGTTTGCTTGAAATCTGAATTAAAATACGGCGACGTAACTCCAAGCACCAGTCAAAAACCAAATAAAAAAAGCGTCAGTACCCCAATTCAGGACAAACTTTGTGTGTTGGCTATTTACAACCGTACGAGTGAGTATACCGATTTGGTTCAACTTCCCCAGAGATGGGTTTTTCCGCTCGTAATGCTCCATGTGAAACTTAGTTGTAATCTGATGTAATAAGTGGCTTCTAAAGCTATACGGAAATATGGACCTATATGGTCCAGTTTCACCAGTGTTAATTATTGGTCACTTGTAACGTTCCATGCCAAATCTACCATCTTATTCATAATACCCTTCACAACACTTTGGTGTAGGGTTTAAAAACTCTTAATGCATCACACTGTATAACATCTTGTAAAAAGCATCAATTCAGTTGGAACTTAATACTGTTCCCTTATGTGGCACGGTTTGCAGCAAAAACACTTCGAATGTGTATTTTATTTTTAATCCCTTTAAAACTACCGTTAAATTATGTGTGTGTGCCATTAACGGTTATCCTGTCTTGTCATGTACTGTATTTAGCAATAACAAACATCGCACTCTGTTCTGAAAACTCATTCGTATTACACAGTCGAGAGAGATACACAGGGGAAATGACAGCAGAGCCAACTAGAAATGTGTACACGGTTTGCAATTTAGTCAGTCAGTCGTTCTTCCAAACTTGCTGGGTGATGTAAATTCTTCTTCAGTGTGTGTGTTGCTGCACAAACAAAAAAAAATCGAATATACTCATTTTCAAATTGTCGACATAACGCAAATAATTAATCATGATTACTTGCCACACAATTAGCAACAGATAAAAATAAAATAAATAATTTTAAAATAATTGTGTAACCCCACATGCACAGGAGCCAAATCGCAATTCGTGCGTGTCCGTGTGTACATAATTTCTTTGCTGTGTACTTTGTTCGAGTGCTGTGTCTGTGAGCGTGAAGATGCTGTGCACCAAAAACGTTTTTGCAACAATTATGTTTTGAAATGATAAAAAATAGAAAAAATATACATATCAGTGCACAAAACCCGAGCCTATTTATAGATAAAGAAATGAGTTATGCAAACTATTTCATAATTTTATATTAAAGAGCAACGAACGATACAAATAATCGTGTGAAATAGAAAAAATTCTGTATGTCCTTTATGGTCTTCTAAAAAAGAAAAAATGTGTATGTGTATACCTACCGGCATCTCGGTTACTAACCTCGATTTTGTTGCTGGTTTCATTTTACCGTTGTTGTTTGTTTACTTCGTTCGAAGCAGATGATCCAAGAGATGCCAAAGCCTATATTTGCGTTCAATCCCGTTACAGGCAGACGCGAATTTCTACGAACCGGCGGTACGATGAGTGTCAGCTGGACGAGTGGCAATGAAATAACAATGTCAAAGGGGGTGGTACAAGGATAAGAGAGAGAGAGAGAAAGAGCGCATTTGAAGGACATTGTCAGTTGATTTAATAGCACTTGTTGCTTACAAGAAAATTTAGTTAAGCAAACAACAGGAATGCAGTAGAAGTTGTTGGCATTTACTATTGTGACTGTTTCTGTATTGCATGTAGTTTTTGTTGTTAACTTTTCATACATCCGTTTTCGAGTCGAATACAAGAGTTCATTTGTACAGATATGAGAATTTGTGAACAAATTGTCTTCTTTGTACACCCACCGTTTTAAAATTCGTGTGTCTATTGAAATTACAATCTAGAAAAAATCCTAGAATCCTTAAGTTTGCAGAAGGATGACATGGCCACACGCTGTTTGGGAATGTAAATGGGCAAAATCGGCACTAGGAGAAGACTTTGGTCTTTAAGGGACAGACGGCAGCTCGGAAACAAGTAAACTCTATTTGAGTATTTTATCGTAGTACTCTCTTAACGAATCATACTTTTTTGCCGAAAAATTTTAAATGGATCCTGTTAGTAGGAACGCACTTTATATCTTAAATAAGGACATAGTTGCCGGGTGTTTTAATTCACTTGGCCTAACCAAGTCCCGTTTGAGCAAAACTGGCAAATTAAAGCAAATTTTGCTAGTCTAATTATGGTGCCTGTTATAGGTCCTGGGGTTATCCTTTCTGCCAAATTGTCAATATAATTTCAAACATGTAATGATGATATTATTTTTCGCTTAGAATACTTATACATATTCCCCTATTTAAAGATGGCGATGATGCCCTTGGGTTATCGGGCTCTAGGGTTACATAGTTGCAACAAGAAATCGACTTTTGACCTTTCGACTTTTTGAAGAATTTAACAAGTAAACTCTTCGACTTTTCTGAAATTATAAGTCCAGTCAAGTTTATGACTTTTTACATAAAAATAAAAAAAATAGTTTAACAGACTATTATATTAAAATTAATAGACTTTCAAGATAAAAAACACATGTTTAATGGGTCGGAGTAAAAAAATCAGATTACAATTTTTTTGTAAAGTTTAAATTCGAATCTATGTTGCTTAGTTCTGGCATGTGAAAACAGTCTTTCTGGCGGAAGTAGTAGCTGCTATAGGCACGATATTTTTGGCAACCATTAAAATAAAGGGGTAGTCTTTTTCGACTACCCGTCATACTAGAAACGGGTATAATTTTTAGAGTTTTGTATTGTAACTTCTTCAGGCACATCTAATCGTATTTTTATAACCTTTAAAACAACCTACATACACAAGTCGACTTTTTTTAAAATTAAAAGTACAGTCGTGTTTTGGACTTTTTACTTAAAAATAAAAAAAAAATATTTTGACAGACAATTATATAAGAACTAATACAATTTCAAGAGTAAAAAATAACCCTCAAAGGCTTGCTTCTTGACCAGCATATAATGTTTAATAGACTGAAGAAGAATGATTATATATAAATTTAATTGCAAAATTCGCCTTTGAATTTGAAGCTGGAGCATGTGAATACAGTCTTTCGTGCGAAAGTGGCTACGATAGGCAGAACTCTTTTCGGCAACCTCTAAAATTAAGAGGTATTTATTTTCCATTGTCCGTCATAATAGAAACGGATTTAGTTTTTGGAGTCAAGTACGTCTTATGCGATGCATTCATTTAAAATGAATCGAATCAATCATCGATATAGCAATATTTGCAAAACCTTTAAACCAACCCACGCCAAAAAGTCGAATATTTTCTAAGTAAAGCCAAATAAAAACGTCTCAATAAAATGCATTAGCCGTACGCATCGGCATTGAACAGTATCGTGCACAGCTTACTAATTTGAGAGAAGTTTCCCTTGTTACTTAATGGGATGTTGTGGGAACTAAGTAAAAAAGTAAGATATCTGAAGAGGTAATTTGTTAACGTACTGAACTGTGTCAAATTTTATCAATACTTAATATGGCTTTAGGAGCTTAAGACCTTAAAGCGGTTGAACATAGATATGTGTGGGAGCCCAAAATCTGAACTGATATTCTTAGTTATAATAACGTCTGCGTTTAGTAAAAAAAGTGTTTCTACTAAATTTCTGTAAGATCTGAAGTCGCAACTAGGTTGCATTTACTTGTAACCGATTAAGACGAAACGTTTGGAATTTTTAATAAATGTTATCACCAATAACAAACGGAAATAAAATATTAGCTCGCTCACATGACAACAGATCCGCCCGCATGCCGTGTCATCTGCAAATACAGTCATTAAATAAATATCGAACAAACTTAAAAGAATTTTCTATAAAACTAATTTTATGCCTGCCTACATACGTCTGTATAAATGCATATGTGAATGAATTATGGTTATGGTATTTGTCGAATCCAAACCAGAGCAATTGTGTTTCTATGGTAGCACTATATTATTTACACTTTTCCAAAATATACGGATATAACATATGAGACATTCCATGCTAGTGTAGAAATATATTAATGGTATTGAAGGGGGTGGGGGCTGGGGATGTTTTGTCTCGGCGTAAGATCCTGTACTAATGTGCTGGTAAGTTATTTAAAATATGTATTTTTATGACTTAGAGGAATTGCCCATATGTTTTTAGATATGTAGTATCATTGTGGGAAAATATGCAAGGCCTCATAAAAACCCTACTAGAAAACCTTCTCTTAAGATCCAATACTTATTTGTTAAAGCCCTGCAACGTTAAGTTTTTTTCTGCACTTCAGTTGATATTTCTCATTTTCAGACTAACTCAATTTGAACCATGTAAAGATACAGAAGCGAGCAACGCGTTAAAGTTATTCAGGCTGAAAATGAAAATCAATTTTCGAAGAAAATCATCTCATTGACGAGGCACATTTTCACCTCAGTGGATTCGAAAAAACAATGCACCCACAAAGAGTGAATGGTGCGGTTTATGGGCTGGCGGCATCATCGGGCCGTATTTTTTCCAAAACAAGGCCGGTCACACGCAGAGAAAAAATATGGTTACTATATGGTCACGGCAACTATAGTATGTTCTCTGCAATAAAAGTATGGTTGTCTCAACCTTGGTATTGTTTTTTGAATTTAATTTTGACAATAGTATGATTGCGGCAATATTAATATTGTTGAAATGTAACAAAAGCATTGTTGCCAAATTAAAAATGAAAACATGGTTGTAGCAACAATACAAATATGGTTGGTAGGACAAAAGTATTGTTTCATGGGTTTTTTGTTAACAATAACATGATTACGGCAATCATACAAGCAAAATCGTAATTTATTTTTAATTTGACAATGTTATTTTTACGAATCTTACGCAATAATAGTAGTTTCTATATATAAATTAAATTTTTTCAAAACAAACTACGGATTAGTATAACTGAAATATTTTTAATAAATAAATTGTTTCTACTGTTAAATAAATCACTCCCTTCATAAAGAGTTTTATGTATTTTTACATAACTTATTTAATAAAAATCTCTATTGTTGAATAACAACTTAACCCAATCTTTACAAAAAAATTTGGGGATCATAGCATGGTTGTGTGTAAGTCATACTATAGTTCTGAGGATCATACTATAGTTTTATGTGCAACATACTATGGTTGTGAGGATCATAATACGGTTATGGAAATCATAGTATGTTTGAGTGTGAATCATACTATGGTTGTGGGGATCCTAGTATGGTTGTGCGTGAATAATTCTATTGTTGTGAGGACAATAATATTGTTATGGGGAGCATAGTATGGTTGTGTGTGAACCACACTATTGTTGTGATGATCATTATATTGTTGTGCCACAACCATATAACCAACAATAGTATGATGCTCTTCGAATATTGTTAACCCAACCATACTTTTTTTCTGCGTGCAGGCAGTTACTGTCAATGGTGTTCGTAACTTTTTTTGGTCCGAACTGGAAGATATGCATGTGGACGATGTGTGTTTTCAACAGGACGGTGCACTTGCCACACAGCTAACGAAATAATGGCTCTTTTGCGCGACAAATCTACATCGGTCCTTACAATTTAACCACACTTTATATATAAAGGAGTCGAAATTGTTAAAATATTTTTGATTTAAAACAAAACATTTATTGAAGTTATTAAATCGTACAAATTTAGATATTATCCATTCAAAATAAGTCATCTTGACTGACAATTTGGACGTTCAAAGTTTTCGGAGTGATTTCTAAACAGACCTTCACAGCTCAGCTCTCAGACCGAAATAACATTTAAATATTATTGGCATAAAATTATGTCAAATTAATTGATAATAATAATAACATAAATATTTATCTTTGATTAATTTTAATGAAATATTCGCTTACTATTGAAAAATACACCGTTAGTATAGAATAATTTTGTTTTTGTTTTGAAAAGACAATTTCGTTAGACCATTAAATAGAATAGCGCGCAGCAGGCCTTGCTCTAACCCGGTTTTAATGTTAAATAAAGTAGACATGTTTTCTAAGACAGCAAACATACCTTAGCTCCCAAGGAAGCATGCCTTAGCTCCTAAAAGGCTTGCAGCGTCCTTTCTTTTCCCGCTGGAATAGAGCATGCTCGTATGTTTGTAGGTCTACGCTCCTACGTCGCATGGGTTACCCCTGTAAAAGTTGTTACCGGCCAGAAGGGAGTCTAATGTTTATGTTAACGGGAATGTGATATTCGGGAATCACTCGATGACACATAAACATGACACATTTTATGCTCCAGTTACGCTGAATGCTGTTATCAAAACTTAACATACATACGTTTGAGTAGACTTATATGTACATTGAATGTACATATGTATTTAGCACGTACGTTGGTGGCGCCAAATACTCGTACTATAAAAAATGTGTGCCTATGCACAGTGTTTACATTAGAGTGACTCACCAAAAACAAATACAAAGTTACCCCCCAACAAGTAAAAATGTCGTCGGCCAGGCCGAAGCGCATATACCCTCCTCCGTCCCTTCGTTACTAAAGCTCTATATTTATATACTTATACTTAGTAGGGACATAAAAACTGTTACACACGTTTTATGCTGTAAAATAAAAAGTACTGACTGTGTTTGGACCAAATATTTTTAATATATTTATTGATGTATATTGTATCCAAAAAGAATCTACTTATTCCAAATGTCCGCCTTTTGCCTTTACACACGCCTTAAGACGCACTGACCAATCGTCAATAGCTGCACGAACCTCGTCTATTGGAAAATTGGCCACAACTCGAACCAAAGCAGTCTTCAGAGATCCAATGTTGGGGTATCTTTTGTGACAAACCTTGTCCTCTAAAACAGTCCACAATTTGTAATCCAATAGGTTTAAATCTGGATTGCCTGAGGGCCATTCTCCAGAGGAAATGAACGGTGGCAAATTGTTTCAAAGCCAGGCCTGGGACGTTTTAGACTTATGGGCCGGCGCAGAATCCTGCTGGAAAGTCCATGGCTGGTTTTGGAACCGTGAATTGTTAAGAGGCTTCACAACAGCTTCCAAAACGGTTTCTTGGTAAACCTTGGCTGATGTTTTTACCCCTTGTTCGCAGAAATGCAGGTCAGTGACCCCATCGTAAGAGACACCCCACCAAACCATTACTGAAGCTGGGTGATGACCCTTTTCCACCCTTGGGATCAGTTCAGATGCTTCCTTAGATGACCGCGCATACACTCTATCATTTTGCTTGTAAAATTTTTCCAGAACGGTAAACATTTTTTCATCGGTGAACAAAATTTTTCTGTGCAAGTTATCAGCGTGCTTCACCAAAAGACGTTTGCATTTTTCAATCCTATTTTTTTTAAACTGCAGTCAATAAATGTCCGGTACGTCGTTTAAAAGCCCCAAGTCCCAAGACGTTTTTAATGATTCGACTCATGGACTTTTGTGTGATATTCATCTCACGGGCCATGATTTTCTGTTTTCAGAGCGGATTTCTGTGAATTCTTGATTAACCGGCTTTGGTGACATGCGGTGTTCGAACAGAGCGTGGGCGGCCCGACCGGTGGCGGTCTTTTACATCTCCAGTCTCCCCAAACAGTTTTATGCGTCGGTAGACGAACATGCGGCTAATCCCTAGTGGCCGGAGCGTTTTGAAAATATCGTTTTTTTCATTTCACAATTGAAAAGCGCTATTACAGAGATACGGTTCTCATTATCTGACCACTCCATGATGAAAGTTGAAACAATTTTAAATCCCGTTACAGACTAACGCTTTTAAGGTTAGCTTTCAAACCCCATATGACATTAATGGGGTATGTTCAGTTCTACTATTGAAATGGGTGTGTTCAATGTTGTAACAGTATTTATGTCCCTGCTAAGTATATAAGTAACACAATTTCTTTTAATTTGAGTACCCATTTGTCCATATTAACAAGCCAAAAATTCCACTAATATTCACTCTTCGGAGGACATAAAAACCCTTGATTATAGGATTTTTTTATATTTTGATGACGTAAAACAAATTGTATGACATTTTTAATACAAAAGCTCAATCAATTCATCCCAATAAACATTTCGGCTAGAATTAAAGTGAAACTCAACTTGGGTTCCAGTTACGAGTAGTATTAATTTATATATCGAAGGAAGTAATTAATAGAACAAATGGTTATAAGGATAAACAAAATAAAAATTTAATTGGAAGAGTTTAGCATAACTAAATCCATACTTGTTCCATAACGCACTTTTTTACTTGACATAAAAGTAGTTGTGGAGTTATTCCTAATGCTTTGAATTTCGGTTCAATGCTGTACTTGGCTTCCTCAGCGATCAGAGCATTTCAATCTCCAAGGCTAGACTCGACAGATACCCCAACATGCCAGAGGGTCTATAATGACTAGGTAAGGTCTTGAGAATACCCCACTATTTCCGTCACATGGTACGTGGTATTAGATTTCTCCGGTCAGGTTTTGTAACCAAAGTTACTTTCAGTTCCAGTCCCAGGTAACTAGGGGACTGGTAGCCCCCTGGCAGCAATCGTCGAAAGTCAAGAGGTACACACCGTCGGTTACATGACATCATCGAGAAACCTGTACGTCATCCGACCATTCTGGTGCAACCTCGCTTTGCGTTCCTGATGGTCGATACCGCACCCTCTATTACCCAACCTTATCTTGATATTAAAAGCAATACTGCAAAGTACTACTCCCAGGTCAAGATGAGTTACTTCTAACAATACCTGCAAGGCCTCAGTAGAGAACGTGCGACACTCTGGTAGAAATGCCAACATAATAGCCCTCTGTAGAAAGAGATTCTTTCGATATCCAACAGCAGACTTCACTGTCTCATACCAGGGCTATTCCAACGAACCTAACAATGAGATGCCGTCTTGCCCTTGCCACCTCAACACCAACACATTAACCCCAAGCACTTACAATGAACACCATTCCGGGGCCCAGCATTTTTATTGCAGAACGAGACTGGGACTCAAAAAGGTCATAGACATAGGTAGTGATAAGTAATAACGGCGGATATCGAAAAGATGTATCGACGAGTACTAGTAGCCGAAAAGGATCAACAGTACCAATACATTTTATGGAGAGAGTCTGCAGATTAGCCTATTAAGGAATATACTTAAGCTAACAACTGTTACATATGACACAGCAGCAGCACCGTTTCTAGCATCTAGAACATTAAAAGAGGTAGCAGATAGATGTTCAAACAAAAGGATAGGCAGCATTATAGCTGAAGACTTTTATATGGACGACCTGATGACTGGTGGACACACCATACCATGGGTTTCCAACGATAATGCAATTGTGGAAGAAAGCTAGACAGCGGAGAGCAACAAGTGATTCACATTCAAGAAGATGAATTAGTTAAAACTTCAGGATTGCAATGGGACCCGAGGAAGGACGTGCTCAAATTTGTAATTTACACAGAAAAAGAAAAAATATACAAAACGTGGAATACTTTCTAGACTGGCGAAAATATTTTATCAAATTGGTTGGCTATCGCCAGTGACAGAGATAGGAAAGTTAATGGTGCAACAACTGTGGCAGAACAAAATCCGGTTCGAAGGACATATAATGTATAATTAAATGATACGATTATACATTATTTTGGCGAAGAGTTATAAGGTCTTCTCCAGGTGAGTATGTAATCATTACTCAACTGGAGAATAACTTAAAAATCTTCTTTTTAAAGTGTGAAATAAGTACTTACCTGGAGAAGACCTTACAACTCTTCTCCAAAAAAATGTATAATCGTTTCATTTAATTATACAATAGGCATAAACCTTTCACTCAATACTGAGTTGCCGCTACTTATGGAGCCCAGATGCCAACCTCGGACAACATCGATCGAACAGAATACTCGCTCCTGTCAGAAAAAACCCAAAAGTCCATTGTCAACCGAGCACGCACACTGGTCCAGCTGAGATAATCAGAAGCACCATTAATATCGCCAAACACGCCTAACACACACTTGGACGGCGAAGCACTCACACAATTTTTAACATACATACAGACATCCTTTACATTCCGACCTTGCTTGAATTCAAACTATCATTCGCATTCCGTATCTTTCAACTTCTCCTGAAGCCTAGTGACCATAATCCTCTCCAGCACTTCCCAAGTCCCGAAAGAAGACAGATAGCACAATAAAAGCGAGGATGACACCGCACACTATCTGGCGATTTCAGCAGGACAACGACCCTTTCCAAGCAATGCCTCCAAATACAGCAAAATAACCTTCCAGATGTTTTATATGTAATGCAGTAGATTTTTCCGCATATGAAATGAGTCGCTCTTATGTACACGTACACATATGTGCGGGGGAACTTTCATTTCAATAGCCGAAAAAGTGTTTTCATATAAAACCTTTTGAATTTAGTGTGAATGTAAATGATTAAAACAGAAATGTATAGGGTAGTCCAACCATAATGCACCATGCTAATTATGAGTCACACCTTAACGTCAATTTTTTGGCCAAGTTAATTTGACATTTCGTGGTGTCAGTCTTTGACAAATTCATCCATGGAGAGGTACACAGCGCGTTAAGATTGAGGAAGCCTTTAAATGAGTTCAGCCAAACAGTTATTGTGAATGGTGTTCGCTATCGCGAGAAGATAACGGACTTCTTGTATCCAGAAATTTAGGATATGGACCTGAACGATATTCAAGCAGGATGGTGCTACTTGCCATACAGCCAATGCGAGAAATTCAATGGCATGTCGTCGCTCATGGGGATAATTAAAAGAAAAGGTGTACGTCAATAAGCCAAGAGCAATTCAAGAGCTATAGGATGAGATAATTAGGCACAATAACGACATCGAACCTCCATTATGTCTTAAAGTTGTTGAGAATATGGACCAGCGGATAGTGATATGCTACCGAAGCCGTGACGAGCAATTGACCGATATGTTGTCTCACACATAATTGTCATAAATCCTTTTATCATAATAAATAATATCGAGATAATTCACTGAATTACAATTAACATTGAGCGTTCTAGTTGAACCACCGTTTATTTTCTAACACACCCAAACCGAATTAAACGCGTATACTAGAAATGTGAGCAAAAACGCCATCGCAGTTGTTTAGGTTGCCACATTGTTTACAAAAAATATTTCATTTCCTTCTTTAAGTGTTGCATATAAAATGATTGATTGGGTGATTTTCTTGTTTTTAAATCTTGAACTTATATTTGTTTGATTTTAAAAGTGAGGTAACAATTTCAAAAGGTTGCTCCAATAAAGTTCAATTTTTCGTCTTTAGAAGCCAACTAATTTTTAGTTTCCCAATGGCTTTAAAAAGAAAAAAATTAAAAAGAAGAGAGACCTTTTATGGAAAAATGAAATAAAAAAGACTTCAGAATATTTCACGTCATTTTAAAGTGAAACTGACGCTATTTTAATAATAAACACGCTCAAGCAAACATTTTCGAAATGAATGTCCGGACTTGCATTTTTGCAAAAAGCCCGTTTTTGTAAAAAAGTGTAAAGGCTTGGTCAAATACTAATGGAATTTAAAAAACCAATTTGCGTTTTCCTCATAAATCATCGCTAATGTTGAAAAATGGCGAAAAAATGTAAAAAAAAACTTAAACTTTCTTAAATAAAAAAAATCTTAAACTTTCTCAAATAAAATATATATCGTTCGAAAAATCGAAGTCTATTCTTTTTAAATCCGCTGTTAAACTCAATCTAAACATATCGGTTGTTTGTGTGTTTGGAAATTTCACAAACCGATTCCTATTGTACTCGACCAGACCTACAGGAAGTAAGGTTTATTGGTTATATATAATATAAATATTATGCTTCAAAACAGAAGGCTGACCTAATATCGGGACTGATGTTGTTAACATTTATATGTACGAGGGTTGCTATTAATATTTCGGGCCTAGCAATAAAAACACAATAATGTATCATTGGAAATGTTTTTTATTGTTTTTTAAAATAGTCTTTTTTAAGATCATAACACTTTTGCATGCGCACAAACTATTTTTCGAGGCAATTTTTCCACTCCGATTGAGACACCTCCAAAACATGATTTTTGAACCTTCAACAGATGGTTCGGGCGATGAAAAAAGTTGACCACGCATTGATGCTAGGGAACAAGAAGAAATTATTGGGTGCCAAATCAGAGCTGTACGGTGGATGGCCCATCAATTCGACATCTTGAGTCCTATGTTCCAATAAAGGCACTGTGGCAACATGGCCGGTTTCACCGCAAACACGCAATCATTTGCTTCGATGTACTTCTTCTAGGAACCTGTGACAATGTTATACACTGCCTTTGAGCTACGGCAGTTACACTTTTTCAACATCTTTTTTTTACCAATCCATACGAGCCTTTTTTTTGAGCATATGTCAAATTATGTGGGATCCAACGAGAACAATTTTTTTCACGGCACAAATGCCCAAGGATGCCTCAATCTCACGGTATGTCACATGTCGGTCTTGTTAATCAGTTCACGCACAGCATCGATGGTTTCTGGCAAAGTGACCGAAGTTGGACGTCCTTCACAAAATTCATCCTGTAGAGAAGGCGTCCTAGACTGAAGTCTTGGTACCAGCGATTAACAGTGGTTTTTGATGGTGCTTTCTCGCCAAATGTCGAAACAAGTTGATTTAAACATTCTTGTATCGATAACCCACGTCGAAAATCGTAAAAAATCATCGCACGATAATGTTCACGGGATAATTTTATATCTTGTCTGAGATGAATTTTGTGAAGTTTTGCTAAAAACACTCTTTTTTTTAAAAAAAAATTTTAACATAATCTCTCTTTAGCTTTATATACTTAGTCAAACCTTTCTTTACTTTTTCAAAAAAAAAATTGGATTTTTCGCGGTTCATAAAAAAGGCATTTGTTTGATCAATAATTTAATCGGAGCTGAATCTCTTTCCTCCGAGCCATTTCTTTGGATTTGGAAATATGAAATAGTCACGGGGGGCTTCCAGAGAATATGTCGCATGAGGTGCCAATTCGTAGCCCAATTCATACAATTTTGCCATTGAGACTGCATACATGTGCACCCGTGCATTATCTTGATTAAATGGTTATCGCGGCACTCATTTTTAGACAGCTTTATTTAACCCAACTAATCATGTAAAATCGAAATAACACTGCCATATGAAAAGCACTTTTACTCTTCGATCGGGCAACACCATATGGTGGATTTCTTTTGACATTTTCGGGTGTATTGACCTCAATTGCCCGTTCAGATTGTTCAACGTCATTTGTACTTGTGCGGCCACAACGAAAATCAGTAAACCACTTTTTTACCAATAAAATCGATGGTGCAGAGTCCCCATAGTATTTATTCACCTTTTATTTGGTTTTATTGACGGGGTTTTCCGCAAAAAATAGTGTTTAATAAACAATCGAAATTCACTTTTTTTTCTCCATTTTTAACAAAATCCACGAGGTTGTATGTTTTGAACAGCTGTTAAGCACAAACTAAATGTCGGAACTCTCTCAAAATTTTAAAGTAGTCTATTAACAGATGGTACTTGATGGGAGAAAAAGTCACGGAATTATTGATCTGCTCTCGTATAATGAGATTTAAAGAAATATTTGGCGGCTGATATATGTATAAACATATATAAATGGAAATAACTCTGTTCTCATTTAAAAAGAATTTCATCTTTTTTAATGGGCCTAAATGTGATTTTATAGCGAAGCCATGCTGGAGGGTTTTTGAAAATTATTCCTGGCCGACCATTATGGAAATTGGAAAAATGAAAAGGGCAATAGACTAAGTTTGTAAGTTTTCACTGAATGCAGATTTGAACACAATTTCATAAAATTTGCAGAGTTGAGGGAAATGCGCGTGTTGAATTGACCTGGATTTTATTTATATGTACATTCTGAAGATGCTAATTGTGTATGAAATATTTGAAATAGAAGCAATTCAGGAGATAATCCGCACATTTCTATATTCGGTATTCAATTTAGAGAGTTTACTATGAAAGAAAGACATTCTCATTTGTGTGAGTAAGTACATATGTATGTACACAGTGCACATAGCCATACATACATATGTAGATGGATTTACATATGAACTTACATTCCCACCCATGTGTCTCTCCCAATGTTTATTTTCAAAACAGCACCTAAGCAACGTAAACGCAGAAGTGTAGTTTTTGAATTGAAATTGAATGGTTCTGCTCAGTGTGCCATCGGCGTGTTCTTCTTTGTTAACGGCCAAAGTCATTTTGTGACTGCACTTGTACGGGTTCCTATCGTCGGCGTTACTAATATTGAAAATACAATATTTTCCTAAAAAAAAAAAATTCAAAGTGAAGCAACGAACTAGATCAAAACCATGGATGTCAAGTACGTCTCAAAGCGGTGTCCAGAATATTAGAACTCGTACTTATACGCAACATGTTACGGTTGGCACTTGGAAGAAATTGTGGCGTAGCCTTCCAGATTTAGTACAATAATCTATTGGGCATAGAAAAGTGGCTGTATAAAGTATTCAAACAGCCTTTAATAAACTGCATATTTAAATCACGGTTGTCAATTTAAAATACGATTTAAAGGATTTGAAATACTATAGTGTTTTTAAAGTAAACCACACTAAACTAAAACTGTTGAGCAAAACAAAAAAATGTTTGCAAGTTTTGAAAAATGTTGCCAAATGTTTCATGTGCCAAAATTAAATGGATAAAAAAATATTAGGATGTACGAGCGTTGGACCATCCAAGCAGTAAAACATACGAGTGCAGTGTAGAAAGTTATTATTTAATCAATGAAAAAGACTTTACACGTTAAGCCTTTCATGTAAAAAAAGTAAATTCGTAAGTGAATACTATTTCCACTTGGTGGGGTTAGTGTGAAATAGAGAAGTCCAACAGGAAGGATTCATAGCCTAAGGGTAAACACTAGGGTGGGCCGATTTGTAAGGACAAATATTTGTCGATATTGTGCCATCGATTTTTCGATAGATTTTGGCACTACGAAAAAAAGTTCCACTACGACGTCAAAAAAAAAATAATTTTTGAGGCGCCCAAACTTATTTTTTGACTTTTTCTCAACTTTAATTTTTTTAGGTTTTTTTAGTAGGTAATATTTTTTTTTAACTATAACCGTTTCATGGTGACATACAAGTATACATTGCCACATACAATACAATAAAACATATAAGCGCATGAGAATAGAAATACGACTGATTCGATTCTTGCAGTCGCATTTCTATTCTCACTAATTAGGCGCCTCGAAAATTACTTTTTTTAAATGACGTAATGGAACTTGTTTTCCCACATGCCCTCGATGGCACAATATCGATTACAGTATCGATCCACCCTAGTATACAACTAAGCCAGTACATGGCTAGTAGTGCGTTCATGTTCGATGTTTTGTCAATTTGCTATCGTTAAAGACGTTCTACAAATCTTTTGACCCTCCTTCAACACATCTCCCTTATGTGCTTTTAGCTTGCCACCCTGGCCGATGGATATTGTTGTCTCGATTTCGCTAAAGCAGAGCATTAACAAAGAAAGTACTTAATGCCGAAAAGATTTGCCTTAAGTGGTAAGTGCTCAGTAATAACGCCCCACATCTTACTAAATTGAGTTTCCTTAGATTTCTGTTCTTCTTTCATCTGGGTCTCATCGAAGCGTTTTGCCGCCCGCTGTGCCGTTGTGTAGGGTTTTGTGAGCGAACGGGGTCCAATATTTAATTTATGCTCTTATTGTGGAAAAGGGAATGGCGTTTACGAAGTGAACTGCTTGACGAGTTTACCCTTTCCTTGCAAGTTTGTTAGATTTTTTGTTGCCATCATAGTTTAAATGTCCAAGGACCCATACGATTTTAAGGGTGCAACCTCGTTCTAAATTGGCTATTTGTTCCGTGACTTGACTGTCATTGAGGACAGTGCCTTGATCGCTGTTTGTGAATATCTTTACATTGTCATTTTAGTTTTTTTAGTTGAACCGTCGTACTTATTCTCTGCTTGGAATACCGTATTGTGGTTCGGTAGTCGGAAAAATTTTCAATACAAAGGTTCACTATGTAAAACCCAGCTCCAGTTTTGTTAAATAATTAAGCCTTCGTTGTAAAAGTGGAAGAATGATTTATTTAATAAAAGGGATGCATTTGACCAGAACCTCTGCTTGGGGTAGGGAACTATCCGTTTATGGAATTCGGTCTGTAACTCGGTTATGTTGTGCAAGGCCCGTGAATGTTTCAAGGTGGTTTTGGTGGCGGGATGTCCGGTATCGCTTACTGCCATCAATCTTTTTGCTGTAATGGCCGCCACGAGTCTGATATAAATATTAATAAGGCATATGTTTAGTATAGCTTAATTGCTCTAGTAAAAGTTATCCAGACGAATTAGGCATTGAGGTCAACCAAATTATAGCCAACAACGTGTCATCTAAGGAATAAGGTTCCATTTAGATCCGATTGATCCTCTGAATATTGACCTATATCTATGAGTTTTTTTCGCTCTGTTATCTATGAGGTCTTTCAATAATAGTTTTTGATCAAAAATTATCCCAAGGTATTAAACGTTCATTGGAAGCGATGCATTGATAATGAATCAATTTCTGACGTATTCTCTGTATTTAAGAATTATTAGCCTGTGTGAGGATGTACGCAGGTATACTGGGGACTACGCCGATAGCCCATAGGTTACTTGGGATTTTAAGTGCATTAGAAGTACGTGCTTGCCTGAGATACCATTTGTATTTATTGTATGTATGCATTTCCCTTTAGTATGTATATTAAGTTTAAGTAGAGTAAGGTATAGTTTTTAGTAAAAGAATGTGTTCCTTTAAAACCATCGAAGTGTTTGGTTGTTTGATCTTCGCTCCATTTCCCTATGTGGAGTGCATAGGAGACGCCGTATTAGTAAGAACTGTCATGATGATTGTAGCCGTCTTTTAGCTAAAGACTGACGAAATTTTGGGGACCTATGAGTCTGCCATTATCGCCTAGCATTTGTAAAGAAGTTGCTCGGTGAGCAAGCGATTTGGCCTCAACTCACTAACGAAACGTGTTAGAGTTACCACACTTATTTAGAGTTACCACACTCTGATTTATAAAAACATGTTTTTTGTAATGTATACTAAAAAATAATCATACAAAAGAAGTCTCATTGTCAAATTCGTATTAAATTCACTTTCACGATATCGAATAATTGTAACCATTAATCGACTTGAACTAATAGTTAAAAGAAACAAAATTGTAGCAATTAATTGATTTATTTTATTTAATTATTTATTTTATTACAATTTTTAATTGTCTTACTGTTTGGTTTAAGCGAATTCGCCGATGAACCCCCTCGCTGGTCAATTCTCTTCGGTGTAAACAAAGAGAATCAGTGTTGCCATATTTTTTACAATTTTGTGCAATGTTGTCTGACTACCCTACTGCAAACTAACTAGGTAATTAAGCTAGTTACCTCAAAAGAACACCTCTATTGTATGCACTAAACTCATAAACATTTCCACAATTTGCGTTAGTTCCTGAATCATTGGTTATTGGCCACTTTGGAACTGTGTTTGAGCATTTATTTAACCATAAAACATGTGCGTAGGAAAATCTAAAATGCAACTGTACTTCCAAGGGTGGTTGGTATTGGATCATGAGATATGAGCTGCCATGACAGAATAATGTTTCACACATGATCCTTTTTAAATGAAAAAATTCGTTGAAGAACAATTGTTGAGGTTTCTACCATTTACTTATGAAACAGGGTATAACCCTATTGGAATTAGGAAATCGTAAAATCAAGGATGTAATTTAATTTATACTTTGAAAAAAAATAATATATACTAATTTATCCAATACTATCCCCTAATCATGACGCCTCATTTAAATGTGATTTTGAATCTTTATTTATTACAGAATATATGGACTTGCTGTGATTTACACTTTATACTAAGCAATCGAAATAGGTATTATAAGAAATTAACAAATTTTAAATGAAGATCCTGCCAATAAAGTTAGCCAACATGTTCGATGCCAAATGGTTACCGGCCGCTTGTGGCAGCTTAGCACCGGCCCTCATACCTCCAGCCCACATGGCTATTCTATGGTATTTTTGGGAAAATTACGCTCGTTATGTGGACAAACATTTTTGCACGTGCTCCTGTTGGGATACCGTGTTCAAAGGTCCCTACGAATCGGGAGTGGCGGCCTACAAGCACATGTACTTCAATGCCACACAGAACACCTTCAAAATGTGGCTAATGACGGTATTCGCCGTTATCGGTCTGTACGAGTGCATCAAGCGGATGATCGTGTTAATTCTGCAGCAGCGGATACGTTACTCGATGTTGGTCTTGTTCAGTTTGTCGATATTTTCGCACTACTATGCATGGTGGGCGTATATGAACTATTACAACGATGACTACTATCAGCAATGGAATCATCAACTCTTTTTTACGGTAAGTGTAAAGGTTTTTGTTACCGACTTTTTAGCTTATTTCATATAAAACATCTTAAAAGGGTGCTAGATACATGCATTTGTAAAGGTCTTTGAAAATCTCTAGGCACTTAATGGATTCTTATACATAAAATTTAGCCTAAGTCGAAAAAAAAAATTTTCGTGCCATCTCTACACAAATACGAGGGCAGATCAATAACTTATTGGCTAATCCAACTTCCCTTGTAGTTACACGAAATGCAACACTGCTCCCATCAAGTACCATCTGTTCTCGTAATAGCCTATTGTCAAATTTTGAGAGAGTTCCGTCATTTAGTTTGTGTTTAACAGCCGTTTAAAGCATACAACCTCGTGGATTTTTATTAAAAATGGAAAAGTGAATTTCAAGTGCTCATTAAACATAATTTTTGCGGAAAAACCCCGTCAATAAAACCAAATAAAAGGTGAATAAATACTATGGGGACTCTGCACCATCGATTTTAATGGCAAAAAATTAGTTTACTGATTTCGTTGTGATCGCACAAGAACAAATGACGCTGAACGTTCTGGCCGGTGAGGTCAATACATCAATACAGGTGAGGTCAATACACCCGAACATGTCGTAAAAATCCACCATATGGTGTTGGCCGATCGAAGAGTAAAAGTGCGTAAGATTGTTGATGCCATACGCATTTTTGTGGCAGTGTTATTTCGATTTTACATGATCAGTTGGGCTTAAGAAAGCTGTCTGCAAGATGCGTGCCGCGATTACCTTTTCATCAAGATAATGCACGGGTGCTCATGTATGCCTAATTCTAAATAGCAAAATTGAATGAATCGGGTTACGAGATGGTACCTCATCCAACATATTCTCCGAATTTAGGTCAAGTGACAATTTTCAATTTCCAAACCTAAAGAAATAGCTCGTTGGAAAGAGATTCAGCTCCAACGATGAAATTATTGATTGATATTATGGACCTCGAAAAATGCCATTTTTTTGAAGGGATACGAAAATTAGAGAAACTTTGGACTAAGTGTAATGAGCTAAAAGGAAATTATGTTAAAAAATTATTTTTTTTAACTGTTTTATTCGAAATTTCACGGAAATATTGCTCTACCCTCGTAGATTTGTCTGGTGGGTGTAACACAAAATTTTATACGACGTTATTTAATCTGATAATACTTCAAGAACAAAAAACCGCACTTGCGGCCCACTGTACATTGACTGGACATAAGCCTGACTTTACCGACGCGAGAGAGAAATTATAGAGGAAGATATACTCGTACTCTCGAAATACTTAACATTATTGACGTACCTAATGAGAGGAGAATTAATTACAAAAAGGACATAGATGGGATCGCACACATATATAGAAATGTGGTGCATAAACACAGACGCAAGCTAGAAATAAAAATCAGTAGCCAGCGATAATTAGACGGACGACATTGGTTTCTTAATGTAATTATTTTTTAAATATTGTGTTTATTGAATCCAATCATATTTTGTATTTTATCAGTGACACCCCTGAAGAGTCAATCAAAATATTGGGAAACAAACAAATTAAACCAAACATAGAGTTTAAATAAATGACTTCAAGCCGAAAAATAATTTTATTAAGATAAGAACACCAAAGGTCAACTATTCACTTACAACATAAAAAAAGAAAAATGATGTTGGTATAGGAAAAAACACACCTTGATGGAAGAAGAGACTTCGGCCCTACCGAACCTAATTTGTCCATTTGTTTTTATACTCACCACCGTAGGATGGGAATATCTACAGGTTTGTCATTCCAATTGTAACACCTTAAAATACTTATCTGCGACCACTAAAAGTATATATAAAGCATTGCTGATCGTCACAAAATTGTAAGATGATCTAGCCATGCCCGTCTGTTAAAAGCACAGTTCAGAGCAAAAGAAAAAAGCTAGAGTCTCGAAACTTACCTGATATATGTCTTATAGTCAGCTGGTATCGGTTGGTATTCAAACAAGATCGGGCAAAAGGTAAAAAAAAATACCCATTGAGGGACTTAAAAAGGTCCTGATTCAACTTTTGACATTTTTGCAATGTTATTTAATTAATTTACTTTTAAATCAGCTTTTTGGAAGTAGTTGGCATATAATCTTTAAACTTCCCATATATGGGCGTGGTCATTGGGCCCTCTCATCCTTGGGCCCAAGAATCGTCCTGATCGGAGGGCCACCAGAACCGTTGAATTCTTTGGTGAATCCCACAACAGGCGGTTCTATGCACCGGATCGATTAGAAGCAGTTATTCTTCGGCCAAAGGCTGTCACCCCGGTACGGTGTGCCGCTACAACAACAACAAACTTTTCTCACTAATTCCAATATGTACCTATATTTTAGATTGCTAAAAAAATATGTCCTTTCTAACATAGACATTAGGGATATAATTTTTTTTGAGTGCAAAATACCACTCCACTACCATGTGGGCAATATTGGTGTGATAAAAATTAATCAGCTATTGAGGTTGATTCGGTGAAAAAAGTTTCCGCACCGAAAGCGATTTCCAAAGTTCTTCCAATTTTTTTATTATTATTTTCTTATTTTTTGTAAAGTTATTTGACCAGATTTTTGAGTTTTTTTTATAACAGATATTTGGCTTTTGTTATACTTTATTTTGAGAGCCAACTTATTAAAGACAAGAAAACAACAAACAAGAAAAACTGATGTAATAAAAAAAACAAAAAAATAATACAAATCAAACCATCAACGCTTTCGGTGCTTGTTCATGCCCTACACGGCTATGTGGTGTTATTTTTGATATTTGCAAAAATTGCAAAAAGTTATGTATCTAATGGACATATTATGGGTACCCAAGAACAGTCGAATTTTGTGAGGAATCGAATTGGAGGCCTTAACCCGGAAACATATTGATATCCAAAAAAAAGTACAATCTTTCAACAAATCCAAATGTGTACCTATATTTAGGATTTGTGCTAATTTAGAACTCGGACCGGCCTATAGGGGCTCCAGGGACTCGGCTCCAAAATTCGGCCTCCTTCAACTATGTACATTTGGGTATTATAAAACATTAAAATTTGATATATCAAAATATCATATTTTTTACGCTTTGACGAAAAATTGTTCCTTTCGAACATGGGCGTAGGGGTACTCAGAAACAGTGGACTTTCATGAAGCAACTGAATTTAGAATTAATTCTACGATTTGATTAAATTGGAGGCCTTGCCGTATGGGCGTGATCTATGGGCGCTGGGGCCCAAGAAACAGTAAAATGTTCTCATAACTCCAAATATGCACCAAGATTTAATATTTGGGCCAATTTACCCATTGGGTTCTAAAAATCGGCCTTCTTCAACTAAGGGCATATGAGTATTATAAAACAACAACATTTTCGTAAAGAATTCGAAAACAACTTCTATTCTACGATTAGATAATATTTGAGGTCTTGGCCCATAGATTAAAGGTCCCTAAAGTGCCTAAAACGAGATCCCTTCGAACATCGACATATGTTAACTCAGAAATAGTGGAATTTTCGGAAATATCCTAATGTACTTTAGCTTTAAAGATTTGACTAAATTTGATGCCGGAACCTACGATGTTCCTAGGACCCCTACAAAACTGGACTGCTATATATATTTCTGGCATAGACAACACTAAGTGTTGCCTGACGCCATCTGTCATTTCCATTGGAAATAGCATAAACGTTCTCAGAACGTTTTTATTTGTCATTTGTGTTTTTTACAGTGACTTGAAAAAATTAATTTGGCAAAAAAAATGGTATTAACTCGTGAACATTTTCGTGCGATCATTTTTCACAACTTTCGGCGTGGATTATGACGACAAGAGTACATCGATGAACTTAAATCTATGTATGGCGTTGAAGCACCATCCTTTAGCACTGAAAAACTTGTTTAATGAATTCAATCGTGACCGACGCTCGCTCAAAGACGAAGGTCTAAAGGTCGTCCAAAAACGGCCGTTGTGCCAGAGAACATTAATGCCGTGCGTGAACTGATAATGCAAGATCGTCATGTGACATACCGTGAGATAGAGGCATCCTTGGACATTTCTCCCACCAGCATACATTCGATATTGCATGAACACCTGGCCGTAAAAAAGGTTTGTTCTCGTTTGATCCCGCACAATTTGACAATCGCTCAAAAAAAGGATTTGCACGATTGGTGCAAAGAAATTTTAAAAAAATACTATCGCGGTGCTTCAAAAGACGTTTATAAGATCGAAACAAAACATCAATCAACCGTGCGGGTCTTCAAAGACGAGCCAAATCCAACGAAAGCTGTTCGTGGAAGAAGCACTTCGAAGCAAATTCTTCGGCAAAACTGGTCATGTGGCGACTGTTCCGCTTGAGCAACGTAGGAGGTTAATTCTGAGTGGTACACCACAATTTGTTTGCTTGAAGTCTTCGGAGAAATTCGAAAAACGAACAAGAGAAGACGAATGATTGTGCAATATGACAATGCGAGCTCTCTCACATCGGCTCAAACCAGCGGCGACCAAAACGTCGAATTGATGGGTCATCCGCCGTACAGCCCTGACTTGGCACCCAATGACTTAATTTTATTCCCGCACATCAAGAAAAAATGCGTGGTCAACGATTTTCGTCGCCAGAAGATGCTGTTGAAGCGTTCAATAACCATGTTTCGGAGGTGTCTCAATCGGAGTGGAAAAAGTGCTTGGACAATTCGTTTGAGCGCATGCAAAAGTGTATAGAACATGCTGAAAATACTTTGAAAAACAATAAAACCATTTTTAATGATAAATATTCGAATTTGCATTATTAGGCCGGAAATATATATAGCAGCCCTCGTATTAGTTGTCCGAAACAATGAAATTCGGACAACAACTGTCAAACATGGACCCAACAGTCATTTCCTCTAATAACGACAATGCCATACTACAACGCAATCCATGGTGAAGAGTACAAAAGCTTCGGCCCGGTCGGACCTGCGAAGTGCCCACTTGTTTCTCTTTTCAGAGTAATAACGTTCGATTTTTTTTTAATAAAAACGAGCATCATTCTTATGAGAACACCCTGTATTACAATTGTAAACTTTTACATGACTTTAAGGATACCGGAAAATATGTTTTTGTTTTGTTTATACGATTTATTCGGTCTTTTATCATTATTACGTCTTATGACTTGAACAGTTTTTATTTCGGATCGAGGCCTTTTGTTTTGTTGTTATTTAATACCTGTATTTGTCTATTTTCCTTGCAGATAACTGAAATTATATCATCCGTAATGGTTATGCATTTAGCCGACAGTACAAATCCGGTCACAACCAAGAAAATCTTTTGCATCGTGGGCATAGCGATACTGCACGTGGTGGCGAGCAGCTTCGATCAGTTCATACTGAACGTTGTGCGCGGCGAGGGCTATGCCCATCAAATCGTACGCGACGTTGGATTCATGGTGCCAGACATTATGCAGTTGGTGATGCCGCTCTGGCTGCTGAATCGCGTACGCAAGGAATCCTACAGCACGCGGCCATTTTATCGGGACCGCAGTCTGCACAAGGACATTGTGGCCATGTTGTTCTTCGTGATAGCTCTCTTTGCCATCTGTACGATATTGTGAGGCACGCTTTACGAATGGTATAGCGTAAATTACCATGGGAAGGGCCCAAGAGATAAGTATGACATGGCATTGATACAAGGTGACAACGATGATGATGGTATCGAATGAACGGCACGAAATCAATGTTTGCTGAGATCAGGCCTTCTCCGGTTGTCCGATTCGCAACCACACAATAGACAATGTACAGGCAGACAGACATACCTGAGATGTTTGTAATTAGGGTGACCTCTAGTTCAAGGTGGTTCCGAATCATGTGTGATGCAAAGTAATTTCAGAACAATAATATCCTGTGTGCGTGTGTGTGTATATATGTAAAAGGAGCGTATACCTACAAGGACGGCGGATATTGGTTAGCATTGGATTGTAAGTATTTGCCCAATACTTAAGGTATTTGAGGTACATAAAGTGCACAAAATTTGTTTAAAATTATTATCAATCATCTTCGAATAGTTTATTTAGTGTCTCTATAATTTGAATTCTACTTACTACCACTTAGTGGTGCAACTAGTGCATATCGAATTGTATTTAGTATATTTATCATTTAGAAACTAGTCCACAGAATATCAAACAATCATGTTAATATTTAAATTGAATGTAAAACGATCAAGTAGATTTTATAAGTACAACTGTTACGAGTATTGAATAGATGTCTGGAGTTTATTTAATACATTTTCATAATTACATTTATTTTTTGATTACAGTAGGGTATTTACCACCAGTAAACGAATTATATTTCTGTGCTAACACATAAAAATATCTTAAGTTGAACTATGAGGGTATCGGTTATTTCTACTTTCCTTCCTTGAAAGCAGAGCAGCGGAGTGGGAAGAACCCAGTTTTATTTTTCAGGAAAATTTTTGTTTTTTGATTTAACATGGTGATAAGTAAAAATTCATTTATGCATGGTAGGGTTTGAGTAAAAATCTATACAAGCTGACTTACTTAGACCCGAACGACTTTTCGTTCCACAGAAACTAGGAGAACGTTTCCCTTTTCGTCGACACATACTCTTAAGCTGGAAAATACCTACGACTAGCTTCCTTTAAAAGTATAAACATAATATTGATCGCCGGCTGCAAGGCCTATATATGTTATGGACTCTTATTCTGGCTGGTTCCTACTTTAAGTATTATTTTTGGCCTTTTACTGGCACGGTCCTGTCTTAATTGACTCAATAAAGAATTCAACGGGACTAGATAGTTGCTTAATTTGAAAACGTTTTGCATTCAATCGGTAACACATCTGTCTAGAGTGAAGGTAAAACCTGTCTAAGGCTTACTAATCGTTATTTTATGCATTGAATCTCTTCCGCAAACGAATTTAAGTGGCAAGGATCATGTGCTTGGATTTGAGTTTCCCTTTAATCTGTAACGTAGGTCCGGTCTTGCTAGCTTTTCAGTTCTAACGCCCCTAGTAGTAGATTAAGTAGATTTTGAAATGCTGAGTTATTGTGTTGGGACAAAACCTAAATGTATCTCCACTAATAGCTCTAACGTCCAGAATATCACCTCCACAAGTACCACGCGGATTAAGTTCGTTGGAAAATGAATCCCACCTTTCATGACTATTTAATTGTACTTTTGGTATAAAAGTCGATAAATATCCAGTGATGGCAGTTTTGGTCAAAAACGGTCGGCTAGAGAAAAACCGATCCAGGCAATAAAAAAAAACGGTTCATCCATTGTGTAGTCAACGATTTCTAAAATAACAGGCGAACTCAGGAGTACACTATGACCACATATCGACAATTTTGGAATCTCTGATAATCCATCTCATGAACTACAGCAGCCTGCCTCCACATGATGCTCAGGCACAGTAAAGCTATTTATTTTATTTATAACGGATTTGTAAGCTTGTACTACTAAATTAGTTGACATTCCCCATGCGGACACGACCCTTTCAAATGTATAATATCTACCCACTTTAAGTAATCGCATTTTATTACATACATATGAATACTATTTTTAATAATATTCATATGATTCTTTATGGATCTTGTATTGATATTTCCTCCATACAAACATCCTTTCCGATTTTAATCCCAGCCCCTTTAGAAACTACATATTAAATTTAAACTCGGTCAAATTTCACATAGTGCTTTATGAGGGACCAAAAGTTAACGAAATTAGAGCTAATTGGTCAATGTTCTCATATAGAGCCCATACAAGGCCTTTTTCTGACTTGTTGCTCTATCGCCCTCATAATTATTTCGATCTTTTTCTAATTCCGCAAAGAAGAGTATCACTTGAGTAATCCAATGTTTAAATGTGTTCACCGTGGCGTATACGTTACAAGAATAATTTCTCTATCTTAAAGCGCTCATACGCACCAGTGCCCAGCAATTACATATCGACACTTTTTGCTATTGAGAAAATCGCAATTTAAATTGAAATCAATTATCTGATCGAACCAATAGGATTTTAGGAATTTTTCTGTTGGCATTGCGTGCAGCGTTACAGTTGGAAAATTTCAAAAAGTGCCACAAAGAATTATTTTTGTTTTTAAAAAGTCGCAAATTTTTTAATATTTATTTATAATACTTATATTTAAAAAAAAAATTAATGTTAAAAAAATAACGACAAAAAACAGGTCATAAAAAATGGGCGTAAAAAACACACATACAAGTAAACAACAATTCATTGGAAGGCACATACATATCGTCGGTGTTTCCAGCAGAAGACCTATGTGTTTTTCCGATACTTAACAAAAAACTGTTGCATTTAATCATTCCGGGGAATTTCCGAGAATTAGTAATTGCAGTCGAATTGTATATAGATTTGGCACGTTTTTACTAAAAAAAAAATTTCGGTTAAGGCGCCATTTCGTGTGACACAACAAAATGTATATACAAAAATGTCACATAGGACCTTTTAGTATTGCCTTTCCTGTAATTGATAATATCCACATAGGCCCTTCTATATCCTTCATCATAGGATGGGGGTGTTTGGTTTGGTACATCTCAAAATATCTCAAAATACTCAAAATATTCATCTGCTACCCTATAAAGTAAATTATTTTTGATCAGCGTCCAATTCTAAGACGCTCTAGCGTCAATGTGTCCGTTGAAAGCACGATATCGGTCACAATAATCAACCTAGAAAGACCAAACTTTGCAGAGAAAAATTATTGTTGTTGCAAGTTGTTTGGAATTTATAATGGACCAAATTCATTCAGAGGGAAAAAGGTTCTCTGTACAAGGACTTAAACAACATCTGCAAAAATCACGCTTTTTGGGGGTAATTTGTAAAAAGGTCGGTACCATGGTATTGACCTAGGCTGCTGAAACGAGGTATGTCTTTTGGACATGGCCTATTTTGGATTGAATATAGGCCAAATCGGTTAATGCTTTGATATAGTCCCTATACAAAGTACCTTTTCGAGTTAAGATACCGGTGCTCTAGAAACTGCATTTATAGTCTGATCTCAATGGAATTTGACACGAAGCAGTTTCATAGCATGGAAATTAAGTGTTTATAATTATAAAGACCATATCGGTCAATGATTTTATACAGCCCTTATACAAATTTCCCTCTTGATTTTAGGTTCTAACTCTTATGAAGCCACACTTACTGTTTAATTTGAACAAAATTTAGTAGTTCTATGGAAGCGCAATTAACTGTTAAGGACCATATTGGTCCATGATTTACAAAGACGCCGAATTATTGTGATTCATGCTTTAAACATAATCCATGGTAGAGGAAATATGAGATTCGGTCCAACCGAACTTAGCGCCTTCTATACTAAATGTTACTTTCGTCGTTTATATGGGCAATATATAAATGGCTAACTAAAATTTTGGATTTGGAATTTCTACAATAATTTTATGATAATATTTATAATCAAATGCACATAGGCCTTTTTCTAAATCCTGAACCAAATCCTGAACGGTTGGGTAGGTACACGTTTGTAGTATGTTTATTTAGTAGTCTAAATGCTACAATAAAAAACCAAAAATTTGCACATAGGGGAACTGGGAACTACGACAATATGTACATACGTACATGTTAATACATTTCTACTTTAATATTTTTGTACTCTTTCCATAACACTCTTATATTATCGTTCATTAAATTTGTTATTAAAAAATTATCTATCTCAGGTTTACTAATTATATAAGTATATTCGAACTCAAGGTCAAAAAAGTTTATGTCTTATAGCAAAAAAATACTTCGATTTGTGAAAAGTAGCAAAAAATTTAAAAAGGAGCAAATAGGGGATTTTTCAAAAAGGGGCAGTAAAAGTCTCACAACTTCAAAAAAGGGTCAAATTGCCACTTTAGTCGCACAACGGTAACGCTGCCTACAATACTTAGATATAACAACAATCAATACATGTACAAATTCAGTTCCAATAAGTGTCTTAGGTTCAAACTCTTTATTGTTATGGCCAAGAATTTAGCTTTATAAGATAAGAGTTTGCCATTTTCTTTTAAAAATGATTTCGGGCAAGTGGCCGACGCGAATAGTTTTTCGACCATTTTTGGTAGCATTTGGGGCCGTATGTCAGCAATAACGCGTCGAATATTCTCTTCCAAGGCGTCAATCTGCGAAGACAAGCGACTTAACATAACCCCACACGCACGATCTCGACGCCAGGCCACAAGCCCACACCGCAAGATAATGCGCTCGCCAAAAATGCCCTTCAATAAATTGATTTTTTTCGTTGGCTGTATGGCATGTAGCGCCATCTTGTTGAAACCAACGGTAGTCCACATCAACATCCTCCAATTCAGGCACGAAAAAGTCATTAATCATGGCTCTATAGCGTTCCCCATTGAATATATGTTCCCCATTGAATTGAAGAAATATGGACCAATGATTCCGTTTGCCCATAGAGCACACCAACCAATGACTTTTTGAGAATGTAACGGTTTCTTAGCAATGGCTTGTATATTGTCATTACTCCAAATGCGAAATCCATTCCAAATTTTGGTTATTAACGTACCTATTCAACTAAAAGTGAGCTTCTTCGCTGAACAACATTTTCTTGTAAAAATCAGGTTCGCTGGCCATCTCGGTTTGGACCCATTCACCACGATTTGCTTACGATGTTCCGGAAAAAGTCTATTCATAATGAAATGTCAAACCAAACTGATTATAAATCAAGTGACAGCTGTCAAAAAGACCGATTCCGAAAAAACTGTGGCCAGATTAAAACTACACGTATAAAAACACCCTTTATTTGAATTCATGTTAAAAAAAGGAAAATTTCAAACATGTGAATTTTAAAGATTATTATGCTCATTGGGGGCATAGGTTTTTACAGGACATTTAATTTTTTTTGCAACTAAATTAGTTCTTGAATTAAATATTTGGTGAGTTTATTTTACAAATAGATGGTAGCTACTCGTAATACACAGATTCGTGTCTGTCAAATCCAAATATGGAATAATAGCCCACTTTGGCATGTATCCCCTCATATTTGCTATTAAGGCTTTTACAAGATAAATGTGCCAGTGGCTTTGTGTTTATCTACGTTTGTCATTAGATAAAATATATCGGGGATATAACATTCTGAAATAACGGACAATTAAATATATTTGATAAGCGTTTTTTCGACTAAGGAGAAGATTTGACTTAGAAAGGTCTTTTCTTAACTTAGAGTGACTTTTTTCGCACAGCACATGAATTCGATTTTTTGATATGTATTCGTATAGAATTTAGAACATTAAATATTTAAATATTCACATACACTTATCCGTTGTTTATTTCAAACTGATTTTTATTTTATTTTGATAAGTTGTTAAGCGTTTAAAAGAATTAATTTTCAACCTTCCGTTCCGTAAGTTTCAATAAATCTTAACCTAAATGTTTAGAACGTATAACATAATTAGATTGATATTTAATTCTCAAAAGTTTTTTGAAGTATAAGCAATGAACCATCAGAACTATTTGTTGTAGTAGATAATCTGTAGATTTACTGTATGAAAATAATAAAAATCATCCATTGATGATTCCAAATTGTACGTTGGGTTATGCAAGTTCGGAAATATTATCAGTTTAAAGTTGCCTTACATAAGTACGAGTATGTAGCGATTAAGGTTTCGCTTAATAGTTATCCATCTTCTTGTGTCCTTTTGGCTTCCGGCAAATTATAGGTCCTCGCCGTGATTCATTTTCAGACAAAATTGTACTACATTTCACCTGTTTTTTACAAACGGAGCGCTACGATGTTTTTATGCGCTTAAAGGTTTACTGCAACACAATATTTTCCATTGGAAAACACTTAAATGTCGCTACTCAAATATCGTATCGTTTTTAACTATTGGGTGTGGTGGAGAAACCCGCCCGTGGAGAAATTCCGAAAATTAGTATACCCTTCATCACATTGTCCGCCCTTCCGCATGTCCATCTTTCGTTCTCATCAAATAACATGTAACAATTGTAAATCGATTGTAACTTTAAGTATTGGAATAAGAAGAAACTCGTTTAAAATGTTCCCATATCGGTCCGTGTTTGGATTTTATACATAGGTATTTTCAGAGCTCTATGTTTTACCATAGCGCCCCGCGATGGCCGGCCCAATTTAGGTATTGCCTGATTTAAAACAAAGGTATTTTTCGATTTCAAAGCCTTGAAGCAACAAATTTGTTGAAGCAACCAATTACCAATTCTGGTGAGACGGGACTATATCGGTTTATGTTTTCCTATAGCCCTCACGCGAATGTCCGTCCCTATAACAGTACTGCCGCTTGTAACTTTATAAGCGACCAATAGTTTACCCTGCTAAAATTTAGCCATGTCGGTACATGTTTTCCTAAAGTCCCCATAAAAATGCTGCTCCAGATTTGTGGTCGTGTTACTTTATAGCCACACTTTACTTCCAATACTGCACAAATTCAGTGTGTGTGTGTTATGGAAGAACTGGTATCAGAACTAATTTAGTTGGACTGATTTACTCCACAAGCCACATTCTACATTCAAACTTGCTCAAATTTCGCATATCACGTTATAAAATTATCTATATCGTTCCACGTTGTTATGTAGTACCCATACTAAGGTCCGAGAGTTAATTTCAGTGAAAATACAGGGTGTCAGCCGGGAAGGTATGCTACTTTGTTTTGCCGCCACTTTGGTAAACATAAGACTTGACAGTATCACATTTGACAGTCGTAAAGTAGAGACGCAAATTTATTATGGAAAAATATTCGATTAATCGTTAAAAATTTTATCAAAATCAATCATCGATAACTGGGACGATAAGAAAGTAACGTGAAATTTTTGGGAGAAACAACGTGCCAACAAAACGCACTATTTATCGTGCAGTGAATAATATTGAAGAAAGAGGGCCTGAAGCTGATAGGCCTAAGCATGGACCAAAACGTACTGCAAGATCGGCTGAAAACATTACTGCTACACAAGAAACTGTTCAAAACAATTCATCAACCTCAATTCGACGCCGTGCTGAATGTTATGTTCAAAAGGGCTCGCATTTGTGAGGCTAGCAGAGGTGGACATTTATCTGATATTGGATTCCATACATAATTGCCGACATTAAATAAAACATTTAACAATACGTATAGTTTCCATTCTCTTTTATTTAATCAAAAATTATAACCAAACAAAGTAGTATAGCTTCTCAGCGGACATGTAGTTTTGAATGATATTGATAAATAAATACCGCAACAAAATGTAAACCTAGCCACTCCCCTATTTTAGTACATTTATTTATTTATTTAAGTCTATGGAATTACAATCTTTACAGACTAGCTAAATCTTAAAATATATTATATCTCAAATTTCATTAAATTTATTCAAAGAATATGAAAAATCTATATCACAACTTTAATTTATTCTGTTAAATTTTCTCAATGTTCTCGCAAGAGGCTCGTGTGAGGAATAATTTGTTCTATGAACAGGAATATAAAAATATTCATTTTGCCTTAAACGTCTAACAGGTGTATTTAACCCAACAAGAATAAGCAGTTTAAAGCAATCTATAAGGCCACAAATAAGTTTGTATACGAGTAAAAACAGTAAGAACACTTTGCACGACGATTTACTAATGTTTCAAGATGTATAAAAGCCTACATCTGGCTTCAAACGACCCTCTTCCGAAAAGGGCATAGTAAGTCAATGTTTATAAAACGTTTCTCTCAATACGATTACAATGAATTGCATAATACGGGGCCCAAACAATGGAACCATATTTAAGTTTCGATCTAACGAGTGTTATATGCAACAACTTTCGAGTATAAGTAGATGGATTTGTAAAATCTTTACTATTTCTTTTTATAAAAGCCCGAACTGAATAGGCTTTTGCCATGATGTAATCAACAAATTTAATTAAGCGTCTAAAACAGCATCTAAATCCAGAATGTTGTTTATTGTTTGAAGTTGCTAATTGTTAATAAAGTAAAATGAATTAGTTACGATGGAACGCCTTCCATACGGAAGCTGGAAACATTTTGCAATCGAACAATCGATTTATATCCTGCAAATAAACCTCGTAGCTTCTTCGATTTTTAGTTTAAGTAATTTTCCGACTTTAGAGTACTTACTTATATATAACGCGTCTGTCTTAGCTGACTACAGACTAGACCTGATTGAAAACTAAAATTTTTCAAGTTTCCTTCTAATAGACGACCTTGAAAGTTTAAGTTAGTTTTAACACCACTGCCGAGGTTCTACCTTTAGAACCATTTGTAAACAGGGTGACTCATTTATGACTGGACAAATTTCCCCAGCGTATTCCTTGGCTCATTTCATGAAAATGTATCCACCTTCGACCATGCCCTACCATTTCGCCCCTAGCATTTCGGCCTTGGTCGTAAATGGCTATTTTTTTTAATGAAATGAGCCAAGGAATACGCCGGTGATAATTGTCCAGTCGTGAATGAATCACCCTGTATAAAACTTATTAGAACACTTTAATTATGAG
Source organism: Hydrotaea diabolus (assembly GCA_963513945.1). Lineage (NCBI taxonomy): Eukaryota > Metazoa > Arthropoda > Insecta > Diptera > Muscidae > Hydrotaea > Hydrotaea diabolus. The sequence goes on from OY740719.1 coordinate 72,913,127, forward strand.
CCAAGGAATACGCTGGTGATATTTGTTCAGTCATGAATGAATCATCCTGTATAAAAGTTATTAGAAAAAAATAGGTGTAGAATTTTTTATGTTAATTTAAAAAAATTTCGAATTCTAACTATAAAAAAAAAGTGAAGATGCAAATATACTTAGTAATTATTTTTTGTGTTTTTTTTTTAATAAACGTGTATAACAATTAAAGAGTAAAAGCACACATGACATCATTTAGACCCACCCTTTATTAATCTGTTATAGATTATATACAATAAACCGATTTATTCAGAACAAACGTATAACTAAGAATCCTCCTAAGTACTGATTTCGTTATTAAATACATATATCAAACATACTCGTATAAAAGTATATATACATAGTTTGTAGATGGAATCAGCAAGTACATGCAAATATCATCGTGTAGTTTTTATATATATATATATAAAGTATATGTACATACAAACTTCATACACCCACAGACATACTACATATTATCGTATGTACTTCCAAATAAATGTTTTTATTATCAAGTGATTTAGAAAGATATCATATACATGCGTACATATAGAAATAGTTAATAATCCAGAATTGTTGGAATTTAGAATAAAACTAAAAAACGAATATACATAGATATTTATATATACATATAATACACGAGTATATATACTCGTATATATTGTATAGAACAATGTACTTCTACGTATTATTGATATTGATTATTTTTCGAATAGATCCTTGTTTTATGAGAATTATTACATACAATAATATTACATATTACGTACATAGGTACGACCAAAATCCAATAAATCAAAACGAAATTCAGCAAATGATTGTGTTTTTTAATTCAAACGTCTGTAAAGTGATTGAGCAAAGAGGTAAGCACAAATATTCGTAATTACTTATAAAATTAATTACTTATAAGGCCTTGCCTTAAAGATGTACAGAACATATTTTTATTTAATTTTGTGCATTAGTTTAGCTCATAAATTAGTACAGCGTGGAGCGTGATAACTTGTTTATTTGGAAATAAAATAAAAAAAATGTTGGGCCTTAGAAAAATGTATTTTCTATTTTAATGATATTGAACAGTAAGGAGGGCCGTTTTTCAGAGGAAATGAACGCTGGCAAATTGTTTCGAAGCCAGGCCTGGGACGTTTTAGCCTTATGGGCCGGCGCAGAATCCTACTGGAAAGTCCATGGCTGGTTTTGGAACAGGGAATTGTTAAGAGGCTTCACAACAGCTTCCAAAACGGTTTCTTGGTAAACTTTGGCCGATGTTTTACTTCTTGTTCGCAGAAATGCAGGTCAGTGACCCCATCGTAAGAGACACCCCACCAAACCATGACTGCAGCTAGGTGATGACCCTTTTACACCCTTGGGATGGATCAGTTCAAATGTTTCCTTTGATGACCGCGCATACACTCTATCATTTTGCTTGTTAAATTTTTCTGAACGGTAACAATTTTTTCATCGGTGAACAAAATTTTTCTGTGCAAGTTATCAGCGTTCTTCACCAAAAGACGTTTGCATTTTTCAATCCTATTTTTTTTAAAGCTGCAGTCAATAAATGTCCGGTACGTTGTTTGAAAGCCCCAAGTCTTTTTTAATGATTCGACTCATGGACTTTTGCGTGATATTCATCTCACGGGCCATGATTTTCTGTTTTCGGAGCGGATTTCTGTGAATTCTTGATTTAACGGCTTTGAAGCCATGCGGTGTTCGAACACATTTTTAAAATCCCGTTACAGACTAACGCTATTGAGGTTAGCTTTCAAAACCCATATGACATTAACGTGGTATGTTCAGTTCTACTATTGAAATGGGGGTGTTCAATGTTGTAACAGTATTTAAGTCCCTACTAAGTATAGTGCGGTCAACTGGCCAATCGATAACAAACGGGTGTGAATTCATAGGCCTTGGATATATCCAGAGCCACAACCTTAATCTCACCAAACTGGTGGATAGGCCGACTGCAGCGCTCCGACAAGAAAGCCATAAGGTCTCCCGTAGATCGATTTCTACGGAAGCCATACTGTCGATCACTAAGCAGGTAGTTGGACTCTAGATACCTCACAAGATGGTGGTTAACAATGCTCTACATTACCTTAGAGAGCGCAGAGCAAATCGCGATCGGCCGATAATTTGCAGGATTGTTGGCTTCACCCTTTTTAGGGATTGGTTGGACGTTCGCAACCTTCCAACACACTGGGAAGACTCCCGCACGATAAGCAAGGTTGAAGAGGGTCCGTAATTGACTGGCTAGCGTAGATGAGCATTTACATAGGACAAGTGCCGAAGTACCATTAGTACCAGGGGACTTATTTACGTCGAGATTCGAAAGTATCTTTTTTACCCCACGTGTTCGAAAAAATATCTGAGGCATGGAACTAGATACGTTTTCGATCACGGGGAGTGGTTGATTGCTTTCCGGCAAGGAAGAATTTCCTGCGAACATTCCAGCCAATAGGTTAGCTCTATCAACCGGGTCAGTAAAAGCCTGATCGTCTTTAACAAGAGTTGGGAAAGATGATGGACTATCTACTCTTCTTACAAACGACCAAAAGCTCTTGCTTCCCCTGGGGGAAGCAAGAACCTCTGTGCGTAGACGTTGTTCCTGGAGAAATTGTTCACGCCTAAGCACTCAGCACTCGCAGCAGTTCAGTATTGGGGTTTTTGTTCAGGCGCCAATTTCTGAACGCCTCGTCTTTAGACCTGACAGCATCCCTGCTTGTCTGGTTAAACCACATGTGTTTGGCGGGTTTAGCCGACATATCATTATTTGGAATAAATGTCTTCATTCCAAATAATATTATATTTTGGGTCATTTCAGCAGCAGCATTCACGTCGTTGTCGAAAAAGCAGTTTCCAATTAAAATGCTGAAAAAAGTGGTTGAGCTCAGCCCAACGTGCCTTTTCGTAGATAAAAACTGTCCGCTTTGGGGCTGGTATCGAAGCGACACGAAGAGCGTGTCGCCAATTAACATCGCCACGACGTGAGATAACACGAACATTGAATTTGTCGCGCAAAAGAGCCTTTGTTTCGTTAGCTGTGTGGTAAGTGGCACCGTCCTGTTTAAATCACATATCGTCCACATCCAAATCTTCCAATTCGGGCCATAAAAAGCTCGTTATCAGCTCACGATAGCGAACACCATTCACAGTAACTGCCCGACCGGCCTCATTTTAGAAAAAAAAAAATACGGCCACATGATGCCGCCAGCCCATAAACCGCAGCCAACAGTCAATCTTTGTGGGTGCATTGTTTTTTCGACAATCACTCTTGGATTATCATTCGCCCAAATGCGGCAATGCTGCTTATTGACGAATCCACTGCGGTGAAAATGTGCTTCATCACTGATCATCCACTGTTGCCATTTCTTGAATAACTTTAACACGTTGCTCGCTTGTGTATCTTTCCATGGTTCAAATTGAGTTAGTCTGAAATTGAAAAATATCAAATGAAATGCAGAAAAAAACTCAACGTTTAGATGCGGTTCACTTTCACCATCGGCCCTTAAAATTTAACCACCCTTTTTTACAGACGCATTCAAAAGTGATGTGTGTGGAAAGGATGGACGAGAGGAGACTAATTGCACACGATATTTGAAATAAAATGCCCATATGCAGTTAATTTATTGTATTGAAATTTATTGTTCTCTTTATTTCTATTGTATAGTAATCTAGTTTTAATATCTCTTAGTTTTTCTGTATTTTATTAAAATATTTTCTGTTTGTTACTTACAATTCAGTTTTTTTTTTGTTTACCAAAATAGTATCCACAATAAATGTTTAAATATTGGTAAATGTAATAAAGTTTCTATGTGGACTAAGCAGCATTTTGCTGACGGCCACATCCACCATCGCATGGCATCGTGGGTGCAGTACTCATTTTACATTGACTTTGTTGCACTTTATACATTTAACGCTTATATTCTTTAACAATATAATGCATTGGGAATTTCATTAATAAAATGCTTACTTAATAATTATGTTTATTTATTTATTGGTTTGTAAAACTTCAATGCAAATTTGTTTGTTATTTTTGTTTAAATTTAACAAAACTAATTTCTATATAAAAAAAATATTTAAAATTATGCATTTAACACAATACAATAAGTATGATTATAATGGAATGTAGTTACACGTTTTCGTAGAAAAGAAACGTCATTATTCGAAATGGGGGACACAACAGACATGGAAGATTGGGTTAGGGGCTAGATGTTGAAAACGTGTGTAAAATGGTATTACGTTAAATATTGTAAACAAGTTATCGTACAATTTTATTCGATTCGATTTCGATAATGTTGTAGCTGCACAAACAGTTTATTTTTCGTATTTACAAAACATAGAAAAGACTTTTTGGATTTTTTTCTGAATGCAAGTACTGTTTTGCATGAGCATATCATTTGTTTTAACAAAACAAAAAAAAGTAGAGTAAAAGAAAAAAAGCTTAAAAGTAAAAAAAAATAAAAACTAACTAAAAAGTACAAATAATGGACGGTATAAAAACGCAAGTCTGTTTTTGAAAAGAAACTAAACTTTAAGAGATTTCGATTGTGACAAAAGTGAATAAAAAAAATATAAGGTAACCAAAATCTTAAACTAAAGTTTCAACTGCAAGCAAAATTAAATCGTTATTTTCTGCAAATTAATTGGCAGTGTCGTACAAGTAAATCAGCGTTATCGAAGACTTTATATTTATTTTTCATTTCATATCAACGGTTTAAGGCCAGCTTTGTTGTTTAAATTTTGTTTCGTTTCTGTTCTATTGAAAAGTCTTTGCTCGACAATAGCAATTTTGATGAAAGTTCTCAATGTTTCTTCATTTTGATTTCAAATGTTGGTGTTGGTATTGTTTTTTATATCAATTCTGATGTTTAGACTCAGTGTATTGACCACTCATCCAACAGTGGCATTCCGAACTATATGAACCATTCTTTTCGTTTGGTGACTTGATGTCCAGTTGTGGAATGAACCACAGCGTCATCGGGATCATCAGCGCCATCGGCACCTTGATCTTCGTGGGTAAGATAGTCGCCTTTGTGTCTGTGCAGGTAACGGCCAATGAGGAAGATCATCAAAATCAGCAATAAGAAGAGAATGATGAGTAGAACTGGAAATGAATAAGGAAAAAATATGAAGTATAGAAATTTGTCTAATTGAATCAGAATTTACAACAAAAATTTTAACAAATGCTTTTAAGCACGAACAACAGTTCACTATCGTTCATTTACAACCCGTTTCTTAATTCTTTTCAGTAAATTAGCAGTCTATCTGAGAATGCAATTTAAAACAATAGAACACAGCCAATATCTAGCCACGCCATTCTCAAGCAGATAGAATTTAAAAATGAACAGTCTATGAAACTGAAACAGCTGAGTATTTTTTAAAATACTTTAATTGTAAAGTAGCTTTGAACATTAGATTGGTTTACTGAAATTTTTTGCGGTTACCTGAATTATTCAGATCACTTAAACGTACATACGTAATCGTGAAATATTTGGCCTTTTTAATTATACGGACCCAACTGCATAAAAAAAATTAAAAAAACGAACTTACTTGCCAACAGCGCTGTATCAACTTCATTATATGCCTTGCGCAGTTTTTCTTCATCAACTAGCGGTGGAGGTCTGGTTTCCATTTCAATAGGTGGATGTGTAACAGGTTCAACGCCACAAAAATCTTCCGTAAGTTGAGCTGAAAGCAACACCGAAAATTAAAATCGCCCACTTGATTGAGAAACTCTTTAAACTTACTTCCCAATGACTTGACATTGGACGGTGGATTCTGTTGGAACATGAGTTTCAAAGGATAAATATCATCAAATTGCACACGCGATACACAGCCAACAAAACCATCGGTCATCGAAAGATTTTTACCAATAAACATGTATTGTATGTTATTGAATTGAGCATCGGCTGAGGCTTTAATGTCGAAATGATATTCAACAGGCTCATAGTTGTCAACCTTAAGCACAACAGTAGATCCACTGTTTTTCCGCGAGAATCGTACATCGTGATACTGACCGAGTCCAAAGTGTTTTTTGGGGAATATGATTTCTTGACGCTCAAAACCAAAATCGAAAACGCAACGCAAATGACCTGAATTCAAAGAAATAATTTAGTATAATCGCTGTGATATTTACATTTTATAATTGTTCTTACCAGAGTTGGAAATTTGTATTGTTAAATATTCGCCAGTTAAGTTAGAGGAGAAACCCAAAAGGAAACCTTTGGGTATTGTGGTGGTAAAACCAACGCGAATGTTCTCGGCTATGGTCGAACGGAAGGATCCTTCGAACTCGTAACGTATAATGGAATTACTTCGTAAATTGACACCGATTTCTGGAAATAATCAACCAAATTCATCAATATTTCAGGAAACTGAAAAGCAATCAAAATATTACCATCAGCACAAATAGGTCCTTTAAACGCACTCCAACGACAATCACAGCCATAACCATCATAACGTTCAATACAGGTACCGTTGTTTAGGCACGGACTCGATTCACAGCGACCTATACAGCCCGAAGAAACACCATATAAACCTCTGTCTGAATGTTGTTTTAAATCAACCATTTTGCCATTTAACAACAGGGCTCGGATACATCCCACATATCCATCGCGATATTCGGTGGTGGCTCCTATCACTAGATCCGAAGTCAGATGCAGAGCTCTTACTGGACCTGGTGGCTCACGTACCTCAGCTTTAATTGAGCCGTCTACTACCAAGCGAGCTTCTTTCCTGCAATGAAAATGGTACAACATTTTAGAATGAATTGTATTTATCGCAACAATTACTGCAGGGTGTAGGATTAACTTTTGCTTTATACGAAATTCTAATGAAGGAAATGAAATGAAGTTTACACATACAGTTGAGTTTTTTTAACAGTGGGGATTTGTACAGTGGGGAGCTTAAATTAGTACATGATTGCCAACATTGCACTTCCAAGCTCAAAAATAAGCAATATTATTTTTTATTAAATGCTTATCAAAATTATTTACATAATGAAAATAAAAAACTCGAAAAAATATAAGCTTGAAACAGCCAGGTTCTGTCATGAGCCTTGTTTTGACCATTCGGGCCGGTTTTGGGGCCACATAAGCCAGAACGTCCAACACTTTATTGAGGTATTACGCGTGTCTCAACTTACAGTCCACATTTTGACTATTTTTCCAAAATATTATGATTTTTCCAACAAATACTCAAATGAAAATCCCTTAATGAAAACTTTTTCCCCCATAGATTGGTTTCGCCATTTGCAATCCCAAACAGCACATGATCATGTCATCATCATAAAAAATATTGGGGAGCTACCTTAATTGGTCTGACCGCTAAAGCGAGTGCTAGATCATCTAAGAATGTAACACATTAGTATATCCTCCTTATTTGATTACACAATCCTTCAGTGGAGGCTTTTTAGAGTACAAAGCAGTATCTGAGCATAAAAAATATATCGTGCCCAGCTCACTGATTTGTAAAAGGTCCCTTATCGCAAGGCTTAACCAAACTGTTATGCTCTCTTGCATTATGTATGTTTGATAAGTCGAAGAAGAAAATTCAAACCAAATTGGTCATTCCTGAACAAATGTTTACTGTCTGGGAAAACAATGAGAAAGAATATCTTATGCGCATTTCCGTAACTTTTTTTGGTCTTATAAAATTTAAAAAAAAAAATTAAACATAAAATAAGGCACACACGTTTTAAGAAAGTATGTGCAACAAGTACATCTTCGATAATAAAAGCAAAGATGAAAACACGTCGACAGTTTACTTGTTTGATTAATTGGACCTTAGACGGTGGTCTACTTACCTATTACGTTCCACACTAACTGTATGCCACTCATTGTCGTTCAAATGATAACTGGTACCGACATTGACACCCAAGGGTCCACTGCCAGCTTGATATTGGAATTGTAATTTATTACCACCGATAATTGTCAACTTAATGTAGTCCGTGGGACCAGTGGCATGGAATATGACAGCATTTTCCACCGTTGTTTTAAATTCCAAATAAATGTCACCAGAATGGCCCATATCAAATGGCGGCAAATTAATGGTGGCATCAGCAATACGGAAGGTTACGACATTGCTAAACAAATCATCTCCTTCACAACGCAGAGGACCCAATGTGTAACGGCCCTGTTTCTCATCAAGTGGTGTGCCAGTATCACCAAACTTAACAGCACGTACGGGTAGGTATTCCTTTTCTCGAATATCACCACCATCTTCAGCCCATTCAAGACTATTCGAATCACAGTTACACCACTTTGTAGGATCTTGACATTTGCCCAATATACCGCATTCGCATTTGCGAGAACCAGGTAATGCTCCAGCCCAATAGTCCATCGGTTGATTGTGTCTGGATACCCACCAAGAGAATGGACGGAAGTTAACATTGTCCGCTGTAAATAAAGAATCACATGAGTATTTTGTAAAGTATTGTATTGTATTTTATTTACTATCAGTAGGACAAAGCATAATATATATCTATGTACAAGTTTTGAGTTACTACCTTAAAGATATTTCAGCAAATGATACATTATTTGTTTAAATTATTACAATAAAAATATTACATATGTATAGGAAAAAGATAGTAAAAAACCTAATATATTTTGTAAAGTACAAATTTTAAACCGAATAAAATACTTACAGGGAGAATTGAATATACGCGAAGATCTGCAGGAATAGCTTAGGCGCTGCCAACAGCTGTGAGAACGATTTAATAAAGCTTCGATTTGATGCATATCCGCGTCATAGAGAATGTTCTGTTCAAATGATCCCGGTTCCTGGAAACCATCTACGGTCGTTGTATGTTCTTGGCTGTGACTCAACGTCGTTATAACACGTCCATCGGCTAATAGAAAAAATATGAGATTGTAGAGCTTGTGTGTTAATGATAAGGATAAGCACATCCTAAAGATGCCTGGACCTATTAGTTATTGTTTTGCGCGAAATAAAGTGTTTAAGGAGAGAACAAATTTAAATGTTGGCCGAAGAAAGTACGCCTACAAAGAAAATTTCGGGAATTTCCGACAAACTGCCAACATTAATGGCTAATGCAATTTTAATCATAACGTGCGAAAGGAATTTCATATTTTGTTGATTCCTATTTATTATTTTTTTTTGTTCTTAACGTTCTCAAAATAAACATAATAGAAATGAAAGTTTTCAAGAGAAAAAAAGTCAGAATAGTCTAAAAACTAAATCGAATAGCTTTTTTAAAATCTGGATAGCACAACCCTTGTCCTTCTAGTCCTCGACTAGTTTAAACAATGGGATTCTTAGAAGTATTTAAATGATTGTATGTTTGCTGTACTAGACACCTTAAATGTAAAAGATCCCAATTAAAATAGTCCGGTCTTATGATTTCTTTTAGGTTGTAGAGTAAAACTTAATAATAATTGTCCATTATTTGGGCAAATTGATATAATTTTGTAAATTGATCTGAGTGCAACATTTAGCGGTAGTGTGTGTTAGTATCACACGGAATATCAAGTTTAAACCCCGGCTACGAAACCTAACATTTTGGAGCAATCCCACGACAGCCGGTTCTGTGGACCGGATTGACCCGAAGAACAATTCTTCGGCCAAGGGCTGTCACCCCGGCACACAGTTGCCGCTACAACAGCAACAACATTTCGGAGTGTAGGCAGCTATCCCAGACTGCTTATGCTGATGGTCAATAAAAAAGTTAGGCGTCAGGACTTTAAATTGGAGGGACCTTAGTGTAGGTGTTATATGAAAACATGGACCAATATGATACAATTTTAGCAGGATTAGTAATAGGTCTCACACAAGGCACTTAGCTAAATTTAATTTTACTAATGTTATTTAAACACGATCGGACTTAATATGTGATTCCTAGAAGTGCATGCCTCAAAACTTGTGGGGACGATAAGATTACAAAACATATGCATATGATCTAGTTGCATCAGGGTGGATTTTTCGTCGTTCGTAATAAATCATACAAAAGCTACACTATATCAAGTCGTGAATTGGTGTTAACTAATTTTAATAATCCTCGACCTTAACGTGCACTATTTACAAAGATTCGTCATGATCGGTCAACTTTACCGACCTGTGCTTCGATTACAACGATAGACAAACGAACGGACGGACATTACTTAAGCCTTAGTGATTGTGATTTCATATACAGTGTGTGACAATATAATGGAAACTATAAATAAAATTAAGATTTTTCTTACTTTAAAAGTTATTAGTCCCAATTTTTAACTAAAAATTAATTAGGTCATTGGCAAAACAAAGACAACGTTTACTATACAAAAATAAAAATCATATTCTCTAATTTTGGATTTTAATACCAGTATTTTGATGGGAATTCATTATTTTACTGCATGACTCCACTTTATTAACTAATCGATAACATCCTTTGAAACGGGTTCTCACTCGAAAGTAACAGCGCCTTTGAGATCTGCCTTGTTGGTGTAATTTCGGGTGCGAATTTTTGATCTGCTATTTTCCACAGATTTTCTCGGATGCCTTGACTTGAGGACCTATCATTAACCTAATTGATAGCAGTCATTTGGTAACAAGCTTAGAAGGTGCGTTTTGGGATTTTGTCGTGTTGTAACCTACACACCAGGGAGATGTTTCCTAAGGAAACGGATATATATCATTAGGGATTTTTTAATTGCCTATTCCAGTGAGAATATCTGTTACAATATGAATTGGGCCTATTTCTTGGCCTGAATAGCAACCCCACACCATTACGTTACCACTTTGCAGTATTGTTTGTATATTTGGGATTCAGTTACTTCTCTTTCGGTTGTCTTACAAAATTTCTTCCATCAGGACCACTAATATTATATTTGGACGCATTGCAAAAAAGGACAGTATGCCATTTCTGTCTGTACCAATTTATGTGTTCCTTTACAACATTTATTAACAGCTTCCTAAGATTTAAGTTAGTAATGCCAGCAATTAATCCACAAGCACAGTCACAATTTCAAAACAATCGCACGACAGTCGGTTCTATGCACCGGATTGACCCGAAGCAGCAATTCTTCGGCCAAGGGCTGTCACCTCGTCACTGTGTGTGCCGCTACAACAACAACAACAATTTCAAAAGTTGAACTCCTTTTCCATTCGACATCAGCTTAGTTGATTAGCAGACGCTGTTGACGCCGGCTCGATCAAGTGGATCTGCTTACTCCACTCATTTGACCCAGGTTTAAAATGCATCTAAGGGGATATTCCAACTTGTAATATCCGGCGACTTTGCGAGTAAGAGTTAAGCTTTTATTCATGTAAAAGCATCTCAAATGTATTACCGATTAGCGAGATGTAAACTTTTTAAGCCTCAATGGGATGTTCAGGCAAGTAAATGGCAATTCCGCTTGGGTACTTCCTACATAAATAACATAACGTTTTAACTAATATCATTTTCAATATGTCATTTTAATGGTTTAAAATTAGCATAGAATGCTTAATCTCTTCTAGTACCTCCATTAAAAAACTACAAGTCTGTACTTTAAATTTGTGCTATATTTTTGCATCTGTTAATCTCGCAATTGTAGTCGGATATTTATGAAATTTGGCTAAAGAAAATTTTTTGGACTGAGGACGGAAGCTATTGAAATGGTAAACAACGGATAGGATTTAGCTTAATCAACCATATACATAAGTATGTATACCCGATTCAATGTATTTTAGCTCTAGAAGCCACATATTATATCTTATCTTGATGAAGTTCGACACAAGTGCGTTCCCCATTCCAAAGACGGACGCTGTTGTAAAAAATCGGTTCAGATTAAGATATAGTTATCAAATATTTGTTTAACCGATTTTACAAAAAAAATGAAAATTTCTCACAAATTCAAAATACCAGTAGTTTTAAAATTTTAAAAAAAAAAAATGGTTTCTAAAAAAATGGATTTTTAAAACATGGATTCTAAAAAAAATTATCATTTGGCTTTTCTGAACATCCAGAAGTGCGGGGTAAACTACAGCCGGTCACGAACGACTTTAGCACTTTTTACTCGTTATATTTTCGAGAGAAGCTTAAAAACTAAGCTCTTATTAGTGAAACCGAAAGTAGATTATTTACAACTTGTTTTTGGAAGTTTTAAACTAGATTTTCTACGAAGATTTAAATTTTAAAAATATATACTCACTATAAAATTCGCACGTAACTGGGAACGGTGCCAAAGGACCACTGCCATCAACATCGATTTTTGTATTGACCCGTTGTTGGACATGTTGGACGTTTTTCAAGGCTTGACAGGACAACGGATTATTGGCTGTATAGAAAGAGAAAAATAACAACAAATTTCGAAACAACATCAAGCAATACTTACAAGTATGACAGACAGCACCAGCATAGCCAGTTTCAAAACAATCACACAAGAATTCCATTGAGTTTTGATTGCAAGCTCCATTGTGCTGGCATGGATTAGGATTGCAACGATCAATCATTTGGCATGCATCGACCACAACTTCATCGCCACAACAAACTTCTTCACCTTGAACCCAGTCCTTGGGCAGCTTATAATTGCCATCAACCAAAATCAAACGCATGCAACCGACAAAACCATTACTCTTATCCACACCACCCGCAATGTAATACAGACGACCGGTCGTTATTTGTATGTTCTTTGTGGTGGCCATAGGACGCTGATCAATATTCAAAACAAGACGATTCCTTTGTATGGTCAATACGAACGAATGCCATTTGCCATCATTGAACTTCTCATCGTAGTTATCCAAGATGATACGTGGTTTGTCGGCTATTTTGAGATCCACTTTAACTTTGCCATGATCCAAGAAAACGCGAACAAACCCACCCGAAGCAAAATCGTGGTGCAACACCATACCCTCGGGTTCATAGGTGCGGAAATAGAAAGAAACATTTAGAGATTTTTGTCCCTCATAACCCTTGAGACGAACGAATGAACCACGAGTAGTGAAAGTTACGGGATAAATTGGTGGCGAAGGGCAAGCATAGACTGTGTTAACTTTGCTGAACCGGAAAAAGTCACCCCTTTCGTAATTTTCCTTCATATCACGAATGAAATTTGTTGAATTGAAGAATATATTCTCCAGACAACCGGTGTAATTTTGTGTTACATATATGCCCTCCTGTACGTTAGGCACACCACCCAAATACAACTCTCGATTCAGATTCAAACGGCTAAATTCTCCCTTAATGCGGCCACGGACAATAACACGATCTACCGAAAAGATGATATCACGACGATTGCGTGAAATCACTACATCATGCCAAACATTGTCATCCAATAAACTGCCAACGGATAGAGAAGTCATTATGCCACCGCCCAAATCCAAATTTAACACCATCTTATTCTCCATCAACTGGAGAGCGAAGTAATCTCCTTGTGTGCCACGTGAATACATCATGATGCCATTGGCATTAGCGGTCTTAAAACGGAAGCGTATCGATTCCCGGGTCGAAGCAATTGGTTCCTGTACCAAGTTGTAACGAACCAAACCGGTGCCATTGAAGTAAAGATTTTCAGCCACTACAAAAAAAGAATTAGCCAACATTAGTTTTTTTAAAGAGCATAATAAACATTGGGGCCAAATTAACACATACGCCGCGAATGAGCAAACGTAGTCCTAACAAATATGTGTTTTCCATCAATTTAGCCCCAGCTATACATACCGTAGTCGCAGCCATAAAGTTCAACACGCATGGAAATGCGATCGTGCCAACGTGTTGGATTTATTCGTATCCACTGGGCAATTATGGGAACTTCAAAGACATTATAATGTATTGAATTTCCATCGGAATTGCCTTTGAACATCTAAATCAAAAGTGAAATATAATTGATTATAAATTGTATTTAAGCTTTATTTATTCAACATAAAGTTTAATTTCAACACAAAATTACAAGGAAATTTATCAATTCCGCAACCAAATTAATTAGTTAGTATTCTACCTGCACCTTTTAAGTACCTGAAATGATCCAAATCGGATACTTTGCTATTGAAGGCAATGTACCATTTTTCCTTCTGAAAATCCCAGTATTTAAAATATAGTATATTTAAATACAAGTATTAATGTTTGCAAATTTAACCTACCGGGATCATAATTTATTTTGCAAGTGTACAGTCAGTATCATATCTTTGTGAAACGAATTGAATCGCTTTCGCTTGAACAACGTTGGGAAATTATACAAAGTCAATGCAGTGTAGCCTTAACAATTTGTTTAGTATTAACAAGTTAAATACCGCATCTACCGCGCTAGTTTGCGCTGCATGTTTGTGATACTAGCATGCTAGTGGACAATACTCACGGTCTTCGTCGTCGTTTAATGTGCTTAATAGAACCAAGACCTCGCATTATTCGCCTTACAGGTCCATTTGTCTCAGTAAATCAACGACCATTCGTTTTGTTATCGGTTCTCAGTTTGGATCTTAGAAACGGACAACGATTTTGCTCGAAAAATTATCTTTTCGGACGAAGCAAATTTTTATCTCGGCGGCTATGATAACAGACTAAACTGCCACATCGGGGAATAGGGATTGCATCCTAAGAGCACGTAGATCGTACATCCGAAGAGAGAAACAATTTGGTTTCAAATGCAGTGAGCGCTGCAGACATTAATACATGGACTTGAACGATTTTTGAAAACAACATCACGGGGAGTCATGCCACACAGCTAACACCTTAATCGGACATTTCTCTCCGAGTTAAGTAATTGTGTTATTAGCTCAGACCTGCGATTTAATGCTGTTACAATTTGGGGTACTGTGACGGCCGATATGATGAAAACAATGAAGGTCCCTAACGAATTGGGACTTAAGGCTAATATCGAGCAAGCTATTTGCGATATAGGGCCAAAAACCGTCACAAATTGGGTTGCATGAATACGCCACTCTTACAGTTAAGGGAGGGCACAAATGAGAAGAAAATTTTGTCTTCTTTTATTCCTTGTCAAATTCTCAGAATTTTTTTTTGACAAAATGAAGGAATTTAATTTAAAGACCAATGGAATTATGAAAGGCTAATAAACTATCAGTTTCTGACGAGAGATATTGTAATATCCCAATGTTAGATAGACCGATATAATCTTGCTTCTGTAGTGACATATAAGATCACTCAATTATTTGACAGAGCCATAAATAGATATGGACCTTTTGGACTAATTTTAATATGAATTGGTCTTGACATGTACCTGCCTTCATCCTCTATATTCCCAGTGTAGTTGGTTCATCAGTTTCCCCATTACCTTCCACTTTGCAGTGTTTCGGTAATCTTAGTACTTGCATACACCTTTCTTACTACATTTCCACCTTTTTTTGGTATATACTCTGTAGCTCCTAAAATGGCTCTTGTACAACATATGTTCGCTATTTCGGCCTAGAAACCTGCTTCTGTTCCCTCCTACATTTTATAACCATCCGTGCACTCTTCGCACAGGTTATCCATTTCTGTTCAGAAGTTCTGATCGGGATCTTTAGGCTGGGCATGTTTATAAATTATTCACAGTCAAATATAGACCCAAGGCGTTGAAACAGAATTTTGATGGTAATTTCGTATGGGGTTTTTGAAAAATGCTTCAGTCACACCTATAATGAATTCTATTGGAGAAAGTACGTGTAGGATTATGTCTAGTTTACCCTGTGACTTACTTTGAATGACCCACCTTCGTGCCCTTTCCAGTTCTACGTAGTAACTTTCTACGAGTGCTTCTGATGTCTCTAATACACTAAACAACCATATGCAAGGTCTGATCTAACAGCTGCCGTCTGACCAATTTTATTCCGTGTGGTCTTAATCCCTAAATATTCCCGAATTGAGTTCCTGCATACCTTTTTGGGCGTTAAATCCTATTGAAGTGTTTCTTAAGCGCATGTAATGTAATTTTCACACTGTCTACCGCGATCGTCTAAACTCTTCTATTTTATATCTCGTAGTAAACAATGCTTACTTTGTGTTGCTTAGGTTGACATCTCATCCTTTGCTTACATCACATACGGTGAGAATGACATTGACTGCTTGAAACCACAGCTTGTATATAAGTATAATACTCCGCCTGTAATGTTCCCATTGTAACTTCTTCCCCGTTGTTTCCGAGCCTAAGCATGATTTGATTGTTATACAGCCTAGCATAATATCAATCCACCTTACGAAGACCTACGAGACAAGTAGTCCCCCTCTATCAATTCTCTTAGAGCCCCCCATTCGAAATTGCGAAAGGCACATCTTCTCTCCCCAAACCCTTTTTTAATTGGGACCATTCACAAAGTATGATTTATTTTAATAGGGGCGATCACGAATCAACGAATTTGGTAGTTCATAATTAAAAATTGTTTATAAAAATTACCTGTGGTTCACTAGATGGATTTACATAGGATCGCCAATATTCACCATCATCGGAATATTGAACAATGTATTCGGTAACAAATTCATTAGTAAAAGGACGTCCCATTGAAGCGATTTTACGTACAGTGCTTTTATAGCCCAAATCAATAGTTAGGAAGTGATTGTAAGTATTTTCAACCGGAGTCCATGCCGAATTACCTTTTGTGTTGATTGGTTGGTGGGTGAGTGAATGGATGGATGTATAGATTTGCAAAAAATATGTCAACATGTATGGTTAGGTTAGGAAGGTTAATTAGAGGAAATGATTTTGTTGTTAATTACTTTGTATGATAATTATGCATAAATAATGTTTCAAAATGAAAAGGCAAAATAAATTAAAAAAGAATAAAAAAATATTGAATATTACATTAAAAGCCAAACTACTTTAATGGTTACATACGTTTAAAAAATGTTAAATTAAAAGCTTTGTGCATAAAGTATAGTTTTGGTTATTTCCTTCTTAGATAATTAATATATATTAATATTGCCATTATATTGTAATCCTTCACCTTTCTGTTTAGAATTTCAGTTTTATTTCTTGCCCAAGTAATCTTACCTTAATATTGCCACCGGGCTCTTTGTAGTCGGCAAATTCTAAATCGGTGATGCCATAACTGATGGCATACTCGGTTACGAATTCATTGCTATGCGGACGACCCTGCAGTGCAATGTGCGTAACATTTTTAACATTTCCCAAATCGATAATTAGACGTTGATCAAAATCCGAATTTTTAGCAGACCATGATGTACCAGCTGAACATTGCATTGTATTGAAAAAAATAAAAATAAGAGAAATAATAATAAAAATATGAAAATTAAAAGAAAATATAGACCATGAAGAACGCCACAAAGGGCATCCATTGCAAAAAGCCTTATAATATTATGGAATAAATGGCTTTTTTGTCTTTCATGCTAGTCTGCGTAGATGTTTGTGGTAAGGACACGTTTAAACTTCGTGGATGTTGATGGTGGGAAAAGCTCTAGGTTCAAGGATTTTTCTTTTCTAATGGCTTAAATTCAATAATATTTTCTAGGTGAATTCGAGCTTACGGCTAGAGCAAAATCAATATTTTAACAGAATGATGTATTACACATTAAGCGTTACATTAAAGTTGTTACCAGAAATGCTCTTAGATATCAATATTTTAGAATATGCGATGTGGTTAGTCTCCCACGTTCATTAAAAAAATGTTGACTAATGAGTAAACATCGATATTGTAATAGCAATTTGTATATTTTGCTCTTTGTTTAATATTAGTATAGAAGAATGGACTCCTTGATTTCGTAAAGTTAATTTAATTGTTTGTTTTAAAGATTCAAAAGGAACACAGAAACGGTTACGTTTAGAATATTTCATCGGTCAAATTTTCTACACGGCGCTCCATTTTTATCAAAATTGTCAATGGCGTTTATGGCCAGGTTAATAAAGATATAATAAAGATAAATTATTATTTAAAAGTATCAGACGAGACAGACAAATCTGTTAACAACACAACAGTGCCGATGCCTTTTAAATTCGTCAACTAGAACAAAAAAAATTGCGAAAATCTATCGATGACAAACTTTCTCCTTAAAATTATCACACAAGGGGGCGTAAAGGTTTTTTAGGGAGTTTTTAAGTGGTTGCATGGGAATGTTCCTCCAGATTAAGAAAATAGCATAAGCGTTTGTTTTCTGAGCGCACTGGCGGAAATTATGTTGCATATCAAAAGCAAATTTTCTGAGATAAGAGCATTAGCTCGTATTGTTGTTGTAGCGGCATATAGTGCCGGGATGACAGCCCTTAGCCGAAGAATTCCTTCTTCGAGTCAATCCGGTGCATAGAACCGGCTGTCGTGGGTGTCGTATTGGATTGCACCAAGAACGTACGATATAAACAGACTCAAACAATGTTGCGGAAATGTAGAAGACATGAAAATATGACTTCTATGGGATTCAACAGACATTCAAATGCGCCTTCTACAAACAGGATATCAGCATCCCTATTTTACACCATCCATTCTACTGGCTAAAAACTTAAAACACATTCCGAGTTCGCTTCGTAAAACAGACGTAGAAGAATACATTCTACCGACATTCAAATAGATCCGAAAGATATACTTGCTTCTCTTCCGAAAGTATGCCTGGCAAGAGAACATCACTTAACTCTCTGAACGATCCATTGATAAGCACATTCCCTTTCTTTAGGGAGAGAGCAGGCGTTCCTAGAGTAGGCAGCAATTCTAGTCATAGGCCGACCATAAGATGGGTTAGCCGTGTAGCCAGCATGGGCGAGTACCAATAGCGAAGTCGTCAATTCGATACGGAATCAGCAGTTGCAAGCCAATCTATTTGCTTCTAGACTTTTCTCTAGCCAACACAATCGACCTCATTTTTAACGGATATCACCCAAGTGTAAGTTACTTTAGTATATACTTTTTATATTAGTTTTTTAGGGGTTTTCTTACTTTTTTACAAAGAAGAGTACAGAGTCAAAGTTTTCAATGGGAGTCCGGGGTCCGGGCAAGAATTGGAGTGCAGAATCGGAGGTCGGATTCGTTTAAACTTTAAAGGCATGTTTGAGGGGAACAATAGGGGTAGTATGCGGCATCCATAGACGAGCCAAATCGTGCCAGTTCATCTGCCACCTCGTTTCCTTCAACATTACTTGGTGTGGGAACACAACAGAGTCTAACAATTCTGTTTGAAATGAAGCTTAGTGGTATTTTGCAACTCTTAAACAGTTTGGATTTTGCTAGGGGTGGCTGTACAGCCTTTAAACTGCCTTACTATCCACATATAAGTTAATATCTTTGTTATTCGACAGGTTAATCTGTTGAAGAAAGACTCAGAGTTCAACTATCATTTAATCGATATGACTTGCGTATTTGGAAGTCTTTTATATAAAAACCAGCACCAGCTCAGGAGCAATTTTTGTAAAATTCTAGGTGTCGATTTTAAGTTCAATGAGTCCAAAAATTATATCGAGCATAGCAAGCTGATTAAAACAATGTTTACCATTTGTTCCTAAATGGGATGTTAACGATTATGTATGAATGTATGTAAATCAAACAATTTCCATAAAAAATTAAAATGTGTTTAAATTTGTGTAAATCGACTAACGTTTTAAATTGGAAGTTTGTAAGACCCCGTTTATTTAGATTAAACATTAAATATTTTTTAGGACAGCATGACGGTAAAGAGTGAAAAATGTTTTACATCCCATCCCTTTTCTGTCGTACAATCCATTTCTGGCAAAAAAAAGTTTTCAACTCGGCATTTGCTAAAACAACGAAATAGATTTTTTTGATTTTAAAAATGTTTTCTATTAATCAATTAGCTTGCCCTTCCCATGACGTCGCGTCCATTTAATTCATACGTGAGGGTGTTTTCCACAAACAAAACACTAATTTGTTCCGGCCAATTCAGCGCCCTGTCTATAGCGTGCGCACACGCCAATGAACATGTCTAGCGTAAATGCAATTTTAAAGGGACCCATTCCTAGCTAATTAACTATGTGTATAAAATATATATCGGTGATGACGCTTATATATACACAACTAAGCAACACTTTTAACAAATATCATAATAAAACGTGACTAAACAACAAACAAATCGACTTATAGGACAGAATCTATTACAAGGACTTTTCTATCATGGGTGGGTAAACATACGACCGTAAGTAAGCATGGCCATGCGGCTAAACCCTGTCCTCTGGTCGGTCAAGGTGAAGTAATCAATTTAAAGTCTGCCATAGGGACAACGACGTTGAAATTTTATTGCCAACAATTTAAAATGTGATTTAGACGCTCTCATGTCCTTACATCGATGCAACACCATAAACAGCATAAACCTACAATTGAGTACGCATGTAGAACTATCCTGAAACAATCACCCTACTGCAGCATGTTCAAGTTCTTACACTCGTCGTTATGTACCGACATAAGTGTGTACGTGTGTTTGCATTGAGACAAACTGGCAGTTATGAACTCGAAATCTTTGCAAATAAATACGAACGTAGTTGGTACGAGTGTTACGGGTACCAACAACCAACAACCCCCTTATCGAACATCTGCACATACGGCATAACAATTAATGAGCGAACCCTCTTAAGGGCGAGACAAAGGTTTCGGGAACAACTTAAAAACAAACTACAATTCAAATGGAATAACACAAATCCCATAAAAGTTGCTTACATCCATCAGTGGGACGGTATACCAGTGTAGTGTGTATTTACTAGGGTAGTTTAATAAGTATGGTAAATATCAACCGACACTCCATTTTTTGTGTGCATGATTTTGCCTACACTTCTGTGACAATGTAGCCAAAGATTTGCTTGGATCCCCAATATGGCTACGATTTCCAGAGACTGTGCACATGTCGTTTACGATGCCCTATGGATACAATTGGAGACTTGTGAATATTGAACATATGAAAGGATTCACTCCAGTAACAAGTGTTTTTTACAAAATTGCATGTAAAACTAATTTTTTTTTAGTAAATTGAATCGTTTGTAAATATTGGTTTAAAATTACCAATTTGCTTTTTATTAGATTATCGATATCTTGCAAAACTCTAAAAATATATTTATTTAATTATTTCGATATATTTTACAAATACATTTATAAAATACATATGTTTAGAGGCGCAGGGTTACAAAGACCATATCCGCCCGCAGTAGCAAAGTTGTCAAAATATATAAAAATATATATTTTTAATATCTGCAGGTTCGATTTGCCTAGCGCAACGGATCCTCTTTTTATTTACTCAGCATAGAACTTTTAGTTCTGACCATCAACAAAGGAAAAGGCCTATAATATTCTGGTGCTTAAATTAATAAGATTGGATTAGGTTTTAACTTTCCTAGCTTTTTTTCATAGCCATTGTTAAAAACCCTGGTTTATTCAAAAATTTAAATATGTAAAAATTGTATTGAGTTCTTCTGGCTGTTAGGTCTTTCTTCAAAAAACAAGAAAATAAATTTCTTTCGTTTTGATAATTGTTAATTTTCTTTTCCAATATTTCGATCAATGTTGTTGATAATCTTCATGGAATATTACAATTTTTAATTGTTAGTTCCGTCTTCGTTTACATGGTTTTTTAACTGTTTACAAGCTTTTGTCAACTGAACCATGGATTATCGATATCTTTGTTGTATAATTGGCATTTCTCTTTTGAAAAGTAAACTACTCATATCCCGAAAAGTTATCCTTATTGAAAAGGAACCTACATTCGCAGAGGCCAGAAAGATCTGGCCTCGCATGAAAAAGCACAGGACGCACACCGCGATTAATCTTTCAAAAATGCACCTTAGAAATTTGGTTGTGGTCATTGGGGCTTGCAAGAACACGCTCAAAGATCTGAACAACTTGCCATTAACTTGCTTTTGTGACATTGAGACGGACACTGTTTGGTCTAAAAAAACTAATTTTATTGCGGTTGATTGATAAAAGACTGTATGCCCAGGACAGAATGGCTTTTCTGGTTTTGCAAAGGGGTATAATTATGGATCCAAGTGAGCTATGTCTCAAGCGATTGTCACATTAATCCTTATAGCTATGTATATTTACACCTCAATCACACTGTTGGGTATTATGAGTAATTAAAAATTATACCGATCTAATCGAAAAGAGTTTCCAAGTCAATTAAGATATGCCCGTCTATTTATACTCGTATATTCTTGCAATTGATGTCAAGTTCGCAAATGTGAAGCGATATTGACAAAACATTGCACATTATTTGGTTTTCGGTTAATATATGCCTCTATTGAAATTGGAAGAAATCGGTCCATGTACTAATATAGCCCCCAAAAAAATTCCTTGCGATTTAGGGTTTAGCCAGCCAAACAGCGGTATTTTTCATCGGTTTTCAACGAAATTAGGTTTGTAACGTTGTTTTGCAAATCTTGATATATCCCCTCACGATTTGGGGTTTTAGCGGCGTAACAGCGGTAAATTTCATCCGATTGCAACAAAAATTGGTTCGTAACGTTGTTTTGCACATAGGGTAAATATTGCTGAATTTAATAAACCCCAGAAAAAGTACCTCCCGATTTAGGGCCTAACAAACCTAACAGCGTCCAATTTTATTATTTTTTAATACAATTTAGCTGTACCGTTGTTCTGCAGGAAAAACAGCAAGATTATACGTAATATATAAATATTTTTTCAAACAAAAAAAGCATATAAGCTTCTCAATATTTAAAGTGTGCTTTAGTTTCTTTCTTGCTTTTTTTTAACATCTGAGTACTTTTGCATCAAAAAATAGTTTTTTTTTTGACAAATAATAACATATTTTTATTATTAAATATATGGCCCATTTTCAAGCCCATGGGCAGTTTTGGAAAAATGTTACCCATGAAAAATTTAAAAACGATTGTTAGCTTCTTTCGAAAGTTATCACACACTGTCAGTTTAAAAAAAAAATACGCATGCCGCACAAACGGACATGGCTCAAATGACTTAAAAAATCCTTAAACAAATTGGTTCAAAACATACGTAGGGTCTAAAATGATGTTTTCGATGCGTTACACTTTCTGTCCGTACCAAATAATATAACAAGTCCTCTTACCCAGTACGGGTAAGGGTATATATTAAGGCGGGTCGATTTTAAAACAGAACTTTGTTGGTCCCTAGCATGCGTTTTTTGCCTCCCTACAAATCGACCTACCCTAATGTATACCCTCTTATCCAGTAGGGTGTGGGTATAAAAACAGGAATTATTTCACAATTTTAGGATTTTTACCAGATTGATCATACGACCATCTTGTGAGAGATGTAGTGAAATTAGGGTGTTGCATTCTAATCGCCGCCCTTGCGATAACAGCGATATGCACCAAAGAAAAGGGGTGTGAAAATAAAGTGGCCACAAACTAAGTACGAGTGTGTGCCCTCAAAGCATTTTGGGAAGGGACTCAAACATCGCTCCACAACACAGAAGGTGGTGGTATATCATGTTTCCATAAAAGAATTTAAACAGTTTTTTTACGCAAAACTCAAAAGCAAAACCATTTAAATTTTAATAGTTTTAAACTGCCATTTAGAACGAACATTTCCCACTCTCTAGGACAAAGAAGAATGCAACAACGCAGTCGTTGTACGTCCAATTTAATGAAGCATGTAAATGCAATATCGGAAGCCCTTAAAGAACAATGCGGCGGTAATGTTAATATAAGGAGCTTTGCAATTATTAAGAACTAATGCTTTTATTTGTTTATTTTACTTTTTCAACGCATTTTACTTTGCCCTTATCCTCTTTTTAGAAGTTGTTTCCCTTGTATACTAAATTTTTAACAGCATGACACGACGTCTTAGTACTACCACGAGCCACTGGTTAGACCTTTTGCTATTCACAATGCGACAATCTTTGCTGAGACATACAAAATGTTAAAATATGTTAATATTAAGTACCGTTCAATTCAGCATGTTACATTGGTTACTTAATTCCCTTCACATCCCCATTAAGGAACGAACGGAAAACTGCTCCAGCATCACGTGCTATATTATAATATGTTTCCAGTCAAATCGGAATTTTAGAGGAATCGAACTTATGAGGGTCAAAAGTGGTTAACGAAATTTTTCTACTAGTAGAAAGGTGAAAATTTCCTCGTTTAGCTCATATATACTTCCGTACCGGTCTTGATCCGTCTGTAGAACGGCATATAGTTGCCGCTACAACAACAACAATCTAATTTGTATACTTTCTTTTCGACCGTCTAAAAGTCTGCATTAAAGTCCTTGAGCCAGAACTATTTCTCGATGCTAAGTTTTACAATTCTCTTTCCCATTTTCTCCGTAGCTTGGATCCGTAGGGATCAAAATAGGAACCTTTGTCCGAGGAACCATACCTCTAAAAGGGTCAAATTTGAAAAATCCCACTTTGACCAATTTAGAGTGCCTCAAACGAGTCCAAAAGAATTTTTCCTTCGAAACAAAGAAATTCCGCCTTTGGAGCCATTTCAAAGATACTATCATTGTTTTAACAAGGAAACCTCTACACCGCAAGATAAAGCAAAAACTATAAAAAAAAACCAATGGGTCAAAGTGGGATTTTTCAAAATTTGACCCTACGGGTGAAAAATCGGGGCGTCAGTTTCTTATTTTGATCCCTAGAATACGATTTTCCTTGTCACTTGTGCGGTTTTTATCTCGACCCGCCCTAGTGGCCATGGAAGCCTGTTTTATTTGTAATTAAGGCCCCGCCTGTCAGCCATTGCAATGCGTTATGCTTGTCTTTCTATATTGCAGTCGACCTCTTGCTAAGTCAAACATAAGTCTGGAGAAGGCATTTAGTGGCATATTTCACTTATTGCAAATGTTATACGGAACATACCTGGAGTTGATAAATAGTTCTTTATACTCCTTTGCATAACTACACACGTTGATTTTGCATTCCAACCGTGCGATCGTTTCGTCGACAGACCGCACATAAACTTTGTACTAATCCCTGATTGTATTACTGAATTGTGTATTAATTGTAGTCGGAGAACAAGTATAACCGTAAAGAAACTCCTTGGGAAATGCATAAACATGTGAAATACATAAACCGCATAAGGGTAGCATATCATGTATTCCAAATGTGAGTTTGTGACTGGCGCGCATGGGTCATACGTTTTACAATTGATTTTTTTTAAAAGCATGTGCTAACTTATATTTTTCAAATTATTTTTTTTAGTTCATTTTTAGACTCATAACAGATTGGCAAGTTTCAAAACCCCAATATTCCCAGCAAATTTCATGAAATGTACGCAGACAGGCGAGAATATTCTATTGTTTCCTTTCAATTATTTTGTTGTAAAGCATTATTAGTAAAGTCATGTGCCAAGGTACGTGTAACCGACAATGGAACGAAAAGTTTTGAAAAGGCATTTGACTTTTAATTCCTTTTAGTATTATACTTCAGACATATACTTCAACCATTGTGTGGCGTGGTAGTCAGTAAATGTCTGCAAGAATATTTTATAATAGTGGTGTTTTTGCCACAATGCGGTTCACCTAAAACGGGAGAAATTAAACCAACAGGAATAGTGCATATAAAGTATTTCGAAAACATTTTTGTTATCAGGATTAAAAGATAATTTCTAAGCCATGTATAAACTTCACGATGACATGCATTAGTCACTCGGAGTCAGCGTTAAACAGTAGATCCCGGTCAGTGAGTATACGAACTACATCGTCCGCAGCTCCCTGATTTGAAAGACGTTTTACCTTGTGCCTCAATGGGATTATGATTAAGGAAATAAGTTAGTTTTTTGATATTAATTTGAATTTATTGATTTATAGGGGGTAAAAAAAAAACACAGAGATAATATCCAGCTGTTTTTTTGGTTAATAAGGAAAAAATATTTTTGTAAAATTTTTACAACAGGAATGGGTGAATGAATTAAAATATTTAAAGTGTGAGCAACAGAATTGTACCATTCCCGATGGCGATGTTAATTGGCCGATACGATCATGTAATTTAACACCGTTGAACTTACTTTAAAGAAAAAGTGCACGTCAATAAGCAAAGAACAATTCTAGAGATGAAGAAAGAAATAATTCGGCATATTAACGATATTGAGCCTCCATTATGTTACAGAGTCATGGAAAATATATGCGCAACAAAATATCAGGCGAGCATTTTCCTGATATTTTGTTGCGTACATAATTGTCATAGATCCTTCTATCATAATTAATTAATATAAGGATAATTTAATAAAAAGTTTTAGTTTTATTTACTTTACAAACTGAAATTAAAAAACGCAATTTAAAATGGGGAAAAAATTGTATATAAAGAAATTATCCCTAGCTTTTATTTAAAAAAAACTGTTTGCTCTAAATGTCAGTCAAGAAATATACTGCTTTGGTACAATAAATGGCATTTTCATGGTACAATAAACATGGTAAACAAGGTTCGCTTTACTGTAAAAAACGTTTGAAACACAATGCCAAAAATAATTTGTTGTGAATTATTAATGATTTTTACTTTACAAACTTTAACAATTGTCGTTGTCCAATTTCAAATTTGAAAATCAAAATTGCAGCGAGAAACAACTTTAAATATGTTAATTTCATAACTCTATCGTGTGTATTATTAAGGGGGGGGGGGGGTTATTTTAAGGGCCGATGTTGAATGTGAAACACTCCTAAACGTCAAGTTTTTTTCTGCATTTCATTTGATATTTCTCAATTTCAGACTAGCTCAATTTGAACCATGGATAGATACACAAGCGAGCAACGCGTTAAAGTTATTCAGAATGGTGGAAAGAAATGGCAACAGTGGATGATCAATTTTCGAAGAAAATCATCTTCAGTGATGAGGCACATTTTCACCTCAGTGGATTAGCAGAATTGCCGCAGCAGAATTGCTGTCGAAATAAAAATGCACCTACAAAGAGTGACTGTTTGGTCCGGTTTATTGGCTGGCGGCATCATCGGGCCGTATTTTTTCCAAAATAAGGCCGTTACTGTGAATGGTGTTCGCTATCGTGAGATGATAACAAGCTTTTTAAAGCCCGAATTGAAAGATTTGGATGTGGACGATATGTGGTTTCAACAGGGCGGTGCCACTTGCCACACAGCTAACGAAACAATTGCTCTTTTGCGCGACAAATGCAAAGGCCGTGTTATTTCACGTCGTGGCGATTTTAATTGGCCGCCAAGATCATGTGATTTGACACCGTTGGACTTCTTTCTTTGGGGTTATTTAAAAGAAAAGGTGTACGTCGATAAGCCAGCAACAATTCAAGAGCCGTAGGTTGAGATAATTCTTCACATTAACGGCATAGAACCTCAATTATGCCTCAGCGTCATCGAAAATTTATGGGCATTGTCTTTCAAGTGGCTTTGCCAATACAGCGAACTATTTGTTGTTTTGCTAGCAGCTTCTTATACTATACCTTGTTTATTGTACCATGGGCTATACCTTGTGTAATGTACCATGGGTGGAATATATAAGTATATTTGCCAGCGAATAGACTAACCCAAAAACAGGTTGTGACTGACATTCGAACTCCCTCCTTAAACCTTCCGCTTAGCGTCTGGTATCATGTATAAGTGGCATGTTACCAATTTCATTTCTGTCACTTAAATTACTTCTTGATTGTGTTTCTGCCAAAGTTCCCATAAAATAAAGGTAGATGTGAAATATATCCGTACATTTTATGCAAAACTTTTTTTATTTACAATTTCATAACAATTGTCGCCTTAATACTAATAAATAATGTAATAAACGACTGGATTACTATAGTAACCCCTCGTGCAAACAAATAAACAGTCTCTTGTTTTAAAAGAAACAACATACCAAGCAGGGCAATTATGCAAAACTGATGGTTCTCCACAAAGCGCCGAACCTAAAATGTAGTCAAGTAAAACTTACAAAATACCAAAAAAAAAAGGTTTTACGAATACATTCCATAAATTGAAGGCCCAAACTAGTATACTACAATGTGAACTACATAAAAAGAAACAGATATGAACATAAAGGCACATTCTAAGAAACCGGTGCGATAGAACTCAATGAGGGCAGAGTTTACGTTGTTCTTGATAATTCTTGTTATTTTCTCGGCTTTCTTATCGCTTCTCTGCAATATTCTATAATTTCTGAATCTTCAGACAGCATAGAAGGTCTTATAAGCTCATCTATTTCCAGGAAGGAAAACTTGACCGCTTTCTCTGGTTTATAATTACGAAATGCAATGGCAGCACAATATTTCGGATGTAACATATGTTCCTCAAAGTACCAGTTGTGCATACGAACATCATTGCATTTCAAAGTTGTGCCAGTCAAGAGTGGCGATTGGAGGGAGAGCTCACTGTTCGTGTCCACGGAAAAGGCTATCTTTTGTAAATCAATGGTAATGCCGACACCCAACTCTTTGACGTACGATTCTTTCAAACACCAGTGACGCATAAAGGCCTTAAGTTGTTGCTGTTGATTGAAATTCGGTTGGGTGATGTAGCGCCATTCCGAGTCGGCAAATTTTCTGTGCATAATGCGAAAGAATTCTTTGAGATCTTTTCCACCAGAGTATTCCAACTTCATGACATCACAACCAATGCCTATTTCATCACCGCCCTCGTCTGCTTCCGACTGATGTACACCCGCCAATATCACAAAACTACCTTGATGCGACACATTGAAGCTTAATTGTTTCGGCACACATGTTTGTGCTTGTGTATCTTCGCCACCTACCCAATAAGGTTTTCCCCTGGCATCTCGGGAAAACTTAACCTCATGATAGGGCAAACCGCTGCATTGATGCACATATTTACGCATAAGCAAACGACCGACTAATGAGGAAAGAAAATCATTAATAAAACAGAATTTTATTAGACGTGCCCTTTCCTCCGGCTGGACGGCGGCCACGGCCTGGGCAAGTTGTGTTACAGTGGGCGACCAATTGCTCAAGTCAAAGGCCCATCGCGTTGTTTGTAGTTTTGTGGACATCTTTAAAGGCATATTCTACTTGAACAACCACAATGAAACGTTTTCTTTTACTCCAATACGTTCATTTTATTACGATAAAAAGCAAAATATTTAATTAATTTTATCCGTACTCAGACTGTAGTACACTTTGGAATGTTGTTATTTATTTGTCATGGTTCTCTCACATCTGTAAACAATTGTCAATTCATTTCTGAGAGAGGAGCAAAAGAATTTGACAGCAGCAGTAATCAGGGCTGCCAACATTGAAAATTGTGATACAACATATATACGTTGGGAACTATACCGTAAAAGCAGTGCGTAACTAGGCGAGCGGTAGCAGGCCAGTACAGAGGCAAAAGCAAAATTACGTACATTATAGTCACTTGGAATTGTGCACATGTTTTATTCTTACAAACATGTGTATTCCTTAAGGGCATTAGAATATTCGTTCTGCTTCGTAGATAAAAATGTTTCAAAAGATATCCGAGGTGCAGCGATTTTATGCGACTTTTTTTCTTAAATCGCCAGTGACAAGAACTCGCAGTGGATTAGATTTCAAATCAAGCTGGACAACATTACTTAGCTTGATGTGGTGGTTAGACTATCACACAAATAACCCAAATCCAATTCAGAGCTTTTGAGGGTAAATTAATCTCTAAGCATTTCAACAAAAATGAATTAGTGGGTCCCTGTGAGCTAGTGAAAAATAATTATATCGTACACAGCTTACTGATTAAGAGCTAAAGGAGAGTTTTTAAAATGACTTCATGCGAAAATAAACTGCTTTCGATTTAAAGTGATTTCTTATGATTTCTTCCTGTGTCCACGTTTCCTCGTCTACAAAGTCTTTTAATACTCTAGTCATTTTTGATAGATTTCTTGTATGGAAATCTAAGCCATGATGGTTTAACCTAACACTGGATATTATCCAGTCTTGTTATCGAGGCTAAATCCAAGTGATATAAGCAACCAAAGTTTTTGATTGCGAGCAAATTGATGTTTATTTAGTTTTAGATACACCCAGTTATTAATACTCGTATAAGGGGGAAACCCGTTATATCATATTATCTAGGGTATACCGACATCTGTACATAGAAAAATAAAACTATTTAAAATAGGCAAAATTGTTAATTTATTTTATGCATTAACATACAAAATGATCTAATTTAAGAATAGTGGGCAAGTACTTTGGGAATTTAAGGAGAATATCAAAGAAAAATGATTTGAATGGAACTAACAACATATTTCTTTTTAGCAAAGAACTAACTTTTTCTTTCCAAAATTATAAAGAATTTGCTTAGACC
This sequence comes from Hydrotaea diabolus, assembly GCA_963513945.1. NCBI lineage: Eukaryota > Metazoa > Arthropoda > Insecta > Diptera > Muscidae > Hydrotaea > Hydrotaea diabolus. Next base: position 72,943,163 of record OY740719.1, read on the forward strand.
GTAGGCCGAGTTTATATAAGGGACTTATTTTATATTATATTCCACGAAGAAATCTGGTCATTTGTGTTCCTTTAAGTAGATAGGGGGTTCCAACCATTACAAAAAAATCTAGTTCCTTTTTATGTTTCATTATCATTTTGCCCTCGTAATAATTGATTTAATAAATATTTTTTAAATTAAATAAAATTCTAAAAAGGGTACTGTTAATACCCATTTTACACTTAAAATCTAAAAAAGGACATTGTTGCTGTTATTTGCAGCCCAAAAAACGTGCCACATGGCCAAAACGGTTGATTTATAGTCAATGTGGTCATACTCAAATTAAAACAAATATTGCTACCGTTATCAAATTATACTAAATTTTGCCACCATTATAATGGGTGATCCATCTAGAGGTATTTCTACAGAACAAAAAATATAAAAATTCAAATCAAGCGTGGAATCTTTATTGGTAATTTGAAAGGACATTTTATGGCATTTATTTCTTGAAAACAATTACCTTCAAATTTTGGCAACTGTATTATGGAAATGAGCGTTCGGTGAGAAACGGGAAGAGCCACTGTTTCCACTGTTCAGTGATGAGGCCCATTTCTGGCTCAACGGCAAAGTCAATAAACAAAATTGCCGCATTTAGGCTGAAGAGGTTCAAGAGGTACCATTATACCCAAAAAAACATGGTCTGGTGCGGTTTATAATCTGGTGGAATCATCGGTGTATATTTTTTCAAAAATGATGATGGCCGGCACGTAACCCCTAATCTTGACGAAACTTGGTTTCAACAGGACGGTGTCACTTGCCATACAGCTGCTCAAACAATGGATCTATTAAGAGGTCATTTCGAAAAGAAGCTAATTTCACGTTTTGGACAGGTGAGTTGGCAGCCTAGATCGAGTGATATCACACCTTTAGACATTTTTCTTTGGGGTTACGTAAAGTTGGAAGCCAACATTACGCGTGTCATTAAAGCCATGCCGGTAAAAATCACCTAAATTCACTTTGAAAATCAGTGATCGATTTGGCAATTTTATGGCGCACTTAATAGTCCATATGCCCCTAAAAAATGTTAGAGAACTGATCAGACCAACGCGACACTACAATGAGTACCTGAATATCAAAATTTATGTATTTATACACGTTCTCATGAAGGCATTAATAGCAAAGCGACACGCCTAACAACAACATCGTCTGTGCAGCGTTTTTGCTCTTCAGCGCACCTTTTTATTATTGTGTCAAACACAACAATCTACATAAAAGTTTTTGAAGTATTTATTTGTATTCTTCAATTTAATATTTGTGAAACAAAAGGACACAAATGGTATAGAAAATTCAAAAATGATTTTTGATTAATTTTTTTTACAATAAGTTCTACCGCAAATGTACATCGACAAAAAGACAGTCTGAACACTAGTAATGTCTTGTATCGACCTTTTGAATAAAAATGCGTTTTTGCTTATTGTCGTTTATAAATGATTTTTGAGGAACGCCTCAGTGTGAGGGGTAGTATTTACGACTAGCACACACAACTTACATGAATGAATGGCGCAAATGTCGGCGTCTAAATGTGTAAGAAAAGAATCTCAGTAAAATGCATTAGATTTTCAAACTATGCCTAAAGAATTAGGTCAGTGAGTATATGAACTCTCTAATTTGAGAGAAGTTCCCCGTTATCCTTTAAGTGTATATGATGAATTTAAAGGAAGATTTAAAATCGTGAAATTTTTCTGTTCGTTTCTTCGCCACCTCATGTAAACAAATTTACGAAAATGTTAAACATGTCTTCGGTTATTCCCCAAAAATACAATTTCAATATGGCAAAGAAAATAATTCAGGGGGAAATTTTTTATATGAATAAGCGAGAGAAATTAATTTCGGGAAAAATATTTGTATGGCATAATGTGTATCGTGAATACTTCGGGAGTAATTTAATTCGAGATATGGGCGTAGAAGAACTTTAGATCGCCCGATTTGGTTAGCACCATTTTAGTAGCTGGTATTTAATTTGGAGTAAATGAGTAAATAAAAATATTTTTTAGAAAGTACAGTTCGAAATGTAAACACCATACAGGTATCGAAACGATGTTACTAAAGAAATCAAGTGGATTAAACCCCACATAAACATCACTCAAAATTAAAGCAATTTCTTATTTCGTTGATGTTGGCGGTGTTATTTAGACAGTTTATCCCAGTATGGTAAACAATATTTAAGCATCTGAAATAAAAATTCGGTTCTGTGCCTGAACAATACTTGAATGGTGCAGCACAACAAATCGTCCAAATATATTACACTGCGTCTTATCTTAATGTTTCCCAATTTGGGGAATACGTTTTGCTTCAAAGCTTTACAACTCGCTAGAAGAATAATATTTGTTTTTATTTTATTAACCTAATAATTAATAACTTTTCCTCTCAATTTTTTTTTTAATTCTAGTAAAACGATAATAAAATGAAAATGTTGTTTCCCCATCCGGTATCGAACAAACAAACTAGGCAGAGTCTAGTACAGATATCGCAATAAATTGCCCTTGTATGTACATATAACAAATAACAGCATATTACCAGGACAACAAACTAATGTCTCATACATAACATGACGAAGCATAGAAGTTCGTATTCGGGTCAATTTCAATCAAAACGTACACGGAGAGTTTTTGTTGTTTTGTTTTAAAAGTTTATTAAATTTTCCCGGTAGAGTAGTAGATTTACGACAAGTTTGATTAAGAATATAAAGGCGTTTTTAGGCTCTTCGAAAAATTAATATAATTATGTTTTTTCTTATGTTTTGGTAAGGAATACCTGGATTTCTGTCTTGAACGTCACATAGAAAGAATGTGTAAAAAATCAGTTAAAATGTAAGGATAGTTGATGTAAAACATTTTTGTGAAGTTTAAGAACTTGTTATTTAATTATTTAGACGAACGTTTTCAAAAAGCACCATTTAAATCACAAAAATAAAATAACAGTGTGTTTTAAGGTTTAATATTTTTACAAAAGCATTCTGTTATGTTTACATTTTTACGTCAAAAATTAATAAATGTTTAACCCAAAGCATATAAAATTATGGATTTTTTGTAAGATAATGGGCTTGCTGCAATTAAAAAAAGTATTGTTAAAACTATAAATTTGAGAAAGAAAAACTAACATATGACGTTCAAGACATTTTGTAGCGTTCAAGATATCTTGTAGCGCTCAATGAAGGTTCCTGTGCTTAACTAAAAAATATAAACCAAGTTACGAGTAAACACTAAACGGATATAGGTTTATTCTTTTATAAAGAGATAATTAAAAATAAGTACATTATTCTAGTAAGTAGTATTATTAATAGTAGTAGTAACAGGTATGGGTATATTTCATTCGACAAATTTTTTAATCAGAATCAGTGTATACGTCGGAATACATCATTTTACGAGACATCCTTTCTTTGCAGCCCATTTTCGCGACTTCTGGATAAAGTTTATGGCAATAACATAGTTTCCCTGTCAACCAGTTGTTTGTATTGCAGAAGAAAGAGAGATTTCTGTGTATTATTTCACCTCTGGATCTTGTAATTATTTGGTGAATATCTCTCGTGCCATGAACGGTTTTCAAATTTTTGGGCAATATTTTGTTGTTATTGAAAATTTCTTTTGGAGTTACGTAAAACAATTGCACATTAGTTTTGCCTAAAAGCGACTGATACAATTTCTCTGCGTCTGCTATGTCTAATCCGTGAGCCACAAGAGCGTCTGCTGTTCGCTTAATGACAGCACCCACACCGTCGGCTGCACCCTTTCCATGCGACTTTTCAAAGAATGACCACGTCGCGCATTTAAATTTTTTTTCGAAAATTCGATTACAAATAAAGAAAAAAATATTTTTTTGTTTGTATTGAGAAGATGGGCCATCCGAAAAAAAGTGCACCGTCGTTGTTTCCGGAGAACAGTCTTTTATATAATTCAATATTGGATTTAAATGAGCCCAAATAGCACCAGGTCCAAGCTTATAGGCTTCTCAAACTTTTTAAAATAAAGTAAGCCCGTATGGAGAGATGCTTGGTTACGCGAAGCGCCAAAGTGAAAAGTTTGGACTTCTTCTGAAAGCTTACATAAATAGTTTTCAAAAAAGTCAATGTGGATTAACACTTCTGTTTCTCGTAGATTATCCTTGCAAAAACGATATGCGTAGAATATAAGTTAGAAGATAAATACAAAATTAATATTTTTAATATTGGTGCGACACATCTTAAAAGTGACGTTCAAGACATTTACCACTTGTTTGTATTTTTTTACGAAGTGAATATCGCAAATGTACTAAAACTCAGAATAAATGAATCAATACTTATAAAACAATGATTTTAAACTTAAATTTTGTATATTTATAGTTTTGCTGTCCCGATATTTTGCATGACGTTCACGACATTTTTACACTTACTTACCATTATGTACTAATAAAGACGTAGAACAACACTTCACTATAATGTCTTTTTTTTTAATTCTTTTTATTTCGTATTGTGTAAAGCAAGCACTTTCTTAGCCTAATTCACTTCAGTTCAATACGATGACTATATTGGTAAATCTGAAAAAAAAAAAAGAAAATAGCGTGACGTTCACGACAATGTGCGGAGACAAAATGTTTTCAAAAATTATAATCCGCGTTTGTAATGTTTGGTGGAAAAAATAGAATAAAGTGCAAGAAATAATTCCAATATTTTGAAAACAGTTATTGTATGTCTTCAGGTTAATTCGTTTTTTATTTTTTTTTAAAATTTTGTATCAAAAACTGTAGCTGGAGACAAGTGGTTTTGTATGGAACGAATATGAGGGAGCATCAAATACTGTTCTCAATTAAAATAAAATAAAAAAATTTGAATTCTGAGAAATGTGTTTCTTGTGATATATTCTTCAACGAATACTTTCTCATTTTTATTTTGTTTTTTTTTTGTGGTTTTACCTCAAAAGTGAGTTTAAACAGCGGGGACAAATAAATAGCAATATGTTTGCAATTGACCCATTCCTCAAGTCATTTGGGCACGATTTATGTTTCCCGAATAGTAAACGTCTCTTTAATTTAAAATCATTATTTTATAATTAACAACATTTAATTTGGGACAGTTTGTATTTAATTCATGGACAATATTTATGATCGGTTGAACCGACCGGATAAATAAGGTCAGGGAAACTAATTCAGACGTCACGATAAAAAAAAATAGGAATAGGAATAGAAGATATAGCCTTCATAGTACATATTTGAAGAATTATAAAATGTGTCTTCTTTTAACATGGAGGATCCGCCGAGTTTTATAAATGTGTTGCCTGCTCAAAGCCGTTAGATAAAAACTACAATGTATAAGTATATTTCACTCCTTAGGCTTGTTACGGGTACAAGTCTTCTAATTGTACGAGGGTTACTATTTATATTTCGGGTCCGACAATAAAAACAATTTATCATTGGAAATGTTTTTGTTTTTCAAAATATTCTCCTTTAAGATCGAAACACTTTTGCATGCGTACAAACCAATTATTGAAGCACTTTCCCACTCCGATTGAGACACCTCCAAAACAACGCTTCAACAGCTGCTTCGGGCGATGAAAAACGTTGACCAAGCATTTTTTCCTTGATGCTAGTGAATAAGAAGTCATTAGGTGCCAAATCAGGGATGTACGGTGGACGGCCCATTAATTCGACATCTTGAGTGGTCAAATAGCTCATCGTTTCAGCTGATGTGTGAGAGCTCGCATTGTCGTGATGCAAAATGAGCCGTCTTCTCTTATTATCTTTCCTCATTTCTTCGAACACTGTTGAGAAACAGATGGTTGTATACCACTCAGAATTGACCGTCCTACGTTCCACTAAAGGCACTGTCTCAACATGGCCGGTTATACTAAAAAAACGCAATCATTTGCTTCGATCTAATTCTTCCACAAACAACTTTTGTTGGATTTGGGTCGTCTTAAAGGACCCATATGGTCGATTGCTGTTTTGTTTCGGGTTCATATGCATTGATCCATGATTCGTTACCTGTGACAATGTGACTGTCTTTGAGCTACTGCAGTTATACTTTTTCAACATCTCTTTGCACCAATCCATACTAGCCTTTTTTGAGCATTCGTCAAATTATGTGAGATCCAACGAACGAAACATAATTTTTTTGCGGCCAAATAAACATGCAATATCTAATTGATGCTTGTCATACTAATGCTTAAGGATGCCTCAATTTTACGGTATGTCACATGTCGGACGTGCTTAATCATCGATGGTTTTTGGGAAAGTGACCGAAGTTGGACGTCCTTGACGAAATTCATCCTTGAGCGAACGGCGTCCGAGACTAAACTCTTGGTACAGGCGATTAACAGTGGTTTTTGATGGTGCTTTATCGCCAAAAGTCGAAACAAATGGATTTAAACACTCTTGTCTCGAGAATCCACGCCGAAAATCGTAAAAAATCATCGCACGAAAATGTTCACGGGATAATTCCATTTGTGGACTGAAATGCATTTTTCAACGCACTGTAAACAAAACAATTCGCCCTCAAATGACAAAACGTTCTGAGGGAAGTTATGCTAACAAAAAATACCAAAGTTTCCAATGAAAGTTCCAGTTAGCATCTGGGAACACTAGTTTTGTCAGGACCCGAAATATAAATAGCAACCCTCGTACATCGAACATAAATCCACTTTTCATATATACCAGCCAAACCCCTAGTCATGCCCGGCAGGATTTATGGAGAATTGGATTTTCATTTCTGCCTAGCCCAGAGCGGAAACACTTTCAATTTAAGCAAGCAGAGGCGGCATATTTCGCTTGATTAACCATCAGATTCAACACAAATTGATGTTTTATCATCGTTGTGTTACTCTCTATCGATGTAAGTTATGACTCTCCAGCATAGTACGGCATAAATTATCATATGAAGGTGAAGGATATTTACGCTTTGAATATCTAAGGTGCAAAATGATGAGAATCAAAGTAAGAGTAAAATAAAAACGCTTAGTATATTTACGACTACAACCACAAAAGTGCCTCATTCAGTGCTTATACAAATATAATGCAATAATAAATAAAAATATATTAAACTTCCAGCATTAAGAAGAAAAGTACAACTTAATAAAAATATGTAAATTTTTGTGTAATAAGGAAGCCTATTTGAATTTTGTTGAAAAGGTCAATAGAATAAAATGAAACTAAATTTGGAAATGACAACAGTTTAAAATTACATCAACTCAACTTGTAGAGAAAAAAAACTTCTTCAAACTTTCGCATCGACTTTTGAAACTATATTTTATTTTAAGGGACACACAAATTAAGTCGAATTCAGTATAGTAAATAGGAAATCAAGATCATTTATACATCAACACTTTCACATTAACGAATCATTAACTAGAAAAAACTCACTAACAAACAATTCCACAGCAATAACAAAAAGAAACCATCAATAATAAAAAAATAAGGAGGAAAAAACTATAAATAAATAAAACTCTTCTAATAAAATAAAAACGTTCATAAAAGCCATTCTATTCTCAAAATAATGTGTTCGTAAATAACCAACAAAACTTACCATTCAATCGAGCCTTCTCTGGTCCACGGTCATTGAGCGCTGAAGTGGCCGATAAGGCGGCCTTTTCCATTAGCGGTGTGTTGCACTCATAATCGGAAAAATAATCACTGTACGAATCTAAAATTAGCGCACAAACATTGTGTAATGAATGAATGAAAAGGAAAAAAATAGATTTTAGTATTGTATGGAAAAACATTTGGTATTCTTCAAAATTGGGCAGAAACGATTTTAAGAAATGTGAAATCATTTTTTATTATTGGCAAATTTTCACAAGATTTAGGAAATATTTTTAAAATTTCGGGCTGTCATCCTCCTTCTCTTCATGAATACATGTTGGTTTCGTCATCAAAATATAAACATTCGCAGTAGTACTCGGCGTCATATTTTTTTTTTTTTATTTTTAAGTGAATATATATGGAGCATCTGGGCAGGGAGCAAAGTACTTTTGTCATTTAAAATGTTTTGTTTATGTTTCCATCATGCCATAAATTGGCTGCTGGTCTTACTTTTAAACAAATATTCCTTGTCAGAAGACATCACAATCTTCTTTGTATTTCCTGGTGCTCTTTTGATTCTATACTTTTAAAAACGTGGCACAAGAATACTGGTGTGCGTGCGTGGGTCGGCGTGATAAATGTGGTCGAATATGCCATTTAATTAATTGCAAAATATACTACATGGAGTAATACTGATATGTTTGTTGACATTTTTCCAAATGTTGACACGACACACGACGCAATATATATTTTATTAAAATATGTCTTTAGATAAAATAAATAACTTATCAATGTGGAAAATTATTCGAAGTCATATAAACAAGAAAAAACGGCATCAAGTTTGGCTAGGCAGAATCGTATAAACACTCCGTTTTGGACTTGCAATAACAACAAGTGAAAACGTCGTTAAGTGCGGACAGCCCTAACATACCCCTTCACCGTCCCTAGTCCACTAAAGCGCCAAAATAAAGTCCATTTGTGGGTAGTTTCGGCCCATGCGTGCGACCCTAATCACAGCCAAAACTTCAAAATAACTATATATTTGGATTGTAGATTTGAGTACCCATCGGTGTATGCTATTAAAAACGATGTTAAGATCGGCCATACCAACCGTTATTTACCCATCACCGTCACTTCACCCAAAAAAGGTTCTTTTTGCTTCTTTGGACCATGCGTTCGACCCTAACCTCGGCCAAAACTCAAAATAAATATCATTTTTAGATTCGTAGCAAAATTTGCTTTATGTCCATATTAACTATTGAACGCCCGCCCGCTTTTACCTGATTTTTTTTGAGGCACATAAGTAAGTCAAAACGTCCAGTAACTGTGCCGTTTTTTGGTTATTAAGTGCGACCCATCTAGCAGTACACATTTTAACCAATGTTCAAAAAATTATGATTTGTAAAGCAAATACTTAAACAAGTGTACTTTTTCTAATGAACCTTTAGATGGAAACTTTTTCCCGCCTGGGCCTACTGCGCCTATTTACAACACCTTCTTATGGTTATAAGCCAAGACCATGCAAAATAGATTGGAACCTGCAAGGCAGTAGAAGAGGACTACCTGCCCATACCTGGCGTAGACAACTGCATGCAAGCGCTTTCAAAGCAGCCGAAAGCTGGGGCGAAATTAAAATCTTAGCAACAAATTGAAAGTTCTTTGTGGAGGCACAATGTTCCTTGTAGGAACTATAGGATTCAATATATGTGACGCCCAAAATAGAAAGGGACCTAAGGGTAAAAAACAGTTTTGTTCAGGAGAGCCATTTCAAAGATTAAAATACGTGTATCTTTGGTATACCATCACTTTCATAAAACGCGCATATCTCTGGGAGGGAACACTTTTGGGGCATGTGATCGGTCTCATTCGATGCTCAGATGTTGTCCACATCAAAAAAAAATTGATTTTTTTACCCTTAGGTCCCTTTCTCTATGAGCTGTCACATATATATGTATGTGTAAAATTTCAGAATCCCGGAATAATTCATTTGAGCGCTTTCGTGCTTTCAACACACACACGGAAGGATGGACACAGGATTAAAAATATATATTTTTATAGGGTCTCTAATCAATATTTCGTATGTTGCAAAAGAGTGACAAATTTAGTACACCACCCATCTTTGGTGATAGGTATACAATTTAGAATTATCATATTTACTTGGTAGGGGCATAAATGCTGTTACACACGTTTTATGCTGTAAAATAAAAAGTACTGAATGTTTTTGACCAAATATTTTTTAATATATTTTTCGATGTATGTTGTATCCAAAAAGGATCTACTCGAAATTCGAAATGTCCGCCTTTTGCCTTTACACACGCCTTAAGTCGCACAGGCCAATCGTCAATAGCTGCACGAACCTCGTCCATTGGAAATTGTCCCCAGCTCGAACCAAAGCAGTCTTAAGAGATCCAATGTTGGGGTATCTTTTGTGACAAGCCTTGTCCTCTAAAACCGTCCACAATTTGTAATCCAATGGGTTCAAATCTGGACTGCCTGAGGGCCATTCTTCAGAGGAAACGAACGCTGGCAAATTGTTTCGAAGCCAGGCCCGGGACGTTTTAGCCTTATGGGCCGGCGCAGAATCCTGCTGGAAAGTCCATGGCTGGTTTTGGAACAGGGAATTGTTAGGAGACTTTACAACAGCTTCCAAAATGGTTTCATGGTTAACTTTGGCCGATGTTTTGGCTCCTTGTTCGCAGAAATGCAGATCAGTGACCCCATCGTAAGAGACACCCCACCAAACCATGGCTGAAGCTGGGTGATGACCCTTATCCACCCTTGGGATCAGTTCAGATGCTTCCTTAGAAGACCGCGCATACACTATCATTTTGCTTGTTAAATTTTTCCTGAACGGTACAAATTTTTTCATCGGTGAACAAAATTTTTCTGTGCAAGTTATTAGCGTGCTTGACCAAAAGACGTTTGCATTTTTCAATCCTATTTTTTTAAAGCTGCAGTCAATAAATGTCCGGTACGTCGTTTGAAAGCCCCAAGTCCCAAGTTTAATGTTTAATGTTTCGACAGATTCAGTGTGAGTTGTGTTAAAATTTATTTTTTTTCTTCTTTTCAGTATTGTTTGCCATTTGCAGAAATTGGGAATTTGGGCTCTTCAAAAGCTCGAAGAACATCCGCTGTTTTCGACCAAAATTTTTTTCAGTGATGAGGCCCATTTAACCGTGGTGCTCGCTATCGTGCCCTTAAATTGGACTTTGTGCTACCTAAAATTGAAGCCCGTAATATTGACGACATTTGGTTTTAACAGGACGGTGCCACTTGGCATACAGCTGCTCAAACAATGGATCTATTGAGAGGTCATTTCGAAAAGCAGCTAATTTCACGTTATGACCGCCTAGATCGAGTGATCTAGTCGGTTTTCACGATCCGCCTTGGGGACTATGTAAAGTCGAAAGTCTTTGCTGACAAACCAGCCACGTTTCAGGTTTTGGTAGTCGACATTACGAGTGGCATTTAAGCCATACCGGTCAAAATTGTCGAACGAGTTATTCAAAATTGGACCCTCAGAATGTACAACATGAGGGGTAGTTGCGGCGACATTTGAAGGAAACTATATTCAAAAAATAACTGGCATAAAATGTCCTTTCGAATGAACAATAAAGATTTCACACTTGTGAATGTGAATTTTTTTAAATTTTTTTTTGAAAAAAAAAAAAACTCTAGATCGATCACCCCATATTAGGTATAACTCAACCTCAATTATACTCGACAGTTATTGAGGAAGGATCTACAATAGACTTTTTTCTTAAACTCCTTAATACACAATTTGAATTGCTTGTGATGGCACGTTATAGAAAACGTTGGCATCGGAGCGAGTTCGACTTTGAACCGCTTCAAAAAATGGTTCAATCACCCACAACAAGTCAATTCCGTTTTTATGCGAATAATGTCCTACTTAGTACAGTTGAGTAGGGCATCGCGTGTTCGTCATGACACAACATTTCCGTGACAAGCTCCACAGACATGTTTGAACATGCGAATATACAAGCACACAAACATACTCTGTATTTACATAATTAAGTATCGGGACGAAAAGCAAAACTTCCTTGAATGTTTGAACTTTTGCTCTAGATCTGCATAGAAATTGTTATAAACATCAACAAATAAAAAAATCCCTCATAACAACGACAGACTTTCAAATATGTTTGTGACACCGAGTTATCGAATGTGTTCTATAAGAACAAGAAACAAAAAAATATATGAAGACACATTCCTTTTTTACAGGTCAGTGTTCACGCTTCTGCTTAGTTGACTTCCTCTCTACTGCATTGATTCATTGGATGCGACTGTATGCACTTGTATAATTCTTGGTAAATCCTGTTCTGGAGTACCCGAGGGATAGCAGAGGGTTGTTTTCATCTATTCGCCCGCCCCCTTGTTTTTTGTTTTGTTCGTTTGTTTGTTTTGCCGGCATCCACCAGCACCTTATTCCAGTTCAAGTATGTCAGAGTTTACGTCTGACGAGCTACACTCGTCGCACGTCTTGTACACCACATCATCAAGGGTTGTTGTACATTGCAGCACTTTGTGCATTTTATAGCTCCCCGGGTTTCTATTAGGATTTCCATATATTTCCTTGTCTAACTCCCACCCTTTTTAAACTGGCAATAGTCCATTTACAGCAGAAACATATTCAAAACGACGAGCGTAATCTTTACAAATCATCCGCAGTGTTGGTTGCGCAAAACAACAGTTTACCTTAAAATAAGTTTGTTGTGAAAATATTTTGTTGATATTAATCGAGTGCCTACATAAAATTGCAATACGTTCTTATTTCGTTTTGGATTATACAAAATGTGAAAATAAAACAAAGTACTCGTATAGAAACATTTTATACGTATGCAGGGAAGATACATTGAACGTTTAGGGCGAAATGCATGTCCTGTACGTTAGTTAGGAAGGTATATTTTTAATGTTGAGTGATGTGCCATACGAGGGTTGCTATTTATATTTCGGGTTCTGACAATACTAGTATTCCCACATGTATTCTGGAACTTCCATTGGAAACTTTCACATTTATTGGCATAACTTCTCTCAGAACGTTTTGTCATTGGAGGGCGAATTGTTTTGTTTACTCGTACAGTGTGTTGAAAATTTCATCTCAGTCAAAAAATGGAATTATACCGTGAATTTTTTACGATTTTCGGCGTGGGTTATCGAGACAAGAGTGTTTAAATCCATTTGTTTCGACTTTTGGCGATGAAGCACCATCAAAACACCACTGTTAATCGCTGGTACCAAGAGTTCAGTCTCGGACGCCGTTCGCTCAAGGATGAATTTCGTCAAGGACGTCCAACTTCGGTCACTTTACCAGAAACCATCGATGCTGTGCGTGAACTGATTAAGCAAGACCGACATGTTACATACCGTGAGATTGAGGCATACTTGGGCATTAGTATGCCAAGCATAAATTAGATATTGCATATTCATTTGGCCGTGAAAAAAATTTGTTTCGTTCGTTGGATCCCATGTAATTTGACGAATGCTCAAAAAGGCTCGTCTGGATTGGATGTTGGAAAAGTATAACTGCGGTAGCTCAAAGGCAGTGCATAACATTGTCACAGGTGACGAATCATGGATCTTTGCATAGGAACCCGAAACAAAACAGCAATCGACTGTAAGAGTCTTTCAAGACGAGCCAAATTCAACAAAAGTTGTTCGTGAAAGAATTACATCAAAGCAAATGATTGCGTTTTTACTTTTGAAAGAGGAATTACTCAACAAACTTATAAGATCAGGTTTGTTGTTGTTTGTAGGGAAGGAAAAGTAAGTCAGCGAAGTAAAGCAAACACATCACCGTGTGGTAGACGCACGTTTCGCCGTTGGAGTGGGACGGCTCATCGGTACTATATACTTATACTCGTATGTGTGCTGCCGACATGGTCTTTACTAATTTAACAATCTATGTATACGAGGCATTGCATTGATTTCCCATATGCGAAGTATTATAGTTGAAGAGTGAGACACATGCTACTCACGTTTTTATTTGGTATAACCGGCCATGTTGACACAGTCCCTTAAGTGGAACATAGGACGGTCAATTCTGAGTGGTACTCGTATACAAACATCTGTTGGCCAACAGTGTTCGAAGAATTGAGGAAAGATAATAATAGAAGACGGTTTATTTTGCATTAAGACAATGCAAGATCTCACACATCAGCTGAAACGATGAGATATTTGACCACTCAAGATGTCGAATTGAAGGGCCATCCACCATACAGCCCTGATTTGGCACCCAATGACTTCTTCTTATTCCCTAGCATCAAGAAAAATATGAGTGGTCAACGTTTTTCATCGCCCGAAGCAGCTCTTGAAGCATTCAAAAATCATGTTTTGGAGGTGTCTCAATCGGAGTAGAAAAAGTGCTTCGGAAATTGGTTTGTGCACATGCAAAAGTGTATTGATCTTAAAGGAGAATATTTTGAAAAACACAACCATTTCCAATGATAAATTAGCTTAGCGTAACTTTTTGAATAAGTGCTATAACTTGAGTTTACCATGTTTGAAGCTGGAATTTATATGAATACTATATGGGCATTTGCACGCAAATCGACAACTCGCAGGAAAAAATTACTTATTTTTAATAAAGAACGGTCAACTCATGTCAACAAGAAAATGACAATTATGAAAAATTATTATTTTTTTTTTATCGATTTGGCTATATTTGAAATGATCATTTACTGAACACTGTCTTCTATCTTTTTAAACATTCAGTGTTTATTTTGCTTTTCTTTAATACTTTCTCAGAATAAACTATACTCTTGCTACATTTAGTTGAAGTCTTTCTTTATTGTAAATAAAGGGTTTTGTGGATTAATTTAAAAAATTAAGTAAGAGTTGCAAAAGTTTAATAAATATGTTATTTTTAAATAATAAATGCTGAATACTTTCCAACAACTACAAAGTTTTGTTAAAAATGTAATATTTTGTGAACCAAATTTTTAATGTTTGAGTATTTACTCGTAGTTATAGAAAATATTTGATCACACCAACATATTTTTCCAAGACGAAATCCAAAATGCACATAAGAATCATCCACTAGCTACAGTTTTTACAGCATGCGACTGGGTACCACATGAAAACTGTGTTGTTTCACATTCCTATGCTATTATCAGCAATGATTTAAGCCACAACAAACCCAGTGTTTGGGTTTTCTTAAACGTGATTATTAGCGAGCTTTGCTTGAAAGTTGTGCACAATGTTTCGGTTGGTTGGCATCCCAGTTTGAAAATCGGTACAAAAAATTGAGTAACATTCTTGTTTTTACGCTTCTAAAGATGAGGTAGTGAAGAATAGAATTTGTTTAGACAAGAGGTAGGCACACGTCAAAACAATACCCAATATTCAAAAATAGTTGAGTTGACAGCGAGAATCAGACAGACGACATTGTTGATTGACAACCCCTGAAGATGATTGACGAAGTCAATCGAAATATTGGGAAAAATAAAGATTAAACCAAACATAGAACATCAAGTATAAATAAATGACCTCAAGCCGAAAAATAATTTTATTAAGATAATAACACCAAAGGCCAACTATTCACTTGCAACAAAATGCATCACTTTAAAAGAGCAGATGCAGTTTCTGTGTATGTTTGCTATAATTATACATATTTATCTGAATTTAAAAAATACTCCAAAGATACTCTGCTAGTATATTCTTTTGCCTATATTAGTACGAATAGCGAATAAATGTCATATTTTTTTCTTGTGGGTTTATACAGGGTGTCCGCCGAGAAGGTATACTACTTTGTTTTGGTAAACATTAGTCTTGACAGTTCATATATGGCAGTCGTAAAATAGAGACGTGGCAAATTTATTATGGAAAAATATTACGTAATTTTAATTTTTGGAAAAATATCGTTAAACATTTTATCAAAATCAATCATTGTTTACTGTGAAGATGGGAAAGTTACGTGAAATTTTTGGGAGAAAAAACGTGCCAACAATACGCACTCTTTATCGTGTAGTGAATGATTTCGAAGAAGGAGGGTCTTTAGCTGATAGGCCCAAGCATGAACCACAACGT
Organism: Hydrotaea diabolus; assembly: GCA_963513945.1. Classification (NCBI taxonomy): domain Eukaryota; kingdom Metazoa; phylum Arthropoda; class Insecta; order Diptera; family Muscidae; genus Hydrotaea; species Hydrotaea diabolus. The sequence goes on from OY740719.1 coordinate 72,958,733, forward strand.
ACAGCAAGATCGGCTGAAAACATTACTGCTGCTCAATAAAGTGTTCAAAATAATCCATCAACCTCAATTCGACGCCGTGTTGCTTGTAATGAAAAATGTGTTAAAAATGGCTCGCGTTTGTGAGGCTAACAGAGGCGGACACCTATCTGATATGGTATTCCATACATAATTGCCGACATTAAATAACACATTTGTCAATATAAGATCCATTTTCTCTAATTTAATCAAAAAATATAAACAAACAAAGTAGTATGCCTTCCTGGCGGACACCCTGTATTTACATTAATGAATTTAATAAAATGTTTTTGTTACTTATAACTTTTCGAGTTTTTATGCTAGGTCACACCTGTTAAAATAATTTTTTCCAGATAGCTCGTATAAAATACAATCAAAACATATTGAACGAATAGCTACACCAAAATTTGTGTGTGCGTTCTAAGGAAATTTTACGGAATATATCCTAAAGTCATAACTCCCTTAAAACTGAGGATTGTAATGTCACACCATTCTGAGCAGAAATCACGTTCTTCTAGTTTGCACGCTTAACATCCTTGGGAATCACATCCATATTTAAATAGTAAATAATTTTGCAATTTTGATCGCTTAAATGCGAGTATCAAGGTCACACCCGTCACTACGGAATTGCCCATATATATTGTTTCCTGTAATTCCTATAAGGATCATCAAGCCGCATAAGCAGGATGTTAATCTTATTAAATGTGTATATTGGAGAACATTGTATACTTTTTATGGAGGCGTCAAAATATTTAAGCCTTATCTCCGAAGGCTCACCTTATTTGAGCTGAGAACGATATGAATATATTCCTGGCTGCTTGAAACCTGCAGTTAGTCTTAAAAGTAAATGAAGCGTTTGAAGTGTAAAATAAAATACATATGAGATTTAAAATTGTGGGCCACTGTGTTGGGTACTCGACTATCACTAGAAAATTAAGCAACGAGTTTTTCAATTTGTAAATGCCGCCAACTTGACAAGCCACGTAAAACGTATTTATAAAATTCGCTAGAAGTTCGGAGACGGCTTTGAAGAGTGGGTATCGGTCAGTGAGAACATATAAAAGTATATAGTGCACAGCTCACTGATAGTTCCGTTTGTTCCTATATGAAAGAACAACCTTGTAAATGTTATGTGGATACATTCAAAAAGTGTACACTTCCTAGGAAATTGTCGACGCTACAAAAAGTTTTTTTGTTGTTCGAGATAAGTTTGTGAATTTGGGTGAAGTCTATAAACAATTACAGACCATAAAAGTTAACCGTTTTAAGCCATGAGTGTTGGATGCTATCTTCAATTTTTCAACAAGCACTTCCGTCATCAACCGTATTTGTTTCGACTTTATACTATCTGATAGAAGTAATTAACATCAACAACCCTTTAAAGCTGCTGTTCAACCTGACAGTTTGCCTGTCTGGGGTTGAATTTATCTTTAAATCGTATTGAAAGAAAGAAACACGTGTTTTAAAAAAAAAACAAAAACACGCTATTTATGCTTCCAGTTTTACGGGCATGCGCTGTGCGACGCCGGAGATAAAGGATGCTGCTTTGAATGAATAGTTATCTTTGAACATAAGAGTGCCTCGAATTGTGAGGAGTCTTATAAACGTTTTTAATGCACACATCAAGAAACATTGATTGATTATAAAAAGTGACAAAATATTTTGCCTCTAGCTAGCTGCGTTTGTGATCTGGACTAGCTACGAGGGTTGCTATTTATACTTCGGGTCCTGACAATACTAGTGTTTGGAAACTCTGACATTTTTTAGCATAACTTCACTCAGAACTTTTTGTCATTTAAGGGCGAATTGTTTTGTTTACAGTGTGTTAAAAAATTCATCTCAGTCATAAAATGGAATTTTCCAGTGAACATTTTTGTGAGATGATTTTTTACGATTTTCTGCGTGGGTTATCGAGACAAGAGTGTTTAAATCAACTTGTTTCGACTTTTGGCGATGAAGCACCATCAAAAAGCACTGTTAATCGCTGAAACCAAGAGTTCAGTCTCGGGCGCCGTTCGCTCTAGGATGAATTTCGTGAAGGCATCGTATAACATTGTCACAGGTGACGAATCATGGATCTATGCATATGAACCCGAAACAAAACAGCAATCAACCGTATGGGTCTTTCAAGACGAGCCAAAGGCAACAAAAGTTGTTCGTGGAAGAAGTACTTATACATCCAAGCAAATGATTGCGTTATACCGGTATAACCGGCATGTTGCCACAGTGCCTTTAGTGGAACTTAGGACGGTCAATTCTGAGTGGTACTCGTATACAACCATCTGTTTGCCAACAGTGTTCGATGAATTGAGGAAAGATAATAACAATCATTTTGCAACACGACAATGCGAGCTCTCACACATCAGCTGAAACGATGAGCTATTTGACCACTCACGATGTCGAACTGATAGTCCATCCACCGTACATCCCTGATTTGGCACCAATAACTTCATCAAGAAAAAAATGCGTGGTCAAAATTTTTCATCGCCCGAAGCAGCTGTTGAAGCGTTCAAAAATCATGCTTTGGAGGTATCTCAATCGGAGTGGAAAAAGTGCTTCGAAAAGTGGTTTGTGCGCATGCAAAAGTGTATTGATCTTAAAAGAGAATATTTTGAAAAACAATAAAACCATTTCGAATGATAAATTATTGTGTTTTTATTACCGGACTCGAAAAATAAATAGAAAAAACCTTTTTTTTATAAAACGTAGGAAATGTCACTAGGAAAAGTGTCCTCCTAAAACCCAATTGTAAACTCAAGCACTGGTGTTAGGTAATCTGAGAAGGCCGCTCTGCAAGAATTGCTTATCGTTAGAAATTTTTTTTCCCGGAATCGATAAACTGTAGAAGATAAGCAAAATAAGCTTTTACGAGAATTTGAGAAACACAACAATAAATTTTTGGAAAACTGTTTTTTGCATTTATAGTGTGCGAATTTGGTGTTTTCTGTGTTTCAATTTTGCTTTTTGGCGTTCTTGTGATCAAACGAAAGCGGACAAATAAACCAAGAATTTTTGAATTACTGAGTGCTGTTTATCTACATTATTGCAAAGAAAAAGCATATCGCCAAGTCACAATTTATCGTTACGCCTTTGTACGACGCAATTGGTCGGTCGGTAGTGAACTAAGCAGCACCAATACGGTCGGAGAACGTGAGTACAAGGCAGTGGAAGAAATTTCAGACTTGCCAGAATGCCGCCTCGAAAGCATCTTATGTCTTCTTAGGACCATCTACATAAGTAGATGAAGATCCTTACCGTTCGCAGACACACTTTTTTATTTTCTAAGCAGTATTAGCTTGGGTGTCTACGCAGTAGTCATCCCAACCATCATCTCATGGACAGGATGCCTCCGACAGGTACGATCTTTTTAATATAGAGAGGTCCAACGGTATAAGAGAAAGCCCAAAGATTATCGATACTATCAGGCCACCTTAATTCGTATTGCGCGCAAATTGATGGCAACGTTCCGGAAGTTAGTCCCGCCTGCAATCGGGGTAGTCATGACCTGCTACATCTCTTCAACTGTTTAGCTAAGCTCACTTAGCTGACCTCCAGGTCTGTTTGAAAGCTCATGTCGCGTTTCCTTCACCTGGATGGAATCGAAGTAGATCGCCCAAAGACGAACAGTGCTTACAAAAAATGTTGTTGTTACAACAACTTAAGTTGTCTTAGAAGCAATTCATGGGGTAACATCTTTTATGACAAGTTGTGATCAGACGATATGCATATTATGTTTCCATCTGAAAGAACATATATCCTGGCTGATTCTAAAAGCCAACCATCTACCTTAGATTTCTTCCCGACCGACGTACCTTAAAATTTGTAAACAACCAGAACCATAAACAACCTTGGATCTGATCACCTTCCCATTTGTAGTTCATTAAACGTGAGGCATGAAATGCACGAAAACAACTTTCATGATTTCGGCAAAACAAACTGGAACAGATACCCAAACAGCATAAAAGGAAATCAAGCAGCAGCAGTAGAGATCTCTGCAGTATCAAATGTAAATCAAATGGATACCATGATTGATGTATTTACTGGCACTATAAAAACGGCCATTTCTGAAAGTAACCACTATCATCATAGCCAGTATCGTAAAATTCTGAAAACCATTTAATGTTATATTCTGAATTTCGAACTATTATTAAGACTGTAGTTACCGAAGTGATGCCTGCAACTTTATAGCCGAAACCCTACTATCCAGAAGAACGAGGGTATACAAATCAATTCCATAACTCGCAAATGGCTTGAAACAAGCTATGAATCATACCAATTGGAATGACAGCAACTGTAGGAATTAAAGTCTCTCCGTGCACTTCTATGTGAACGTTTTAATTAATTAATCGAATTACAAACTACTATTGCTCGACAACTGCCAACTCTCTCACATGACGAATAGAAGCGAGTTGGAGATGAAGCGTATTTCAAAAAACTCATAACACAATATTTAGGCGTTGTTTTTGTCATTTTGTTTTGTTAAATCCATTCGTTTGGCCATTTATATGTTTTATGGGATAGAGAGAGAGCAATGAGATGAGTGAGAGTCTTCGACAATTAACTCAATGACACAAGATGTGTGTGGCATTAGTGTATTTTCAAGCACACTACGCATAAGAATATTAAAAATGGGAAGCTAGAATACTTACAAAAGTGAAATATTTCAGACTGTTCTAACGATATCTGGTATACTTGCTTTATAAAAACGTGTACTTAATTAAAGGGATTTTGTTGCATAGCTGATATGGCGATGGGTCCGCTCACTCGTGGCAGTGGTAAAACTCTCATCTTATAATATACGAGTAATCTCCCCAGCAACGTCTCCGAGGGAGATCAAGGAAAATCCGCTGTCATCATTGACGTCACTAAATAATATTGCGGCATTTGGGTTGATAATATTCTCGAACTACCCTTTAATCCACAACAAACACGGATTGGTGTGATTTATGGGCTAGTAGAATCAACGTTCGATAAGGAACCTTTTTTTGCTTGAAATTGAAGTCCATGATGTCAATGACATTAACTTAAAGTGATGCGGTACTACGGATATATCGAAAAATCGCTTTGACGAGCCGACTTGGTGTGATTGTAAGTCTGTGCAATTATCATATATGTAAACCCAGGTTCAACTCCAGGCAAGAACATTTAACAAATTTTCAACGGCGTGTTTTCAACTCGTAGATACTCTTTAAAATAAATAAGCCCTTTGGAGCTGGCTTTTAACAGTAGGTCACGGTCAGTAACTAAAAGAATTACAATATCGGACAAAATATTTGCATACAATTTTTATATTTTTTTCTTGTACAATTATTATTTAAATAATTTATTATTTAAATAATTTGTACATTTAAGTATTATAATTTAGTGTGTAATAATGGAATCCTACACCGCCCACTGATTTGATAAAAGTTCCCCTTGTTACTTAATGGGATGTTGTGGGACTTAAGTTAGTAAGTTTATTTAGTTAAAATGTAAACGTAAATATCCTTTTTAAAGAATATCACTCCTTAGCAGGACAAACTTGAATATTTTCGTATTTTACTACTACTACCTTTTTTCAAATTTCATTGCAAAACCATTAGTTTAGGTTACATCCTAGCTTCTTCGAGGCATACGCTCTGTTATATAATGAATTGTAACATATTTTGAACCTATCTATCCCTTATACCATGTGTAAGATGAAGCTGACCAAATTCTTTGAGAACGTAAGTTTTAGAGTTATGTGAAGTCATTCATTTCATTTAAATTTATAATTAGAAGTCTTTTAAATAAATTATATAACCGTGCCACCCACCCTTACATTATATACTTGATCGAACAACTTAAAACCCCTAGAAAGAACTAATTGATACCTTCTGGATGAGTGGTACAACACAAATATTAACATCGCCAAGACGTCTGATAAAATGATTTGGCACTTTGTGGCATGAACCAGAGGTCGTCTAAACCAATGCCAGCAATTTCAGTAAAAAAAAATAAAGTCGGATAACATGGCTATGTAACGCCCGCTGTTGATCAAAATGCTTTTACCAGCCTCATTTCGAAGAAAAATGGTGCAACGATGCCATCATTCAACATATTAATGCCAGTTTTTTTGTGATTATCATTATATGGCCTGAAATAAGGCGTATACCAGCGCTCCTGCAGACAATCTGGAGGGGACAGCCCTAAGATTATCGAAACTATCAGGCCACCTTAATTCGTATTGCGCGAAAATTGATGGCAACGTTCCGGAAGTTAGTCCCGTCTGCAATCAGGGTGGTCATGACGTATACCAGCGCTCATGCAGACAATCTGGCGGAACCAAGTTAAGTATCAGCCTAGTCTTCACCTACCTCTTGGCAAGGGTTCGAGGTTTTTTATAAAACCCTCTGCTACTATTTGAGTTGTAACACCCGGTTCTATCTTCGATTTAGGTTTAAACCACAGCCACCCAAACAGGTCAGGCTAGAAGAACAGATCTAGGAGCTCCTGGCTTTCCGCGGAACAAGACTTGAGTGTCTGGTACGTCGTCGTAGCACATGACTACTTCCAGTTTAAACGCCGCACACGCTGACTGGTAGCATTAATGTCTACAACAAGAATTCGCTCCATGTTTACCCACAATCATAAAAGATGAATAGGATTATTCGAGATATATTTAAATCTTGCTAGGGAGCTTGCTGAGGATTTTCCGAGCCACAAAGGCGGAAATTTTGTTTGTTAGCGTAGCCGCCAGCATTAGAAAAGATGATTTGTCGGCTAAAATCGTTGTTCCATTCGAGCTGCTCTAAGACCCAAACTGCGATGCGATAACGAAGAGTAAAGCGACTCATTTCGTTTTGCGATGGAATAAAACCTACTTTCGAGCGGGAAACAGCTGTCAGTGTCAACATAGCCTATTATTTTAAATGAAACTTGTCTTTAGTCCACCCCATCAACATATCACCATTTTTAGGAATGCAGGCTCAGAATTCTGATAATCCTGCTTTCCTAGAAAAAAAAAACAAGGCAAATGTGCAGATTATGGGGCGAGTCGTTTAAAAGATATATGCCACGCCCCTAGATTAGGACGGGTATTTCAGGGAAGAAATGAAGAAGAGCGCTCGAGTCCACGGGTTCCTTGGGGCCTAATACCTGTAGGCACTTTAAGGAAAGGAAATTGCTCATGGATGCTAACTACGGCCGTACCTGTAAATGAAGTCGTTCCAACTCTTATAAGTGTTGGTGCTTAAACGAAAAATAACTGATAAAGTATTATGAATACGAATATGAGTATAACATCAAGTGGGACTTCAAGCCCCAAAAAGTAGGGCTACGTATGTAAAACATGTTTGGTTAACTTGAAGTTGCTGTCGCTACCCAAGTACTACCGCGTTAAGGTGATAGTACAAAATTTTAATCACCATTCGGGTGTCATGTATATATAAATATAAAAGATATATAAAGTTGAGAAAGCGCCGCAGGCAAGAAGTGGTTTCAAAAAAAAACTCGTTCGTTTTTTTTAGAATATTTGGAAAATAAATATGAACAACATTTTTGGATGAAAATGTTTCAAGGCAAATATGGTTTTCTATAAAACGGGCAATTTTTTCGAAAAACTTACTTTTTCCAAATTTTGGTTTTTTATTATATTATTGAAAAAGAATAGGGCAAAATGTTTGGATAAACTGATAATCCAAGTTACTATCGTTGCTTTACACAGTTGTTACTGCATGGAGGTGATAGTACAAATTTTATTACCTATTCGGTTGACTTGTTTAGCGTGAGTTACTAACATTTCCGCTAGTTTTGAGGTTCCAAATAAGGAAAAGCGAAACTATTGAAAGTAGAATTGACCCACGTCTATTTCGCATTCTAGGAATTCTGTATTATTTGTGGATGGTTACAGTGGCTATAGGGCCCTAGGGATCTCACGTTCCACCATTTTTGGATTCAAAATCCCCTAGGGCCACGCTTTATTTGAAGTCGGTGAGCAATTTCCATTCATTAGTGTACCCATACTTATATAAAACTGGACGGGATCATTTTTGATTCCCTAGGGCCCCTCCTACGCCCGAGAGCCCTTATTAATCATGTGAGTATGGCTAAAAACAGAGATCAATCAAAGAATAGCTTCTAGTTATGTTTTTGTTTAAAAAAGCAGATTGACACCTGCATTACTCTCCTACATAATTTCTCTCAAATCTGCCTCTCTTTGATCGCTGCGATAAACAAACAATATTCTCTCTCTTAAAATTATTAGAACAAGTGTCAAAACAGAGAGACAACAAATTTGACAACTCATAACTCTTTTTCCAAACAGAGTTCATGGAGAGAACACGCCCAAAATTAGAAAAATAAACCAGGCTTAATTTTCCAAAAACATACATACCTGCCAATACATTTCCGAATAGAGAAGACGAAGAAAGATAAAAGCAGAGCAGCAAAGCTGCCATGAAATAATTCCGCATATTTTAAGTTGCCCCTATCCAACTCCAGTTTTTGATTCTTTCTGTTGCTTTATATATTTTTCTTATTTTCCACTCGGCACTTTCATTCAATATTTTTTGATTTGATTTTCTGTAGCTTTTTTAAGCTAACATTTTCTTTTTTTTGTTGCAATATGTGAATTTCCTCAGTAGCTACCACAAACACACACTGATACACAACAAACACGATTATTTTCCAGTCCAAATTAATTAAAATTTTCTTTTAAACCCGAAGAGAACCACGAACCGTTCACCAGCTGCCGTCAAATACGAATGATTAATAATTTGAGAGTTAAGAGAAGTTAACTTGACATTTAAAAACCTAAAGGTTGGCTGCACTGACAATATGGTATGGTAGCAGTGTCCAACCTAAATAAAAGTTGAAACCCAAAAATAAAACCCACTGCCTAGGCAAAATGCGCGCCGTACGCGTGCATTCGTACTGTCGAAGTACGCATAAGGAAAAGTCCAACAAATTACACAAATTTCTATAGAAAATGAATAAATTTGTACATACTTTCTGTTTAGGTCGTTTGTTTATTTTGGTCTTATGCTTCAACACATAGAACGATATTAACCGGCTCGAGACCTATTGTATTTACATTTTAATAGAGGACAAGTTTTTTAAAAAAAATAGCAAACTGACATAGTTTTTCGTGGCTGCACATATGTTACATAAACATACGCCAACTAAACTCTTTTTACAGTACAATGTGAAAAATCTCTAGATTGAAGAGGTGAATTGTATTTTTGTGGGCAATTGTTTGAAGAACACTTGAAAAGTAAGATTTAAAACGGCAGTTCTCATACCTTTGGTGAGAACCTGGCCTTTAAGAGTTCAGTGTTCCTTTCAACAATTGCTGCGAAGCTTTTTGATGAAGGTCGTCATGGACCCAATATAGGCTCTAGATAGAGCCAGACGGTTTCTTTGAAAAAATAGGTTGACAGGATGTGCTTCTGCAAAGCCAGCCGAGGCAGTCATATCTATAAAATTGAGTTTCACAAATAATGTGAATTTACAAAATAAAATTTGGAGCTCACTGTACGAGTACTAGATCTAATAACACAGTGATACAAAATCGAACTTTCCTAATGCGACTGGGATGAGACCAATTGCAAATGAAAGTTGACATTATCCATAACAAGACCTTCAAGGGTTTTCTTAAGTTCATTGCGAGATTTTTTTTTACACGCACTCAAACTAGCTGATTTTAGAAAGCCGTGTAACAAGAAAAGATCATTAAAAATTTGATAAATCAATGCTTATTTATTTTTATTATCCTGGAAAGTTGTGGTATCTTATTGTTTTTGGCGTCGAGAAATTCATTTTTGATATTTAGTTTTACGCTACGCTAGATGGCGCTGTTATACAAATGGTGCTATTTCTTGTAGATTAAAATAGAAAAAATGTTATATTGCAGTAATTACTGCATATGCAACACAAAGGAAGACAGTAAAACCTATTAGAGAACATGGAAATATACAAACAATAGACATTCGACGGTAGGATAATAAATGATCAGGCAAACACTGCTTCAGACATAATAATATCTCACAAATTGAGATTATTTATAGGTTTTTCAAAAACCAATTCTGTGGCTATACGAAAAACATGTGCTTTATATGTTTGTGGAACACACGTTATATAGGAAATCAATATCAAAAGTGTGACTGGGAAAAGAGAGACGTTGAACCTCTTGTACCAGCAGTTAAAGTATGGCTAACACCACTTCATATTAAATTGGTTCTTTTCCCAAATTTTGTAAAAGTGTTTTTTGCAGATGGACCAGCTTTTACTACTTTAAGATCTACATTTCCACGACTTAGTGCAAGCTAAGTTAAAGTAGGTATTGTATACAAATAAAATAAATGATTTTGAAAAATGTATTTACTATATTTTTTCGAATTTTACAGGTATGTTTAATGGTCCAGACATTAAAATATTGATGAAATATTATGATTTTCATAATTCTTTAGATCAAAATCAATTAATTGCATGGAATGCAATTAAAGACGTAATTGAAAATAATCTTGGTAAAAAACGAGAAGTAGATAGTGCTCAAAGAGTTAAACGTCTCTCGAAAGCCTTTGAGGAACTTGGTGAGAATAGGTCATTAAAAATTAATTTTCTCCATCACCATTGGTTTGAAAACCAACTTTCAACCGAATCTGATTAGCAAGGTGAATGTTTTCACCAAGTAGCTTTACTCATAGAAACTAGGTACAGAGAACAGAAACTAGATTCTGTTAGGTGATTTATGCTGGTGGTTAAAGAAAACAACCGATGAATAGGATAGCGACGATGAGCTAGAACCAGAAACATGCAGAGATCCACAGCCTACTACTTCTGGAGCTTTTGATGTATATGTTGATTAATATGTTTTACCATGAAGCCAACATCAAAAATTGTTTTTCAGCCTAAAAGAAAGTAAATACACCATATTTTTCTATGAAAATTTTAAAGAAATAGCACCATTTGTATGACAGCGCCATCTAGCGTGATTTTTAGGTAAAAATAAATATTAAAAATTAATTCCTCGACCCCCAAAAAAGTAAGATACCGCAACTTTCCAGGATAACAAAAATAAATAAGCATTATTTTTTTTATATCAATTTTCAATGATCTTTGTTTGTTATACAGCTTACACCTTCAAATACGTGCAAAAAACAGTCTCGCACTGAACTAAAATAAACCCTTTAAGGTTTCGTTATGGATAATGTCAAATTTCATATGCAATTGGTTACATCCCATTAATATTTTGGGACTTAAATCTAGTTTAGTAACAACTCTCGCACGGACACCAAATTTGCATCATCGATAGAACTTTTGATTCTAAGCAGAAAATATTCAATAAATAAACCCGCGGTCTCCGAGATATGGGCCTCGAAAGTTCAGACGTATAATTCAGATATTAAGCCATATCTGTGAAACTTTTCCTTTAGTATTAAGGGTGTATTATGGGTATCGTTGGAAAGCTTATTACAACGCCGTTCCAGTGATACATATATATTCGATCTGTAAACCCATTAAGAATCGGTAGCAACATTTTTATTTTTCACGAGCTTTTACTGAAAATGCCTCATAACTGGAAAAATACTTATTTTTAAGTATGTATTAATCGCTCTAGTTTAATAGCCAACATATCAACCTTTCATTTAACGCTTTTTTAAAGCTCTTTATTTAATAAAATGAAAACAATGTCTTATGCGGCGCAATTTTGAGCTTATATCTCTTTCATTTCAACATTTTATTTCTTTTTCATGCATTTCTTAATGATTTTCATGCATTTCTTACCTCCAAATCCATTCATCAGCAAATTTTTCTAGTGTTACAAGTCTCAGATGATGGCCTTTTGGCCAGAAATATTCCCCCTCTTTTGGTTTTAAGACTCAGTTCCTTAAAATATTTATTGTTCGAGCAGGGATGGCCCCTCTAACTTAATCGCTGAACAATTTTCGCCAATTTTCTACTGTTTTTTTAAATTCATTTTACTACACTTTACGTTTCTAACGAGTTTTCTAGAATGAAACTTTTCTCCGTTATTAAAAGAAATGCTACCACAGCGTGTAATTTCGTCTACAAATGTAGCCATATTGTTAGAAAATGGCAAGACTGATGATTCCATATCGAAATGTAAAAATTTTGTCCAAATTTTTGAGCAAAAACTGAAAGTAAAATGCTAATATCTTCGGCATTTAAAGGGCTAAATTCCAAATCAAAGTACCTAATAAATGCTTAAAGTGACGGCAACAAACTAGTAGGAAGAAATAATTACCTTTAAAAAGGCAATTTTCCGAGTTTCGACCCATTTTTCACAGAAACTCATTTAGCACACTATGGGTTAAATGATTCATACAATTTATATACCGTTTGAAAGGTATTGTCATAAGCTTTCTAACGATTTCCATATCGCCATTCCAAATGTCGCAGATATATCCAGTTGTAGGTCCGATAATGAGGGTCCCGTAGCTCGAAAAATATAGGTTGTCGCCGACTTTTTTTGTTACACTTATTTGTTTTTTATGCCCTACAGGGAAATATTTTTATTTTTGAGAATTGTTACTAAACAAGATTTGTTCCTTACGACTGAAATGAACAACAGCAGACACCGCCGGTGGTCGGTCTAGCCAACTTTCGAGCATACCAATCTTGATCTGTGCGTTCGAAAACGCGAAATTAGGTGTTCACTACAAAGATTTCTCAACATGGTAGATGGTGGTGGGTCCATGTTTGACAGAACTACAATTTCATTGTCCATTGTTGAGGGGGCTGAAGAGCTATATGGAGTCCATAGATTCAAGCCTTTATCTAAGAAAAACCTTAAAAGTTAAAGCATATTGAGATGAGTGTGGAAATTCTACTGTTTCAGAGTGGTGTGTCGATGTTCGAAGGGACCCCGTTATCGGGGAACTTTGTTGTTTTTTAAATCTCATATGTCCATAGTTGTAGCAGGCCAATGTTTTGCCCCCATGACCAAATCTAACTGCAAATTGGCACAAATTTGGCTGATGTGCGTCGTATGATACAGCTTTCGAAATTCATTAGCGTATTCAAATGAACATACTAATACGATTAAATGGTTTTATTTTGTTTTCCCCCTTAGGGTGGGAGGTTTAACATTTTAAATTTAAATCAGCAAAAAAAATGACTGATCATTTTTTTAATTTATTGTTTTATTGGAAAGGTTTGTCATTTTAAAATGGAACACAATATCATTTTTATGACTGCCACACCTGGATCGGCAGTACCTCATTCGATTGACCCAATTTTTTAGTACATTTTCGATTGTTTCGGGTCGAATCTCTTCAATGGCAACTTCGATTTGATGTTTCAACTCTTCAATTGTGTCTGGATGCTTTGCATAACATTTATCCTTAGGGGCTCCCCACAAAAAATAAGCCAATGATCTTAAATCACACCTCCGAGGTGGTCAATTGAAAGTTTCGGCTGATTATTAAAAACAGTGCGTAAAATATCGATGGTTGCGTTGGATGTGTGACATGTGGACCCGCCTTGATGCAACCAAATTTCGTCCATCTCATTCTCCATGTCGGCTCCTTGCTCAATTGCAAAGAAAAATGACCCAATAATGCCGCCAGCCCAAAACCCACACCAAACAGTGACTCGTTGTGGGTGCATTGGCTTCTCAATAGTCACGTGTGGCAATTTTGCTTATTGACATAACCACCGTGATGAAAATGAGCTTCATCTGAAAACACGATCTGCCAAACAATCTTTACTCCCTCGCCCATTAAATCAATGAAAAATCTGTAACATTATTTTCAATAGTTTATTTAAAATAAAACTTTAAAATTTGCTAAACGGAGCGTAATACAAAAAAAGGAAACAGAGGACTTAAAAACTGTACACATCTCACATCTAGAGGAATTTATGGAATTAATACAAAATAAAACGAAAGTCAGTACAACAACATTAAATAATTCTTAGTTAAAAATAAGGTTGTTGAATGATACTGACTGAACTCAATGGAGTAAAATACATATCTTATCTTACAATCGAATCGACTAAATTTGTATTAATTATTGTTCAATTATTTATTTATTTGGTAACTAGATTTGTTTATACGTATGCATGTAGACATGCATGTACATATGTATTATTTGTATACTGTTCGCTGGAGGTGTTAACGATCAAGGTATTGATCATATATACATTACAATCTAAGAACTAAAACGTTTAAATAAAAAATATTTATACAATTAAATATGAAAAAATACGATGCAATACAATAAAAAATGGAAACAAATCAATATCACCGGAAGGAAATTGAAGCGAAACGCTTTTTGATTGATAACAAAATGTCCTTAATGTCTTGACCTTGTCCACAAATCGCTGTTTTTTACTTACAATTAAATTAACTCAATTGATAATTAAGTTAGCCTATGTTTACACTACACAAAGTTTACATGTGCCAGCAAAAGTATGGGCTTCATTATTTCGTCCGTTAATCTATTACAATTTCTGTGGAAATCGATAAACAAAATCAGCTACATTTAAAAAAATATGTTCATAAACATATCACGTGAATGGCGGAATTATTTCAAAATTAAGCTGATGGTTGTCTAACTAATCACTTTCGTTTACTTAATTTCGTCTAATGTAAACATAAACTTACATTTATATCATATTACTAATACTTCATGCTATGAGTATGATTGAATCAAATAAAATATGATGTTTAACGCTCAACAATAAATTATAGTTTGCTCGATAATAAATTAACGTTAAGCAAAAATATACATTTAAGATATATTTTAAAATTATCCGCAGATGATGAATGTAATAGGCAGCCATACTTAACTACTTCAGTTTGGTTTCAATGGGCAAAATTAAAGCGTGACACAGTTTTGTGACAAATCCATCGTATCACTTGTCTCACACGTACCGAAACCCATTTGAAGATTTCACCAGTCTGCCGTATTTTGGATGCATAATCCTTTATATGATCTGTGCTAAGGAGTTAACGAAAAACCATCCATAAAAATGACATAAAAACAAACATAAACGCTTGAGGGATTAAAAAAGTGTGTAGCTGACCATACTTATGCCGCAGGAAATAATAGTGGTGTTTTTGCTAAGCCACAATAAATACGAGCACATAACAAAATTGCATAGTAAAATTATTTTTAAAAAAAATTCCAACTTTGTGCGTCTACAGGACGTTACTTGTAGCACTCGATTCTCCAAATATAATTTGTTGTAGCTGAACAAAATTAAACAAATTAAATATTATACTCGTATAATAACTGATTTGAGAGAAGTACAATTTTATAAAAGATGTTTAACAAAGATGATAATTGGAAAATTCTTAGACCGCCATTATAGATTTCCAGATCTTAAATTCTACTCGTTGGTAGTAATACTAGTCAATCCAGATTCCAGTCAGTGTAAGAACATTTAAGCATTTTTCAGGGGCGGTTTCCCATCAAATAACTGCCGGCTACTTTACGAGTAAGAGATTTATCTGTAAGCCATGTAAAAGCTTCTCTATTAACTGCATTAGCCGATCGGAGCCAGTGTTAAGCACAGCTTACTGGCTTAGAAGAGGGTTTCCCTTGATCATTAATAGAAGGTTTAGAAATTAGGTAATCAACTGTTGCTGTACGTACATAATAGAAAACTTAGATTTATATTACGAGGGTTGCTATATATATTTCTGGCATAGGCAACACTAAGTGTTGTCTGGCGCGATCTGACATTTTCATTGGAGTGTTTGACATTTTTAAGCATCAGAACGTTTTGACGTCCGACCATCATTTGTGTTGTTTACAGTGTCTTGAAAAAATCAATTTGGCAAAAAAATTAAATTAACTCGTGAACATTTTCGTGCGATCATTTTTCACAACATTCGACGTGGATTATCAAGACAATAGTGCATCGATGAACTTAAATCTTTGTACGGCGATGAAGCACCATCCTATAGCACTGTGAAAAACTGCTTTAATGAATTCAATCGTGGCCGAAGTTTGCTCAAAGACGAAGGTCGTCCAAAAACGGCCGTTGTGCAGAGAACATTGATGCCGTGCGTGAACTGATTATGCAAGATCGTCTTGTGACATACCATGAGATAGAGGCATCCTTGGGCATTTCTTCCACCAGAATACATTCGATATTGCATGAAAACCTGGCCGTAAAAAAGGTTTTTTTCTCGCTGGATCCCGCACAATTTGACAATCGCTCAAAATAAGGCTCGTGTCGATTGGTGCAAAGAAATTTGGAAAAAATGCGATCGCGGTGCATTGAAATACGTTTATAAGATCGTCACAGGTGACGAATCATGGATCTATGAGTATGAGCCCGAAACAAAAAAGCAAACGACTGTGTGGGTCTTCGAAGACGAGCCAAATCCAACGAATGTTTTTCGCCGAAGAAGCACTTCGAAGCAAATGGTAGCCTTTTTCTTTGGCAAAACTGGTCATGTGGCACTGATCCGCTTGAGCATCGTAGGACGGCCAATGTGGTGCACCACAATTTGTTTGCCTAAAATCTTCGGAATAATTCGAAAACGAACAAGAGAAGACGAATCATTGTGCACCATGACAATGCGAGCTCTCACACGTCGGCTCAAACCAGCGCCTTTTTGACCGGCCAAAACATCAAATTGATGGGTCATCCGCCGTACAGCCCTGACTTGACACCCAATGACATATTTCTACTCCCACACATCAAGAATAAAATCCGTGCTCAATGATTTTCGTCGCCAAAAGATGCTGTTGAAGCGCTCAAAAACCATGTTTTGGGGGTGCCTCAATAGGAGTGGCAAAAGTGCTTCGACAATTGGTTTGAGCAAACCATAAAAATATTTTTGATGATAAATATTCGCATTTTCTTTATTAGGCCAGAAAAATATACTTATATAGCAGCCCTTGTATATCTGAAAAGCTATGTTTACCGTATTACTGTGTTTGCTATGAATGGTTGCAAGAAATTATATGCAGCTTAAAGTATAGATTTTTAGTTAATGTTATAGAATCCTGCTGATTATTGATATCCTGCAATCATGCGTAATTGCAGCACATTTCCGCTCAAAATCTTGAAAAAACGAAATGAATCAGCGCATTTCTTGAAAAAGAGTCTTAGACGTAATGAGAAACCCACCGTTCCAGTTGTATGCAAGTTTGTGCAAAAATTCATGAGTCATGAGCACTTAAGACAATTGGGCTGCCATAGCCGAGTGGTTTGCAACTCAGTCCATAAACTCGCCATCACCCTCCACATTTCACACACCAGCACGATGCGATTTTTTCTTAATATTACTTCATATTTTGGTCATTGTCATGTTGTTTGCTCGAAAAATGATCTGTTTTTCTTGACGAAGCGCCTTTTTTTATCGGTAGAGTGACTGCCCGTGGTCAAGGAACTGGCGTTCAGGTCGATTCGGTGCATTGACCCGGCTGTCACCCACATTTGATTATCAAGTTATCAGCCGTCTCGACGATATCGTTTGTAGGCTATCGTGAAGGACCGATGTTATGCGAAACATCCATTAACAATTCAGGCCTTTACAGCGAATATCAAGCAAGCCTTTTGATTGGACCAAAAACCATAACCATGGGGTCTTAAAAAAATGGGATTGGCCGATGCCCTACTGCGAAGCGAGCCGTGACAGCCACATATGTTGTGGGAATTAAGTGAGTATTGTTTGACAATTCGTCTAGGAAAGACTCATCCAAATTATTCAGTTATATTGTCCGAGTTTTGTAAAAAAGACTTTGGGCACGCTATTGCCCTACCATCCCAAAATAAGAGTATCAGTGTGCGTTACTTGACGAGCCCGCAGTGTGAATGTTGCGCCTGCAGCGGAAAGTATAGTTGAAATCGCGACCATTCGATTTGACGCTGTGCGCAGCAGGCTTGGCTTCTCGTATGCAACAACTTGGCGAATTTTACACAAGGATTCTAAGGTCAAACTCGTTCGACAGCTTAATAAAGATCCGCTGACGTGCCACATATTTGGCTCAATTGATGCTTCAAAAAATATAACTGCCGCATTTAGATTGTTAATTTACGATTATGTGAAGCTATGATTCCAGCGTAACTCGCGAGATACAGGTAAAAATGTTGAATGTGATCGTGAATCTCATCTACCCGATAGACCTTGAACAGTGAATTGGCGGCCAACATTTGAATAAACGCCATTGATATTACACAGTAACGATTCAAATTAGGTTAGAAGCCAACATGTGTGCGGTGGCAATGTTGGAAAGACTGATTGAAAACGGCTATGTTAAGAAATTATGACCGAAATGTTTCTCAATTCCGCAACACATTTATCTTTAGGCTTTTAGAAATGATAACCTGCAAAAAAGGTTACAAGTGAATTGGGATTTGAAAAGGATATAATAATGTCCATGGCTGGTGGCCCCCATTTATGTAGGTCACATAGGTAAAACCATCTCGTTGGCCTTTGCCTCTTATGTGATAGTAATAAGGCAGGAAAGAGTGCAGGCTAAATCTGAAATGAACAAAAAATATTTTTCAGGTAAGTGCAACCGCGGTAAACATTTGATATGGAATCACTAAAACAAACCTTCGTTTTTCATAAAATAATATGGCAGGTTGATTTGTTGTTAACACATGTAAAAATATTGCTTTCACCGAATGTCTCTCAGCAGTCGTCAGATGATTTATAAGGGCATCCAATAACAATGAACCGATGCCATTACGTCGATGTTTTCGATGTACGCCCAGTGATAGAATGTAACCAATATCGGCCGCCTTACCCATACTATCGGGTAAAATACCTTTATCCTGTAGATTAAATGTAATTCATATCTAATGGGCATAAACGTATCATAGACGGTTATTTATGATTGACATACCTCTTTGTTTAGATATTTATATGGTTTAATTTCAGCTACAATTAAACCTATAATAGCTAAATTATATACAGCCGCTAATGAGAAAAATCTTGAACTGGAAGTTATATCCTCATACCATGATAAAGGATAATCGATGGGAAACCAATCTTGGCATAATGTCCGAACCTTTAGAAACACAAATAATATAAAGCATTACAATTACTAGGTATAAAACGAAAAAATATGTGGGTTATTCTGAGATTATGGGCCGATTTCGACATCATTTTTGGCATTCGATTTTTTTTGCAGAATTTAATATTTAAATTGAATAAAAAATTATAATCATTAATAGCAATAAAATTAATTAAATATTATTTTGTACTATGGACTGGTTTTATTAAATAAATAATTAATATTTTTGTAAAAAATTAAGAACATTTCAATTGAAAGTGTTAGGGACAACCAGGGTAATGATATTTGAACACTTTGGTAGGAAATTTTTTGAAGAACAAATAAATTTTGTAAAATACAATTTTAAAGGCTTTAAAGGTCCTATAAAGATTTATTGTATATAAGTAGTAAATAAAAAGGTATAATATTTTACTAAATAATTATTATATCGAGCTCGAGGCCAAGGTTATTATTTTTGTTATATTTTTCTCTTTATTCGATATTTCGTTCCTCTTTGAAGAACATCATCAGGAATAACTAAATTAAACAAAATAACTCCGTAGCGAGTACCTCCGTTTCTTGTTGTTAAGAAATGTTGTTAAGAAACAACAAGAAACGGAGGTACTCGCTACGGAGTTATTTTGTTTAATTTAGTTATTCCTGATGATGTTCTTCAAAGAGGAACGAAATATCGAATAAAGAGAAAAATATAACAAAAATAATAACCTTGGCCTCGAGCTCGATATAATAATTATTTAGTAAAATTTAATATAAAGGCCGAATACAAAATTTAAAATTACGTAATAAAGGTATAATATATTTTATTTTTCTCGCTTAAAACAACCAAGGATAGCAAAGTGGCCCATAATTTCAGAATCAACCATGTACAAATATTATTTTGTACACACAAGTAACTCAGGTTCAAAGCCGAATAGGAAAGTCTACAATTTTTAGCATAGCAGCCGTGGTGTAACAAACGGTGAGCGCAACTGTCATACAATTAAGACTAGGTTCAAATCCGGTTTCCCCCTTTCTAAAGGGGTATAAGAGTTATAAGTGCATTCGATAAACGTTGACCTTTGTTTCCTAATAGGATGTTGAGGGGATTAAGTGTAGATAAATCTCTAAGGTCATGTAAAAGCTTCCGTATAAATTGCATCCGATGTTCGGATCACGGTATGCAGTTCGCTGTTTGGCGCTTAATGAGATGTTGAGCAAAGTAAAACTCACGAATTTATAGGAATACAAATTTTAGATCGAAATACAAATTATTTTTATATTCAATTCATTCTTCAATCATCTTTTTACTTATATATACATATATAAAACTGTTGCGTTACTGACTGAAATATCACAGTCCAGGATAAACGTCTGAAACTAGTATCATGAAGTTTGGTTGGTCCAGATGAATTTTTCGAAGGAATTTTTCGAAATTTTAACTTTAAGGTGGCAAAACGGGAAACAAGTTTCGCTCATAACCATTAATCCATGCCAGGACTAAACGGTTAGAGCCTTTATAATTTAGATTCAAAGTAAAAAAGGGGGAATTTACGTTTTGATAAATACAAATAAACAACATAAGGAACAAATACATTCTATGTCCCACGACAGACGTTTCTGTGGACCGGATTGACCCGCATTTTTCGGTCAAGGACTTTCACCCCAGCACATAGCAGACGCTACAGCAACAACGTTCTAAGTATAATATTTCCTAAATTGAAAAAAGAGTAAAGTATATCAGTTTTGCCAAATCTATTAAAGTTGGCTGTCACAATTCTAGCAGAGCGCAGCTACCAACAGTGGCTGTAATGATTATAATGTGGGTCTGTCCCAACTCCATGGAAGATCTAAATAACAATATTGAGGCTAAAATTGGCAGAATACCAGTCGACATGCTTGTTAGAGTTCGTGAAAACGTATGTAACAGTGTGTGGATAGCGAAGGTCGGCATTTGCCTGATACTCTATTTAAACCCGTGTAATTTAAAAATTACACGGGTTTAAATAGAGTATCAGGCAATATAATTAAAATAAAAAATAAATTACTGTTGAAAATTATTAAAATAAATATAAATTTTTCTAAGGTTCATCACTTTTTTTATTTTATTCCCAAATAAGCAAATTACCGCGCTCCACCCTGTATATCTCCGCCTCAGCCTAGCTCAGTCCACTATTTTTTGGTGTGTATATAACTACTTAAACAGCAAAAAAATCATGATTACTAGGTATAAAAAGCACTTGTTAGTTTTTAAACGGCAAAAAATTGTAAAATTTTCTAGGAGACACACACTATTCGTTGGGACCATTCCCGACAACTCCATTTGGTTTAGCACCGGACGCTACTTCCGAAAGCCGTTTGTTGAGCGTACCATAGGTGTATTTCGGTGTATTCTGGGAGTATGGCAGGAAGAATTAAATAGTTTTCGCTGCTTTTCATAATACTCGTATAGGTATTCGTTACAAAATAGAATCGCCTGTAGCAGATATTGAAACCGAACAGCTCAACGATGACGAATTTGAAAAGAGGACATTTGTCCACTTTAGACATAAGAAAAATAATTAATCAAGCCATTAATACATGTAACTGTTTTATATACAGGGTGGCAGATAAAAGCTGCTACCAAAAAAAATTTAGCAACTTTTCTCTATTTAATAAATCAGGTTGATATTTTTTTTATTTTGCAGTTTGATTTTTAGATTTACCTAAAATGAATAACTGGGACACTGAAGCAAGAATCACGCACTGGAGTCCGTATTTTCAGTATAAAGAGAGTAACGGCGCACGTTTGTCGGAAATCATCCGAGCAAATGGACCATAATGAGATTTGTTAACAGTTTTGCCGAGCATGGAACAGTCAACAGAAGACCTTATTATCGAAACCCTTCAGTTCGGACGGAGGAAACAATCGCTGCTGTAGCTGCTGCCATACAAAACAATCCAAGAATTTCGACAAGAAGCTTATCTGCTCAAATGGGTATAAGCATACAGTCATTGCATTCAATTATGCACAAAGATGAAGTCTTATTCCCTTATAAAATTCAAAAGGCCAACAAACTTAACGTAGCAGACTCCCCGATTCGCTTGGCATTCTGCCAGA
This sequence comes from Hydrotaea diabolus, assembly GCA_963513945.1. NCBI lineage: Eukaryota > Metazoa > Arthropoda > Insecta > Diptera > Muscidae > Hydrotaea > Hydrotaea diabolus. Next base: position 72,980,789 of record OY740719.1, read on the forward strand.
AATGGTGGAAGAGGATGGAAACATATTGAACTATCTTTTCATGTCTGACCAGGCTCATTTAGATTTAAACGACAACATAAACAAACAATATGGAGTGCTTCCAACCAACAGATACTCCATAAGACGGAATTACATCCACTTCGTGTCACAGAGTGGTGTGCAGTTTTACCACGCGGCATTGTAGGGCCCTACTACTTCGATGAAAACGGTCACACCGTTACGGGTACTGGATACCGTTACATGAGCATGTTGAGAGAGTTTTTCTATACAGAATTACGCTGAATGAGAATTTCTTTCAACTCTGTGTGGTTTAGCAGGATGGTGCAACTCCTCACATAGCCCCGCCTGTTATGAAAGAAATGCGACGAAATTTTCCCAATAAGTTGATATCCATAAACTCCACATTCCGTTGGCCCCCAGGTCTGCTGACCTTTCTGCACCTGACATTTTATTGTGGTGTTATTGCAAACAGGAAGTCTACAAATTTGTATGAACTGAAGCAGTCCATTCGAAAAACAATTGCGGCTATTCCTGTCTCAACTCTCCAAGCGGTAACGAACAACTTTTTGGTAAGATGACACACATGCATCAACGAGCAGGGGGGGGGGGGCATTCAAGTTCCATTATTTTTAAAACTAATTAAGTTATATTCAATAAAATTGAATGAGCTTTAACATAAAAGTAAAATGAATTCCATACACTGAAAAAAATGTTCTTGATGTAGCAATATTCATCAGCCACCATGTAAAAGAATTTATTCAAAGCCAAATTTAATTGAAGAAAAAAACTATATTTTAATTCAGTATGTCGTAAAATCTTAAAATGGTGAGATCTGTGAAAAATCTAGTAAGCCCTACTTCCCTAGAAGCTATAAACTTTCCAATGGGCGCAGTATATTTTGAATGGACCAATAACAAATATTAAACATTCCGGTACTTGTTTAACATATGTAGTCTACATACAATATTTTAGTCGCTGATAAAATTTTGTAGTCATTATGAATGACTACTAAACAAATCTGGCAAAATTTTAAATCATTACTATCAAACATATTGAATTAGGTCTACAATAGCCTTTTTGCTTAATGATATACTGGAGGTTCCACATATTTTATAAAATGAATGTTGACTATTCCGAACATTACAAGTAACCCAATAAACAGTTTTTATTTTTTATGTTGTCTATCTATTATGTCCATTTTAAACCAAACAAACTTCTTTCTAAAGCGCATTAGAAAACAACAAAACGAAATAATTGTAATATTCTTTGACAGGGACGACCTACAATTTAAATCGGTTTTGATTGGATTATTCTTTTTTGGGAACCTTATCGTCCGTTTTTATCGTTATCAAAAAAAACACCGCTTTAAATTTCCAGTAAATTGAATAATGCATTAGTAAATTTGGGCCTATCTAATGTACCTACATGCAACATAATGCCGAAATAACGAGGAATAGTTTTTGTTTCAAATGGGCTATCTAACCCAGCAACAACTCTTTTGTTAAATTTGATTTGAAAACGTATGTGTGTATGCACCTTAGGGTAGGCCTAGTTAAAAAATGTAGACTCTGAATGTAGACTCATTCTTCTAACTATTAGAAGACGCAAAGCAAAGCCAACTTAAAATATTCCGATATTCTGTTTTTAAAGTTTTATTTATACATCCCGCTGTTTTGTATTCTAGCTTAAGCTTTCGAAATGATTTTGCATCCGTACTATAAAGATGCGATTTCGCTTGTAAAAATATTTTATTTAAAGGACTTAAAGTTAGAACTGTCCAGAGGTTTTATAATCATTCGACGACAGGTTCTGGCAATGCTTTTTCGGAGAGTGGTCCCAGTAAGTTTGCTATTGAAAGACAACGTGGGACGACAAGAGGTGGTGCTAGTTTCATTTTGTTCCACGCTTCAGGAGATTGCACTAAATTTGAATTTGCCTGGATCTAAGTTAAAACCCCTGTTATTCGCCTACAATAATATGAAATTTGCATCATAAAACATGTAATTTTCGCATGATAGCCCACCAGCCACATTGGCGGCGGCGGTCAAACAAATATTAAACTTGGACGCTAAATAACTTTTGGTTAATGTGTTGCATGTTTATATAATTTGATCAACTTTTGACCATTTCAAGAAACAAATATTGGAAAAGCATTATTTTTTGAGTTGCAGTGCTAGAGCTCTTTTTACTTGGACCAACGGCACCTGGTGCTTTACCAATTTCTTATAAGTCTTCAAAATTGTTCACTGGATAGCTGCATGTCATCTGCATACATTTGAATTTAACATGTCTAAACGGAAAACGAAAAAAGAACAAGCAAGTAGGCCATGTTGCTGTTTATGATATTTAACTGCATCAATAAGAACAGAGAAGCTGTACCGCTCTTCTTCCGAAAAACTGATTTTGATCAGACAAAAAGTTTTGTCGATTCTAAAATGATCCGATATTGTTATTCAGTTTCTAATGAAATGGGTAAACTGACTTTGTAAACAGTGATAACTCTGACAAGGATTGAAACACGCAAACGACGATAATTTGTGAGCTGCATATTTCCCTCTGTCAATGTACGGATAGAAATGCGCCTGTAACTATCACTTCCAGATATTACTCCAGAAATTAACATCAATGGATGAATCTCGATCAAACATATCGTTCAGTAAATATTAAATAACATGAGGCAGCCTCATCGAAAGAATGCTTAAGCGCACTAAAATAATTTTCACATGGGTTACCTTTTTTGTCCATAAGTAGAGAAACAGTTTCTTGAGAAAATGCATTTTTTAAAATGTGAGATTGGCTAAAGTTTACTATAAGGGCCTCCGTGGTTTGATATATGTAAACTCAGGATCAACTACGAGTCAGAACATCTAACATTTTTTTAGCGGCGGGTTAGTTCCTCGTAAAGACCGCAATTTTGCGAGAAAGAGAATAATCTCTAAGCCATGCTAAAGCATCTTTTTTAAATGTGTCAATCAGTCAGTGAGTATATGAATTTTATCTCGCGTAGCTTACAGACTATGCCCTTGTTTCTTATTGGGATGTTGTGGGAACTAAGTAAGTACTACAAGAGCATTATCTGAAGAGGCTAATTCCAGGATTGAATATTTAAGTTAAATTTAACTTGAAATCTAGCAACATTTTTCATTGAATTGTAATATACTCAAAGTATATGTCTAACATTTTCAATCATCTAGTGGTAAAGAATTTATATACGAACTATCACATCGCCGTTCCGGCCGTTCAAGTGGGCCGTACACATCGCGGTCCGCTCCATTAAACAGAGATAGTATGAACCGTGTAGGACGCAACTGAAAGCTAGCAAAACAAGTATTTACAAAACGCACCTCGGATTTCAAAGCTTTCAGAGATCTTGGGAGACGTTTTTAAGTTATTTAATTGAGACAAAGCATGGACAAATCCCATGTTGACAAATAAGGGCCATCCTAATATACACTAATATTAACAAATGTATGTATCTTATTTCATATACATAAATATGAATGTATGTCCAACAGACACATGCACATACCTCGGTTAAATCATCTGGAACCAAAAACCGCAATTGGACATCATTAACGGAACAAAGGGGAACATGTTCGTTGTCGATTCTACTTATATCAATGGGTTCGGGAGATGTGCTTTGCTTGTTGTGGGTGTTTGTATTATATCTGAAAATGAAACAACAAGAATACGCATTAAATTCAAAATAACATACTAGATGGAACAACATATCATCTACATGTACGAAGGCAATGATAAGGCAATAATTAACAATTGCCGCTATTACCGAAAAGATTGGCTATCGAGCTCGTTGTTGTTGTTGTTTTGATAACAAAATAATTTTAAAAATAAGGGATATACACATTTTAATGATGCTGCATATTAGGGAAGCGGACGTAGTGCACCCTCCCACCTTCCATTTATAGTCGGTCACTAAGTCACTAAAATTAAGTGTCTCGCGAAATGAAGTGACATTCCGAACCTATAACAAGAGCCCGTTCAGCCTAATTTCTTGTCTTGGAGCATAGTGATAATGATGATACTCACAAATAAAATTGCGCCATATTCCAAAATTGATTGATATTGTGGGGTGTGCTAAAGACGACATTGGACTCAATTTACGTCTAATAAATAGTCCCTTTGCTGCTGCGTGCTCTTAATAAATGACAGGCAGGCAGGTTAGCACAAACAATCATTAGCATTGGCTAACTATCAGGCACAAGCTACTGTTGACTGTGTATTTTAATAAACGCATGTCCAACGTGAAGGTTCTGTCTATTCCTTTAGTGGAGCTTCATGTATCAGCATTCCATGTTACATTCGCCAGACATGCCTTTCTTGACAATGAAGAGACCTGCAACAAATTTTAATGAATCTGGTTAATACGCTCCCCTTGATTAATAGAAAATAGAACCGTTTTCAAAACACCCCGCCCTACTTACCCTCCCGCTATTCAATAGCTCTTTGCACACTATGCGATGGAAAGAAAAGCGAAAAGCAGTTCAGTTTTCAGTTTGTTTACTTGGATCCCACGGCAGCAATTCAATTTCATTCGTACTCTTCCGTCTTTTTCGTACGCTGCTGTGACGTTTCTTTTAGATCTTCTACAAATTGTTGTTTGTTTAATTAAATTTCAATTAACTCATATCCATTCTGTATTCTGTTATCTTCTGGGATATGGGGGCCATTGAAATGGAAATAATTGAAGAACTTTTTGACAAGCAAATTATGTTGATACACCTGATACACTGAAAGAAATTTATTCTCATTGCTGCTCTTTGGGTTTCTCACTTCATTCCTTGTGAGTTTTCCTTTCTAAAAATGTTCATCATGAAATTTTCCTTTCTGGGCATTCGTCTTTTGACAGCAATGTAAACCAATGCTTTTCAAACTATATGAGAATGGGTATGACAATAGGGTTGCGTAGCTTATTTCAGTTTTTTTATATGGTACGTTTACATCGCACCAATGCTGCTTATATCGCCAGCTCAGTGTGCAGGAGAACGACATAGACATTTTTTTTTATTGAATTATTTCAAAGTCTGCACTAAACTACAGCAAATAAATTGCCGTTTTTGATAACGAGACTTCAGAATTATTCATATTTGTATATTTTAATAGGCGTTGGGTGGAAATTTTTTAACTGGACCCATATTCGGTTCATTAAAAAGGAATTAAAAAATTTCAAAATTTATTGCTTGTTTGAATAAAATGTGTATGCAGAATAAATGCTCAAAATATGTTGAATATGCGCACATCCATACATATATGCAAAAATGCAAAGAACGGAATTACCAAAGATAAAAATACGATCTTTTTTTAATATTTATAAATATTTTCCGATTTTGAAAAGAGCATTTTATACTTAATACATAGTATATATGGGACGCCATTTTCATTAGGCCATTTATTCTCGTTTTCGCTCGAAACTTTTCAAAACGTCTCAAACAATTTTCACACAATTTGTGGTCGTTTTCATTCTCGTTTTTGTTTGACAGTTCATTATTGTTTACAAACAAAGAACAACGTGGTGATAATTAAAATACTGAAATAATTTTTTTCTTAAACTAATGTATAAATTAAATTAAGTTTTTTTTCTTTTAGCACGCTTATTTTTACTTTTACTTCATAAAATATCTACTTCACCAAATATGTTTGACGATTGATTAAAAATGTCTGCCTTGAGATGACAAACCAACGATAAAAAACGATTATTTTGGAGATGACACACTTTATTTAAGGTGGCATCGCCTGTGCGAAACGTTTTCGTTCCTCTTTCGTACAAAAACAAGTCAAAGTGAGACGTTTTCATCACTTGAATTTGTATGGGAAAACGTCTCATTTTGACTTGTTTTGGCCAAACTTTCATCAAAAGTGCCTAGTGAAAAAAGAGCATTAGCAGGGACATAAATACTGTTACAACATTGAACACGCCCATTTCAATTGTAGAACTGAACATACCTCATTAATGTCATATGGGTTTTGAAAGCTAATCTCAAAAGCGTTAGTCTGTAACGGAATTTTAAAATTGTTTCAACTTTCATCATGGAGTGGTCAGATAATGAGAACCGTATCGCTGTAATAGCGCTTTTCGAGTGTGAAATGAAAAAAGCGATATTAGCCGCGTCTACCGATGTATAAAACAGTTTGAGGAGACTGGAGATATTAAAGACCTCAACCGGTCGGGAAGCCCACGATCTGTTCGAACACCGCATGTCATCAAAGCCGTTAAATCAAGAATTCACAGAAATCTGCTCCGGAAAAGAGTCATCACCCAGCTTCAGTTATGGTTTGGTGGGGTTTCTCTTACAGTGACCCTGCATTTCTGCGAACAAGGAGTCAAAAAAACATCGTCCAAAGTTTACCAAGAAACCGGTTTGGAAGCTGTTGTGAAGCCTCTTAACACTTCCCTGTTTCAAAACCAGCCATGGACTTTCAGCAGGATTCTGCGCCGGTCCATAAGGCTAAAACGACCCAGGCCTGGCTTCGAAACAATTTGACAGCGTTCATTTCCTCTGAAGAATGGCCTTCAGGCAGTCCAAATTTGAACCCATTGGACTACAAATTGTGGACGGTTTTAGAGGACAAGGTTTGTCACAAAAGATACCCCAACATTGGATCTCTTAAGACTGCTTTGAAATGGACGAGGTTCGTGCAGCTATTGACGATTGGCCAGTGCGACTTAAGGCGTGTGTAAAGGCAACAGGCGGACATTTCGAATAAGTAGATTCATTTTTGAATACAATATATATCAATAAATATATTAAAAAATATTTGGTCCAAAAACATTGAGTACTTTTTATTTTACAGCATAAAACGTGTGTAACAGTATTTATGTCCCTACTAAGTATAAACACAGGTTCAAATACGGATAGGAATATCGCAAATTTCCCATCGGCGAGTTTTCCATCTCGTAAATGCCGACGAGTTTATGTGTATGAGGCACATTTTTAGGCCATGTAAAAGCTTCTCTTGGTTACGATCAGTAAGTATAAGTAGCTTGCATAGCTCAACGATTTGAGAGAAGTTCCCGTTTTATTCTTCAAGAGATTGTAAGGGAAATTGTAAGTACGTAAGACATTTTGTAGTACAGAGCTATGTTAATTTGACAAATACATGACGCAAATATGTTGGCGCAAAAGACTCAAAAGACAAACATTTGTCAAGCAAATTTATTCGAGCGTCACGTCAAAAAAACGCTTTTAGTCAAACACTCAAAAGTTATAGTCGCCGCGATCTCAAAGAAACTTTACACTTTGTTTTTAGGCCATGTAAAGCTTCTCTTGGTCCGAGTTACGGTCAGTAAGTATAAGTAGCTGGCATAACTTACTGGTTTGATTCCCGTTTGATTCATAAAGAAATTGTACGGGAATAAAGCTAGGTTCATATTTGACAGATACATGACAAGTATGTAGGCGCAAAAGATTCAAAAGACAAATATTTGTCAAGCAAATTTATTCGATCGTCGCGTCAAAAACAAAAAAAAATGCTTTTAGTCAAACACTCAAAAGTTATAGCCGCCACGATCTCAAAAAATAAATGACATCAAATATCCATGATCAATTAAGATTCCAAACTTGATTTAAACTTTTGTATTTTTTTTATTTCGAAAAAGTACCTCTGGATTGATCACCCTATATAATCAAAAATGATCCATCTGACATTTCCGTTGGAAAGTTTGAAATTTTTTTAGCATAAACGTACTCAGAACGTTTTGACGTACGACCATCATTTGTGTTGTTTACAGTGACTTAAAAATATCAATTTGGCAAAAATAATGGAATTAACTCGTGAACATTTTCCTGCGATCATTTTTCACAATCTTCGACGTGGATTATCACGACAAGAGTGCATCGATGAACTTAAATCTTTGTATGGCGATGAAGCAGCATCCTAAAACACTGTAAAAAACTGGTTTAATGAAATCAATCGTGCCCGACGATCGCTCAAAGACGAAGGTCGTCCAAAAACCGCCGTTGTGCCAGAGAACATTGATGAAAAAAGGTTTGTTCTCGTTGGATCCCGCACAGTTTGACAATCGCTCAAAAAAAGGCTCGTGTGGATTGGTGCAAAGAAATCTTGAAAAAATACGATAGCTATGCTTCGAATCGTGGATCTATGCATATGAGCCCGAAACAAAACAGCAATCGACCGTGTGGGCCTTCGAATACGAGCCAAATCCAACAAAAGTTGTTCGTGGAAGAAGCACTTCGATGCAAATGGTCGCCTGTTTCTTCGGAGAAATTCTAAAAACGAACAAGAGAAGACGAAGTATTGTGCACCATGACAATGAGAGCTCTCACACATCGGCTGAAACCAGCGCCTTTTTGACCGGCCAAAACGTCGAATTGATGGGTCATCCGCCGTACAGCCCTGACTTGGCACACAATGACTTTTTTATTACCGCACAACAAGAAAAAAGTGCGTGGTCAACGATTATCGTCGCTAGAAGATGCCGTTGAAGCGTTCAAAAACCATGTTTTGAAGGTGTCTCAATCGGAGTGGAAAAAGTGCTTCGACAATTGGTTTGAGCGCATGCAAAAGTGTATAAATCATGCTGAATAATACTTTGAAAAACAAAACCATTTTTGATGATAAATATTCGCATTTTCATTATTAGGTCATATATATATAAAGCAGCCCTAGTAAGAACTGTTACAATTATAAAGTGTGTTCGTTTACTTGCAAATTTGTACAAATTTGTGCAAATGTTTACTGGATCGTGTTCGTTTACAAAAAAAAGTTCAGTAAATAAGAGCCAGAGAGAGAAAATTTTGACACTTCGATGTTAGATTTTGCAAATTTTGGTTGGAGAAATTTTAGCCAACCAAAATTTGCAAGATAGAACAGATGTTTGAAATCAGCTGTTTTATGTAAACAAATAAAAGTAAAAATAAATGTACAACAGAATAGGTAAGTAAAAATTATTATTTTATTTTATTTAATATATATTTTAGCAAAGTCTTTCGTCGCCAAATATCGGCTCCAATGAGGCATCAACCTCGTTAGGTGTAAAAATAATTTCATCGAAAGTCTCCATGCCCATTGCCTCTTGCGTCAATATAGCCCTAAAATCGTCATCTACAATAAATATTTAGTTTTTCAAAATAAAAATAAATTCCACAGGTCCCATGTATGAGTACATACCGGTTGAAAGTTGAAGAAAAGTTCCTGGCGAACACTTAATGTCAAGTTTTCCTTTGCTCATTTTTTATTACAAATCTTAACACTTTAAAATTCAAAATAAAGTGAAATGTAATGCAAACAGTTAACAAAATCAGCTGTTTCATTGCAAATTTTTACTGGAAGCTGTTCGTTTACTTTTCTTGCAAATTTTAATAAAAAAAAGTAAAATTGGCCTTACGCTCTCAAAAGTAGAAACTTGCAAATTTGTACTGGGAAAGTAAACGAACACACTTATCGATAATGACATACATATGTAGCATTAAAGGTGCATAATGCTTCATTAGTTTTTTTTTTAATTTTTTTCAATGAGTTCTGTACATTTTTTGTTTTATTTTTATAATTCGACAATTATCACAATTACGCTAAACACGAGTGGAAAAACAGGTACGCACGTTTAATATGGTCAAGGAACACTTTGCCAATCGGGTTACAATTTAGAATCCGCAAAAGCAAGTTGAAAATACCTGTCGTAATCGCTGGGGTCCATTCTTGTTCGCCGGTAGCGCCCCACCACGGCATACCTATCTCAACTCCGCAGCATCCTCGACCAAAGAAAATACTGTTTCTCATTATTGTGGCTTTTAAGTAGAGTGTCCACTAGGGCAAGTCGATTTAAAAATCACACAAGTCACAAGGAAAATCGAGTTCTAGGAATCAAAATAAGAAACTTTGCCCGAGGGTCAAATTTTGAAAAATCCCACTTTGACGTATTTAGAGTGCCCTAATCGAGTCCAAATGTATGACCGACCCCTACTAACTTTGGAGGGCCGACCCACCCCCTGGAACCCCTGGAGGGTTCCCATACAAAAAATCACCAGTTTTGGCACTTTACATGGAAAATCAGCGAAATGACTATGTTTTTTTTCTTTTTTGAAGTTTATTTATCTCTTTAGAAGTTTATTTAGTCAGAACTTATGTAAATGAAAAAAATCATTCAATTTATTAATAGAAAAGAAAAAAATATTGTTTGAAGTCTTTTTTGCTTTCAAGTACGGGTCAAAAGTCGGGACATCAGAATTCGTTTTAGAGGTATGATTTCTCGGGCAAAGTTTCTTATTTTGATTCCTAGAATACGATTTTCCTTGTCACTTGAGCGATTTTTGTTTTAGAGCAAGTAGTGGTAAGATACTGTGACTATAAATCATGCAGTCGTCTGCAAATATGAAAGCCTTGCGATGGGGGCATCAGGACCAGAACGCTTCCCCAAGGTCCACCGCTCTCAACACACTGAAAATTGGTAAGATTCGTCAATCTGGACACTGAATTTGCGGTTCGAGAAAAGATTAGGAAATATTTTAACGAGGTATGGAAGTTTGTTCCAAGATCAATCAATTTGTAAAGAGCTGATAAACTGAATCGAACGCCTTCTAAATATCTATGGAAATGGCCACGGTATGTGTCCATATGTTTTCTCATATTTTTTGTTACATCGCTGTTAAACTTTAAAAATGCTTAGTTTGTTGAGTGTCCTCGCTAAATTTAAACTAAAATACTAGAATTGGCTTTAATATAAACTCGGTATCAAGTTTTTTTTTTTGCAGCGCTTTTCAAATATTTTATCGATGCAATTATTTAAAATATTTGTCAGAAGTTTTGTTGTATCTTATTTTAAGTTTCCACCAAAGTCGCTTAATTTTCTTCTCTTGATGTTATTCATGACTGTTCCGACCTCTGTAAAGTGATAAATGTCTCGGTTGTCATGGGCATTAAATGAGTCGTCAGAGTGAACATCGTGTATTGATTTGAAGGTATCGGTAAAATCAATTATAAAATGATCAACTTCTATTTGCAGGAGGTGCTATTTGGGCTGTGACAGCCTCGAAATTGCGACGAAAAGCTTTCCAATCGGTAATTTTGTATGAGATACTAACTCGTGGCCTGCAGAGACTTAAGGTGGTTGATACAAAACATAGCTCTAGCTTTAGAGGAAGGTGGTCGGAAAAGTTGGAAGGCTCTGGCCCTGATCACGGTTGTCGTTGTCGAAATACGACTAGTGTTAGTTTCGTCGAAATTCGAAAAAAACAGAAGTCGTATTTCGACAACCGTAATCCAGGTGTCTAATTTTTAAAATTTGGAATATTATTGTAGATAAGATTCGGGCTAACGAAGAAATGGTCCAAAAAAGAAGGGCACGATAGTGTGGAATCACAGACGAGTGACTTCCACAGAATTATCATTCAGACAAGAATTTTTTCATTACAGTTATCTAGAGTCTGCCAAGCAGGACTTTTTGAAGAAAGATCTTTGATTATTCGTCTCTCTGTCCGTCCGCCTGCTGTTCATCTAAAGATTGTTGTTCAATTACTGGTCTCAGAATGACTAGCTGAATCGATTTAACACTGTGTCAGGCTTTCCACAGTAAAACCTTTTATTTTTTGAAGGAGAACAAAACACCTCCTTTGTAAAAACACAAACTCTCAAATAAAACTTTAAAAATCACTTCACTTTTTGCGGAGGAGAGCGCGTAGTTGAGCTTTGATTTTAAATTGATTTAGGATTGCCGCGAAAACACGAATCTATAACAGGAACAGGGAACTTGACACTTGTAAGAAAACATATGTAGTTTTCCCATTTCGAGCACTTTACAACATATGTGACAGCGCATAGAGAAATGGACCTAAGGGTAAAAAAATCAATTTTCACTTTTTTTTGATGTGGACAACATCTGAGTATCGAATGAGACCGATCCCATGCCCCAAAAGTGTTCCCTCCCAGAGATATGCGCGATTTATGAAAATGAAGTCGACGATTCTACACCAAAGATAAACGTATTTAAATCTTTAAAATGGCTCTCCTAAACAAAACCGGTTTTACCCTTAGGTCCCTTTCTATTTTGCGCGTCACATATGCATTTTCTCCATTTGGTGTTTTTTTGTATTAGTGTAGGTAGCACTGTAAAATGGAGCTAGAGTGGTGTTTTTTGTTTTGTTTTTTAATTCCTTATTTCATCTGTACTTCTGTTTTGATTCCTTGTTTTGTTTTGCTCGGTATTTTGTCGTGTCCTTCTATTCTTCTCGGTGAACTTGCTTTCACCGTTCCTTCGTAAAACTGTTGTTTCTTTCCATACGTTCCATATATATGGAATATGTTCCATACGATTTAAAGAAGTTGAAAGTAAAAATATTCACAATTTTTCCCTGCTAGAAAATTGCCATCTCAAAACGCTCTTATTTCGGGCAAACAATTTGTTAAAAAAAAAAAACAATTTTATCTTCATATAATTCGGTATCACTCGGAGCTCCCTTGAAGGTGCGGTGGTCTCTGTGACAAGGACAAGTACCGGCGCCAATCTATCTCCTATCTCGCACTTCGGCCGATTTAGCACCTTCCTGCAACTGCTACAACACACAAGGTCTCGCCATTAACGAAAATACTTACGGCAGTATCCAAAACGAACTCCCTTACGAATTGGAGCTGAAACCAAATCTGGAGGCCTTCTCTTTTGAGGGCAAGACCAGTGTGCCATGAATAGCCTAAATATACCCACGGATTTTGGCCCGGATTCCGGTGGACGAGTAAAAGGCTTGACCATAGTTAAGCCAATTGTTTACGGGAACATCGCACGTTCGTTCGGTAAAAAGCGAGAAGAAGACGGACACACGCACCAATGGAAAGTCTATGTTAAGCCATATCACAACGAAGACATGTCTGTGTATGTCAAGAAAGTTCATTTCAAGCTTCACGAAAGCTACGCCAATCCCAATCGTATTGTTACTAAACCGCCATATGAGATCACTGAAACCGGATGGGGCGAATTTGAAGTGGTCATCAAAATATATTTTCATGATCCCACTGAAAGGCCGGTTACTTGTTACCACATCCTTAAACTCTTCCAATCCCCCATTGTAGATGGGGAACTATCTGCCACCACAATGGACCCCAAAAAGGGGTTGGTCTCTGAGTCATATGAGGAAATTGTTTTCCAAGAACCCACCCAACTAATGCAGCACTTTCTAATGAACGTACAGCCGTTGACCAATGGCCCATATACTCATGACACGGACTGTAAGTTAAATATGAAAAACCATGCTGTTATATTGTGTTTCGTTATTCCACCTTTTTACTTTTAATTTATAGTTGAAACGAAAAAACAAATTACTCTGGAAAATATACTCGATGTCAAACAAAAAGTAAAGGGAGAAATTAACACATTAAAAGACAAGTTAAAGTTGGCCCGAGAGACAATAGCTAAATTTAAGGCAGAATTGGCTAAAGTACAAAAACCACCAAACGCGTAGATGGGCAATTTTTGGCAACTTATTTGTTAATCAATGGCCAAATATGTAGTTTTTAATCAAGTATTTTAAGAATATTTTTTAAATAAATTTTGTGAACGTGGAGTACTGTCTACAAACTTTATATCTGACAGTAACAACAGGGTATTTGGCAATCGGAGCTGTGGCGATAGAATTCTTATGGTATGGCACTCCATATCTACGTCGATTCTAAAAGAGGTAAAATTATGAAAATAAGTAAAACACTTTTTGTAAAAACAATGTATAGTATCTCATTTCTCTGTCGTGTCTCTACTTTTTTGTCACATCAATTATTGTGGAAAACGAAGTATCCAACATGGCAGAGAATATGAGTTTTTTAAAAAACCATACTTACACGCAAACGAAACCAGCCAAATTGATTCCAATAACGTCGTCTTTAGTGGTCTTAGCCAAGCTTACGGCCAATATATGATGTAAAATAGACAATGATGGTGTCACAGCCACCAATGTTGTATTGTTATTTTTAGTCTAATTTAAAAACAATAGGGATTCCAATTATAAATAAAAGTTTTTGTTCATATCTAAGCTAGTAAATCACCAGATAGGAATATCTAGAATAAACAAATAAGCACTATTCCCGTTGACGTCATCGTCACATCTACACCAATTTCATATTCAATAAAGACGATGCGTCGATATTTAAGACGAGAAATAATTTAATTAATTTAAAAAAAAAGAAATCAACTTGCATGATGTTAAGGAACTTGCATTATATTATTTCTTAAGTTCGACTTTATTAAACAGCTTTTACGCATGTGATGTGCCGGGAACAACACCATCTTACTTTATCATCCTCCGCATCGCATCAATGCCACTATAATCATCCCTGTTGGCAGTTACTTTTTAGCGTTCGTTTAAGCATATGCCAACCCTCATAAGTTTTTGCAGGACCATGACCACTTAAAAGTTTTCCTATTTTATTTCATTTATTTAATTACTGTTTCTATTGAACGATTGTAGGTAAACAATTCAAAAACTGGTAAATTTTTTTTTTCGAATTTTTCTGATTATTTTTTAGAAACATTTCCAAAGTGTGACAGTCGGTCGGTTCTATCACCGGATCGACCGAAGAAGGAATTTTTCGGCCAAGGGCGGTCAACACGGCAATATAAACCGCTACAACAACGAGAAAAACGGAGTCTTCTCAACACAATGTCTACGTTTCATAAGCTTGCGGAATACCAATTATGTGACAGTAGGAATTGATAATTGACGACAACGGGAATAATGCTAAGTGTTAGCCCCTTACGTTCATGTCGATTTTATACAATCTTAAGTCGCAAAATTTCACTTCAACTGAGTAGGGATTGTAATGAGATTTAGTGCCATAAAAGTACTCTTTAGTACGCTGAACACTAGCTATAGCACGCTGGTGTCTACTTAGCTCAACAGCTCCTCGGTTTTTGGCCAAACGATCTACGCGTACAAATGAAGGCATATCACGCACAAGTTCCTTGTATAAACGCTGTTGATCCAACACGAATACAGTGTCCACCTCTAATGCTTTTGCGGTATAAACTAAAAGCTGGTAACCTCCACCATCGACCCAACCACAAGTGTTGATTATAACACCAGAATGTTTGGCTAAAATACATACATTTTAGTGGACCAAAATAGGTATACAGTATTACGTACTCTCCTTATTTTCATTCATGGACTCCAATGTCACTTTCGCCATTTTGCTTACCACAGCCTTGTACAGGGTAGTGTTTTCCGAAGGTGATTTGTGACCGAAATGATAAATTTTCGGAGCCTTCACCGAAAAACCCTGCTCAACACATGCCTGTTTGTCGACCAATATTGTACCAATTGTGCCAGGTATAGTCACTGCACCTTGCCCCACATCTACATCCACATATAGAGGTCGACGACCCAAGCGTGCTGCATAGTTAAGTAAAATCCTGCAAAACGTACTTTTTCCCACACCCTTTGGTCCTACAACCATAGCAATGGGACCACGTACATCTTTTTCCTCGGCCTTAACTCGCTCCTTCTCAAGTGTGGTGTGGCATTTCTTGTACTCGAGCATTGGAGTTTCTTCTGAAATGTAACATACATCTGGATTACCCGTAACATATACAACACAGCCCAGGTAGGTAAATATCGCCAGTTTGGCTCCCACTTGAAATTTATACTTGTGCCCTTCTATCAATTCGGTGCCAAATATTTCCGCGAATCCGGAAAATAACTGAAATATACAAACTTCTTGATATTGTACAACTTGATCTAACGCAACGTCACCCACCATCACTTGTACTCTTTCATCCGGGTGCTGTATTTCGATCCGCAGCTCCGATTCAGCATTTAAGATATATTTTTTATAGTCTTCGCTTTCTTCATCCATTTGTATGAATAAATTTGCAAAAAAAGAAATTTAATAAAAAAAAAATAAAATATTGACCTTTTTTCGTTGTATTGTACAAGATGATCGATACGCTTCTTCTTTGCAAAAAATGTAGAAAAACAGCACCCAGTAGCGCACAATAGTTTGGTCTATTTATAAGTGATAGTCGTTGTTATATTACCCTACCCCGTCATTACGTTGAATGTCTGAATGAATTGGAAGTGATGTAGTTACATTGAGCCAACAAAGTCATCCGTTTACTAAGAATTTGGAATGAGCCGCAGAGCCTTTCCGCTGAGAGTGCCAGTCATATTAGCCACTCTCCCCATGTGATTGACCGATGCAAATTCTTAAGCCTTGATTAGTGCCATTAGCTCGGCTGACATATATGTACGTAAGTTGCTTGGTGGTGTAATAGGACGTTGGGGTCCCTGGTAAATCAAAGTTGGTATCAATCACATCATCTACCATTTTGGCCACAGCCTCACTAAAGAAATCAGTGTCCAAAATCAGCCTCTTAAATCCTGCTTGTCGGTTAACCATCAGTCCCATATCTTTTGAAATGTCCCCGTACTTGCAAAAGTTCTGTCGTAGCTTGTGTTGCAACTGAGATGATGTTCTAATGGCTCTTCACAGGCAGCCCAAAAGCGAATACCCTACTAAGTTCTTTCGCGGCCGCAAACTCAAAAAGCTTATCTGGTGACAATTTGGCTGCTAAAGAGTAAATAATCTGGGTCGGAGGCGATCTTTTAAAACAGTGCCCTGGAACAGTTTTTAATTTTCTCAGATTTTAAAAATAAAGTCATATTTGAATTTGTGTTTTTGGTGCCCATATACCCATGTTTAAATTGGTGAGATTTTCGGACATAAAGATTGTCAGCTAAATTTAGCCAAACTGCAAAAATATTTTGTAGCTTTATATATAAGTAGTTATTATAAAGTAAATTTTTTAGCATCCGAAAAATTTTTACGTGGACTACAAATATCAAAAAAATGAGCCTATATGACTCAAAATGGTCCAAAATTAGTTGTTTGTCAATCGAAATATACTATACCAAATTTGATTGTAATCGGAATTAACCCTCTGCAACTGACGTGTGGTCTGACAGACCCCGCAAAGAGAGCAATCGTGCGTAACTTCGTAAAATTCCAAGTTACGATCTCTACGCTCTCGTTACCTTTTCTATTCGTGCTGCTACGTCGCTCAGTGTTAAAAGAGCAATCTTGGGCAACGCACGAGCTTAACTGCGCAGTAAATGGTCTATTATACCCGCCAATCAGCATTAGTGTAAGTAGCCAGCAGACCACCACGTCAGTATTATTGTGAAATTCAATATGGTCTTGCAGACCTCACATCAGTCATATCGTAAAATTGCATATTGTCTCTCAGACCTCACGACAATAAAATTGTATTTTAACTATTGTTCTCACCTATGATGCTTGGCAGTAAGCCAAGCATGTGAAAATATGGACCCCAAATTAAGAAGAGGCCAATTTTTGTTTAATATGTCTCGTGAAATGGTGCTAGATCACATGAAAGCACGTGCATACAATGAAAGATTGCCACGAGAATTGCGCTTGACCATCAGTCGAGTTCTGGGAAAAGATTTTCCTGCTCCACCTCCAAAAATTCAGCCTGAGACAGGCAGTGGATGAAAACTGTGTCATATATGTCCATCTAAACTACAAAGAAAAACAAATTACAACTGCTGTTCTTGTTTAAAACCTATTTGCTTGCAGTGTTCCAATCCTCTCTGCGAAAACTGCCAAGAAAAATGTAATTTTTAAGACTGGATTTTTAAAACTGAACATGTACAAAAAGAAGTTCCTAAATATTTGTAAGAACTATTGTTTTTTTGTGTTAAAGAGAAGAGTATTTTTTTTGTTATTATAGAACTAAATGAAATAAACCATACCTTGAAAAAAACGTCTTTTATACGAAATTTTTAACCTATGTTAGATTGAAAACTATTTACTGTTGTACATAAATTAGGGCAAGAAGGCGCCAGTCAAAAACTTCAACAGGGGAAATCGGTTTAAAAATGAGGTCTGCCAAACCCCATGCCAGTCACATTGTTATAGTTAGAGCACGTCAGTTGCAGAGGGTTAAAATGAATGATCTAGAGCGGTTGTATAATGTATCAGGAGAGTTCTTTGCACTGGGGCTATATCAAAACGTCGACTAGTATGACCCATTTTTATCTGAGCTGGCTGATCGTTTTAAACTTTAGATAAAACTTAGAGATAAAGACATAAAATCGGTTGGATATATGTTTGGGAGGTATATTTAAATTTTACCCGATTTTCATTAAATTTAACAGCCTTTATCCAAAAAACGTACTTTTGCTAATTTCATGACGATCGGACAACAATTGCGATCTGTGGTTTGAAAACAAGCTTTAGAAAGACAGCAGACGGACGGTGGGAGGGACGGACAGACATATATCGTTAAATCGAATCAGCTGGTTAATCTGAGTCGATCCGTACACTTATAGTGGGGTCTAGATTGGATATCTTTGGAAGTTGTGTATACCGTAATTAAAAATAGTGATTTTTTGCAATACAACAACATTTACCTCAGTTCATCTAGGGACATCTCGATGGTAGATTAAGTTTGACCGGAAATGCCCCTAAAGGGACCTCCAATAATGACGTCCATGTTAGAGGCAGAGGTTTAGTACATCCCATCTAAAATCGGTCTAGGATATATGGTAAATTAGATCGTTATCTACTCCCTCAGACCTATCTAGGGACATTTTGATGGTCAATTAAGTTCCACCGGAAGTGCTTTGAAAGGGGCCTTCAATAATGGAGTCCATATTAAAGGCAGACATTCAGTGCATGTCATATATCTCCGATCAGAAAACGGTCTAGGATATATGGTAAAAAAAGGTCGTAATCTACTCCCTCAGTCCTATCTAGGGACCTCTCGATGGTCGATTAAGATCGACCGGAAGTTCCCCTAAAGTGGCCTCCATAAATGACATCGAGAAATGTGTTCATATACGATACAATCAACGTAAAATGTTTTTTTTATCGTATGTGTTTTTTTATTATTTATATTTTTACTTTTCATAAATTTATCAATTAATCTGAATACTTTTATCATATATTTCAAGGATTTAACAGTGGGTGTTACGGTCGCGGGTGTTACGGTCGCGGACAAATTTATCTTCCCACAGCACAAAAACGCTTTTAAATACCAACACGTATTTGGTTGTGCAGCTTTTTTCTGCTGCGTATTTTTGTTCTTGACTATTATTTTACCTTTTTAAGTTAAAAATAACTTCAGATTGTAAATACTTGAAATATTGTTGAAAAGAACTATACAATTTGGATATGTAAAATAAAACAAAATTGTAATTAACAGAAATTCCTCTGCGATTATCGAGCACTTTTTGTTAATGACTTAAATTATGCGGTTTTGCTATTCAGTATTAATTAGCAATCGAGTTCGCTATCCAGTTTTAGTTAGGCTAATAATAACTGGCACACAATTGTACAAACATTTAATTTTCTGGGATATAATAAGGGCGTTTTAGCTAAAGCCTCGTTAACAAAGGCGGGTTGGCAACCCAGCAAAAGTTTTGTCTTTTGTGGACAAAAAAATGTCAGTCAAAGAAAAATCCAGCTGTGCTACATTCTTAAAAAGAAAAAATATTTTAAAAATTATTTCTTGTAGCTGTTTTGCTACTTAGCCGGATCATGGTACAATAAACGATGTATAGTCACTGGTCCAACAACGATTGGATTGGCTTGACGATTATTGTGAATGTTTGATATAGAAATTTAGCCCAAAAAACTTCAAGAATTGCCTTTGTCAAATTTTAAATTTGACAGTTTAAGCTTCTACGAAAAAAAAATTGTAAATCAGTTGTAGTATGACTCCAGCTTCTTTAGAATAGCTCTACCTAGCATAGCTCTATCTTGTTCATTATATCATGGCCTGTATGGCGATCAAGTATTAGCCTCTATCTGGGGTAAGTACTAAAAGGCTACAACAAACTGTTTTCGTAAAATTTACAGCATCTAAATTTTAATAGAAGACAAGTTTTTAACTATTTCTTCTATTGAACTTTTTCTATAGACATGCTTAAACTTAGCACATTTTTTTAACTTAGTTGTCAAGGCTTAAGTCCTGTACGAAGTTTTCTGTTAAATTTGTGTCTCCTTATGAATGTAAACAGAAACCGAATGAAAACTTCTGATTTAAATTTTTGGTCGCGCTAAAACGCTACAAAAAATTACCGATCCCATAAGAAATATATATATGTATAAAAAACATAACTAATAATCGTCATACCACTGTTTGGAATTTGTTTACAAAAAATTGCCAAAAAAATCACGTCTGGCATCTCTGACAACCGGTGTTATCACTTCACATCCAGAACATCTGTTTTAGTTTCAAAACAATTTCTGTTTTGATTATTTCCCTTTTTTTTACAAATTTACGCGGAAAAATGACTGAGGAGACCAAAGAATATAAAGAATATACTCTGGAAGCTGACTCGGAGCTACGTTTTGAAATTGAGGACAAGGATGCAAAAGTTCAAGTGATGGTAGATGATTGTGCATTGACCAACCAAGTTGAAATTGTGCTAATCCGTTTGTATTTTTTAGTTATATTCCGGATTTGCGGAAACATTTGGCACGGAATTGGTGAAAAAGAAGAAATATACATTTGAAATGGGTGCCAAAGTGGCGATATTTACTTACCAGGGCTGTGTACTCCACGTGACGGGTAAGACAGACGTAAGCTACATTTCAAAAGAAACCCCAATGATCCAGTACTTGAACTGCCATACGGCTCTGGAACAGCTACGTGTGCAGGCCGAGGAAAAAGATGAACGTGGTCCCGTTGCTATGGTAGTCGGTCCAACGGACGTCGGAAAGAGTACATTGTGCAGGATCTTACTTAACTATGCAGTGCGTTTAGGTCGGAGACCATTATATGCGGATACAGATGTGGGACAAGGTGCATTGTCGATACCCGGCACAATTGGCACAATATTGGTCGAGAGACCGGCAAGCATTGAGGAGGGTCTGTCGATGCGAGCTCCTCTCATTTATCATTTCGGTTACAAAACACCCTCGGGCAACAATACGCTGTACAAGGCAGCAGTAAGTAAAATGGCCGAAGTCACGTTGGAATCAATGAGTGTAAATAAGAAAAGTATGTGGAACCTGTGGAACATTTTTTGATGACATCAACTTAATCGAATTGATTTCAGCTAAGCATTCTGGTATTATAATTAACACCTGCGGTTGGGTCAAAGGTGGGGGTTACCAGATATTAGCTCATACCGCACAGGCATTTGAGGTGAATGCTGTATTTGTGTTGGATCAGGAACGTTTGTACAATGAACTCTTGCGCGATATGCCTTCGTTTGTACGCGTAGTTCTTTTGCCCAAAAGTGGTGGGGTTGTGGAACGCAGTAAAGAATTGCGTGCAGAGGCTAGAGATCAGCGAATTAAGGAGTATTTTTATGGCTCTAAAATCCCTTTCTATCCTTTTTCGTTTGAAGTCAAATTTAGCGATCTAAAGTTGTATAAAATTGGTGCACCACCCCTGCCCGATTCTTGTATGCCCATTGGTATGAAGGTAAGTGCAAAACTACTTTTTATTTTCAATTGCTAACATTGGCGTCTTAAAAAATCCGACAAATCACGACTTAATTTCTATTTTCTAATTTTTGACAAAATATTGTCTCCCAAAAGCTAATGTTTAAGATCGCTTATGTGCCAAGAGCTCACAAGTCGATATTCTAATGGCGATGATGTTAAACCACAAATGAAATGGAATTTTGTTTTCTCTCTTTTTGTATCAGGCTGAAGATAACAAAACCAAATTGGTGGCTGTGACACCGTCAACGGCTATTTTACACCATATTTTGGCCGTAAGCTTTGCGGAGACTAATGAAGACGATGTTATTGGAACCAATGTAGCTGGTTTCGTTTGTGTGTAAGTAATATTAGAGTTTGTAATTCTTTAATAAACATTTGGGTATAATGACAATTGTTTTTTATATCATTCTAGTACCGATGTTGACATGGAACGCCAGGCCATAATGATTTTATCGCCACAACCCCGTCCATTGCCGAATACACTATTATTACTGTCCGATCTTCAGTTTATGGACAGTCATGCTTGATATGTATTTCATTTAGACTATTTTTTTGAATAATCATAACACACGCAATAAAAAATATTTTTGTATTTATAGAAAAAACGCAGTCTTAAATTTAGTTTTTTTTTCCACATCAGTACCACATTTCATTTCTTCCTTAATATGCGGTATATTTTTTTCATGTTAAAATTGGTGCGTCTTATTTCTGCAACAAACTTAATCATACCAAAAGTCAACAATCTTTAGTCTTAACATGATCTTTATTATCTCGTCGGTGTTGGTAAATGTACCAATGGTACTTTGGCTGGATTGAGCAAATATCGCTCATTCAGAATGGCCATGATGCCAGGACAACACTGTGGGTGTTTAATGTAACTCGCAAATCGCAGTACGCTTACCTTCGCGCATGCTCACAAAAGAGATGCAATTTATATCGCATATATCCCTTGGTCTCCAATGACTCCTTTAGAGGCATTTACCAAGATGCCTTTTATACTTCGACTCAAAAAATAAAAGTCACTGAATAATTTTTATTTTTGATTTTTATAAATAAAAGTCACTAAATGAGTTTTATATAAGACTTTTATAAATTAAAGCCACTGACTAAATTTTATTAAGGAATTTTATTAATAAAAATCATTCAGAGACATGGAAACTGAAAAAAACAATGTCATTTCTTCACCAAGCAGTGCATACCCAGTGAGGTAAAATGATTTGAATCACTACCAACATTGGATTGAAATACTCCAACATTGGATCTCTTAAGACAGCTTTGGTTCAAGCTGTGGCCAATTTTCTAATGGACGAGGTTCGTGCAGCTATTGACGATTGGCCAGTGCGACTTAAGGCGTGTGTAAAGGCAAAAGGCGGACATTTCGAATAAGTAGATTCTTTTTGAATACAATATACATCAATAAATATATTCTTCAATAATGTTCACCAAGTTTCGTTGACCCTATACAGTCAATACCATGTTTGAACAACATTATAATGCTATTATGCTAATAACAACGCAGTTCATGGTAGAGAGTTTAAATACTTGTTGCTGGCCGAACTTAACAAATTGTCCTTTAATTTGTATATCGTACAACAATACATATTTGTTTTAAGTATCAAGTATTGTCAGAAGTTTTGCACTTTTGATTTTGGTAAGAACACCGCTTGTATTTAATTATCGTTTTGGTTCTACCTGATGAAAATGTGTAAAGGCTGGTACTAAGTTAGTTTACGAGAAAAATTGCGCTATGAAGATTGCTCCACGCACAGTTCAAGTTTTATACGCAAAGGGTAATTCTCAGTAATTCCAATGATACTGCCATATAAGTCATTTGATTTGTAGCCGAAGTAATCGTTGCCAAAGAATGCCGAAGAAAAACCTTGACTGGTTTAGAAACAGCTGTGCAGTCTGCCTGGCAACCATAGCCAATACATTTTACCAATTTTTTAGTTGATCCTGAAAAAGAAACAACAAAAGGTCTCGAACCAGAATAAAACCTGTTCATGTCATGAACAATTTTATCACGAACCATTTTTTCCTTTGCTGAAACTGATATTAGAGTTATCGACTTCATTTTATTGTTTTGTTGTGTTTTCATCAATATTTAATTTTTTTGTTTTAAGGCCCGGGCAGACTGAAACTTTTTTTGTTGCGCCCGTTTTTCTTAACTTCCGGTTGTCTGATAACCAAAGAAACATGTTCAAAATTTACAGTTAATGATATTGCATTGTCGGCATAGAAAATCCCTGCGATGAATTTTTTGTGGGGTTACGACCAGTGCTGAGGCTGAACAATTTTTTTAAAAGACGTCATCAAATTATTTTTCTAAAATGCTTATTTGAGAATCGAGACATTCTAAAAGAAGGCAATTTTTGTTAATAGACTTCATTGTAATATATTTGGTTGATTCTGAGATTATGGGCCACTTTGCTGTCCTTGTTTGTTTCAAGCGGGAAAAATAAAATATATTATACTTTATTATTTAGTATACAATAAATCTTTATAGGACCTTTTAAGTCTTTAAAATTGTTTTTTAAAAAAATTATTTGTTCTTCAAAAAATTTCCCACCAGAGTGTTCAATATCGTTACCCTGGTTGTCCCTAGCACTACTTTCAATTGAATTTTTCTCAATTGTTTAAAAAAATAATTATTATTTATTTAATAAAACTGTGGACTAATATTTTATTGATTTTGTTGCTATTAATGATAATAATTTTTTATACAATTTATATTTTTATGGATGTTTATTTTCTGTACCTGAAATACACAGTATTCCCCTGTAAAATCTAGATTCGCTAAAATTCAAATTTCCAACAAGCAACTCAAATATGATTGAACATTACATGAAGTGGGTGCACATCTAATAGTTTTTTCCTCAACAGTCTTATTTAAATTAAGTAAGTCGTTACGAACGTTCACACTTAAGTGGGTCAATCCCCTGTGTTGTTTTTCAAAGAGATAATTAATACTTATTATAATTTTGCAAATGTTTTTTTTTGTCTTTATTGCAAGTATAAACTTCCAGCTCAAGTCAATTTTGTAAGGGTAAGTACTTAAATAACATTTCAGGAGGTTTTATAGAAATTCATCATTCCCCTGCCAAAATTGTTCACAGGGGAACGACGATTAACAGATTTTTTCTTTTATTATTTTTACAAAAGAAATGAATTAAAATGAATTTGTTAATTTTAAAGAAAAAATACTATATATTTTATTGTCTTCGACATTTCTCTGTTCAATTAGTCATTACCCTGGAGGTCATATTTTTAAATTGTTGCATGATTCCGTTAAAAATTAAAATTTTGATGGGTAGCTTTTAAAAATGACTAGTCTTTCTTAGAACTAAAGGCCCATTTAGTCTTGCCGGTTGACGGTAGGCAATTAGCTATTTCAGTTAGGGGTTGAATTTTGCATGTGTTAGAGGGAGATACCTACAGTTTGACGATTGACGACGGTAGACTTCTGCAGGTTGCAAAATCAACCTTCCACCGTCAAGACTAATTGGGCCTTAAGACATCTACTTGAATTAAATATTAAATTCTGCAAAAAAATCGAATTCCAAAAATGATGTCGAAATTGGCCCATAATCTCAGAATCACCCATATGTATAAGTATGTGCAACATTCGCACCAGCTGATGCGTAAAATGTGTAGTTTTAGAGATCGATGTATTAGAATTGAATCGCACAATCTCGGCCATGACAGCCACATTCTGGTCAGGGCGCACCGTATAACGAGTGGAGCCTAGAGTGTTATTCATGCTAATCCTAGTACATATCTTTTCAACGTTGAAGAATTAGCACGCACAGAAGGAGCGGTGGCGCCGCATTTCGATAGAAGGAATGGAGCCTAATTCGAACAAAAACTTGTTTTAAATAAAAGCACTGTGTAAAAATTTGTGTAATCAGCAAAAAGTGCAAGTGTTGTTCAGGATTTTCGTACTGTAGTACCTGGTTTTCAAAACAAAAATAATAAATATAATTTGTAGCTGTTTTCATGATGAGCCTGTTACAAGGCTAATACTTGATAGCTATTTAGACTAAGTTTTGAAACGGCTACTAAAATCTGTCTCTGTTTTTAACAAATAACCAAACTATTGCAAGACTACTATCCAGTTTTGATAATTGAGACTTGACCCAAAACACCGAAAGTATTTTCCAACATTGTGCTCTACTCAGATCTGTCAGTGACTTTCCGTCTTGATACGAGTATTGAACGTCAAAATTACATACGATTAAAGCAGATACCCCAAGATGGACCAACAAATTTCGCTCATCCCCCCTAAGTGGCAATCTTGTACACTTGGCATCGTTAGTTGTGGCAACTCTGTTTCTGAGCTGCATTTCATTTAACAGCTGGTTAACAGCAGTGTTTGATGAACCACCAAGTTGAAGGGTCGAATGTTCGGGAGTTGGATTGGTGTAGTAAAATATTAACTGCGTTATTAGCCCCCCAACGAACTAACGTGGTGTCGCCGCATGCGACAATATGAGGATTAATTTCGCATAAAATAATTTCTACATTATTTACAAACAATAGATTAAAGATTAAAATAAATCGAAAAAAGAAAAAAAAATTGTGCGTACGTGTGGTGCCGAAAATCTTAAATGAGTAAAAAATAGTTTCCAAATAAAATTTAATATTCGTTAAGAAAATGTGGAAAATGTTCAAAATGCTAATATTTTTAATGCTGCTATGTGATTGTGCACGCCAAATACTGGGCATGTGGGGTAAGTTCAGAGTATACAATTTTTCTCTTGTTTTAAAAATATTATACAATCGATTCGATATAAATGACAAACGAGTGATTACAAACGACGTTGATACACCAAACTAATGGGTAAAATTTGGAGGATGTTGCCGAGAAGAATTAAAATTTCAACTATAGTTTCTCTTTGGACCTCTTCCTCATAGTCTCGATTTGGTGCGTTTGATTTGTTTTTTGTGCGTATGCTGGCATTAGCAGAACACCAGACAGATTTATTTTTTTATTTTAACTGGATTTTGTTTTGCGATTATTTTCACGGTGCTCACACCTGTTACCTTACCAATTCACAAAAAAAAATGAAAATATTTCAATTATCAAGAACCATTCGTTCTTATGTAATACTGGCACAATCTTCTTTTTGGGTTATTTGGTTATTTTTTTTATCATATTTATGGACAAGCAAGCCAACCAATAACATTCAGCAGTCAGTCGTGTCGGTTTTGCTAAAAAAAACGAATTTGTATCGCTTTCTGATTGCAATCGAGTATTTTGGAGGGCGCTCTGCTCTTTGGAGCGCACCACCGTGCACGTACATACATACTGAAATGCAAAAAAACATATCAACAAAATAGTGTATTGTTTTGATTAGGTAGATTTAGTTACTTTTTTAAAATCTAAACATTAAGCGTCAGGACACCAAATAATATGCCATTATTTTCACTGTTTGTTGTTTGTTGATATGGCCGGCTCTAAGATAAATACAAATTAGGAGGTCAAAGCAAAACAGGGCACATTCTAGCTGGAAGTACACTATCGCTCGCATAAATAGCACCCCATAGATTTTTTTCTTAGCGCGTTTTTCTCCAAATTAATGATACGGGTTTCTTAATATATATTTCAGTAATTGTCGAAACTAAAGGGTGAGCGATTTAACAGTTTTAAATTACTGGTTTTACTGGATTGGTTGAACTTTGTAAATTTTTAATGGAACACCATCCAATGCTTTTTGCTTCGACCTATGGGCTGAAGATTGTTTGGCAGGACAGTTAGTGCCGGGGTGACAGCCCTTGGCCGAAGAATTACTGCTTCGGGTCAACCCGGTGCATAGAAACGGTTGTCGTCGGATTGCTGGCAGGAGATGAAGAAAAATCATCTCATCATCTCGGTGGCTACGTCAATAAGCAAAATTGTCGCATATGGGGTTTAGAGAAACGACACAATGCGTCCACAACGAGTCACTGTTTGGCGTGGATATTGGACTATCCATCGATATTTTACACACTGTTTTTGAAAATAAGAAATAAAATATATGTACAAACAAAAGTTGCCAATAGATTTTATTTAATACCAATGAACTACATATCATTCATGGGATGTTTGATAAGTTAAATAACCTGAATCAAAAGCTTTCCGTTTTATTTTTTAATGCCTTAGCTCTGATAATATTATATATTCGCACCAATGGTTAGAGTACATATGTAATGCTTTCCCTTGATTACGGGAGTTATTGAGTCTTTTATATTTGTATTTCGTAATGATAATATGGTGCACGTTTTGGTACGTGTACCATGTACGACTCGTGTCTGCAAGATGTGTTTTTAAAAATTGTAGTTGTGCTCACTATAGTGGTCCACAAAGTTAATCTTCCAATAATATTTATCCAATAATAACTACTCATTATACTCTCCATCATATACTTATACATACATATATGTATATGTTTCTCATTTTGATTGTAGGATCTCGAAATACTTATAGGGAAATCTACCTAGCTGAAAGCTTGATTCAGTCAAAATCGATTCAGTACAAACCAAAAAAAGAGATAAAAAACACAAATAAGTGACAGAGCGAGGCAGAAAGTTGCCTATCTTTCAACTTTTTACGAATTTCTTTGGCTTTGACAGTTTAAGCCAACTAAATTTACCTATGATTTAAAATAAAAAAAAAACATCCAAAATTTAAAAACTAAATTTGAATTGCTTTGTGAAAAAATTGCATATTTGATTTTTTAATCTTTTTGATTGTGGGTAGTATTATAATTGATCTATAAACGTAATATAGTATCTTGATTGTTCTGTCATTGAAAAAAATCAAGCACAAAAAAATATGTCGAAAATCTTGTGATTCCGTGGACACCAGTCTTTCTAACGTGTCTCAATAATCTTTTAGAGACACGTGACTTGATATCTCAAGACTGTGATAAAAACATATGGATGTACAACATATATATCAATATATGCAGAAAACAAAAACAAATTATATAATTAAATAAATTGTTAATAATTAGTTTTAAAATTAATTTTACCAAATTTTATTTTAATTTATAATATTTTATGATTTACCAAAATGTTTCATCTTACAAGATGTGATCGTCTTGTAATGCGCTGTTGAACCAAATAAAGAAATGAAATAAAAAAATGTAAACATGTGCACATAGTTAACTTTATATCCTCTAATTTTACATCTGAAAAATTTCCGACGATTCTTTCCAATACAAATGTTTTCTTTAATCAAATTAATAGTAACAAATTGAACATGTTCTAAATTCGATTTAACAATCATGTTGTGTAAAGAGATGAAAGAATAGATTGAAATATTCTATCTCAAATAGAGCTATTTAAACTAATCTCTCGATGATTTTCCCTATCTTTGTGCGTCTACTCCCATTCTCTCTTACTATAAACGTCATAAGGAGACACGATTTGTTATTGGGTAGTTCATTTCGTCAGATGCTTCGAATCTCGTTCTTAAGGCCTGTCACACTTGTGCAAACAAACAAACACTAAATACTAGTACATATGTATCTGTATGTGTTTAGGTAGATACGAGTACGTGTGTATACTTCTACATAAATGAATATGTTTACATATGGAATAAATAAAAATATTTTAGACGGCTTTCTATTTGAAATCGACTCTTTATCTAAACCGCATAATTTTAATTCGAAAACTTTGAAAGAACCCCGATGGTCTAAAACACTTCCTCACATGGTACAATAAAGAAGGTAGAGTCATGCAGTCAATTTTGTTGAAATTTAAACTTTCATATTTGAAATTTGACAAGACAATTCTTGAAGTTTGGTACAATAAAGCAGGAAGAGCTATGCTAACAGCTGATTTTAAATTTTTTCTCGTCGTAATTTAAATTTTCAATTTTGAAATTTGACAATGGCGTTTGTTGAAGTTTGTAAAGGAAAAAATCTTTATCCAACATTCACAATTATCATCAAACATTCAGAAAAATGTATTATTGGAATTCTCTTTCAAGTGATTTTAACAATCTAGCGATTTTTTTGGGTGTTGTTGGACTAATGACTATATCTTGTTTATTGCACCATGTTTCATTCTATATCACAGATTCACAAAATTTATTTTTTTTTTTGCATTTTCTTTTAATAGTACGAGGGCGCTATATATATATTTCAGTTCTAATAATGAAAATGCGAATACTTATCAAAAATGGCTTTATTGTTTTTCAAAGTATTTTCCAGCATGATTTTACACTTTTGCATAAGCTCAAACCAATTGTCGAAACACTTTTTCCACTCCGGTTGATACACATCCAAAACAAATGTTTTTGAAAGCTTCAACAGCATCTTCTGGCGAAGAAAAAATTTGTATGTTGGTAGAAGAAATGCCCAAGGATGCCTCTATCTCATGGTATGTCACATGACAATCTTGCATTATCAGTTCACGCACGGCATCAATGTTCTCTGACATAACGCCGTTTTTGGGCGACCTTCGTCTTTGAGCGGGCGTCGGCCACGATTGAATTCTTGAAACCAGTTTTCACATTGCTGTAGGATGGTGCTTCATCGCCATACAAAGATTTAAGTTCATCATGTCGTTGTTGTTGTTGTTGTAACAACAATATATTTATTTTGAAGTCTTGTTCGTCTATGGGGGATCTGCTTCGATATCCAGGTGAAGGAAACGCGCCATTTGAACTGGATGCGTCCACAGAGACCTGGGGGTCAGCTGAGTGGGCTTGGCCGGACAATTGAAGAGGTGCAGTACATCATGTGGTCCCTGATGGCAGGCGGGACAGATGTCCGGAACGTTAGCATCAATTCGTGCCCAGTAAGAATTGAGGCGGCTGCACCATCCGGATCTCAGCTGCGCCAGAACCACGCGCGTCTGCCGAGGTAGTACCTTCTCCTCAGGTTAAATCTCCGGGGGATGTTCCCCTAGCACTGCATTCACACGGTAGCTGGATACTGCTGCTGCGACATCATCGGCGTGAATGTTGTTCAAACCTGCCTGATAGTTTCGATGATCTAAAGGTTCTCTCTTATACCGCTGGACCTCTCTCTCTAGATCATGAAGATCGTTCCTGATCTGCCTGGGTGGAGGCATCCTGTTCAAGAGATGGTGGTTAGGATGACTGCTGCGAAAACACCCTAGCAGGTATTGCTTAGACAACAGGAAATTGTGTCTGCGCACGGTAAGGACCTTCGTCTCCTCATGTAGATGGTCCTCAGAGGACATAAGAAGACACCCTGTTGATGTTCTAAGGGCGGCATTCTGGCATGTCTGAATTTTCTTCCACTGCGTCGTACTCACGTTCGCCGACCATACAGGTGCTGCGTAGTTTGCTACAGACCGACCTATCGCTTTGTAAGAGGTCAACAAGGTTTCTTTGTCGGCTCCCCAAGTACTGCCGGCAAGTGACTTGAGGACCTTGTTCCTACTTTTGAGTTTATCGCAGATAGCTGTAGCATGTGCAGAGGATCTAAAAAGGCTGTCCAATGTGACCCCAAGGATTTTGGGGTAGTTGGTGGTCGGGATGTTGACGTCATCGACTTTCACATTGAGTGACAACCGCACCTCTGCGGTCCAAGCAGTAAACAGTGTGGCTGATGATTTGGAGGCGGATATTTTCATATTCCTCGCAGTGAAGAAACGTGCTAAGTCAGTGAGGTAATAGTTGATTTTCTCGCAAATGTCATCCACTTTAGGTCCTGACGCCAGAATTGTGCAATCGTCAGCGTACGACACAATTTCAACGCCGTCTGGTGGTGCAGGAATTTTAGAGAGGTAGAGGTTAAACAGAGCCGGGGATAAAACTCCACCCTGGGGAACTCCTTGTTTAACTCTACGGGGCTTCGACTTTCTGTCTCTAAATTCTACATATGACTGGCGCCCACACATATAGTTTACGACCCAACGTTTCAAACTGGGCGGAAGGGACGTTTCTTTAATGTCCTCGAACAGAGTGGCATGATTGACCGTGTCGAAGGCTTTTGTGAGGTCAAGAGCCACGAGGACCGTCCTGTCGTTAGGCTTGTTCTGGTTAAGGCCGCGACTTATACGTGTGGTGATGGCGTGTAAAGCAGTTGTTGTGCTGTGCTGCTTGCGGAATCCATGCTGATGATCAGCACTAAGAAAGTGTTCGATCAGGCTGGGGAGGAGCAGTGCTTCAAGCGTCTTTGCTACTGGAGAAAGCAAGGAGATCGGCCTGTACGAATCTCCTGTACTTGCGTCTTTGCCTGGCTTCAGTAGCGGGACCACTCTGCCCATTTTCCAGGCATCGGGAACTTCGTGAGTGACTAGCGACAGATTGAGCACTTTGGTCATGTACTCTACTCCCGGAGTATCCAAGTGCTTTAACATCAGCATTGAGATTCCGTCCGGACCCAGCGCCTTTGATGACTTTGCGCTGCGGATGACATGGGCAACTTCGCCAACGGTAAATTGTGGTGGTGCCTCTTCGACTCGGAGAGCGCGGATACGACGCAATACTCTCCTTTTCGCCTTATCACTCTCTGGGTGCTCAATAAAAAACCGGTTAAAATAACACGCGCACCGCTTCGGATCTGTCACTGTTCTATCACCGAACGTGACAGCTGTCCGATCATCCTTCCTTACAGGGTTAGAGAGTGATTTGACCGTTGTCCACAACTTACCAATTCCGGAACTCAAGTTGCACTGCTTTAAGTGGTCTAGCCATTTGTTCCGCTTATATTCGTTGACCAACCTACTGATCTCGGAGTTGAGATCCCTAATTCTAGGGTCAGTAGGGTTGGAGCGACGAATGTCATCACGCTCGTCTGCGAGTCCCGCTGCCTCTGCTGGGAAGTTTGGTCGTACTTCGGGTATTCGACCAGCAGGGATATGGCGAGCGGCTGCTGCGTTGATGATGGCCCGGAACTTTTTCTCGGCTACCCGAACGTCCGACGGAATAGCTAGATTATTAAAGCTGCGGTTGGTGGCTTCTCTGAAGGCCTCCCAATCAGCCTTTTTTTGATTGAGAAACGTACGGCGTTCAGAGGTTATGAAATCGGGTGGTCTATTAATGGAGAGAATTATGGGAAGGTGGTCCGATCCTAGTGAGATGACGGGTTGCCAGGTCACGTCGTTGATCAGGCCAGGCGATGCCAAAGTGATGTCTGGCGAGCTATGGCAATCGCCCATAATCCGCGTGGGGGCGTCCTCATTCACTGTGCAGAACGTAGAGCTATCAATTTGCTCTGCCAAAGCTATGCCCCTCTGGTCGTTGTCTAGGAGAGAATGCCACAGTTCGTGGTGAGCATTTAAGTCTCCTAGGACCAAGCGGTTATTGCCTTGTAGCAAATTGCTAATGTCTGGCAGATAACGCGGGGCACAGCTACCAACCGGCGGGATGTATACGTTGTACAGCTCTATTTCGGCAGTTCCAGACTTGACTGCTACCCCCATACATTCCATGTATGGGTCTCTAGAGTCAAGCTCAGGCGAAATAGGTCTGTACTGCACAGAATGGTGTAACAGGAAAGCAAGTCCCCCACCTCCACTTCTGGTGCGATCCTTACGTAGCACGTTGTATCCGTCACAACTGTGCAGGCTGCAGGTGGCATTCAGCTTAGTTTCTTGGATCGCGGCGACCATAATGTTTCTCCGATTCATAAATTCTATGACCTCACTGATTTTGTTGCGTAGGCCATTACAATTAAATTGCAAGATTGATGCACTGTCAGGAGTGGCAACAGCAATCTGTGGTGTAAGATGCTGTATGTGTTGATGCTGTTGCGAGGGCGACTGCGGGGGAGTCTCGTAGTTAGATGATGATGATAACGACGACGACGAAAATTCAGACGACGATGATAACACCAAATCCAGAGACCCACTGCTAACTTCGTTGATACAGCATAAGGCAACAAAGTCTGCTTCGCTATACTCCCTGATGTGGTTCAGACCTGAACAGCTCCTGAAGTGCACCCACTCCATGCAACGATTACACCTTACAGACGTAGCACGATGGTGTATTCGGTTCTGACAAACCGAGCAGATCCAAGGTCCGGGGTTTTGTTCGATCCCGGCTCGGACCAGTAGTATTCGGAGCAGGCATTCCGGGAAGTGCTGCTCCCACGACGAAAAAATGGACGAACAAAAAACATATATACATATATATACATCATGTCGTGATAATCCACGTCGAAAGTTGTGAAAAATGATCGCACGAAAATGTTCACGAGTTAATTCCATTTTTTTTGCCAAATTGTTTAAGTCACTGTAAACAACAGAAATGATGGTCGTACGTCAAACCACTTAGTGTTACCTAGGCCAGAAATATATATAGCAACCCTTGTATATGACAGTACAGAGAACTGCTTATTTGTGTTTGGGTTATAGTAACTTTACCTTGTTTATTGTACCATGCTTTATCATTATATGCATGTTTAATTTAACGCTATTGAATTTAAATTCACTTCATGTTATTTATGGATTTTACCAATGCAAATAAAAAAACCCAAACCATTTCTCTTCGAATCAAATTTTATTTACATGTGTATAATTCGTTTAACAATTGTTTGGGAAATTAAGTAATTTGAAGTGATTTTTCGTATATTTTTACAATTTGTATAAACACAACAATTTTAATATTTTTTTTCGGTTAATCTCAAATAGGCTTCGATAGTTTAATAAAAGAAATCTAGTCTCTAGAGTTATAAATAAGTCGGTATTGATAAAACTAAAAATTTATGAAGAGCAATTTTACCAACAATTTTTTTTTTAACATCAAAAGAATAAAACTCTTAATTATGTTCTCATACAATTGGCTTTACTGTTGATTGATATACAAAATTCACACCGATGTACGAGTATGTACGTCAGGATTTAATATATTCCAACTTTATTTTGCTGCACTTGTTTTTTTACTGGCCCACTTTAATTGTTTTCTCGTGATATTACAGACTTCCTACTTTGTTAAAGGAAATATCATGGTAATATTAATTTTATTTTATTAAAAAGAAGCGGATACCTGGTAATGCTAGCAGGTAAACAATATTTCCATTTTTTTGGGAGGTGTGTAAACATAATTAATCAAACTGAAATTTTTCATGGCAGCAGCACCTTGAATTTTTTCGGCAATGTAAGTTTCTCTACATGTATCCAGCATCATGATGCTAAAATACATGTATTTTGTTCATGGGCTTTGTTGGTAATGGAATCACTGGTAACATTTGTTGTCGCAAATCACCAGCAAGAAGCAAGAGTCGATCCTTTTCATTAAAATATTGATGGTTATGTCAAGAACTTCAAGTGACGTCCTATAATTTCTCGGTGTCATTTGCTTATTTCAATTTAAGAAACTTAAAATTTTTAAAATTCGGAGCAATCAATATGGGAAAATTTTAAAATCAAATTCATGAATGGACCAAATGTGACTAATGATTTGTTTTAAATGTCTTAGACATTATTCACATTTTGCCTTACTAATGAAACCAGATTGGGCACATGGCTCGGATGGTTTGAAAATCTATAGCGGACAAAGGCAGAAACATTTTTGTGCTTTATACATATTGTGTTTTTGAGATACTATATTCAAAATAAAGTCTTTGGCGTTATGTCTTAAATGTCCGGCACTTTAACACATAATATGTTATAATCTAAAATGTTAAAAAAAGACAGACACATTTTGTATATGGTCAGGTCATAACGTGTCGTAGACACTTTTAAAAGTGACACTATGTCCATAAAATCGGTGTCACATCGTCCACGAATGTAGGGCGATTATTCTAAAGAGTTGTTACAATTGAAATTTCTATATATTTCGTAACAGAGTTACAGTGATGTCGGCAAAGTGCATTTTGTCAAGTGTAAGGCATTATTATAACAGCCACCTCACAAAAAAGATACGAAATGTCCTAAGATTTACCCGTAGCGTGTAGTGTCTTACTTTATGATAATACCGATATTTTAGCAAAATATATCAATTTGTTGAAAGAAAGAAAGTTCTTTAAAGAAGTTAATGAAAAACACTTCAGAAAGTGACAACGTTTATGGATTGTATGTAGTATGTAGTGGTGTAGTAATTAAAGTCCATAAACATTATGTCCTTGGATGTTAAGACACGCAACCCTTTTTTACCCCCCCATCCATACATCGGATTCCCTATAAAGTAAATTGAATATTATATCGATAATCGTTAAATTCGAGAACGATTTAGACAAGCCTGTCCGTCCGTTAGTTGAAAGTACGATAGAGATCAAATCAAGTAGGCTAGCAAAGTTGTTTAGTATTGTAAAGAAGCGAAAAGGTCCCTGTGGTCATAACAAACTCAAAGACTCTTGCGATTATGCGAAATATAAATGTATTTCTAAGATATGCAAACAATTACCAAATTTTACGACTATGTCTGATATCAGACAATTCTAAACAATATCTGAACTCTACCGAGAATTCTTAACGAAATCGTTAGGAATTTTTTTTATTTATTATGTTGATTTTTTTTTATTTATTATGTTGATTTTTTTTTATTATGTTCCAAAATATCTGAACGAATTCGGCCCGAATTTTGTTGGACTTGCCTGTGGGATTTTTATTAATTTTTTGTTCAGACTTTTCTTAAAGAACACGCAACGACATCAGAATTCTTTATCTGAGGAAGTCTATTCGTTTAAAATTTTTATTATTTGCTTCATATTTTACTGTTTTTGTTATTATGTTCAGAAATTTCGTAACTAATACTGAACGAATTCATAACTGATTGGCAGAGGTATTTTTATATTTCATATTTAAGACTTAATGTCAGAATTCTGACCGAAGTCGTTCCGAATTCGATCTGAAAAATCGAATTTTCCTTTCGAATTTCCCAAGACCACAGTTTAGAATTCGGTTCAAAATGTGGGCAAAAACATCAGAATTTCCTCAGAGAAGTTCAGAATTTGTGTCAACCCTATCACATGTTTATCGTTACGAACTTGGTAAGAATTCTAATCCAAAATCGGACATTTTGCCGATTGTCGTACAGAATTCTGACCAAATTTCGAATGTTTGGTTAGCTGGGTATATAAGGGGTGTTTTTTATTGGGGTATAGAACTTTAAGTTGGCATCACTTTTTTAACTGGCGGCCATTTTGTCAGCTGTCAAGTAATTAATATTTAGTTTGGTTTGCCATTTCATCATGAACAGGTTGACAAAAGAACAACGCTTGAAAATCGTGCAAATTTATTTCGAAAGTAATGGTTCAGTTCGCGAAGTTCACCGCAAGCTCCGTCCATTTTATGGTCGACATATTCGTCCATCAGAGCAATTAATTCGGTTAACCATGGATCGGTTAACATGGACCATTGGATTATTTTCTTTGGGGGTATGTGAAGTCGCTCGTCTACGCCAACAAACCAGAAACACGTTAGGGGACTTGGAAGCCAACATTCGTGGCGTTATTGCCAACATACGGCCCCATATGCTCGAAAAAGTGGTTGAAAATTGGACCCGTACAATTGGCTTTATTCGAGCCAGCCGCGGCGGCCACATGCCCGAAATCATATTTAAACATTAATGGCATAAAATTATCCTTCCAATAAAGCCAAATTGATGGACGTTAAAACGATTTTCTTGTATTTTATTTCAATTCGAAGTTCTATACCTCAATAAAAAACACCCTTTATATATATATATATATATATATATATATATATATATATATATATATATATATATATATATATATATATATATATATATATATATATATATATTATATATATATATATATATATATATATATATATATATATATATATATATATATATATATATATATATATATATATATATATATATATATATATATATATATATATATATATATATATATATATATATATATATATATATATATATATATATATATATATATATATATATATATATATATATATATATATATATATATATATATATATATATATAGCGCCAAAAAATTGTCGTTATAGTCATCTTCCAAATTTTAATATGTTATATATGAAGGGTATATAAGATTCGGCCAAACTTAACGTCGGTTTGACTTATTAACTATTGTTGTTGGAAACAAATGATTAACGTACTATTTCAAGATGTAAACAAAAAAAAACAATTAAGCTTGTGGCTCTTTGGAGTAGGTCATTGCGCGAGCACTTACTGCGATATTGTACTCGGCCCTATTCAGACTAAAGAGTTGAGTACAATGTGGCTGCTGTTTACGTTTTCAAAAATAAAAACAAAAAATCAAAAAGAGGTAGACTTTAAAATGAGATTCACAACGTGAAAGGCAACGATAAGACGGGGCATTGATACGATACACCAGCATATCATTAGTGCTGCCTTTTGCCGGGGCATACGTGACCAAGTAGAAAGCAAAAATGGCGCTCAAATGTTTGGTTGATTTGTGACGGCACTATCTTTTTTACCACCACCACCGGCATAGCACTGACACCACTGATACTAATGGTGTTAGATACAGAAAATGTGCAAAATACGCAAAAAATTCGACGGACAAAATTGCAATACAGCAAAATGCCATAGAATGTATCTTATAAACAAAATATTTTTTTTTTATTTTTTCTGTTCGCATTTGTATTTACACCAAGTATCCAGTTTCAAAACTTGACTGGAAATAAAAATATCGTTCATATGAGAAGTTTGACAGTTTATATCAAAAAAATTTTGTTAAATGGTAATTAGCAAAAGCAAACAGAAGCAGAGGCGCTCAGTCAGTTGCTTGTCTGAAATACAAATATGTGAAGTGGTATGTTTGTTTTTACGGTGCCTCGATAACTAAGCCACAAATATCAACTGAAAAGAATTGAGTAAATTGGAGAGGTTTTTGGGGAGGTCTTGGGCGTACTTTCTCCAGCTCCAAATACATACCAAGTATTTCTGGACTCTCAGATTTTCCTATCTGCGCTTTCCGAGTTAGTTATTGTAACTTTTACAAAGGTTTCTCCTTCCAAAAATTTGTTTTGAGTCATTTTCCCCCAAAACCTCCGATCAAAAAATAAGAAGTTCTCCAACGCAAAGTGGCGCCTAATCCAGCAAACGAGGTCACAAAATCAAAATTTTCATGGGGGCCTACGCTATTTTAAATAAACCCATCTTTTAGGAAAATGTTTAACGATTTCAAATATAATATAATTATATCAGAGATGTTTGACCTATTTTCGGTTTCAAAAAAAAAACATTTTTAGGTACATTGGTGCGATTTCAGGTGTAATATCATAAACAAATTTGTTTTTTTCTATTGGTTGATGTATTTATTAAATGTAAAATAATCAAAAATTTAATGTTTGGTTTTTGTTTCTTCAGGAAAACCAATATTTCAAAACTATCAAGTTTTTAACTATTTTTTAACTTTGACCGAAAATAAAAAATCTCTATTTAAAATATGTTTATTGATTATTTATTTACATAATTCAAAAAAATTTATCTGCCTCGAGGCTACACTTTGGCTTCTAGAGGTAAATAACACATGGTTCCAAAAATTGTGTGGCGTGTATCCCTTGCATATTCAATACATGTCCGTAGAAACCCATTGCTACGTTGTTGGGTTTTTTAAGGTAAATGATTCTTTTGAAGCACCGCGATCGTATTTTTTCAAAATTTCTTTACACCAATCGACACGAGCCTTTTTACGGTCAGGTGTTCATGCAATATCGAATGTATGCTGGTGGAAGAAATGCCCAAAGATGCCTCTATCTCACGGTATGTCACATGATGATCTTGCATTATCAGTTCACGCACGGCATCAATGTTCTCTGGCACAACGACCGTTTTTGGACGAACTTCGCCTTTGAGCGAGTTTTCACAGTGCTATAGGATGGTGCTTTCATCGCCATACAAAAATTAAAGTTCATCGATGCACTCTTGTCGTGATAATCCACGTCGAAAGTTGTAAAAATAATCGCAAGAAAATGTTCACGAGTTAATTCCATTTTTTTTGCCAATTTGAATTTTTCAAGTCACTGCGAACAACACAAATGATGGTCGTACGTCAAAACGTTCTGAGTACGTTTATGCTAAAAACCCAAACTTTCCAATGGAAGTGTCAGATGGCGCCAGAAATATATAAAGCAACCCTCATAAGCAAAGATTATCTCCAGATGACGCTACAATAACGGACGCAATTGTGTTTCTGATATCTGCTGTTCCTTTGCGGCTAAAATCGGATGTTTTCCTACACTGGAAAAATCCACGTCCGACCAATACGAGTAATGTTTCAGTTTGCAAGGGAATCGGCAAAACTCATAAGGACCACGGTGTAGAACATATAAGCAGAAGAGGGCTTAAGGAAAATATAATAAATGTAGTTACGAGTTCATCTGACTACGGTTGACGGAAAGGTCCTAAACGAACTGAAAGGAACAACCTCAACATTGTCATGTCCAATTTTCCAAAAGAGTCAGAAGAACTTCGGTAATTTTTACGATTCTACAAACAAGAAGAACTACGAATAGGGATTCTCACCATTGCACGCAAGGATAAGGTGCATGGAGTACTTGCTTAAATTGACGTATACCCTAGCACAAGAGGAGAAAAACTTCGAAAAAAACACATCAACAAAGGATAAGGAAATGATTAGAAAGAAGCAAATGCGCGATGGCCTTTTAATTTTACCTAAACTAAAATATTAAATATTTATAACAAAACAAGAAGTTTATATTTGAACTTGTGTAAAAAGGCGAGTTTTAATAATCGAACATTTTTTATTAACCTGTAAGAAATTCCATTTATCAAATTTATTATTATATTTTATAGCATACATTTTAAGTTTAAAAGATTAGTTCTTCCTTAAAGAATTTCTGTGGAGAAACATGTCGAACGTTGTTTCTTATACTAAAGCAAGAGGCCGTAAATGAGGTCTCAGTTTATGAGAAATAATAATAAACGACGTTGTGGTTCGACCAAATACTTGAATTTTGCAAAATATTCATTAAGTTTAAAAGCAACCAGTAAACAAACGCTTACTCGGCTAAAATCAACACGTGGATTTGTTTTTATTTTATGTGTATTCTGTTGACGCTATTTAAAAAATGAAATTCAATAATTAGCATTTTTTAATATCAAGTTATAGTAAAAATGTATTTCTATAGAATTGTAGTAACTTACACATACATACATGTATGGATGCAAATTCATATGTATCATATTGATTTTAAATTTGTGCTGGACGAATGCTACACATATTTACTAAATTATTTTTCTTAATATCGCTTTAAGAAACAAATCATTGAGAACCTACCAGGACCAACATTTTTAAGCCGAGTCTAAACGAGTAATGCCTTTTATAAATGTATTTTAGATGACTAAGAGATCATTCACTTCTGATATTGCCGGTATTTACGAGTTGGAAAATCCCTCAGAAAAGCTAAACTTTTTAAACCGGGCTTTGAAACTGGTTTATATGTGTGATAGTCGCACACAACACGGCGGGCCATATGCATGTACTACTCAATGCTTTCAATTTATTCGGAATACAAATTATTTAAAATTTCCAGATGTTTGTTATAGTTGGTTGTTTTGAGAACTACCTCTTAGTTTTAAACATTAGCACAAATTAGCATTAACGTAAATTTGTTGTATGTTACGTAACTTGTAGCGTCACCACCACTAAATAAATTATTCAAAATTATAGTCATTTGTATGTTAAAAATGAGTTACATAGTATATTATTTGTGGGGTTTTTGACTAAGCCTCGATAACTAACAATGGCTTGCAAATACGAAACAGATTAGCCGTTTCTTAACAAAAAAGGGCTATTTTGACTCTCCATATAATTATGAGTGAGAATAACTTGCTGTAAATTTTGAGTACTTAGCCTCGATAGCTCTCAAATATAGGCGACTATCCAGAAAAAAAATAAAAAAAAAATTTAAGTCAGTCAAAGGTGCATTTCCCTTTCAACGCAAAAAATAACAAAATTGACAATTTGGTTACACTTGCGTTTTTTGCTTTTCAGTAGTAATTACCTTGACTTTGTAAAAAAAACACCTCGATTATATATTATTTTCTTCGAAATCATGTTAAGGTTAGGTTAGGTTTGTCCATTATCACGCTATAAGTTCTGTAGAAATCTGCTCTTCCCTAGGTATTTTCAGGACATCATCACCAAAGCTAATGCACTGTTTCAAACAGGCGGCAGTATGTATGATGTTCCCTATTCATCTCTCTAAAATTACAATGTCCTGCCCATGCAATCGAACATCACAAACATTGATGTATTACTCATTAAGATCCACACTTAAGATAAATGCAAAAAAATAAAACGAGAAATTTAAAAGTGCGACCAATAAGTTCAACAAAAAATTAATTTAAAATTTGTTTGCGAAACTTCCTTGCAAAAATACTTATATTCGAAAGCGCAAGGCGAACTCTTTTTAAGGTGAGGTCTACTGCACAGCCTTCAAAGCTGCCTGACTATTCACATTGAAGTTATTATCTTTGTTATTTGGCAGGTTAATGTATAGTATAGTATCTCCTCCTGGAAAACACTACAACTATCATACAGACAATACGAATATTATTCGTGTATAAGAAAATCCTTTGTGAATAAAAAACATCATCTCTCCCTACTTCCATCTATGACCTATCGGTGTGGGCGGAGATGCATTGGAGTTGTTTTCCAAATATTGTAAAGCCAAGCACTGGTGATATATAGTCC
Source organism: Hydrotaea diabolus (assembly GCA_963513945.1). Taxonomy (NCBI): domain Eukaryota; kingdom Metazoa; phylum Arthropoda; class Insecta; order Diptera; family Muscidae; genus Hydrotaea; species Hydrotaea diabolus. The sequence goes on from OY740719.1 coordinate 73,022,830, forward strand.
GGCCTTTAGATAAAGAGATCGCACTGCAATAATTATCCTATTCTGAGTCCCAATGCCACTTTTGCTGCCACTTCTCGTGCGATATCCACAATTGGTTACAAGTGCAGTATTACGTCTAAGGCTGCATGTGCCATGCTTTCTAGTTCTTTTCTTAAGTTTTCCTTTCTCATTCACTCCCACAATACCATTGCAGCCGTACATTAGGATTAGCCTACGGATCTAGAAATCCTGTTCACTATTTTTGGAGCTCTTCCCTACTGAATTTTTTAACGCATAAAGCGTATTTAAACCACTCCTATATCTTTCCTAAGTCTTACTTTTCCAGTTTAATTTTTGATCCAGCGATTTATTTGGCCTTTGTTTAGAGACACAACTCTACACCACCCAATGAGAGTTTCTAATGCTCTCTAAGTTATGTTTAGCTCGTTTGTTTATTTCCTAATTTTGATTCAACACATTGAAAAGGTATTAAGCCGCTGGGATTGCTGAAAAGCTTTCTGGTGATGGTCGTCACGGACCTACAATCCCGATAAAAGCAGTGGGCAGCCACGAAAATACATGTGACTTTGCTATTTTGTGAAAAACTTTTTTTCTAGCAAGTCTAAAATGTAGATGCAAGAGGTTTTGAGCCGGTTAATAGCTGTTCGATGTGTTTTCTAACTTTTATTTGCGTGTTAACAAAACTAATTCGGTCTTTCTGGGATTGACTCCTAGTCCACCGATATTTGTCCTTATTGATTGCTTGTTTAGAGCTCTTTGCATGATCTCGCCTAACGTAGAAAGGAATAACGCACCTATGTTTTATAATAAGGCTAAATATGGTTACCGATATTATAACCGATACTACGAATCCAAACATCAGCACCGCTGACATGGACACAATGAAATTTCGGTAGTCTTTAAATGTAGCAACATTTGGGACGTGTCAATACATGTACGAGGTCTGCTATATATATATTTCTATATCTATATATATATTCTATATATATTTCTGGACTAATAATGAAAATGCTAATATTTATCATCAAAAATGGTTTTATTGTTTTTCAAAGTATTCTGCGGCATAATTTATACACTTTGCATGCTCTCAAACCAATTGTCGAAGCAGTTTTTCCACTCCGATTGAGACACCTCCAAAACATGGTTTTTGAACGCTTCAACAGCATCTTCTGGCGACGAAAATCGTTGACCACGCGTTTTTTAAAATGAAGGCATTGGGTGCCAAGTCGGAGCTGTACGGCGGATGACCCATCAGTTCGACGTTTTGGCCGTTCAAAAAGGCGCTGGTTTGAGCGGATGTGTGAGAGCTCGCATTGTCATTTTGCACAATGATTCGTCTTCTCTTATTCGTTTAACGAATTTCTCCTAAGACTTCAGGCAAACAAATTGTGGTGTACCACTCAGAATTGACCGTCCTACGTTGCTCAAGCGGAACAGTCGCCACATGACCAGTTTTACCGAAGAAACAGGCGACCATTTGCTTCGAAGTGCTTCTTCCCTGAAGAACTTTCGTGGGATTTGGCTCGTCTTCGGAGACCCACACGGTCGATTGCTGTTTTGTTTCGGGCTCATACACATAGTCCATGATTCGTCACCTTTGACGATCTTATAAACGTCTTTTGAAGCAACGCGATCGTATTTTTTCAAAATTTCTTTGCTCCAATCGACACGAGCCTTTTTTTGAGCGATTGTCAAATTGTGCGGGATTCAACGAGAACAAACTTTTTTACGGCCAGGTGTTCATGCAATATCCAATGTGTGCTGGTGGAAGAAATGCCCAAGGATGCCTCTATCTCACGGTATGTCACATGACGATCTTGCATTATCCGTTCACGCACGGCATTAATATTCTCTGGCATAACGGCCGTTTTTGGACGACCTTCGTCTTTGAGCGAGCGTAGGCCACGTTGAATTCATTAAACCAGTTTTTCACAGTGCTATAGTATGATGCTTCATCGCCATACAAAGATTTAAGTTCATCGATGCAATCTTATCGTGATAATCCACGTCGAAAGTTGTGAAAAATTATCGCACGAAAATCTTCACGAGTTAATTTAATTTTTTTGCCAAATTCATTTTTTCCAGTCACTGTAAACAACACAAATGATGGTCGTATGTCAAAACGTTCTGAGTACGTTTATGCTAAAAAATGTCATCGCGCCAGGCATCACTTAGTGTTGCCTAGGCCAGAAATATATATAGGAACCCTCGTGGTTCCTGATGCCTGATAAACGGTCCCTTCAATAAAGGATTTACGAAAACTCGCAAACATTTTTTAAGATTTACATACTCGTAGTTTCCCCCAAAAAGTACCACTGCCATTTTTGGCTGGATATGGCTTTGGATGCTTTTGCCATTAATGGTGAATAGTACAAAAGCATCGGCCGCACCGAACTCAACAAATTGTCCACTCTTTTTTTCTCGTTGCTGCTTGTGTATACACACACTTTATTCAATTCCACGTTTCCTCAATGCACAATGATCTTTTTTTTTTGCAAAAGCATAATTAACCCAATATAACTTGTATTTTAAACAGAAAATTGATACGCATCAATAATTCATTGACCTTAAAACAAAACCTATGCATGAGGTCAATGTAACACGTATTCGTTAAACAAAAACGAAACATTGTAGCCGTTAAAAACATTTACCAGATTACAAAACCACACTTAGCCATCGGAATCCCAACAAATAGATAACGATAAATTATTTGTACTTGTACACTGGTAGAAATAACTATTGAAAAAAACAATGTCTTTTACTTGAGCGTATAATCTAATAAATACATAAATATTGATATTGTTAATGCTTATTTTGTTTTTTAATCGATGATCAAAATGTATGTTTTATACACTATTGTGTATTAAGTAATTAGAAAATGGGAATATATGAAATAAAAATGTCAATTGTCAAAAAAAATCCTTATTTATTTTCGCGGTAAACTATTTGAAATTTTTACATCGAGAAAGCATAAAAAACAAAATCCCATTGTTTCTCGATATGTGACTAAAAACTGGTTTTGTAACCCAATGCAAGAAACAGCAAAACCATGTCACAATAATACTGGTAGCGCTACAACAATGCGAAAACATGGACCAATAAGGCCGAACTTCAGCGGAGATGCTGTTGGTCGATCGTTGCGCTCTATGCTGGATTTGGTCGGAATGGTATATAAGAGCTGCAGGTTCTAAAAAAATAAGGGTTGCTATATATATTTCTGTCCTAGGCAACACTAAGTGTTTCCTGACACCATCTTACATTTCCATTGGAAAGTTTGACCTTTTTTTAAGCATAAACGTCCTCAGAACGTTTTGACGTACGACCATCATTTGTGTTGTTTACAGTGACTTGAACAAATCAATTTGGCAAAAAAAATGGAATTAACTCGTGAACATTTTCGTGCGATCATTTTTTACAACTTTCGACGTGGATCATCACGACAATATGCATCGATGAACTTAAATCTTTGTATGGCGATGAAACACCATCCTATGGCACTGTGAAAAACTGGTTTAATGAATTCAATCGTGGCCGACGCTCGCTGAAAGGCGAATGCCGTGAAAAAAACGGCCGCTGTGCCAAAGAACATTGATGCCGTGCGTGAACTAATAATTCAAGATCGTGATGTGACATACCGTGAGATAGAGGCATCCTTGACATTTCTTCCACCAGCACACATTCGATATTGCATGAACACCTGGCCGTAAAAAAGTTTGTTCTCGTTGGATCCCGCACAATTTGATAATCGCTCAAAATAATGCTCGTGTCGATTGGTGCAAAGAAATTTTGAAAAAATACGATCGCGGTGCTTCAAAAGACGTTTATAAGATCGTCACAGGTGACGAATCATGGATCTTTGCCTATGAGCTCGAAACAAGACAGCAACCGACCGTGTGGGTCTTCGAAGACGAGCCAAATCCAACGAAAGTTGTTCGTAGAAGAAGCACTTCGAAGCAAATGATCACTGGTCATGTGGCGACAGTTCCGCTTGAGCAACGTATGACGGTCAATTCTGAGTGGTACACCACAATTTTTTTGCCTGAAGTCTTTGGAGAAATTCGAAAAACGAACAAGAGAAGACGAATCATTGTGCACCATGACAATGCGAGCATTCACACATCGGCTCAAACCAGCGCCTTTTTGACCGGCCAAAACGTCGAATTGATGAGTCATCCGCCGTACAGCTCTGACTTGGCACCCAGTGACTTCTTTTTATTCCCGCACGTCTAGAAAAAAAATTCGTCGCCAAAGAAGCTGTTGAAGCGTTCAAATACCTTGATTTGGAGGTGTCTCAATTGATGTGGAAAAAATGCTTCGACAATTGGTTTGAGCGCCTGAAAAAGTGTATACATACTTTAAATCATGCTGGAGAATACTTTGAAAAACAATAAAACCATCTTTTATGATAAATATTCGCTTTTTCATTATTAGGCCAGAAATATATATAGCAGTCCGTATGGAAGGTCCCTTGTATATAGGCGATATGTAAATATGGACCAACATATTTTTAGCTACACTCACAAACACGCTAAGTCGGGTTTTTATGAAAATTGAGATTTTGTGATAGAAAGATAGAACAAGGCAAAATACATCATCTACAAAATTGATTTAATTAGCCCATTAGTGGTATTTAAGCGGAGTTTATAAAAACCGATACCGTTTACAATTAATGGAGATCGTTTGACCATTCCCCTGCTCAGACCCCACTCCAAGCAGATGTTATTATGGATGAATACTGCCTTAAATTACTTTCACCCTTGTTCGCACAAAATCCGTTTCCGCTTGAAATGCATTTGTTTTTGCTTCCAATGATGACCAGACACAGCTATTGAAAAACTTCAGCACAGATTTTGAAAATCTCTTTCCAAACTGTTACATATGTATGTTTTCTTCAATGCATATGTAATGTTAATATGTTCAATTTGTTTGTATTAAATTTAAATAAATGTTCCAGGGGGTGCTTAATGTTTTCGAACTAAAGACTTTTTATTTACTGGACGTTTATTTTTCTTACGCTGCAAATTGTCAACTTCCTGTAATAGAAAAAGACGCAAAAACACTCTAAAATATAGTTCGCTCTTAGATCCCTCTGGAATGGGTGACTCTTCTGGTGAGAATGAGAATCACAACCGTCAGTTTGGCCCCGCACGTGGCTTAACATAGCCTTAAATGGTGGGCAAGTAGGAGCGCCAATAGCTTTGGAAATGAAAAAAACGGTTCCAATGATACAAACAACTCAGTATGGTACAACGGACGGGATCCAAAAAGAGACTTTAGGTAAAAAAAACAATCAATAAAAAATATGATATTATGTAGGAAACTACCGACTAATAATAGACATGGACAAAAGTTTATTCAAATTGATGCATATTTCCGTACAAATGTAATATGCATTTAGTTTTATAAACTGGCTGATCAGTCTATGGGACCATATTGATACCACACTGTCGTACAGGATACTGTGACTGATGTTTCATAGACGACACAGAACGTCTCTAACCGTAGATAGCTGAAAGCCATCGAAAAAGTGTGAACATCAACCCGTGTACTGGTTTAGGTGTACACCCTTAGGGTATGGGTCTTTCCTTAAAGACCCTTCTATTTCCAACCAGCCCAAATAAAAACAAGATAGCCCCTTATAATTCACACACCGATCGACTCAAAATTACTATCTAAATCGATAGAGCGATGCCCTTAAATAATCTTAAAAATACTAACTTATCTTTTCGAAACTGCACAGTATGATCCTTAGATCCATGTTTTAAAATTATATAACGGTAACTCTCGCTCCTGTATCTGCAGCAATAGAAGTCACATATTAAATCCGGGGAACTTTATGAGTGACCGACAACAAACCCTTTAAAATAAGTCCTTATCAGTCCATGTTTTTATACAACTTCCACATAATGATCACTTTCGAATTGAGGTCCTGGCGCTCTAAAAGCTAGAAATTTTGCGTGTTGCTTTTCGGTTAAGTTCCTATAGCCCCCATTCAAAAGACTACCCGATTTTGTTATGTGGATGTTGTTAAAATTAAGATTAATGTCTGGTGTGAGATCTATGACCAAACCTAATGAAATGGGACCATACCGGTTCATATTTTCATAACCCCACTTTGAGGCCTTGCCACTCTAGAAGTCGCATTTTAAATCAGCTTTTGACTAATTCCGGTCAGAGGCAATGCGTCTACTCTTATATACCAAAGTTGAGTAGGGTATCATATAGCGGCCCGACAGTAGAGTTTTTTACTTGCTAAATGTGACTATTGTTAGTTTTAATTTAAATTAATCATTTTTGTGAAGCTTTTAACTTAAAGAAGAACACCGGGTGTTCCATCGAGTAGAATATTTTTGAATCATTTGTTATTTCCACAGTGCAAACTCTTTACCGCTCGAAATATTCTCGGAATATAAGAATTATAACTCCGTGGAATAAATTTAATCGCTTTACGCTTAATCAACATTAATCAACCGTGGGAAATAATGCTAACTTAAGACATTTTTGTGTGTCCCAAACAGTGCGTTTATTGAAAAGAAGCTTCGGTCCAAATGAGGGACCTACCGCGCGCCCTCTGTTGGTTAGAGAGATTGTGCAAAACGTTTGAGAGAATGTCGTGATAGTAAAAACACAAACGAAGCATGCCGTCATATGGTACACTCTAACGAGAACGTGGCTGCCGCATCCGAAAGTTTCCTCGAACATCGACTCGACGACGATCTTAACAATACCATTCTAAAAAAACTGCCATATGATAGCCGGAGATTGAAGACTTGGACGTCCTTTGAATTTACCATGCCAAACAGTCCGCGCCTCAATAGTTTCGTTCGTTTGTCGCCTTTTTTGTCGTTTTGGCAATGCTTATTGACCACTTTTGAGCTGCGATTTGACGCTTCTTGCGAACAATCCATAACGATTCACGCTCTTAAGGCGAATATTGATAATATCAGACTTTTAAATCTAACGATAATGCGAATATTTATCATCAAAAATGGTTTTATTGTTTTTCAAAGTTTTCTCCAGCATTTGCATGCGCTCACACGAATTGTCGAAGCACTTCTTCCACACCGATTGAGAAACCTCCAAAACATGGTTTTTGAACGCTTCAATAGCATCTTCCAGGAACGAAAATGGTTGACTACGCACTTTTTTCTTGAAATGCGGGAATAAAAAGAAGTCATTGGGTGCCAAGCCAGGGCTGTACGGCGGTGCCAAGTCAATTCGACGATTTGGCAGGTCTAAAAGGTGCTGGTTTGAGCCGATGTTCGAGAGCTCGCGTTGTCATTTAGCACAATGATTCGTCTTCTCTTGTTCGTTTTTGAGTTTGTCCGAAGACTTCAGGTAAACAAATTGTGGTGTACCAACCAAAATAGGTTCACATGACCAGTTTTTCCACAGGCGACCATTTGCTTCAAAGTGCTTCTTCCACGAACAACTTTCGTTGAATTTGGCTCGTTTTCGAAGACCCACACGGTCGATTGCTGTTTTGTTTTGGGCTCATACTCATAGATCCATGATTCGTCACCTGTGACGATCTTATTTTTGAAGCACCGCGATCGTATTTTTTCACGTTTCTTTGCACCAATCGACACGAGCCTTGTTTTGAGCGAATGTCAAATTGTGCTGGATCCAACGAGAACGACCTTTTTTACGGCCAGGTGTTTATGCAATATCGAATGTATGCTGGTGGAAGAAATACCCAATCTCACGGTATGTCACATGACGATCTTTCAATATCAGTTCACGCACGACATCAATGTTCTCTTGCACAACGTCCGTTTTTGCACGACCTTCGTCTTTGAGCTTGTGTTGGCTGCGATTGAATTCATTAAACCAGTTTTTCACAGTGCTATAGGATGGTGCTTCATCGCCATACAAAGATTTAACTTCATCGATGCACTCTTATCGTGATAATCCACGTCGAAAGTTGTGAAAAATTATCGCACGATAATGTTCACGAGTGCAACCTTACCATCACACGCTAGGCGCTCCAGAATAAATACTTTTGAATATTCCAAAACACGGTTCTAATTATTTCTCCCAATTCAAGAACGATTTTGTGAAGTGCGATTTTTACTTGTTTTTTTGGGTGAAATAACTTGTGACAATTTTTTTTAATCAAACGGTTGGACTTAGAACACTAGCGTACTCACTGGCACACATTTTTTCCAAGTGTAGAAAACATATCTACATTAAATATAACACAAGAAGGTTAAATAACCTTTTACGTACGAAATGTATATACGATTGTGCATAAACATAGACAAACGAAATAATGATACGAAAAATGCTTGAAGTTGCATTATTTAGGTACACATTTTTTGTTCAATAATTTTTAAAAATAAAATATAAAAAGTGAAGTCAACAACACTTTGACCTACAAAAAGTTTACTTACTTATTAATCACAAAAGGTGATTAATAGGCAAGAACAATAACAACAAAACTATGAAAACTACATTTTAATTATAATAATTAGCATAGATTTTTAAACTCTCATAAATTGCTGAACACTGAAATATTGCTGAATTCAAGAATTGTTTCTTGTGAGACAATATTGAAGGTTGACTTAAAAGTTTTAAGGAACTTAGTTTGCTTAGAAATATTACTAATAAGTGAAAGTTGCTCAATACCTTTGTGGTGTATTATTATTTTCCCACTTACGAAAATACACGTTAACGTTCGTTACACTTGTTTTTTCATTATTTATTGTATAACATGATTTTTTACTGCAAAGCTGTGTTTTGTATTACGGAACTCGCCGGCGCTAGTGCTCTCCTCCATTCATTCACATTTCCGCAATGCATGAAAATTTGGTTGTATTTAATTTTCTGAATCTTTTTGAAAGTCACGAATGTCCATACATAAGTGCCGGCTGATAACATTAAGATTTAAACATCTGTTGCAAAACACTTTTAATTAACAACAAACAATGATTAATGATTAATGTTTAAACAAATCCTATATTTAGTATATTATTAACCCTTTTAGTAAATATGTTTGTAGCTGTCTGTAATTGAGTTGTTAATCGGCAACTTTATGTAGTTTATAATTTATTGGCCTCCGAAGAAAATCGCTCGTGTTGTCATTTAAATACCACAGCTGGCAACGGCAAGTAAAACAATCTTACTTTCATATGTTCATGAATTACTCGTAAATGAAATTGTTAGCCCTTGAATGTGGTAAAACACTTCCGCAAAGCTCAAAAAGTCAGTTTTTCCTCGAAAGATCGTAAGCATGATGGTTTTATGCAATCGGAAATAAACTGGTAAATATAAGTGCCTTATACAGGGTGACGAGATAAGAACGATACGAAAAGAATTTTAATTTTAACAACAACGTTGTGAGATATAAAAAAATGTTTTAGCGTTATTTTGTACGACATTTGACCTTGGTCTATGTATGAAATATTAATCAAGGAATTTTCCGTTTGGGCTGGCAGAGCCTCTGGCGGTCGTTTCATTTTTTGATGACTTGAACAATATTCCTGACTCAAGAATCGAGTGTCGGACAAAAGATTTAAACGATAACAGAGGATTCGATATTTTTCAAATACATATAAGTGAAAACCTTTTCCTTAATACGAGGGTTGCTATTTAAATTTCGGGTCCTGACAATAGTGTTCCCAGATGCAAACTGTAACTTCCATTGGAAACTTTGACATTTTTAGCACAACTTCATTTGAGGGCAAATTGTTTGTTTACAGTGTGTTGAAAAATTCATCTCAGCCAAAAAATGGAATTATCCCGTGAACATTTTCGTGCGATAATTTTTTACGATTTTCGGCTAGGGTTATCGAGACAAGAGTGTTTAAATTAACTTGTTTCAATCTTTGGCGATGAAGCACCATCAAAAACCACTGTTAGTAGCTGGTACCAAGAGCTCAGTCTAGGACGCCGTTCGCTCCAGGGTGAATTTCGTAATGGACGTCCAACTTCGGTCACTTTGCCAGAAACCATTGATGCTGTGCGTCAACTGATTAAGCAAGACCGACATGTGACAAACCGTGAGATTGAGGCATCCTTGGGCAACATTAAGAAGATATCGCAGGTTCATTTGGCCGTAAGAAAAAAATTGTTCTCGTTAGATCCCACATATTTTGACGAATGATTTAAGAAATGCTCGTATGCTCAAAGGTAGTGTATAACAGCTTAAAGGCAGTGTATAACATTGTCACAGGTGACATTATGGATCTATGCATATGAACCCGAAACAAAACAACAATCAACCGTATGGGTCTTTCAAGATGAGTCAAATCCAACAAAAGTTGTTCGTGGAAGAAGTTCATCGAAGCAAATGACTGCGTTTTTTCGGAATAACCGGCCATGTTGCCACAGTGCCTTTAGTGGAACGTAGGAGGTCAATCCTGAGTGGTATACGAGTACAACCATCTGTTTGACAACAGTGTTCTAAGAAATAAGAAAAGATACTAAAAGAAGACGGATCATTTTGCATCACGACAATTCGAGCTCTCACACATCAACTGAAACGATGAGCTATTTGACCACTCAAGATGTCGAATTGATGGGCCATCCACCTTACAGCCCTAATTTGGCACCCAATGACTTTTTCTTATTTCCTAGCATCAAGAAAAAAATGCATGGTCTACGTTTTTCATCGCCCGAAGCAGATGTTGAAGCGTTCAAAAATCATGTTTTGAAGGTGTCTCAATCGGTGTGGAAAAAGTGCTTCGAAAATTGGTTTGTGCGCATGCAAAAGTGTATTGATCTTAAAGGAGAATATTTTGAGAAACAATTAAACCATTTCCAATGATAAATTATTGTGTTTTTGTTGCCGTACCCGATTTATAAATAGTAACCCTCGTAACTAATAAAAGCATAAAGTATACTTAAAATTTTTATATTTATTTATTTTATTTATTTGTTTATTTCATTGTAATATACAAAGCCTATAAGGCCAATTAATATTAACTTCAGATGAATTTTTGTTTTTTTTTTCGAATGTGTTAATCAGTTCATTGCGGAAATCAGTGTTTTTCAATCCGGCTGCAAGACGATTAAAATTTTGGTATATGATTTATCATGATTTTGATTATCATGTAAGCTCATCTAGGTTAGGTTTATTTGACACCCACACGAAGCTTGTCCCTCTTGGGTCATAAGTAGGTCCTGTTGTGATACCGTTTACTTACGTCGCGTAGAATTACCGCAACAAATCCGTTTCAAATAATTCGGGCTCCGCGTTTTTAGCTTATCCATGGCAAGCCAGATCTTTCTGTCATGTCAGCTGTACAATTACTATCAATTATATTGTTGAGATATAATTGTAAGTGTTACACCTGACATTCTTGAACAATTTTCGATGTGTGCTCACATTATCCAGGGATCTAGTGGTCGCCGTTTTATCAGTACATATGAAGATATTGGCTCTGATCAAGGTTGTTCTTGTCGAAATACGACTAGTATTAATTTCATCATAATTCGACAAAACAAACACTAGTCCTATTTGGACAACGACAACTCTTTTCAGGGTGTTTGATATACGTATACACCCTATATAGACACCACCCTATGTTCGTTATACATTTTTTTAGCAAATAAGAAAATCTAGAATTTGTATAATTTAAATATTTCTCTGGATATACATGTTGTTATAGTTCAGTATTAACAAATTACAAGCTCGTATGCGAAAATATTTTAAAATAATTAATTGGTAGCTATAATTACAATTTGGCTGATGTTCAACGTTTTCTGGGTGCTTTTAAATTTGTAGAACCTCACAACTTAATTTCTGTTAACTCCACTAGGCCTTCCTTGTGGACTGAAGTTCAAAAATACTACTGCAAACTCTTTGCCATGGTACAATAAACAAGGTAGAGTTATGCTAATAGCTGCTTTTAAACTTTTTCTCGTGGTAATTTAAATTTTCAATTTTGAGATTTGATAATGACGTTTGTTGAATATTGTAAAGGAAAAATGTAGTATCCAACATTCACAATTATCGTCAAACATTCACGAAAATTGAATACTCTTTCAATTGACTTTGACAATCTAGCGAACTGTTTTTGTTGTTTTTGGGCTAGTATATACATCAAGAGTTACAAAGGATACAAATTAAAGAAAAGTCAAGGCACAAAAAGAGTCATGATGACTTTCCAACGGCAACGCTAGTGTCGCTTTAAAGACCTGTTAGAATCACAGCTTGGATATATCGACTGACAGTTTAACATTGCTATAACAGCGAGGGTCATTGACGATTTATAGCCATGCCGTAAGCCAAACTAAACTAGATGTAGTGAAGTTATGTTAACTTGTGGATTCTGTTCGCTTGAATAACGAAAATTTTGATTGTTGGCATAATTGCTTAGTCAAAAATTGGCACTTACTCTGAATTCGCTTTTTTGAAGCAATATTCGAACAACATTTCGTATGCCCAATTACCGAACGTTTGACATATATCTTGTCGTTTAACTTAAATTCTTGCGATAGCACAATCTATACGAGTACATTTAGCTAATCAACAGAATTTTCGCAGTTATCTCTGCCTGGTTCCTAATTTTCTACATCGCAACAAATTGCCTGCGCATTAATGCCCTCATAACAACAAACTTCACGGCGAAATGCACGTTACTTATCTACAACTAAGGCGGTATTTCGATAATTTTTTAAAAATATTATATTAATAAACTCAACTGGTTCGGCGGGCGTGAAACGCTGCATGATGACACGACAAATCTTACTGAATATTTTATGGCATTGCTAAAATTGATAGTTTCGGAAGTTGAACAACAGGAAAAGACTATTATTACTATATGTCCACCATATATTTATATCGATAAAGCACATTTAAAACATTCCTTAACTTTGAAGAGTACATTAATACACCAGTTAGTTAAGGTATTTCCAAACAAAAATGTTTGCAATAGAAAGAAGACCCAGTTATGATTGTTAATAAACCCTCTATTACCCTCTATTTTGTTTGGAAATACCTTAACTAATTTGTGTTTTAATGTACATACTCTTAAAAGTTAAGAAATGTTTTAAATGTGCTTTGTACCATGTTTAAATGTGCTTTGTACCATAATGAGCAGTTTTAGTCTAAATATGCAAATAGACGGTATTGATTAAATTTTTTCATTTCTTTTAAAAAATTCGAGCAAAATGTCTATGTCCATCCCATTCCAGTGCTTAGTATAATTTTCCCTCCCGCCTGTGAAACTAAGTAATTCGTGCGGCCATATTTTATTTCTGTGTGCGAACACGAGTTTTATTGACACATAAAAATATTCTTAAAAAAAAAACTCAGTTAAGTCAAACTTTGTAACTCTATCAATAAATCCTAAAACATTTTTTCTACACTGTTCCGAAGGATGGAGTATCTGTCCGTGTGTCTGTTGAAAGGAATCACACTAAAATCCTAAGATTTTATATAATGATGGCTTGTTATCGTAGGCCGTTTAGAATTGTAAATTGGCCATATCGGCCTAGGGGCAAAATTTCCTTTAAGGTATCCAAAAAAAACAGCCTTTACAATCGAAACGAATGATCAAAAGCCAAAATGGACATCTAGGTTCAAATTAAAGCATATTTTACTATGAATTTATTTTGTAGTTTTCGTAAAAGGGACTACCGATAATAATGGGTACTCAAATCATAGCAAATTTCTAACGAATCCATGTATTTTTAAAATGTGACTAAAATTATAATGGAATCATGGACCCAATGCAAAACGGGTATTTTTGTATACTTTTCAAGCAGAATCGCGGTGGAGGGTAATTAGTTTCGACTTCTAAGAAACATCCACCAAAAATCTTTTTTTTTTTAATTTATTTTTATTATTTGTCGTAAAAACGTAAAGCGAGCTTCAATGGAATCAAGCGGACTAGCAACTCCGCTTTACATCTTTGTTGAATATTTTTTTCCAAATTTAAAATTTTTAAAACAATCTAAGTTTTGACATATTTAATAACTAAAATATAAAAGGTTGATTGATAAAGATTCTATATAAGTCGTAGGAAAAACAAAAACCTTTTTAAGAAAATGACAAGCCAATGTAAAATTAAATACATTTATTTTTAATACAATAGCTTTACAGTATAAAAAATACGTCTTTGTGATTATTGCTCATCTTCTTTGAAGTTGACGAACATGTAGCCATTAAACCAAGGCTAATTAAGTTAGACAAAAATTAACAACAAAATATAGTATATGGTATACATAAAAGTAAATAAAACAAATTACGAAGCCACATTAATTTTTAACAAATATTTATTGGAACCATTTACGAGGGCGGTTCGGAAACTTCTTAGCCTAGCACAAAAAGCGCGGTATAAACAGAAAAAAGTTAAGTGTTTTGGAAACTTCCATTTTGCTATGAACACATGTTAAATTTTGTTTCGATCTGGCAACTCCTTCATATAGAAACAGGTGTTCACAAAAGACGCATCCGCGATTTTTTTACAATGGAAAAATTAGAAATACGTGGTGTCATTAAATATTTACATAAAAAAGGTTTATCGGGACAAGAAATTCATAATGATATGGTGTATGTGTAAGGTGAAAGTGCTCCTTCATATGCAACAGTAAAAAATTGGGTTGCTGAATTTAAACGTAGTCGTACAAGCATTGAAGATGAACCACGTAGTAGACGTCCAAATACAGCAACAACAACAGAAATTGTAGCCAAAGTGCATGATATGGTATTAAATGATCGACAAATAAAAGTGCGTTAAATAGCTAATATCATGGGCATCTCAAATGAACGAGTCCATTTAATTTTGCATGAAGAACTACAGATGAAAAAGCTTTCTGCAAGATTGGTGCCGGACTTGTTAACAGTCGACCAAAAACGCATAAGAATGAACATTTCTCAAGCTTGTTTGGATCGTTTTTAGCGAAATAAAATGGATTTTAAGCGTCGTTTCATAACTGTTGACGAGACATGGATCCACCACTATACTCCAGAGACAAAAGAACAATCCAAACAATTGACTGAAGCTGGAGGAAGTGCCCCAAAGAAGCAAAACAATTCAATCGGCTGGTAAGGTTATGGCAACGGTTTTTTGGGACTTCAAAGGTGTTTTTTTGATTGACTATCTGCAAAAGGGTAAAAAAATAAATTCAGAGTACTATTGCAACCTTTTAGATCAATTAAATGTACAAATTCGAGAAAAACGTCCTGGCATACAACACAAAAAAATATTTTTTCATCAAGACAACGCACCAGCGCACAAGAGTGTTTTAACAATGGCTAAAATCAACGAATTAAAGTACGAGTTGCTTGATCACCCAAGCACCCTGATTTCGCTCCCAATGACTTTTACCTGTTCCCAAATCTAAAAAATTCTTGCTGGCAAGCGTTTTACCTCAAATGAAGATGCAATTACAGTTGTAAACCACTATTTTGAATACCTTGAGGAAAACTATTTTAATCAAGGGATAGAATTGCTAGATAAGCGTTGGACAAAGTGTATTGAAGTTTCAGGAGATTATATTGAAAAATAAAAAATATTTTTGAAAAACTAACTATTCTCTTTCATTGATAGGCTAAGAACTTTCCGAACCGCCCTCGTAGAGTAGTTATTTTTTGCTCCATTAAAAGTAGTTCTAATCATATTTGGTTTTATTAAAATCAACGTTTAGATTATAATTAACTAATAATAATTGTCATAATGTAAAAATGTAAATACTTACAGTGGCGGACAAAAGTCTACGTACGACCCCCTTTTTTTAATTTTTACCCAACTTAAAACATTTGAAAGAAAAGTAATGATGCGGTTTTGTTTAGAATTTAATTATATTAGAAATAAAACAAAAATAGCGCATATTCAGCTTAAACTATAAAAGTTTTTAATAAAAAACATAAATAAGGCACTGACAAAAGTGTACGTACGAACTCAAAAATTAAAGAATATTCAAAGAATTTACTTATAAATAACAAAATTAATATTTAGTTGGGCCGCCGTTAGCATCGATGACTGCTTGCAGTCTTCTAGGCATTGAAGCAGCTAAATTTTCTAGCTCTTCCATCGAGATATTCTGCCACTCCTCCATCAGCTTCTCTTTGAGTAGTTCAGCACTAGTAATAGCGTGCTTTCGGATTTTTCGGTCCAAAATTTCCCAAACATGCTCAATAATATTTAAGTCCGGGCTTTGTGGGGGTGAATGCAGCTGTCGTGGGGCATAATACAGCAGCCAATCTTTAACAATTTTCCCCGTGTGCTTAGGATCATTGTCCTGTTGGAAGATCCAGCTCGCACCAAGGCTTAGTTTGTCCACGGATGGCTGCAGATTATGTTCCAATATGCGCTTGTATTGCAAGCGGTCCATATTACCTTCTACAAACACAAGGTTTCCTACTCCTGAGGCTGCAATCGCTCCCCAAACCATTACACTGCCACCACCGTGTTTTACCGTACTTACAATGTTCTTCGGTTGCAGGGCAGTATTTGGTTTTCTCCAAACTTTGGCTTTTCCATCATATCCAAAGACATTATACTTGGACTCATCTGTGAACAGAACCAATTTCCAGAATTCCAATCCCTTGTCCCGATGCTTGTTTGCAAACTCCAAGCAAAGCTTTCGGTTTTTCTCGCTTATAAGGGGTTTCTTGCGAGGAATTCGGCAACGGTATCCTTCATTATTAAGTGCCCTGGTTATTGTGCGTGGGTGGACAACAATTTGTGATCTTTCTGCCAGCTCCTGGGCCAAATTAGTGGCATGTATTTTGGGATTCTTCTCTACTTCATTGCGGATGAACGACACTTCCCTGCGATTTAATTTCTTAGGAAGGCCACTGCGCGGTTTACATTCAAAACAACTTGATTGTTTGAAATTATTAAATATGGTTTGCACCGTGGATTTGCTTAAATTTAATAATTTTGATATTTCGCCAAAAGATTTTTTATTATTCCTGTGCTCCACCACCAATTTTCGCAAATCTTTAGAAATTTCTGTGCGCGACGTCATTATCACGATCGGAATATTACTCAAGTGACACAATTCCATGAATTTAAAAGAGAATGCAAAGAATAAGCGCTAAAGTAAATAAACGGTACTTTACCGTTAACTTATAGCAAAACAATGAATCAACAAAAAGGAAAATAAAAAACGTACGTACACTTTTGTCAATGCCTTATTTATGTTTTTTATTAAAAACTTTTATAGTTTAAGCTGAATATGCGCTATTTTTGTTTTATTTCTAATATAATTAAATTCTAAACAAAACCGCATCATTACTTTTCTTTTAAATGTTTTAAGTTGGGTAAAAATTAAAAAAAGGGGGTCGTACGTAGACTTTTGTCCGCCACTGTATGTACGCATCGCACATAATTCATTTTCGTTTATTTACGTTGTTATTTAAAGTCTATAATTAATTAATGGGAATTCCCTGAAATTGACCTTTAAAAGCCTAGAATCACCTCTGATCCAATGATTGAAATCAGAATATGTGTATAAAAAAAATAATAAAATTCACGTCGTGATTTGCATTTGTTTGCGTTCTTAAAGGGACTCGTCTGATAAGAAATATTCTAGTATTTGACATTATAAAAATATCTGAAATAAAGCTGCAAGGCTTAGGAAGTGTATTTGGTAGTTATAAAATATATGCCTAAATAACGATGTTATGGTAAATTATGATGTATGAGTTAAAAATGTGTGACTTCGCGGTGTGTTGGCAAGTGTGCCCAAAAAAAAACGGTGTTTATCTTAAATGGCTCTGTACAACCGGAAAAGCAGCGTCACCAACATCAAAACAAGAAACACCAAAACCCCTTCTTCAGAAAAATGTAATGAAAGACGATCTATGGAACTAAAATGGATTTTAAACAAAAAACTTCCATACGATATCATTGCAAGTTAAATAAAGTTGACTTGATATTTGTTTCACGAGGCTACTAGGTAACACGAACAGACGTTTTGAAAATTATAATAGTTCAGTTTGATGGCGGTTGAGTAATGAACCTGCAAAAGAAATAAATTAGCGCCTTGTTCATTTTTTACTTTTCTTATAACCCCATGTTAGAGAACAATTATATGTATTTTTTCAACAGATTGCAATTTGCATAAGTCTTGTTCAAAAAGTTGCCTTAAATACACATTGCTTGTGCCATTTACTTTTAGACGATGGAATTTTTATAAGTGACATTTCATTTTACACACTCCTTGTTACAAAAATGTTTTTCTAATGAAGCCAATAAACAATTTACTATAAGCCTTTCAATAAACATGCAAATCATTTTGTACACCACTTATCACACCACTGCGGCTTCCACCTCTTACCAAATCTGGTAAAATTGATATTTTTTAAATAGTTCCGCATAGAAAGTTCCTTCTCTATTATTGACCCAGCCGCTCCAGAAATTACTTATTAAATCCAGATCAAATTGACTGGCTGGGACATATTGTTTAACGCCGGCTACGAACTAATTCATTTTTTATAGAGAATTTTTGTCATTGCCTTTAAATGAATCTCTTACTGGTAAAGACGCCGGTATATACGAGGTGGAAATTCGACGCTGAAAAATTGTTAGAAGTGCCTGGACTTCAATTTACCCTAACTCGTCAAATTAGATAATACCGGTCCATATAGCCCCCACACATAGAACACATCTGATTTAAGATACTGCCATTCTAAAAGTTACAAATTTAATCCAGTAAGCCGGACCGTATAGGTCCATGTTTTCACATAGCACCATAAAAAATATTCCCCCACAATTGAGGGCTTACCACTCTAAGTTACATTTCAAATTAGTTATTTGTTTAATTCCCTACAGAGGCGATAAGTTTCTGTTTGCCACAGTGGTGTAGGGTATTACATGTATAGTCTGCTATATTCGACTCAGAAGTTTAAATTGTTATTTTCTTTAATTATTCGTCCTACTCTGTGACTTCTCTATACGTTGTAGTTTCGCAATTTGGCTTTAAAAGCTACAACTTAAATACAATCGGAATTCAGGAATGGCACAAACATAAAAATGCGTAATAATGGTTGTATAACCGATATCCCAGCGGGAAAATTCTAGAAGATCTCTTTGTATATATTTGGCATTCCAGAAGACCTTCTTTGCAAATGAAAAATGATCCCCTACACAGTCGTCTGATAAGAAATACATGCCGCTTCTTAAAAAAGGCCTGCTAGAAGGTCTTGTAATTAATTCTCTACTTAGTCGTTGGTGCATTCTTTAAGGAAGCCTGCGACAAGGCCTTAATCTCCAATAGAGCGATCCAATTAGCATTCTTGGGTCCCATCTTGTGAAAGGCAAGCTACCAAGACTGGTGACTAAAGTCACTACGAAAGGTGTGCGTCATAGCGACGAACGGTGAAGGTTTATAAGCCTTTTGACGTTGACACAAAATTTGGTTTGGTAGGTTAGTACGTTTCATATCGGAGTAGCAACCTGAAGGTCGTAGGTTCGAATTCCAGTGAAGGCAAATCAAAAAATGAATAAAGCTCAAAGTGGAGTAATTAAAAATAAATTTCTCATTTAGAGAATATTGTTTGTATGCATCCTGGAAGACCATTTTATGCAGGCCTTCCAATAGAAGGGGACGTGTAAGGCCTTACTCTGTAATCTAATCTTGTGTTGATTTGAAATGAGAGTAGAATGCAGCAAGCATGCCTCCGAACATCTGCTGAGATGTTATCCATTACTTTCATTTACAGTGTCAGTAGGCTAGATTTTATTCCGGAACCAGCTTCTTCTATTCTTTGCAGTAGGCACCTAGTAAAGTTGCTCATGCCAGATATGAGAAGGAAATATTTAAAATCATAAAAGATGCTTGCAGAATACTCGTGTAAGGATGCTGTTCATCGATAATGAGCTAATAATTTGGGCAATAAATTATTAGCTCATTAAAATACCAACGGGTACCTAGGATACAGATACGACTAGAAATAGTTAATGCATTGATTTCGCCGGCATTACAAGATGAACAGCCGCAAAAAATGTCAGATGTTCTTACCTGGGTGTGGTAGGCAAGCATTCTATCTACTATACCACGGTCGGTATGGGGAACTCAATACAAAAAAACGCTCAAAATATATAAATATTCAGAACATCCTTTCTAGAAGGCATACTAATTCAATGATAGAGATCGGTCGATGAACGCCACAGTACAACCTCCGTGCATATTCAAATTGTACTTCTCTTTGTTCTTCAAATGTTGTTTGTTTAAGGTTGAAGAGACCTTTTAAAATTGATCTTCCAATACTTATCACTTGGACCTCTAACCTAGCGTTATTTAGACTCTCTGTTGAATTTATTTGCCGTATCAATAGACAGAATTAATTCAGTCAGTTTATTCATCTTGTTTTTAAAATTCAACATAATTGATTTTAATTTGCTTTTATTAAGATTCCATTTACGTATTGCATGAACAATTTATTAAATATTCGATAACATTTGGAGACAAGCGTATAAAAAAAGAAAAAAAGAAAGAAAGAAATGGAGTGAGAGCAGACGACAATGCACGTTTAATCAATAAATATAGTTCATAGCTTTTGTTAACTTTGGGAAATCCTATTGTCAACCAAATTTACACTTGTGTTGATAAGGCCTCCACGAATGATATAGAGATTTTCTATACAATTATCAATTGGTTATCTATAAAATTATCAGTACGTGAACTAAAAGATGTACACTGCGATACACGTGATACGCGTGAAGTTTCGGTTTTCCTTTCCCCGCATGTAATCACTTTGACATTCGTATTTAATATTGAATGTCAAGTAAATCTATGTGTACAAATAATTATAAAATAACGTATATTTATAGCACTTTTTCTTTCTTCCTTCTTTTCGTTGCAGATTTTGCTGTGACCGCCAAAAGTAAAATTATCTTTTACGATGAACAGTGGCGGGAGGTTACATCATCCGCCCATCAGTTCGATCAACTATCGGCAATTGCGTTCGATGAGAGCGACGAAAAGGTTTATTTTGCCGATCGCCTCCACAGTAATGGCAGCATATTCTCACTCAAACTACCTGTAGGTGGTGCTCCAGATGATAATCATATCATTGACAAAATCGTACAGCGCACTCAAAATGAAACGATTACTAGCATAGCCTACGATCCATTGGATCGTAATGTCTACTGGGTTGATCAAATCGGGAAGAAAATATATTTTATTCCCATTGATAGAGCAGACACGGATCTTCCCAAAATTATTATGGACTTTGCGAATGAAGATACTAGACCGGACGGCATTGCTATAGATTTTTGTCGCCGAAAACTGTACTGGACAAATTCAAATTTCAAAAATGCCACCATTGAACGAATTGATTTGAATGGTGAAAACCGAAAAGTGATTGTTAGTGAAGATCTTTACTTACCGCATGGCATAGTGGTTGACCAACTATCCGATCGTATCTATTGGGTGGTCGATCAACAGGGCATACATTTCACAGTGGAGAGTGCTAAATTAGATGGAACTGATCGCCATATAATTGTAAAGGGCCTAGATAGTACACCTTCAAATTTGGCCGTAACAAAGGAGCTACTGTTTTGGACTGACCAAAGACACGATGCCGTCTGGACCCATCCGAAAGTGGCTAGTGAAAAAATCAATCGAACTGAATTAGTAATCGAAGAGTCTGCCAAACCCCACATTGTTATGAAACTGCAAGAAAAGCCAAGTGGAATTGTGGCTCGAGCCCGCTACATGACCAACTTGCTAAAGGATGATCATTGCGGTAGTGTAATAAATAAGATCAAACGTCGTCTTTTGGATTCCACATCAATTTCCTCCTTAAATTTCAATTCGTCAAATGTCACATCATCGAAGCTTGATTATTGCCTAAACAATGGGGAATATATAGCACAAAGTGGTATCTGCATTTGCACTGTGGGTTTTGTAGGAGCTCGCTGTGAAACCAGCGAGTGTCACAACTATTGTATACATGGCACCTGCACCATGTCTTCCTCGGGCCTGCAAAAATGTGCATGTCAACGCGGATTTTATGGCAAACGCTGCCAGTCGTCAGCATGTTCCGGATACTGTTTGAACGATGGCAAATGTAAGATAGAGAACAATGGAGAACCATCCTGTGAGTGCGTCGATAATTTTGGTGGACAACGATGTGAGCAAAATTCAACGGAGATTTGCTCCCTGTTCTGTAGAATATTGAAATATGAACCAGATGTTTATGTACCGTTTGGATGTCATGATATGTGAGTAAATTTAAGCACCTTTAAATAAGTATACATGTATACGAGTATATTTTGTTTAATGTGGCCTTTATACCAACCACATTCCTAATAGTTATTTAGGAGCTTAATGTCAGCGAAGGTTTTTTTTTTGTTACTCCAGATTATCTGCCCAAATAATACATTTAAAGTAAGAACAAATTGTATTTGTACCAAGAAAACCTAAATGTTCGATATGCCACTCTTCGGCATTGCCCATTTCAATTTCAAGTATACACATTTGTATGGATTAACCATTTTCAACATTTCACAACTCAACTGAGACTACATTTTTTGAGTCCGAAGAAACATAAAAAAATCCAGTAAAAAACACAATGTAGGTTGGGGCCTAATATGAGACATCCTACACCAATTTATTATTCAGAATATGTGACTTCTAGAGCGGGAGGGATATACAATATTACCAGTTTTACCAGTTATTTATTAATTACCACCATGAAAAATTTTACTACGATTGGATTTAGCGATGCAGGACCATAAATCTGAAGGGACTTTTGCCTGGAACCTATTAGAAACCATGGAGCGATATAGTCTAATAAAATCGGAGATGGGTTTTGATTACTCTTGACGCTCTTTCTGAAATTTGGTCGGAATCGAATGTATTATGCGGTTTTTAGTGCTGTTAATTCCGAAATTGGGAAACCCCCATGTTTAATATCAGAACATGGACTGTTGTGGTCCAATTTCTATAGGGCTCAAACTTGAAGAATGTTAATAATCGCGACCTCCACTTTGATATTAACCAAGGATGGACAACATGTTCCGCAGTGTGGTGTAGGGTATAATAAAATTAATGTTTAAAGCTTTTTTTAATTTTTATATTTTCCCTCACAGCATCCAACATTTAAAATTCCATATTACGACGGTTTTTCTTTTTTGAACAAACTTTCCAACTTCTTTCACACCCGGTCATATCGACCAAGGGCGCAACGTCCATATTTTTTGAACGAACTTTCCAACTTCTTTCACACCCGGTCCTGACGACCAAGGGCGCAACATCCATATTACATAGCATAGTTTTTTTAATTCAGAGTATAGTATACACGTTTACTTTGTCATTCCGTTTGAAACACCTCGAAAAATTGATGTGCACCCTCATTATTGAGTGTCGTAAAAATTGGAAATATCTAGGCATGTCCGTCTGACTGGTTGTGTAAAGCTAACTACAAGTAGCAATATTGAAACTGATTCGGTGAAACGATTGTTACGGAAAATGGAACTGGTTGGTTAAATGGTAAGAGGTTTCTTCCACACAAGGACTCTCTGAAGAATCACTGTATTTTAAGGGTTTTCGTTGGGCCTCACTTTTAGTTACGAACGTCATGAAATGTCTACGTTAGGTTTGGCCGGATAATATTTGCATGGTATATAAGGCCATGTTTGAACAAGGGGTGTGACACCACCAACATTTGGTATAGTGTTTATGCACACACTTGTGAAAAGGATAGAGGTAGCTTGCTTCTTTGAAAAGTCGTTTTATTGAACAAAACAATGGAGCATTCTGAATACAATTTAAGAATAATGAAATTAAAGACCAGAAAATTATAGATTATACTCGTATTACTTTATAGCTAGAAAAAAGGGGGCTTGACAACGTGACAATGTGAACTTTGAAAGGTCATATTTTTGTATATTACGAGGTCAGATCAATAATTCCTTGATTTTTCCAACTTCCCAAGTACCATCTGTTAATAGACTACTGTTAATTTTTGAGACTTCCTTCATTTAGTTTGTGTTAAACAGCTGTTCAAAAAATACAACCTCGTGGATTTTGTTAAAAATGGAAAAAAGTTAATTTCGAGTGCTCATTAAACATTATTTTTTGAGGAAAAAAATTGTCAATCAAAATAAGGAAAAGCTTGATAAATACTATGGGGACTCTGCACCATCGATTTCAATTGTATGATGGTATGGAAAGAAAAGTCGCCGTTGCCAAGCACATTTGAAGACACTTTTTTAATGATCTATATGAAATTATCTTGATCACAAAACTGTTTAAAACAAAGTCGACTTGGAACTTTCGTCGTCATTTATAAGCACCACTAAAAAACAATACGATGTGGAATCAAATTTATTAAAATAAGCTTAGACCTTAGTTCTTCTTTCACATGAAAATGTGTCTACTCCACAAAAAGAAAATACGTGAAATCGTAATTGGTCAGTACAGCATACAATTGCTTAAACGTTCTCCACTTCCTTTCGAAATATTATTTCACAAAAAAAAACAACATTTAATAGTCATTTTGAGGGCTATAACAAATTTTCACGTGAACGAACTAAGTTCTAGGCTTAATGATGTTGCCTTTATTATTTTCCCAAGTTTTTTGTGTTGGTGTTATGAAAGCTGTATTATAGTCTTGGAATTCAGTCACTTGGAAACGAAAAATATAGTGCTAGGTTCCACCAAGTTAATGCCCATAAGAAAGTTTATTTATTACATCTTATTTATTTTTATTATTCAATTATAGTTAATTTAATATTAATATTGGGAAGGAAATTAGCATTGGTTACTGCGGCCACCAGCTAATACAATTTTAGTTTTTTTGTTAGAGAAGTTTTGATTTATACAATTGTACAAGTAGGGAATAGGAAATTAAATAGTGTTTATGTTTTGGTGACTTTAAGATATGGGATTACATGCATTTTTTTTGTCAATGTTGGTGGGATATGAATGTGCTGTATTGTTGGGGTTATATGGATGTTGTAGTATTTTTGACGAATTTCGGTTATTACCAGATTTTTCAAGTCAAATTTTTCAATAAGAGGATCTTTTAGTAACGGCATTTTGCAGGCATATTTGGTATTGGAGTCTGCATTTAATTTTTTTTGTCAACTCGACTTGCCCGGGTATGCAGGCAAGTTTTTTTGTATTTCTGATGTCAACTTGTCACATTATTTTGTTAATTGATTTCTATTTTGTGAGCGATATGTTTGCGACATCTTTTGTTACGGAAATGCTATTGGAGAATATAGAGCGTTTGGCGATTTCGTATTGATAATAAACTAGACAATGTTTTGCGTCCGAGAATTTGGTCCAATTCTTTGACCACAGCATATGCTGTGTTGTTCCTAATATTGAAAGCTTTAAACTTCCTATGCGTGTGATGTGCTAGGAAAAGATAAATCGCTAGTTGTGCTTTCTTTTTTAATCCGGGAGAGGTTTAAACTACAGCTTCTATCTAAATACATCCAGGCCGGATACATGGCGATGTATTTTGTTATTTTTTGGTTAAATTGTAAGGGCCGATGCCATTTCTTGCCACCAATCTGACCATTGATGACGTTTGGAATGGTCAAGAGGCTTTAGTTCTTGAGTCAATTGCACCTTGTAAGCGTGTTAATGTAAGTCTGTATGCATAATGTTCATTAACGACGAGCTTGAGGGGTGCAATTATTGGACACGAGGACGAGTTGAGCTGGACGGCTCTTCAGCCACACTATAGTGAACCGCAGCAATATTTACTGCAGTACGAGCTGTACGAGCACGCACTGGTGTTTTCAAATCTCCTACAGACCCGGTGTGCTCAAATTTTTGCACGATTTTTCCGATTGTACGCTCACTTGGACGATGAAATTTACCGAAAAAATCACGAAGTACACGATATGCATTTTCATAATAGGCCTGAATAACTTTAACGCATTGCTCGCTTGTTTATCTTTCCATGGTATACAATCAACATCGGCCCTTAAAATCTAACCACCCTCTATGTTGTTTTTAATGCAGCCATAGATGACTGACAGAATTTTAGGTATTATTTTAGAGGTGAATCTTGAGACGTCGTCATCTATAAGGGACGAGCTAAACGACAAAACTTTAGAAAGTAAAGTTTTTTCCTGACTGCTTAAAATTATTAGTTTTGTTAGGTCACACGAGGCAACCGTCGAGAGCAACGTGTTGCAGCAACTGTGTTGTTTGTTCACAAAAGACGTGGCAACACAGCTTCACTCTAAGCAACGCTTTCTTCAACATGGCTGTATTGCTGCAAAGGTAGCCTCATGTGTACTCCGTTAATGTACGAGTATTTTTCCCAGCGAGCAAAATTTGTTGTAAGGACTCGAAAATGGATACTTTTGAACACTTTCTAACACGTTTTAGCAATTTTAAAAAGAATTGCCAACAGAAACAATTTTTGTAAATGAAATAAAAGCTCGAATTGATAATATTCCAACAAGATCTTTAAAATGGAATTTAGGATTTTTAATTTAACTTCAATCATAGTTTTTCTTTAATTGATTTTACGATTTTTTAAAGTAATTTATCATAAATGCAATGTGTCGTCTTTAATCGTCTCTAAGGATGTGGTTCTGGTAATTGTTCAATTGTGAAAGTTCTCGTAAATAATTTTATGTGTTTAGAATATATAGTACGAGTCTTAACTGAAGCTGACTTCCGCTGGAATTTATACGTTCCTTTAACATCATTTGTTCTTAATTACTCTAACAATACCCTTTCATAAGCAATTTTAAATAACAGCAAATCTTATTTTTACAGTTGCGAAGAACTGTCGTCGGAAAGTGAAGATGCTGCCCAGATATATGCCATACCAACATATAAACATCTGGAGGTGTGTAAAAATCAAGTAACCTGGACGAATACCTTGATTATTGTTCTAGTAGGCGGCGTAATAGCATGTCTGTGTTTGGCCCTGCTTATCGTACACGGCGTACGCCGTTTCTATAAGCCAGCTAGGCCAAGGATAAAGAAAACTTTTGTGGTGCGCAGGCAACCCGCTTCATCAGACACTCCTTTAACGAACCGGCCGATTGCAACGGAGCAGTGTGAAATAACAATTGAAAATTGTTGTAACATGAATTATTGTGATACGGTAAGTTTTGTCGGTTCTTGCTTTTAACTCCTTTTTATGTTTATAATGTAATTTAATGTTCTTTTTAATTGTACACAGCCTTGTTTCGATCCAAAAATGGTGCAACAAACTTTAAACAGGGATACGAATACCAAAGAAGATAAAAAAGTTCTTATACATAATATGGAAGATGATCTTTACTGAAGTGGGCGGCAAGAAAGAAAATTAGTTTCACAAATGGAAACTTACGACGTCCCCAAAGTGGCCTTAAACAATGCGTAGAATCATTGCCATTTATAGTTAAAACGGTAGCTTAGATGTACTTAAACGTCTGATCATTGGATATTTTGATTTTTGGAGGAGGAGAGGCTTTGGGATATCCTGAACTATGAATTAATTTATGAACTCAATGTATACCGGGCTCAATTTACAGCTTGTCCTCCTCCTGTAGACAAAATTGCGGTTTTTCTTCGTATTTATTTCGTTGAAAATACACCCTTTTATTTGTAATATATTTATTATTTCAAATTACTTAAAACATATTTTTGTATGTTCTTTATTTGACGGGGTTACTTAATTTAGTTCACTTAACATTCTAATGACTGAAATTAGAATTAAAAAAATACTGCTTATATTGAAAAAAAGAATAGAAAAAAAACACATTGCGCAAATGGCAAGAAAAACCAATAACTTAACAATGTCTTGCTGAAAGCAATAAACCTATAAATAAAATACACTACAAAAAAAGACATTCATTTAAACAAATCTAGCTGTATATCATACACACATGCATATAAAAATCTATGAATTCACGATAATATCATTCAACTATTATTTATAAATCATATATTTTTTAGTTTAAATGCAATTCGAACTAATTTTTGGAAATTTGTATAAAAAAAAATTAACACACACACACACACAACTAAAGATAATAATAGTACGATTTTATAAACATTAATTCAAATGGATTATTGTGTGTAGTTGGTTTTAAAATCATAAATTCTTGAGACTACAAACATGTTTAATGTAATAGAAGTTCCTTTATTGTTGTTAATTTAATTTACAAAACAACTATCGATCATAATAAACAGAATGTGTATTTTTTTCTTCATATTTTGTATACATATTCGCTTAAAAGGTTATTTTAATTCATTTTTGTGACAATATATTTTAATTTTATTACTGCCACAGCACTTTTTATGAAATGTTTTTTTTTTTTTTTTTAATTTGATACTCAAAATATTTACCATTCACTCACATAATAAAATCAAAGTTACATATTGACATATTTGTAAATACATACAGGACATATGTGTATTTAGGAAAAAGTAGCTTTAGTTTAGTTTTAAATGTAATTAAGAATTCAAAAGAAATAAATGAAACATAAAAGAGAAACTGTACTTGTATAGAATTTCTTGGGAGAATGCAATTTCGGATTGTAAACAGCAAAGGCACTTTTCGACGCTTAAGTCTGTGGCACTTAAAAAAATCCTGCACCACCATGCGGCGTTGAAATTGTGTCGTACGCTGATGATTGCAAAATTCTTGCGTCAGGACCTAAAGTGGACGACATATGCGAGAAAATAAACTCTTACCTCACTGACATAGCATGCTTTTTCACTGAAAATATCCCCCTCCAAATTATCACCCACACTGTTTACTGCATGTACCGCAGAGGTGCGGTTGTCACTCAATGTGAAAGTCGATGACGTCAACATCCCAAAATCCTTGGGGTCACATTGGACAACCTTTTTCGATCCTCTGCACATGCTACAGCTATTTGCGATAAACTCAATAGTAGGAGCAAGGTCCTCAAGTCACTTTCCCGGCAGTACTTGGGGAGCCGACAAAGAAACCTTGTTGACCTCGTACAAAGCGATAGCTCGGTCTGTAGCAAAGTGCGCAGCACCGGTGGGGTCGGCGAACGTGAGTACGACGCAGTGAAAGAAAATTCAGACTTGCCAGAATGCCGCCCTCAGAACATCAACAGGGTGTCTTCTTATGTCTTCTGAGGACCATCTACATGAGGAGACGAAAGTCCTTACAGTGAGCAGACACAATTTCCAGCTGTCTAAGCAATACCTGCTGGGGAATTTTCGCAGCAGTCATCCTAACCACCATCTCTTGAACAGGATGCCTCCGCACAGGCTGATCAGATACGATCTTCATGATCTAGAGGGAGAGGTCCAGCGGTATAAGAGAACCTGTAGATCATCGAAACAGGTCTGAATAACATTCACGCCGATGAAGTAGTAGCAGCAGTATCCAGCTACCGTGTGAATGTAGTGCTAGGGGAGCATCCTCCGTAGATTTCACCTGAGGAGAAGGTACTTCTTTGGCAGACGCGCGTGGTTCTGGCGCAGCTGAGATCTGGATGGTGCAGCCGCCTCAATTCTTACTGGGCCCGAATTGATGCTAACGTTCCGGACATCTGTCCCGCCTGCCGTCAGGCAGGCCAAGCCCACTCAGCTGACCCCCATGTCTCTGTGGACACATCCAGTTCAAATGGCGCGTTTCCTCCACCCGAATATGGAAGCATATCCCCCATAGACGAAGAAGACTTCAAAAAAATATATTGTTGTTACAACACTACAGTTAAAAATTATACCGATATCGAAAAAGGAAATATATCCATCTGTATGCCATAAAAAAGCAGATATGTCAGATACGCCAGATTCATCCGGATAGCGGTTGGCGAAATTCGAATATTTTTAATTTTAAACATAATCTTAAACCCTTTTGTGCAGATGTAGGGCAATTGCAATTGCCACTGTATGCAGCAGTGGGTGGATAGCGAAGTTCTACATTTGCAGATACTCTATTTAAAAGCATGTAAATTTAAAGTTATCTAAGGTTTTTAATTTTTTTATTTCATTCCCAAATAAGCACATTGCCGCGCTCCACCCCTTATATATTGTTTGAGATTGCCGGGAAGAATTATTTTTATTTTCATAAGGACGGTAAATTTAAATTTTTACCAGAAATCAGTAATCGAAAAATACGCAATTTTAAACATCGTACGTTGCTAGCATTTTTCACATATAAATATTTAATAATAAAGTCTAATGCATCATTGGCATGTACAAGGCATCAGCTACAACAATTCAAGAACAATTCGTTTCTGTGGAATACAACGAAATTGTCAAAGTTACTCGTAAAAAATGTTCAGGGAAAGTTTAAACTCAAATATCCTTCAAATTTGTGAAAGAAAAGTTGACAGCTTCGCTTTCCAACGCAATGAAAAAGTATAAAATCAGCTGATTGTCGACACCACCTGTATCAATGATTAATGTGCTATGTCCAATACATGATGCAATAAACAAGGTGAAGTCACTAGCTCAACAACAAACAAACAGTTTGCTGTACTCAGGTTTGCCAATTTTCAAGATTTATCGTCATTTTGACTGTGTTGAAACTAAAATTTGGCCAAACGACGATTGACCTCATTTCTGTAAAAAAAAAGCCGACATGAGGATTTTTCAAAACTCATAAATTGTGTGAAATAAAGAGAGACATTTTTAAAGGTGCACAATTTTGAATGGCAAACCTTAGGATTCGATAACTTTGTAGTAAGAAAGTGTAAGCGCTTGACGTGTTTTTGCAATAATTTATTAAAATAAAAATATTTGGGCAGAGATTGACATTTCTAAATATGTTTTTTATTGAAATAACCATTAAGGAGCTTACCCACCAAAGCGTTGTTTTTGTTATTTTTTCTTTTACTCATATTCAAAATATGCAATAATTAGTATAGGGTGATCAATACAGGTATTTTTTTCAAAATAAAAATCAGGGGTGAAATCTTTATTCGAAATGACATTTTATGCCATTTAGTTTTTGAATATAATTTCCTTCAAATTTTGGCAACTACATTATGGAAATGAGCGTTCGATGAAACACGGAAAGATCCGCTGTTTTCGACCAAAATTTTGTTCAGTGATAAGGCCCATTTTTGCCGTAACGGCAACGTCAAAATTGCCGCATTTGGGCAAAAGAGCAACGGCGCTACATTTAAAACAGCCAACGAAACGATCCTCCGACAACCGGTTCTTTGCACCGGATCGACCCGAAGAAGAAATGCTTCGGGCAAGGGCTGTCACCCCGGCACTATGTGCCGCTACAACAACATCAATTTTTTTGAAGGAAACTTATGGTGAGCGCATTACTCGCGTCGTGGGCCTGTAGCGTGGCCTTCAAGATCGCGTGATTAACCACGCTGGACTATTTTTTGTGGGTTTATGTTAAGTTGCTTGTCTACGCAGATAAGCCAGACACAATTGACGTCTTGAAAGAAAATATTCGGTGCGTTATTGCTGGCATACGACCCCAATTACTTCAAAAAGTGGACGCACATCAACGGGTATTTAATTTTGCAACGTTTTAAATAAACCATCTGCATAAAGCATTTTAGCTTATCTGCTGTGTATTTTATGCCTTGACTGATTGCTTTTTATTTTAACGTTGACATTTAAATTAAAATTGCAAATAATCAAACAAATTTTTAATATTTGAAAAGTTGTGAAAATTGATTTATATCAATTTCTCACACATCGATAAACAAGATTGTACAAGTAATATACAGAAATTTGTTGCGACTAAAATGTGTGGGCGTGTGTCTGTTGGCGTATATTTTTGTCCGCCACTTCACAGAAAAAGGCAAGCTTTACTGTGCTCGGGCCTTTATAGTTTCAAAAATGACGATTTAATTTTTAAAACGACGTATTTGTATCGATTTTGGTTGGTACCATGGTACAATAAACGAGGTATAGTCACTTGCCCAACAACAAATAGTTCGTTAAACTGTCAGTCACTTGTAAAAAATACGCTTTTGTGAATGTTAACGATTTTTATTAATGTCTGATATTTAGCCCATTTTGTGGCTGTGAACGAAATCAATCATTACCTCATAATATCGCACAGCAAATCAGAGTTGCGGGCTTTTGAAAAATATTAGCGATCAAATATCGCATTCAAACGTTTTGAAGATAAAAAATGAGCTGTAAAAATTAAATGGGTCCGGCTATACAGTGC
The DNA here is from genome assembly GCA_963513945.1 of Hydrotaea diabolus. Taxonomy (NCBI): domain Eukaryota; kingdom Metazoa; phylum Arthropoda; class Insecta; order Diptera; family Muscidae; genus Hydrotaea; species Hydrotaea diabolus. Next base: position 73,054,832 of record OY740719.1, read on the forward strand.
ATTTTCACTGGATACCGGGGCATTCCGGGATAGACGGTAACACTCATGTCGATTCCGTCGCAGTGGATCACACTGACAGCATGGAATACCCACCAATACCTCATGTTGATCTCAAGCCAGGGGGCGCCACTTGTACTCTCTACCGCCGATTGTACACAGCGACCCTTGGTTTATGAATAGACGGTTATCCCGCAATATTATCACAACGGTGTGTAGACTTCGATCCTCACACATTCGGACTAGACAACCTTTAAAAAAGGTTAGGATGGTGAGCTCCGATCGCTGTGACTGTGGTATGATACAGTCTATCGATCACCTCACCTTTACCTGACCTAGAATAAATGCACAGCAACGCAATGGACTTATCCACAGACTCCATAGTCTAAAAATTCGACATTACAATACATTAGAGATTCTAAAGGCTGACAACGATAGAATATTTAGAATGCTTCACAAATCCTACGCAGCGAACGATATGATTTAAGTTACCAAGGCAATACAAAATAACCGGAACGTCGCAAATCGCAGAACAGCAAAAACACCAGATAATATAAATCCATAAAGGTGGCAACATAGACCTAGTGTCTCAGGTCACCTTTTTATTTTCCACCATTTGGTGGAAATGACTTATAAAGTATAATGATGAAGAATAAATTTAGCCATACAAACTTCAAGAATTTCCTTGGTCAATTTTAAATTTGACAGTTTAAATTTCTACTAGAAAAAACCTGGTTTATTGTACCATGGTTGGAACTGTCAGCAACTCGAAAGAAAATTCCAAAAATGCATTTTTGTGAATGTTTGATGATTATTGTGAATGTTTTATATAGAAATTTGTCTTAACAAACTTTAAAATTGTCTGTCAAATATGAAAGTTTATATTTCTACGAGAAAAATTGACTGCATTACTCAACCTTTTTTATTCTACCATGGTCCAATTTGTATGAATGTTGGCAACCTAAATCCAATGAAATTATATCCAGAAGATTTCGTATAAAGTAATTTTTGGTTTGCGAGTAACGTTTTCGCCAGGAGTTTACAAAAAAACGTATATAATTAACAAAATAATAAAAAAAAATAATTTTTGTTTTCTGGTCTGTGTGTACAAGACACATTGCAAGACACATATTGCAAGGATTTTTCATTGTGTAAATGAAGCTGCAATAAACAATTTCCTGTTTTTGCTTAAAAAATTAAAAAAAAAACAGACCGTTTGAAATCGAAGAGGAAATTTAGACTGTGGAACATCTGTAGTGTTGATGCCAGTCTCCAGAAGACGCAGCGTAGGCCATTCTTGACAATCTGAAAGATTTATCCTTTTGCAAGATAACAGATCTGCTTTAGGGCAGTTTGCTACAAAAATTGTAGCGTAATTTGTCGTAAAGGACAATCACAATGATCCCTGTGCAACTTGAGTTCCGGAATTGGTAAGTTGTGGACAACGGTCAAATCGCTCTCTAACCCTGTAAGGAAGGATGATCGGACAGCTGTCACGTTCGGTGATAGAACAATGACAGACCCGAAGCGGTGCGCGAGTTATTTTAACCGGCTTTTTTCATCCAGAGAGTGATAAGGCGAAAAGGAGAGCATTGCGTCGTATCCGCGCTCTCCGAGACGAAGAGGCACCACCACAATATACCGTTGGCGAAGTTGCCCATGTCATCCGCAGCGCAAAGTCATCAAAGGCGCTGAGTCCGGACGGAATCTCAATGCTGATGTTAAATCACTTGGATACCCCGGGAATAGGGTACATGACCAAATCTGTCGCAGCCACTCATGTAGTTCCCGATGCCTGGAAAATGGGCAGAGTGGTTCCGCTACTGAAGCCAGGCAAAGACGCAAGTAAAGGAGATTCGTACAGGCCGATCTGTTTGCTTTCTCCAGTAGCAAAGACGCTTAAGGCACTGCTCCTCCCCAGCCTGATTGAACACTTTCCTATTGCTGATCATCAGCGTGGATTCCGAAAGCAGCACAGCACAACAACTGTTTTATACGCCATCACCACACGTATAAGTCGCGGCCTTAACCAGAACAAGCCTAATGACAGGACGGTCCTCGTGGCTCTTTACCTAACAAAAGCCTTCGACACGGTCAATCATGCCACTCAATTCGAAGACATTGAAGAAACGTCCCTTCCGCCCAGTTTGAAACTATATGTGTGGGCGCCAGTCATATGTAGAATTTAGAGACAGAAAGTCGAAGCTCCGTAGAGTTAAACAAGGAGTTTATATCCCCGGTTCTGTTTTACCTCTACCTCTCTAAACTTCCTGCACCACCAGACAACGATGAAATTGTGTCGTACGCTGACGATTGCACAATTCTGGCGGTAGGACCTAAAGTGGATGACATTTGCGAGAAAATCAACTGTTACTGACTTGCACTCTTTTTCACTGCGAGGAATATGAAAATATCCGTTTTCAAACCATCAGCCACACTGTTTACTGCATGGACCGCAGAGGTGCGGTTGTCACTCAATGTGAACGTCGATAACGTCAAAATCCCGACTACCAACTACCCCAAAATTCTTGGGGTTACATTGGACAGCCTTTTTAGATCCTCTGCACATGCTACAGCTATCTGCGATAAACTCAAAAGTAGGAAAAAGGTCCTCAAGTCACTCGCCGGCAGTACTTGGGGACAAAGAAACCTTGTTGACCTCTTACAAAGCGAAAGGTCGGTCTGTAGCAAACTACGCAGCACCTGTATGGTCGGCGAAAGTGAGTACGACGCTGTGAAAGAAAATTCAGACTTGCCAGAATGCCGCCCTCAGAACATCAACAGGGTGTCTTCTGAGGAACATCTACTTGAGGAGACGAAAGTCCTTACCGTGCGCAGACACAAGTTCCTGTTGTCTAAGCAATAGCTGCTCAATTCTTACTGGACACGAAAGTTCCGGACATCTGTCCCGCCTGCCAGCAGGGATCACATGATGTGCTGCACATCTTCAATTGTCCGGCTAAGCCGACTCGGCTGAACCCCAGGTCTCTGTGGACGCATCCAGTTTAAATGGCGCGTTTCTTCCACCTGGATATCGAAGCAGATCCTCCATAGACGAACAAGACTTCAAAATAAATATATTGTTGTTACAACAACAATGATCCCTGGACCACCGTGTATCAAATTTTAAACTAGGCACGAGTACAAGTCCTTCTAACCTAACCCTTCTATTAGTCTGTCTTATCAGTTTTCGAAATCTGATGGACATGAGCCCGAAAGGGACACTTTAAGTACAACTTTAGTTTTTGAGTTATTACATGTACACCGCGGATTTCGAAGCTATCAACTAGTAATGGGTTTATATTCGGATTTTTGTTTGACAAAAACAGCGGAGCACTGATCAATCTCAGAAGATGCTAAAAGCCCAGTCCCTAGTTAACGTCTATCCATCGTTGAAAGTCCTTTGCCGCAGCCGGTCGCTAAGTGAAGAGTTCTAGTTAGTTCTAACCTTGGACCCAAGTGGCTCTTCTCGTATGGATTTTCGTCATTTGTGATGGTTGTTATACCGAAATTCTGTACTTCTAGGGACTTCCCACATTTGTTCTTCCGCATTGGCCGAAATATGCAATTTAGAAAGGACAGCCAAAAACATCACATGTGCAAATAAAAATTATATTCATTCAAGATTAGCAGTCAAACGGTTCAATGAAATTTTTTATTTTCTTTACTGACCGTTCGGCCGGTCTTATACACAAATGTTTTCCAAATATTGTAAAATCCATATTGCCGATCTTCATACTAAAGACACATTCACTTTTAGGCACCGTCCTCAGGCGGTCATCTTTGCCCAGAATCTTTAAAACGTTCTTAGTGTCCATGACCACAATGCCAGAAATTCCAACCAATGTGGGACATTTCGATTGGATTACCGACATTTTTGAGCCATGCAAATCAGTCTTCACCAGCAGCTTACTAAAAGCATCATAAGACGGATGATATACTTGCGGTACACTATCGCCCTCGCGTAGACCAAGATGCTCCTTCATGTAGCCTTTCCAGAGGCGATGCAGTGGCAAGGTATCGGCGTATTTCATTTGACGCGTGGGCAGTGTGTGTAGGCCCAACTGTGCGTACTCGCGCCTAGTCAATGTCGATGATTTCGATGTTCGTTTTTTGCGGCTCAACTGTTTTTTGCTTTTAGTGCCCTGCAGCATTGTTATGTGCTCCGGGTTGAGGTCGATGGTGGCACGTTTTTCGGGCACCACAATGTTGGTGAGATATTCTTGTAGAAGCTGTACTTGATTGTTCATTCTGATGTTCAAATAAAAAATAAACAAAAAAATATCTAAACGTAGAGCCCGTGCCTTTTTTGTCGTGTTTTTTTAATCAACAGCGCCTGGTTTGATACCTTCTTAAATTTGATTTAGAGTGTGAAGCCGTATGGAAATTATCGGCGGCGACGCGACTGTTTTTGATCGGCGGCGGACGCAGTTTTTTATTCCAGAATCGATAGATTTCACAACCATAAGCAAATATACATATTGTAAAATATTGCAAAATAAATCACTTTTAGGCGAATTTATTGCATTTTGCCAAGTCCCCATTTACACGAGGCAACTTAAGTTGCAACAACTCTCAGTTTGTAGGTCAGAGCAATGGAAAGGGAACAAACTTGCCCTTACTGTAAATTCCTTTTGTGTTTTTCGTAGAGTGAAGTTGGCTGCAGATTATTTTAGTATTTATTACACAAAAATCAGAACGAATAAAAACAAAATTGCCGTTACCGAATTGACTTGTGTAAACACAAGAGGCAAGCTCAAAAGGGAATCGCAAAAATTGACGCAAGTAAAGTTGCCTCGTGTAAATGGGGACCAACGAAATTAATGCGGCCAATAAATGATCACGCGCGGCATGTTATGCATCAGTTAAAAGGAACACCGAACAGTGAATTTTGCATTTATAGTGTAGCGCAAGTTAGTTGCAGAAGAAAATTTCTTGGAAACTTTAATACAGTTTAATAAAACCCCGCAAAAATACGTTTAAACGCGTTAACTTTTGTACTGTGCATGACAACAGAGCTACTACACGAGCATGATGGCATGCCGAAATATCAAAAAATGTTTATATCCACCATGCCGTGCCTTCAGTCATGCTTTTTTTGCTATTACAGGAGCTTGATGGGCATATGCGCTTAAGGATTGGTCCCGATAAGTGGCTCTACCTTCTTTTTGAGTAGTTATGGTACGATTTGAAATTTGGCAAAGACAATTTATAAAGTTTGTCAAGCTAAATTTTCATATCAAACATTCAGAAAAATGTATTTTGTTTTCCTAGCGCCTATTGTACCATGCTGATGACATATGAACCTGGCAGCGGAGTAGAGAAATTGACATTTTGCGACTAAAAGCCAGGCAGACGAGGTAAAAAACTTTTTTCACATAAAACGGTATAGATCCTTATAAAGCCAGTGTTCAAATGGCAATACGTTTTTAGGAAGGAGCAACAAAATTGGATTGCAATATTGTGCAAACGGTAATCATCACTTTTTTTTTAATAAAATAAATGTGTATTATAAATAAAATAAAATGTTCAATATTGAAACCACAAACATTGAGAAAGCGTTAAGTTTGGTGCATTTTTACACCTTTTATTTCAGGAGACAATAGCGTAATTGGTCGATAACTTCAAAACTTTACGAACAATGTTTTCAAATTTCTTTTTATGCAATAACTTATTAGCTGTATGCATCATAAAATGTTTAATTTGAAAATTTTCATTTTATAAAAAAATATTCCAGAAATACTGTAAGCGAGTAATAGCCGAGCTCGCTTAAAGTTATTTTTGAATAACTTTCTTCCCAAAAATTTCAATTATTTAAAATAAGCGGATTTTAAGCCAAATTGACCACACTTTTTCAAAAATCGATCGATTTGGCTTTTATTGCAGGGGTTCAGCTAGTAATAATAAATTGGAGAAAAGTTTCCCCTTGTTGCTTTATAGCATGTTGTAGGAATTAATTTAGTGAGTTGGTCAGTAAGGAATATATATATCACTATAAGAGGTCGACATAAACCAATGCTTCTACTACAACTATTGTTTTAAGTTAAGCAGCGATTAATAAGAATGGATATCAAAACCGCACTAATTAAGTAATTTTTTAAAAAAAAGTGTACATTTTTTTCGTGGGTTGGATTGTCATTATATTTGATCCAAACGCCATTCTCAACTTGTTATAACCTCCGTCATAGTATATTCACCTTAGGATTCCCTTTGCAACTATTCGAAATACTGGTCGCCATAAAATTCTAAGAGTCTAAGGTGTGGCGCCGACCCCACAACTTTGAACTTAAGAAGGCAATATATTATATACTAATAGGTATGGATCAAAACACATCTTGGAGGAAAAGAGAGTGGTACCACGAGACCTTTAATAAAATCACATTTATGTCCAAAATAATGGACCAATCGTTATAAATTTTAGCAAAAGGAAGTCAATGACTAGAAATATGTTATTAACTACTTTATGTTAACATTGGACAAGGGACGTGCACCACCCATACAAAAAGACAATATCTCATGAACTATGAGAGATATGACGATGTTAAAAACATACGATGTTGGCATGTATCGAAACATATCCTGGAGAAAAAGTGGTCGGTCCCACGCGATCTTTAAAAATCTCATTAATGTTGTAATTATAAAATTTCAACAGAATAAAATCAATGACTAGAAAATTATCATTAACTACGCTATGGTAACATACAATCAAACTTTGAAAGGCTATATCTCGTGAACAAATACCGATATGACGATAGTAGTTGGTATATATGAGATTGGTACATATGAAAAAAGAAACACACCCTACGAGTATTAACAAAAAGACTTTGAAAAATGTTTCATATTGGACTATAATCCATGATGAGGGTATATAAGCTTCGGCGAACTTTATTTGTCTACTTGTTTGAGTTAGTAATGTAGAGTTTTCGACAGTTTTTTCCTATCTAGAAAATGGGTAGTTTTTCGCAGTTAAAAGGGTACCCCGCTTGTCGCCTTACAAAAAATATACAATTTAAGCTAATTGAAACAAAACATTTAAAATATCATGGAATATGTTTAAAATCTTAAGAGTATTCAATAGCAACAAATAATTCAGGATACCACCCAAAGTGTTTACAAATGTTGAACTATTCAATTTTGTAGTCGTTCAAACACCTAACTTTGGTCGAAGGTAAGCGTGGTGTTCTGTATATGTGACGCGCAAAATAGAAAGGGACATAGGGCTAAAAACAGTTTTGTTCAGGAGCGCCATTTTAAAGATTAGGTCCCTTTCTATTCGCGCTTAGAATCGTCGACTTCACTTTCATAAAACGCGCATATCTCTGGGAGGGAACACTTTTGGGGAATGGGATCGGTCTCATTCGATGCTCAGATGTTGTCCACATCAAAAAAAGAAAAAAAATGAAAATTGATTTTTTTACCCTTAGGTCCCTTTCTCTATGCGCTGTCACATATAATGACATCTCTGAATAAAAAACAAATATTAGGTCTCTTTGCATCAATGCATTTATTGAGCTATGGACATATGTATGTATAAGTATATTAGGTTTTAAATAACCTTTGGAGTGACCCTCATATGGGGTTATATCAGAAAAGAGGTCCGATAAAATCGAATTACGGTCGTAACGTAACATGCGAAAATTATAATCCTTATTTCGTGAAACAGTTTGCATCTTCTTGGCCACCAAATACTGACAAGTTCTTTTTGGAATATAGTACCATGCGTATTGAATGTTCCGCATAACTTATCCTTATTCCCAGCAGAAGGCCTATGTGAAAATTTTCGATTTTATTTTTATTGTCGCTTTTAGTATGAATAGTCCTATTGGTCATATATGTACCCACCAAATCGTTTTTCGATATCTTTATTGGTTTAGGTTTTAGAAAAAGGCCCACGTGCATTTCTTTATAGAAATTATCATAAAATTTTTTTAGAAGGCCTATGGGTTTTTCTTCACATAGGACTTTTCAATTTCCAAATTAATGACTAGTTATCGTTTTATATTTTGCCCATTTAATTGACAGAAAATTAGAGTAACAAGTAAAAACGGCGCTAAGTTCGGTCGGACCGAATCTTATATAGCCTCTTCCATGGATTTTGTTCAAAGCAAGAATTCTTCACAGAAAATTGCCATTCCAAAGAACTTCTTTGTACAAAATTTTGTCCATGGAGGGGTTTTGTATGAAGGCAGTATAAAATCACGGACCGATATGGTCTAAATTATAAACACTTAATTGTCATGCCATGAAACTACTTCGTGTCGAGATGAGGCCATAAATGCAGTTTTTAGAGCGGCGGTACCAGATTTTGGAAATCTACTTTGTATGGGGGCCATATCACAACATTTACCGATTTGGTAAATATTTAATCCAAAATACGCCTTGTCCAAATACCTAGCTTCAGCAGCCTAAATCAATCACATTTTATACAAAATTTCCCCAAAAACTGTGATTATACAGATGTTGATTTAGTCCTTGTATAGAGAACCTATTTTCCTCTGAATGGATTTGGTCTATTATAAATCCCAAACATCGTGCAAAAACAGAACATTTCAGTGCAAAGTTTGTATTTTCTGGGTTGATTATTGCGACCGCTACAGACACACTGACGGACGGACAGCCAAAATCGCTAAAGCGTCTTACGCTGATCAAAGACATATATACTTTATAGGTTATCAGGTGCCTAATTTGCTAAACCCCCATCCTATGGATGAGGATATAAAAAGGATTATGACCGGCCTTAAACTCAATTTTTTTTAGTACAAAAAGGGGCAAATCTATATACGAATCGACTGCAGTTACTAATTATCGGAAATTCGGCGAAATAAATAAAAGCAACAGTTTTTTGGCTCTCCTGAAAAGTATCGGAAAAAAACACATAGGCCTTCTGCTGGGAACACTGACGAATTGCTTCCTTGACTGTTCTCTAAAAATATTCAATAGGATTTAGATCAGGAAATTCTGCCGAACATGGTATTACATTCACGTTGTTATCCTGAACCAAGTTTTTACATTACGCTTAGTGTCTTTTGCGTCGTTGTCATGTTAAAATATTTTCTAAAATTGAGTTTTCTAATCGCTACGCTTATTACGGTATACGGGCATTTGATTTGAATCACACAACTTGCAAATCACACGCGATTTCTAAATCGCACGATTTATTTAGTCATGTGATGGAGTTCACGCATCTTACTTTCAATTTGATTTGGTCCAGTTTGCATTTGAAAATTAAAAATATGTGTTTTTTCTGTCAAATAAAGCCAAGAAGGAGTATATGTAGAAAAAAACAAAAATGGCAAGTTCGATCATCTGGTAAAAGCAAGTTTTCTATTTTTGTGTTCTATTTATTCGCCAGTACATGAGAAAGCAAATGCGGAAAATTGTTTGTAAACACTGTGAGGTTTTATTAAAAGCGTGATGGAAATCAATTGAAATCGCTTTGCTCTCGATGTGGAATTTCAAATGAAGTTTTGTTAAATATGGTGTGAAAACTTAAAACTTTTCTTACACAACCATACTGATTTTTTGCATACGAACGGAAATCAATCGATTTAAATCCAAAATATCAAGATTTTTTCAAAATTTAAATATCAAATCGAAATCGATTAAAATCAATCGGTTTTCATCACATACCTGATTTTATTTGCCATAAAATACACCTGTTGACGTCAGAATGCTTGCGATTGCGAACACCACCACACCTGTTATGTGATTTTAAATCGTTTTCGCAAATGTCATGCGACATGAAATTGACATCACATGCGCCTAAGTTTAGTAATTTGTTTAATTTCCACTTGTTTTTATGTACCGAATTATTTACTTATTTCAAATATTTTTTAATAGTTGCGTTTTTTTTAGTTATTGAAATTTAGAAAAATACAAAACAAACATTTCTGCCTTAACGGATCAAAATTTATTTTTGGGTGGCACAGTACGATACATTTTTGTCCTTACAAACCGTCCCTCCCTAGCATATTTATTTGCGCATAAAAAAAGTAGTCCGTATAATCGGACATGTAATGAGAAATTCACGACTTTAAAGTCACATGCGGTGGAGCCCACGCGATTTACTTACGAGTGGTAACACTTAATTCTTGATTGAAGCGTTGTATTAAATCGCCAGTGCATGGGAAATCGCAAGAGGAAATCGTTATTAAACTAATAAATACAGGCCTGTCAAGAACGTTCCGTATTAGGCTTCCTTAGAAAAAGAATTCCGAATAATTTGATCTGAATGAAAACTCTTAATGTTGTTGATAGTATTAGTTTCTAAAACACTAAACACCTGTAGATAATAACTTGAAATACTAAGTATTTCAAAAAATTTTTGCTTTGCCACATTAAACGTCGAAGCTATAAGCCGACAAGTTTCGAACCTTCTAATAAAAATCTCTTTAGAAAAAAAAACGTCGCAATGCTATATCATCATTTATTACTTTATAGAGCGAAAATAAACATCGAGATAAAAAGATGCACTTAACGTTAAAGGAAAATATTGTATATAACAACAATTAGTGTTTGTAGAAAAAGGAGCTAGCCATTATACAAATACAATATTAGTCTTAAAATGAATTAACTTTTATTTTCGATATTATTATTGTTATTTATATTTTCGATGCTATTTAATGACTGGCGCTTCAACTCTTGACAGGAATTCCAAAATTGTAATAAACGATCGTCCGTGTTTGAACAGAATTCACGAAAATCTTTCAGCATTTTCAATTGAAATAGGTCGCCGTCTGAAGAATTGTTAATAAGAAGCGATTTCCATTTCTTATTCGGTATCATATGATTCCAAGCCCAAAGGAAGCCGATCTAAAAGTTAAAATTAAAGATAATAGTATACTTTGACGTCATACAAAGTCCTGATATACTTACTTTTTTGGGTACATTAGTATTGTTGGTATGACCATAAACGCATCGCGTAACGTTTGCCTCTTGGCGACTAGGAGAATCAATTTGATAATGAGCGTTTTTTGAACAACTGCAAAAATTGATAAAAAAAAATTTAATGGACTTTAACAAATATTTGACTTTTTCATTTACCGTATCAGTGCAAACATATTTCCCGAGCAGTGGACGTATTGATATTCTTTGGGTATCTAAAAAGTAAGGTAATCGTTTTGATTTTTTCTTTTTTTTTATAATTTTACCAGGTTTGGAATTATAAACAATATATAAAAATAAAATTAAATAATGCTAATTATTATCTCTTCCTTTTATTTAGTTAACATTTTGCGGCATTTTTATACCCTGATTATGGGATTGAATATGTCCCAAAAATGTCCACTTCTTCTAGTACCACTTATGGAAGTACTTTTTCGCCAATTTCTGTTATTCTTGTAATATCTTTAATGCTATATACCCTATCCAACCAAATATCAATAATTAAGATTTCAGTTAAAACAAAATAGATTCGTAGCCATGCCCCTTTTAGTAGCGCCCACGCAAATGACCATATTCCAAATGACCACTCCCATGCCAGCCTGTTCTATGTACCGCGTTGGCCCGAAACAGCACCGGCACTACGCGTGGCGCTACAACACAACAACAACCACATTCCAGTGTAGATTCGAAGCCACATAACTCGTTGTGTATGCATTAGGCTGGGTCGATTTAGCAATCGATATTGTGCCATCGATTTTTCGATAGCTTTTGGCATTAGGAAATAGGTTCCACTGCAAAAAATCATTTTCGAGATGCCTAAATTTAATTTTTTTGACTTTTTCTCTACTTTTATTTTTTGTTAAGTTTTTTAAGCTATTTGAATTTTGATTTTTGTAAATAAATATTCATTTTTATTTTCTTCTTCCCGACGTTTCGTCAATTATTTGTTGACTTCATCAAGGGGTTTTATTTTTAAGGTTTTTTTTATATAAGTAATTAAATAAATATTTTTTGATTATGTTTTTGTTTTCTTTACATTTTCGGTCTTTTATCATTATTACGACTTGAACAGTTTTTTTCTGGTTTAAGACCTTTTGTTGTTTCTTTTTCAGAATCAACTAAAAAATTCGTGAAATGTATTGGCTATGGTTGACAGGCTGACTGTACAGCTGTTTCTAAACCCGCCAAGGTTTTTTTCAGCTGTCTTAGGCAATTTGTTTAGTTGAAAGAAACAACAAAAGGTCTCGAACCAAAATAAAAACTGTTCAAGTCAATTATTTTTTGTTTTTGATTGTATGCTACCTTGGAAAGGTAATATTAAAAAAAATATATTTTTGTTTACCTCGTTTGTTTTATTTCGGTCTGTTGCTTTGTCACATTGAACAGGGATTAACTAGCTCAATACTTCTTGTATCTAGATTTAAACAGAAGACACGTTTTTAACAAAATGTCAAAGTGGCATTGATTTTGGTGGCTGCACACTGCTTTAATTGTGATTTCAGGTCAGTGACAACCCTCTTCAGAAAGCTTCGCAGCAATTGCTGAAAGAAAAACCGAACTCTTTAGGCCAGGCTCTCCCCAAACGAATGAGACCTTGTGAATCTTACTTTTCAAATTGACGCGATAAAGGCAGTGTGCAGCCACGAAAATCAATGTCACTTTGCCATTTTCTTAAAAACTTGTCTTATATTTAAATAAAGTATAGATACAAGAGGCCTTGAGCCGGTTAATCCCTGTTTAAAATGTATTTTTTTTTTTACCTACTAAAAATTAAAAGTTGAGAAAAAGTCAAAAAAATGAATTGTTGTAGTGGAACTTTTTTCCCTCATGCCAAAAGCTATCGAAAAATAGATGGCACAATACCAATAAATTTTTGTCCTACAATTCGGACCACCCTAGTATATATAATATTTGCGCGTATAAAAATAGCTGCAGTTCTGGCACTCCCTTGCAAATGTACCCTCTGGTTTTCGCATAATCGGACATGCACCTATAATGAAAAATGTACGACTTCAAAGTCACATGCGATTTGTAATTCGCACAACTTGTTTAGACATGCGGTGAAGCTCACGCGTTTTAGTTACGAATCGATTTTGTGCCATTCGTATTCGAAAATTAAAAACGTATGTTTTTATAGCCATAATAAGAAGAAAAAAGAAAATTGCAAACAAAAAGGTCAAATCCGACCGTGTGGTAACAGTAAATATTTGATTTTTGTGTTGTATTAAATCGTTATTGCATGGGAAGTCACAAGAGGAAAATTGCTATTAAAAATTTTAAACTTATAAATAAAGGTTTTAATTCCGTATCTGACTTCTTTAGAAAAAGAATTGCGTTGATTTGAATGAAAACTATTTTAATGTTGTTGATAGTTTTAGTTTATAAAACACCAAAAATCTCGATATAAGTAGATTTTGTAAATAAGGATTATCAGGCCTTTTACAGAATTTCTTTGGAATGGTTCCATTTGTATTCGAAAATTAAAAACGTATGTTTTTACCAATAAAGAAGAAAAAAGTTAATTATAAACAAAAATGACAAATCCGCACGTGTGGGTGGCAACACTAAATTTTTAATTTTTGTGTTACTAAAATTATTAAACTTATAAATACAGGCCTGTCAAGAACACAATTCCAATCGAAAGTGGTTTTAATTCCGTATTTGGCTTCTTTAGAAAAAGAATTCGGAAAATTTTGATCTGAATGAAAACTTTTTAAATGTTGTTGATAGTATTTGTTTCTAAAACACCAAAAACCTCGATATAAGTAGTTTTTGTGACTAAGGATTATCAAACCTGTTACTGAATTTCTTTGGAATGGTTTTAATTTCGTACATGCTATTACGATTAGTATTGTTTTTTACTTCTTCATATTCCCATCGAATTAACCCTCTAACGGGTAAGGCTGCCTCAAGGCAGCCTTCCGTTTTTTACTCTTTCTGCCGAACTTTTAACATTTTTTTGCAGTGTAACCTTTTCTATTATGTCACCTACTATTCTATTTACCGTTTTTTTTGTTTGAAGTAAATCGTATCGTATTTGCTTATTCTGTCAATTGTTGTGTGCAACAAAAGTGTGCAAATTAAAAATAAATTATTTGTGAAAAATATAATTTTTTAAGTGACAAAATATAATATTTGGAAATATACAATCCTTGTGAATAATTTTTGGTAAGTAGATGTCGAATATTTATTGATTGTAATACCAAATTTCTCAGTAAAAAGTTAATATTGTGTGTGCTAAATCCAAAAAAACTGATGACTGCCTGTAAGCAGTCTTGCCCGTTTATGGGAACATTTGTAAGAATTTTTTTTTATTATGATTGAATTATTTGTGCAGATTTGTGGACTTCTACTTAAAATATGGAAGGAAAGAGTATATTCAATCGTAATAAGCGGTTAAATCTTGCTATTCTGACTGATGCGGAATTGGAAGAGTTTATGGATTCAGTAGAATCTGATGAAGAAGTTCCTGATTCCAGCAGTGAAGATGAATATGAGGGTGCAGATTTCGCTGATGACCACATTATTGAAAATATGGATCCAATAGATATTAATCCATTATCATTTGATATACAAGATGCTGCAGCTACTTCGAACATTATTCCAATCGTCGAAATATCTGATCCATGCACTTCATCTTGTAGAAAGAGAATGCGGTCCCCTCTACCAACGCTAGAAGAAACAGGTCCCTCTATCTTACCCTCAAGTGGAGGATTTATTGGTTCTGGTACTGTTGTTAAACTTTTTTACATATTCAAAAATTAATGTATCGTTCTCTTTCAGGTCCATCTGAAATTAAAAAGGACTCGAAGGAATTTTCAAATATAACTTGGAAAAAAACATCAATGCGTTTACATGTGAACGAAGTGGCATTTGCCGGAGATTCATCTTTGCCACCAAATATTAAAAGTTTGAAGAACCCAATAGATATATTTCTGTATTTCTTTTCAGATAATATATTAGAAATGATTGCAGAAGAAACGAATAGAAACGCTTTTGCAGAACACATTAATACATCGTTCAAAGTTGATGCTCAGGAAATTCGCCAATACATGGGAATTTTGATTTTTATGTCTGTGTATCGCTACCCAAATATTGAAAGCTATTGGGGGAAAAACGCATTTCCCCAAATTCAAAATACTATGTCGCTGAAAAGGTTTATATCAATAAAAAGATATCTTTCCTTCCAAGACGAATCTCATCGTATCAGGAAAGGTGAACCAGGATACGATCCCCTTTTCCGCATTCGGCAGCTTGCTGATAGAATGAATGAGCGGTTTGATTCGATTCCAAAAATGTCTCGATTATGCATTGATGAACAGATGTGCAGTACCAAAATGAAACACCATCTTCGACAGTATATGCCCAATAAACCCCACAAATGGGGAATCAAATTATTTGTACTGTGCGACTCAAGTGGTTATGCGTACCGTTTTGAAATATATAATGGCGCTGGTGACAATGTGGTCTTACCAGGAACACCCGACCTTGGGGCAACTGCAAATGTCGTCGTCCGTCTTTCGCAAAGTGTGCCAGATTTTGTGAATCGTATAATATACTTCGATAACTTTTATACGTCTCTGCCCTTGTTGGTGTATTTACGAACTAGAGGGATTTATAGTTTGGGAACAGTCCGAGCTAAGCGATTGCCAAATTGCAAACTTCCTTTAGACAACCAAATTAAAGGTAAGGAAAGGGGACATTCCGTTGAATTTGTTGGCTCCGCATATGGAATTGAAATGAGTACAGTTCTCTGGAATGATACTAAAAATGTCCGATTAGCCTCAACATATGTAGGTATTCAACCATTTAAAAGGAATAATCCAAAAGAGAACGCTTCTAAAGCACCTCGATATGATCGGAAACTGAAGAAAGTTGTGGAGGTCGACTGTCCCCAAGTGATCCACGAATATAACCGCCATATGGGAGGAGTGGACCTGATGGATGGTTTAATGGGGCGATATCACATAAGGACCAAAACTAGGAACATTATGACAAGAATATTTTACCACTTCATCGATATGGGAATAACAAATTCATACATTTTATATCGACGTATAAATGAGGAAAATAAAAGCGAAACAAATGAAACACAGAAACTACTCCAATTACCAATGTTCCGGGAGGAAGTTGCAACTGCGCTTGTCACTGCAAAACGTTCAGTTGGTCGTCCATCATTGCAAAGCCTTCAAACAGAAGTTTTAACATCAGGTAAAAAAGCCAAACATCCTTCTGAAGACCTGCGATATGATCAATTTGATCATTTTCCCATTTGGCTTTCTAAGGAAGATGGCGGTAAAAGAAAGTGCAAATTTTGCAAAAAGTCCGAAACTCAATGTTACTGCAAAAAGTGTAAACTTAATTTATGTTGTTCAAACTCAAAGAATTGCTTTTATGAATATCATAATAAAAATTAATATTTAGTTTTCTTTTTAAAATTTGCTCATTTTCTGAATATAATTCATGTATAAAACATAGTACTATTGTAATATTTGTGTTTACTTATTAAATATATCCATTTCCTGAATAAAAATCATAAAATGAATAAAATCTTTTTTTTAATATATTTTTGCCTTAAACGGGCAAGGCTGCCCTGAGGCAGCCATTCGTTTTTTCCTCGCAGGGACCTCAAAACACAAAATTTTTGAACTCGGTCTTCAAATTATTTATTTTTATGCAAATATATCTCCGCAAACAAATTCCCGACTTTCTAGTGGGAAAATTTAGCTTTTGCCCGTTAGAGGGTTAAGTAATTCTAAAAATTTAACTAATCTATGTTATATTGATATTTTTTTATTTTAATATGTTTTGTTAAAGTTTCGTTTAGTTGACATTGATTTTAGTTTTTTGTTTTCAATAGATTAAGTCAGCCAAATAAAAAAATGCTTCGCAAAAAGTAATCTAAAACAGAAAAACCAAACTTTATTTCTATTCTGTTTGATTTGTGATCCTCTTTCGTTGTGGCTCAGTACCTCGATTTCATCTTTTATAGATATCCCAGGCATTTTGCTTACACTTGTGTTTTAGTTTTATCAAAATTTGTCACAACAATTATATTATTTTCAACTCAGTTGTTTATTTGTTTTTGCATTGAGTTGCCATAGCAAATTAAAATAACGGATTTATCTAATTCGATCGGAGTATGAAGAAGGCAAAACAAAACCTATATACGATTTAAAATCGTTATCGAAAATGTCATGCGAATTAAGATTGACATCACATGGGCGAATATTTTTAATAGTAATTATGCGATTCTGATGAACAATAGTAATTAGAAAATTGCTTATAAAAACTTCAAGCCAGAACCACGTCCTTTTTGTACCTGAAGCTCAAATCGCACTAATCTGATAGTGTTGATTAAAACCCACATAATATTTTCTCTGAGGCATGAATTTCGAATTTTTTATATTTTTATTGCGAAATTATACACGTAGGAGACAAAAGCGGTTGTCACGCTCCATCCTGGTACCTTTCATATAAATGGCCTTTAATATGATTTAATTAAAATCAGTACGCTTCAGGCAATGGTAGAGAAAATGAGCAGTTATGAATAGCAATGTTAGATAAACTTAGTGGAGGAAACTTTAAACTAAAGCCACGTATGGGTTTTAAACATGATCTTCTTAAAGGAGAGGATATATGTAATTCGGATCGACTGACTGAAACTTGCATACTTTGGTTGGTTCGTACATACATCCTTTAAGATCGATTTAATTAACAAACGTAGAAATGCTCTCAAATCAGTAAGATACGCCATGTAAAGGTTCATACGTAAAATGACTTGATCGTTCGTAACCGTTTCAATATCGAATAATTATATCGTAAATATATACGAGGGTTGCTATATATATTTTTGGCCTAGGCAACACTATGTGTTGCCTGGCACCATCTAACATTTCCATTGGAAAGTTTGACATTTTTAGCATAAACTTACTAAGAACGTTTTGACGTACGACCATCTTTTGTGCTGTTTACAGTGACTTAAAAAAATCAATTTGGCAAAAAAATGGAATTAACACGTGAACATTTTCGTGCGATCATTTTTCACAACTGTCGACGTGGATTATCACGACAAGAGTGCATCGATGAACTTAAATCTTTGTATGGCGATAAATCACCATCCTAAAGCATTGTGAAAAACTGGTGTAATGAATTTAATCGTGGCCGACGCTCGCTCAAAGACGAATGTCGTGAAGGTCGTCCAAATACGGCCGTTGTGCCAGAGAACATTGATGCCGTGCGTGAACTGATAATGCAAGATCGTCATGTGACATACGGTGAGATAGAGGCATCCTTGGGCCTTTCTTCCACCAGCATAATTCGATATTGCATGAACACCTGGCCGTAAAAAAGGTTTGTTCTCGTTGGATCCTACACAATTTGGCAATTGGTCAAAAAAAAGGCTCGTGTCGATTGGTGCAAACAACATTGAAAAAATACGTTCTCGGTGCTTCAAAAGACGTTTATAAGATCGTTACAGGTAACGAATCAAATATCTATGCGTATGAGCCCGAAACAAAACAGTAATCGACCGTGTGTGTCTTCGAAGACGAGCCAAATCCAACGAAAGTTGTTCGTGGAAGAAGTACTTCGAAGCAAATGGTCGCCTGTTTCTTCGGCAAAACTGGTCATGTGTTCCTCTTGAGCAACGTAGGACGTTCAATTCTGAGTGGTACACCATAATTTGTTTGCCTGAAGTCTTCGGAGAAATTCGAAAAACGAACAAGAGAAGACGAATCATTGTGCACAATGACAATGCGAGCTCTCACACATCGGCTCAAACCAGCGCCTTTTTGATCGGCCAAAACGTCGAATTGATGGTCATCCGCCGTACATCCCTGACTTGGCACTCAATGACTTCTTTTTATTCCCACACATCAAGAAAAAAATGCCTGGTCAACGTTTTTTATCGCCCGAAGCAGCTGTTGAAGCATTTAAAAACCATGTTTTGGAGGTGTCTCAATCGGAGTGGAAAAAGTGCTTCGACAATTGGCAAGTGTATAAATCATGCTGAAGAATACTTTGAAAAACAATAAAACCATTTTTGATGATAAATATTCGCATTTTCGTTACTAGGCCAGAGATATATATAGCAGCCCTCGAATCCATGGAAAAGAGTCTCTATAGAACTCCTTTGCCGTTTATTTCCGGTTTTAAACCGTAGGTCCCGGCCAGTAATTTAATCACTGATTTGAGGAAAGTTTTTAAAGAATGCAAGTATAAATGAACAATCAAATCAAACCTGCCACCATAGACAAAAGATAAACTGTACAAGATGGTCGATTTGAGGTTTATCGAGAAATCCAAAAAAAGAGATAAAAATAATTTTGGGAATACGGTTTTTCGTGCGTTTAAAGTGTGCGAATTTAGAGTTTTCTGTGTTTTAATTTTAACTTTATAGCGTTCTAGTAATTTTTCACAACAAATGTGCAAAAATAAACCCCGAGAATTTGTACGTTACTTAAGTGTTTTTCTACATTATTACAAAGAAGAAGCACATCGCCCATCTAGTACAATTTATTGTCTTTGCCTGGCAAAGACAATAACCTCTTAATGAAATCTTCGAATGTACTTCGAATGTAGCGAATATAAAAAATTGGTCTATTAAACTTAATGACGCTATTAATCACGTACTGTAGAGCCTTGTTATAGTTCTTTTTAATCGAATACTCGTTATACACCAGATATGCATTAAATTAATAATCGGCATATTAGGAAGCTAACAGTAACACAAAAACTTGTCACAATACGAGTACTCATATAAAACTTACATCTTTGTTAAACGAAAATTTCTTTTCGATCACACAGGGCAGGAATCCGAACCGTGATAATATTGTCTCTTGGAATAGTAGGATCCGATCGGCACGAGTTTCCTCTGGAAATTCTGCAAAATATACAGCAAATTACATGGCTCTTTTAAGTCAAATTACAAAACAAACCATCAAATAAGGCACCTCCGCAATTTAAAATATGTGTGGCCAATGGTATAAAGATTGGCCCTCTAAGAGGATCTGATTTCTCTGTAAATGGTTCGGCCATCGGATCCGCCGGCACAGCTACCAATTGAAAATTACATTGGTTAGCCTTGCGTATCCAACCGTTGATCTGCATATCAATAAACACACTCGATTATGTTTCCTAAATATTATGGATAACAGGAACTTACCAAATCCCAAACAATGGGTCCCGAAGATGTCACCCATTGGACAACAATTTCAAATGCGAATCCAGACTGCATGACCGTGTGATATTTAACATGACCCCATTCCATCCGTTCACTTTTTTGGTTGACATCAATTTCCAAATGTGAATGACGATATATTTTTTCTAAAAATTTTATGTTTCATTTTACATTTAATAAAATTTCAAATTTGTTAGTGAAAGGTAAAATATGGAACTGCATCTCGACCATGGCACAATAAACAAGGTATAGTCATTAGCCCAACAACAACAAAAATAGTTCGCTAGATTGTCAATATCACTTTAGAGAGAATGCCAAAAAATACATTTTTGTTAATGTTTGATGATAATTGTGAATGTGGGATAAAGAATTTTTCCTTTACAAATTTCAACAAACACCATTGTCAAATTTCAAAATTGACAATTGAAATTACAACGAGGAAACGTACGGGTTTTTCGATTCCGAAATTTTTTTGTAAACATAGCTGACGAGATGAAAATGGCGATTCATTAGGATAAATGATTTTATGGGCAAAACCGTTGTCAACTTCGAGCTGGTCTAAACTAAGATGCGATATCATAGCAAATGGTAAAATTCCTTGAATTTTTGAGTCAATTTAAATTGGCATCCGTTTGGTGCGCGAAATATTAAGTTGTTGCGAACTATGAACAACAGGGCACTAGCATGGCAGTCCCACTAACATTTTGCACAAACTTGTGTACATCAGGCACGGAGGGCAGAAACAGATCTGCAATAAACAAGCTATTTGGATTACACAACATTGAATTTTAAAATAAGTTTACATTATTTTCTAACGTTGCACTATGGGCCTAATGACTAGATTTTGAGACAAAAAGTCCAAACTTGAAGTTAACTATTTTCAAAATCTACTGAAAGCAATTTGTTCCTAACATTTTGGAATACGCAAAATCGAAAAATAAGAGTCAGATGGCAACTCAGGATTTAAAGCCAAGCTGCCAAAGTTTGAGTTCTTTGTTGCATGACATTAAGTGTGTTCGTTTACTTGCAAATTTGTGCAAATTTTTACTAGATCGTGTTCGTTTACACAAAAAGTCCAGTAAATGAAAGAGAAAATTTTGATAGTTCGATGTTAGAGAGTTAGCAAATTTTGGTTGGAGAAAATTTGAGTCAACCAAAATTTGCATGATAGAACAGATGTTTGAAATCAGCTGTTTTATGTAAACAATTAAAAGTAAAAATAAATTGATAACAGAATAGGTATGTAAGTACAAATTGTTGGAAAGTTCCTGGCGAACACTTAATGTTAAGTTTTCTTTTGCTCATTTTTATTTCAAATCTTAACACTTGCAAATTTAAAATAAAATGAAATGTAATGCAAACAGTAAAAAAAAAATCAGCTGTTTAATGGCAAATTTTTACTGGAAGCTGTTCGTTTACTTTTCTTGCAAAATTGAATAAAGAGAGTAAAATTGGCGTTACGCTCTCAAAAGTAGAAACTTGCATATTTTTACTGGGAAAGTATACGAACACACCTAATAAGTAATAAAGGTAGTGTCGACACTCAGCTGATTTTATACTTTGTTCATTGTATTTGTATTTTTCATTGCATTGTTGGTAAGCGAAGCTGCCAATTTTCCTTAAAAAAAACTAAAAATTACATTTAAATTTAAAATTTTCTGAAGGTTTCACCAACAACTTTGCCCACTTCGTGGTATACTACAAAACAAATTGCTTGTTGTTGTTGTAGCTGATGCCACTACATGTATTACTGTCACAAGGTTGAGCCCAAATTAGAAAGAAAATCGCATGCCGTCTTTCGTTCGTTTAATACTCTTCAATACTGCGTTCGAGTTTGGCTTTAGCACTATTGGAAGATATGTTGTGGGGGTTATGATTTAAAAACAAACCACTATATGGATCACCGTTATGTGTAGTTCAATTGCTTTAATGAAGTCTAAAAAATATACTTTTATTTACCGCAAAGATTTTATTTTACTTTTAATATTTTTTCAGAGGTATCCAAAACTCTGCCATAAAATCAAAGCTTATAATTGCTACTTCATGATTACGGTCCATGCGTTGGAATACTTTGACGGTTTGTGGGTAAGGACAGTGCGTCAAAAGTGTTATCGCGCCCTTATACGAGGTCTGCTATATATATTTCCGGCCTAATAATGAAAATGCGAATATTTGTCATCTAAAATGGTTTTATTGTTTTTCAAAGTTTCTGCAGCATGATGTATACACTTTTGCATGCGCTCAAACCAATTGTCAAAGCACTTTTTTCCACTCCGATGGAGACACCTCCAAAACATGGTTTTTAAACGCTTCAACAGCTGCTTCGGGCGATAAAAAAAACGTTGACCACGCATTTTTTTCTTCATGTGCGGGAATAAAAAGAAGTCATTGGGTGCCAAGTCAGGGCTATAAGGCGGATGACCATCAATTCGACGTTTTGGCCGATCAAAAAGGCGCTGGTTTGAGCCGAAATGTGAGAGCTCGCATTGTCATTGTGCACAATGATTCGTCTTCTCTTGTTCGTTTTTCGAATTCCTCCGAAGACTTCAGGCAAACAAATTATGGTGTACCACTCAGAATTGAACGCCCTACGTTGCCCAAGCGGATCAGTCGCCACATGACCAGTTTTGCCGAAAAAACAGGCGTCCATATGCTTCGAAGTGCTTCTTCGACGAGCAACTTTCTTTGGATTTGGCTCGTCTTCGAAGACCCACACGGTCGATTGCTGTTTTGTTTCGGGCTCACACGCATAGATCCATGATTCGTCACCGTCTTTTGAAGCACCACGATCGTATTTTTCAAAATTTCTTTGCACCAATCGACACGAGTCTTTTTTTGAGCGATTGTCAAATTGTGCGGGATCTAACGCCACGAGCACCAATCGACACGAGTCTTTTTTTGAGCGATTGTTAAATTGTGCGGGATCCAACGAGAACAAACATTTTTTACGGCCAGGTGATTTTTATGGCACATGACAATCTTGCATTATCGGTTAACGCACGGCATCAATGTTCTCTGGCACAACGGCCGTATTTGGACGACCTTCACGACATTCGTCATTGAGCGAGCGTCGGCCACGATTGAATTCATTACACCAGTTTTTCACAGTGCTATAGGATGGTGATTCATCGCCATACAAAGATTTAAGTTCATCGTGCACTCTTGTAATAATCCACGTCGAAAGTTGTGAAAAATGATCGCACGAAAATGTTCACGAGCTAATTCCATTTTTTTGCCAAATTGGTTTTTTCAAGTCACTGTAAACAGCACAAATAATGGTCGCACGTCAAAACGTTCTGAGTACGTTTATGCTAAATAATGTCAAACTTTCCAATGGAAATATCAGATGGCGCCAGGCAACACTTGATGTTGCCTAGGCCAGAAATATATATAGCTACCCTCGTAGTATTTTCTATCTCGCAATTATACACGTACGAGTACAATAGTGATCTTTAAAAATAACTTACTGTTTTTACAACAATCTGTCCAAGACTGTGGCGATGGAACTTCTTTGAGAAAATTTGGTATACGGGGCAGCAACGGCTCGTCCAGCCACATATTGTTGCAACCCAACAATTCAATTTCCATCCATTCATTTTCAAACGCACTTAAATCGTTCAAAGGTCGAGAATAATCTTGAAGAAGTGTACAAAAAGGAAATCCAAAGTAAAACCTATGGCTGCGATTAATTTTGTCATATTTTACCTTTAGCATTTTTATCTTGTTGAGCTATATAGTATAAGTAAAACCCAGGTATAATCTGTTTACTGAAATCACCCGAAGCATGACAAATCATTTTCTCTTTACGCATATTCTCGAGTATTTCCAAAGGATTGCGCGTATTGTCTAAATTATTTTTAAGCCACAACAAAGCATCGAACGACACAAAAGTATAGGATGGAAGACTCTGTTGTTGGGAAATGAAGACAACGCCATGGATAGGATGTTTCATGACCTCGAATATTTCGTTAATTGTGGCATTGGGGCGTAATTTTACTTCGGCTGCTGCACTGTGTAATATAAAAGAGATCGGATTATAAACATTTGCACGCAATATTAATAATTATACCTACTTTTCATCATAATCATCGGGATTATTTGAATCTATGGAATTTAAAGCCACAGCTGCTGCATCCGCAGCGGGATGGATAATTCGACCTCCTCGCTCAGGCTTGACAACAGTTGAACGTATGCAGCTAAATAGAGTTGGTGGTTGTATGTATGAATTATCACATTGCAGAAAAGTAGATAAACAAATGAATTTAGAAGCAATGAAAATATTTAGCAAAATCAAATGACATTTAAAGGTTGATTGGATGTATATGTATTTAGGGACATGGTAGTTGAAAGAAATCTGATACTAATGATTTAATTTGCAATAGCAGTGATGATTTAAGATCAATAAGAATGGTGAGAAAACAAGATATGAAGTCATGATATTGTGTCACAAACCAACAAACCTTTGCTGAGGTGAATTAAAAATAAGATGATGTTTATCTGAGAATCTAGTTGCAACATGCTGAAAGCCAAAAACCAAAATAAAAAAGTTAAAAGAAGATGCAGAATAATAAAAGAACAATAAAAAAGAATACGTTAATAAATAGAGAAAGCTGTGGAAAAGATGAATACAGTTTATTTTTCCATATATAAAGTCATATTTAACTAAGTTCAGTTAACCAACAGACACGGAGCACACATTATGGGAGGAATAGTTACTACTGACATACCCTGAATTTTGAGTAGTTTTCAATTCGAAATTATGTACGTTTTTTAATGTTTATTATTATTATTTATTGTTTGCTGGCTCTTAGGCTTAATAACGTATAAGAATGCGAAGTGAGATTTTATTTTGAAATGAAGATACTCCTTGTACCACGAAAAGCGACTTCGAAAATTAAATAAATAAATTTAAGTAACAATTTTCGTATTTAAATCAACTCGTGTCTTTTCTACGTAATTCGTTTTGATCAGGATGAATAATTCTTTAGCACTATTCACAATTGGCTTTTTAACATGAAATTGAATTTGTTTATTTTAAAAATCTAAAATAAATTGGATTAGAAAGTTATTTTTTCAATGACAATTTAAGTAAAACAAACATTCATATTCGTTGCGTTTCCTAAAAGGGTACAAAAAACGTATTTTAAGAAGTCGAAAATATTGTCAAGTGTTGCAAATCATACGAAAACTTCAGAATTTACATATTCTCACGGGAATGTCAATCGCACAAACAATCCCGATTCAAGTCTGGGTAGAAATATTAACGATTTTTCATCGAAGGCGTTTTTTCATTCATGCCGTGTTAAAGCTTCTGTATCATATGGAGAGGCATAGATAGTCCAAAAACATGTTTATTTGTTTTTTACAAACTCGGTTCAATTACGAGTGTTTCTATATATATTTTAGGCCTAGGCCATCTGACATTTCCATTGAAAAGTTTGACATTTTTTTACATAAACGTACTCAGAACGTTTTGACGTACGACCATCAGTTTTGTTGTATATATAGGGTGTTTTCTAAGCTGCATGAGAAATATCAATATTGATCAATAGCTGTGTTTTTTAGTTCCAACAAGACGGCGCAACTTGCGCGCTAACAATCGATTTATAGCAAAATCCATTTATTTCCAGAATTGGTACTGTTCACAGGCCTCTCGTTCGTGTGATTTATCGCCTTTGGATTTCTTTTTCTGGGGCCACGTTAAGTCATTGGTTTATGCCGAAAAACCAGGAACTCTTGAAGCATTGGAATCTAATATTCAAGCCACAATTGACGCCCAAGGCCAGATTTTATGGAAGAAGAAGTAAAACATTGAAATGATAAAATGCACCATGTTACTCGTAGCCGCGGCGCACATATGCGGCAAATCATATTAAAAAATAAATCCCATGAAATTATGAACCAGACTAATATTTCTGTATTGTATTTTAAATTTAAGTTCTCACTTAATAAACACCCATTATAATAAACTGAACCGATCTGATGTATAGAAGGTTTTTCTCGTCTGTTCAAATGTTGGGCATGAACGATACACAGAAGTGAACCAATTCCGCCATTAAATGTTTTGTTTTTCGAAATGTGCTGAATTAGATAAAAATCTGACGATTTATTGAGCGACAGGGCCAGAAATCAGTCGGAAACTTTTATGGGGCTATATCAAAACATTGGGGGGGGGGGGCTTCATCATAACATGGAAGACTATATCATCTAGCTTCTTAAGGAGTAGCTATTTTCGTCCACAACGTTTTATGTAACATTTGGCCAATATCGGATTTAATATGTGGATTCTAGAGAAACGATGCTTTTTATCGGCATGGACGTTTATATTGAGGCTGTTTACGAATATGGCCCGATAGAGTTCGTCACTGACCCAAGTCTGCACAATGTACAGGGTGGAGCGCGGTAATTTACTTGTTAGCACAGCAGGCTGTGGCGGTGTTGGTCGAAGAGAGTGTGCGTGGCTCATAGTGGCTGACGGGCGATTTGTATTCGTCTGCTTTTCAGTTACCATCATGCATTGGATACGTGAGAAGGGGTCATTTTGTGTTGAAGCGTATTGCACTCGATCATTGCTGTTCAGCGTGCTTTTCGTTTACGATTCGCTGTTGCCCCTCGCGGACGGTACTGGAGTGAAACAAACCCCAGAGAACTCTGCGTTCGGACCGTGTCACTGTGTCGTGCGCCTTATCACGAGTAGGCATCATTGGCCCTTACTTTTTCCAGGATAACCGTCTTGCCGTAACGGAGAACCCCAAACGGTACTTGGCTATAATATAGGATTTTTGTCAGCCGGCTCTTGAGGCAATGCAATTAGAGGATACATGGTTCCAACAGGAAGGTGCCACTGCACACACAGCGAGGGTTACTATGAATTGTTTGAGGCAAATGTTTCCTGGACGGCTTATCTCTTTGAGGGGTGATGTGAACTGGCCGGCCCACCAGACTTAGCTCCATGCGATTTTTTTCTTTTGGGGCAAGCTGAAGGTGTATATCAACCGTCTGAAATTGGCAGAATGTCAGTCGACTTGCTTGTTAGAGTTCATGAAAACTTCAGAAAATGTATGCGGCAGTGGGTGGATAGCGAAGGTCGGCATTTACCAGATACACTATTTAAAACCATGTAATTTAAAGTTTCCCTTAATGTTCAACATTATAAAAATATAAAATAAATTTTTCTAAGGTTCATAATTTTTTTTTTATTTCATTCCCAAATAAGCAAATTACAGCGTTCCACCCTCTACAAACTTTTATTGAAATCGTTTCATAAACGCAACATGTACTTTGATTAAAGTAGTAGATGAAGTAGCGTCCCTAAATCGAAACTAGATTATCAACAGATTGAACACATTTGAAGAGAACCGGCTGTGGTCGGATTGATAAAATTCATGTGGCTAGCTTTTTCGATCAGAAGATGCAGAAGTTTTGCTTATTATCGTAACTGCCGGGATAAAAATGTTATTCGTCATAAAAGATAATTTTTCGAGAATATATGTGATGGCCGTGTGTTTTAGTCGTAAGTTGATGTCCGTGACTAAGTCAACACTCTCGGTTTTGGCGACCACCTTCTCGCTAGTGCCTATCGTAGGTGTTGTCCACTATCATGATAGTTTAACTTTTTGCATAAACATCGGACAGAAGGCGTGGAGTCTCATTTGGGTCAAAATTGTTTTTTCAATAAACAGCACTACATGACTTAAAAAAAGGTTGTATTATTTCCCAACGTTGTGCTTCTAAAGGACATATTGTACTAATTTTGCCACAGGATTTCGCGCGAGAATCACCATATAATATAAACAGAAACTACTAGATAGATGGACCACTACTCGCATTCTACATTCTAAGAATTTATATATTTGTATATATGTAACGATAAGAAATCCAAGTTCAACAGTACATTTAAATATTCTTAATATTTTACTTGTAGAAGTATAAAGTTCATACCGCTTGGTCGATTTATCTGAACGATTCGTCGAATCGCACTTTGTTTTAGCTGATTAAAGGGTATTATAATTTTGAAAACATTTTAAATTCCAAATCGTTAAGAAAAATCATAGCTTGGGGAATAAACGTAATATGTTCAACATATAGACTTCGCTATAAATATTTTCTACCATAAATTCCGTAGGGTAAGGTTACATGTGCATTAACTATCGTACATAGTTGGGGTATACATGTAGGGAATATATGTAAATATATCAGTGGCAACAAATCATAAAGTTTCATGTAGAAAGGAAATGTTATATACTCGTATAAGTATATTCTAAGCCCTTCTAACACAAAATTGGGTTCCTAAAAAATGTTTCCAGCCCATTATTAACAAAAAGTTCGGTTAGATCTTAGTTTAGTTAATTTTTGGATAGTTTTTAATTACCAAATAAAAATGTGTTGCCACAGATATACTTATATTATGTGGGTGTGGGCGGTTGCTACAGGATACGTGTCTGTTGCAGGAAATCGTTTTTGTCGTGTTATAAGTTTACATTAATGTCAATAAATTTGTACATATAATATATAATACGTATAGCATAAAAATATACTTGAGACATAAGCAAACACCTTAACAGGAAAATCACATAATAATATAAAGAAGAAACAACAAAGCCAGTCAAGGAAATGCAATGATAAAAAGAACAAAGGAATAGGTATATCAAAGATAAAAACCTTGGTCGTTTCTCTGGTAAACGATTACTGCCGACTCGTTCACGGAATGGTGAATTTGTAAGTCCCTAAATTTGAGGAGAATTCAAAAATAACATTTAGTCTTTGGATAGTAGCATACATTTTTAAGAAAATTACAACAAAAAAAATTTTGAGCAAAACTCAATTCGATGTTAAGAGTATTAACAAGACAAAGGACAAACTTCTGATATTGACAAACAAAAAGACATTAGAAATCAAAAAACAAAAGTTAGAATATTCATACACATATATAGTATGTGTATGCATGTATGTAAGTGTTAAAAGTATAAGAAGAATTTAAAGGTAGAGAACCTGATTAGGCGGAGGTCTGGAAATTATGCTGGTACTGTGACGCCTTCTTGTTAGATGACTTTGTGCAGTAGGACTATCCTGTAAACGAATCCAACTCAAACATGTAAGGCACAAAAGCAACAATACAACAATTGGAAAATAAATTAAATATTCGAAATTGTAACAGTAAAACGTAAATCAACACTTATTGTGTAAGGAGAAATAACTAAAAAAATAATAATAGTACGTACATAATTGCAAAATATGCAAATAAAATAGATATAAAAGCTGCCATTAAGGCTTAAATACACAAATAAATAAAATAAAGAAATAAGTACAAATAAATAATAATAGTTAGTGAGTTATAAGCAAAACAAATAAACTGATTCAAATTTGTTTGGTTTTGGTTGAAGTATTTGCTTACGCGAGTTTTACGCCTTTTAAGCTTATTTATGTGGACTTCCATGAATCGCATAAAATCCTCAATTTGTTGTTTGGCATTCTCCACTGAGGTCTCTGTGAACACGTCACAATGTTGGCATCCTTGTTCCATGATCTTGTTAATGGCTTTATTTTCTTTCGGTAGCAAATACATACGAAAACGCCAATACTTTAAGCTCTGTAATAACAAAATATAAATATTATTACGCTGTTGGTATTATTTAAGCCGATTTGAATTAAATAGGCTGGTTAAAATTGTCGGATGCTATAAATATCGCTGAGTTCGAACAAGACCATCATAATTTAAAAAAAAAATATGCTTTTGGATTATTTGATTTAAAGTTTTCATTTTATATGGCATTCAATGCAGGTCTTAGAATTAGCAAGTGTGCAATTCGTAAATTTGCAAGTGCAAAATTAGACAAAATCTTTAATATAGGTACTTATTTGGATTTGTAAGAAAAGTTCATTGTTTCTAGACCTATCCTATATGTCTCAGCTCACGTAGACCACGCCCATAGACCGAGGCCTTCAAACCTTAAAATTAAATTAAAATTAATATCATATTCAGATTCATCAACAAAAAAAAAATCACTGCTCTGAGTACCTCTTTGTCCATGTTCGGTAGTACCTTATTTTCGGCACCCTTGGGACCTTACTCTCATGGGTCCATGACCAAAAATAAGTCAAATCGCAAAATTAATATAATATTAGGATTCGTCTCGTTATGTTTTTGTTTTTTAATACACATACGCCCATATTGGCCAATTAGGTCGTGTCCGAGTTTTAAATAAGCACAAATCTTAAATATAGATAAACATTTGAATTTGTAAGAAAAATGCACATATGTCCCCGAACATTAAGACCACGCGCAAAAAAAAAAAATATTATTGACATAGTCAGATTTTTTAGAAAATTTCACTGTTACTGTATACCTATATGTTTACGTTGACCCATGGGTCAAGGACTCAAATTTCTTTCAATCGTAATATTAATAATTGGTGACGAAATTGTTTTTTAATATCCATATGTCCATATTTTAATGAGGCCAGTCCCAAACAAAAATTGGTCAAAATGTTTATTACGAGAGCTGCTATATATATTTCTGGCCTAATAATGAAAATGCAAATATTAATCATCAAAAATGGTTTAATTGTTTTTTCAAGTGTTCTCGAGCATGATTTATACACTCCGATTGAGACACCTCCAAAACATTTTTTCTAAACCATCTATGATTCGACACCTGTGACGATCTTTGCACCAATCGACACGAGCCTTTTTTGAGCGATTGTCAAATTGTGCGGGATCCAACGAGAACAAACCTTTTTAATGGCCAGGTGTTCATGCAATATCGAATGTATGCTGGTGGAGGAAATGTCCAAGGATGCCTCTATCTCACGGTATGTCACATGACGATCTTGCATTATCAGTTCACGCACGGCATCAATTTTCTCTGGCACAACGGCCGTTTTTGTACGACCTTCACGACCTTCTTTCTTTCGTCTTTGAGCGAGCGTCGGGATCGAACTCTTTAAACCAAATTTTCACAGTACTATAGGATGGTGCTTTATCGCCATGATAGTCCACGTCGAAAGTTGTGAAAAATGATCGCACGAAGATGTTCACGAGTGAATTCCATTTTTGATTGATTTTTTCGCTGTAAACAACACAAATGATGGTCTTACGTCAAAACGTTCTGATTACGTTTATGCTAAGAAATGTCAAGCTTTCCATGGAAATGTCAGATGGCGCTAGGCCAGAAAAATATATATAGCAAATATCGTATAGGTACATATTTCGATTTGTTAGAAGATTTCACCGTTTCTGGTCTTAATGACAAAACGCCCATTTATAAGAATGTATAAGCATCTATGCCTACCACTTTCAAGAAAAGCTGATTTCGCCGGATTTGATGCTTTTTCAATACCAATCGACCGCTAACGATAAGACATTTATACTATAAACTGGAAGACTCTATGTCATTTTGTTAGACTATATCTATAGCTATGACAAATCGACTAAGGTAAGAGGTTAAAGTTCGGGTTTAAATTATTAGCCTTTTGGCTACGCCCGAAAAATAGATCTTCATAGTCCGCTATAGTGTAAATTAGTAGAAAATTGTCAACGTATTAAAGCTTTTTTTTAACAAGAAGGGCAACTATATATTAACTAAATTTGCTATATTCATAACTGCTGTGATGATAATACAGAATGAAATTATTCAATAACAAAAAGATGCTAAAAAGGTGATTCTAAAAGTGATCGAAATTACATTTGTGATGAAAAACAATATTCCCGGAATTAATGGCAGATTCCCCCTTATTTAAGTTGTAAACTTAATTTTTAGTCCCGAAAACACTAACGCATACAAGTGAGGGTATCCACCTTTTTCAAACTGGCCATAAAACCAAAATTGGCAGAATAGTTATAAAAAACTAGTTTTCGTAAATTTTCCCATATTG
This sequence comes from Hydrotaea diabolus, assembly GCA_963513945.1. Taxonomy (NCBI): domain Eukaryota; kingdom Metazoa; phylum Arthropoda; class Insecta; order Diptera; family Muscidae; genus Hydrotaea; species Hydrotaea diabolus. The sequence continues at coordinate 73,086,767 of OY740719.1, forward strand.
CATTACATACCTCCATTAATGGATAATCTGTGTCTCCTCTTGTACAAATGTAATGATCCATGTAGTTCCAGTTGAAATTCTCCAATTTCTCCGTAGTAAAATTAACTCCAGAAATCTCATAAGTTTCATGCTGTGGAGCATGAAACCGATAGCGGTAGTCCACATTTATAGGAGGATAAGGATGCCTAGGAATTAAACAGATTGTTTTTAAATTTTTATTTTTAGTTTTTTATTAAAATTCTAAATTTAAAATGATGGCCTTTCGTCCTTTGAACAATTTTACAATTCACATTCTTCTGATTGGGTTTTAAACAATGAAACGACAAGAAGTTGAATACTTTTAATTAAAATAGCCAAAAAAAGCGAAAAAATCATATTTGCGTTTAACTCTTGTAAAAGCCCAATTCTAATCTGAAAGATAAATGTAGCCAAACGGATGAACGAGTCCTTACATTACTTCCCTCAACAACCCACTAAGGAACAAACATGTTCCTGTACGGCGTAATTAATCTAGTTTTCGCTAACCGCTAACATGGCTACAAAATTAATCACTTGTTCGAAAAGTCGACGGGATTCTTGAGTGATAGTTGTGCGTATTAACCAGCACACTAGTAACCCGCAAATTGAATAATAAAGCTTTAAAACGCATTTAGATTTGAGCTGCTATTTTATTGTTTTCAATGCATGAAGAACAGGTTTTGTCGTGTTAAGACGGCTCTGTTTTACTTTTAGGCTACGACTTGAAAAGATGTATCGTTGTTTAAGGCAAAAAAAAATGGAAAATAATAAAATAACCAACGCGAACTAATTTTTGATAATTATTTGCTAGAAACAGCATTAACTAGTAAATTAAAAAAATTATGGAGTAAAACGGGAAAAGTTTCATGTGGTCATTCATACTCCGTCCAGAATTTGTGTGGGTTGGCGTGAACTTAAAGGGTGCATTAAAAAATAACATTTATTTATATAAAGTATATGTGACAGCGCATAGAGAAAGGGACCTAAGGGTAAAAAAATCAATTTTCACTTTTTTTTTGATGTGGACAACATCTGAGCATCGAATGAAACCGATCCCATGCCCCAAAAGTGTTCCCTCCCAGAGATATGAGCGATTTATGAAAGTGATGGTACACCAAAGATACACGTATTTAAATCTTTAAAATGGCTCTCCTGAACAAAACTGGTTTTTACCCTTAGGTCCCTTTCTATTTTGCGCGTCACATATATAGGTTGAGTATTTCCTAAAACTAGCGGATTCGTCACAACTTCCTCCAGCTTGTTGAGTGGAAATTGATTTTAGCACTACAACCATCCTAGTTTAAACTGACTTTTTAACGTTTATTTATATACTACAGGGTGGGCCATTTTAAATTTGAGTCGAATGCAAAACAGTTCTGATCATTTTTTAAATTTCTGATTTTATTGGAAAGGTTAAACTTTGTCATTTAATAATGGAGCACCATCCGATGCGTTTCGCTTCGCCCAATGGGCTGAAAATTGTATGGCAGGCAGGAGATGAAGAGTTTTATTAAAAAATCGTGTTTCAGATAAAGCTCATTTTCATCTCGGGGGCTATATCAATAAGCAAAATTTCCGCATATTATGTTCAGGCAACCCACACGTGACTATTGAGAAGCCAATGCCTTCACAAAGAGTTTGATTTTGGACTTCATTTATTGATATTCAAAAAGTAACCGAGCCTTTAGGCCTTATATAGTTACAAAATTACTTTAGACTTATTTAAAATATACAAAAAAAACTTAGAGAAAGATTAAAAATTTAATATAAACAAATATTACCTTAAGTATAGAAAAAAATATATATCCTAAATTACGCAAAACAAAGGCATTTATGAAAGACTACTAGCCACTAACTAATTGTTCAAAACAAAAATAAACCAATACCCTTAGAAAACACTTTTTTATTTATTTACAAACCACAAAGAACATGTAGAAAATGTTTTTTCTTTTAAGTATGGCAGGAGTACTAAAATAATCTGAGTGAGACAGGCAAACTATTAAAAAAACGAGCAACTCTCACGTGAAATTATCGACCTTAATCAAAATTCAACCGGGGAATTATAAGCTGTGGATTTCTTCTGGGCCTTCCAAATTAAAAAAAAAACAACTACAAAGATTGGTGTCTGAATTGTATACAACTTGTAGAAGTGAAGTAAACTCCTTATTTTTGTAAACTGCATGAAGCTGCAATGCAAAAACCTATCAATGTACTCCGAAACGTGCTGCCGAATATTAAGGGAATATAAGTACCGCACTACACGATTGAATGCTCGACAAATCTTATCCATGACCTGAGCCACTGCTTCAGAGTAAACTTCAATACAATACAGAAATATTGGCATAACATTCGCATGAACTATTCTAATTTTAATGTGTAGTGTGAGAGACAATTCCAAGTTAAACAACTTTCGCAGAGTAAAGTTAATTCTGGAAACCATCAGCATGGTTTCAATCCTTAACTTATTTTCAAGAGTAATACCAAGACATTGAATATTATCAACGAATTCGATTACACTATTTGTTACAGACACTACAACATTGTTCTCCAAGTAAGTCTATTACTGGACATCCAAACAGCCAAATTAGATGTTACGAAATTAATATTACTCTGCAACACGTCTAAGAAGTCCAAATTTCCCTTAAACAACAATTGAACATCATCAGCAAACGCAAAAGGAACTCAGGAGCGGGGTGCAACACTAACAAACATATCATTAATATACATTACAAACAAAAGCGGTCCAAGAACAGAACCCTGAGGAACTCCACTTCTATCTGGAAGCAAATCTAAGGAACAACCATTTAAACATACAAACTGTCTTCTATCGAACAAATATGACTGCAATAGCCTACACGCGGACCATTTTTCTTCAAAAATAAGCACGAAGCCGCTGTTGCCGTCAAGGGTGAGCGAATTTTTGTTTCCAAAAATTTAAGAGACTGACTTGGACGACAATTGGCTTTAACAACACGGGGCAACATGTAACACAGCCGACGCAACCATCAATATTTTACGCACTGCTTTTGAAAATCGAATAATAAGACGAAATTTTAATGAAAATTGGCCGCCTCGGAGCTGTGCTTTGAGCCCTTTTGGTTATTTTCTGTGGGGAGCCATTAAGAATAAGTGTTACGCAAAACATCCATAGACAATTAAAACGTTGAAACATGAAATCTAAGTTGCCATTCAGGAATTCGACCCGAAACGGATGAGGTACTGCCGATTAAGGTGTGGTAGTAATATGAATGATATTGTATTCCATTTTTAAATGACAAAGTTCAACCTTTCCAATGAAACCAGAAATTTATAAAAAAAATCAGTTCTTATTTCTACAGCTGATTCAAATTTTAAATGTTAAATCGCCCACCCTGAAGTATACAAATAATCGCTAAAAAGTAAGTGTAAACTAGGATGGTTGTAGTGATTCTCATGCGGGAGATAAAATCAATTTCAACCCAGCAAGCTGTGACGAATTGGCTAGTTTTAGGAAATACTCAACCATAAATTAAATTCTAGAGTCCTGGCAACGTATGCAAGGTCCTAGTCATAGAACCAGCTTTGGATATAAGAGCAGATTTTTTTTTCCCATTCTTGAAATGTATGCATGCCAAGAAACTATAAGCCCATAAGTTTGCGGAAAAAAGACTACTTCTTTAAAACAGAGAAAAAAATACAAAAAAACAAAGATTTGTTTAAGATGTATGTTGCCTTTATTTCCTTCAGCGTTCAATTGATTATCTTGGAGCAGAAATTTGGAGCCGTTAGACTTTTTTTGAGAAATACTGTGTGAATCCATTAACAATGAAGGCTCTTAAGTCGATTATAGCCATTAGTGAGATAGAGCAGAATCCGTCACCACTTACTTATATTTCATGACACACTATTTGCGAACAAGGGAAAACAGTGAGCTAGCTGTGCTTAATAGAGACGTTTTTACATGGCTTTTAGATAAATCTTTCACTCGTAAAGACGCCGCCATTTACGAGGTGAAATCACAGATTTGAAATTGGGTTTACTGGTTCTTGGTAAATTAAATTGACATGATGCACTATTGCGAAGTGTTTCACAATAAATGATGATAAATGATAAACCAATAATATGCCGAAAAAGAAAACAAACTTGGATATTTTTTAGATTGATAAAATTGAAAATATTTCGAGAATAAAATTTGACTTAAGCAGTGATCAGGCCGACGCGACAGGACCGCGATTGTCGCATTCATTGTCAGTTGTGCCGGCTTTTTCATTCCCATATTACAGTACATATTCGTACTTAACTGCGACCTTCGCAGCTGAATCGCATAGTGTGGCGTCGGTCTAAAGACTGCCTTAAACTGTTTTTTCACATTGCGATAGACTTTATTGAAAAAATGTAAATTGTGAAAAAATACTTTTAATTTTACCTTTTTTAATGTTACGTTATGAAGTAACGTTTTTGCAATTTTATTTTAAATAGTTGTAACGAAAATAATAACATTATACTCACCTCGGCCTATAACCTGTCACAGTTATCACAGAACCATTCAGCGTGATTTTATGAAATATACGACCAATTGATAACAAATATTCTGTTGTTACTTCCGTCAATGGCTTCATGTGCAAAACCGATGTTGGTCTTTGCTGCTTTAGGCCACCGCAACATGGTGCCTGAGCGGGTGCATTGTTTGATTTCTCCTCTCTTACGATCAGCTGAAAACCTTGAGCCAAGCGTTGCGACACAATTTCGGTGCAAACTTCTTCCGTTGTTAATGGTTTTCGGTATATGGCTCGACTATTGGCATAATCGAAATTGACATCGTCCGGCAAGAGGGTATAGTCAGATATAACGTAGTCGTTGTGTAATGAACGCTTGTCGGGAAAATAATCGGTTGTTATGGGCAAACATGCCGGTATGGTAAGAGATTTCCAATCAACTCCTATATTACGTTGTATATACAATAGATGTTATTAAATCAATTAAAAAATTAGATGTGAATAGAAGTAGAAACAAAAGTCAGTGACGCAAGAGAACAATTAACATAACAAGTGAAATAAAATAATAAGAGGAGGCGTAAAAAAGCACAATATCACCATCATAAAATACTCGTAGTTTAAAAAAGCAGAAGCTTATATGTATAAAAGCTAAAGAATAGTAACAAGAATATATATAATGAATATACGCTAAAAATTGTGGGCGTACAAAAACCCCAAAACAAAGAATACATAAACTTTATAAACCCTACTCCAACGTTACTTTTTTATTTTAAATGCATTAGGGATGGGATAGTGCAGGAGTTTTCGATTTTGATACGGCTCACCCCCTTATTTTGTGAGATTTGGAAAAAAATGCATGGGCCAAAACATGGGGGAGGTGGAATCGGGGCAAGTGACAGCTCATCGAAGGTCGTGGGATGGGGGAAAATATTCACAAAAAGCCCCGCAACTACCTGGGAGTCGTACCTAGAGCTGTAAAATATATGACCGACCCCCAATAATTTTTCCTCCCAATATTTTTTCTAAACATAACTACCCCCTATCTTCACCCCCTAAGGAGGCTCCACTACAAAAAATTATTTTTTTTTTAAATTTTCTCCGACGACCTCAAGTAATATAAATTTGCCCTAACGATGATGAAAAATATTGTTACTTGAGGTCGTCGCCGAAAGTCGGAAGAAATGTCCATCACATGAAAAAATGTAATTAATTTTATTTTACATTTTCAAACAATAAAAAGTTCCGAATTTTATATACATGTATTCTTGCTTTTAATCAAAACGAAAATAATTTACCATCAATAATAACAGAAAATTTAAACGAAAATATTATTTGGTGGAGAATTTTGTTTTGTTTGGTCGTTTGTTTGGTCGTTTTAAGTTTTGCATTAGACTTTTCTTATGGGTTATCGATATGATATATATTGTATGGGGACTCCCTTAACGGTTGAAGATAGAAGGTGGATTTGTTCAGAGAAACTGTTGGAATTGGAGAAATATTGGGAGTTGGTCTTGCATTTAACTCCTCTAGTGGCACTTTTGGGTAGTTAAAGCGGAGGGAGCAAATTTAAAAAAAAATAAAAATTGTTTGTAGGGGAGCCCCTGTGGGGGTGAAGATAGGGGGATGTTATGTTTGGAAAAAATATTGGGAGTGAAAAATTAACGGGGGTCGATCATACATTTTACCCCTCTAGGTGCGACTCCTGGGTAGTTGCGGGGCTTTTTGTGAATATTTTCCCCCATCCCACGACCTTTGACCTCGATGAGCTGTCACTTGCCCCGATCCCACCTCCCCACAAACCCCACAAAATAAGGGGGTGAGTCATACCAAAATCTTACTACTAGGAATCTCCATACAACACTATCCCACCCCTATAGATGCATACATATTCACTCTGAATAGGGTTGTCGAAATACGACTAGTGCTATTTTTATCGAATTTTGAAGAAATTTACAACAGTCGTATTTCCACAAAGACAACCGTAATCAGGGCCAATAATACGAGTAAGTATACATATAATAGTACAACATGTTTTATATAAGTAATATATGTCAGTAACCCCTAAAACGAAGGGAGTTTGCAACATGTGGTTTGTGAAATCAAATGAAAGTAAATGGAACGAATAATGTGTATATGTGGATGCCACTTTCGTTTGAAGTTTTATTTTAGTAGCAATCTATTAAAAACTCTTTATAAAATTACTTTTGTATTTTCACTACCCAATCACCGGCTTAGAAGACCTTGCTTTCCAAATAAATTGTTCGTGGTGTTAAAATAAAATGCAATTACAATGCCACTTTTTTTAGTTAAAGTTATTTTATGTATAAGTTCTTCTTTTGGAATACAAGTTGCAAAAATCTTTCGTCCTAAGGGCCCTTAATAGTTAAAAATTACAGAAATTTGCACCAACAACTTTTAAATACTGTTCAATATACTCGTACATAGAAATCGTAAAAGGTAATTAAAAATTGTCCATGTAAAGTGGAACTTATTAAAATTGTTATTGAGAAACGACAATTAAAATAAAGAACACTAAAATTAAGAAAAAAAATTAAAATGAAGAAACTCCAAATTAAAATTGGGAAAATAAAATTTCAAATAGAGAAACTTTAAATTAAAATTGAGAAAAAACAAATTAAAATAGCGAAAAGTAAATTAAAATTAAGAAAATTCAAGTTGATATCGAGAAAAGAATTTAAAAAAAAACGAAATTAAGAAACTTCTAAGTATCCTTCTAATGACAGTGAGTTGTTTATTGACCAGAGGCAGATCGTTTATTCATACGGCATATTCTTCATCGGTTGTAAGCGGACCGAGGAAATTGACTGTCATTCCAGCAAGAAAGACTGTTTTTATTTCTTGGTTTGCGCCAGCCACCACAATCGACAAATTCATTATGATATTAAGTTGATGTTAGAAGATGACCTTGAATTTAATATTAATAAGTTTAAATCATCTAATGATTTATATCCATCATCATTGACCCTGCATTTTGGCCCAATAGGGTGCTAGTTAAGAAGCTTGTACAAAGCAATAGTAGAAGAGGGACATCAAATGTAGCCAACTTGCCTGCTAAGTTTCAAATTCTCCAAAATCTTAATAAAGTTTAAACTTTAGGTTATCAAAACGTTAGGGATTTAAATATTCAACCAAGCCGTTCAGTTGTTGGCAGCTATGACTTTGATAATATTGTTTTTTCTGAGTCATTGTTTAAAAATAATATTTTAAACCCGGAGGTTCTGTGTAATAATCCATTTCATAGATTTTATACTGATTTCAACTCGTTATAAGATTTACTTGACATCTCTTTAAGTTTTGGTGCATTAAAACCCAAATTTATTTTTTTTATTTAAATTCTTCATAACAATATAAACTACTTGCAATGAACTAGTTTCCTAATTGTATAATTATAGTTTTTTTAGGTTATTTTAATTGGTGTTGGTTTCTAATATTGTAATAAAATAAGTTTGTATTGTACACGTTTATGTACTTATTATAATTTTTCGTACCTATTGACTGTTGTTAGTTATCTGTAGCTTATTTACATGTATGGCGTTTCTTGTCATCTCTATATTATGGATTGGTCCATAGCGTATTTGTTGTCTCTACGCCATTTAGAAACGATACTTAAAACAATAAATTGATATTAAAAAACTAAAATTAGTTAATATAACATTATAAAAAATGTTTAAACAGCCCTATTAAAAAATCTGCTATTATATAAAATCCCTATATCAACAGGAATACCCTCCAATTCGAGCAATATTTGGTAAAAAAAACAAATGGAGTAAGAAATAGATTTTAAGATTAATATGCATTATTAAAATACACTCTGATCAAAAATTAATATACTACGAGTAAATAAGGTCGCAGATCAATACCCCGAGAAAACGGACTGACTACCTGAATAAATAGGGTGATCCATCTAGAGGTATTATTTCAGAACAAAAAATAATATAAAAATTCAAATCAAGCGTGGAATCTTTATTGGTAATTTGAAAGGACATTTTATGGCTTGAATATAATTTCCTTCAAATGTTGGCAACTGTATTATGAAAATGAGCGTTCGGTGAGAAAAGGGAAGATCCAAAATTTTGTTCAGTAATGAGGTCCATTTCTGGCTCAACGGCAAAGTCAATAAACAAAATTGCCGCATTTGGGCTGAAGAGCAACAAGAAGAGGTTCAAGAGGTGCCATTATATTTAGAGAAATTCGTAAGTCATATCAAAACGTGGACCGATCTCAAAAATGTTTTCTGATAATAGACATAATAATGATTTTTCCTGTGTACAAAACAAATCAAATTGCAATAAAATCTGATAAAATTTGCCGCTGTTTTGTTGGTTAGACCATAGTAAAGGTATAAAAACAAAAAAACAATTAGGTTCGCTTTTTCAAAAATTAATGTACTCGTAAATTTTAATATTCGCATTCAAAAAAATGCATATAACGATATTTGCTTCCGCAAAAAATATATTTCAATATTCGCTTTCGCAAAACTCACTTTAGTTACTTTCGTATTTTCAATATCGAGAGTTCGAGCCCGATTTTCACAGACCTGAAATAACCGAAATATTTTGTAGATGTTCATTAAACTACACAATTACCTAGTTTATGCGGCACTAAAAATGGGTATCGGATAAATTAGTGTCAGAGCAGCACACATTTAAAGCATGCGTTGTACCACTGCAACTTTTAAAACAGCAGTTTATAGCGGCAACGAAACGCGAAATAATTCACTCTCTGAAATATTTTGAAAACATTTTGTGATGTCGGAAAATTAACCATTCAAAGAGGCAACTCTACTTGCCGCAACTCTCAGTTAGTACCCATTTACCCGAGGCAACTTCACTTGCCGCAACTATCAGTTTGTTGAAGAGTGAGGTAAGGGAAATGGAAAGGGAAAAAACTTGCCCGTACTGTCAATTTCTTTTAAGTTTTTAATTGTGTGAAATTGGCTGCAGATTGTTTTAGTATTTTTTCACACAAAATCAGAACGAATGAAAACAAAAATTGTCGTAATCGAATTGCCTTGTGTAAAAACAAGAGGCAAGTTCAAAGGGGAATCGTAAAAATTGATGCGAGTAAAGTTGCCTCGTGTAAATCGGGACTTAGTAGGAGGTAGGGGGAATGGAAAGGGGAAAAAATTGCCCGTGCTGTCAATTCCTTTTGAGTTTTTATTGTGTGAAGTTGGCTGCAGATTGTTTTAGTATTTTTTTACACAAAAATCAGAATGAATGAAAACAGAAATTGTCGTAATCGAATTCCTTGTTTAAACACAAGAGAAAAGTTCAAAAGGGAATCGTTAAAATTGACTCGTGTATATGGGGACTTAGTAGGAGAAAGGGATAAGGGGAAAGAAAATGGAAAAAAACTTGCCCGTACTGTCAATTCCTTTTGTGTTTTTCGTAGTGTGAAGTTGGGTGCAGATTATTTTAGTATTCTTTCACACAAAAATCAGAACGAATAAAAACTAATATTGCCATAACAGAATTGCCTTGTTTAAACACAAGAGGCAAGTTCAAAAGGGAATCGTAAAAATTGACGCAAGTAGAGCAACGTAAAGAATTATAGGTGTTTTATTATTACTTAAAATACCATTAGTATTCATTTAATAAGTGGAAACTCATTACCCGAAATTCTAAACCCGAATAAGTTGCAATACTTGTAAGAAGAAAGGATATTTATACGTGTATAAGAGAGGATATTTATACATGACTAACTTACAGTTACAAAGTCGAAGCAAAAAGTCTCATTTAAAACAGTTTTTCAAGCTATTGCTCTATATGCTTGCCCTGTGTGGTGTAATTGCGCCAAGACTCATATCCGGAAAATTCAAATTTCCCAAAACAAAATATTAAAAATGATGTTGAATTTACCGTGGCACTTTAGCACAAAAAGGCTTCATGATTTAAGTTATGTCGAATATATTCACAACCGAAAACAATTGTATCGTAAATCTATACAACTCCAACTAAATACTTACTAATGTAATTTATGTAAATCACAAATATTAAATATCTTGTTTTTAATATCCCATAAAGATATATTCTAGTGAAGGTTTTAAATTCTTTCCTTATCCTTACTTTTCACACTTTTTTTCTCTTAATTTCAATTATGTACTATTAATAATATAGTTGTACGGTTTCTCATTTAAACCATCTCTTAAATATGTATAAAGTAGAACTGTAACAAAAACTTTTTTACCTAAATAAACAAACATCAATCAATCAAAGTCTCATTTTTGGTCCTTAATATTTTTATAGACTAATCGACTTTTAACTCCTAAAAGACCATTATTCCACTTTATGACTGGGAATACAAAAAATGGAATAATTTAATAACTTATTTCACCAAACAAAAATCAGGTCCTTATTTTGCCAAACATTTTTCATTTGCCGTTGTGAATATTGCATGGTGAAAAATTTTTTGTTTCACAAACATTTTGCAAATGTAAAGCGTTGCTAATTCTCGTTTTTTTTTTGGTATTTCACAAAGTAAATAGTATGAAAACGAATGTTGAAGTTGCCCGGATCGACTCTATGATACATACATGATATAGTCTCCGGAACCCCTTCCAGTCCGAATAAACCTAAAATCGCTCAAAACTGAATTATCTTAATCTAAATCTATTTGGACCTGTTTTAGTCGTTGTTGTAGCGGCAACTGTGTGCAGGTGTGAAAAGTCTTGGCCGAAAAATTGCTCTTCGGGTCCATTCGGTCTATAAAACTGTCGTGGGATTGGCCGTTTTAGTGGAGATTATTGTTGGTCTAAAAAAAGTCCCCAACACCACTCCCCTGTTAACGCAGTTAATACTCGTAGTTAATTTTTTTCTGTGAGTAGTACCTTAACAACGATTTGTTTTAACGCAAACTAAATTTAAACTTTATTTAGCTGGAAACGCTCAACAGTTGCTTTATTATGTACCGTGCATCCCTTGCATATTCACGACATATGTCCGTGGAAACCTGTTGCTACGTTATTATTTATTTTTTAATGTGGGTGATTTTTGTTTTCATTCTGTAATTATTTTACTGACAATTAGTTTGATCTAATAGTTTAAAAATTTCATTTTAAGTCGGCTGCTTACCTAAAAGCCTCTGCCAAATTCCGCTTCCAATATTCTGTTACAGACGCAGCATTACTAAAAAAATACTCATTGAAGATTAGGATTAAGCCCACAAAGATTAAGCACAAAGAATGGTCGAGTTCCACCTGACCATAGTTGACGGAAAAGTCGTAAACGAACTGACTGGAACTACCTCAACATTGGCATGCCCGCATTGCAAAAAGAGTCAGAAGAAATTCTGTAGTTTGAAGGATTCTAAAAAATTGTAGAACTACAAATATGGAATGTTGTACTCGTACGCAACGATAGATGAGGAAAACTTCGATAGAAATACGTCAATTGAGAATAAGAAAAGATTAGAAAGAATCAAATACAGAATGCTATGCTTAAACAAATTTTACTAAAATTAGACTGCCCCACGAATACGAAAACTTAAACGATGGAAACACTTCTAGGAGATCTTTTGAAAATGATGCGGCAGTAACTAGAATCACTGAAATTGACAATCAAATCATAAAATAATTGGGAACAGTATTGAATGTTTTAAACTGCAAAGAAAACTCCACCTAGTCAATGCCGGCTTGACTAATAAGTGAATCTATCAAATCCATGTAAAAACTTCTCTATAGAATGAATTAGTCCTTTGGAGCGTTAAACAGTAGATCCCGGTCAGAAAGTTTACTAATTTAATCGTGCAAAGCTCACTGATTTAAGAAAAGTTCCTCCTTGTTCGATAATGGGGTGTTGTGTGACTGAGCCAGGCAAGTAAGTTCAAAGTTGTTTTAATCCCGAATATATCTATAATGAAATTTTCCAGTACTTTCTGTAAATACAGCAAATTTGCAAAGTTAATGCCAAGAAAACAGTTTTGGTGAAACAGAAACAAGGAGTTTAGCAAATTTGAAAAAAAAACTGCCAAAAAATTTTGAAAACTAAGATGCAAAGTTCTAAAAGAAATGGGGCCCTATTATTTATAAAGTCAGCTATCAGTTTATTCTTTGACATTTATGACATTTGGCACCGACCACAGTAAATATGAGCCTTTAGAGTCATAAAGTTTAAAAAGGAAGGGTCATGTGTATTGGGACAATACCAATGCATGCATAGAAACCAATAAATGCTATTTCGCGATGGATGATTATTTTTCGTTTACAGGAAAATTTAATTAAAATCGGCTCATACTGTGGAGAAACCTATTATAGAGTTATCGTAAAACACGGAATGTTACAGACTAGTTTGTCCAGCCCATAACGATTAATGCAAAATTATTTGTAATATTGGATTTAATATGAGGCAATTAGAGAGACTGGGTCTTAAATCGGTATGGAAGCCACATAAGGTTAATTCTAAACATGTCCTTTGCACAATGATTAAAGTTTCAGTGAAATCGTTTCCTAATGGCGACTGGTTCTTTGATTTAATCAGTAGATCAACAGGAGGACAAACCGACGGAAAAAGCTAAAGAGATGTCAGGAGATTAATTGAACAGCGAAGAAGACCCTTCGTTAGCGACTTCAAATCTGTTGTCAATATTTCTCTTATATAAAATGAATGATAATTTTTGCAGTTATGTCCACCAAAAGTAACAAAATAACATTTTGAGTTAAGACGAACTAAAGGACGTAAAAGCAAGGTAAAAGATTATTTTAGGTATGAACAACCGGCACCTATTAAATATTTTCGAATTTAGCTTTATAATTTGCAATAAAGTGTGATTAGATTTTGGAAAATGTAACGTTTTTAAATAAACCTTTTTAAAGATTGCGCTAAAATAAAAGTGATAAATAAATATTGGATACCTTTTTTATTGTAAATGGTTCCATGCAACAACTAAATAATCATGCGGGAGAATGATAACACAAGGGAACAAAATCTAACTTTTTGTGTGTTGTTTGGAATTCTATAGCAATTTTTTACTAATTTCAGGCCGCTGATTTTAAATCGAATCTTCATCAGCTCGAATTTTTAAGTTACAAGTACTAATCGTATTTTATTTCAAAAAATCATAAATTTTCTTTTGATAAACCGATTTCAAAATTGTGCTTTGTTTTTTTAAAGATGTAGTTGTTACCTTTGATTTTTTTTTAAATTTTTTAACATCACCAAAAATAATGACTGAGTAATGGCTGCTTTATTAAAACAAAACAAAAAAATTACACATTTTAATTTTCTTCCCGCTAAAAGTTGATCGGTTGGGAGCAAATTGTGCTTTTTATAAGCTTATTGAATATCATATTAAAGTTGCTTTCCATGTTATTTCTGTATGGAAATCGCGGTTTTTCTCAATTCAGTTTTTCAGTAAATTGTTGACAAAATCAAAAGTTGTTTACCGATATCAATGAAATAAAGCTCGATTGATTCGAAATATATTAAACTAAATGCTTTTGGACCAAAACTGTGGTTTTTGGCGCATTATTTTTTTTATGAATTTTTAAAGAACAAATTTTTTTTTTAAAAATTGTTTTTTTTTTTCAAAACTTTAACGATATGTTTGAAACTAACTACTGGGCCAAATTAAAAACAATGTAGGAACGGATTAAAGATAATATTGGTGACGAGTTTTATTTTTTTAACTGACCCGTTTTCAAATTGTTTTAATATTTGTAGTGGAAGTGCCTTAATTTTGGACATAACGGTATATCGCGAAAAGTCGAGCTGATAGAAAAAACCAAGTGCAGATTTGGATTCAGCGTTCCAAATTACCTTAAAAACAATATTCAGTTCTTGAACAACAAATACCTTGTTTCCTTGTGTAATTAATGCATAACTGTTTCTTTTAACCACATCCAAAATATAATAGTTTTAAAGTGTATTGGATGGCGTTATATCTTTATAATTACCAAAACTATGTATGTATGTGTGTTTGTGTGCGTATGAGCATGTTTGTGCATGTTTAAAATATTATTCAAAACTATCTACAGTGTAGTGTAGTATGTGTTTGAGTTCCTATGTGCGGGTAAAATACACAATTTTAATTAAGAATTATCATTCAAATATTAAAAAAAAACGTTTTGTAAATGTCAAGCATTGTAAAAATGGCATTAAATGTTATTACAAAGGATCAAAAGTGCAAAATTGCGTATTTTTGTGTTGACTTTTCTTTTTGTAATTTACTACAGCAAAAAATACAAAATAAAGAGTATATGATGTTTTGCTAACCTATGATAACTTTTCCTTTGCCATCTGCCTCAGACTCGTACATACTTCCAACTGTAGTTTCTGTTTCAACAATAGGTTTTAAATGTTTACGAGCATTCGCTGTGATTTTTTAATGGTTGGTTTTGTTTTTTGGGGGAGTTTCCAAAGAATATATGTGGTATTTATTGGAGATGTGAAGGATGGATTGTATTGTAAGCGGGAACAAATAAATATGTTTAGAAAAGAAGAAGAATGTTATTTATGTTTTGATTAATAGGATTTGTTTTGTTAAAACTATGAAAAGAATGTATTCGAATGCAACACAATGGATGTATACGTAATTGTCACACCAACTGATTATGATCACACATTATTAGCTATAAATTCGTCTATTATTATGCCAATAGTTTTTTAGAGTGAGGTCCATTAATTGTAAAAAGTAACTGAAGGCAAAAGCATGCGACAAAACAATACAACCATTGCGTAGTAGTTATTACAAAAAAGAACGACGAGTTGATTAATAAATTATCACTTTTATAGTTAAGAACTGTTACAATAATTGTATAGTGACATATGTATGTAAGTACCTTAATGCTTCATTTGCGGTTTTAGTAATGTTTTTTTTTTAATTTTTTTGCAATGAGGTCTGTAGCTTTTTTGTTTTAGTTTTTGTTAAGTTTCTAATTTAAAGCACTTTCATTAATAATTATTAATGATTATAATTATTAATAGATTATAATCTGTAAACATTTCATATCTTTGCCCAATTTGCACTTTGTTACCAATAACAAATGTCGATATAATTGTTTGTTAAAACACATAAAATATTAATCATAATAAACAAAAAGGGACTTTTCGAGGGTATTTCATTGTTAAATCTAAACAATTTTAACTGTAAAAAATTAGAAGTAAACACTGATTAAATAAAAATTATTTTAAAAAAGGTGAGGGGAATAGATAACAAACCAATTTGACATTATCACAATTAGGCTAAACACGAGTGGAAAAACAGGTACGCACGTTTAATATGGTCAAGGAGTACTTTGCCAATTGGGTTACAATTAAGAATTCGAAAAGCAAGCTGAAAATACCTGTTGTAATCGCTGGGGTCCATTCTTGTTCGCCGGTAGCGCCCCACAGGAAGCTTTTTGCTGGTACTGCCGCACCAGTAGTGACATTTGGAACAAAGCCAGATGAGTTAAGTAATGAGTTATTGCGTTTCCTTGAACCTAAAGAGACATTTTATTTGTTAAAAGAAAGAATACTTATGTACATACTTTTATTTAAATATTTCAAACATACCTTCAAATTTATCGCCTTCGCCGTTGAAACTATTCGAAAATGATCTGCTCAGTGTTGAGCAATTAGATGTGTGATCATATTCCATGGAATTGTAGCACGATGAATAGTCATTGTCATTATTGTTGTTGATATTGTTGTTACAATTCTGTTTTGCCGGTACAGCTTGGTAGTGATGCTGCTGAATAAGAACTCCCGTAGGTCCCTTAAACAAAGTTAAAATAATACCATCATACTAGGAGTAATACTTTGCAAAAACTTTTGTGATAGAAGCAGAATCGTTGAATATTAAGTACGTACAGAAGGGCTGATAAAAGCCGCTACCAAAAAAATGTAATAACTTTTTTTCTATTTACTGACTATGGTTAAAGGCGGATAACTGGGACACTGAAACAAGCATTTGGATTGTCCGCCGCTGTCACGCACCGGAGTTTGTAGTTTCGGTTCAAAGAGAGCATAAGTATAGTAGTCACATCTTTCATACAAACTTGAAGAAGTCTGGCACCGTTCATTAGGAGTACGATAATAATAATTCATATCGGTGCACGTTTTAATAGCGCCCTTGTAAAAATTTTAATCCCGATTTTACATACAATCGCTCCGAATTCGGATCAATTTGGACCATATACTCTAATTTTTTTATATAGTCTCCATACAAATGATCTGGTGGCCCAAACGGCTTCTACATGGACATATCAAATAACTATAATCGAAAAATTAAATTATTTTTGCTATTCGAGCGTTGAAACATGAAATCGAAGTTGCCATTAAAGAAATTCGACCCAAAACAATCGAAAATGTCTGAAAAATTAGGTTGATCGGATGAGGTACTGCCAAGTCAGTTGAGGTAGTTAGTTACATGGCTAATATTGTGGTCCATTATTAATAACAAAGTTCAACCTTTCCATTTAAACCAGAAATTTAAAAAACTTATCAATACTTTTTTTTGAAAAATTTTAAATTGCCCACCCCGTACCAGTTTGGTAAACATGGACAGGAGCGAACAACGCGTAAAAGTGATGAAACAAACGCTTAATGAACATTGTTGTTTTGCGAAAGGTGAAGTGCGTGATAAATTCCTGCAGCGTAACCGGCCATCTGAGTTATTGAGCAGACATTTGGTGCAGAAATTCGTAAAAAAGGGGACGGCGCATGACTTGACAACACTAATGTGTTATCGAACAGGTTGTTCGACCAAAAATAGTTTAGCTGTGGAAAAAGTGTGGACCAGTCGGCGATGCAACCGTCGTCCGTGGCTATAGTAGCTTTCAGCATAATAACAAACTGCATTAGATTACATGGAATTAGGCAGTATGTGGTCGAACCAGGACAGCGTAATTGCGTCATCTTACGCAACATAGTTGATTTTGTAGAGCAACGTAAAATGTATGGTCAATGCCAATACTATATATATTTCTGGCCTAGGCAACACTAAGTATTGCCTGGCGCCATCTCACATTTCCTTTGGAAAGTTTGACATTTTTAGCTTAATCAGCATACATTCGATATTGCAGGAACACCTGGCCGTAAAAAAGGTTTGTACTCGTTGGATCCCGCACAATTTGACAATCGCTCAAAAAAAGGCTTGTGTCGATGGGTGCAAAATGCGATCGCGTTGATTCATAAGACTATTATAAGATCGTCACAGGTGACGAATCTTGAATCTATGCGTATGAGCCCGAAAAAAAAACAGCAATCGACCGTGTGGGTCTTCGAAGACAAGCCAAGTCCAACAAAAGTTGTTCGTGGTAGAAGCACTTCGAAGCAAATGATCGCCTGTTTCTTCGGCAAAACTAATCATGTAGCGACTGTTCCGCTTGAGCAACGTAGGACAGTCAATTCTGAGTGGTACATCACAATTTGTTTGTCTGCAGTCTTCGGAGAAATTCGAAAAACGAACAAGAGAAGACGAATCATTGTGCACCATGACAATGCGAGCTCTCACACATCGGCTCATACCAGCTCCTTTTTGACCGGCCAAAACGTCGTATTGATGGGTCATCCGCCGTACAGCCCTGACTTGGCACCCAACTTCTTTTTATTCCCGCCCATCAAGAAAAAAAATGCGTGGTCAACGATTTTCGTCGCCAGAAGATGCTGTTGAAGCGTTCAAAACCCATGTTTTGGAGGTGTCTGAATCGGAGAGGAAAAAGTGCTTCGACAATTATATATATATAAATCATGCTGGAGAATGCTTTGAAAAACAATAAAATGCATAAACTCATTTGGATTTGTGACGAATTTCTATTGCATGTTAATAACCATATGTCAAAATTTTAAGGACAATGAGGCCTATATGCTATGTTCCAAATCTCAAAGTAGCCCAAATCTTGAATATACAAGTTTCAAGTTGGATCTGCGAGAAAGTTTATACATTCTAGATACCCATATGTCTTTGTACACTAGAAGATATTTTTGTGGGTCCCAATGACCACGTCCATTTAAAGGTCTTTCAATGCTTCTATGCCAACGACTTCCAAGAAAAAAATAATGTAACGTTTATTATTAAAGATATATAGTGGAAACGTCAAACATCCATGATTTTTTGAACTTATTTTCTCTTTTTCTGCATTTGACCGACTTGGTCCAGTTTCAATACCAACCGATCTATAGGCCATTAGTAGTTAGAAAACTAGCTCTTTTCGTTTGGACTGAATCGTTGTTTGCTGTAGCGGCTCACAGTACCGGGGGGCCGCCTCTGATCGAAAAATTGCTGTTTCTGGTCGATCCCCTGCATAGAACCGACTGTCGTGGGATCGTGGACTGCACCTTCCTTTAACAGACGGACTGAAATGGCTAGACCGACTTAGAATTTCATACCGATCAATAATATATACTTCATAGAAATGAAATGACAAAAATATATATGATGTTCTGCAAAGCATCATAAGACAAAACTAAAAAAAACGATCCCACGACAGCAAGATTATAAAAACCACTTTGCCATTTTGTAAAAAAATGTCTTACATTAATATATAGAACAATGAGGCGTCGGCCAGGTAATAATACCTGCTCAATTTGTTAAATCAAATGACCGAAAATAACTGACGAGCTAAATATTTTTAAAAATATATTATGTATCCCCTAGTGAACACAATTCAAACACATCTTTTTAAGTCAAAATAAGTTAACTCTGCCTAAAAATACAGCGATTTGAAAAAAAATCCTCTGTATTTAAGCGGTGCATTGGCTCCACTATATTTTGGCACAGCTTTTTGTACTGACGTAAGATTCAACATCGTAGATCTGCTTTAAAATAACTCTTTGGGTCGTTTTGTAGAAAATCCTCCACTCCATCTGATGGTGGAAGAGTACAAGTTTCCAAAAACACGCATAGTGTTCAAAATTGTCCGCCTAAGTATCACACAACGTTTGACTGTTTTTGAGGTTAATGGCATTGGGTGATCATCGGATTATATATCTTTCGAAGTGTTGAAGAAGACACCTTTACAGACAATATCCCAGGTATCTAAAAAAATTTTAGTGACTGGGTCATCTCACGGCAAGCGTTCACACTTCGATTGTTTTCTCTGGGGCTACGTCAGAACCTACTTTTCATATATTTTATCACTTAGAAATGTAATAATATATTTAGAGCGTGGTTTTGGACTGGTTACTTTATAAAAAAATACAATATTTTGACACCGAAATTTCTATTATTTCTAGATATGTTAATTTCCATATACTTACCTTTGGAAAAATGTGGGTCCACCGACGACGATTTGAAGTTAACTTAATGGTAACATGGGACGGATCAAAAGGATTAATTAAGGATCGTCCTGGTCGCACAATCGGCGCAATGGAAACTATGGACCGTCTAGCATTTTTCTCTGAAGCTAATGATTCCGAAAGATTTGTAACTTCACTCTGAAAAATTTGTTTAAAGGATTGTATTACGCCAACAACTAAGGAATAAATAAGGCATTTCTTACCATAGCAGCCAGAATACCTGAAGTACCGTGGTGAATATCGGGATCTGACATTTTTCGCCTTAAACTGGGCAGTTTCGTTGGTGTTAGGTTCTCCCAATCATTATTTTTATACGCATACGTTTCGAAACTAGGCACAGATGTTTTCTTAGCTCTTACAACCCGTTGCAAAGAACTGCATGTAATTATTTTAAATGATAATTAGCAATGAATTAACTTAGTTATGCATTTTAAACTTACCAAGTTCCCTGGGCTGGTGGTGGTTGAAATATCTGATCGTCGTAGGCTTCGTAGTCAAACAGTGAATTGTGAATGTATTCCGATTGATTGCAGCTCAGAAAATAATTTTCATTATCCTATAGAAGAGGCAATTTCATGTAGAACGTAAACACTTGTTTTAATTATCCAAAGGAATTGAAGCAATATATGACACCGGTTCAACAAAAGGGTGGTAACTCAAAATATCCAAATTTAAATTGTTTGTAAGAAAACTACCTACTGTTGTAATCTCTACGCACTTTTAAAATCTTTCATGGTTTTCATTTCTCTTATGCAGTGGAAACTTAAAACTTTTGAGTAGCTTCTCTTTTGTTCAACAAGTGTAATACGTTAATTTGTATAAATAAATTACAATATTCGCTTCAACTTACACTGTTATTATCCATTATTGTGGGCGAATTAGAAATCATTGGTGGCAATTTAATCCGTGGTATAAAATTGGAGTACGCAATTTTTTTATTTGTTGAATAGAAACTCAAATTAATCCAATGCGGAAGGGAGTAATCATCGGCCGAAGTGACGGATGTGTCTTTATTGTGGAACTTTAAAAGAGGAACGGCATGCAGCGGCTGTTCTCCGACGCACACCAAATCACTGCCGACACCATTATCTATAACCTGTAAATAAAAACGCGCTTCGATATAAGATCAAACTAGACACGCATCCGCTTCAGATTTTGTGTTTACCCTCTGCTTAGTTATATTGGTAAGTTCTCTATCCACCTCGAAGACACCCACACCTGGCGTTATTACTACCGATAACTGACCTGTTCGGTCGAATGTCCGATCCAGATAGTGTTTTTCAAAAGTATTAAGTGAAATGTTCAATACTTCCAAAAAGTTACCCTGTGCTGCTGTAGAATTATAAGCTGGCGGTATTTTAACACCCTCTCTGGCGTGGTAATTCAGAACAGTAGATTGATACGAGGTGAAAAGCTTTCTCAACTGACTCAAGATCGTACACCAATCGTCATTGCGTTCATTTTGTATCGCCACCCGGTAGAAGTCTTCATAGTATCGTCCTTTGTAATCCATTTGCAAGCATTCTTGCATATGCTCGGGAAATTCATCCAGAGTTTTGGCTGCATAGAATGTGCGTGAAAAAAGAACGATGGTAACCTCATGATTACATCCCAATTTTTTCCATTTGTGAAATAATTCGGTGAGGAAGCCATTAACAGCCTTTTCAAAGTACAAGTCTCCATGGATATCGAAATCCCACATTTCGGAAGACATCTGAAGAAATAAATATATCATTGAAGTGCTGCTGCGAAAAACGATTTTGGTGTCTTCCGTTATAACGCCACAGGAAACGCGTTCACCTTGAGACCACATCTCGTATACTTGACACCGTATCTGCATATCGTTATAATCAATCTTTTTATTCACATATACACATGTGTCGGTCTAGAAAGAAATTATAGTTTTAATTACGTTTTATTTTTCGATGAAGCAATAGACAAATTATTACAAACAGAACAGAAGTAGAAAGCCTTGATTGTTTATAAGCTCAATTAATATATTCAAAAGGTATTTTCCATAAAATGTGCTCTTCCCGAAATGTAGAACATCTAACATTTTCAGAAGCAGGTATTTCACATCGTAAAAGCCGGCGACTTTAGGAGTAACAAATTTATCTCTGACCCATGTTAAAGCTTTTCCATAAAATGCATTAGCCGTTCGAAGTCAACATAGTAGGTCCCGGTCAGTAAGTACAAGAATTGTACCGCAGATCGCTCATTTGAGAGTAGTTCCTCGTTCGCTCCTTGATGGGATGCTGAGGGCGCTGGGGTTGTCCCCTAGGAAGAAACGGTGTCTCCTCTATTAAAATTTAGGACACATCAATTAAAAATCAGAACATATTAAATGAGATTCAAAAAATCCAAATTAAAATTTAGAGCATATCAGTTAAAATTTAGAACGTTAGATATGTACTACTTTTTAGGGACATAAATACTGTTACAACATTGAACACACCCATTTCAATAGTAGAACTGAACATACCCTTTTAATGTTATATGGGTTTTGAAAGCTAACCTCAACAGCGCTAGTCTGTAACGGGATTTTAAAATTGTTTCAACTTTCATCATGGAGTGGTCAGATAATGAGAACCGTATCGCTGTAATAGCGCTTTTCAAGTGTGAAATGAAAAAAGGCGATATTTTCAAAACGCTCCGGCCACTAGGGATTAGCAGCATGTTCGTCTACCGATGCAATCAACTGTTTGAGGAGACTGGAGATGTAAAAGACCGCCACCGGTCGGGCCGCCCACGCTCTGTTCGAACACCGCATGTCATCAAAGCCGTTAAATCAATAATTCATAGAAATCCGCTCCGAAAACAGAAAATCTTGGCCCGTGAGATGAACATCACGCAAAAGTCCATGAGTCGAATCATTAAAAAAGACTTGGGGCTTTCAAACGTCGTACCGGACATTTATTGACTGCAACTTTAAAAAAATAGGATTGAAAAATGCAAACGTCTTTTGGTGAAGCACGCTGATAAATTGCACAGAAAAATTTTGTTCACCGATGAAAACATTTTTACCGTTCAGGATAAATTTAACAAGCAAAATGATAAAGTGTATGCGCGGTCATCTAAGGAAGCATCTGAACTGATCCCAAGGGTGGAAAAGGGTCATCGCCCAGCTTCAGTCATGGTTTGGTGGGGTGTCTCTTACAACAAGGAGTCAAAACATCGGCCAAAGTTTGCCAAGAAACCGTTTTGGAAGCTGTTGTGATGCCTCGTAACAATTCCCTGTTCCAAAACCAGCCATGGACTTTCCAGCAGGATTCTGCGCCGGCCCATAAGGCTAAAACGTTTCAGGCCTGGCTTCGAAACAATTTGCCACCGTTCATTTCCTCTGAAGGATGGCCCTCAGGCAGTCCAGATTTGAACCCATTGGATTACAAATTGTGGACGAGTTTAGAGGACAAGGTTTGTCACAAAAGATACCCCTACATTGGATCTCTTAAGACTGCTTTGGTTCGAGCTGTGGCCAATTTTCCAATGGACAAGGTTCGTGCAGCTATTGACGATTGGCCAGTGCGACTTAAGGCGTGTGTAAAGGCAAAAGGCGGACGGACATATCGAATAAGTAGATTCTTTTTGGGTACAATATACATTAATAAATACATTAAAAAATATTTGGTCCAAAAACATTCAGTACTTTTTATTTTATAGCATAAAACGTGTGTAACAGTATTTATGTCCCTACAAAGTATTATATGCATTTAAAAAAAGAAACATTCTTTTAAGAAGCAAAGGGTAACTTTTGTGCACGATATAATCATCATTCTAACTGTTCTAGACCCGACACTTTTTATCAGCTAAACATTTCACAGAGAAGCTTACTCATGACTTACTCTTAGAATCGACAGCATTTAAGAGGTAGAAAACAACCGTTAAAAAATTGTAGATGTTCTCACCTAGTGAAACTACTTCCCCTAGCCGATTTTGACCATTAAAAATCCCTATCAGCTTATGTCCATAATCTGTTTAAAGCTATCGAGCTTTAAACAGACACTCAGTGTCGGAAAAATGGACAATCATGGATATATAGATATATAGAAATTTTCGACGTTCTTTTAAATGTATATATTATGGGAGGTTTTACAAACGAAACGTCAACATTTAGTATACACTTCATCCTTCGGTCAGAAAGCTATGGCCAATATGCCACCTAAAAAATTGCATTCAGCGTTAGAAAACTGCATGTTGCTTTCAAATATTCAAATATTTTTTTTATGGTCAATTTTGTTCTGAATTTCAATTGACATACATATTCTCAATATCAATTGTAATTTCTCAATTTTAATTAATGTTTGCAGAATTGCAATTGATATTTTCTGAATTTCAATAGATATTTTCTGAATTTCAATAGTAATTTCTAAATTTCAACTGATGTTTTCTGAATTTTAACTGTTTTCAATTGATTCAAATTCAATTGATTTAATTTGAATTTCAATTGTAATTTGCGAACTTCAATTTATCTTTTCTGAATTTCAATTGATGTTTTTAGAATTACATGTAGTGAGCAAGTTTTATTCGGTTGAGCCGACTTACATATACCCTCACTCATAGTCAGTTTATTACTTACGCTTCTCCGGGATAACATAAGAGGAACTAAAAAGGCATGGCTATGTTTCCACTGAAAGATACGGGACGGGACCGAGTTAATTTTCTAATAATATATGTAACAAATTTAGAGCTTCCGGAAAATGTTTTATGAATTTTAATAAAATCACGTAATAGATTGTAAAGGAGGTACTAGGAAGGGGTGTGGCGACCGTTTTCTTACACATAAGTAATTAAGAATTATTGCAACATATGTGACGCGCAAAATAGTAAGGGACCTAAGGGTAAAACCCAGTTTTGTTCAGGAGAGCCATGTAAAATATTTAAATACGTGTATCTTTGGTGTACCATCACTTTCATAAACGCGCATATCTCTGGGAGGGAACACTTTTGGGGCATGGGATCGGTCTCATTCGATGCTCAGATGTTGTCCACATCAAAAAAAATGGAAAATTGATTTTTTTACCCTTAGGTCCCTTTCTCTATGCGCTGCCACATATGCAGTTTAAGCAAAATGCATGCAGTAGAGTACAAGTTATGTGCTTGTATGGATGCGAAGAGTGCCAGTTTTTTTTATAATAGGTTTTCTAATAACACTGTACAACAATTTTAAACTTTTCGCCAAATTACGGGGCTCTGACAATGGATTCTGAAAGAGGAGACCAAAAAAAATATACGTATATCGGCGTTTTGATAGATCACATCGGAATTTTATTTTAAATGCGGTTAAAGTTTTCCAGCTCTGGCATTTTCTTGCAGTATAGCGGTGTATAAAACTATGTTTTCATCTGAGGTATAGGATATGTTCAGCTACTTTTTTGGTGTCTGTGTTAAATTTTGAGTTTTGGTGTGTTCTGTCATATATAAGTACAGTAAACTTTGATGGCCAACATTTTTGTAAAACATTTCATCCCCGTCCTTTTCCTTTTTCGTGATGTTATTTACAATTTGTTAGAATAAAGCCAAAAATGCCGTTATGAGGGGAAGTTAGAGGATTAATATGATCTACAAAAATATTTGTCATTCCATTAACCCTATTTCTACTCCGGAGGATACTCACCATCCTACTTTATGTGTTTCTTTTTCAACTCCTATGCCTCTCAAAACTTTACCATTCACTTCCAGAGATTCTTTTAGATTTTGTTTCAAACGCTGTGATTTTGAATGTCTCAATGCACTATTGTCAGCTGTAGACTGGAATGGAATTTGCAGATGTGATAGTATTGAGGAATTCAGTCATGCCTTGATAAATTTTTATGATATTTTACAGGGATTTGTATCTAGAACGGTGCCTAAGGTACCCGTTACTATTACTAAAATTATTCCTTGGTCTTCCAAGGAATTATGCAGATTAAAAAATATGAAAACTAAGCTCTTTAAAAAATTTAAGCGTACTGGGTTAAATACTGACTATGGCAAATATTCTGTGGCTAGACATAAATATAATATTGAGTCTCGCCGGTGCTATCGGTCCTACTTGTTGAAGGTTAATGATAATTTTAAAACTGACCCTAAATCGTTTTACAACTTCGTTAATTTGAAACGTCGAACATCATCTAAGCCAACTAGGATTAGATGTAACGATGTTGAATTCTCTGATGATCAGTCTATTGCAAATTGCTTTGCTGATTTCTTTGTATCTGTTTATTCTTCGCGTTCGTTTGACGCTGACATTTCTTACCCATATACTATTTCTGCAGTTAATCAGGTTGTTCTTCCTATTTTAGATAACTCGCTGATTCATTTAAATATGCAACGTATAAAACCCACTTGTACTTCAGGCCCAGATGGGATACCGAATTTGTTGTTGAAAGGCTGCGCAGAATCTCTTGCTTTGCCGTTGACCTTATTATTTAATTCATCATTGAGACTAGGGCACTTCCCAGATATATGGAAAAAGTCGTATTTGACACCACTCCATAAGTCAGGAAGTCTGTTAAATGTTTCGAACTATAGAGGCATTGCTAAATTGAGTGTCTACCAAAATGGGGCGTGTCAACCACTGATGTTCGTACGTGTACGAGTACAAAGTCGTAATAAAAATAAAGGAGAGGCGAATCTCTTGTATTATGGGGAAAATAAATGTGGGTTGCAAGCTGTAGTGGGACAGGGACATTCACGTAAATAGTATTAGATGGGACTTGGTTAGGAATACATTTTTTTAAAAATTAAATTTGACACCTGGTTTATGTGATAGTTATGATTTTTGGAAACAAACGAAATTCACGTTAAATCGTTTTTTGTTTGGACTTCTAAGAAATTGTCATTCAAATTGCAAGAGAGATTAATTCGAAATCAAATAAATGCGGAATTCATTTGAACAAGAGGGTAAAGATATTACAAGGGTACCTAAAGGAATCGAAATGGCACATTTTTAGTCCTATAGACATGTTAAGAAAGATATTAAAACATGCAAAAATTTAAAACAATTGGTAACTGCAAAACTCAAGCACGGGCGGACATGGGCCAAATGACTTGAGGATGAGTTTATAAAAAGATTGTTTCTAAATTGTAACAAATGAGTCGTGGTTTATGGTAGCAATAATTGTTACAACTTTTGCTCGCCGACGCTAATGTCGTTCGCTTGATACGATTAATCATCACTCGCCGTAGCCTGAACTGTACGGCATCGCGAAGTATCACAGTGGTCCTTAATGGACTAAGTTAACCTAACCGTTTGTTCCATAAAGGAAAATTGAAAACAATTAGCACGTTATTATACAGATATCATTTTAACAACCATCATAATCCAACTAAGGAGCAATTTGGAAACTTCTCAATACTCTGGAAACGACGAGGCCTACTAATGAAAATGGGAATATTTATCATCAATAATGGTTTTTTCAAAGTATTCTCCAGCACGATTTATACACTTTTGCATGCGCTCATACCAATTGTTGAATCACTTTTTCCATGCCGATTGAGACACCTCCAAAACATGGATTTTAAACGATACAACAGCATCTTCTGGCGACGAAAATTGTTGACCACGAATTTTTTTCTTGATGTGCGGGAATAAAAAGAGGTCATTGGGTGCCAAGTCAAGGCTGTACGGCGGATGACCCATCAATTTGACGTTTTGGCCGGACAAAAAGACGCTGGTTTGAGCCGATGTGTGATTGCGAGATTGTCATGGTGCACAATGATTTGTCTTCTCTTTTTCATTTTTCAAAATTCTGCGGTAAATTTCTTCAGGCAAACAAATTGTGGTGTACCACAAACAAATTGTGGTGTACCACTCAGAATTGACAGTCCTACGTTGATTAAGCGAAACAGTCGCCACATGACCAATTTTGCCGAAGAAACAGGCGACCATTTGCTTGGAAGTGCTTCTTCCAAGAACAACTTTCGTTGGATTTGGATCCTAATCGAAGACCCACGCGGTCGATTGCTGTTTTGTTTCGGGCTCATACGCATAGATCCATGATTCGTCACCTGTGACGATCTTATAAACGTCTTTTGAAGCACCGCGATCGTATTCTTTCAAAAGTTCTTTGCACCAATCGACACGAGTCTTTTTTTGAGCGATTGTCAAATTGTGCGGGATTTAACAAGAACAAACCTTTTTTACGGCCAGGTGTTCATGCAATGCCGAATGTATGCTGGTGGTATGTCACATGACGATCTTGCATTATCATTTCACGCACGACATCAATGTTCTCCGGCACAAAGGTCGTTTTTGGACGACCTTCACGACTTTCGTCTTTGAACGACGTCGGCAACGATGGAATTAATTAACCCAGTTTTTCACAGTGCTATAGGATGGTGTTTCATCGCCTTACAAAAATGTAAGTTCATCGATGCACTCTTTTCGTGATAATCCACGTTGGATGTTGTAAAAAATGATTGTACGAAAATGTTCCCTTTTTTCCAAATTGATTTTTTCAAGTTACTGAAGACAACACAAATGATGGTCGTACGTCAAAACGTTCGGTACGTTTATTCTAAAAATGTCAAACTTTACAATGGAAATGGCAAATGGCCCCAGTCAACACTTAGTGCTGCCTAGGCCAGAAATATATAGCAACCAACGTATATGTTACTACAACCCTCTAGGTAATGATACATTACAATGATACCTACAGTCAGGCGGATTTGCATGACATAAAAGGGTAACAACGTTTTCATTTGCAACATACCAAATATTTCTTCAACCGCCACATTTCTGAACGACCCATGTACTGATCTTTAAAGGTAATTTCAATGGAATCTAAAGCCACATCTGCGACATCTACCACTCGCATCACAACGTCGGTAAATGTACGCAGTTTAAACTGGGCCGCTACACCGCTTTCAATACTGATGGCATCGCGATTTTTGAGGTCCGTGAACGTTGTAATCTGCAAAAGTAGTCTGGTGTTCTCCTCATCTTCACGGTGGTATACTTCAACGATATCGCCTGGTTTGGCATCGGGGTGTTCTTTATTGTTTATCAAAAGATCAGCATCTGTTGGTAAGAAAGTAAAGAAATATTAAAGCACATCTATTTGTAAAAGATTGTTAAAATAGTTATTCCCTGCAACAGTGACTATCTTTTTTGTCCAAAGAAGCGAGTTCTTTTTTCAGTAATGAGCTAATACGTAATAGATTTTCACTATTTAAAGGATAAAGAAGAAGATCCAGGTCAGTGGTTGTAGGCATTACATAGTTTGTTTCTTAAAGGAATGAAGAGATAAGTATACATAGCAATGTGAGTACTTAAAAAAAAGTGCAAATATACACTTATTTTTAAGTAACTTTAATTCGGACTCATGATTAATGGACCCTTATGGCGACATCTTTTAAGTATGGACATTTAGATGATGATGGTGGACCCAAAATTCCTTTATTTTTAAAATTAGCTTTAAAATAACTTTCTAACAGACATACGGAATCCAAAAATAAATTCGCTATTGGGATTTGTTTAAATTTAGCTCGTCCCATACGTCTCAAAACAAAATAAAAAAGTAACAGGTTAAGATAGGATAGGAGAAGGCTTCCAGATCAGTGAATGTCGAGGAATTTACCCAAATGTCTGAGAAATTATGTTCTCATCATGGTGGGACAAATTTATTCTCTGAAATCCAGACCGACATTCAATCCTAGACTCTGTTCTTTTGAAATCAACATCAGCCCGAAACCGCCCCAAACACCTTGCCAACCTCATTGTGGCTCAAGCCTTTTATTCCTAGCAACGAGTATCTGCGATCCTAGTTCTAATGGCCAGCATTTTTGTCGATTATTTTATGGCAATTTTTTGGAAAAACTAAACCAATCTAGACCATATTTTGGAACTCCTGGATATATACCTTTGTATGATTTCGTGTGGGTATACAATTTATACAGTTTCATGGCATTTATTTTTTTAATATTATTTTTCTTAAATTCACAACAAAACAAAAAATAAATATCAAATTCTTTCACGAAAACGAAACACAGAATGAAAGAGAATTGAAAACAGTTCGCCTTTTTTTGAAGAAAGAATGGAATCACAACAGAAGAGAATGAAAACAAATGAAAGTTTATTCTTCTTTTTCTACTTTCCTGGAATCAAAACCAGTGTGGCCAGAGGTGACGATTTTTAGCCTTTTTGACGTTTTTTGTGAAATTTTACCCAAATGATGATTACACTTTTTGGTTCATACCTCTTTATACTTTGACGATTTTCTTAAGCCTAGTATTCCCATTAAAGGAAATTTTCGCCTAGGAATTTTTCATTTATCTCTACAAGGAAAATTTTTAGTGTAGAGCAGTGTAAAAGAAGCAGCCGTTATTAATTTTCAAATAAATTGTTTTAATGATATTCATTTAAATACCTTATTTGCAGCTGGTGAAAAAAAGTCTACACTGCTCTTTTAAACAACCATGAAGCAGTTTCAAATTCCGCAACCTTTTCGTTTCCGCTGAGTACCACCAAACGAAAATAGCTAAACGGAATTTACAAAATTTCTTTTGCTTTGCTACATGTATTTTTTTGGGTGCGAAAATTTCGATTTAGGTGATTGCTAGGCTTTAAAACTAAAAATTTTAAAAAACTTGTTTGAAATTTTGAAAAGATAGATAATTTGTATCGAGATTATACGTATGTACTAAGTTTGAAAAAATAGATAATATTTATCGAGGTTTATACGTAACAAAAATTGTGTTATTTTGGAACTTTGTTTTAAATTATCAATAGTGGTGCTTATTACGAAGTTCTGATAACTAACACTGGGTAAAAGTCATTCACAAATAAAAAGTTTCGATCTCGTTCTGGAAGTACGTGTCTCTCCAAAATAAAATTTGGTGCCTGGATACTTGATAGCTATAGCTGTTGAGCCTAAGTACTAAATCGTCTATAACACATTATGCTTCTAAAAATTGAATAACTGCTATACATGAATACAATTTTTAATAACTATTAAATATTGTGTTTTTGCTATCGAGTCTTGAATATTTAGGCTTCAAAAAAAAACAGCAGTCAAAACATATTACCAACACAAATTTCATATAATTACCATACTAGAGTAAACAGTTTCGTTTAAGTATTTAGTGAACGTCAAAATTATTTCTTAATATAGCTGACGTAGTTTTAATAGTAGGATGTTTTTTATGTTAAACACGATTTTCACCTAAAATTTTGCACACTATTTCTAGGGTTTTTAAAAATCGTGATGATGATTTTTTTGTTGATTCCATTTCAAACTTTTGATGATCTGTGTTCTCAAATTTGACGAATTTGTAAATAATCTACCTGGCAGCACTGATCAAAACATATGCTATCGGCGATGCCACCTAAACGGAATTACAATAAAACATAGTAACGGAGCCAACATAGAGAATCGAAGGCGAGAAAAAGTATTGGTCGGCGGCAACAGAGCACATCGTAAAAAATCATTACCGCTATAGCCGGTTCTATGAACTGGATCTAGCTGCTCGCATACACCAATAGAATTACTAAGAAACTTCCGGCTGTCAGAAATAAATATTGAACATTTATAGAGAGTTTAATACTATAGTTGTGTTTTAGGTTAAGCCTCGTTAAATAGGACAGGATAGCAAAACCGCAATATTTAAATCATTTGTTAACCAGAAGTGCAAATTTTATATATACTTTGAACGTTACTAAAATAACAAGTGACGGAAAGAAAATAAAGTTGGTATCACTTGTTCGTTTAATCTAATCGTGGAATGAAACTTATTAATCTAAGAAAAACAAGGAAACATAAGAAGGAATATATTTTTTGTATGTACTTAGTACGTAGTACGCGTCTCTGGATTGATCTCCTGTCGAAAACTGCAAGTCATAAGAAATGAGACACCCTTACAAAGTTTAGCTCTTTAATTGTTTAATATAAAAAAAATATTAAATAAGTTTTGAATTTAATTTTAATTAAATTTTTATTTTGATTGAAAATATACCAAGATATTAAAAGATCTGGTGCGCGGTTAAACTAAATAAAAAGGTTAAAAATATGAATACATACATCTTTAATTAATATCGTTTTACTTGGGCCCTAACTCAACCATGGAACAAGTGTGATGAATACAAAACAAATTCGAGTTTTTATCGGATTAAGTAACAGAAACGTGTTTCAAATGTCCTCGAGTTTATATGTAAGATATCAATACCTTTATTAAACTGTGGGGTAGAAGAAATTTTCTGGAAAGTGGTACTGTTATTCTAGTTGTAGCAATACACAGTGCCGAGTACCAGGGTGACAGCACTTGGCAGAAAAATTGTGCATAGGGTTGATCCGGTGCATTGAACCAGTTGTCTTGGGATCGATTATTTTTCTGATAGGTCTTGTCGATTAGAGCAAGAATCGGTTTGTGAAATTCCCCACACACTATCAATATTTGCAATTTTAGATTTCTTCACCAGATTTAGCGGTATTTGAAAAAGGAAATTACTTAGGTTTTTTCTGGATTTTCAAAAAATAATAAATAAATTTTTCTTTATAATTCAATAAAAAAATTCATTAAAATAGTGATAGGCTATATTAAAGAAATGTGCACATGACATTTTCTCCAGCTAAGAACATGGGTGCTGCTTTATAAAGTATACAGCATCCATTTTGAAACTACACTAAATTCGTTCTAGTTTCTACAAATCCAAATTCGTACAAATTTGCAAGAATTTTAGCAAATATTTTCTGTGCTCATCTTTGGAAATATTCATATTTAATAGGACTTTTCAGCGCGGCTATCAAGTGGCCTTTTGCTGCTTTAAAACTAAAAAGGGTTATGACAATTGAAAATCAAATTATTCTTAATTATTTATTGAAGGTTTAAAACTCAAATTTGTTAATAAAAGTTATTTTATTAGTTTTAAAGATATTATATGCTAAAAAATTCTATTTGAAAAAAACGTCCTTTTTTGCTTAACTTTCTTTCTGTAACTTTAAGAAATATTTTTATTTCACATAAATCAATGTAAAAATTTACTTAAAGCAAAACGCCTTGATTTATATCCCTTGGCTACAAATTTATTGAATTGTGGAATGCCAAAAAATAGAAGCAATGATTTTCGGTCCACGATTCAAAACAGCTCCCTTAAAATTGCACGAAAAGAAAAAGATTTCTTAGATCAAAAAGGTATTTTTCTGGTATAAGAAACACTGTTCCAAAATAAGGTATATACTCAAAAATGTCCAATGTGTATTAATGTCAAAAACACACAAAAGTAGAACTCTAGGCTGTCTTTTTTATGGAAGATTGAAGATAACAATTAAATATTATAAAAGTGAGTAGAAATGACCACTGGAGTTCCAATTTCTTTATGCTTAGTTAATAGTAAGATTTGAGACCATGTTTCTCTTGAACACTTCATTCAATGGAAAGCAAAGGTAAATAAAAAATCAGTCGAAAATACTTTTTATTATTAACAAAAAAACTAATTTTCCCATTAATTTAAATTAAATGATTTTCTTGTTATTTTGTTTCAAGCGGTTTTTTAGATTTTTTACAGCTTTTTTTTAAATGTAGCGTTTTTCCGTTGCCAAGTTCATGCAACACTGCTTATAAGCCTGTAACTTAGTTGATCAATTTAACTACTAAGTCCCACAACATTCCATTAAGGAAGGAAAAACTTCTGCGCACGATTAAATTCTTATACTCACAGACTGGGACCTACTGATTAACACCGGCAACGAACGGCTGATGCAGTTTATACAGGGCTGTCATAGAAACCAATGTTGCCACTATTGGGTTTGAAAACGATAAGAAAAAAATGCTTTGGTGGATGTTATCGGTTTTTTCAGCAACAGCAGATTCGAACATTGGTTTTATTTACATTCGAATTGGATAAAACCAAGTTGGTTTTATAACACCAAATAAAACCAACATTGGTTTGCAAAAACGACAATTAGCAAAACCGTCATGGTTTCTACGACAGCCCTGTTTTTACGTGGCTAGATATAAATATCTTACGTAAAGTAGCCGGCATTTACGAGATGGAACTTTGTTAGATGTTCTAAACCGGGGTTGAACACTGCCAACGCGACCGACAATCAATTGATAATCGAATTTAAAAATAATGG
Source organism: Hydrotaea diabolus (assembly GCA_963513945.1). NCBI lineage: Eukaryota > Metazoa > Arthropoda > Insecta > Diptera > Muscidae > Hydrotaea > Hydrotaea diabolus. The sequence continues at coordinate 73,120,550 of OY740719.1, forward strand.
ACATTGGTCTTTCTTACAATAGGCGTGTTCTTTTGTTGCTCGGCTATTAAGCGAGTAGGTCGCACCATTGTACAAAAATTGGGAAATTGGTGTATTTACAAAAAATTATTTACTTATACTTACGTCATAAACCGTTTGCTTTTTAAGTTTTTTAGAAAAAAACTTATTTAGCAAGCTCAGTTATCAATCGCTCTTAAGCTTCGTTTTCATTATGTCAAATTCAATGGCAAATGTAGTCAGTTAGGTGAAAACGGGTAGTCATATGGTGACATTTACGTTTGACGTCATATAAGACTATGCTTTGTCAAACGAAATGGCAGTCAAGTGAAAACGGGTAAATTTATGACAATTGACCGATATGGCATCATTTGACAAGGAGAATCCATTTGCCAACATGTTGGCAAATGCAAACACATTTGGCATGCAAACAGCTGATTTTGCTGGCATTTTCAACAAGCGAAGGAAGAAAACGAGCAAAGGAGGAAATCGCGCCAAGAACGGACTTCTGGAATTATAGAATATACATGGACGATGTGCTAATCATGAATGTGGAAGACGTCGCCAGTTCGAAGAAGAGGGTGCGCAAATTACAGCACATTTGGACGAGCGAGCAGACGGAGCGGCTGATTGAGGCAGTCGAATTGCGCCCTGGAACCTGGGACTGCCTCACCAAAGAATACAGGGACCGCCACTCCTGCTTCTGATGGTCAAGCCTGGCCGTATCCACCACTTTTTGGCACTTCTTCTTTTTGCTTCATTCTTTTCTTTCCATTCCTTTAAAGTAGTCACTAGTACCAATGCAAAATTTTGCTACCACGTCGCTTTTGACACAAAAATTTCAATTAATTTCGTCTTCTTCTCGCAAAAATCATATGACGACAGATGTGTTTAGCTAGCATAATGAAAACGGTGTGGCAAATGACTGACAACAAATGTGGATGTCAAATGTTGCCATTTGGGTTTTGTGTCAGTTATGACGTTGTAGTGAAAACGCGTTTGACACCAAATGCAAATGTCGACGAATGTGCCATTTCTGTTTGCCATTGAATTTGACATAATGAAAACGAAGCTTTAGTATTACTAAAATAACTTTTTATTTTAATAAAAAAAATACCAAGCTTACATATTAAATGGTTTATGATCTTATACAGTTTTTTTCAAAGTAACAAATATGTAAACAAATAAATAAAAAATATAGCTTCAATAGTTATGTTTTAGGTTAAGTCGAGATAGCGAAACCGCAATTTTATATAATTTGTAAACAAAATGTATCAATTTTGTTCAATTAGCTTTAGAAAAATAATTTGTTATAGATGTGTAAGTAATGTAAATGAGAGTGGTCTTAACACAGATTAAACGCCATGAAATGTGCGCGATCTAAATAAAAAATAAATTAATTTAATGAATAAAACTACTCTATATACATACAAATTAAACAGGCACTCATTCCAACAATCTAAAAAAGGAATGCTAGTTTAGTCAAGGATAACTAAAAAATGCTCTCACGAAGCCAAAAATAAAATTATTTTCATAATTTGACGCAATTTCGCTAACGGACCAAAGAGTTGAAAATTCGACCCATTAAAATATTGACATATGGGTACCAACAAAACAATGACACCTTCTCTCAAATGCAACATTTTCTGACCCAAATACTGTTTTCAATTGGCTTTTATGACTTTATTGAAGTGCAGGGTATGATATAGTCGGCCACGCCCGACTTAATTTTTTTTTCAATTTTTTTAAATGAACTATTTTTCCCGTTTTTGTGGTTAGTTTTGTTAAAATAAATTATGTAAATGGAGGTACATGGACTTCAATAATACATTATTTGTACTTTATTAACAGAGATATAATGTGAAACCATTCTTATCTTCTCTTTTTTTTCACGATTTTTGTGTTCGTTTTATCGAGGAACGTATGTGTCGAGTAAAAACAGATTTAGGTGTATTAGCCTATATCCAGATTAAGTACTAAACCCCACGAGATGGGGAAATGCCAATATTTAAATGAACTCAAACAGATAGTTCAGAAAATTTTAAAATTTTTGCAAATGCATAAATGAAGCGTTGATTTAATATTTTCCGTTTATTATTTTTATCCTATTAAATGATTTTACGTCTAATATTGATGAAACCCCCATCTTATGCACATGAGCATAAATTCACCGCAAGGATCGAATTCGCCCATGACACCTCATGTAAAGGGTGGACCAACTAAAACGCCCGATGTTAGTTGTAGATAAAACAAAACTGTTTCAAATAATTATATTAATATTTTCTTATGAAAGAAGGATCTGTGATAATTATGTGTGAAACAAGTTATCGACTAAATGCTCGCCACGGCTTTGGTGGCCTACTTCTATCTGATGGTCCATACATTCAATGACTCTGAGACATAATGGAGATTCAATGTCGTTAATGTGCCGAATTATCTCATCCTTTAGCCCTTGAATTTGTTTTTGGTGTTAAATCACATGATCGTGGCGGCCAATAAACATCGCCACGACGTCATATAACACGGCCATTGAATTTCTCGCGCAAAAGAGCCGTTGTTTCGTTGGCTGTGTGGCACCATCCAGTTGGAACCACATATCGACCGGGTCCATATTCTCAATTTTTGGCCGAAAGAAGTCCGTTATAATCTCGTGATAGCTCACACCGTTCACGAGTCGAGGTTGACGAATCTTCTGCTACACTATCGCGAACAACATCAATATTTTCCGCAGAACGAACTGGGCGAGCATGCACAGGTTTTTTCACATGTCCTACAGACCAGGTTTGCTGAGTTTTGCGCACAATTCTCTCCATTGTGGACACATTTGGTCAAAGGCTTGAACAACATAACGTTCTGCTGAAATGGGTACCTCTCCATGGTCGCGTTTGTCAAAAATTGAAAAAAAGATATGTCAAATTAAGTTGGGCAAAAACCTTAACGTTAAGGTGTGACTCACAATTAACACCGTGCATTATGGTTGGACCACCCTTGCCTTTATACATGACAAAAATGAGAACTTTTTAAAAAAAAATTTACTACACTGCCCAACAAATCGATACTTTTTTTTTGGAACAGAGTCGCGACCTCAAAATTTCACTCTGACGATAAGAATTCTCTTAGAAATTACCTTACTGCACTTTCCGACCAAAAAATGAAAATGGACTATAAGTTTGTTCTACAAAAATGATCTACTCAACATGCCCTTTCAGAATTTTAAGGTCGCGACTCTGTTCCAAAAACGCTATTGGCCAGAGCTATTGAAGTTCTACTATACAGTCTCAGATAGCAAGGCTTAGCCTAAAGCACCACAAATGTTTCGATTTTTAGACTTGTAAACTTTTTGTTTGGCTTTCAAGTAGCAGATTCATTAATTAATATATAAAAATGTTTATATAACAAACGCATTCTCCCAAATACTTTACGTAAGCTTACCTTTTTCTTAAAATCGTTTTCATCAATGGAAACAGTTGTATTTGCTTGAACAATAGCCCACTCTACAATACGTCGTTAGCCTTTTGTAGTGTAATAATACTCCTGAATGAGGCGTTGCAATGATTTATATTTTTATTTTACAAATAATTCTTTTTATTGGTCTTTTGTTATACTTTATGTATGTGTATGTATGTATGAATAATAATAATTCTAGCAAATGCATGACTATTTTAATTAATAAATGTATTACATTTCTCGTATTGATGTTGTCTATAATAATTTATATTCCAATGCATTCGTTTACAAATTAATTGTAACAAAACAAAAATAATTTAATTATGGCCAAGTTTTAAGATTAGTTGTCGACACAAAGTTGTAAAATCGCAAAAAAAATTAAAACGATTTATGCACTTTGTTTTTCATTTTTTGTATAACATGTGAAATACATATATATGTAATAACTTGTTGTTTCTTTATAAATGGCTTTGGTTTAGATGTTGTAGCTTAGGGTTGATTTCATTTGTGTACTCTCAACTTGCTCCTTTAAGTATTTCCTTTAGTTAGATGTCCATTTATTGCTTTTTTAAGTAGGCAGTCAATGAATCGCGGTCGCGCTCCAACCAGGCTGTATTGAGGCGTATTGTTTCGATAGCTTGCGAAACAGTTCGTTCGGTACCTGGAAATTGTTTGCTCTTGAAGAATTCCTCAACTTCAAGGGCACGTTCTTCAGATGCGAAATTCTCAATCAGATATTTTATTAAGCGGGCCAATAAGAAACCTCCCTGAAATAAAAAAGACGTCAGAAGATATATTCGCTAGTTGAGGTTACTTGTTTTGACTGTTTAACGAACACGAACGGTTAATACATGGCATGTATATCTTACCCGTAAAGTAGCTAAAAAATTGCATTTCTCTAGATTTATTTAAAAACGTTAAGTTAAGGTTATTTAAGGTTCAATTGACAAACGCCCTCAGCATAGCTTATTTTGGTGCAGTTGTGATATCTTCGTGGTGGCATGGGCTTGCTCACTAACTATCACAGCACGTCGGTCTACGCACACTACCAACAGTTGTATCTTTCGCTAGTTTTATATCTAGCTTTCTTAGAGATCGCACTATAAGAGGTGTAGATGGGTTCTCATCCAATAAACAAAGGCTTACCACAGGTGTACCACAAGGCTCTGTCCTTTCTCCCTCTTTATTTCTTATTTTTATTGATGATCTGTTGGGTCAGACCGTGAATCCAATCTACTACTTTGCGGATGACAGCAACCTCTGTCATTCTTATTCATTTAACCATATGCCAAGTCTTCAAGATATTGAAGACAGAAGGCGATTTATGGATGAGACACTTGGCGGGGATTTACAGGCCATTTCAAACTGGGGTGGAATGAACAGATTGGATTTTAAATGCGCGCAAGACGCAGTGCTGATTGTTGTCTCACAAGCGATTCGCTGACCTAACAATGTCTTCAATTTCTATCGATGGTATGGATGTTGAACAATCAGATGCTCTTGATGTTCTGGGCATGAAAATGAAATGTGACGCTCGTTGGGCGAGACAACGCTCGTTGAGAAGCACTCAAGTGTATAGGCTTTCTAAAGCGGTGTAGGAAATATTTCACTTCTTCTGATCTTTTCAACATCTTTACGACCTATATCAGGCCTAAGATGAAATACAACTCCAATATGAAAATGCAATGTGACGCTCGTTGGGCGAGACTACGCTCGTTGAGAAGTACTCAAGTGTATAGGCTTTCTAAAGCGGTGTAAGAAATATTTCACTCCTTCTGATCGTTTTAACATTTATACGACTTTTATCAGGCCTAAGATGAAATACAACTCCCATATAGGCAGGTGCTCCAAAATCATCCTTGGAGCTACTTGACCGTGTTCAAAGGACAGCGATGGTGCTGATAGGTGGCAGTGGGGTATTCAACTCAATTTTCGCTATTCTATCGTTACTTCCGTTACGCTTTTCTATCGTTACTTCCATGGTGTGTGCTCCGCTGACATCCGTCTACTTATTCCTGACCTTAGGATGTTCGCCAGGAATACGCGACTTTCCAGAAATTCACACCGTTTGCTATCGATTGGCCAGTTGACCGCACTATATACTACGGATCGAATTCGTTATTTTTCCGTACTGTCCGTGTGTGGAATCGACTTCCTGCAAATGTATTTCCACCAAAAACGACATCTAAAAATTCAAGACAAATGCCAATAAACATTACTCCCTCTTTCCCCATCTAATTCCTTACTTTCCACTCACCAACGCAATGCACTGCATAATAGGGGAAATCCCCTGAGCGTTGGTCAATAATAAAAAAACAGTTGTATCTGCTTATTTATGAAAAAGTCAAAATATTAAGTTAATCGTGACTTTATGCAATCTACGTCAATTTTCTTATCAAGAATTGCTTACTATTATAATTTCAAGACAATCGGTCCACTGTTCTGTCCAAATGGCAATTGCTTTCCACCAGGTTTCACGAACTTTCTTTCTTTATGAGGGGTCAACGTTTCCTGTATTCCTCTACAGCTGATCCAAGGACATGTTGAACATCAAGGATTACCTTAAATTTTCATACTGAAGGCTTTTAAGGACAAACCCTAATGTCGTTGATACCTACACCAACCTAAACCTAAAATCGGACATATTCGTCTATAGTAGTCTTCTTTGCGAAGGCTCTATAACTATGACTGCATAGCGAAACGCAATAGATTATTAATTTCTTAATGGAAAGATACAGTTTTTCTTATAAGGCAACACTAGCAAGGAAGCAAGCAGTGCTGAAGCTACTTCGAAATTTAGAAAGGAGGAGAATCGGAAAAAAGAGAAGTATGAAAAGACGTCACACCAGGCGGTTCTTTGCACCGGATTGACCCGAAGCAGAAATTCTTTGGCAATGAAAGGCTTCTTAATTACGGAAAATGTAAATAAATTAAATTAAATTATGTCTGCCGCTACAACAAAAACAACAACACAAGAATATGTCATGTATACTGGCATAGATACCTCAAGAATGGAAAGAATATTTTTCCAAATCTTTAGCGACTGAAGAACTTGCCTATCCTTTGCTTATAAGATATAATCGACTATACAGTGTGGAAGATTGAAGCCAAAACTCGCCGACCTGATTCAACCGTTCAAATCGAAACCAACAACCGAGGGAGATGACACAAACATTGTTTTAAGGACATCACGCGATTAAACAGTAGCCTTTTCAACGATTGAACTTGAGTCGTCTAAAATGAATCTGGTTGTGAATGAGGGCAGGACCAAAATGATGCTGGCAACTTTACGATTTTTGTAATCTCTCCACATATGATGTAAACATAAACTTAACCTGTTCGAATATGTGATGTTTCTTTATTATAAAGACACAGGATTTGCTAGGATTCGTTTAAAATAACACGTGTAAAAATGTAGCTTTCTATAACGAAATATTGACTTGAGGATATTGAAGCTGCTACAAAAGTAAATACTTTTTGGAAATTTTTTAAATGAGTGCTAGCCGAAGCGACGAAATTATGTCGGCAGTAGTGACATCGAGGTAGTCGAATCTATTTACCTCGGATCCGCCATACACCAAAAAACAATGTCAGCTCTGAAATAAACGAAGCATCGCATTGGCAAGAAAAGAGCTCTCTCTTAAAAGACAAAGATTACACTTTACAATAAACTGATACTACCCGAACTTTGTGCTATCACATGTGGAAGCCGAAACATGTGCTATCAAAGGCGCATTTAATCGTACTAGCAATACACAAGAGAAAACACCTTCGTAAGATCAACAGCCCAGCTGTGTAGGCGGGAAGTACATACGTGGACGAACCGTGACTTGTATGAGCTGAATTCTGACATGAACTTAGTTAAGTGCAACAAAATACTAAGATTGTGGAGTTGTATTTTGATGCACCAGTCAGAAAGGCATAAGACGATAACTTCCACGGAAAGCGAAGATGGGAGACCAAGTGGAGAATGGTGCGAAGATCCTAGGGATTGAAAACTAAAGGAAGCACGCCCACGGCCGTAATGCTTATAAATCATTTACTGAGTGGGCCAGGACCAACATGAGGTTGTAGAGCCAGCAAGTACAGGTTTGTTTTTGCATAAAGGAAACGTCCAGTATTAATAAGCACTTCTAGTACTAAAACGACTGCAACACAACATTTTTAACACTTTCTTTTAGGCCAAGTACTGTTTTAAAGTTAAGTTGCTTTAGAAACGAACTGATATGCCCCCAAATTCAAAATTGTTAGATTAGCTAAGTCAGCTAAGCCGTGCATCGAGTCGCTAAAACAGAAAGCGCTCGATAAAAGAAAAATTATATACTTTTGTAGAATTTCATTTGATAGTAAAACGTTTCACCACTGAGATATCTATCACAACATCACCTCTTTCCAACATATACAATTGCTGTATTCGTTTGAGGTTACCAAAACAAGCATAGTTATGGAAATCACTCGGTAAGTAATTCAGTTGCCTTTAAGACGCTAAAGAAACGGGTAAGAGTTACCCGACTTGTTTCTATTGTTACAACAGCCAATAATTTATTTAGTTGTTTAATACACACTTTTAGACGTTTTTTTGTATATATCGAGTTTACGACGCACCGTTGTGGATAAAATAAATGTTCCATAACTCAAAACCAAAATAATAATAAAAGCCACAAAACTATACGATTCATTATGATATTGATTGTGTCATTCTTAAGAGGAATTGCCATCGAAACCTTAATTGAACGAATCGAAGACTATTCCCTTTATACAGCATAATAATTTACCTGATATTGTTCCAACAATTTGCTGTTATTATCCTTGAAAAATTGCCATGCCATATCACGACCCTTGGGATTAACGGCCACAGCAACAATGACAAATACCGAATCCTGTGCACGTACTTCTCCCTAATCCAAAATAAACATTGATTGCGTTAATGATAAATCAAACAATATTGGCATACGATAACTTACCGACATCGCAAAATCAATAACTTTGCGCAGTAATTCCACGTTGCCAATACAACCCAAAGCTCGTGAAATTCGATCTTGTTCCTCGTGTAAGTCGGTTGCACGATACAAAGAAAGCATTTCATTAAAAATAGCTTCATCGCCCTCTTGTAAAACGGCTTTGTAACAGCAGGATCGCAGATCGGCAGGGACAGGACAAACATTGCTTGCATGATCACGGAAGCTACAAAATCCCCAAAAAACGAAACATTATAAGTACGCAAATCAATTAATTAAAATATTTACCGCTTTTGAGCTTCATCAATAATATCCTTACAGCGGAACGACACCAAACGTGATAGAACCAGACTGCGTAACAAGGTATCTAAATGATTTTCGCCTTTGCGTACTTCCCAACCAAGACGTTCTGCTACCGGTCGATAGAGTTTTTCGCCATACCTATTGAAATGCTCCATAAGGTCGGTGTGCGAGATAAGAATGTGTAAATTCGACAAAGAATTTGTTATAGCAGTCCAAACGGTATAATTGGTTTCATTGCGGTACGAGTCAATAAGCTCTAGTACTTCGGCGGTGCTGGCTTGGCCGGCCTGTACCATTGCAAACATGTCATCAATTAAACCCAACCGGTCCAGAGGCGGCAGTTCCATATTGCGGACAGCTGGCATAAGCTTCTCCAGCATATCCTTTGAATAACGTGTGCGATAATAACCCACCGTACCAGGATTGACTTTTATCCAGTCTTCAGCATCGACATCGTCCAAAACAACTTCCATAGATTTTTTATCTAAGAGGAAGGTCTTAGCAATGCTCGAGGGATTCTTAGAGGTAGAAATGGTAATTGGTATTACCCAGACATAATCTCCATCAGGTTTTGATCCGTCGGCAGTAAATTTGTTTTGAGTTAAACGCAGCAAGCGTTTATTGCCCTCCTGCTGTTCACCTTCGACACTGACAACTGGGAAACCTTTCAGTTTTATCCATGTAGACATCACCTCCGCCACCGGTTTAGAGCTAGCCTCTTGCAAAGCATCCCATAGGTCCTCAGTGCAAGTATTTTTATACTGGTGGCGTGTCAAGTAATTGTGCATGCCTTTGCGGAAGTCAGCTTCGCCTATGTAGTCATGCAGCATACGTATAACCGAGGCGCCCTTATTGTAACTAATTTCATCGAAAATTTCATCAATCTCGCAAGGATGGCCCACGGGAACTTCGATGGGGTGGGAGTTTTTCAAAGAATCCAACTCCAATGCACGTGTATACATATCAGTGACAAACTGAGTCCAAATATCATATTCCGGGAAGAGATGATTCACACACAGGAATTCCACGAAAGAGGCGTATCCTTCGTTCAACCACAAGTGAGTCCACCATTCCATGGTCACCAAATTTCCTAAAATACACAACACAAAATTACCTATCGTTCGTAATGAATTTGACTTGATAATTTATTGTACATACCGAACCATTGATGGGCGATTTCGTGACCCACAGTTAAAGCTATTGATTGCTTACGCATTAGGGAGGTATTCTTGGGATCCACAAGAACGAACGTCTCTCGATAGGTCACCAAACCCCAGTTTTCCATGGCACCAGCCGAAAAGTCAGATATAGCAATTAGATCCATTTTTGGCAATGGATAGGCAATATTGAAATAACTCTTGTAGTACGGCAATACTTTCGTTGCCACATCCAAAGCAAATTGGCCTTGTTCCTTCTTGCCCACTGGAGTGTAGACTCTAACCAAAACACCGTCTTCTGATTTCCCCTCCACATAATCATATTCACCAACAACGACCGCCACCAAATAGGTGGACATAATGGGTGTACGATCAAAACTAATGCGTTGCAAACCACCATCCACAGCTTCTTCTTTAGTCACTGGCATATTGGAGAGAGCAACTCGATCCTTTGGCACAATCAACGATACATCAAAGGTCGACTTAATAGCTGGCTCATCCCAACATGGAAAACAACGACGCGCATCAGTGGCTTCGAACTGAGTTACGCCCGCGTAACGTTCTTCGCCACTTTGTGTAAAGTATTTGCTACGATAGAATCCTTTCATTTTATCATTCAATTCGCCGGCAAAAGTCATTTTCAATTTGCCCTCGGTGCCGGCCGGCAATTCCTTGTCGAATTCCAACGATGCCGTCTCATTTTCTATTGAGTAATTAATTTTGCTTGGCTTTAAAACATCACCGTTCAATTCCAATTCACTGCCGCTAATCTTGATATCCAAAGCGTTCAATGTAATGACACTGGTTGGCGAAACGATCTAGAAATAATTAAAAAACAATATTTATGATAAATCTTAAGTATTTAAATAGCCGGGTATACGATTTAAAAATATATTTACAAAGGTAAAGGTCAAACTAAAGAACTGTGTAATCGGATTACATAGTTTGCGATCAACGTAGACTTTTGAAGCAGTGTTGGAGAGAACATAAGCAAGAGAGTCAAAAATTTAGCCCAAACGAATTGTATACGAGGGTATCTATATAATATATAAGCTAAGTGTTGCCTGGCGCCATTTGACATTTCCATTGGAAAGTTTGGCATTTTTTTAGCATAAACGTACTCAGAACGTTTTGACGTACGACCATCATTTGTCAATTTGCCAAAAAATGGGATTGACTCGTGAACATTTTCGTGCGATCATTTTTTACAACTTTCGACGTGGATTATCACGACAAGAGTGCATCGATGAACTTAAATCTTGAAAAATTGGTTTAATGAATTCAATCGTGCCCGACGCTCGCTCAAAGACAAAGGTCGTCTAAAAACGGCCGTTGTGCCAGAGAATATTGATGCCGTGCGTGAACTGATAATGCAAGATCGTCATGTGACATACCGTGAGATAGAGGCATCCTTAGGCATTTCTGTCACCAGCATACATTCCATATTGCATCAACACCTGGCCGTAAAAAAGGTTTGTTCTCTTTGGATCCCGCACAATTTGACAATCGCTCAAAAAGAGGCTCGTGTCGATTAGTGCAAAGAAATTTTGAAAAATACGATCGCGGTTCTTCATAAGATCATCACAGGTGACGAATCATGAATCTATGTGTATGAGCCTGTAACAAAACAGCAATCGACCATGTGGAACTTCGAAGACGAGCCAACGAAAGTTGTTCGCGGAAGAAGCACTTCGAAGCAAATGGTCGCCTGTTTCTTCGGCAAAACTGGTCATGTGGCGACTGTTCCGCTTGAGCAACGTAGAACGGTCAATTCTGAGTGGTACACCGCAATTTGTTTGCCTGAAGTCTTCGGAGAAATTCGAAAAACGAATAAGAGAAGACGAATCATTGTGCACCATGACGATGCGAGCTCTCACACATTGGTTCAAACCAGCGCCTTTTTGACCGGCCAAAACGTCGAATTGATGGGTCATCCGCCGTACAGCCCTGACTTGGCACCCAATGACTTCTTTTTATTCCCGCACATCAAGACAAAAATGCGTGGTCAATGATTTTCGTCGCCAGAAGATGCTGTTGAAGCGTTTTAAAACCATGTTTTGGAGGTGTCTCGATCGGATTGGAAAAAGTGCTTCGACAATTGGTTTGAGCGCATGCAAAAGTATATAAATCATGCTGGAGAATACTTTGAAAAACAATAAAAACCATTTTTGATGATAAATATTCGCATTTTCATTATTAGGCCAGAAATATATATAGCAGCTCTCGTTCACTTTTAAACTGGGATAAGTTAACCTCTTAGCAGAACCCTGCTACGGTCTGAGCAGAACTCTGTAAGAACTGGTGGTAAGTGCCTTCGCTAGTTATATTCGAATTTATCTTGGCGCTCATAGCTCAATGGACATTAGGGCTTTTCGAACTAAATACAATCAAATGCACAAAATTGGTGTGATAATGGGTTAGAAACCGTATTTTTTTAAAAAATAAAAGCCGGCAGAAATAACTGTCATTCTTCATGTTCACCCCGAAAAAGACTTCACAATTTCCACCTTAATTTGACATGAATCAATAGTACATTTTGCAATCAATGGACTTATACGTATAGCAACGGTTCACAAACAAACCGAATTTGATATCACCTTTGTTTTGTTTTATTTTACCGGATGTTCTTCACGTGGAGAAAAAAATCTTAGTTGTTCGATGTCTAGGTGACATCGAAGCAAAACAAACCCGTTTTTTCGTGTGATTTTATTAACGACCAATGGACTAAATGTGGTCAACTGATCTGAATAGAACTAAATTATTTTTTCAACGATTCGTCGGCTTTTTCCAACTTCCTTAGGAGAGTTTCAACTTTTTTAATTTTGTTTTTGAACACGGAAACACATTCTCAGCAGCCAGCTATTGCCAAGAAAATATTTCTTTATTTATGTCACAATGAACAAGGGACAGATTATTCATTATAATAATTGAAAAAAAACATTTAATTGGCATGATTTACTTAACCGCAACATCATCGGGACAATAAAAACAGATTACCGCAAAAATCACATGCCATTAAGATCTGCCGAAAACTAGTTTTCACCAGATTAGCTGAATAAATGGAGTAAGCTTTGTGTTGTTCAACTCTGCGAATTGGAGCGTTCATTGTCACTTAGTGACTCTGGATATTGAAAACAATTTGCAGCAGTAGCAAGCACAAAAGGAGAGTTCTTTTCTGTATATTTCGCCAATCAAAAAGGAATGAAAGCAAATCAATAACTTGGTTGACCTTGGTTGAGAAAAAAACCTTTTTAGTGTCTTTTGTTGTTATGTTCGCTAGTTTCGCACATTACCTGTATATCAACTCTTGAACTCGTATTGTTGGAATTTAAGACCATTGACTCTATTCAGGTAGTATTGTTTGCATTGTTTGGCATTCAACTAACGGTTCAAGCTGTTTGTATATATTGTACCGGTTGAACAGGCAATAATAAATACTCTGATCAGAACATTGGCTTTGTTCATTATGACTTTGGTACGTCAAAGGTAGATGAGAATAACTTTAACGGCACATTCCTGAACATCAGCAGTTCATGCTTTTATCATATGTATGTCGCCGGTACGTATGTACATATTGTTGCCCTTAAAAGGGTGTGTAAAAATTAATAAAGCAAGTAAAAACTTCGTTAAGTTCGGCCTGGCCGAACGTTATATACTCTCCACCGTCCCTACGCTACTAAGCAAAATCTGTTTTAATTTAAGTACCCACATGTCCTTGTTAAACATTGATCGACCATGCGGGATATTTTTGGTGCGCATTTTTTTCGTTCAAACTAACAGTACCCATCTATTTTTACCCATTGTCCAACAATTGTTTTTTTTTTCGAGGTACCCTTAGTTCCTTTAAAGTTAACTTTTTCCGTTTTCTTCCATTTACAATCCCAAACAGTTAATTACCCATAAGCCATCATCATGCTGAATTTAATTCTAAGTTGATGTGTGCTTTCAGCAGAAACTCAGCCGGAAGAACGAACATTGCTAGATCGTCATTACGGCGATCAATAATATATAAGTATACACTCTAAGGGGCCTCCGACCTATGTTTCGTGGTGTGGTGCAAAACGGAATGACAAATTTAGTATGTTGTTGTTGTAGCGGCAAAATGTACCAGGGTGACAGACCTTGGCCAAAGAATTGCTGCTTCGGGTCGATCCGGTGCGTAGAACCGGCTGTCATGGGTCGTGCAAATTTAGTATGTCATACACCCTTCAGTGGAGGTTATAATTTATTAAACGGCGTTAAAAAAAAACAAACGACGTTCAGTTCGGCCAGACCAAACCTTGTAGACCCTTCGCGGTGACTTCGCTATTTGAGTATAACAACAACAAAAGGAGGAAAAGTGGTCCGTTTGCTGGTACCTTTTGATCCTTGATTTCGAACAAAATCTCAGACAAATCCTCAAAATAAATTCATATTCGAATTTGTAGAAAAGCCGGCTTCAATATGAGTACCCCTTTGCCCCTTAAGGAAATTTTTTTATTCTGCTGGTTCGATTTCGCACATTTTCTATTCCAAACAGCTTATGTATATATCATAGGTTAATTCGTTTGACCCCTTTTTTTCGGTCAAGAATATATACAATTTTTTGTGAGGTTTAACAAAATGATCGCCGCTGCTGGTCAGGTTTTTAACCTTTTTTGCACATTTAAGGTCGTTTGTCGTCGTCAATTTTCCCTGTCAGAGTATTTTAGCGTCATTTGAAATTTGTTTTAATGCGTTGCTCAGTTAACGACCGATGTGAATATATAAGATAATATTAAAGTAAATACGCAATTTTTCTGGGGAAAAACCTACGAGTATGTACTATGTGCTTTATGTTGTCGAATGTTAATATAGTATTTTTATATATTTTAGATAATCAAATATTTATCCTTCATATATTGTGTATTCAACTGTTATTAATAGCAATAAGACAAAAGTTGACGAAATTGTATAATGATATAGCTCACGTCTTTGGGAAGAATTTTATATTGGTTTAAAGAACTGATGAAGGGTTGCGGTGAAATTGTTGGTTAAGCAGCTATCAGGTATAGATTACGATACTTGATATTTGGTTTTTAATACAACTTGGTTACTAAACATAATAAGAAAATTAAATGATTTATTTTGTTACTAATCTTGTTTCTGCTCAACGAATATGCTTAAATAAAAAGGGTGTATTATTTCAGAAACTTAGTTTTAAGATACACACCGGGGCTCATAATAATACACCTATATCACTTTTATTAAAAGAAGAAAAGTAACTGAGTCACTTTTATTTAAAGAAGAAAATAATAATGACTAAGGTGTATTTAAAAAAGAAAAAATAACCAGTCCATTTTTATTTGTAGCATTTTTAATGCATATTATTTTTTATGTAATTATAATATATATATAAAATTATATGAAGGTGCGACAATTTCCTTACTTAGTACGAAAATTTGTTGCTCATAATAATAGATACATTTATGAAAAAACAGCAACCAAAAACTCCTTAAATATTGTCTTAAAAACTATTAATAAATATTTATGTAGGACTAGTACCCAGTACAACCACCTCTATTTTGCACATTTTTCTGTACTCTTCTGGACATGCAAGAGATCAAATTTTGACTAGCTTCCAATGGAATATCGTGCCGAATTTGTTGTCTTATCCACCACAAATCAGCTATATTTTTATTTTTATTTGGAAGTACCATACGTCGTTTGAACCACGAAAATTTTAATGTAGGACAGTTCATACTAACATCAATACCTAACTCTTTAAATAACTTTAAAATAAGCCATTCGTTAGTCGTATTCGTCTGAAAGAGCGAAGATTATAATAGATGTTCAATTTATGTAATTTGTAATTATTATGAGGGTTGCTATATATATCTTTGGCATAGGCAACACTAAGTACTGCCTGGCGCCATCTGACATTTCCATTGGAAAGTTTGAAATTTTTAGCATAAACGTACTCAGAACGTTTTGACGTACGAACATCATTAGTGCTGTTTACAGCGACTCGAAAAAAAAAACAATTTTGAAAAAAAATGGAATTAACTCGAAAACATTTTCGTGCGATCATTTTTCACATTTTTCGAAATGGATTATCACGACAAGAGTGCATCAATGAAATTAAAATCTTTGTATGGCTATGAAAAACCATCCTATAGCACTGTGAAAACTGGTTTAATGAATTCAATCGTGGCCGACACTCGCTCAAAGACGAAGGTCGTCCAAAAACGGCCGTTGTGTCAGAGAACAATGATGCCGTGCGTGAACTGATAATGCAAGCTTTTCATTTGACATACCGTGAGACCGTGAGAGGCATCCTTGGGCATTTCTTCCACCATTCATTATTGCATGAACACCTGGCCGTAAAAAAGTTTGTTCTCGTTGGATCCCGCACAAATTGACAATCGCTCAAAATAGGCTCGTGTCGATTGGTGCAAAGAAATTTTGAAAAAATAAGATCGCGGTGCTTCAAAAGACGTTTATAAGATGGTCACAGGTGACGAATCATAGATCTATGCACCTTTTTCACCGGCCAAAACGAATTAATGGGATATCCTCCGTACAGCCCTGACTTGTCACCCAATGACTTCATTTTATTCCAGCACATCAAGAAATGCGTGGTCAACGATTTTCGTCGCCAGAAGATGCTGTTGAAGCGTTCAAAAACCATGTTTTGGAGGTGTCTCAATCGAAGTAGAAAAAGTGCTTCGACAATTGGTTTGAGCGCATGCAAAAGTGTATAAATCATGCTGGAGAATACTTTGAAAACAATAAAACCATTTTTGATGATAAATATTCGCATTTTCATTATTAGGCCAGAAATATATGCAAATAAAAACAATTGGAACAAAATGCACAAAAAAATTTGTTTAATAACAACATAAATGGTTTCCATCTCATCGTTACAACTTAAAATGTTTCAACTTCAACAAATATTAAATCATTTTTTTAACTGTTTAAAGAGTAAGCCTTAATTTATTTGGTCTGGAAAAGTTGATATCTATAGAGAACGAACTTTTGACGTATATTAAAAATAACGCTGGATTTTTTACTTAATTTTAAAACAATGTGGCCTTTAAGGGCAAATAATTGCCAACATTTAGCTTCATTTTCGCGCTTAAGTCACAACTTGAATAATCACTTATACATGTAATCATAAAATATTACACACATAAATGGGTATTAACTCGAAATTTAAGAAGAGACAGACAAATATTCCTTAAGCCTTTGAGGTACTCCAAAAAATTTCAGTGTCAGTCAATTTTCTGATTAAGGAGTTGAGATATCGAAAGAAAAATTTTATTGTTTGAAGTATTCATGAACTGTGAGAAGTTTTCTTACAAAATTTGAAATGTTATACATTTTGAGTTAATACCCTTTTGTTGATTAATGTAAGTTTTCAAACGACTTTTTTGATATTTTACAAAAACTTTGCATAGAATATGGTTCTTTTAAAATTATTTGATGAATTTTTAATGGTCAAAGACCAAACAAATAAAATAAAACAAATAGTAAAAGGCAGACAGTATTTTTTTTTTAGCAAAATATGCTAAAATTGTAATATATGCAAAAATATGTAATTTTATTGCAAAATCGATAATTCTCGTAATCAGTTCAAGTTGCTTTAAGACAAACGACAAATATGCATTTGCATAGAATTCCGATCCCTAGCAATTATTATCCATTGCCCGCGAGGCTTAAAGTTACTACTTAAATAATAATATACATGTCGTTGTCATTCACAGTCATCTACATACAAACAATTAAAATAACAAAAAGTAATGGAGTCGAATTTTAATAAAGCCAAAGTCGAATATTCTATTTGTATCAAATAGCCCTTTTTAAATGAGTGCACTTGTAATCGATGTTGTTTACAAAGTTTGAAGAAATGTTTGTCACGCTTTAGTTTTTTAATAAATACAAAATAACCATTACATGAAAACAATTGAATGAAGAGTTTAAAAGTTTTAATAATTAAACATAGGCTAAAAAGGACATCGCCTAACACACAGATGACACTACTTTTTTGAATTCACTTCTTGTTGATTTAGTAATAACCTTCAAAAGACAGCTTTTTAAATTATATGACAATCTGTTCAATGGCGAAGCAATGACTTGAAAGGTGTAATGAGACCCCGCTCCTTTAAAACTGACAACAAAACGTTATTATGCTGACTTTAAACGTGATCGTAGGGACACTTAGGGATGTACAATTGAAGCAAACATTGAAAATCCTAGTGATCAAAGGAAAAACAATGAAAAATTGGTTTTTGAATAAAAAGAAATTTTACTATTAGTCCTGATATGGAATTATTTGGAAAATTAAGACTGCAATTGGGGTCGGAAACTTGGATCCAAAAAATTACCCCAATGGTCAAAACTACTGCATGGGTACCCAAGTTAAAGAAAAATTTGTTGGGAATTCAAATATGCAATAGTTCTACAATTTGTCTGAAAGCGTGTGGTATGAGCACCGTTTAAACCTAGGGATCCAAAAAATAAATATAATAATTTTTGTTGCTATCATTTTAATGGCGTATCCAGGGTGAATGTAATATTGGGCGTGGCGAAAACTAAAGTCGTTCTTAACTGTTTTTTCGTTCAACGGTGTAAAAAGTCTGCAGTAAAATATAAGTACATAACAATGCATTTGTTAAAAACTACCTTGTCCTTAAAATAACAAATTATCTATCCCAAATCAATTTGTAACCGAAATTAGGAACATGCTTATTTTTAATTAATTTATTTTTAAATATGTAATAGTTACTGATGGCTTAAAAATTCCAAAATAAAAACTGGTGGGTATAATTTATTTTTTAATCGTCTGGGTTTACCGGGATGTCTAAAAAATCGCGAAGCCGAAAAAACAAAAACTCTTATCTCACAGGAAAAATCAATCAGGTAGACCAAAAATTACCCACACAGAATGAGTTTTTTAACGCAGTCGGTGTTGAGAGGCAAATTCCCAAGCTCGTCTTATTTTGAAATAATGTGTCGATTTTCAGTGATTCGAGTGATTTCAGTGATTATTATTTATTTACATAACCTCACAAAGTGAGGTTAACTAACGTCTAAGCAATAACTTTGTTATCAAGCTTGATGTCAACTTGGGGGGTTTTAATATATCAATATACAGCACGGCAAAATTCGATTCCCACTTAATAAATTTGTTCACATGGTATTATTTTGGTTACTATCAACCTTCGACACCAGAAGCTCAAATCTGGTATGCAAATGTATGCATATTCGTTATCTAGATCATGGTGTAGATAATATTTTATTTATTACGATATTTGAAAGGGTTATAAATCCTAAAAAAAGAACAAAATTTTTATAACAAACAGAATAAATAAATGCATATATTTCTGTATATATTTCTGGCCTAGGCACCACTATGTGTTGCCTGGCGCCATCTGATATTTCCTTCAGAAAGTTTGACATTTTTTAGCATAAACGTACGAGTACTCAGAACGTTTTGACGTACGACCATCATTTGTGTTGTTTACAGTGACTTGAAAAAGTCAATTTGGCAAAAAATGGAATTAACTCGTAAACATTTTCGTGCGATCATTTTTTCACAACTTTCGACGTGGATTAACACGACAAGAGTGCATCGACGAACTTAAACCTTTGTATGGTGAAGCAGCATCCTATAGCACTATGAAAAACTGGTTTATTGAATTCAATCGTCATGTGACATACCATGAGATAGAGACATCCTTGGGCATTTCTTCCACCAGCATACATTCGATATTGCATGAACACCAGCATACATTCGATATTGCATGAACACCTGACCGTAAAAAAAGGTTTGGTCTCGTTGGATCCCGCACAATTTGACAATCGCTTAAAAAAAGGCTCTTGTCGATTGGTGCAAAGAAATTTTGAAAAACTACGATCGCGGTGCTTCGAAAGACATTTATAAGATCGTCACAGGTGACGAATCATGGATCTATGCGTATGAGCCCGAAACAAAACAGCAATCGACCGTGTGGGTCTTCGAAGACGAACCAAATCCAACGAAAGTTGTTCGTGGAAGAAGTACTTCGAAGCAAATGGTCGCCTGTTTCTTCGGTCATGTGGCGACTGTTCCGCTTGAGCAACGTAGAACGGTCAATACTGAGTAGCACACATTAATTTGTTTGCCTAAAGTCTTCGGTAAAATTCGAAAAACGAACAGGAGAAGACGAATCATGGTGCACCATGACAATGCGAGCTCTCACACATAGGCTCAAACCAGCGGCTTTTTGACCGGCCAAAACGTCGAATTGATAAGTCATCAGTGGTCAACGATTTTCGTCGCCAGAAAATGCTGTTGAAGAGTTCAAAACCCATGTTTTGGAAAAAGTGCTTCGACAATTGGTTTGAACGCATGCTGGAGAATACATTGAAAAACAATAAAACCATTTTTGACGATAAATATTCGCATTTTCATTATCAGGCCAGAAATTTATATAGCCGACCTCGTAGCAATTTCGACTGGTTTTATTTTTCAGTGCGAACGTACGTCACGCCCATATTTAATATTGGCAGATTTTACTTCGAATCCAATTTTGGAGTTATTTAAAAGATTTGCCTGATATTAGGGTAACAACTAATGAACCCATGGGATCGCAAAACTAGTCATATCCACAGAGAATTCACAATGTAGGGTGTCTAAGGTTCGGCCTGGCCGAGCTTAATAATGTTTTACTCGTTTAAGGATGGAAACGCTAAATCCATTTGTCACATAATATCTTTGTACCAGCGCGCTTTTCGACAGTTTTTTTTTAAAGAATTGACAGAACCGTACTACGCTTAGAGTTCCTAGATTTCAAAAGCATTGTTTCGTTGGGTTTTTTCTTCGCCCGTAAAATATGTTTCTTTGTTTTTCTAGTACTGGGATAGTTCTATACTAAGGCAACTTGTTTATGTACTGCTTACTCTTGTCGTAGATAAGAAACAGAAGCATTCATGTATGCGTGCTCGACACTTGGATACAATTTGTACAATACACGTTGACAATAACAAGATTTTGAGCTTCAAAGTACTCCCATATGCCCCTTATAGCGATAAGCACAAGTTGAGAAAGCAATATTTTTCATCTTTTACGCAAACGTCTTTCTTCTGTCTTCCTTCACAATAAAGTGAACCACAAAAAAGTGAAAGCAGAAGAAAGGTTCATAAAAGATTACGAATATTTGTATCTTAAAGCGACAAATACAAAGAAAAGAGATGCAAGAGTATGCGGGATACTTACTTTCAATTGCACACTGGTCTTGCCTTCAAAAGTGAAAGCCTCCAGATTTGGTTTCAGCTCCAATTCGTAATGGGATGGCGCCACACATTTGGGCAAACGTTGAAACTCCTTTTGTTTAGATGCCATATTTGTATTGGATGCACCCGTATGTGTTTGAGTTGATGCCGAGTCCTTTGGTGTCGTGGCAGATGAAGGTGCCAAATCGGCAGAAGTGCGAGATAGAATGGCGCGATACTTGTCACAGAGATCGCCCAAAAGTGGTGCTTCACTACTCTTCAAGGGAGCTCCGAGTGATACCGATGAAAAATCGCGATAAAATTGTTTTTGTACTTTAACAAATTGTTTGCCCGAAATAAGCGTGTTGAGGTGACAATTTTCTAGTAAAATGCAATAAAAAAAATTACTTATTTGGGATGGATATGGAATATTTATTTTACACACAACTCACAACTGTTGGTTAGCACACGACAATTAATTTTAATCACTGAATAATATGGATTTTGGATTTGTTTTGTTAGCAACACGACACAGCAGCGAAAAGAATTGTTAATTACTGACTGGCTGGGCAAGTTGGGGATGGAGATAGTGGCGAATGGTTGCAAGGTATTTGTGTGGTTCGTACTGTTGTTGTTTGTTTTATCGATAGTAGTGGGAGTTTTATTGCGAGTAACGGGATAAACTCAATTATTATTTACTATAAATTTCTTTGTTAATTTTTTTTTACTAGCAAAATCAAGGGGTTCTCACGATTAAAAAAAAACAGTCATCCTCCTTTACCTTTGCACAAATGTTGTTCAAAATCGCAATTTGCAATGTCTAAGCACAATTTATTTAGTTCTGCAAAATATTTTTAGTATTCTTTAATTATTTTTATATATAGTTTTGGTCTATTTTCTAGTATTTTAAGAGAGGAAAGTATGTGATGACTTGCTCGTATGTTCGTTCTCTATGCCGGTAAATGTCATCGTCACCTTAACCCAGAGTTGCCAATACTAGTGAACAACTTTCCAGTCAAAATGACTTTCCCAAACAGCTGAAGACAGAAAAATGACTTGGTATCCCTGTCTCCGAGTCTTTCCCATAACACACTTTTGCACCGAATAGTTTGTTTGTTTTATGAATTGATTACCATTTTTCGCCTTCCACGCCTGTAATGCTGTTCGTGCTCCACATTTTATAACATTTTTATACATATTA
Source organism: Hydrotaea diabolus (assembly GCA_963513945.1). NCBI lineage: Eukaryota > Metazoa > Arthropoda > Insecta > Diptera > Muscidae > Hydrotaea > Hydrotaea diabolus. The sequence goes on from OY740719.1 coordinate 73,142,827, forward strand.
AATTAACGTTCACTGTAATTCAAAATAAGCTGAAATACCTCTTGCGTTCTTTGGCTTTTGCTGAAATCACAAATCTGGAAATATGCACGGTTGTATTTCTATTGCTCCAGGGCTGCCTGATTGCGATTAGTGTGATAACTTTGGGTTACGAATCCGTTAGTCCAAATAAAATTACAAATATTACGTTCATACTACAGCTTTTATCGTGGAATGTCAAAAATAGGCGTTCTCAAAAAAACTGTTGAGCAACTTTTACGTATTGAAAATGTTGACGAAAATGATATAGTCACGCCATCACCTCAAAAACAAATGGAGTTTCTCCTCTTTCACAAGCGGATACAGTAATTCCCGCGTAACGTATTTCCGAATTACCGTTGAGTTTGCACTTTTATGACACGTAAAAACGCGCTAATTACTTATTTTGTTTAATAACGAGTTAAAGTTATGTTAAATACGAGTAAGAGATTTATCTCTAAGCCATGTTTGGAGCAGACGTTAAACAGTAATTCCGGGTCAGTAAGTATAATAATTACTATATCGTATACAGCTTACTGATTGAGAGAAGTTTCCCCTTGTTCCTTATTGATATAGTTGAGGGTTATGTACGTAATGTTTTGCCCGAAAAAAAATATTCTTAGAAATGCAGTTGCATGGAGAAACCACCCCTATACCAACGTATTTTCCTTAATATTAGAGGAAATTCATTCGAATCAGTAAGCATTGATTCACTGGCCAAGACCTGACATTAACTGGGTGGAAAAGAAAACTTCACCGTTGACTAATGTTAGATGCAATTTTGCGGATTTCAACTAGGGCTTATTTCTGGCGCAGGTGTACACACTAACCGTCACTGCACAATGTTATTGTGTACTTTTGTATTAGTTAATATGAATACCCTAGGTATTCATATTTCGCTAACGCTTTATTTTGGTTAATGCATATAAATACAATATGTGTCACCCTATACATCTCTAACTGCAACAATATTAAGAACAACAAATAATAAACAAGTCAGACATTGTTTAACTGACATAGACAACAAGTGTTTCACTTATAAGGCGTTTACACTTCATTAATTTTTCATAATTCGCTCTCTCATTCGTAATTCAACCCCCAATTACATTGCGAAATAGGTAATTCACCATTTAAAATTCTGAGAGCGAATTACGTTGTTTGATGGTAATTCATTTTGAACTACGAAAAAATCACTGTCTTCTCTAAATTTTAATGGACAATATCAAAGTTGCTGTCATAATATCCAAAAAGAAAAACGATTATATGACATTTTTCTTCCTGCAAGAAATACATCTTTGTCGATAAAAACAAAACTGCATATCGGACTAGAGAACACCCCAAAACTAACACATAAATAAAGTTCAAATACATAATTACGTAATTTTAATTTTGTATTCGATATTTAAAAAAAATTGAAATCTAAGTTCAACTAAAACTGATATTTTAAAGCAACAATTTGGCATTTGAAATGTTTAAATAATTTTTCAAATATATCTCGAACTTGGTTTTACGTTTGATTTGGGATTTAGCTTGATTCTGATTTAATTTTCTAGGCACGAAACAGCGCTCTTTGCTGATCTCACTTTTAACCATTTTTTGCCATAACGTGGTTTAGAGAACATTTTTTAATCATATTTATTTCGCAGTCATTTGCAAAAAAGATTACTTTCATCTGCGTAGATTTGAGTCATTGAACTGAAATATAAATCCAAATGTCAAATGTCCAAATGTTTATTTCTTTGCGGCAAATCAAGTTTCTTTTGTGTGTACTTCTATATGAATTCATGAAGCAAGATTTAGAAGGATGTAAAATTGGATTTTTTCAATTTCTCCTTTGCGCTTTTTGAAAATTTACTCTTTCGATTCTGACGGTACTGAAACCAAGAACAGATGTTTAACCTTCAAAATACTTTTATTGAAACAACAAAAGTATAAAAAGCTCCATGGAAATCGCAAGTAAAATGTGGCTTATAGAGCTACGGGTTCTTAAGTCGCACACTTATTGTGGACGTTGTTATATAAAAAACGCTTAGAATTCATACAAAAAAATTGACAAATATGGTAAAAGTTTTCATGTGATAATAGAAAACAAAAGTGTTTTTAACACTACACATTTTTATTTTTTTTGGGAACTTCGTTTCTATATTTAGGCTTGTACTAAGTTCGATGTTTCCTGTAAAAATGTGTCAAACTCCATATAAAATAATTATGTTAAATCGCTGCTGAAAAGCTGTAAAAGCCAAAACTGAACCAGCGTCGTTGAAATTTAAAAAAATTCTATTTCGTGCTGAATACTAGGCGTATTCTCTTGGTGCTCGCTTATTTAGCGAGTAAGCGGTCGCTAGGGTAAAAACTTCAAAATTATTTGAATTTTTTTTATATTCTTTGTACTGGTTTTATGAGCCTCAAACTATCAACTTGAAAATTTGTAATTTGTAGAAAAAAAGTTATTCAAGAAATACTATAAGTGAGTAAGAACCGAGATCACTTAAAAATCGATAAGGATTATTCTTGAATAACTTTTTTTCTAAAAATTTTAATTATTTAAAACAAACGATTGTTAACGCAAATTGTCTATAGATTTCTGCTAAAGAAATCATTTTTATATTTTTGTACCATGGAGTGATGTAATCGCGGAGGTCGCTACCTAAGCCAGTTATCATTAAAACACGGCCAAGATAAAGAACTTTTGTTCTGTATGGATAATTTTTCGAGAAGGTTGACAAATAAATTGAATAAAATAATTTTCAAACACAAAAATAAATACTACAAACTACTTATAATATGAATGAGGAAAACAAAAATATAAACTATGATGATGCTAATAGCACTTTCATACAAATTAACGTCAAAACACGCAAAAAAGTATAATTGACAACCTTTATCTGGTAATGTCACTTTCAGCATAGGAAAAATAATTCTTCCTAAAAAGTTTCTCGTGAACGAATCATTCACGATCTTTTACTAAAAATGCCTCATAACTGGAAAATGCTTATTTTTAAGTATGTATTTATCGATCTAGTTTTATAGCCAACATATTAACCTTTCATTTGACGCATTTTTTGACGTTTTAACCCTTCTAGGACAGGAGATAAAACTCTTTATTAAAAAAATTAAAAATTATTTGAAAAAATCGCGAGATTTTTTTCAAATAATTTTTCGCCTCCAGCGCAATTTACAGCTTATATCAATCACTCTTATTTCAACATTTTATTTTAGTTATCATGAAATTCTTAATGATTTTTATGTATTTCTTACCTCCAAATCCATCCATCAGCAACTTTTTCTAGTGTTACAAGCCTCAAATGATGACATTTTGGAAATATTTCCCTTTTTTGGTACTAAGCCACAGTTCCTTAATATATTTATTGTTCGAGCAGGGATCTGACTTCATCGCTGAACTATTTTCGCAATTCCCCACTGTTTTTTATATTCATTTTATTACTTTTTACGTTTCTAACGAGTTTTCTACAATGAACTTTTCGACACAGCGTGTTATTTCGTCTACAATTGCCATATTGTTAGAAAATGACAAAACTGATAATTACATATCGAAAAAAGATCTATGTAAATTTATTGTGAACATTTTGAGCAAAAACTGAAAATAAAATGACAATATCTCAAAGTACCCAATAAAAGCTTAAAGTGTTGGCAACAAACTATTAGGAAGAAATTATTACAGAAATTATTCACAGAAACTCTGGTCAAAAATATACAAAATTACCCCCCTGTCCACAATGGGTTAAATGATTCATAAAATTTATATACCGTTTGAAAGGTATTGTCATAAGCTTTCCATACCAACATCGCCTAGGTCAGATTCCAAATGTCGTAGATATATCCAGTTGTAGGTCCGAAATTGAGGGTCCCGTAACTCGAAAAATATAGGTTGCCGTCGACTTTTTTTTGTTAAACTTATTCGTTTTTAATTCCCTACAGGGCTATTTTTTGTTTTTTTCTGAGAATTGTTACTAAACTAGATTTGTTCCAGTTCAACTTTGAACCTATTGGTTAATTTAGTTTTCATAAACCCTAACCCTAAGAATAACTAAAAATAAAATGTATATGTGAAATAAACATATGTAATACATGTAATCATGTTTGCAATACATTTAATCATTAATGAAACATATATTACAGTATTGCTACAAAAAGGGAAAAAGTCGCACAAAGTTAGGAAAACACTTACAAATAAAGGAAAAGTCGCATAATTTGATGAGTTGAGAAAAGTCGCACATGTAAGCCTTAAAAAAGGTTGCAAATTGCGACTGTAGTCGCACATCTTTAACACTGTTCATAATAACCTGTACCACAGTGTGGTGAATGTAATAAAATGCAACAGTTCGGAACATTTGTAAATTGCATTAACAATAGCACCAAATGAGGCGCGGTTGTATCACGGTACTTTCGGTGACGAAAGTGTATCAAAAATGTACAATTTTATCTTCGTGCAGTACTAACTTCTCACTAGCTCCATCTGCAGAAATCGACTGAAACAAGTCGAATTATGTTTACAACCTATGACGTTGGAAAGTTTCCAATATTCCAATTAGATTTCTACTAGCGGAACTGTCAAATTGTTATTGTGAATGCTTTGAATTTTCTGCAGAGCAACATTTAGACGGGGAGCCGAGCCAGACGTCAATTTTCTTCAGACCCAAAGGAAAAGTAATCACACATAAAAAATGCTGTCGAGGGCCGCACTTCTTTCTGGTAATTATATTATCTTTTGAAAATGGAATAATCTTGAAAATGGAAGATTGCTCCACATAATATGTGTTCTTAACCTAACAATCGAATGCGGTTAGAGGCTCATCGTCAGTGTGCAAAATGTTTCATAGTTTATGTAATCACTTGGCCCTCCTCATATACAACTGTCAAAAATCAGACATTATGAAAAAAATTGCATAAATGTTTCTTGTACAGCGACATGTAACGCCAAACTTGAATGTTTTGTTTTTTTCTTGTAGTTCAACGCCCCATGGGCGCATTGGCCGCCAGAACCGCCGCTTCTGCCGCTGCTGGTTCTGATCGTCCCGTCCGCCCTGAACATCCCGGCAAGGTCCGCCTGGGTTTCATTCCAGAGGAATGGTTCCAATTCTTCTACAACAAGACTGGTGTAACTGGCCCCTATACCTTCGGCGTCGGCTTGATAACCTATTTGTGCTCCAAGGAAATCTATGTCATGGAACATGAATACTACAGCGGTCTTTCATTGGCTATTATGGCTATTATTGCCGTCAAGAAACTGGGTCCTGCTGCCGCCAAATGGGCTGATGGAGAAATCGACAAAATTGAAAGCGAGTGGAACCAGGGCCGCGAGGATGAGCTCAAGGCTCTTAAGGAATCCATTGAGAGTGAAAAGAAGGAACAGTGGCGCGCAGAAGGTGCCCTTTTGCTCATGGACGCCAAGAAGGAGAATGTTGCCCTCCAACTGGAAGCTGCTTTCCGTGAGCGTGCAATGAACGTTTACAATGAAGTATGTAAAGACATCTTAGCGCTTATTTTAGATATTGTTTTAATGTATTGTTCTTTTCTGTTTTTTCTTTTACTGCCTGTAGGTCAAGCGTCGCTTGGATTACCAAGTGGAATGCCGCCACATTGAGCGTCGCCTTAGCCAAAAACACATGGTCGACTGGATTGTCAAAAATGTGATGGCCTCCATCACCCCCCAACAGGAGAAGGAAACACTCAACAAGTGCATTGCTGATCTGGGTGCTTTGGCTGCTCGCACCAAGTAAACTACATACGTTTTAGTTGTTATTAAACCTTAAATAATAAAAGCAAACACACATAAATACACACGAAGAAATAAAATGTGAAATTTAGAACAGAAATCTGGTAATAAAATAAAGTCTAAGATATTCTCCTCTCGTCAAACGAAATTCTAGTTCATCTATATAATCTTCTCAACTATTTTGAACTATACAAACGAATATTTTAAGTAAACAATCCATTGCCGTATATGGAAGCCACGTATTACATTAAATCCTGACCAAATTTCGCATAATACGTTAAAAGCAGCCAACATCCAACTACGCTAAAATTATCCTAAACGGGTCCATGTATGTCGAATAGTCCCCACTGCCGATTTGGGCACGGCCGCGTAGAAGTCACAAATTAAATCCGACCATGCTAAAATTTCGTATTGTACGTTATACACGACCTATAATTAGCTCTGACCATATCGGCCCATAATATCACATAGCCCTTATGAGTCCCAGCCGGTTCTATGCACCGGGTCGACCCGAAGAAGGCATTTTTTGCCAATGTCTGTCACCCCGGCATTATGTGCCGCTGCAACAGCAACATAGGCCTAACTTACCTTCCCGATATTAGGCCTTGTCGCTTCTCATGTCAAATCTGATGCTGACCATATTTCGCATAAAGCGTTGTAATTCGTTTTTGACTTTTTTTTGTTTCCCTCAAAGCGCTAAAATTTTTCAAGTTATCTGGGAACTTGAGTAAATGTAAATTTGCTTGATGTTGAACCATGTTTTATAAGAAAAAGTAAAGAATACTTATTACATAGCAAGTAAACAGTCTTCTTATTCAAAGATGAATTGCACCATGAACTTCTCCGGCAGTTGTTGACCCTTATATAGGGTAATCCAACTAGAGGTATTTTTTCAGAACAAAAATAAAATATAAAAATTCAAATCAAGTGTGGAATCTTTATTTGTCATTTGAAAGGACATTTTCATTTCTTTTTTATTTTTGAAAATGATTACCTTCAAATGATAGCAACTGTATTATGAAAATGAGCGTTCGGTGAGAAACAGGAAGATCCGCTGTTTTCGACCAAAATTTTGTTTAGTGGTGAGGCCCATTTCTGGATCAACAGCAAAGTCAATAAACAAAATTTACGCATATGGGCTGAAGAGCAACAAGAAGATGTTCAAGAGGTGCCATTATACCCGAGGTTTTCTCTGGGTATAATGACACCTCTTGAACCTCTTCTTGTTGCTCTTCAGCCCAAATGCGGCACGCTCTGTTCGAACACCGCATGTCATCAAAGCCGTTAAATCAAGAATTCACGGAAATCCGCTCCGAAAACAGAAAATCATGGCCCGCGAGATGAATATCACGTAAAAGTCCATGAGTCGAATCATTTAAAAAGACTTGGGACTTGGGCTTTCAAACGACGTACCGGACATTTATTGACTTCAGCTTTAAAAAAAATAGGATTGAAAAATGCAAACGTCTTTTGGTGAAGCACGCTGATAACTTGCACAGAAATATTTTGTTCACCGATGAAAAACTTTTTACCGTTCAGGAAAAATTTAACAAGCAAAATGATAGAGAGTATGCGCGGTCATCTAGGGAAGCATCTGAACTGATCCCAAGGATGGAAAAGGGTCATCACCCAGCTTCAGTCATGGTTTGGTGGGTGTCCCTTACGATGGGGTCACTGACCTGCACTTCTGCGAACAAGGAGTCAAAACATCGGCCAACGTTTACTAAGAAACCGTTTTGGAAGTTGTTGTGAAGCCTCTTAACAATTCCCTATTCCAAAACCAGCCATAGACTTTCCAGCAGGATTCTGCGCCGGTCCATAAGGCTAAAACGTCCCAGGCCTGGCTTCGAATCAATTTGCCAGCGTTCATTTCCTCTAAAGAATGGCCCTCGGGCAGTCCATTGGATTATAAATTGTGGACGGTTTTAGAGGACAAGGTTTGTCACAAAAGATACCCCAACATTGGATCTTTTAAGACTGCTTTGGTTCGAGCTGTGGCCAATTATTCAATGGACGTTTCGTGCAGCTATTGACGATTGGCCAGTGCGACTTAAGACGTGTGTAAAGGCAAAAGGCGGACATTTCGAATAATAGATTCTTTTTGATATACAATATACATTAATAAATATATTAAAAAATATTTGGTCCAAAACAACAAACATTTAGTACTTTTTATTTTTCAGCATAAAACGTGTGTAACAGTATTTATGTCCCTACTATGTATATTAACTTTGTCATTCCGTTTGCAACACACCGAAATACTGGTCGGGGACTCAATAAAGTAGTAAATATGTTCTGAATAGTCGTATTATAAATTCAATGGATATTAAGCCAGTCAGTATGTCTGTGTAAAACAAAAGACCTATTGATGCTAGGTGGCTGCAGTTTTGCAGAAACATGTGTTGATAGACTGAAACGGTTGATATTGAAAATTGCCAGATCTGTCAAGAGGTAAACATTTTTCCTTTAAAAGGACTGGGTTTCTGTCTAGAAAAATTCACAATCCTAAACTTAAAAACACAATATTTTATGATATGACGATGATATATAAAACATATGATGGATCGAAACACATCCTGCAGAAGCAGTGGGTGGTGTCACGTAGGGTTGTATAAGACGATTTTCGACTAATCGACTTTTGGGTATAAAATAGTTAAAGTAGACAAAAATCGAAAAATCGAAAAATCTTTTTCATGTCGACTTTTTTTTAACTTAAAATATTTGTGATTGTCTATCGAAACAATGCGTATTGCTAAAATTTAATATGCGAGTTAATTTATGTTTGCGAATTGAGATATGCATAAGTTTTATTTTACTGTATGCTGAAGTTAAAAACGTATGCCTTCAAAAACGTTCTACATTCATCCAGAGCAAGTCATCAATTCGGTAAGTATACTAACACTGAAATTATAATGAGCAGATTAACAAGTTTATTTTTATTAATTTTTAGGCGAAATCAGAAATTTTGGAATACTTATTGTTTTCAAGTTAGCCGATGCTGATGTGGCCGAATGAGGCTTTCTTGACAAGAGTGTAAGCACTAGGCGCGAACATGCTATAATGATGGCAATGTTGTTCCAATACAATTGAAGGACGATCTGAAGGCAACGCCTGTTTGTCGTAAAACAAAAATAATCTACTTATATTTTGCTATCTTAGAGCGGTGTTCCCAAAATTGAGCGAAGCCAAAATTAAAGAAGGTATTAATTTCTTCACAGATCTAATATTTGTTATCGCATTTATCAGTTCTGATGAATTTCAGGTATATTCATTGGACCTCAAATTCGTAAAGCTACGAGAGATGAGAATTTTTTCAATAAGCTCAGTTCCGTTGAAAAACGCGCTTGGAAGAGTTTTGTTGCACTATGTGATAACATTCTTGGTAATCACAGAAGCGACAACTATGTCGCTACTGTTGTTGAATTTTTGAGTGCGTATTGTGAAATGGGCTGCAACATGTCAATTAAAATTCATTTCCTACATTCATATCTAGACTTCTACCCAGAAAACCTGGGCCAGTTCAGTGATGAACAAGGCGAACACTTTCATCAAGAAATAATTACAATGGAAAAACGTTTTGAAGGAAAAGATAAAATAAAAATGATTTCCGAATATTGCTGGTCACATAAACGGCTGATGATGTTCAATTTTTTTTTTCGAAATGTTGTTTTAATTAAAGTTGAATCACTCAATCAGTTTCTAAAGGATTTTAAAAATGAATTGTATTCGTAACACTCTCTTTATTATTCAGTTCAAAAATTGTTCAGTTCCTTTTAAAAAATTCTGTGTAAAAACGCATCCAAAGTTAAAAAATTAAAAAACGAGTTTACAGGAAAATACACTGATTTTTTTCAATGTGATTTTAAAAGTGTATACACCATTGATATTTAACCAAGTTACTGGCATATAAGTGCGTAAGATCCGGAAAACCGGTTTTTACCGTTATCTCCAGATTTTGGAGGTGTTTGGAAAATTTCAAAACCGGTTTCATGTTGTACTCAGCAAGATCTACAAGAAAAATAATATCACTTCCCAGGTTTTTTGACTTCATTCTTTTTTGTTACACTGTGTTAATATTGACCATATTATGAATAAATTCGACGCCCACACAACCCTGATCTTTCAAAGACAATTCATATCTCATAAACTATTAGAGATATGACGACGATATTTGGAACAAATGATGTCGGCATGAATCGAAACACATCAACATCACTTGGAGGAAAGGTGGGCGGTCCCCTTTAGAAATCGCATTTATGTCCGATCGTTCTTATATTTTAACAGATTGAAATCTAATCAATTATTATAATTAAGAAAATTAAGAAAATATTATATATAAGAAAAGAATGAATAAGGGAACGTGGCACCGCCCACTAATCCCTGAACTTGAAAATACATAAACTATTAAAGTTTAACATATGATGTTGGTATTTATTGGAACACATCCTAGAGGAAAAGTGGGCGGTGGCACGCCCACTTTAAAAAATTACATTAATGGCCAAAGTAATGGCCATATAACGATGGTAAAGGGTGTTTTTTTAGATGTGTGGTTTTCAATCTGGCCCACTTTAACTTGATTTATGCTCAGTTTGGTTTGCATTTCATAAAGAATAGACCCTTTCCGGAACAACGTTTGCAAATCGTGGTGAATGGGCCTAAAACGAGATGGCCACCGATCCTGATTTTTTAAAGATAATTTTGTTCAGCGATAAAGCTTATTTTTGGTTGAATAGGTACGTTAATAACTAAAATTGTCGCATTCGGAGTAATGAAAATCCACTAGCCATTGTTGAGACGCTCTATGGTCCATATTTCTTCCAAAATGAAGCCGGCCATAATGTTACAGCCAATAATGAGGAACGCTTTAGATCCATGATTAATGACTTTTTCGTGCCTAAAGTGAAGGATGTTGTTGTGGACGACCTTTGGTTCCAATAAGACGGCGCCAAATGCCATGCAGCCAGCGAAACAATCAATTTATTGAAGAAAGCTTTTGGTGAGTGCATTATTTAGCGTCTTGGGCCTGTGGCGTGGCCTACAAGATCGTACCATTTAACACCGCTGTATTTTTTTGTGGGGTTATGTGAAGGCGCCTTTCTTCGCAGATAAGACCGACACGATTGACGCCTTGAAATAGACTATTCGGTGTGTTATTGCTGACATACGGCCCCAAATGCTGCAAAAAGTTGTCGAAAATTGGACCTCTCGGCTGGAATTTATTCGAGCCAGACGAGGCTCCCACTTGCCCGAAATCATTTTTAAAACATAATGGCAAACCCTTATCTTTATAATAAAGATAAATTCTTGGCCATAACCTTAAATTATTTGCATTTTATTTCTTCTGGAAAAAACCCCTTTAGTTGGTATATAAGTATATTGTTGGTATGGAAAAAACACACCTTAATAGATAAGAGACCTGTGCCACGCCCCCTTGAAAAAATTTTCATTTTGCATCGTAATCTATGATGGAGGCTAAATTGTAATTGTGTGTAAATTGTGATTTTAATTAAAAAATTCAGTCAATTTGTTAAAAACGATCGCGGAGTACAGGTAAGAAACGATGTTTTTAGTACAAGAATTGAACAAAATCAAATCAAAAATTTCAGCTTTGATTGTCTCTTTTTGTTTTTTTTCATTAATTTTTTGTCGATAGAGAAATTTCATAAGTTGTTTTTATGATGTAAATATGATATAATCATGATATAAATATTCAAATTCTAAAGAAAAAATTGCATTAAAAGTAGTTAAGGGCCTGCAAATATGTTTTTTATGTTCCTGGCCAATTTTCTTATTACAACAATTAAAAAAACCCATAATTGTTCGTCGCGGTGGACCATTCTGTGAAGAAACCCACCTCAATAGCAAATAGGCTGGTGCCACGGCTCTGGACAAAATGTTCATATTGCACCGTTACCTACAATAAAGAGTATATAAGCTTCGGCACGGCCGATCTTAAGTTCACTCGTTATTGAGTAACATGAAATTTAAGCCCTGATATTTTTAAGATTGTGGGTTCGGTCTGATGAAAACTGTGGGACAAAAATAAAACGGTCTAAGCAAGAGACAAATAGTAAGTACTGTTTTTTAATATCGGGCTGACGTTGGTGCTTGGTCTTGATTATATCAGTTCGGTTACAGTTGGGATGCGAACATCGCTCTGTGGCATCGCATCTTTGTGCCCTATAAGAACCCATATTGATTATATCGATCAGATGACCATATCGTACCACTTGTGGAATATAAAATTAATCTTTTTGTGTTGTAATTATGTTTGCTTTATTATTTTTGTTTTTCTGATAAGATACGTAATATTAGAATTTAGTTAAAGTTTGATCATTTCAAGTATCATGACACAATTCTTGTAACGATATGTCAAAAAGTATATCCGTTTGAAATGTTATAGCAGTAGTAAAATTTTATTAACTTATTCAATTAACTTATATTCCTATGTTCGGTTTAGGGTTTCTTTTTTTCATAAAATAAATTTACAATCGATGAAACAGGTTGTTAGGCAAGCCAAAAAATGAACGAAATATAAAATTTAATGCAATAGAAATAATTTTCATGTAAATAAATATAAATGTAGATGTATAAATTTAACAAAACTCAGGGTAAACTAAATAAAAAATTAGCGTCTTTTTTTAAGAACAAAATTTGGATTTATTTCGTTGTTAAAGCTTTTTTTGTTTTCTTTTGAAAAAGTGTAGAGAAAAATATTAGCAAATTTTATTATTTTTCTTTTCTTATAATTAACAATTTCTCGAGAGAATTGTAAAATATAGGAACCGCAAATTAAATGTTGAGCTATTTCTGATTGTTTATAAAAAATAAAATAATAATTAAATTACAGCCACTAGGTTTTTGTTACAAGTTTGCATAGTGTGAAGTTTTTTTTAGGTATGTGGAAAATGTTTGAATCACTTTCAAGGGAGTAAAGACAATATGCGCCCCAGTATTGTTTTTTTTCGATTAGCTGCCTAAAGCTTTTCACTGTATTACTAGATGTCTAGACAAACATCTTTATGTAGGGAACCTCTTGAAGTCACAAACACCTTACAACACTTTTCAGATTGACAAAACTGGTAACATTAGTGCACTTTTTCTATAGAAAAATATACACGATTTCGCCAGTCCGATAAGGTTTACCTTGTTTTATGTTTAATAGAATTTCAATGCTATTTGTTGTTATACACTTAGTTTTCTTAAGTTTCGGATGTTTTTTTAACGATCTATTATCTTGAAATTTACTTAATCAACTTATTTTCACAACATCGGTTACACTTACATGGAAAAGGAAAACGGGGTTAGTAAAAAAATATTTTTATACGGTATCTAAGCCAAAATATAATTTAAAATTCATTTTGGCCTAGTTCTTATAATGATAAATTAGGGTGAGTCAAAAATCATTCTACAGTTTCTTTTAGCAAAAGGTACTTTGTTTTTATACTAAGGGAAGTTTATTAATTTTCAAACTAAATAACACGTGCATATAGTAAGTGTTTTTGATTTAACATGCGAAAAAATCCGCTTTATACACATTTTTAGCGAAATATTAAAACTGTTATAACTAAACCTAAACGATTTTTATTTATTAGAAATATTTTGGATATACGAATCAAAAAGTTAAATTCGAACTAAAATTTGTATTTAAACGAAGGCATTTGAAAATTTTGAAAAACCCAATAAATTTTAACCTTTCCAAACAAGCACTTTTAACAAATAAAAAAAAGATTTTTCCTTCCTTTACTATATTGAATAAAAATAATATTTTATGAAAAGTCCTGTGCTATCTAAGCAGAAAACGGTTAAAGTCCTTAAACTCTTTAAATTGTCTGAATTATATGTATAAAAAAATTGTAATATTATGGTTTCATATGAACTGAACTGAAAAAAAGTTTAGGTATTTTGATAACAATTTGTTTTAAGCGGAGTTTTTCGTATGTTATGCAAAACACGCCTAGTATATTTCCTAAGACTTTTGAGGAAATGTGCAATTTATTTTTTTCATTCTGAAGTTTGATCTAATTTTTGAAATACTTTACATAGTCCCAAAAATAGGCTTGTCTTTTTTTTCCCGAAACATCTGGACAAAATGTTGACAGATGTTTCTAATTCTTCTTTTGTTCTCTTCAAAATGATTTTGTTTTCGATAAAGAATATTTAACTTATGCTTAATTTACTTAAACTCTATTGAAAAAATCTTTGTGGCTTTTTTCTGTGGTTCGTTACTATTTATAAAATTCTGAGTTAGTTTTCTTCATAATCCCTGTGTGTGTTTTTGATATTGCATACATTATAAATTATTATGTTTACTTAATGTTTATTTAACTTTAGAAACAGACTACTAAAACTATGGTAAATCATAAAAATACATTATAAAATATCATCTCATGAAACGAAAAAAAGAGAAAAAAGAATACTAAAATTGATCAATTGCTGAATTCGGCATGGAATTCCAATATACTGATGTAGGTGCCGGTAATGAAGCCGACAATGCCAAAGCAAATCAGAAAGATATTCTTCCACAAACGCCATTTGCAGCGTCCATAACCGGGATCTTCATGATACACAGCTAATTCAATAATAGAGGGCACAATCATGCCCAAGGTACTTAGGCACACGGCGCCGATAAGGGAAATGAATGGTCCCAAATTGGGCAGAGCCACGGCGATGGCACCGCAAAGTATCTGAAATTAGTAAGAAAACAAGAATGTCAATAAACAAACATATCATTTATCGGAGTCAGTGGTATAATATAGCATGTGCTCTCAAGTTAAAACGACTTAAGAGCTCTAAGAATGAAAACTCCTTTTTTTCTATTTTCAGTATAAAACGAAAACTTATTAATCGGGGTATTTAGGGGCACCGTATAGTATTCCTTTTATCTGATATGTTTCCCATAATTTATTCTCCCTGAGAACGCCCTGGTTTTCGAATAAACTGATTTCTGTGTTGGTTAACGCGATTTCCTTAAATATACCCCAGATGTGATTTTCCTTTTACACATTCTTAAGTCAGTGATAATGTTTCGTCATAGATCCTTTTATAAATGGCAATAAAACTGCAAGTAAATAACAAAGTCTGAATCAAGAGAGAAACAAAACCTTTTCTATATATCATATTTAAGCTTTTACAGTTCATTACAATCGATCAGTTACCAACTATGATAAAAATGTCATATCGGCACATGTTTTGATGTAGTCCACATACAAATGTCCGTTCCGACGGGGCTAAATGTGATGCATGGACATACAGGGCAGACGAAATTAAAGTTTATTTTATAGTCGGTTTACGTGGCCGCCCTAATAGCGTTTGAGAAAAGGTATACGACACCACTCCGAATAGTTTTATTGTTTTTCAAAGTATTCTCCAGCATGATTTATACGCTTTTGCATGCGCTCAAACCAATTGTTGAAGCACTTTTTCATGGTTTTTGAACGCTTCAACAGCACCTTCTCGCGACGAAAATCGTTGACCACGCATTTTTTTCTTGATGTGCGGGAATAAAAAGAAGTCATTGGGTGCCAAGTCAGGGCTGTACGGCGGATGACCCATCAATTCGACGTTTTGACCGGTCAAAAAAGCGCTGGTTTGAGCCGATGTGTGAGAGCTCGCATTGTCATGGTGTACAATGATTCGTCTTCTCTTGTTCGCTTGAATATCTACGAAGACTTCAGGCAGACAAATTATGGTGTACCACAGTTGGCACATGACCAGTTTCGCCGAAGAAACATGCGTCCATTTGCTTCTTCCACGATCAACTTCCGTTGGATTTGGCTCGTCTTCGAAGACTCACATGGTCGATTGCTGTTTTGTTTCGGGCTCATACGCATAGATCCATGATTCGTCACCTGTGACAATCTTATAAACGTCTTTTGAAGCACCGCGATCGTATTTTTTCAAAATTTCTTTGCAACAATCGACACTAGCCTTTCTTTTGAGCGATTGTCAAATTGTGCGGGATCCAACGCGAACAAACATTTTGTGCGGCAAGGTGTTAATGCAATATCAAATCAATATCAATGCTGGGGGAATAAATGCCCAAGGATGCCTCTATCTCACGGTATGTCACATAAGGATCTTGCATTACCAGTTCAAGGACGGCGTCAATGTACTCTGGCACAACGGCCGTTTTTGGACGACCCTCACGACCTTCGACTTTGAGCGAGTTCATCGATGCACTCTTGTCGTGATAATCCACGTCGAAAGTTGTGAAAATGATCGCACGAAAATGTTCACGAGTTATATTATTTTTTTTGCCAAATTGGTTTTTTCAAGTCACCGTAAACAACACAAATGATGGTCGTACGTCAAAACGTTTTGAGTACGTTGATGAAATGGAAATTTCAGATGGCGCCAGGCAACATTTAATGTTGCCTATGCCAGAAATATATATAGCAACCATGTACCTCCTGTGTAAGATAATCATAAGATACTCATTATGGTTTTTACACCTGATCGAAAATGAGCCGGATAGGCCAATGCTTTGATAAAGTTGCTTATAAATAATAACGTGCTAACAACAAGTGTCAATTTTGAGCATGTTTTGTAGCCGTGTTAGTACTTAGCTTGGCTTGAGGCTTATACTCGATAGTTATCCAGGCTTAGTACTAAAATTTGGCCTTAAGGCACGAATAGAATTGGCATTGGCGCGAAAAGAATTGCCACTTTTTGTTCACAAATGACACAACTATTGTGGTTCTGCTATCCAGTTTAAACAGTCTTAAACAAACTGTTACAATGTTAAGTGACTATGGCCACCCTGTAAGCTATTGACATTTAAAAATTTGAAATGCCTGGTTTTTTAAAATCCCTTCAATTTTAGAACAAAAAATATAAATTCATCCTAGTTAGACGCAACGACTTTTAATAAAAAACAAACAAGTTTTAGACTTACCACCAGCGCAACTCTCAAGGCATATTCGGACCAATTTTGTTTTTCCGGAGCTATTTTATGCTGAATTCCCTTCCATATAATGCTTGTGGGTACATAGAATTGCAGAGTGAAAGTAAAGAATATAGCAATCGCAATCATCAGTTTCACCGACTGAGCCAATCTAAAATGAAAAATAATACAAACGAGTATAAACATAAGTTCCATAAGGTAAAATTCAAATTTCTCAAACTTACTTGTCTTCTACCGGTAGATTCAAGGTGATACTACCTTCAGTAATATCGCCATACTTCAAGTAGCCAAAGAATCCAACCAAAGTGTACAAAGTGATGACAACGCCCATGCCCAAATTCAATACCGAGGGGCAACCAATGAAGTGGGTGGGATTTTTCATGTCATTCTCCAAAGACATAACTACGCCAATGCCTTCCAAGGCAAAGATGACCGTGCCGAAGAACAATGGCCATTGTACGACATCGGCAACGCCGGCACGTTCAGTAGTTGCTGGCAAATCGGTGAATATATACGTGAAGGTGATGATGATGCCAACAAACATCAGCAAGTTGGCGACCATAGAGAACGGGGTCAAGAACTTCAAATTTCTCACCAGGCACATAAATATAAGGGGAATGGTGACAATGACAATCCATAGACGTATACCGATCGCATTGTCCTCCTCCATGTAGAAGTCCACAACTTGTTTGACATTTGTGCCCACAAACACCAAATAAATACAACAGCATCCAATTAAGTCGATAACCAAAAATGTATTTACAACGAAACGTATGAATCGGGACCATCGCTGCAAACCGGGCGGCCCGTCAAGGAAGGCCTGCTCGGCCACATCGGCAAAACCCATCATGGGAATTTTACGTCTTCGGCAAAGGATGTGAGCGCATTTTACCAAGATGTGTACACAATAGGTGCAAAGGGTGCCCACCAGAAAGGTAGCGACGAGGCCGAACCATAGACCGGAATTGAGGAAGGCCATTGGCATGGCCAGGATGCCAGAACCCAGGGAGCCTTTGAGCAGATGAACAAAGGTTTCCATGTCGCTGGAAAGAAAAAGACAAATCATAAGTTAGACCGACAAAACATTTCGGGTTTTAAATGCATTTATTCGAGTTGAAATATATTTGTGATATGCCCGGTACAGAAACTTTTATCCATTACTTATTTGGCACAAAATCGTAAAATACATTTAAATGTTGTTGAAAAAACGGCAACACACCGACAAAATGCGAATTCAAAGTCTCATTGTGCTTAATGCACATTGCGCCCACAAAAATGTAGATAAAAACTAAGCGCCGCATTTAACGCCGCGTTAACTTAGCATATCGTAAATGAAAGGCATCCACCCACTGACCGTCCAATCTAAAAATATTTATTGATGAAAACAAATTTTCTAAATTTCCTGTCTGAATGTAAAATGTATTTCCGTATTGTTAGCATGCACCCTACACAAAGAAAAGGGCCGGTTATTATTTATGAATTTTGTCATAAATTTTATGGAACTCAAAGATTATCCTCAAAATATTGCATAGGAGTCGCTTTTTTATAGTTACTCGGAGAGAAAATTGAAGTAAGATTTTTTGAAAGGCGCTATTTTATAGCTACACGGAAAGAAAATTGAAGTTGCATTTTTTGAAAGGCGCCGTTAGATTTTGAGTTTCAACGTTATCTGACGTTGTTAGTGCAACTACGAAAACGATTTATCCGAAAACCAAGACTATCCTATAAACACTCTACCTCTGTATTATCTCTACTATTAAATCAGGAAGAATGACTTAAATGTCTGTTTTTGTGAGTCACGCGTTATGTGAGATTGCATCAGTCATTGTTAAATCTTAAAAATAAATCCTTATTAGGATACACGGTGGCATTTCCTTTAGTCTGAGTTTATAGACAGAGATCGACCGCTTGTTTTAAAATGACCATTTTAAAACAAGCGGCCAAAGGGGTCTGTTAGGTAAAAACAAAAAAAGTAAAGGTAAAAGCATTATTATTGTTGTGTTGAGTACCAAGCTTCTTTTCATTTAATCTCTTATACATCGACATCACCCAATTTCCCAAGGAATCTTTACCCAAACCACTTTTGTCTATTAAACTGCAGACGTATAAATTTATAGTGGTTCCTGTAATTCCAATAAGGAACAACAATGTTGTTCCAATCTTCTCTTTTATTTGTCATACGCATTATTTTACACCAACTGTGTCCAGAGAATCTGATTACATAATCAAGCTGTCATCTTCGTGGGCAGGTCTACCAATACGTCTTTGGCTCTGGAGATTCCATTCGATAGCCATTCTGGTTGTCTATAGGGGCTCTGTTTCGATATCAATACTGGATACGTCCGAAAAGACCTGGGGGTAAACTGAGTGGACTTTGCCGGACAATTGAAGAGGTGCAGCACGTCATGTGGTCCCTTAATGCGTGGCAGACGTCCGAGACGTTGCCTTCAAATTGCGACCAATGAGAATGGAGCTGGATACTGCTGCTGCGACTTCATCAGAGTAAATGTCTTTCTAACCTGCCTGATAGTTTCGATGATCTAAAGGCTTTCTCTTGTATCGCTGGACCTCTCTCTGTAATTGAAGGATGCAGCACGTCATGTGGTCTCTTAATGCGGGACAGACGTCCAAAACGTTGCCTTAAAATTGCAACCATTACGTTGCCTTAAAATTGCAACCATTACGAATGGAGCTGGATACTGCTACTGCGACTTCATCAGAGTGAATGTCGTTCAGACCTGCCTGATAGTTTCGATGATCTAAAGGCTTTCTCTTGTATCGCTGGACCTCATAAAGGTTCAGATCAGCTTGATAGTTTCGATGATTTAATGGCTTTCTCTTGTATCGCTGGACCTGTCTCTGTAGATCATAAAGATCGTACCTGACCTGCCTGGGAGGAGGCATTCTGTGCATGGACGGGCGGATATGGCTAGATCGTTATACATATGTACATTATAGGGTCTCCGACCAATATTTTACAAATTGATTACGCACATGTGCGACAGAGCTAAACTCAATACTGGGTCTCTCTCAAGGTTTTGAAACTCAATAGTGAGTCTCTCTCAAGGATTTCAAACTGGCTACTTCAGCTCAAATTCAAACACTGGAACAAAAATAACTGTTCTTTTATGCCCTTAAATTATTCTACAAGTAAATAAATGATCAAGTCGGTACAGCCAACTTGCTTATACCCTTAACCAGAGACGTATGTTAAAAGCTTCTCCGGGACATTTGCATGCAAATTAATTAAAAAGCAAGGGTAAGAGTGCATTTGTCAAATAAAACACATCTATTATGCAAAGTACTTTCACTCGTACATATACTTAGATAGAAATTAAAACTTCGATACTACTTTAAATATGCATGTATTTTTAAGATCTGCCCAGAAAAAGGTCTCGGACTCATAGACTTTGGAGTCACAAAGCACGTACTTATAACGAAAACAATATGGCTTTATTTGCAGGTTCACAAAATAAAGCAAATTTTATTACAGATCCATATATGTGACAGCGCATAGAGAAAGGGACTTAAGGGTAAAAAAAAACAATTTTCATTTATTTTTGATGTGGACAACATCTGAGCATCGAATGAAACTGATCCCACGCCCCAAAAGTGTTCCCTCCCAGAGATATGCGCGTTTTATGAAAGTGATGGTACACCAAAGATACACGTATTTAAATCTTTAAAATGGCTCTCCTGAACAAAACTGGTTTTTACCCTTGGGTCCCTTTCTATTTTGCGCGTCACATATTGATTTATTGCAGAGATTGAGACTCGTTCTTTAGGGCTAAAATCAAGTCCCTTATGGTCGAATCAACCGATCAATTTGAGAAGCCTAATGCATATGGATCTGTCTGAAATAAGCTATCGGACGCATGAGCTTAATGGCAAATCAAAGAACCAATAAAAATTAATACATATGAAACTCAAATAAAACCATCTATTTAAAATAAACATTCCGACTAGTCTATGCAAAAAAATTGAAAGAATTTCAGAAAAAATCGCTCTGTATATACTTATACTTCCAAAGTTTGCGATTAGATTTTGTGGATTCCAAAAGTCACAGTGAATGTAAATAAGCCGAAATTATTTTTATCCACCGGGATGGTAAAGTTTTGCTTTTAATTCGGAAGGTCTCCTGTTCGTGCCCAAGTACGGGTGTACATAACTTGTTTGTAAAATAATGCTTTATTTATTTTGTTACATATTCCTTAATTTTAAATTATTAAAAAAAAAAATTTTTTGCAAAAAAAAAAAATAATACAATGCGTCTACCTTGTATGTTGCGCAGTGTTGCCATATCAGAACTAGTTGTGTAATTTAGCTGGCTTTTACTCATAGCATAGATAGCAAAGGCGTTGGAATACCAAACTAGAGAAGTAGGTTCGTCTCCTGCTAGCGCCGATTGTATTTCATTTTTTCTTTGAAGTATGGAAAAATTATGACAGATAGAATCTAAAGCTCTCTTCTTAAGAAGCAATTTCACAGTTGTTAAAAAATACCATCCCTCCTATGGCAAACATGTGTGAAAGTCATTGGATCTGATCCAATTCGGAATTACTTTCGGATCACAACTTTCAGATCATTTCCACTTTTTGCTGGGTAGTAAATAAAAACTCTAATTAACTCAAATTTCATTGCGAATATGAAACTTAACGCCGTTTTTACTTGTTTACAATTAAAAGAGCGTACTTTTTGTAATTTAATTTTCCTCGAATTTATGGTGGAAATGGACACATTGAAAGCGTTTCATCGGGGAACGATATAACTAAAAGCCCTTAGTTTGGAGCATTCGCAGTAAACTTATATTCCCGTAGAAATCTATAATTAAAATTGTTTACATTTCACGCAAATAATAAATCATTCATCATTTCATTCAAATAATAAAAAAAAACAAAACCGACAATTTATTAATAGATCGAAATGTTAAAGGAAGACATCATGATGAATTAGATATATTGCCAATATAATCAAATCAAATCAAGACAAAGCAATTCAAATCACATCAATTCAATTTATTCGAACTACCCAATGTGCACGTCCTGACGTAGAAATTGAATACCGCGAAAAATCTGACCTCGTGTAAAATTTACTGTAAGACAGCAAAGAATACAAACATGTGCAGCAGACTTTATTTATTGGCCGTGGGAGGGCGCAGTGAAATCTCTGAACATTTTTGTTTGCGTCGCGTTTAACAAATAAGTTGTGAAAACTCACTTTGTACATTAGGATGGGTAACATCATACAGAAAAGAAACTAAGTAACTGAAGTTTGCTAATAACAGGGTGGTATTTCGGAAAACTCAGGTTCTTTCTTCACCTTCATTTTATCGTTTCGTTATTTTGAAAACTCAACGCACGCATTCGTGTCGCAATTTCCGCCTGTTAAATGACCTTCCGGTTTCATTAATCCATTCGAATCGATTTTTTGCACTTATTGGATACTTCGCACATTGTGTCGGGCCAGCTATCCAAGCTATGTATAATTTCAAATCGAATGTGGAGTATTTTTTTTTAATTATTTGGAGGAGCTATACGCATGAAAGATAATAGAACTGTTAAGTTTTGCAAACGTTTTGCCTTGGCTCAATGGCAGCTTGTAACGTACTTTACTAACTTTCTTAACTCCCACAACATCCCATTAACAAAGGGGAACTTCTCTCAAATCAGTGAACTGTGCTTGATTCAATTCTAATACACACTGACTACTATTTAACGCTGGTAGATTACTTTCGACGGCATTTACGAGGTTGACACCAGCTGCTGAAAAATTGTTAGATGTTCCTACCCGGGGTTGAACCTGGAGTTACGGGCATGATTGTCGTACACACTTCTATCGCACCACGGCGGACCTTTTATGATAGAAAAAGGACAAACACTAAAATTGGGTCACCGATTGAATGCACCGCGTGTCATATTTATTGCTCGATACGCCTACAAGATCGATTGCTCGATACGCCTACAAGATCGATCTTTTGAACACCAAATTAGGAAATCGTGTTATCAGCCATTTTGACAATGTCCGTTAGATTTTTTTGTGGGGTACCATGAAGGACCGATGTGAGGTAATAATCCATTAACAAGTCATGCCCTTAATACGAATATCGAGAAGCCCAATAATATGTCGAACAAAATTATTTGTGTTAACTTTCTTGTAATTTTTAATAAAAAACTAAAATGCAGACCACGCTCTATTTTTGTCCATCGTAAAATGCTAAGATCATCTAACCATGTCTAAAGCACCCCCGGGAATAAGTACTTTATTTGTGGATTTTTTTGGGGTTTTATGCTTAAATATCATCACTATCAACTTCGAGTGTCATGGAATTAAATATAAATAAATATTTTCTAATTAGTTTTAAGATTGTCAAATATTGTCCAAACTTCTTATAAAACAATCCAGCTGACAATTAGCTGTGTATATAAATAACTTTTTTTGATAAGTAAATAAAAAAAATTAGTTATTAGGCAAATAAAAAATAAATAAAACAAAATAAATAAATAAAAAATAAATAATAAATTTCTAAACAAATGTATAAATTAATAAATAAATAAATAAATAAATAATAAATAAATAAATAAATAATAAAAAAATAAATAAATAAATAAATAAATAAATAAATAAATAAATAAATAAATAAATAAATAAATAAATAAATAAATAAATAAATAAATAAATAAATAAATAAATAAATAAATAAATAAATAAATAAATAAATAAATAAATAAATAAATAAATAAATAAATAATAAATAAATAATAAATTACTAAACAAATATATAAATTAATCAATAATAAAATATATAAATAAATAACAAATGGGCAATTGCGTGAAGAAAACTTGAATAGTAGGGTTTACAACAGTAGTTCTCATTCGTCTGGGGAGAACCTGGCCTAATAGAGTTCAGTTTTACCTAACAATTGCTGCGAAGCTTTTTGAAGAATTGTCACGGACCCGAAATAATAATAAAATTAGTGTGCAGCCACGAAAATCAATGCCACTTTGTCATTTTATTAAAAACTTGTCTTCTATTTAAATATAGATGCATGAGGTCTTGAGCCGGTTAATCTCTGTTCAATGTGTAAAAGAAACAGACCGAAATAAAAAACAAGCTAAACATATATAAATAAATCAAAATAATATTAAGACAAAGCGACCTTGGATCGCCCTTCATCTCTGATCTTGCAAACTCTATATCTTGCAAACACTATATCTCACGAACCACATTTTAGAACAATGCCATTAGGTACATATGATCTTGGTGTGGAAAGATCACATCCTAGTATACAAACGTTATATTTGGTATATTTTATATATAATGTGTGAAATAATGAACCGACTGGCTTTAACTGTCGCTAAAACTGTCGTTGGCTATGTTAGGCGTGTTTTATTTTACAGGCGGGAAAATCAACTAAACCTTCACTAAGGTTATAATTTTAAATCGTTGTCAAAGAGACAAAACGTTTACTTTGAACATTTTTAATTTAAGCTCGGTACTAAGATCGTCGTTTTCATGAGAAAATGTTTCAACTCTATAACAAAAAAATTTTATGAAAAATTTGGAAATATTACATGAAATAACTTAACACAAGGATTTATTGAAAAAATAGACTGCTACGGTATTGCGCAGACTTAAGCGAATTTTATTCGTTTTTAAATTTAAACTTTTCATTAAAAACTATTTTGTATTAAAAATTGTGCTTTAATAAAAGTTTGAAGTGATTGCTTTAGCGGGGTTTTAAGAGAAATTGCAAGCTTGTTGAATAAAGCACGGCTTTTATTTAAAACATGACCATAAGGGAGTAGGACCGCCATTACAATTCATAAACTTAAGCGACTGAATCTTCTGATAGAAGGGTTGCTATTTATATTTCGGGCCCTGACAATACTAGTGTTCCCAGATGCAAACTGGAACTTCCATTGGAAACTTTGACATTTTTAAGCCTAACTTCATTTAGAACGTTTTGTCATTTGGGGGCGAATTGTTTTGTTTGTGTGTGTTGAAAAATTAATCTCAGTCAAAATATGGAATTATCCCGTGAACATTTTCATGCGATTATTTTTTACATTTTGGGTTATCGAGGAAAGAGTGTTTAAATCAGATTGTTTCGACTTTTGGCGATGAAGCACCATCAAAAACCACTGTTAATCGCTGGTACCAAGAGTTTAGTCTCAGACGCCATTCGCTCTAGGATGAATTTCGTGAAGGACGTCCAACTTCGGTCACTTTGTCAGAAACTATTGACGCTGTGCGTGAACTGGTTTAGCAAGACTGATTTAGATGGGACATACCGTGAGATTAAGGCATCTTTGGGCATTTGTATGACAAGCATCAATAAGATATTGCATGTTCATTTGGCCCAAAAAAAATTTGTTCTCGTTAGATCCCACATAATTTGACGAATGCTCAAAAAAAGGCTCGTTTGG
The DNA here is from genome assembly GCA_963513945.1 of Hydrotaea diabolus. Lineage (NCBI taxonomy): Eukaryota > Metazoa > Arthropoda > Insecta > Diptera > Muscidae > Hydrotaea > Hydrotaea diabolus. The sequence continues at coordinate 73,167,912 of OY740719.1, forward strand.
ATTGATGCAAAGAGATGTTGAAAAACTATAACTGCTGTAGCTTAAAGGCAGTGTATTACATTGTCTTAGGTGATGAATCATGGATCTATGCACACGCAGAAAAAAAGTATGGTTGTGGTGACAATATTCTAAGAGAATAATACTATTGTTGGGTATATGGTTGTGCTACAACAATATTATGATCCTCACAACAATAGTATGATTCAAATACAACCATAATATGATCCTCACAACAATAGTATGAATCGCACATAACCATACTATGCTCCCCACAACCATAGTATGATTCACACTCAACCATACTATGATCTCCACAGCCATAGTATGATTCTCACAATTATACTATGATCCCCAATATTATTTATTAGAATTGGTTTAAGTTGTCAACAATAGATTTGAATTATGAAATTTATTTAAAAATACCTTAAATTCAAAATAACACAAGCGATTTATTTCACAGTAGAAAAAATAAGCTGAAATAAACGTAAGCGTTTTTATTTAAAATATTTTAGTTAAATAAAGCCAAAACAGATTGTTTAAACAATTATAATTTCGATAAAAAAAGTACTATTATTGCATTAGATCCGTACCAATAACATTTGTTCTTAAAAGCACATTTAAATGAAGAAAAATTACAATCATACAGTATGATTGCCGTAATCATATTATTGTTAACATAAATTGCAAAACACAATACTTTTGTCGCACCAACCATATTTATATTGTTGCTATAACCATATTTTCATTTTTAAATTTGGCAATAATACTATTGTTACATTTCAACAATATTAATATTGCAGCAATTATACTGCGAAGAACATACTTTTATTGTGGAGAACATATTATTATTGCCGCGACCATGTAGTAACCATGTTTTTTCTCTGCGTGCATATGAACCCGAAACAAAACAGCAATCGACCGTATAGGTCTTTCAAGACGAGCCAAATCCATCAAAAGTTTTTCTGTTTGCCAACAGTGTTCCAAATGAGGAAAGATAATCAGAAAAGACGGATCATTTAGCATCACGACAATGTGTGCTTTTACACATCAGCTGAAACAATGAGCTATTTGACCACTCAACATGTCGAATTGATGAGCCATCCACCGAACAGCCCTTATTTGGCACCCAATGACTTTTTCTTATTCCCTAGCACCAAGAAAAAAATGCGTGGTCAACGCTTTTTTTTCGCCCGAAGCAGCAGTTGAAGCGTTAAAAAATCATGTTTTGGAGGTGTCTCTGAATCGGATTGGAAAAGCGCTTCGAAAATTGGTTTGTGCGCATGCAAAAAAACCAATTTCAATGATAAATTATTGTGTTTTTACGAGTATCGACGGACCCGAAATATAAATAGCAACCCTCGTATGTTAATGGTTTTATCATAATGATAAATCGTACATACATTGATGGTACATGAAAAACTTATCGTATTAGCCAAAATAATGAAACGATAGTTGTAAAATATTAATAGAATGCAGGACTTGAAATTGTAATAGAGAGTATACGATTATGATTAGGCAAATAGTTGTGGTATTTAGACATTTTATACATCCAAAACAGGATAAGTAGGTACGAGTATACCGACAATGATTGCACGGAACGCAATTTTTTACTTATATAAGATTCGGCACAGCCAATTCTATTTTGTTTACTATTTCGTTTAAATTTTTTGATAGATGTTTTTTTCCTAAAGCCGATGGTTTCTTTTGGTAATGTTGCAGCAACAATTTTTCATAGCGACCCACTCTTATGTATACTCGCTCATCCACTTACAGTTGAAGGCAATCGGTAGTTTTCTTTTTGTGTAATTGTAAAAGTATGAATTTGTTGAATGTACATACACAGTTACGAATACGTACGTATGTACAAAAGTACCTATGCATTTTTTGGCAACATTTTCAATACCAAGGTCTCTCTGCTTTAACGTTTTTCCTAAATTTAAATGTGTGTGTTTTGGCGACAATTTTCTTGTGCTTCTCTCATTTCATTAGCCAAGTGGAAAATTTCCGCTAACTTGTCAAATGCAATATGTGCACCTCAAAGATGCTTACATACAGATTAATTTAACAACATTTTAATGATCTCGTAACCCTCGGAACTTTTTGGAATTGTCCAAAGTCAAGAAGCCAGTTTTTCATCTCATGGAATGCTAAAACAAAAAATCGCGACATAAAAGTTGTTGGTCAATAACGAATCCTTAAAGTGTGAGCTATGAACCGGCAGCAAAGGTGGTATTTGAACGAGTGCAACAATAGGTTCCAGTTTCAATCCCCAAGCATAATTTCGAAACTTTCAGGCAGAAGGATAACTTAGACTGGAAAGCAAAACCATCATGGTTAGGTCTTTTGTTAACAAAAAGGATCAGATTTGTTTACATATGTATGTTGGGAACAGACCTGGTGTACTCTACTCTTAAAAAGTTTAGAACAATGATTTGTTAAAGCCGTTTATTACAACAGTTTATTATTTTCTAATTTGTTGTTTGTTTCGAAGAGTACTACTATTCCTATAGACATTAATAAAATTGAAACTTTCTGTTGACAATATAAAAATAGTTTGCCCTATGAAAACTTTATATTCATAGAGTCTCTGATATTTTCCTTATGGTCAATGAAACTGATTCAAACATTTTATAAAACAAAAACTTTATGCCATGGATGTATAAATTAATCCATCTAGAGGTTTTTTTCAGAACAAAAATGAAATATAAAAACTCAAATCAAGTGTGGAATCTTTATTGGTAATTTGAAAGGAAATTTTATGGCATTTGTTTTTTGAACATAATTTCCTTCAAATGTTGGCCGCAACTACGCCTCAGAGTTTCCATTCTTAGGGTCCAATTATGGATGACTCGTTCCAGCATTTCTACCGGCATGGCTTTAATGCCACGCGTAATGTTGGCTTCCAAAACCTGAATCGTAGCTGGTGTCAGCATAGAATTTGGACTTTACGTTACCCCAAAGAAAAATGTCTAAAGGTGTGATATCACTCGATCTAGGCGGCCAACTAACCTGTCTAAAGCGTGAAATTAGCTGCTTTTCGAAGTGACCTCTCAATAGATCCATTGTTTGAGCAAAGAGTTGGAAAGAGTTCCGTCATTAAGTTTGTGTTTAACAGCTGTTCAAAACGTACAACCTCGTGGGTTTTGTTAAAAATATAAAAAGTGAATTTCCAGAGTTTATAAAACATTATTTTTTTGCGAAAAAAAAAACCGTCAGTAAAACCGAGGAAAAGCTTGATAAATACTATTGGGACTCTGCACCATCGACTTCGATGGTAAAGAAGTGGTTTACTGACTTTCGTTGTGGGCGACAAGTACAAATGACGCTGAAAGTCATGGATCGCCAATTTAGGTCAACACACCCGGAAATGTCAACAAAAATCCACGATATGGTGTTGGCCGATCGAAGAGTAAAAGTGCGTGAGATTGTTGATGCCATACGCATTTCAGTGTGGTTTCGATTTTAGATGATCAGTTAGGTTAAAGAAAGCTGTCTCCAAGATGTCTGCCGCGTTTCCTCTCTATACTATAAACGTAATCGTGTGACAACTTCAAAGGATTGTTTAGAGTTGTTTTACCGCAATCCGAATTAGTTTTTGCGATTGTGGATGATACGTGGATCCATTACAACACTCCGGAGACCAAGCAGCTGTCTAAACAACGGGTTTCTTCAGGTGAACCGGTTCCGAAGATGGCGACTTTGTCGGCCAATTAGGTGATGGGAACAGTTTTTTGGGATGCATGCGGGATAATCCACATCGAATACCTTCAAAAGGTAAAAACAATAAACGGCGAATATTATGTCAAATTATTGGACCGATTTAACAAGGACTTAAAAACAAACGACCGCCATTATCTTTTTCATCAAAATAATGCAATGGCAAAATTGCATCAATTGGTTTACGAATTGGTACCTTATCCGCCATATTATCCGGATTTAGCCCCCAGTGACTATTTCCAAACCTAAAGAAAAAGCTCGATAGAAAGAGATTTAGCTCCAACAATGAAAATATTAATCAAACAAATGGACCTCGAAAACTCCTTTTTCTTTGAAGAAATACAAAAATTGGAGAAAAGTTGAACCAAGTGTATTGAGCTAAAAGGAGATTATGTTAAAAAATATTTTTTTTTTTTGCAAAAAAAAACTGTGTTCTATTCTAAAAGTCACGGAATTATTTATTTGCCCTCATATCCTATACATTCTACACAGAAATTGAAAGTATATACATATTTATCAAATATATGAGTAAAAAAATGATAAATTTACTTCAGCTGATAAAAATATGTGCTTTTTGGACTAAATTAAGTGATTACAGTTTTGATTAAATGGGTAATAGAAATTGTTTTTAATTTTATTTAGCATAACTATGAATTCCAATTATTTACTTGGCTGACAATTTTACGTTTGTTCGTTTATAATCAATATTTATTTATAAACTTAAAAATTTCCATTGGAATTAAAGACGATATATGACAGAAGTTAAGCGATGTGCTTCTTCTTTGCAATATCAAATTCTCGGTTTCAAAAAAGGCAAAATTGAAACACAATAAAAACAGAAAACACTAAATTCGCACACTTTAAATCCAAAAAACAATTCTCCCAAAATTATTGTTGCGTTTCTCAAATTCTCGTAAAAGGTAATTTCGCCGATCTTCTACTGTTTAACGCCTTTAGTTGGAAATATCACAAAGAATATATCATAAGTCCTTAGAGCTTTAAAGTGTTCCTCCCTTCCAGTTTAGAGAAATTTAGACACTTCAATTTTTTTTTCTAAATGTAATTAAGACATTCCGTTCACTCATGCATTCTAATGGCTACAATTAATGACAATATAGCTACAAGATGGGAATATTTTATTGCCTTTTTCTGTAACGTTTATGGTCAAAATTTGTTTAAAACACATGGAACTACAATTTAAAATCTAATGAAGTGTGTTGCAGCTAATATTCGCTACATTTTTGCTTTAGAACTATAAATGTGTAAAAAGTCAGTAAGCTATCCGTTTATGTCTGTTAGAGTATTCATCAAACCCATCTCGTGCGTATGAACTCCAGAAATAGAGCGGATAGAACCTCTTTGTTAGATTGATACTTTTTGTCCACAACTTTCCACTTTTCAAATGTTATTGAATAAGTTGTCTTATTGACAACTTATTCCCCCAGTTTTTTTTTTTTTTTTTTTTTTTTTTTTTTTTTTGTATGTTTATTTTATTTGATTTAAGAATGGCGTTGGTACTATAAATAAACAAAAAGTTGGAATATGTTAGAACTATATAATGCCCTTCGACGGGAACTCAACAATATTTAATATACGCAGTATTTATCTACTAAGACATTTTATAAGTCATATCTTTAGTATTTTTACATAATATTAACACATGTTTTATTATTATCCTCTATTTTATAATGAAAAATTGTGAAAAAAACATCATTTAAGTAACTGTAATGAATAAAATAGTGTCAGTACGGTTAAAAGCAAAAAGTTTAGTGTGCAATCCACCAATACATATCTTTGTTTATTTTGTTTCTTTCAGAGCGATCTTTATCCGATACGCTAGTATCGAAGCGAAGTTCATTGTCAATGATTAAATTGACTCTGACAGCTTTTGTGTTAGCCCTTCTGTATAAATGATAAAATATAGGTATACCTTCTGGATTTTGTATGAAACCGTTCTTGTCTAAATACAAGAAGGCCTCCGGTGGTACAAAACCAGTTTCTAACGTTAGCTTTATGTATGAATCGCTGGTATAATACGGAGCCATTATAAGATTGTTGGATATACATGCTGTAGCATTAACTATATGATTCCTGATAAGCTTAATAATGAAGTTGTCGATTCTGTTTATATTTGCATTATTGTATAGTATCTTATTGGATATATACTTGGTGTAATTACTGGTTTTTGACCTATAGATAGACGTGCAAGCTCTAAGGCACATTCTTTCGAACTTGCGTAAGCGTTCCATATAAGATGGTGTAATATTAAACCATATTGGACAACCAAACGTTAGAATAGGTCGTATTAACGTTTGGTACAGTAATATTTTCACGTTGGGTTTAATGTATCTAGAGAAGAAAAGTAATTTATATTTAAAGAATGCAGTTCTCGCTTTTTGTATTTGTATATTAACATGCTTGTCAAAATAGAGAAATTTGTCTAAATTTATTCCTAAGTATCTTACAACTTCTTTATTTGGTATATTAGTTCCATTAAAGGGAGAGCATATCTTAAACTTTTTCCAATTTTTTCGAATATCGTAATTGCATTTCCCAACGGGTGGACGGAAAAGGATAGTTTCGCATTTTTCAAAATTTATTTTCATATTCCAATCTTTTGCATATTTAATAACAGTATTAAATTTATCTTGCAAATTTTCTGAAATATTTTTAACGCTCTTGTCTGCGTAATAAACAATGATGTCGTCTGCAAAACCAATAGATTCACTAAGAGAATTTAGTAATTCGTAGATATAGATATTAAATAAAAATGGAGCATTGACTGTGCCTTGTTGCAGTCCGTTGATCATACTAAATTGTTGGGAACTTTTGTTGCCGCCGTTACATACAACAAAAATTCTTTCGCTGATCATGTTATATAGTAAGAATATGAATTTAAGGGGTAAATTATAATTAATAAGTTTGTATATCAAACCTGGAATCCAGATGTTGTCGAAAGCTTTTTCAAAATCTATAAGGCACGCTCCAGTATATAATTTTCTGTTTAAGTTCCAGTTTATGTTAGAGACCAGCAGATTGGATGCGTGGATTGTGGAATGTTTATATTTAAACCCAAATTGGTTATCGTTTTTAATGTTATTTTCATTTAGGGAACGAATTATTCTTGAATTAATACAACTCTCGAATATTTTACTTATGTTCGGTAGCAGAGTTATGCCTCTAAGCATTTTTGGCTCACTCGTGTCTCTATTTTTTTCGGAAGAGCAACAATTTTGCCTATTTTCCACGCCGATGGAAAATAGGAGTTATTCAACATATTGTTGAACAAAGTACAATATTGATTAATTATTATGGGTGGAACCTTTTTAAGAGCGATGTTAGGGATATTATCCGTCCCGGACGAATGTTTACCCTTAAGGTTTTTAAAAATGTACATAAGTTCTTCTTGAGTCACGAAGTCTTCAAATCTCGAAATATTGGGAATTTGGTTAGATCGAATGGAGTCTGAAAAGTTTACTGAATATATAGGATTTTCATCAAACCTGGATTTTTTTTCTAAAAATCTGGAGAAACTATTACATATTTCAGTATGTAAGCTATTGTTTGCATCTACTTCTTTCGAGGCATAAACTGTTTCCAAAAACGCACCGAAAATATCGAGTACCTGAATTTTGTCAGTAATTACGAATTTTTCCGAATTAGTGTCGTATATAGTTGTTTGAGGGTCAATATTGGCTCTTCTGAGTAAGCATTCTTCATTCTTTGCAATTCTCATTGTTTCCACGGTGTTAATATTAAAGTTTCGGTATTGTTTTCTTGCTTCAGCATATGCTTGTAAAGGATCTTTGGAACTAAGATTTACTAGTTTTGTTTTATGAAAATTATTGCAAGATATTGCAATATTTTCCTGTATTAATTGACGAATAAGTTTTAGTTTGGCTTTCAATAAAGTTAATAGTGTAGGTGGAAGTAGCTGCTGAAATCTATTGTGTCTCTTTACTAAAGTGAGAATTTTATTCTTTTCGGCTTGTAATATTCTAACAGTTGGTGTAATAAACCTTTCTAAGGAATTTCTCTTTTTCAGCAGAGGTACAGAGTGTTCCATAGCGTTTGTGATTATTTTGTTTAAACTTTCTAGATGTATATCAATTAGTTCGTTGGAAAGATTTCTATTGTTGGGAATATCGACGCACGAATGTAAAGCATTTGTTATAAAATTTTGGAATTTTGTCCAATTTGCTTTCTTAAAGTTAAGTTTAAACGATTCGTCCTCTTTTTCTAGCAAAAAAGGTGTATCGTTTATGTTTTTTGCGGCTACTATTTGTATAGCACTATGGTCGCTATCATATGTAAATGTTTCTAAGCAATTTGTACTTGTATTTTTCCTATGGATGTGGATGCGGTGATCAGCGATGCAAATATCTAAGTAAGAGCCAGTACGTGGGTAGGATGGGTAAGCAGATGCATATAAACTGCATCTAAACCTAATATCATTATTTTGTAACCAGTCTTTAAGTATGGTTCCTTTATGATTGTTAGAAGGATTACTCCAATCTGTGTGTTTACAGTTTAAGTCTCCTGCTAATATGTAAAAATTATTTCGGTTATCTAGTTTTAGAGATTCAAAAAGTTGTTGTATTTCTTGTTTTATGTAGCCATCATTGTTACCAGCTGGATAGTATGCTGATATTATGTAAAGTAGGTTATTACCGCCTATTGGTATTGTTATAATGCAAGTTTCTAAATGTTTAAATTTTTCTATAGTGCTATTTGTGATTATTTTGTGTTTAATTTCTCTTTTTATCAAAATTCCTGTCCCACCTCCGCATTTGCTAAATACTCTATCCTTTCTTAGAAACTCATATCTCTCAAATTCGAGTTTGTGTTTGTTATTAAGTTTAGTTTCATTCAACAGGACTATGTCAGGCTTGTGTGTTTTTAAGAAATCATTTAGTTCGTGTCGCCTGTTTAGTCTTACTAAGGAGTTAACATTTATATGATTAATATTTAATATTTTAGATATTGTATTAGGTGTATTACTCACTAAACTCATTACACATCAATAAATGAGAATAAGGTATCAATTCTGGACGATTGTAATTGTAATTGTTTTTGTAAATTTACCATTTGGTTAGTTAAGTTTGTGAGTGTATTTTTAAGATCAATAAAGAAATTATTAGGTATGTTAGAACTGGTAGAGTTATTATTTACATCAGCTTTTAATGTGCTGGCATAGCTTATGTTAGGGTTTAATGTCGATGGATTAGCACTAGTATTTTGCCTTAGAATATTTCTCCTTGCTCTAACTTTATTTTGTAATTCTCTGTACTTTTCGCAGCCTCTGTATGAGGCAGGGTGACCGAATTTGTTACATACAACTCAATATAACTTAGAACGATCATTTACTTCGACAGTGGGGGTAGAGCATTTTCCAACTTCGTGTGATTGGTTGCATTTGACGCACCTAGGTGGCAAGAAACAGTTTGACGCACTGTGAAAGAATCCTTGACAGTTTCGGCATTGCTGTATTTCAGGTTTTCGGAGAGGCTCCCATTTCACACAATGATGTAGAATTCCTCTTATATTTTTTAGTTCCTTTGTGTCACTTTCTGGACTCAGTTGTACTAGAAAAGCAGGAAGACAGTATTTTTCTTTTTTTGATTTGTTTGTAAAAAATTGAGTAATCTTTACAAATTTTAACTTTTCATTCTCAAATTCACGGAGTTCATCCATTATTATGTCAACATTTGTTGTGCCATTAAGACCTTTTAGAAGCATTGTTTTATTTTTTATACATTTTGGCGTAAATGTATAAAAGTTTGTATTTGTTTTTTGTAAATAGTTTTTGACCCTTGTAAAGTTGGCCATAGAGTTTAAATGTAAAGTAATTTTTTTATTATTGCTGTTTAGATCTCTTATTTTAAAATCATTGATTTTCAGACCGTTTTTTATAAACGAGATCAGTTCATTGGTGTCCACATTATAAATATTTATTGGGGGGATCTTTTCTTTTTTGTTTTGGTTATTGTTCAAATTCTGGTTGCTTGCACTTTGGGCAGCACATTTGCTTGATGCTGCTGTTGGCTTTGTCGATGACCTTGAGTCTGCTTGTGTGTCATTCAGTAAAGTAGTTGTTTTATTTGATGTTTGGTGCATCTGCACTTGTGAATGCACTTGCACATGCTTTTTGTATTTAGAGAGAAATACTTCATCGCACTCAAATTCGTCATCAAGAAGAATTGAGTAGTAGTTACTCTTTACATGTTTGCTTTGACTATTGTCAGTCATGTTCATCATTTTTCGTTTTCTTTCATTCTCAACATAACTTTTATTACTTTTTAATAAATTAGAGTCTTGAGCACTAAGCTCGCTCATATTTAAGAATCAAATAATATGATTCTAAGTTGTTTATTTATTTTTTTTATTGCTGTACACTTGTAATTTTTATCCACAACAAGGTAGAACAATTGAACGGGCAATAACACTGCAAAAACTATTAAATGAAGAAAGTTATGAGAAACACGACCGTCTCTCATGACTGCTAGATGCAAACTCCTTATTCCCCCAGTGCCATGAAGGAAAAAGGCCATGTACGCTGACTTGATTTTGGGCTAGCATAAACAAAGCCCGAACTGCCACGTCGAAATGTTTGATTAAACAATTTGGGACATTACCAAATGCATGAACTTCTTCACAAAGTCTTTTTAATAATAATTGGATGATATGGATGTGATCGACACAGTAGCTATGTAAACGGGGCACCAAGTTCTTGATCCCGCTTTATAAGACAAGAAATTACGGTACATCGCTTAAATCATACTGATAATGCGACAGAATCATCAAAAATTTTACATATGTTGCGCGCAAAATAGAAAGGGACCTAAGGGTGAAAACCAGTTTTGTTCAGGAGAGCCATTTTAAAGATTTAAATACGTGTATCTTTGGTGTACCATCACTTTCATAAAACGCGCATTTCTCTGGGAGGGAACACTTTTGGGGCATGGGATCGGTCTCATTCGATGCTCAGATGTTGTCCACATCAAAAAAAGTGAAAATTGATTTTTTTACCCTAAGGTCCCTTTCTCTATGCGCTGTCACATATAGGATACGCCCTGTGGACCAACAAGAGGAGCTATTCTAAATATTCATGCTAGCGTATCCTAGGATTACAACAGCAAAGCCAACTTAACGATGCCTTTCCATAACATACTCGTAATAGACTTGTGTTGGATTAAGCCTCGACAAATAAAACTGGGTAGCAAAACCGCAATAGTTAATGTTAAGATGTCAATAGAAGCCTCAATATGAACCCGAAAAGGACGAAATCTGTCTGTTTACAAGGAAAACGATAACTAACGTTTCCTTAAAAAGGAAACTAAGATAAAAAACAAGAACGAGCAAACAGGGCTCACAGATGTTGGGCCCTATACAGACGATCAATAGGGTTCGAAATGGGGACTCAATTCAAAGACAATTGGATTTAAAGTTATCTATCGACAGTGATGTCGAATCGTATCGCCGGAGAATAACTGAGGTTAGGGTTGGAAACTCGGTCGATATGGCAGTAGTTTCCTAGCGGACACCTGGGACGCCTCTAGTTGCCGAGAGTGAAAAATGTATACCGGGCAGACAATCTTGGATTAAAGGAACTCTAGTGGACTGCTGTTATACGGCTATACCGAGGCTAGCAGAAAGGACGGAACGGGCATGGAAAAAACCAGGTCTTGCAGGTGGAATCCCGAGCAATTGCGGAATGTGTGAACTGCACGAAGAAGAAAAGTCACAAAGTACCCCAAGTATTTTACAATGTCATAACCGAAATATAATTTATTATATCCATGTGCATATTGACTACTGATCGTCGGTTTTAAACATACAAGACGTTTGGTCATATGAGCCAAAACTTTCAGGAAATATGCCATTTTTTAGGGAATTGAGTAAGACCCAACTAAACGTGGCTATCTTAACCATTGTTCGTCCAGAAAAAATGATGGTTTGTTAAGCAAATACTCGAAATAGTGTACTTTTTCCGAATGAACATCATATAATGATCATCATGATCACATGGACGGACGTGGCTAGATGGACTTAACATTTTAGGACGATCAATATTTAATAGTGGATTCGGGTTATCTCAACATATTTTACAGTATTTTTCGTTTGTTTAAGACATCATGGCATCCTCACTGGGTGACTTGAGAAGAAGAAATATATATGTGACAGCGCATAGAGAAAGGGACCTAAGGGTAAAAAATCAATTTTCATTTTTTTTTTCTTTTTTTGATGTGGACAACAGAGATATGCGTGTTTTATGAAAGTGAAGTCGACGATTCTACACCAAAGATACACGTATTTAAATCTTTAAATGGCTCTCCTGAACAAAACTGGTTTTTACCCTTAGGCCCCTTTCTATTTTGCGCGTCACATATATCTATATCACTTAAATGTAGACAGTGTTATTTTCAAGTTATTGAAATAGCATTTGTATGGAAGGTATCCGTTAAGCAAGCGAGCTGGCTGTTACTCTGTAACGAAACGAGTTAGAGTTACCTGACTTATTTTTTAACAAAAAAAATATTATGACACACCCGGCTTGTATAACAAATCAAAAACATGTTTTCTTTTATTGATACAGAAAGAAATGTATTAATGAAAAAGAAAATAGAAAAAACGCGATAAAACCATTCCCATGAATTACAATGATGTGAAAATGTTTATTGTTAGGATAAGTGAAAATGTTTACTGTTAAGATTTAGAGAAATTTCGAGGTTGCTATACTATTTTAAGAGTGACTAAACGAAAATTGTGGTCGAGGAACGAGGCGTTGATGCAGTTGACTTGCTACAAAGCCAGAAAGGACGAATTTGAATGTCCCCGGCGAAAATGAAATGCCTACCAACATGTTTAAGAAGACACGATTTATCAATAACAAAACAAAAAACTATACGAAATAACAAAATTCGTTTTTCACAACTTGCTTTGCCTTTTTTGTTTGTATGCAAACTTTTGTTGAGCTTACGCTGCCACCTGATTCAAATGATGTTGAATGTTGCCAGAATAATATGGTATTAACTAGGTTATATAGCTAGTTACCTGAAAATAACACGGCTAGAATAGGCTCAGCAGGTAACATGGTGTTAAAAAATAATCATTTAACTCCGTATGTCTATTAGGCAGATACAATTTGTTAAATGTGGTTACTGTTTGAAAATTGGTAACTGTCAGATATTTTAAATATGCAAAATGGTTCCAGGGGCTTTGTTATTATCCTAGAAACGTCGAAATTTCGTACAGCCCCAAAGGGAGGAAATGGTAAACTGAACGAAAATGTATGCAGTTTATGAGATCTAATATTTTTGCGATACAGGTGGTTTTAAAGATAAAAAACGCAGTAGTTTTTTGAAATCTACAAGCTGAATTCTTAATCCAGAATTGCTCTTTATTGCTATCGGCAGTACCAGACGGAATGGATACCTATTAAAATATTTAAGATTTAGTTGCAAATAGCCCAAAAAGTGAAAAAAATATAAAAAATTGTATGAGACTTCGATTTTCGGAGAAGTATATGGAGAAGTATTCGGAGAAATTTAATTTAAGTTCCTATTTCAATAAGAAGTGTGTGTGTTACTTGCTATATGGATAGTATTATTGACTTTTTGTAATAAAAAATATTTATTTTTGTTATTGTTCCCAGCCCGTGAAATTTGAAAAATTGGCTCGCTTTCCCGGGAAACGAAAAAGACCGGGGGAAAAAGAACTCTAATCGTATGTATGCCTTCTCATCAAGAAGTAAGAGACAACGTCAGGAAGACAACAATGATGAACAATGATGACCAGACGAGAACAGGACTAAAACAATGCTGAACTTGAGCAAATAGAAGATTAGTAAGACAAGACTGGTAAAGAGTTATAGAATAGAAAACATTTAAGGACTATGTCAAAATCACAGAGTTTCTAAAATTATCTCTAAATGCCACCATAACTGGCTTAGGTGTATACCCGAGGATGTGAGGCGGAACAAATCTGCCTCCTTTTTTCCTGAGAATGCTTTCGCAAGGCTAGCGAAATACTTTTAAAAATGAGCTCCTTAATTTATATTAATAAGTAAATTGTCAAATAATTAGTTTTAATTTAAATCTTACTTAATCTTAATTTCAGTTTAATTCATATCTTAGTTTTTAATCATACAATCCTCCTATCGCACTAGAATAGTTACCTTTATATAAAAAGGCTCTAACTTATAAAAAATAATTTTGCAGTAGAAGAAATAAACGAAATAAATCTGGTAAGAATATGGGAACAAAAAAAATATAATTTTTATAGATTTTGAATTAGTGTTTTTTGTACAGACATTTCATGGCAAAAATATGGGTTGTAGCCTTTTTTATATTAAGGTTACGATATATAAGATGTTGGCCGTGTTCTATTGGCAACTTGCTAACGCAATTACTTTACCTAAAACTATAGACAATTTGCGATAAAACCAGTTTGTTTTAAATAATTAAAGTTTTAGAAAAAAGGCTTTGCAAATAAATCAGGCCTTTTATAAAAATAATGTATTTTTTTGGATAGGACTAATTTTTAGAAACTTTTTTTGTCCCCAGAGTCATCTTAAATGATTTTTGCGTTAAATGACTCCATATCAATTGAGTTGCCAAATATTAAAAAAAAATCAACACTTTTATTTCTATATTGATGCTTTTTCAAACAGTACGTAAATAACTTTAAAAACTTTTTTTAATACTTACGATGTTGGATGTTCCACTTTGCGGTTCTCGAATGGATTATAATTAACATCCTCGGAATCATCTGCACCACCGCCTTTCTTCCTTGATATCACTAAAGGCAGTGTGGAGCCTGCCGCCTGCTGTACTGGGACATCGGCCATATCCGGACGTATGAATCTATCCGAAGAAGTATACATTTCAAACATGGATGTTGAGGATTCATTTTCAATATTTTTATACAAGGTCATTATTAAACTTTCTTCTTTTTTTGCACTTTTCACAAAAGAAAAGTTACTTTTTTGTGTGCAAAATTTTAACAACACTACTTTTATTTTTAAAGTCAACCAATTAACGAATATACTCAAGTAACCGATTAATTAACTTGAACTAAACAATAATGTTAGTTTTCTTTTAATTTTACAACCGTTTTGAGTTTTGTAGTACTATTTCAAATAATTTTAAGATAAAAGATAAAATTCAAAACATACTTTGTTTGATTTACGGACGCGTTAGTACTCCTTGAGCCGTTATGCTTCTCGTTATCATAGCCCGCCGTAACTGTCGGAATTTTCTGCAAATAGATTCGAAAAGAGTTCGAAAGATTTCAAAATCAATTTCTTTTGGTAGTTTTTTGTACATATTTTTTGTGTGTATTTGCTTTTGCTAAAGACAATAAGAGAACACACATAAATAAAACGAAATAAATAATACACACCGAAAAAAAGACACAAAAACAAAAGATGCATAATAGATTTTAATTAATTTGTGTGTTGTATGCATGTGTGTGAGTTTTTCGGTGGTTTGGTGTATTTTAGTTTACCCATCAAAAAGGTACTACCCAGTCAGACACGCACCAAACCGCAAGAGCTCAAAATACGCCAAAACAATCTCTCCCAAAGAAAATATTCAATTGAAAAGTATTTCGTTTTCATCATTGTCAGTAGAAAAAAAAGAAAAACCAAAACACGCAAAACAGAAATATTTTACGATTTCAAATCGACAGAATACATTTTAATTGGCGTACAATTGTTTTCATTTTTTTCCTACTTGGTTTACTGCTCATAAAATTGCGTACGTATTTGGGCATCGGTTTTAGGGGGTAAACATTTGACTCATGTTTGCCCCCATAATAATTTTGTTTAACCAAATCGAGTGTATTTATTTTAATATTTTTTTAATGCACTGGAAATCATCAATATTATTCTGTTTATATAAATATTCATCATTTAATGGAAAATTTTAACTGTAGGTCAAAGTAAGAAACGACTTAATTTTTCATTTAACAATTTGCACGAATTTAGATATTTTTGTGGTAGGCGAGTTAATACCAAAGTGATGTGAATATAAGGTTATTCATTTTTTTTAGATGCCAGCTATTTGAGGCAGTTTAAAATTTCGACCAATAGAAATCGAACATTTTCAATATGTTCAAAATACAATAAAATTCAACAAAAACATTTTTCAGTTTTGAACAATCACAGCGTTTGTAGTAAAAACTAGAAAATCCTATGTTAGTTTCCTCTAAATAAAAAATGTTAGTTGCCAATCATTTGTCGGATTTGTAGGGGGAAACGTTGAAAACTATTAATTTAAATAGGTCATGAGTTATTGCTCTAGGGTCTATTCTGACTAACAAAAACTAGTAGTTTTTAATTTCCAATAAAAATTCAACATATAGTTGGCACCACTATTTTTTTATTTGCAAAACAGAGCGCAAAAAGCACTACTTTTGTCAGTTACAAACAGAACCTAAAGATTTACTCACTTAATAAACGATCATGATCATTTTATAATTGAGAGATACCGCTTAGTGTATCGGTACCAGTAAATAATAAAATAGTTATAAATAAATAGTTATAGTTATTACTACATATCGCTAAGAAGTCGGTCGGACTGATTCGATTAATTTGCTTGGGTACAAACATTTATAATTGAAACAGACTATTCTATCCTTCTTTTCATCAGTACAACCAAATGCTAGTTGCAGCACTGGAATTGTACTAACTGAAACGGAATAATCCAGAGGTCGTGACAAATATTAGTACCGCTCAATAATTAAATAAATTTTGGATCTGAATATACTCGTATACTCGTATTAGTTATAACAAAAATGTATTAATTGCAAGATTTGTGCCATTAGGTGTCAGAGTACTTATTGTTCATAATCAAGTCGCATGAAACCAGTTCCATTTAAATGGTGTTACGAAATTTTCAAATAGTTTTAAGTTTGTGCGGGAACTATTTAAAAGGCAGTGACACCGCTCATACAACTCTGAACTAATATAGGCCATATCTTATAATTATTAAAGATATGACAATAAATTATTATTAAATTATAAGTATTAATAGACTGATTGTTAAAATATGTAAAAATTAAGCCATTCTTTACCCGAAAATTGTCATACATTGTAAAAATGATTACACAAATGGGCGTAACACTTGAATTTTTAATGATATATACGGGTTGATATATATGGCCTAGGCAACACTAAGTGTTGTCTGGCGCCATCTGACATTTCCCTTGGAAAGTTTGAAATTGTTTAGCAGTAACGTACTCAGAACGTTTTGACGTACGACGATCATTTGTGTTGTTTACAGTGACTTGGAAAAATCAATTTAGCAAAAAAATGAAATTAACTGTAAACTTGTTCGTGCGATAATTTTTCACAACTTTCGACGTGGATTATTACGACAAGAGTGCACGATGAACTTAAATCTTTGTATGGCGATGAATCACCATCCTATAGCACTGTGAAAAACTGGTGTAATGAATTCAATTGTGGCCGACGCTCGCTCACAGACAAAGGTCGTGAAGGTTGTCCAAAAAAGGCCGTTGTGCCAGAGAACATTGATGCCGTGCGTGAACTAATAATGCACGATCGTCATGTTACATACCGTGGATCCCGCACGATTTGGCAATCGCTAAAAAAAAGGCTCGTGTCGATTGGTGCAAAGAAATTTTGAAAAAATACGATCGCGGTGTTTCAAAAAACGTTTATAAGATTGTCACAGGTGACGAATCATGGATCTATGCGTATGAGCCCGTAACAAAACAGCAATCGGCCGTGTGGGTCTTCGAAGACGAGCCAAATCCAACACAAGTTGTTCGTGAAAGAATCACTTCTTCGGCAAAACTGGTCATTTGGCGACTGTTCCGCTTAAGCTACATAGGAGGTCAATTCTGAGTGGTACACCACAATTTGTTTCCCTGAAGTCTTCGGAGAAACTCGAAAAACGAACTAGAGAAGACGAATCATTATGCACCATGACAATGAGAGCTCTTACACATCGGCTTAAACCAGCGCTTTTTTAGCCGGCCAAAACATCGAATTGATGGGTCATCCGCCGTACAGCCCGTGCTTGACACACAATGACTTATTTTTATTCCCGCAAATCAAGACAAAAATGCGTGGTCAACGATTTTCGTTGCCAGAAGATGCTGTTGAAGCGTTAAAAAATCATGTTTTCAAAGTGTCTCAATCAGAGTGGAAAATGCTTCGACAATTGGTTTGAAAAACAATAAAACCATTCGCATTTTCATTATTAGGCCAGAAATATTTATATAGCAGTCCTCGTATGTATATATAAAACTAGGGCTGGAGGACCAAATTTGGGTAAGGAAGATGCTGTTGAAGCGTTCAAAAATCATGTTTTGAAGGTGTCTGAATCAGAGTGGAAAGTGCTTCGACAATTGGTTTGAAAAACAATAAAACCATTCGCATTTCCTCGTATGTATATATAAAACTCGGGCTGGAGGACCAAATTTGGGTAAGCAATACTAAGATATTTGAACTATGCGTTTTTGGGTTGTAAGAACAAAACTACTCGTATTTGTTATGATTGTCACTCGCATTGGCCTACAGGTAGCTCTGACAAGCAAAAGCTATGTTATTTTCAGGTTACTAAACTAGCATTCGAATGAAGGTTGTCAAAGAAACTAATCAGAGTTACCACACTTATATCATGTTTAATATAATTATATAAATAGGTAATTAAGCTAGTTACCTCAAAAAACCACGGCTTATAGTTTGGACACTATTTCCCCAATACGAGTATAACCGAATAGTTTAGTTTTTGTAATGTACTATATATTATTAAAGCTATAATATTTTAAAATGTCGAACGATATTTCCATCAAGATTATTAAAATTTGGGAATAAGGTACAGCAGAAACTCTTCTTTCCCAAGGGAATTTAAGCAGTTCAGACTGTTTTGCATTCACGTAAAAACAATTTCAAAATTTTTCCGATGACTATCAATTACTTTCGAGGTATTTGAAACAACAAAAAACACTATCACACTTGTAAGATTTGTTTACATATCAAGACCATTCCGTTTTCGTTTTAAAAAATATATTTTTGTTCTTTTACCGTATTTCAATTGTTTAAAAATTGAAAACAATTTTTGTTTTCTCTTGTTTTTATTATTTTGCGGTACGTTGGCGGTGATGGTATTGTTTATTTTTACGTCATTACGGTGGCCTTTGTTGCTTTTTCGCAATAGGTTTACCTCAGAAATATTGAAATATTTGGGGCAATTATAACGTCACAAATGTTAAAGCTGAACACCAACAATAAACAATTTTTGTATACTGTTTGGTAATTAACAAAAAAAATACATTATTATTTTTTGTTGTTGCTGTTATTTTAAACGTGATCCAAATCTGCTTTGATTATACGACGCGCCGTTTTCAAGTTCATTGAAAAATACGCACTCACCACATGCCGACACATTGAGTGCGAAAAAATGCGTCTAAACTAAATCACGAGTGAGGCGAAAAAAGCGGAAATTGAGTGCATGCATTACGACAGCTGGCAGACAGACAGATTTTTCACGAGAATGTTTATGTAGCTGATGACATGGCAGGTCAACGTGACGCTTTTTTTTCATAAAAGGCTTGGCTAGAATTGTTAAAAAAAAGTTACGAATTGCGTAGTTTTTGCGGAATAAAGTAACCATTTTTTATTTATGGGAAATGTCAGATTCGTTAGCTATATTGCTCTATCGTTAAAGGTGGCAACGCTGTCATTCTTTCATGTTTGTTTTTTGACATAGTTCCAATTAACAATCGTCTTTACACCTCGATAAACCTTTTAGCCTTGGTGTGTTTGGAAATGTAAGCGAGTATCATAAGGTTGTTTTGAAATCAGGTTGAAATCTTCTGCGCCAGTTTTTATGAGTATAAGTGGGTCTTTGTTAAGCCACATCAAAAATTCTCTAGAAAAACCCGTATGACGAAAAAACTCGAGCTCTCCAAACAAAACAGACAAGTGAAAGTTTGCACTCTGCAAGGATTTAGCCTCTTTAGACTTTTGTTGCCCAAACATGCTCCTGTGATCTTCTTAACTAAATTTCTTAACAATTCGATTTATTCCTATGTTTTCAAAATCAGCTGAAAATTGAGCTCGGAACTGACCATTTGAAAAAACTGCCCGAATGGTCAAAACGACCGATCAATTGTGAATGTGGACATGGCTAGTGAAAGCAAATTTGACTAAGAGTTCAAGTATGGATTTATTGTAATGATTTAGCTGAGGTTAAGGTCGGACGCATGGACCCAAAGAGCCCAAAAAACGGGGCATTTTAATAACAAATCCACGGCGCGACATCTCACATGTCCTTAGGGAACTTTGCTTACGAAAAAATCGACGTGTGTCTTTTTTCGTGCTGTCCTTTATAATTGGATTTTGGAACTGATAAAACCAGGAGCATTCGTGTTCCTTATGTCACATACAAAAATTAGGGCGAATGGGAACCCGACCTGAAAACAATTAGTTTTTGTCAGTCGAAAAGGGCTTAAAGCATTTTAAGAAAAACAAAACTAAAAGTTTTTGTCTTCGTTTTCCCCGCATAAACAAATTGGAGTTGCCAACTAATTGTTTAGGTAAAAAAGCTTAGAGGCTACAAGTTATGGTCCGCACAAAAAGACCCATAGGCCAATACCATGAGTAGACTGTACCATGAGTCAAATGAGAAATCGAGAAAACGAGGTCTGAGGAATGATGATTTATTAGTTCGTGTTGTGCCAGACAAATCAGAAAGTGACTTGTTTAGTCTTATAAGTTTAGTATTGATCAGATCGGAATACTCGTACTATAGAAATTGTTACTTCAAATCGTTTTGTTTGTAACGAGTCGAACACCTTAAAACTGAAAACTAATAATATAAGGTAGAGTAAACTGTATTTGTCTTTTTATACCCTCCACCGTGAAATGGATGGTATATTAAATTTGTCATTCCATTTGCAAAACCACAATATATTGATCGAAGACCCTATAAAGTATAAATAATATTGATCGTCGTAAAATTATAGGACGATCTAGCCGTGTGTCTGTCGTTTATCTTTCGAGTATCTGTTGAAAGTACGAAATAATCTAGTATCCTGAAATTTTGCATGATGATTGCTAATAAGCTGTTTGGCATTGTAAATAGACGGGGGGAAAATTTTCCTTCAAGGGACTACAGGTACTTCGGCAAAAAGTACACTTTTTGAGCATTTCCTTAACAAATCATAATATTTTGTGGACAGACAATGGTTAAAATGTGAACTGTTATTAAGTAAAAACTAAATACAGGGTGTCCGGTGGTTAGGTATACTACTTTGTTTTGCCGCCAATTTGGTAAACATTAGTCTTGACAGTACATATTTGGCAGTCGTGAAATAGAGACGTGGCAAATTTATTATGGAATGTTACGTGTAGTGAATGATTTCGAAGAAAATGGGTCAGTAGCTGATAGGCCTAAGCATGGACCATAATGTATTGCAAGATCGGCTGAAAACATTACTGCTGCTCAAGAAAGTGTTCAAAACAATCCATCAACCTCAATTCGACGCCGTGCTGAATGCAATGAAAAATGTGCTCAAAGGGCTCGCATTTGTGAGGCTAACATTTATCTGATATTGTATTCCATACATAATTGCCGACATTAAATAACACATTTATCAATATAAGATCCATTCTCTTTCATTTAATCAAAAATTATAAAGAAACAAAGTAGTATACCTTCCCGACGGACACCCTGTACTTCAAGAAAGGGCGTAGTTGCTGGACTTTTTGGCTGAAGTGGCCCAAATAACGTGCCGCATGGTTAAAACAAGTCAATATGTACTCAAATTTAAGCAAGTTCGGATACTAATCCAAATACGAGTATAAAGCAATTTTGAAGTTTTGGATGCAATTAGGTATGGACGCATGGGCCGATACGGTCCAAAAATCGTACCATTTTTTTATCTTTAAATAAAATTTGACACTTAGTTGCGTTCTGTTGTGTCGCATTTTTTTTGTTATACTTTAGATAGTTTGCACTGTTGGCGGCGGCAACGGCTTGATTTCCCACAATTCGATTTTAATAACTATGGTTTTCAGTTTCGAGTTTAATTTTCATTTCTCTTTGTCATTCAAATATTTGGGCAACCTTGAAATTTCTATTTAATTGCGTTTAATAGAATTCAATCAAAAACTGTTTTCGAAACGCCACTTGAAACCCAAAACAAAATCAATTAAATTTTATTTTATTTCGCTCGTAGCCAAAAATATTCGTCTGTTTGTTTTGCGTTTCGCATTTCGCTTTGTTCAATTCACATTTTTTCACAATACTGCGCTCACTATTTGTGTGTGTGTGTGTACTAACATTTGATGGCGGTGTCAACATATTGATTTGTACTCCTGCCGCTCCCGTGGATGGAGCCGGCGGTGGTCCTCCCTTTTTCAAGGACATTTTCAGCTGATGACGCCTGAGGGCGGACGACGAAAGCCGTGTTTCACGTGCCCGATTGATGGGCGCACTGGCGTTGTGTTTTCGTATCGCCTCCGCAAACGAACGCAATTCGCAATCTTCGTCCGGCTGTGTTGCGGCTACTGGCGAAGCGTTGGAGGCGGCGACTCTCTGGTGCGGTGGTATCGGTGGTTTTGAGGAGTTCAGCTTGAAGGATTTTTACGGCACGATTATGGCTGAGAAACTGCTGATGTTTAGGACTGCGTCTATGCGACATATACGCTCGAGGATATTTTTCCAGGCGACCGTTTGATTTCGAACTACCGCCGACGATTTGCACTCGCTGCAAGATCAGCGTATCGAATACAACCAACAACAAACCCACTTTGCGATTCAAGCAATTTGCCCGACTGCCCAACAACAACAAAAACAACAAGAAGGTAAAAAAAACTATGCAAAATATTATAAATTATCTTTTTTTTCTCCTGCTGGGCCTTTTCAGCAAAATCTCTTTTGAAATTTTACAAATGGTTGTTGGTATTGCTTTTGTTGTTGTTGATTTTTCGTGTATTATTTATTTAGTAAAGCGTTTAAAAGATGTTGTCTTCCGGATCATCTGACCTCAACTGATCGGTGGACGAGAGTGTAAAAACAAATTTAAATCGCCACCAACACCGACCGCCATCGCCGTGCAGTGCACAAGTTTAGTGTTTCGGAGACAAGAATTCAAGAGTAGAGGAAAACAAACCGTGCGACCGACCGACAATAATGAACAAATTTTCATTTAAATTGTCCACCTCTGCACTAGATTTAGACGACGACGCCGACACTTGTATTGGGGGTTAGTAGGTTTTGCGGCGAGGCGGAGGATGCGGATGTCACTCTGTCAATTTCGCTCGCTGGGAGGGCGCTACAAGTATGCCTTCTGCGCTATGTGCTGATCTCTATATCATAAGTGAGCAATTTACATAAACTGCAAATTTGTTATAATTTAACTCTTTGTTGAGGAGAGAATGTGATTTACGCCAAAATTTTGTAAATACATGTATCAATCTCTATACATATTAGGGTGTCCTGCATTGTATCTTTAGCAAACAATTATTGACAAAACCTTTGGAGTAGTCAGCTAGTTATTCCATCAAATTAGAAAAATGGTTGGCAGCTCTATTTTTGACGTCGAAAAAAAACCGTGGACGAACTAAATGAGTTTTGTCAATCTGAATCGACTTTAAACTCGCCGAAATTCGTTAAATTGATGAGAAACTCAAAATTAAATCAGTGAAAATTTAAAGCGCTTTTTAATTTTAATAAAAGTTTAGTATAGGTTTTAATGAGTATATATACGACAAAGTTTTTTCTAGATATATATAGCCTTTTCGACTGACAAAGATTGTGGAATATGAGGTCGTTTTCTCCATGGGAGTTGCAACTTTCTGGTAAGTTATCTAAAAATGGAAACATTTTGGATAGGTCAACTACAATTTCTTTACAATCAAATTTGATACTTTACTCAACTTTAATTCTATATGTTTTGTATTAACTTTGAACTAACTCTATTTGTCGTTTATACATAGGAAACAACACAGACAGTTAATCAAATAAAAGAGTACATTTTTTCTTAGAAAAGATTTAAGCTGATTATCAAAAACATGAGTTGTGCTACTAAAATTTTTTTTATCACAAGAAACTCGTACTCTTTGATTATTATGTTCTCGCGATTTATTAGTCAAAACTACAGTGTTGGCCATCTTAAACAGTTACACAAGGTTAAAAATTCAACATTTTCGTTACGTTGTGCTTTAAACCTACAGTCGTTTTTTTGAATCTAAGTAACAATTCTAAATTTAAATGAAATAATATATATATTTTTTTAATAATTTTGAATAGTTTTTAAACGATTTATAGAAAATTCTGAGTAATTTCGAAAGATTTTGTGATATTTTCTGCTGTCACAAGTGGCAACACTGGTCGGAATAGACCTTCACAGTCGCTAGTAGTTTAGTTTTGGTCCATATGGTCAAAAACGACTTATCAGCAATAAATATAGACATGAGGGTACTTAATCACATTTGCAACCAGTCCAAATAGGGAACTATTTAACCATGGACCCTAGGACTCCAAAAATACTGTGCTTTAGGTCCAAACAACGACTGTAGGGAACTAATGGGTGATCCAAGTAGAGATACTTATTTCAATAGCCTTTTTTTGACACATAACGTATGAGTCGTGTCATGCTGTCATGTTATTTTTGTTTAGTATTGTTTGACATTTAATCATGGAAAGCCTTACGCCTGAACAACGTTTACGATACAAATCGTTCAACTTTATTACGAAAATACACGTTCTGTGAGGAATGTGTTTCGTGCACTTCGTTCAACTTATGGTCAACATAAACGGCCTACTTACTGAGCGTACTATTTGCAACACCATCACGACCGCGGAGAGTCGATTCAGCGTCATACGCAGCAACTCGGACTGACGTATGGAACGGCTTGGCGCATTTTTCGTCGAGATCTTAAATTGAAAGCGTACAAAATACAGCTTGTGCAAGAACTTAAGCGGCCCGACGTTCCCAAGCGACACCGCTTCGCTCTATAGGCTCTTGAAAAGTTCCAAAAAAATCCGACGTTTTCGAGCCAAGTTTTGTTCAGCGATGAGTCCCATTTCTGGCTCAATAGGTATGTAAACAAGCAAAATTGCCGCATTTGGGACGAATAACAACCAGAAGAGGTTCAAGAACTGTCACTTCATCCAGAAAAACAACGGTTTGGTGTGGTTTGTTGGCCGGTGGAATCATCGGTTCATATTTCTTCAAAAATGATGCCGGTGAGAACGTAACCGTCAATGGCGACCGTTATCGTGCCATGATAACTGACTATTTGATGCCTGAAATTGAAGCTCGTGATCTCGGCGACATTTGGTTGCAACAAGACGCCACTTCCCACACATCGCATCAACCAATGGATTTATTGATAGAACACTTCTGGCCACCATGATCGTGTGATATCACACCGTTAGACTTTTTCCTGTGTGGATATGTAAAGTCTAAAGTTTATGCGGACAAACCCGCTTCGATTCAGGCCTTGGAGCAAAACATCACGCGTGTCGTTCGCCAGTCATCGAATTCGAGTCATCGAAAATTGGACTCAACGGATGCACCATCTGAGACGTAGCCGCGGCCAACATTTGATAGACATAATCATCAAAAAATAAATGCCAACGAATGTTTTTTCAAATGATAATAAACATTCCCCACTCAATCTGCATTTTCTGTATTTTTTCGTTAAAAAAGTAGGGAACTTCGAAATGGATCACGCGTTATTAATATGGAAGTTGTTATTTTTGTCATTTGAATATGTAGCAAATCTACGGCGAAGACAATATAAATTCCTCCTGGCCGAACTTAACGACACTTTTACTTGTGTTCCTTTAATTGTTGAAAAAATACAAATAAACTTTCAAGCTGTCGTCTTTTTCTACCCTCCAAGTGTCTGTATACGTTTGTCATTTCGTTTGTAACATCTCAAAATACTTATCGTCTCATTAACTGCGACAAAAGACAAGTTTCTTTTTAAATCAAAGGTTTTGTTGACACTGACAACTGTTTCCCGCTCGAAATCTTAACAGAAAGTCAGTAGCGTAATTCCCCAAAACGAAACGAAACGTTACTTTAAGCTTCGTTATCGCTTCGCAGTTTGGGATTTGGAGCAGCTTAAACTGAACAACGATTTTGGGCGAAAAATCATCTATTATGACGATGCGAATTTTCATCTCGACAGCTACATTAAAAACAAAATAGCCCCATCTGGGGCTAGGAAAACCCTCATGTTATTACCAAAAGCCTTTAATCCACAGAGGGTTACAGTTGTTTTGGATCATTGTGGTGTGGTGGCATCATTAGACAATTTTTCTTTGAAAATGATTTTGGGAACAACGTTTTGGTCAACGATGGGCATTACAGAGTCATATAATTTGTCAATTTTCTACTCAAATGAATGACATGGATTCGGAGGACAGGATGGCGCGCCATGCCATAATCGATCTTCTGCGTACCAAATTAACAAATCGCCGTCTTGGCGATTTCTTTAGATTTTTTTGTAGGAAACCGTGAAGGACCGATGTTATGCAAAAAATCCAGAAACGACCCAAGTAACCCGTAAGCTACAGCCCGAAACCATCAACAAGATCTTGCAAAATTGGAGAGACAGAATGGGCTACTGCGAAGTTAGTCAAGGTAGCCACTTCAACGAAATTATATTCCATAAATAATGGGAATGTTTGTTCTTACTAATAAAGCCATAATTGGGGGAAAAAATTAGTCATTTTTACTGCACTTTTTCAAAAAAAAAAAAATTGTATTTGGCCAATCCAGTATATATTATTAGTTTTCGAAAAATTCTAAGACGATCTAGATATTTCTGTCTGTAGTTGAAATTCAGTTTAAACGAAAAGATCTAGAGTCGTCCTACATACCAGAATTATTTCGTATAGTTGTAGGTCGGTTGGTACTTAAATTTCACCATATCGGGTGAAGGTGGAAGAAGTTCTCCTTTGAGTGACTAAACAATTTGACTCATCAATGCGACGTTTTGGCCGGTCAAAAAGGAGCTGGTTTAAGCCGATGTTTGAGAGCTCGCATTGTCATGGTACACAATGATTCGTCTTCTCTTGTTTTGTTCGTTTTTCGAGTTTCTTCGAAGACGTCAGGCAAACAAATTGTGGTGTACCACTCAGAATTGGTCGTCCTACGTTGCTCAAGCGGAACAGTCGCCACATGAACAGTTTTGCCGAAGAAACAGGCCACCATTTGCTTCGAAGTGGTTTTTCCACAAACAACTTTCGTTGGATTTGGCTCGTCTTTGAAGACCCAAACGGTCGATTGCTGTTTTGTTTCGGGCTCATATGCATAGATCCATGATTCATCACCCGTGAAGTTCTTATAAACGTCTTTTGAAGAACCGCCATCGTAGTTTTTCAAAATTTCTTTGCACCAATCGACACGAGCCTTTTTTGAGCAATTGTCAAGTTGTGCGGGATCCAACGAGAACAAACCTTTTTAACGGGCAGCTGTTCATGCAATATCGAATGTATGCTGGCAGAAAAAATGCCCAAGGACGCCTCTATCTAAGGTATGTCACATGACGATCTTGCATTATCAGTTCACGCACGGCATTAATGTTCTCTGGCACAACTGCCTTTTTTGGACGTCCTTCACACCCTTTGTCTTTGAGCGAGCGTCGGCCACGATTGAATTCATTAAGTTAGTTTTTCACAGTGCTATAGGGTGGTGCTTCATTGCCATCCACGTCGAAAGTTGTGAAAAAGATCACACGAAAATGTTTACGAGTTAATTCCATTTTTTTGCCAATTTGATTTTTTCAAGTCAGAGTAAACAACACAAATGATGGTCGTACGTTAAAACGTTCTGAGTACGTTTATGCTAAAAAATGTCAAACTTTCCAATGGAAATAGTCAGATGGCGCCAGAAATATTTATAGCAACCCGTACTCCCTATCCATCCCTATTAGAGCAGTGTTTGGTGCGGTTTATGGGCTGGGGAAATTTTCTCCACATACTTGTTTAGAAATAAGATAGGCCAGAACAACAATTTAAAGACAAGTGCGAACACTCCAGGATAATGAACATTTTGTGAGCTGGAACTCTTTTTGGAAACGCTGAAATAATTCGACCAGTGGTCGTGCTATTTATGCCCGAAAATAATGATACATTTTTTCGACTACTGCGTATTTATTAAAATGTATGTAGCTCAGCGTTTCGTTCAAAATTACTTTAAAGAAAACTGAAATGTAGAGATACCCTACACCATACTTTGCAAAGGCAATGATAAAGTGGGGTGTTCATCTGTTTCGGTAATTGTCTAAACAGCCACAACTGAGTGAAAGAAAAAATAAAAATTTCACTTAATGCTCGTTAAACGTTGAGCATTCCTGTATAATAGAAAAACAGCAAATAGCAAAAAACTGCGTCACTGTCGTGTTCAAATTTATTCTGCGTATTCAAGGAAAGCACGTACAAGTCCCGAACAAAACAACTGCCTGCCTTGTCCCAAACAAGGAATGTGCGCCTGCAATGGAAATTCCCATCGTATCCCTAACACCAGCCGTGATTATCACACCACGCTACGTGATGATCGTGTAAGAAATAAATTTTGAACAAAACGCTAGTAAACTGCAATAGTTCTTTTTCCTCCTCTGACCGCCCTCTCTTTTGGCAGCAAAACAAATTTAACAAAATAAAAAAGAAAATTAAAACAAACCAGAAGAAAATCACAACCTCAAGTAATTAACAAAAAAAAGGAAAACAGAAACAAAATCTCTGTCATATCAGCGTCAGTAATTGGCATACAAAACCTATTTATCATTGGCCTTTAAAATAGATTTGAATACGAGCACACCGCCAAATGCAATTGAAGAGGTCTAAAGTCTAAATTAAATTAAGCCAAATTCATATAAATAGTATAACTCGAGGGGTGAATAACGTCATTACATTTGTATAAATTTCATTCGATTTACTTGGTAAATTTTTTGTTTTTTTTTTCGTTCAAAACAATATTTACGTATGAAGAAAAAAATATTTTATTACAAAAATTATCCTATCACACATTTGAACAGAACACTTAAATCGTTCGTATAACAGTGTGGCCATTCCCAAAAAACCAATAAAAATATATTTATTGTCCAAATTCAATTAAAACATTTTTTAAATCATTAAACCCTTAAATGCACCTTTACTCTTTTTTGTTTAAAAAATGCTTTTGGTGATAAGGAAAATCGAAAAGAGACAAGGTGTTTTTACTAGGTTCAACTTTGTCGATAACGTTTACACGGCTAAAAATTGATCAGATCTGGAAACACTATTATCAGTTGTGCTTAGCAAAGACGATTAATTGTACAAGATAAATGGTGAGCTTCTTCTTTGCAATAATGTAGAAAAACAGCACTTCAGTAACGTACAAATTCTCGGTGTATTTTTCCACATTCGTTTGTGCACAATCACAAGAACGCTAGAAAGTCAAAATTAAAACACAGAAAACACTAAATTCTCACACTTTGAAACGCATTCCCGAAATGATTTTTACTCATCTCTGTTTTTCGATAAAGCTCATATCTCCCATCTTGTACAATTCATCGTCTTTTGTTCTTGGTGTTAATTTCCATTTCATTATGAATAGAGCAACATCAATTTTTTCTAAACTCAGGATTAAGTTCGAATTCGACGAAATACGCATCGCAGTGCGAACCGATTTAACAATTGCTGCTGCAAAGCGTAGCATTCAGGGTTGTCATAGAAACCAAGTCGGTTTTGCTAATTGTCGTTTTTGCAAACCAATGTTGGTTTCATTTGGTGTCATAAAACCAAGTTGGTTTTGTCCATTTCGAATGTAAATAAAACCAATGTTCGAATCAGCTGTTGCTGTTACAACCTATAACAATTGTTTTCATGACACCAAAGCATTCTTTCTTATCGTTTTCAAAACCAATAGTGACAACATTGGTTTCTATGACAGCCCTGATTGCTTGATATTTAAGGACCAATCCGAACTTGTTCGTTTTTCGTACGAACAAAGTATTGGCTACCAAATACGCCACATTTAATCTGTCCTTGCACTTTTATGCCCAAAATACTATGCATCACGGGCGAATTTATCTTAGCAAAAGTAGTGTGGCGGCCTGCTAAAAAATTCTTGCACACAGATGTGCTTTAGCAAAATTTTAGAGGCGTTGTCTGAACCCCGAGATTTATGTCACGTAGATTTGCTCTTATCTAGGCAAATCTATTTAAAGTTTCCATGCATGCAACCGGTGGCCACCTCAAGGTACAAAATTGAAGATCAACAGAAAACACATTAAACAGAAATTAACCGGATCAACAGAAAGTTTTGAGTAATTTAATATTTGTGAGAAGCCATAAACACAATCACCTTCTCGCTTTGCTTTCATTACTTCAAAATAATTCTTTGCTTTTGTAAGGATATAAGAAGAGTTCAAGATAACTTATTAAACATGAAATTATATTCAATGCCTTTACTTAAGCAATTTATTTCTTTCTTTCTTTTTCTATAAAAATTAAAAAAATATCAATTGAAATGCAGCACTTCCATTGAAATTCAAAAATTTGTTTGAAATTCAGAAGACATCAATTAAAATTCCAAAGATATTAATACAATATAAAATATATATAAAAAATTCCTATTCAAATTCAGAATATTCCGTTTTAAATACCAACCATACCATTTGAAATTTACAAAATATTGAAATTCAGAATGTTCTATTCGAAATTCAGAGTACTCCATTTTAAACAATTCCACTTGTAAACAAGAATATTCCATTTAAAATACCTAAAATATACCATTTGAAATTCAGAAATTATTAATTGATATTTAAAGGACCATTAATCAATAAATCTCCTGCCCTTTCTAATTTACTGCTCGAGCCTTTGTTCGACAACCTGCGCTTTTTGTGAGGCTTATCAATCGGCCAAGTCGAAGCAAACAGCCAACTGGGGTAGAGATTTTTCTATTTGTGTTATTTTCTGATTTTTAAACATGAGATTTTGCGAAAACAGACGAAAGGGTGATGTTTGCTTTGAGAAGAGGAAGCTTCGTTAACTTAATTGACTGTGCTTAGCAAAATTATTGAAGACCAACAAACCTAGAGGTGCATCGTGATATTGTAGTAAGGCATATCAAACTACAGCGATTGCATGGGCAACTTATAGGCTGTTTCCACTACGGTCGCGTCCACGTCCGCATCCAAAAATCCATGAACGCGCGTTAAGGCCCATACAAAAAGCATAGGCAGTTAGGTATGGGAAAAAGTCGCGTTCATATTGGACGCGTTTATCGATAAGTCGCGTTTACTATAAAATCGATTATTTTTGCAATCGAAACCCATCCATACCTATCAATGGCAAAATCGCAAATTGCACATCCATATGAAAACAGCTGTCAATCAGTATAAATAAAAAAATCCAAATGCAAAAAACAGGAGGTAAGTTAATATTTTTGGTTTTGTATATAATATTAATGTTTCCAATTATTTTAGAATTTTAAAAGGCGGAGTGGACAGCAGTAACAACACTGCATCTGTTGGACCTCTGGGAGGAGAACATTGATGGCCTGAGGGGTGCCCGAAAAAACACCCACATACACAAAGAAATGGGCGAGAAGTTGGCAGTGACTGGCGCCGAAGTAAAAAACAAACTGGATAATTTAACAAAAAAAATACAGGTAATTTTTTAAATATAAATTATATACCAATATTTGTTTGGAATTAAATCGATTGTGTTTATTGCAGAAAGGAGTAGGCGCTAGTTGGGCCACAAAAATATTAAAATTTTTCGCACCCCTAAAAAAAAAACAAATAAACACAAACAGCTGTTTGGACGCAAACGTGGACGCAAAACACAGTGGAAACACCATTACAAATTTATCGATAAATCATGGACGCGGACGTGGACGCGACCGTAGTGGAAACAGCCTATTAACTTGGCTTCATGCCGATAAACAAAATTGTAAGAGTAGCCAGATTTATTTTGCCTGAAAATCTGTTGTACATGACACACCCTGCTATTTAAAATCATATGTTTTTAATCTAAATTAAAAAAGAGTAAATCAACAAGTGGACTTGTGAGTGAATTTTTAAATTAACTCAAATTCAGAGTTGAAAAATATTTTTCACATTTATACAATGCAAAATTGTAACGATTAAAATTTAAATTACCTTTGTTTCAATTTATAGTAATTTGTCTGCTTTTAACGAATTAGCCGACAGAACTTTTTAAGTAATATTCCAGTACTTGATTCACCTCAATCGGAATTTTCGGTTTGGAGTTTTACGAAAATACGTTTTTTTTCATTTATTTAAATAAGTCTCTAGCATTGGCATCGTAAGCATTCTTTGACATAATTCTTTAAAAAACTGCCTTGTAGAGCAGTGTAGAAAAAATCAGCAGCTATACGTTATCAAATAAATTATTTTAAACACAACTTTTGCTATATTTTTTTGCAATTTCCAAAATTTCTTGGCCAACAATTATCAGAACATTAATTCTCGTTGCAGGTGAGGGGGAAAAGGACAACACTGCTATTTATAAACATCACTATTACAGTTACACCACATTCCGCCACCCTTTCAGCTGAGTAGCGCCAAACGAAAATAGCTAAACGGAATTTCCAAAACGTAAGATTCGTTTGGTATGTTACAAGTATTTCTTTTGGCAGCAAAAACTAGGTTTATACAAAGAGAAACAATGTTGCCACATAATTCTTAATTTTGATGTTACCAGATTACCACATTGCAAAATGACTAGCTAACTAAACTCGTTACATCAAAAAATATTTTGGGTTCAATTTTTTTTTTCTGTGTAACGACTTTGAAGCCACCAACCCATTGCTGATGATGTTCATCATCATGATGGTATTGCCATGGCGATGGGTACATGACCGATACTCATGAACATGTGAGATTTTCGCAAATAGAATTGAAAGCCGACACAATGTAAATACTAAAACCGCCTGTTTATTTTGTGAGTGTCTTTTCGTTTTCATTTTTCTACTTTTTTATTTGATTTTTTTCAATTGAGGAAATTCACAATTTGCATGATCACCGCACCGCGGCACGGCACAAATGTGATCAAATGTAGCATTTAAATCTCTGACAAGAAAATCAGATCAGATGAAACAATTTAAATTAGAATTTATCTCGCAAACATTTGGTTTGGTGGCGCACAGTACAACGACAACAAAGTTATCAACCAAAGTAACGAACTTCTGGTTTTTTTTTTGTGGCGTATCTCTGAAAAGGGGGGAGTGGTATGATAAGGCTTATCATCAACCGGTCTTGTTACGTCAAATCTTTATACTGTTGTTTAACAAAATATATGCAGATGAATGAACTATGAGGAGAAAATATTAAATATTTTAGAAAAATATTAAGCCTGGTATTAAGATCGCCTTTTTATGTGAAAACGTGTCAAACTCCATAGAAAAAACTTCTTTGAAAATGCAGTGAAAATTGTATTTGCTAGGTATCTGGTACACTGCGCATAATTGTACAAACTTTTTTGGTTTTCCTGGAAAGCAATGTACATGTATATTATTTCAAAAATAAAAATCTGGTCAACATTTCATTAATGAGTCACTTTTAAGGCAAATCATGTTTTCACGTCTCCTAGGCAATTGGACAAAATATGAGTATCAATGCATATTTAACTTAACTTAAGAGATATGTAATAGACAGCTTATACTTACTTAATTCATACTGCATCCCATTAGGGAACATGGGTGAACTTCTCTCAAATTAGTGAGATGTGCACGATATAAAGGATGGTTAAATTTTAAGGACCGATGCTGAATGTAAACCACACCTAAACGTAAAGTTCTTTTCTGCATTTTATTTAATATTTCTCAATTTCAGAACAACTCAATTTGAACCATGAAAAAATACACAAGCGAGCAACGCGTTAAAGTAATTCACGCTTAGTATGATCAATTTTCGAAGAAAATCATCTTCAGTGACTAGGCACATTTTTATCTCAGTGAATTCGTCAACAAGCAGAATTGCCGCATTTGGGCGAAGAGTGATTCTCGAAAAAACAATGCACCCACAAAAAGTGACTGTTTGGTGCGGTTTATGGGCTGGCGGCATCATCGGGCAGTATTTTTTCGCTATCGAGAGATGGTAACGAACTTTTTATGGCCCGAATTGGAAGAAATGGATGTGGACAATATGTGGGTTCAAGAGGACGGTACCACTTGTCACACAGCTAACGAAACAATGGCTCTTTTGCGCGACGATGTCTCACGTCGTGGCGATGTTGATTGGCCACCAAGATCATGTGATTTGACACCGTTGGACTTCTTTCTTTGGGGTTATTTCAAGGAAAAGGTCTAAGTAGATAAGCCAGCAACAATTCAAGAGCTGAAGGATGAGATAATTCGGCACATTAACGGCATAGAACCTCAATAATGCCTCAGCGTCATCGAAATTGTGGATAAACGGGTGGAGGTGTGCCGCCGAGGTCGCCGCCATTTGGCCAATATTTTGTTCCATATATAATTGAACCATACCAATATTATCATGAAAAAAAGAAATCACAATAATTTCCTAAATAATTTGTGTTTTATTCAAAATCAACATCGGCCCTTAAAATGTAACCACCCTTTAATTCCTATACTCACTGACCGGGACCTACTGTTTATCGCCGGCTCCGAACTGGTAATGCATTGTAAAGAGAAGTTTTAACATGGATTACCCGGAGGTGAACTTGGATTAACTGGTACGATAGCCGTGCATACTAACACCACACCACGCTGGCCCACATTCTACACTGATAGTGTAAATAAAAGCTGACTTTCTTCATAAATTTTAGCCTCTCTTTTTAAAAGAAGTCTGGCAAAAATAAACATAGTTAAAACTAGTTTAGATTTTTTAATTATTTTTCACTATTTTTAATGGCTACTGAATATTTCTCATATTTTAATTTGCTGGGTTAAGTTGTGAAAAATATTTACCTACTGATAAGTGTTTCCACATAATAAATGGGCGTCTAACAGCTCAGCTCACAGCTATTCAAAAACAGCTGTTCACATAATTGTGATTTGCTACGAAGTGCCCTCGCTATGATCATAGAACCATTTCTGACTGCCAAAACTAGCAGCTTTTATATAAATATAAGAGCTGTCATCAATTTGTCGAATTTGTAGGGAAAGGACGATAAGGTAATCACTACTGAACTTACTAGTTTATATGGATCCCTATTTAATTTTGACCAATGTTAAATAACAAATTATTTAATTGCACTTTTTAATACCCTTTCTAAATACAGGGTGTCCACCGGGAAGGTATACTACTTTGTTTCGCCGCCATTTTAGTAAACATTAGTCTTGACAGCTCATATTTGACAGTGGCAAATTTATGATGGAAACATATTCGATAAATCGTTAAACATTTTATCTAAAACAATCAACAATTACTGTGGCGATGAGAAAGTTGCGTTTTTGGGAGAAACAACGTGCCAACAAAACGCACTATTTATCGTTTAGTGAATGATTTCGAAGAAAGAGGGTCAGTAGCTGATAGGCCCAAGCATGGACCACAACGTACTGCAAGATCGGCTGAAAGCATTACTGCTGCTCAAGAAAGTGTTCAAAACAATCCATCGACCTCAATTCGACGCCGTGCTGAATGTAATGAAAAATGTGCTCAAAAGGGCTCACATTTGTAAGGCTAACAGAGGCGGACATTTATATGATATTGTATTCCATACATAATTGCCGACATTTAATAAAAAAGTTATCAGTATATGATCCATTCTCTTTCATTAAATAAAAAATTATAAACAAACAAACTAGTATACCTTCCCGGCGGACGCCCTATACTACAAAAATTATTATGTAAATAATTATAAACTTAATTATATGAAACAAGTAAAACCGTCTATAATCTAAAGTGCCGACGAAATAATACCCTACTATACCACTGTTCTAAAAAAATCCTTTTACATCTGTACGTTATTTAACAAAACTCTGATGCAAAAGTGACTTCCAGATCGTCAGGACCTTAAATTTGGAGAATTTGAGCAGGATCAGAAATAAAGTGGGACTTGTGCATTGGCTAGACCTCAAATCTGGAGGGACATTTACATTTTTTAAGAAAATCATAAACTAAGACCATCTAAGACCATTTTTGAACTGTTTTATTGTTATGTTCTTAAGTTATTGAATTATGTATTACATTTTAAATTATTAATATATTAAGTAATGATTTTGGTGTTAAGTTATTAAAATATTAATTTATACAATTTTTTTTTTAAATTGTTAAACGACAATATTATTAAGTTTTTTAAATTATTTTATCAATAAATCATGAAATTATGGACAACAATTATATTATTAATTTATTAAATTCGTATATTCATTTATCAAAAAATTAAAAAAATAAAAAAAACGCCGGCGAAACGTGCATCTACGAAGGGTGATGTGTTTGCTTTAAGTGTCCCTTATAAAAAATACAACAACTGATCACAACAAAATCCAAAAACTCAAAAATATATAATTATTATGTAGATTTGTCAATAACTCAATTTTTTTCGTTGCATTAAGAATAAAGTCATTTTCTTTAATGACTTTCTTCTTAATTGCCATTTGCATTTGAATACAACCTTTCCAAATTATCATACCACCATGGCAGCAGTACAAACTACCGAAATAGACTATACAATGGGATATATTCTAATTAAGCAAATATTTGTCCGTCTGCCTGTTTTCATTTGGTTTACTGCCATTTTGTGCAAGCGTGCTCGCTCGCTTTTATTTTCGCTTTATTTATTGCATTTTTCCATACGGACGCTTGCTACACATGCAGCCAACGTGGCGTATAAGCGATATTTGTTTAGTCTGTGTGTATCTTTATGGCGGCCTTGACATTTTACTGCGCCTGACGGCGATGCACATTTTACTGAATCTAAGGCCTTTCATATTACTAAATGTCGCAGAGAAAGATGCCAAGTGAAAATAGAACGACTATAATATACGATATTCTCTTAGAACAAGTATCAGCTCCGAAATTGTGATTAGTTTAATAGTAATTTATTGCAATAACTTCACTCGCTAGATCTACACAGGACACAATTCTTAGAAGATCGTCATTTCAGTTAAATTCAAAGCGCATTTTTTAAAAATAAAACATTCAGTTGACATACATATAAACTTTGGGCAACTGATTAATGAGATTACTTATATAATTCCGGGACCAATAGGAAACCTCTCTCAAATCAGTAAATTGTGCTCGATATAATTTTATCAATCTCAGATCAAAAGCACTTAGAGAAACGAACGAAAGATATTCTAACTAGGCCCAGAACATGCCGGACCACCCGAAAAATGTGGCCTTAGTACGATCTTAGTCGCTTGAAACCATAATATCCACGTCTAAGACTGCTGTGTTCATGTGAGTAGACGCAATTACGAAACATATCTTCATAGACTAACGTAAAGCAAGAAAGAGAGTATCAGCTGCTGACTACTGTAGAAGCTGCCAGGACTAGGAAGAGGGCGATTGTACAGTGGGGTTGCCTCACACCATCCTTAGAAGTTGTATTGTAGAAATCGTCGGGTGTTATGGCGTGGCGTTTGAAGTCAAAAACTTTATTATTCCCACAGCAAACCATCGTAGATTTTGAGCTTTCGGCTTCAGAAGCAACTCCATAAAACCTTAGCTTTTTAATAAAACTTACTTCAGTCCCACAACATCCCAT
Organism: Hydrotaea diabolus; assembly: GCA_963513945.1. Lineage (NCBI taxonomy): Eukaryota > Metazoa > Arthropoda > Insecta > Diptera > Muscidae > Hydrotaea > Hydrotaea diabolus. Next base: position 73,205,312 of record OY740719.1, read on the forward strand.
TAATGAACAAGGAAAACTTCTCTCATCAGCATGATTCAATTCTTATACTCACTGATCGCTAACTACTGTTTAACGCTGGTTCCGAACGGCTAAATCTTTTTTTATGGGGAAGTTTTTACATGGCTTAAAGATACATTTCTTACTCGTAAAGTCGCCGGCATTTATGGAGTGGAAACCCATCGCTAAATTTTTGTTAGATGTTCTTACCCGTGATTGAACCTGGTGGTTACTGGCATGGTAGTCATGCACACTTCCATCGCACCACTGTGGGCCACAGCTTTTTAATAAAAATATATCTTTTCTGGACAGAGGGGAGAAGCAGCCGCAGATTAACGATCGACGTTGCCTTGAGTAAAACTTAAACTTACGTTAATCCCAACTTGGTATCATTCCATTGTGCAGTAGACTACTCTCGGAACTTGACTAGTGTTACTGTCTGTTTTTGCGATATTTTTGCAAGTTTTTATACTAGTATAACTCGAATAATGGATTTAGATGAGTTTTACTTAAAAAACTAATGCTTTCTCAATCGAAACTAAAAAATTCAGAATTTTCTTCGCAATAACGAAAAAGCTGCGCAATTTAACAAAAGAAATGAGGTTTAGAATGATGGATACTTACAAAAAAATCCCTATGACTGGTGTTGTATAAAAACATTATTTTGCGTAGCCATTGGTTCTTTTTCACTACAATTTACATTTTTCTCTATATATTTCTTATCTATTTTTGTGTTTTCTATTTTTTTCTTCATTTTTTCTAATTTTTTCTTCTCAATAAAAAAAGAACAATAAATGTCACAAAAGTAAATTTGTTTTTTTTTTTGAATTCCATTTAGAAAGTTTAATATTTCGTGAATATTGAAACACAAGTATTCTCCAAAATTCTAAATGTCCACTTTCGACGCATCGAACTAAACAGCTTTTATAAAAAAATAGGTCTCATATTAGGCAGATCTTAAAGCTGAAATAATAGTTGGATTGTTACCGAACTTTGTTTTAATTTAGATACGCTCTCACCCCGTAGGTCTTACTACTGATCTAAAAAATGTATCATTGTTTGGGATCGTAGCGATCTGTACAGTGATACAGCTGTAAGTCCATATTTTCAATGGGTCGAATTTTTTAGCCATATCTGTTCACGCCCACGGTTTTGTGAAAAAAGCACTGCTTCTTTATAACCGATCAAGATGTTTTTTAGGTCCCTATGGCCCAATGACCACGGCCATGTATAGGACGTTTATTGGGTCTATGCATACGAAAAAACAAACCTACTCTAAAAATAAAAGTTACCATGGCGCTAAAAAATTAAATAACTTTTTTGTTTATATATTTTTTTTAATTTTTTTTTAAGATTATTTAAATAGCTCATCGGAGATTAAATAATGGAGAGATTCACAACTAAACAAAGAACCAGAATAATAGAATTTTATTATTTAAATCAGCGATCAATTATTTCAACGCAAAGTGATGAGTGATGAAGCTCATGCATTGCACCCCATTAGGTGTACAGTATGGTGTGGGATCTAGTCTGCAAATGTCATTGGGCCTTACTTCTTCGAAAATTAAGATGGAAGTGCTGTAACCGTAAAAGGAGAGCTGTATCGGTTATTGATAGACAATTTTTTACGTCCTGCTCTTGAAAACAGACCTGAGATGTGGTTTCAGCAGGACGAAGCCACTGCCCACACAGCCCCAGATACAATGGCACTTTTAAGTCAAATTTTTGGAGAGCGAATAATTTTCAAAAATTCGGAAATTATTTGGCCAGTGCGATCGCCAGATTTATCAGTATCCTACTATTTTCTTTGGGGTTATTTGAAGGAGCGAGCGATGAAGGATTGTCTAGTTTATCAAAATTTGAAAGATGTTATGGAAAATGCTCTAATACGAGCCCACTATTGCGATGCTGAAAACTGGGTTCATTTAAGTGACAATGTTTTTCATACTTAGTGTAAAAAAAATTCCATTTTGTATATTATACGAGGGCGACCGCAAAACTAACTGGCCTGGCACATTTTCTGTTTTACTAGCAACTTTTTTTTTTGTTTTTTAAAAGCAATCTTTTATAAGCCATCTGTCAAAATTTCCGAAATATTTAATGATTATTTTCTTAGTTACAGGTGATTGAAGTAAACAAGTTTTATAATTTTTGAAAAATGGAAAATAAAGAGTTTCGTGGGGTAATTAAACACTTTTATATGAAAGGTTATACGCCACGATTAATCAAAGATGATTTGGATTCTGTTTATGGTGACAATGCACCATCATACTCCACCGTGAATGCAAAGAACAGTCAAAATAATAGATAGAAGCTGGTAAGCTGGTGGTCCCAAGAAGGCGAAAACTGTTAAGTCAGCAGGAAAAGTAATGGCCACAGTATTTTGGGATGCAAGGGGTATAATATTTATTGATTATCTTGAGAAAGGAAAAACTATAAATAGTGAATATTATTGTGCATTATTGGATCGGTTGAGTGAAGAAATCAAGATAAAACGACCTCATTTAGAAAAAAAAAGTTATTTTCATTAAGATAATGCTCCTTCACACACTGCATTTTTAACTCAACAAAAACTGGCCGAATTACGATTTGAAATTGCTCCGCATCCACCATATAGTCTAGATTTAGCTCCTTCTGATTATTTCTTGTTTCCAAATTTAAAAAAAATTCTCGGTGGCAAAAAATTTTCGTCCAATAGCGAGGTTATTGCTGAAACTGAGGCATATTTTGAAGGTCTTATTTTTCGGATGGAATTAAAAAACTTGAAAAACGTTTGATGAAGTGTATTGAGTTGGAAGGAGATAATGTTGAAAAATAATTCCAAAAAACGGTTCTTTTTATGTTAGGCCAGTTACTTTTGCGGTCGCCCTCGTATAAGTATAATCTGTATATAACACAGTACAACAGCCAATCTGGGGGGTGAGAAATTCCATGTCAGGGTGATGGTACTGGGTCAGTATATTAAAACCCTCAAAGGGTTTTGCGTTCGTATGTGCCGCGTTCTGCTTTTATTCAAAATTAAGTAACTTCACTTAATTGTAAATAAAAGCAGAACGCGTTAATCGATTTCTATGATCTATGTCGCATTTTGTTTATAGGTTATGTGACTTTACGTGAAAGTTATAAGACTCTACACGTTTTTCCGTTTGGGAAAAAAAAAAAAAAAAAAATTTGGCAAAATTTTCTTCATAAATTTATTTCTAATTGCAAAAATGTTGATTTGGTAGAAAACAGTATATTAATGGATTAAAGAAAATGTAATTATTAATTTTTCTCAATTTATTTCAGCAAAATCGAACTAGTCGTTCTCGAGTTATGTCAAACTACCTTTTTGCCAACATTTTACAACTAAGCGAAAAAACATCAAGATAAGGAAAAAATGTAAAAGGTCATAAAAACTGGCACATACGAACGCAAAACCCTTTGAGGGTTTTAATATACTGACCTAGTACCATCACCCTGACTTGGAATTTCTCACCCCCCAGACAATAACCCCAAAAATGTTCCACAGTGTAATTTGTATATTATATAAAAAAATTAATAAACGAAAAAGTTGTTAAAGTTTTATACCCATGGTAACTTTTGGCCCACCCTGTACAATTCATATGTGAACATAATTGTCACGAGTTTTTTAGTTCCTCAAAGATTAACTCATTTGCTGAATATATATCTATATATCTATAATTATAAGAGTCTTATACCTAGAATGTTAGAAGAGTCTAATTCTTCTCGTTAGACAGACAGATGGGTAGACGGACACGCCTGGATCGTCTTAAAACTTGACGACGATCAATAACTTATGCACAATATAGGGTATTCAATCAATATCTTGTGGTGTTGCAAAGGCAATGATAAAATCAGTCTAATACTGCATTTTCATTAGGCCATTTATTCTTGTTTTCGCTCGAAACTTTTCAAAACGTCTCAACCAATTTTCACACAATTTGTGGTCGTTTTCATTCTCGTTTTGGTTTTCGTTTGGCAGTTCATTATTGTTTACAAACAAAGAATAACGTGGTAAATATTAAAATATTAAAATACATATTTTTCTTAAACAAATGGATAAATTCAATTAAGTTTTTTTTTCTTTTATCACGCTCATTTTTACTTTTACTTCATAAAATATCTATTTCTCCAAATATGTTTGACGTTTGATTAAAATTGTCTGCCTTGAGATGACAAACCAACGATAAAAAAACGATTATTTTGGAGTTGGCACACTTTATTTAAGGTGGCATCGCCTGTGCGAAAATTTTTCGTTCTTCTTTCGTACAAAAACAAGTCACACAAATTCACTTGAATTTGTGTGGGAAAACGTCTCATTTTGACTTGTTTTGGCCAAACTTTTGAAAACACTTCAAAAGTGCCTAGTGAAAAAAGAGCATAAAGGCATCCAACGGTAGGGAGTATCAAATTATGTTAATAATCAATGATCATGTATTTCTACTAATCTGGTCAATATTTCCAACTGGGTCTTCCACCAACCACCCCATGCATTCAGTTTATTCAACTTAGATGTGTACAAACATTTGCTTATACACAAATGTTTATAAGCTTTTGTTGATAACGTCAGCACGTTTTGTCTAGCAACACTTGACACTTTATTGAGTGAAATTCATACGGAGTACGATTGGTACAACAACCCGCAGAGGCGGGTTTCCTTCCCTTCCAATCTCACTGTAACTGTACGTGCTATACAAATCAATCGGAAGCAGACATATGCGAGATTTATATCGAATGCGCTCCCATATAAAGATTATAATCGTAAAGTAATTTTAAATTGTTTTTGCGGTGAAAATGAACTCACATATCTACTGATACGAGTGAGCGGCAGATTTATGACCATCTAAAAAAGTGTTATTAATAATTCTGTCTTTTCAGGCGGTTAACTAGAAACTGTTTACTGATGTAGATGATTGTGAACGTTAGCTTTTTCTATGTTTAAAATTACACAATTGCTATTTTAATTTGTTGTTTTTTTTTTAGAATTTTAAACTGTTTTAAAAGTGTCGGAATTAAATAGGCGAACTAAAATCAGGAGCGTTACTTGAAATAGGGAGAAAGAACAATACAATTCATACCTGAATCCAATTTTTCTGTGCTCATATCTAAACTACGTTCCTGGCATTGACGAATGTTTCCGCATGATAGATTTTTTCGGCATTCGTTTTCGGTGAGAACATCAACAACGCAGTAACTTCATAGACTTGTTTTTATTTTGTTGTTGTTAAAATGTTTGCTATTTTTGCGGTAATTAACCAGTTCTGTGTGTAGTTAGATTTTTTAAATTTCTTTTGTTTTCAGCACCTGGCTTGTGAAAAAAACTAGAAAAAAAACGTGTCACCACTATAGCGAAAGCACAAACCCACCGGATACTTATAAAATATAGCCAAATATGGTAGCGAACACGTGCGATTTTTTTGCAAAGCACACCCAGTGCTCAGTCGTAGAACAATGGGCAATAACCGCTGAAATATACGAGGTCTGACTATAAAACGTTGTATAAGTTTACCCTCCATCATAGAAAGGAAGGACAAGAGGAACAAATTGTCCCTTAAAGCCTAGTACTAAGATCAACTCTCATAAGAAAATACATACGTCACTCTCGATATAAAAAAAACAGTGAAATTGTATAGCTCAATATCTGGCCCACTGCAGAAAATTGTTCCAAATCTGTTGATTTCCTAGCAAAAAGCAAATGTCAATTTTTTACATGAAAATTCTTTGATAGAACGCATTTATGAGTCTTTTTTTTAGCAAATTAATGTTTTTCATGTGAATACACTAAGTATCAAGCTAAGTATCCTTAGCTCAATTTGACATTTTCTGAGAGTAATCCAAACAAATGTATTTTATGGTTTGATTTAAAAATGCATTTATTAAAATTTTACTAAGGAGTTGCGATTAAAAATCGCAAGTCGATGTTCTACCCCGTTAGTTCCCTATTTACCCGCTGAAATGTTAGCAATGGAGGGATCAGATTTTTCCCAAAAAATATTTTTTTTGGCTCAGTTTATGTCAATAAAAAAAATAGGGGTGCGGAAACAATTCTTTAAAAGTGTATATCAGAGATACAAAACAATGGAGAAAACCAGCAAAAAAAAATAACTACATCATAAAAAATGGCTATATTTCCGGCTAATATCAATTTATGAAATTTTCCGGCTGAAGGCGAAAAAAAGCATAGTACACTGCCAGTTGCTGCCACCTCGGTACCGGATGTATTGGTATCCAGTTTTAAAACCAAGTAAATAATACAAGATTTATGGACACATTTTCAAAAGCGAATGTGCGCAGATTTTCGAAAAGTTCTAAGGATATTTACTTAACAATTCCATCCGATTATTTCAACAGCGTCTTAAAATTTTGGCTAAAGTATGGACAAATAATACATTCTTCGGAATTTACTAGGTATCAATAATAAGGCCGTAATCAAGCTAATCGGAACAGAGAAGTATCGAAAAGTATAAGTATTGAATAGTGTATCGATATCCGAGTAGTGATCATGAACTTTTACACAAAGACGATAAACTGCGCAAAATTGGCGATTTGATCTTTATCGAGAAATCGAAACCCAGAGATGGGTAAACATGATTGGGAATACTGTTTTTGTGTGTTTAAAGTGTGCGAATTTAGTGTTTTTTGTATCTCAATTTTTACTTTCTAGTGTTCTCCGGATTATGTACAAACGAATGTGGCAAATTAAGTGCCGAGAATTTGTGCGTAACTGGCGTTTGTTTTTCTGCAATATTGCAAAGAAAAATTACATCGCCCATCTTAATCGGCTAAGGGGAAAAAATGTCAAAAACAATATAGATATGTTGGATAACAAGTCTTTTGTTTATTGGAACTTTGCGCACCATACCCTTCACTAATATTCTTATAAAAAGATTATGGGGAAAATCGATTATAAGGTTATATAAATCGATTTTTAAAATCTAAATTCATAAGTCTGATAAAAATTCGTATAGCCCTAAACTTATTTTTCAATATTTTTTTTATTATTGTATTTACGAGTAATCGTATTCAAATTCACTAGCTTAAAACGTGACTAATAAGAATATTGACATTTTCATATTGTACATGTCTCTGTATAAATACTTATAGTGTCAACCAGGGTTCTACACGCAGAGAAAAAATATGGTTACTACATGGTCACGGCAATAATAATATGTTCTCCGCAATAAAAGTATGTTCGTCGCAACCATAGCATTGTTAACTGAATTTAGTTTTGACAATAGTATAATTGCTACAATATTAATATTGTTGAAATGTAACAATAGTATGATTGCCAAATTTAAAAATGAAAGTATGTTTATAACAACAATATAAATATTTTTGGTGCGGCAAAAGTATTGTGTTTTGCGTTTTATGTTAGCAATAATAGGATTACGGCAATCATACTGTATGATTGTAATTTTTCTTCATTTAAATATGCAATAAAAGTATTTTTTATCTAAATTAAATTTTTTTAAACAAGCTGCTTTGGCTTTTTTTAACTGAAATATTTTTAATAACGCTTACGTTTATTTAAACTTATTTTTCTACTGTAAAATAAATCACTTCTATTATTTTGAATTTAATATTTTTTTTATAATTTTCATAATTCAAATCTACTGTCGGCAACTTAAACAAACTCTAAAAAATTATATTGGGGATCAAAGTAAAATTGTGTGTGATCATACTATGGTTGTAGGGATCATAACATGGTTGCGTGTGAATCATATTATGGTTGTGAGGATCATACTATGGTTGTATGTGAAACATACTATGGTTGTGAGGATCATACTATGGTTGTGGAGATCATATTATGGTTGAGTGTGAATCATACTATGGTTGTGGGGATCATAGTATGGTTATGTGTGAATCATATCATTGTTGTGAGGATCATAGTATGGTTGTATTTGAATCATACTATTGTTGTAAGGATTATAATATTGTTGTACCACAACCATATACCCAATAATAGTATTATCCTCTTCGAATATTATCACCACAACCATACTTTTTTTCTGCGTGTATAAGTCGATTTTCGGCTTTTCGATAAATCGACTTTTGGTTGTGAAAAGGCCAAAGTCGGTAAGTCGACTTTTTGTTTTTTAAACAGTCTACATTCAAATTTTTCTTGTCGACTTTATATTTTAAAATCAAATATAACCATATTTTTAATTGTCATGTGCAATTTTGATGTGCTTTCATTCGGTTGACAACGTATGCCGAGGTTTAAAATGTACGAGTATGCCTTGAATGATGGCATATATTTAAATGAAGGTAGAGTATAACTGAAATTATAGTTAGTTGTCCCTACGGGAAACAGGACCGGTACAGGACCAGTCACGTGTTAGGTCCCTCATGGATGGCGACCGGTCAAGTACCAACCCAACTAGTATATGAAAAGAAACTGTAACTTTTACATGGCTTTATTATTGGAGGGAGTCAATATCATGTGATATATCACGGAACTGATCAGAAAGCATAGACACCGAACGTGTCATTATATCCAACATAGAGTACCCATCATAATACCCACCCCATCCATACCATCACATCAGTTCAATTTATTGCTTAGTTCAGAGCCAAAATTTAAATCAGAATCAATCAATTTTTGAGGTCAATTGATGTGGAAATGTGGTTCCATGAATATTAATCGACTGCTTTAAAAAATAAACTTTGCTTTAAAACCTTCAATTTGATTGATTGGCAAACGTCCAGATATTAAATAGTTTTCTAATCACTCTTTTTTGTTAAAAGTTTTTTATACTTTACACAGAAAACTTTTTTACTTCAAAATATCGAGAAAAAAATATCGAGTCAAAAAGTAAACTTTTGATTTTATTGTAATAGTCGAAAAGTCGACTTTTAGTCTTAAGTATATAACCCTAGTCCGACTTCCAATCTAATTTTAGTAACATTCATTTATTCTATGATGTAAATGATTTAATTCGTTGCCTTTTGATATGTGTTCGATTTAATTCGCGAAAGAAATTATTTTCCCCATAATGCGAATCAGTTTCAAATATATTATTGAGATAAAGTCAACCACATGTGCCGCTGGAGGCAGAACGCTGAGCGATAATTTGCTGTGAATGGAACTTTTTTTGCCACCATGAAAACACATTTTTTTTGTAATTTGTGTTATATAATTAAAAAAATATACATATACAAGTTCAAAATAAATAAACGGAAACAATAACAGTCCAGAGATCGCGTGGCATTTTACAACGTGAGTAAAAGTGAAATGCACGCTTTGAAAATGACTTGTATTTCATCATTCTCAATAAAAAATTTTGAACCGAACTCCATGGAAATTAGTAAAGATGGTTGTTTGTCTGTTGTTTTGCATGGCAATGCAGATAAGGTTTGACAGGCGAATGCAGACAGATATTTCAACTCCACACACTCGTATAGATTTGTAAGTGTGCTTATTGTTCTACGATAGGAAGTGTTGAATTTTGCGTGAAATCTAGTTTTGGCGAAAAATTATGTTCTTTTGAACCAGGAAAAAAATTCAAACATGTTAAGGTGTAATATACTAAATTTGTAATTGCGTTTGATTCACCTCGAAATATTAATTGAATAGCCTATTGTATTCATTATTATTAATCGTCTTAAAATTCTTAGACGATCTAGCCCTGCCTGTCCGTTCTTCTTCATGGGATAAAACAATAATCGACACAAAATGACTCAAAATGACTTTTACGGCCTTTTTATAATCCAAAACAGTTTTTACACCAATTTTCCAAAATTTACTTTGAAGCACTACGAGCAACAACCCCAAATCCTTAGGCACTATTTTTACCTCCAAAGAAAGTACTTGTTTTGAGTATTTGCTCAAGATATCTTCATTAACTACGGACGAATCGTGTTTTATGTTGGGATCGTAGGCGCGGTTGGTATTTAGACCTTTTCGATCTAGTGGCACTAAAAATGGCCCCTATGGTCGCATCAGTCGTTCGTTTGCTAATAAACATGGGGCTGTTGTGATTGCTAGTTATTATAATTTTCTTGTTGTTAAAATTATATAAATTTTCAAGATCAGCTTTAAATTAAGATTTGAACGCTTGAACCCTGGGGTCTCTAAAAAGCTATTATAGTACTTTAGAAACAAGCGACCAATTTTAAACAAGGACCCTTCCTTACTCAATAAAAGCAAATTTCTTTATGAATACAAATTTTATTTTTTTTTTGATTTTATTGAGGATGGAGTCTTAGGGCCAACAAAAAAGACGTTATAGTCACAACAAGCTACGAAGGTTGCTATTTATATTTCGGGTCCTGGCAATACTAGTGTTCCCAGGTGCAAACTGGAACTTCCATTGGGAACTTTTTTTTTAACATAACTTAACTCAGAATGTCTTGTCCTTTGAGGTCGAATTGTGTTGTTTACAGTGTGTTAAAAAATTCATCTCAGTCAAAAATGGAATTATCCGTGAACATTTTCGTGCGATAATTTTTTTACGATTTTTGGCGTGGGTTATCGAGACAAGAGTGTTTATATCAACTTGTTTCGACTTTTGGCGATGATGAACCATCAAAAACCACTGTTGATCGCTGGTACCAAGAGTTCAGTCTCCGGCGCCATTCGCTCCAGGATGAACTTCGTGAAGGACGTCCAACTTATGTAACTTTGCCAGAACTAATTAAGCAAGACCGACATGTGACATACTGTGAGATTGAGGCGTTCTTGGGCATTAGTATGACAAGCATTAATAAGATATTGCATGTTCATTTGGTCGTGAAAAAAAATTGTTCTCGTTGGATCCCACATAATTTGACGAATGCTCAAAAAAACGCTCGCATGGATTGGTGCAAAGAGATGTTGAAAAAGTATAACTGCGGTAGCTCAAAGTCAGTGTATAACATTGTCACAGGTGACGAATCATGCATCTATCCGTATGAACCCGAAACAAAACAGCAATCGACCGTATGGGTCTTTCAAGACGAGCCAAATCCAACAAAAGTTATTCGTGGAAGAAGTACATCGAAGCAAATGGACGTAGGACGGGCAATTTTGACTGGTATATAACCATCTGTTTGCCAACAGTGTTTGAAGAAATGAGGAAAGATAATAAAAGAAGACGGATCATTTTGCATCACGACAATGCGAGCTCTCACACATCAGCTGAAACGATGAGCTATTTGGCCACTCAAGATGTCGAATTGATGGTCCATCCGCCGTACAACCCTGATTTGGTGCCCAATGTCTTCTTCTTATTCGCTAGCATCAAGAAAAAAATGCGTGGTCAAGTTTTTTCATCGCCCGAAGCAGCTGTTGAGGCGTTCAAAAATCATGTTTTGGAGATGTCTCAATTGGAGTGGAAAAAGTGTTTCGGAAATTGGTTTGTGCGCATGCAGCAGTGTATTGATCTTAAGGAAAATAAATTATTGTGTTTTGATTGCCAGACCCAAAATATAAATAGCAACCCTCGTACCGATTTTCAATATATACAAATATGGAAACCCAAATCAGTGCAAATTTCACTACGATTCCACAATTTATTTGTATGTTTCAACTAAGATTACGAGGCCATGATCATAGATAATTTTTCCCATTTCTAAAGCGAATTCATAGTGAAAGGTATATAAGATTCGGCCAGACGTTTGTAGGGCAGCTAAAATTCAGTTGGAGCGCCAAAATATGTAAACAGCAGCTGTTTCTTTGTGTAGCCTGTATTACCTTTAGATCATTTAAGAAAGTGCCCCGTTTTTCCGTTCTGCTAATTTCGTTCACAATCTTAAAACAGGTTCGAACGGCAACCACTTTTAAGATAAAAGTTGTGAAATCAAACAAAAAACTTCCAAGAAGTTACATAAAAAAAATATACTCGTGTATTACTAACAATGTCAAGTTTATATTTTAACGCAATAAAAATACGTGGATGGTATGATAAGTTTGGTATATTGTGTTGTTGTAACAACAATATATTTTGTTTTGTAAGTACTGTTTTGCTTCGATATCCAGGCGAAGGAAACGCGTCATTTGAACTGGATGCGTCCAAAGAGACAAGAGGGTCAGCTGAGGACAATTAAAGAGAAGCAGCACGTTATGTGGCCACTGATGGCAGACGGGACAAACATCAGGAACGTTGCCATCAATTCGTTCCCAATACAAATGGAGGCGGCTGCTTCATTCAGATCTCAGGTGAGCCAGAACCACGTACGTCTGCTGAGGTAGCGTCTTCTCCTCTGGTTAAATCTTATGGGGATGCTGCCCTTGCATCTCACGTAGCTGATTACAGCCGCTGAGACTTCTTCAGCGAGAATGTCGTTTAGACCTGCCTGATAGTTTCAATAACCTAATGGCTCTCCCTTGTACCGCTGGATCTCTCTTTTAAAATCATGAAGATCGTACCTCATCTGCATGGGCGGACGTATCCTGTACATGAGATGTTGGTTAGGATGACTACTGCAAAGACACCCAAGCAGATACGGCTTACACAATAAGAAATAGTGTTTGCACACGGTAAGAACGCCCGTCTCCTTATAAAGTTGGTCCTCAGAAGACGTTAATGTTATCAGTTCGACATTCTAGCGAGTCTGAATTTTCTGCCACTGCGTCGTACTCATATTCTCCGACCACACCGGCGCTGCGTAGTTTAATACAGACCGACCTATCGCTTTGTAATACTAAAACTTCTTTTTCGGCTCCCAAGTACTGCCGGGTAGTGACTTGAGAACTTTCTGTTTAGAGGATTAAAAAGGCTTTCCAATGTGACCCTAAGGATTTTGGGGTTGTTGGTAGTCGGGATATTGACGTTATCGATTTGCACTATAAGTGACAAGTGTACCTCTGCGGTCCCTGCAATGAACAGTGTGGCTGAAGATTTGGAGGCGGATAATTTCATATTCCTCGTTGTGTCGTATTCCACTTTAAGTCCTGACGCCATAATTGTGCAATAACCGGCAATCATGACATAATTTTAACGCCATCTGGTGGTGCAGGAGTCTTAAAGAGGCAGTGCCGGAGATATCGACTTTTTCTCTCTGGCGCACACACATATAGTTTTAGACCCAACGTTTTAAACTTGGCGGAAGAGACATTTCTGCGACGTCCCCTGATTAACCGTGTCGGTGGCCGTCCTGGCGGTGGGCATGTTCTTGTTTTGGCCGCTACTTATACGTGTGCCGATGGCGTGTAAAGCAGTTTCTGTGCTGGGCACAGGCGCTACGCGAGAGTAGTCAAAATAGTTACAGTATCGATTTATCTTAAAAAAATCACCACAAGTAGTGGAAAACCCATCAATGTGGCATCCCTGGTTAAAATAACTCACACCGCTTCGGATCTGTCACTAAATGTAACGGCTGTCCAATCATCCTTTCTTCCAGGGTTAGAGAGCTATTTGGCTGTTGTCCACAATTTACCAATTCTGCAGTTAAAGTAGCACAGCTTTACGAGATTTATCAATTTGCTTCGCTTAAATTCATTGAACTACTGATCCCTGATTCTGGGGTCAGTAGAGTTGGAGCGACGATTGTCATTACGGTCATCTGTGAGTCTCGCTACCTCTGCTCGAAAATTTGGTCTTATCGCGGGTATTCGACCTACAGAGTATGACGAGCGGTTGCTTCTTCTTGGCTACCCGAACATCCGAGGGAATGGGTAAGTAACTACAGCTACGGTTGGTGGCTTCTCTGAAGAAAACCCATACAGCTATCTTTTTATTAAAATACTAACTGCGTTCAGAGATTATGAAGTCGGATGTTCTGTTGATGGCGAGGATTAAAGGGAGGTGGTCCGGTCCTATCGAAATGACGGGTTGCCAGGTGGCGTCGTTGATAGGGCCAGGCGATGACATAGTTATGTCTAGAGAGCTATGACAATCACCCATAATCCGCGTGGAAGCATTAGAACGTAGATCTATCAATTTGCTCTGCTTAAGCTATGCCTCTCAGCTCGTTATCGAGGAAAGAATGCCAAGGTTCGTGGTGCGCATTAAAGTCTCCTAGGACCAAGCGGTTATTGCCTTGTAGCAGATTGTTAGTGTCAGGCAAATAACTCAGGGCACAGCTACAAACCTGTGGGATGTTTACGTTATACATCTGTATGTGGGCAGTCGTAAGATTGACTACTACCCCCGTACATTCCATGTGTGGGTCTCTAGAGTCTAGCTCAGGCGATGTGGGTCTGTACTGCACACTTCTCGTGCGATTCTTATGTAGCACGTCGAATCCATCACATCTATACAGGCTGCAGGTGACATTGCTACTCCTACCCTCATGTATTTCATGTGTGGGTCTCTAGAGTTAAGCTCAGGCGATATAGGTCTGTTCTGTAAGAATGCACATGCAAGAGCAATAAAACCATTTCCATAAATTACAATGATGCAAAAACGGTAAGTGATTAAGAGAAATTTCAATGTAGCTATACTTTTTTAAGAGTAACTAAACGAAAATTGTGGACCAGGGACGAGACGTTGATGCTGTTGGCTTGCTACAAAGACAGAAAGGACGAATTAAAATGTCCCCGGCGAAAAAGAAGTGCCTACTATTTTAATTTGTCAATAAAATGTTAACAAAACAAGAAACTTGCTTGCTTTTCTTTTTGTTTGTAAACAAACTTTTGTTGAGCTTATGCTGCCATCTGACTCAAAATGTTGTTGAATGTTGCCAGAAAACCATGTTGCTAACTAACTAGGTAACTAAGCAAGTTACCTGAAAACTAATGTTAACAAAAAGTCAACCAAAAAAGTTGACAATAGTGTTTACATTGAGACACTTGACCCCAGTCTTTCTACAGAATACCGACTCCAATTATGCATATGTTATCACATTATATATTACAAAAATGTATGTAAACTTTATATTGCCAACTTTTGATATATATTTTCTTATTTTTAGGGCTGCTTTTTACTATTTTTAATATTTTTTTAAGCGCATTTATTCCTTGGCATATAAAACGGGTATACCTATATAAATCCCCTGGTTTCCTCGGTAAATCGAAAATGAAAATTTATTAAAACGGTTAACGACGAACCACCAGGTTTACCTGTTTTCAGTTACCGTATTATACACTCCAATCGGCCACATCATACGCTCATGCCCGCCTTTGTGTCTGAGAAACTTCATGTTTGTTGGTTCCTGCTCCATCTCTGGCCTCTCTGATACTTATAACCCAAAAATGAGTAGTCTCAATGGATTTCTAGACAGTACGGGTTGGTATTGTCTAACCTGAAAGGTCTGTCTAGTTTGTACAGTGGGCCTTAGGAACCAATTGTGTCACAATTGTCCAAAATAGACTCACGCACTTAAGTCAAACAATTGACAGCCGCCTCAGCCTTACATAACCCACTAAGTACAAGGTGGAGCGTGGTAATTGCTTTTTTGCACTACAGACTGTGGCGGCACTGTTGGTCGAAGAGAGTGGAGAGTGTGCGTGGCTTATAGTGGCTGTCAGGAGATTTGTTTTTGTCTGCCTTTCAGTTACCACCATGCATTGGACACGTGAGGAGAGATCATTTTGTGTTGAAGCGTATTTTTCAAATGCGCACTCGATCATCGCAGTGCAGCGTGCTTTTCGTTTACGATTCGCTGTTCCCCCACGCGGACGTGTGACTGGACGGCAACCAATTGTTAATTGGGTAGCTTCATTGAGACGAGTAGGGAATGTAAAAGGGGACCTGGGAGAAGAATTATAACATCACCAAACATAGAGAGTTAGAGCAGCAGTACTGCAATTTCCCGAATGCTCTTGGCATTTCCAGACGTTGTCTCCATCAGATTCTTTATGATGAACTGAATTTTCACCCGTATTAAATGTGAGTGGTCAAACAATTGTCAGCACGGCACTGTTTGACACAGCGGCTTGTGAAGACATTCTTTTGAGGCAAATGTTTCCTGGACGGCTTATATTTTTTAGGGGTGATGTGAACTGCCCGGCACACCAGACTTAGCCCCACGCGATTTTTTCCTTTGGTGCTACCTGAAGTCGAAGGTGTATATCAACCGTCCAAGCAGCTTGGAAGACCTAACTAATAATATTGAGGCTAAAATTTGTAGAATACCAGTCGACATGCTTGTTAGAGTTCATGACTTCTGAAAATGCAGAAGTGTGTGGATAGCGAAGGTCGACATTTAAAACCATGTAATTTAAAAATGCTCTTACTGTTCCATACAACTAAAATAAAAAATAAATTTTTCAAAGGTTCATAATTTTTTTATTTCATTCCAAAATAAGCAAATTTCCGTGCTCCACCCTGTGTAAGGATTCCTACTTGACAGTTTTTGACCAATAGTACATGTGGACATATGCGTTCTTAAATTAAATCTTATTTTCCTATTCATAAAAAAATGTATTTAGTTTTAAAACTTGGCGGAGTTTGCTGCTCATACTTACGGATCCTAGCATCCCATAAATACGCTTTATGGACAAAACAAGAGAGGTAAATTTCTTACCGACCTTATCATACTATTCTTGTTGTTGCACTTTATATTTATAGATATACTTGAAGGTATACCCGTGTGTAAGTGTTTTTCCAACATGTGGTTTTCAACTGTTATAGCTGAGAAGAAATGCCTTTCGATTTGCACAATACGGGCATGTGCAATATTTGCATTTTTAATGAATTGCAACTTAACCGAACTATTTGCAAATATCCACTGTAAGTGTTTTAATTTTATTTGCAAACAAAGTTTCTTGCGACCACCGGGGGAGGGGCATGAGACACCCCTCCATTTAAAAGAAAACCACAAAATTCTTGAAAGACGTAATTAAAAGTATTCCATGCCGAAGCTATGACACCGTTAAGCACAATGTACGTAATGGAAAGTTTTCAACGATCAACTGAGTCATGGGACTTCCCATCGAAGGCTTATACTTATAAATGATCTGGACACAAGTCGTCCTAAATGAGGATAGGCGTCAAAATATATATGGTCATGTTTAAAAAAAAGTTTCATACTAGAAAGTGTATTTTGCACATATTCTGCACAATACGCTCTAGCGATCTGAGGTCTAGAATGACCGGCGCTAATTCAAGAGTTCATGAAGACATTAATTTCGTGGCTCCGTAAAAATGTTTTTGTTAGTCTGGTGTGGTCTGTTACTTCCATCAATATCCTGTTAAGGAATAAACATAAACTCCACAGACCAATTATTGTAACGAAAGATAGAGTGAGCCCCAAGCAGAACAGATAAACCACAAAACGCCAAAAGACTACAAGGTTACAAGTCCATCTTATGCAAGAGAAAAACTGAGTTCAGATAGCATCAGTAAGGTTCAGAACGCTAGATGAAAATTATTTTAATAAAAAAGTTGTATTAAAGAAACCGTTACTTCCAAAAATCCTAACTGAATAGACAGACTCGACATCGGAGCAGTACGGATACGGAAGTGTTGTGGCAATCCAACTGCTTAAGACTCAATTCTATCCAAACAAATTTTATATACGTACAGAACTAAGATACACTCCCAAGACCGAATGTATCGACTTTCCAAATATCGAAAAAACCTTAATAAATTTTTCCGGAAACGGGGTGAAGTATGTTTATTACCAGCCATAGATTATGGCATTGGCAGTATTAGCGAGGAATTTCGACTATTTGTGAATACCCATGATCGACAGGACTTGGGGATAATATAAAATTCTCTCAATTTTATGTTCTTTCACCATAATTTTTAAAATAAATCTGTTTTTGGGATTTTTTAAATTACCCGGGATTCCGACATAAAATTCGCGGGAAAGCGGAAAACATAGATTATTGAAATCCTAGGGAAATCCCGGGACGGGAAAAACCCTAGTCAAGGCCTTAAATTAAAAAGAATTGTAGAATTAATGTTTTATTGAAATTCGTAACAAAAATGGCTAATGCTCTTTTTTCACTAGGCACTTTTGAAGTGTTTTCAAAAGTTTGGATAAAACAAGTCAAAATGAGACGTTTTCCCATACAAATTCAAGTGATGAAAACGTCTCACTTTGACTTGTTTTTGTACGAAAGAGGAACGAAAACGTTTCGCACAGGCGATGCCACCTTAAATAAAGTGTGTCATCTCCAAAATAATCGTTTTTTATCGTTGGTTTGTCATCTCAAGGCAGACATTTTAATCAATCGTCAAACATATTTGGTGAAATAGATATTTTATGAAGTAAAAGTAAAAATGAGCGTGCTAAAAATTGTGTAAAAATTGGTTGAGACGTTTTGAAAAGTTTCGAGCGAAAACGAGAATAAATGGCCTAATGAAAATGCAGTATAAGTCGCAAATTGGCACGAGTCTTAATAGAGGTACGTTTTAATTTTTGGGGAAATTTCACTGTTTCTGGATTCCTTTATGCCCCTTAATATTTGGGGACGCATTTTTGGACCCAAAGGATTCAGGGCTCTATAAAGGTAAATGAGGCAGGCTTCAAAGCAAAGCTAATTTTAATGTTGGTCATGAGCTTTTTTTATCCCTTAAAGGAAAACTTTTACTCCTTTTGCCCAAATTAGTCTATTTTAAATTTAAACTGACCTTCAACTACAGGGTGGGTCAAATGTTACCATGGGGTTTCAAAATTAAATAACTTTTTCGTTTATATATTTATTTTTTCAGATTATATAAATAACACTTGGAAAATACATAAGGAGCGATTCACAACTGAACTAAGAACCAGAATAATAGAATTTTATTATTTAAATCAGCCGTTAATTAATTTAACGCAAATGGAATGGTTCTGAAAATTCAAGAGCCATTCATCAACGCCAATTGCACCCCATTAGGTGTACAGCATGGCGTGGGTTCACATCTGCAAATATCATTGGGACTTACTTCTTCGAGAATGAAGAAGGAAGTGCTGTAACCGTAAATGGAGAGCGGTATCGATTTCTGATAGAACATTTTTTACGTCCTGCTCCTGAAACCAGACCTGAGATGTGGTTTTAGCAGGTTCAACTGTTTAAGATTATTATTGGAACAGAATTTGTACATGTTTAGTGTTAAAGATTTTTTTAATAAACACTTTTTGTATTGTGTTGTCATTACCACGAACATTTGTTTACTGGACCAATTGTAAATTTTACGTTACCATCACCAAGGATAATTCCAACCACATTGCCAATCTGTAGATGGCGCTATAGTTGAAATTAAAAATCTCTTAAAAACTCTTAAAAAACAAAACTACAAGGTTTTTATTGCACCTTGGTACAGAATATATGTAGTAAACTATTTCGGTGACGAACAAATTTCTAAACTGTTTGACAATAATTTGAAGTTATCGCCTTAACAACAACGTAATAATCCAATATGTATAACTGAGGCCATTAACAATAATTTTAGAACATTAATTTACAATTATTGTACACCTACTTTGGTGATGGTTTTTACAAAAAATGTTCCTTCTCCTCTACTTCCATCTATTTTGTGCAACTTTATATAAGTTAATATTAGTTATATAGATGTAAGGTTTTATGTAACCATCTCTAAACTGTATGATTATGTAGCCCGAGAAATTTTTTAACACATGAGTTATAACTTCAGTTTTCAACATCCCCAATTTTTAACCAAACCCCCTTTCTATTTTGCACGTTCTCAATTACATTGGATTTTGAAACAATGTTTCTTCTGTTTTACAGGGTATGACGTAGGCATGCATGCAATTATGATAAGATAAATTTACTCGAAGCAAACAAAAAATAATACGTCTAAATATTTCTGTTTGTAAAAAAGCAAAAAACAGACAAAATTCTTGTAAGAAGACAAAAACAAAAATAGAATTTATACATTAACTGATAAGACAATTGCAAAATGATTAAATATTTGCAGGAGAAAAGTCATCTATTTATATGGAAAGTTTTTCACATTTGTTGCTTGGGAAAATATCAAATTTGTACCTCTGTATGCCGGGTGCATACTCGTACATGTGTGAATCACGATCATTAAACAAGTCATAAGTTAAATAGTTGAAAGTCACATAGGAATTGCTCATGAATTTTAGTTAATATCAATTTCTCAGCTATATTTGCCTTGCACAATAAAGTAAATATTAATGATATAACATTTAGATTATTTTACTTTTTTTCATT
Source organism: Hydrotaea diabolus (assembly GCA_963513945.1). Lineage (NCBI taxonomy): Eukaryota > Metazoa > Arthropoda > Insecta > Diptera > Muscidae > Hydrotaea > Hydrotaea diabolus. The sequence goes on from OY740719.1 coordinate 73,225,305, forward strand.
TTCATTTAATTATTGTTTACTGTAGAAAATTTCTTTTTAATGAATTATCATTATTATATACTGTATATATAGTATTTATAAGTATAATTATCAAAATTGAGATTTGAAAAGAATCATTTGTTGCATAAGAACCGAACGAAAAGGTGTGATCGATAATTTATGACACATGGAATTTTATGTTAAATATATTCACTATTTTGAGTTAATATTCAGTATGAATCTTCTCAAATAATGGCGATAATCAAGACGCACAGACAATTGATTTAAGCTAAATTTCACAGTTTGCTCCCTAATGTAATGTTAATGGAAGCAAGCAAGTTTTGGGTGACTAGATAGCAATGGAACTTTTGATACCCAACACCACACGCAGTATTCTAAACAACATAAGGTTTATAAGTATATATCGTCTACCTTTCTCGGTCTTACAAACATACCCTAGTGTTGTAGAGGAGCGCATGGTGCCTGGGTGAAAGCCCTTAGTCGATGCGGTACAAATAACAGACTGTCCTGTAAACCGCATCGACTAAGGGCTTTCACCCAGGCACCGAGAAAGGTAGACGATATATACTTATAAACCTTATGTTGTTTAGTATACCGATTGAATCAGATTTGATTTAGACGAGGTCCATCATTTGACATTTCCAGTAATATATATAGCAATTTAATTTTTTAAATCTAATCAGTAACTTCTACCTACACCCTTGGCCGACGTTAAACGATGCCTGGTAAATTGGCAAATCTTACTGAATATTTTGACAGCCGAAATATTACTGAACAATGACAGCTTCTAAAATTGAATTCTTGAAAAGTCAACAGTTGGGCAGTGCCGACTTTATAACACTTCTCTGGAATTCAAAGGACCCGTCGCTTCTGTAAGACAATTCTTTTGAGCAAGATCAGGGTTATTGGAATAGCCCATCTGACATTTCCATTGGAAAGTTTGCCATTTTTTAGCATAAACGTACTCAGAACGTATTGACGTACGACCATCATTTGTGTTGTTTACAGTGACTTGAAAAAATCAAATTTGGCAAAAAAGTGGAATTAACTCGTGAACATTTTCCACAACTTTCGATGTGGATTATCACGACGAGAGTGCATCGATGAACTTTAATCTTTGTATGGTGGTAAAGCACTATCCTATAGCACTGTGATAAACTGGTTTAATGAATTGAATCGTGGCCGACACTCGCTCGCTCAAAGACGAAGGTCGTCAAAAAACGGCCGTTGTGCCAGAGAACATTGATGCCGTGCGTGAACTGATAATGCAAGATCATCATGTGACATACCGTGAGATTGAAGCATCCATGGGCATTTCTTCCACCTGCATATTTTCGACATTGCATGAACACATGGCCGTAAAAAAGGTTTGTTCTCGTTGGATCCCGAACAATGTGACAATCGTTCAAAAAAAGGTTTGTGGCGATTGGTGCGAAGAAATTTTGAAAAAATACGATAGCGGTGCTTTAAAAGACGTTTATAAGATCGTCACAGGTGACGAATCATGGATCTATGCGTATGAGTCCGAAACAAAACAGCATTCGACCGTGTGGGTCTTCGAAGACGAGCCAAATCCAACGAAAGTTGTTCGTGGAAGAAGCACTTCGAAGCAAATGGTCGCCTGTTTCTTCGGCAAAACTGGTCATGTGGCGACTGTCCAGCTTGAGCAACGTGGGACGGTCAATTCTGAGTGGTACACCACAATTTGTTTGCCTGAAGTCTTCGGAGAAATTCCAAAAACGAACAAAACAAGAGAAGAAGAATCATTGTACACCATGACAATGCGAGCACTCACACGTCGGCTCAAACCAGCGCCTTTTTGACCGGCCAAAACGTCGAATTGATGGGTCACATGGTACAGCCCTGACTTAGCACTCAACGACTTCTTTTTTTTCCCGCACATCAAGAAAAAAATGCGTGGTCAACGATTTTCGTCACCAGAAGATGCTGTTGAAGCGTTCAAAAACCATGCTTTGGAGGTGTCTCAATCGGAGTGGAAAAAGTGCTTCGGAAATTGGTTTAAGCGCATGCAAAAGTGTATAAATCATGTTGGAGAATACTTTGAAAAACAATAAAATCATTTTTGATGATAAACATTAGCATTTGCATTATTAGGTCAGAAATACATATAGCACCCGTCATACCAGTCAAAGAAAATTGCCAGTACCGCTAGAAAGTCAATTTGGTACATTTTGCTGTTTGAGATTTTAAGCCAGTTGATCTTAGGGAACGCCGTAAATTCGCTAGCGACACTCTTACGGTCAAAGGACATCGGTATAGGACGATGTGAACCAACTTTTTGCGGTCAGAACTTCACAAGTATCCGAGCTGTGATTTCAAAAAGAAGAGGCTACTTGTCGTACAAGCGACGCAACGGAAAAATCACAATCATGACAACTGTCAAATTTTATCCGCATGGCATTGTGAAGTCCTCAGGCTATGATAACAAGCTAACCATTGTGGTCAACTTCGAGAAATATTCCACCCATAATAGCAATGTAGCTTGGTGCTTATTTTAAATTTATTTTCTTGTCGTTCATATCTGATCACCCCTTACAACGGAATGTGAGTTGTTGCGCTAAAACTTGCAAGGCATGAAGTTGAAAGTTGTGGTGAAAATATAATGTGTCGGTATCTCTAAAATATTAAATGATTTATGGATTCCTTAATATTTCAGCTGTTATTTTCTTTTGTTGGAAATAGGATGGCACTGTTTGCATTCGGAAACCCTTAACACACAATTTAGTTGAGTTCAATATTTAGAGGTAACTTAAACGCTTCTTCATCTGACCATCGGTAAACATCAAAGCTGGAACAAGCATTTGTCTCACATTTGTAAAAAAAACACTTGCTGTGAATTGTATTTGGTTTTTTGAAAATGCGGATATGATATCATTCTTCTTTCCTGTGGAAAAATATCGCCTCTGTTGATGCCATCTGATTATGGAAAAACTGTATCGAAACATTTCACTCATTCACTCACGATTCATATCATTTATGAATCGAATGATTTCTGTTTGCTTTAGTTAACACTTCATTTTAATTAATTATACAGTTTTTTTTAATAGAAATGTAAATAAATGTGAAGACCTTTAGACTGTAAAACATATTAGTGTGTCCCGTCAAAGCATTAACTTAATAAAGGCTTATTCGCATGCCATCATATATGGCCGCATATGAAATTATCTTCCAGATTGTTGAAAAATAAATTTGCATTCCAACAATAGACGTGTTCTCTTGGTACTCGCTTATTAAACGAGTAAGTGGTCGCTTAGGCGATAACTTCAAAACTTATTGCATTTTTGTTTAATTTCTTTCTAAATAGCTTGATGCATAATAAATCGTTTGATTTGCAAATATGTTATTTTGTAGAAAAAAGATTATTTAGAAAAAACTAAAAGTGAGTAAAAACCAAGCTCGCTTAAACTCGATAAAGGTTATTCTTGAATAACATTACCAAAAATTTTAATTTTTAAAACAAACGTGTTTTTATGCAAATTGTCTACAAAATCGTTTTTATATTTTTATACAATGGGGTGAAGTTTCGCATTAGCGAGCTCCTAAGCGAGTTACTATTAGAACACGGCCATTATTTCAATTACTCCATTTAATTTTCTTCATGTAATGAAGTGGTGCTTTAAACATGCAACAAATTAGACACCTAAACCTTTATTCACAGGGGCTCAGATCAACCCATATAAAATGCGTGCTAGATTCTACGGTAGATGAGCTTCACAGCAGTCACATTCCAGAATTTTCTTTAAAAAAGCCATTCGGCAAATAGATGTCTGATTGTTGCATGCCCAAATGGTCCAACAACTTCAGTTCTTGCATACATAAGTGTTTTGTTCTCACAACTGCTAAAGCTGCATAATAATTCAGACATATGGTGACATGTTTCAAGCCTGTAGGACAACTTCATGGGGCGTTAAGCACTCGAACTTGTTTTGTCAGTTCCGTTTTCCGCTTCAATGCTTTCTCGTCTAATTGTATTTTTTCTCAAGCACTCGTAGATAGACAATAAATCTATAGACGCAAAAAATACATGAAACTCATTTGCATAACGTAACATTAGAATACCATTAGGAGATTTTTTTAACACGGAAAATGCAAAACGGTCATAAACTCAAATTGAAATACGTAAGAGACAAACTTAACAAATATTAGGGGCAAAAAGAAAGAAGTATTGTTAAGTTTTTTTTCTCCATTTAAATAGAGCGATAAATGCTGAGTAAACCCAACCGACTACAAGCTAAAAACATTTCTGTTAGCTATGTGGGTTCCTTTGGTTCGGATTAAATTCACTTAAAATGGCGAAGAAACGTTTGTCTTTACTTATTCATGGACGTTAGGCTTTTTAGATATGGAAATTTAAGCGAGAGAATTTAAAATCTTTATCTAAACAGAAAAAACAAATAGAAATTCTGTAAAATTCTGTAAATTTTTTATCACCTTTCAGGCTTTCGTCGCCTATCCGACTGGCGATGAAATCCAGCTTATATAATATCTGTCCCAAAACAACATACAGAACGCTTCTAGTCCCTATACAAATAAAAAGCGAGCGTTTGTTTAGAATATAGTCTTCAAAAGGTTGCCTTAAAACCCTGGGTTAATAGTTTACAGTGAATTAGTACATGCGGAAAGAAGAAGAATTTGCAGATAAATATTTATTTATTTATATATATTTTACAAATAAATTTATAAAATACATATTTTCAGATGCGCGGGATTACTAAGGGTCTTTTTCGACTAATAATACTATAAATTTTCGTACTGTTTCCTAGACTATACATTTTCATGCTGTTCTCGGCGCGAAGAAATAGGGTTGCAAACCTTTTGTTGGATTTGTTCGGGAAAACGACCTAGAAAACTTCTAGCTTTTGTCAGTCTGAATAGACTCTAATGGACTTTTTAGACTGGCCTATACAAAAATAGGCCTTCTTACTCTTTGTAAGGGAAACTGATCTGGAAAATAATTAGGTTTTTCAGTCTGCATAGACCCAAAATATCAGGCGAAAACTGATATTTTTGCAGGATGTTTCACAAACAAATCCGAAAAATGGTAAGAAACGAGCGTGAAAACTACTAATTTTCGTAAGTTTAATAAGGCTACAACAACAGGTTAACAACTCCAAATATAGTTATAGGCCACGAATGCCCTTCCCGCCGGCGTCTATTATGGAAGGTGACAAATTGTCGCAGCTATAAATTCGACGATTTACCCTTTGAGTATTAAAGCGTCTTTCTAAATTTACAAATAAATGCGATAAATAACTGGTGTGACTATATGGTCCGAGTATTTATGGTCTAACTGAAAAAATGAGCTAGCCTTGCAAACAGTTTGACGAAAGATTGTCGGCGCAAATTCTACGCGAATCGTCTTGGAGAACTTTCTTGAATAGGTTGCTGAACCAATACCTAGGCGATAGATTACGAGATTCGCTCAGCAAACAGCTGGATGATGCTGGCAAGACTAACCAACCGATGCATCACATGATCACTGTTGGCTTAGTTGTCGTCCTTTTTCGTGGCGTTAAATGTAATATGACTCACATTGCCTTAGCAATAATTTTGCAATCTAATTTAGCATGATCGCTTATCTATTGCCTATGGGATGCACTGTCGAGGTTACGCTTACCGTTGTCTAAGAGACGTTACCGCAATCTGAGAGAAACACTCAGAATCAATTCGACATCGCCAAAGCGATACAGTCTTACTCTTCCTCGCACATCGCTCAAAGGGGTAAAACTGTTTTTACTAAAGGATACACAGATGACTGTCGCCGGCGATTACACAGGAAAATCGCCTAACATCCATGCACAATAAAAAATGTTAGCCGGAAAGTTCTTGAGGGAGCTCTTTGAAAAGTATATGTGGGCACGTTTTAACACAAATGGAAAAGTGTCACGGTTATTTTCCTACTAACTTCCCCATAAAGGTGGATCGATGTTGTGCGATGGGTACTGTAGGCTACTATCATACGAGTAACCCTGGTTCACGCCTTAGTAGACATACCTACAATTATTACGCTGACGGCTTAGCGAGTAAGAGATATATTTGTAAGTCATGCAATTTCTTGGAGCCTAGCCAGCTTTAACTATAAAGTTCGGTCAGCGAGAATATGAAATATATTGTGCACAGCTCAGCGATTTGACTTATGGAATGGTACGAGAAATGATTAAGTAGGGCGGAAAAAATAGCCCGATAAAATCAAATATTAAAGGTAAACGATTATGATAAAAGTTTGCATGGTACTTGGTGCGAATGACAGCTTAAAATTAAGGAAGGTTTTTATTCGCACAATCAATGTCTGAGAGTTTTGTGAATGATTTTACTTCGAAGCACGTGTAAGGTTTTTTTTTATAGATTTTCTTAAATAAACCAGAATCGGTTTTGCGAAGAGGAGATTTACCATTCTGGCAGGAGTCATAACAGGGCACTGCTCGACAGGAAAGATGGCAGGCGGTATGGGTACAAAGAGAAATAAGCAGAAAAGTATCTTGTGTATGAAGGTTAAAGGACTTAGGGCTTAGGAGCTGGTTCTAAAGCGCCATGACATTCCTCCCTCTTATTTCTCTTTAATAGATTCTGTCTTTCTTCTCATTCAATTTTCCTCTGCAAGGTGTAACCAAATGAACCTCCTTCTCATGTCCTCCGAAGAGCGGACAATTCATTTAATCTAAATTAGTTTCCTAAAGAGTAAACGAATATATAAGTATGTTTTGGTCGTTATAAAATGCCACATGATCCATTTATTTGCAACCTCGTCTTACCCATAAAGAATTTGTTGGGAAACTTTTCCTAATATCCGTAAGTTTTGCCAAATTTATTTTTCTAAAATAGGTTGAAGAGGGCTTAAGTTAATAATTTCTTACTCGCAAAGTTGACATCACATACGAGCTGAAAAATCGCCACAAAAACTTTTGAATGGGTGGGTGAAAGGGTGTGTGTTTATGCCTCAACTTGTCCTCGCCAATGTGGTAGTCGTGATACGTCGTATTTTAAAAGTGGACGTACAGTATGCACTATGATTTGTAGTCTGTTCATGTCAACATCGAACATGGGGGTCTGCCGTTTGGTGGAAGACTAAAGCCTGCTGTGAATATGAGGGTTGCTATTTATATTTCGGGTCCGGCAATAAAATCACAATAATTTATCTTTGGAAATGGTTTTATTGTTTTTTTAAAATATTTTCCTTTAAAATCAATACACTTTAGAATGCGCACAAACCAATTTTCTAAGCACTTTTTCCACTCCGATTGAGACACCTCCAAAACATGATTTTTGAACGCTTCAACAGCTGCCTAGGGCGATGAAAAACGTTGGCCAAGCATTTTTTCTTCATGCTAGGGAAAAAGAAGAAGTCATTGGGCGCCAAATCAGGGCTGTACGGTGGATGGCCCATCAACTCGACATCTTGAGTGGTCAAATAGCTAATCGTTTCAGCTGATATGTGAGAGCTCGCATTGTCGTGATGCAAAATGATCCATCTTTTCTTATTATCTTTCCTCATTTCTTCGAACACTGTTGGCAAACAGATGGTTGTATACCACTCAGAATTAACCTCCTACGTTCCACTGAAGGCACCGTGGCAACATGGCCGGTTAAACCGAAAAAAAACGCAATCATTTGCTTCGATGAACTTAGTCCATGAACAACTTTTGTTGGATTTGGCTCGTCTTGAAAGATCCATATGGTCGATTGCCGTTTTGTTTCGGGTTCATATGTATAGATCCATGATTCGTCCCCTATGACAATGTGATACACTGCATGTGAGCTACCGGAGTTATACTTTTTCAACATCTCTTTGCACCAATCCATACTAACCTTTTTTTGAGCATTCGTCAAATTACGTGGGATCCAACGAGAACAATTTTTTTTACGGCCAAATGAACATGCAATATCTTAGTGATGCTTGTCATACTAATGCCGAAGGATGCCTTAATCTCACGGTATGTCACATGTCGGTCTTGCTTAATCAGTTCATGTACAGCATCGATGGTTTCTGGCAAAGTGACCGAAGTTGGACGTCCTTCACGAAATTCATCCTGGAGCGAACGGCGTCCGAGACTGAACTTTGGAACCAGTGATTAACAGAGTTTTTAATGGTGGTCGAAACAAGTTGATTTAAACTTGTCCCGAAAATCATGCAGAAAATCGTAAAAAATCATCGAACGAAAATGTTCACGGGATAATTCCATTTTTTGACTGAGATGAATTTTTCAACACACTCTAAACAAAACAATACGCCCTCAAATGACAAAACCTTTTGAGTGAAGTTATGCTAAAAAATGTCAAAGTTTCCAATGGAAGTTCCGGTTTGCATCTGGGAACACTGGTATTGTCAGGACCCGAAATATAAATAGCAACCCTCGTAATTTCATGTCAAATGATTGTAAATTTTGTATTGCTTGCAGAGTGTCCAATGTACGTATAAGTATATACTTAATACGTTCAGGTGAAGCTCCTTTTTATAAGGCAATGTCATAAAACAATTCTGAAAGTGTTTAGCTATTATTTACTAGTAACGATTAACCGAGTACTTACACATCACTAACATTGATCCACGCATTTCCGCATTATCTTGCGCCTACAAAAGGCAAGCAAAATTGTAAGACACACACACACACACTGTCGGGACACAGTGGGCTAAAAGACCGTAACAATGTGCTGACACAGTAGGTAGCAAAACTCAAAATATGTTTGAATTTAAAACCATTCATTCCAACGTATCAAACAACCACCGACTTCGTTTTGCTGTTGTTGTTTTCAGAACAAAAGTCATATGAGATGTTGTGTGTTTTTGTTTCTATTTTTTTCGTATTTTTATTTATGCTGATGTCAAACTGAAATGTTTTAAGTTGTTTCAGAGTGTCCGTGGCATTGTGCAGCTAGCTATGAGCGCATTATTTGATCAATGGAAAATTCCACTGGCGAATGCGGGAATGTTTCAACAGTTGTATGTTGGTACATTAGAGTGGAGTGATAATTATATCGGAAATATAATTATATTTGCCATAAAAAAATCTGTCTGTGTTGTAAAATGATTTCTCAGAACTAACGTTTTGTACATTAACGTTTGGAATTCCGGAAAAAGGTATAAGGCCCAAGAGAAAAAACAGTTGCTAAATTGCAAATTTAATAAATCTATCAGGGTTCACTTTTGCCAAATAAAAAGAATTTTAGTTTATAGGCAGGTGGGCCACAATCACACAACTAATCAAGATTCAAATCCGGGAAGAATTATAAATATATAAATATATTGAATATATAATAGAATATCATCAATAGAATGTTACAAGAAGTAAGTTAATTCTAAGGATCAAGATGACAGTTACGAACGCAATTGATTCACATATTAAATGGAATAGCTAAAAACTAAAACTCGTCCTTTTAAATTGCAGCAATAGACATGGTGCAAAGATTACACGAAAATTGGATTGTACCAAATGGACAAATATGTATTTCTACCGAGCTGACTCTAGTTAATCTGTCCGCCCTATGGTATATTTTATAGGTATGCATGATTGTTCATTGGGAGAGTAATATCGGTGCGGCAAAGTTAAATATCAGAATACTCATTTATAAACGATAAAAATTTATATAAATACGGTACATGTGTGAAATGTAATACGCTTTTATATGTGTCCAATGGATATTTTGCACAAACTCTACACAGAGTTGCGAAAAACTATGAACTTACTGTGAACAGCCCCAGCTAGCTTATTGTTAGTCTTATAAATCAGATAGTTTTTTGATATACTTTCTTATACTGAACAGATAAATCCTTTTTTTACTTAAAATGCATATATTTAGATTTTTCCAGAACGTCTTTTTAATTTTGCTGAAACTTTTTATAGATAACAAAAAAGCCTCGCCTTAGTAGACGAAAAAGAAACGCAATTTCCAAATATAAAAAGCAGACAAAATTAATTACGTCTAGGTTTCCAGTCAACATTCTGTATTGATTAGCCAAACACACTAGCAAAGTGTAAATATGCAGTGGAGAGGGATGATTTCTTATTGGTAGTTATAACTGTTCAACTGTTTGTCAAAGTTATTACATACGAGTATTAAAAAAAGAAAACGAACGCAGTAGAAATATTTTGTTAAGAAAACATAAAATAAATACGCATTTGCGCCAGTGAAAATGATAGTGGTCTAAGTCACATAGACCCGAGAGATTATACCAGCAACGTCATTTCCAAACTAACTAAACAAACTAAACGTCTTAAGAGTAGCTCTTTTATTTCCAGTTTTCGACAACAAACTTTCGAAATAATAAAATTACAAAAATGTCATTGTCTTGAAACCACTATGACTTAGTCCATAATCATTCTCACTGGCAAAATGGTTGTTAATTTTCATGTACTAAAAATCAATAACTAATTGTTATGACATAATTTTTGTAATAAAAAGCAACACTTTTTAAAACCAATTATTGAAATACCAAATATTTTTCAAAGTTTAACTGCTTTACATATCGTTAAGTTCGACCATAGTCGGCCCATGTGCTTTTGGGCTTAGCCAACATATTAATTGCTCCGTATTTGGATTCGTAGCAAAATTTGTTTTAATTTGAGTACCCAATATTGACCCGTTTTGACCGTGCAGGTCGTTTTTTGGGTCTCATGAGCCAAACCGTTCTTTTTTTGAACGGAGTACTAACGCTGCACATTTTAACCATTGTTCGTCCACAAAAAATTATGGTTTGTTAACAAAATACCCCAAAAAAATATTAACGGCAAACTTTTTTCCCCTAGGCCGATTTCGTCCATTTACTATATCGAAAAAAAAGAAAAATTTTAAGCTCCTAGATTGATTCGTTTGGCAGCTATCGTGTTTTCAACAGACAAGTGGCGACAGTTAAGATTAGATCGTCTTAGAAATTTGTACCGATCAATAGTATATATACTTTATAGGGTTTCGGATCAACATTTGGCGGTGTTGCGAACAGAATGAAAAATTAGCATACCGCCTACTCTTTGGCGGAGAGTAGAAAAATGGTTACAGCAGCTTTATGGCCTGTTCAGACTGATGAAAAAAGTAGTTTTTGAGATCTTTTTACCATATCTGATATTAGTTTGGCAACTCTTTGCCCTTATACCTAATATATAAGATAATCTTATGACTTTCGGACTGTCAAATGCCAAAAAGTGAGTGCAGAATGACAGTTCGTTTGACAGCTAAACCTTTCCTCAATCTCGTAGCATAAAAACCACACTTTACATGTATACATGTGCTTTCTAAAGCAGTCCGATAAGCGCAGACAGATATTTTAGTTTTGTTGTGGCTTTTTTTGCGTAACACATAATTGTTTATTTTACTTACATGTTCATGTTTATTCTTCTACTCTTGTCGGCCACAAGTTATTTATTTATTTTCTAATCGCAAACATATGTTTTGTGTTAAAAGTGCAAGTGTTGCCATAGCAATTGCCGGATGTATTGATCATCTTGAGTTCGTAATTAAGATCTCATTTCATGCCTTAACTCTGTTTAGCGTGCCACTTAAACCTAGTTTATGCCAACAAAAAAAATGTGTCGAAAATACAAACACCAAAGCAAACTATTTTTTACTTGTGCTGGCAAAGAAAACAATTTGTGCTGCCGGGAATTAAGATTTGAAAGTAATAAAAATAATCTTGGCCCTTTGTTAACAATTGTTTTCATTTTTTTCTGCTTTTTAGTCCTAGTTATCGAACAGTAGCCTTAAATACAACTATTATTGTTTTAGTTAAAATGTCATGCCCGTGACAACTATTCTAGGCCGATTTAACTTATTTCAGCGTTTATAGGAGCATTTAACTCGAATTATTAGCCATTAAGAGAGGGTAACGTTTTTATTATTTTTTTAAATATTTTCTAAATGGAGAGCCTTTTAAATAATATTATCTGAAAAGTGGAAATCAATCGGTGCAGCAGTTTAAGTAACCGCGGTTCACGCACAACGTGGTGTTATTCAGAACATAAAAGTATTATTCCCACAACTCAAGCTTTCATAGTATGTGCCACTCGTAAATTCTCTGCACTGGATAGTTCTTTTGAAGTATGTTAATACAGTAGATAACGGATATAATAAAGTCAAGAAATACCACAAGTTTCATTCTCATACGGGCGATTCTAAGATTATGGACCAATTTCGACATCATTTTTGACATCCAATTTTTGGCAGAATTTAATATTTAATTCAGGTAGATGTCTTAGTTTTAAGAATGATTAGTCATTTTTATAAGGTAAGCATCAATTTAAAAATAAAAAAAAAACAATTTAACAAAAAAACCGGGGAATGACCAACTTAAGTGTGAACGTTCGTAACGATTGTAACTCGTTACACGACTTACTTATTTTTAATAAGACTGTTGATGAAAAAACTATTAGATTTGCACCCACTGCATGTATTGTTCAATCATGTTTGAGTTGCTTAAAATCAAGACTGGTTTGGAAATTTAAATTTAAGCGAATATTAGATTTTACAGGGCATTCCCCTGTGTATTTTCAGGGACAGAAAATAAACATCCACAAAAATATAAATTGAATAAAAAATTATAATCATCAATAGCTACAAAATTAATTGAATACTATTTTTTACTATGGACTGGTTTTATTAAATTAATAATAACAGTTTTTGTAAAAAACTGAGAAAATTTCAATTGAAAGTAGAGTTAGGGACAACCAGGGTAATGATATTTGAACACTTTGGTAGGAAATTTTTTAAAAAACAATTTTAAACACTTTAAAGGTCCTATACAGATTATTTGTATAGTAAATAATAAAGTATAATATATTTAATTTGTGCCGCTTGAAACAACCAAGGACAGCAAACTGGCCCATAATCTCAGAATCAACCAGATACGTTTTTGTCTTAGAAGCCATTATCTCGGTTATAATTAATTGCCCACTGTTTTACAAAAATATCTTATATGCGGGGTTTTCTTTTAAGGTATGTTCTTAAATCAGTTACTTATTGTATTTTTTATTTTACAATAGCAAACTAGGCGTGTTTTTGCGAAATAACTTTAAAGTATTCCCAAAAATTGGAAAACAAATAGTGGGCTGGGGAATATCGATCAAAATAATTTAGATTTTTTCATTTCGAATGAGTTGCACTGTTATTCTACTTTTGCCAAGAACCTTCCATATAACTGCTTAAATTGCCGTATTTTTTAATATTTCTTCTTGAAATTTTCATACAATATCCTTCGAATGTTATACGTTAATTTACTATTGGTTTTGAAATAAGATTTAAACTGTGTGGTGAAAAAAAAATCAAAAAATACTACTTTTTTGTAGTAATTTACGGAGGTATGAGGTTAACTGCAGGTGATACATTTTATATATACATACCACAGGTTTGAACCTGACTTTCTTGGCTTATTGGAAAATTACGAAGTATCTTGCAATACTCGTACCTTATGCTCGAACTCGCAACCTTACCACTATTTTCTACTCCAAATTATATGTAATACGTTATTAACATAAACGAAATCCGGGGATTTAATTTCATAGTATTTTGACTGTAAAAGATTTATTGACAAATTCTGTTAAATTTGGATTTTAATTGTATATGCGAATTACAAAATAGCTTATTTGGTTACTTTTGTTAAACAAATTACTTTAATGACAAAATAGCGGAAGAAACCCTAAACGTTAATAACGTTTACATTTTCTAAGGATATCTTTTTACTTTTACAATGCGACCATCGTTTTCAATAGACGTTAATTACAATAAATAAACATTTTAAAGGACAAGACAAACTTAAGAATCAAATTGACATTTTATTTCCAATTGAATTAGGTTTAACTATTTTTGAACAATTTATTAAGAGTGTTGTTTCAGGAAAAGTCCAGAAGTTCTAGAATCTTCAAAAATAAATTATTAAAACTGTAAAATTGATTTTTTGTACCAATTTCATGGATAAATATCGAGTATAAGCCTCTATCCAATCAGGTTAAACAGTTGAACTTATCGACATGCTTAATTTTTGTTCAAAAATGTCTTAACTATTGCGGTTTTGATTTTCAGTCTAAGTTATCGAGGCTTAGCCTTAAACAACACAAATATGTATATGCACGAAAAATTAAAGGCCAATATTGCAATATGTTGAATAAAAACAAAATGTCTTTATTATCAAATATGCTGCATATGTCCATTTCTCAATATGATAACTATTGATTTAAATTAAAATAGTTTGTACAAATGTCATTATAACTTACGGTGTATTCTGTGGGCGCCAAAGGCGTCTGCGAATTGCTTTTGAGAAAGCTCATGTTGGCGTTTTCCCTCCAAACAATATCCTCGTGAGAGATTCCTAGCGTATCCCAATATGAGTAATCCTTAACCGCTTATACTTGGTAAAATTCCAGATTAATGCCGATAAACACGTTTGCTGGGTAATGCGCAATGGCAATTCTTCGAGCAGCTGCTGCTAAGCGTTTCAAACTGTATGTATGTGGATGCAACACTTCCAGAAACAGCCAAACGTTGCGGGTTTTGGAAAACACGCACAGATTTTCTTACTACTAGTATTTTCTTTTTAAAATTTAGAAGTGATGAAATTAAACCGTGATGAAATTGAAGTAAATTTACAATAAAATTCTTTACTCAATATCCTTAGTTACGATTTAATATATTTTTTTAAATTTATAACAACAAACATAAAATAATGTTTGAAAATAACTGACTGATTGATGTCTGTCTGTGATTCGTTTATGTTTATTTTTCGGTATTTGTATTTCTCTACTGTCCGTTTACAGAAAAGAGACAACCGCACTGTTTGCAATTCAAAGCGAGAATGCTAACATTGCCATTTCATTACACTGCCACAGTCGTACCCGCTTTCCGTTTTTTTGAAACACGGACTTGGTGACTGACTGGCAACAACAAACAATAGCCGTATTCATGAAATGTGAAATGAGGTTTTACCTTACTGCACAGGCGCTCTACCTACATACAGGCATACATACGTACGTTCAAACACCCGAGTGCATGCACTCACTCGCCCATCCACACTCTTTCGTACAGAAATAGTTTGAAAAACACAGTACGTATCAGACTGTGTGTTAGCGGAGGGGTTGTATGCACCCCTCTCTGATGATTTATTCCGTCATACGTACACACATACTCAAACCTTTAAAAGTCGGTAGCTATGTATGTTCCTTTGAACCAAGCACTGTGGTTACACACGTAAAAAAATGATGCGTGAAATTGTATCCTTAAAGTAAGGAAACAAAAGATATTTCTTCTAGGTCTATGAAAAGATGCAGACAGGCAATCAATTGTCGTTTTTAAGTGCTTTTTAAATCGCGATAAAAATAAACATTAAAAAAAACAAACCATTTTAAACCAAGAAAAATAATGTTCAATGCATGGCATTTACATTTGAAAATGTTACGGGCATGTGCATGAATTAATAACTGTTTTTTTAAGTAAATTTGAATTATTTGGAACCGTAATTCAAAAGAGAAAAGAATTACATATGAGTATTTGCCTAAAAGTAATTCGTAAATCGATTCCGATTTCAGTTGAAAGTCGATATTTAACTTTCAAAATCGATTTTTTAAAGTCGACTCCACCTGATAGAAAAACTAACGGAATCCTTTCCATTTCTCCAATTTTCGTTTTTTTAAGTCCACAATTATTTTAAATAAGTTTTAGCTAGTTTAAAAATGTTAAACGTTACACATTAAATTATTTGGTCATTTTTTCAGTATCCTCGTACTTAGAATGAGTTTACACTTTAAGCCAAAGACGATAAACTGTACAAGATGTGCGATACGCTTCACCTTTGCAATAATGTAGAAAAACAGCACTTTAGCAACGCACAAATTCTCGGTTTATTTTTGCACATTCGTTTGCACGCAATCACAAGAAAGCTAGAAAGTCAAATAATGAAACACAAAAAAAAATGCGGAGAACACTTAATTCTTATACTTTAAACATAAAAAAAACATTATTACCTATATAATTTTTACTCATATCTGTTTATCGATTTCCTATAAATCTCATATCGCCAACATGTACTTTTTATCGTCTTTGCTTTAAGCCATGTAAAAGCCTTTCTTTAAAGTGCCTTTTGAAGCCATAGTTAAAGTACATCCCGGAGCCGGCAATAAACAGGTGGTACAACTTTAGCCTCTTCGATACGTACAACACTTGTAATGGATAGGAACTGACTACCTTCTACTCCAATTCTCGCCATAATAATTCGAGAAGTTGCCAAATAAGGCATACTTTGATTTTTATAAAGATTTGTTTTCCCTGACAACATAGACATTCTCAGAAAAAAAAAAGAAACTTATGTACGAGTACTTAGTATTGAGGACGATTACCTATAGAAAATGGAGGAAAAATGATTATACGGAAAGTTGAAAAAAAAACAAAAGAGTGTGAATTTAGTGTGAACTGTTTTTAAATTTTGACTTTTCTTTCTTGTGATTGTGTACAAACGAAAATGGATAAATATCCCGAGAATTTGAGCGCTACTTAAGTGCTGTTTTTCTGCGACATTGTAAAGAAGAAGCATTTTCTTTTACAATTTATTTTTGCGTAGTATTGACTTAAGTAAAGTATACTTAATCGAAATCGAAGTCTATTATCATCTCTGATTAATATATTTAGAAAATCGAAATGAAATTAGTTGACCGTTCGGTCGAAATTCAATTTTCATCGTTGGCTACAAACATTATTGCCAAAGTATCATAAATGCCACAAAGTGAGAACAATATGATAGTTTACTTGACCGCGAACATTTTCATAAGTTCAAGCTGATGTGAAAGCATTTGAAATTGTGTAATTTAGATCAGTGTTGTCATTGTAGGGTTCTCCCAGAAATAGGGGTGCGAGAAATCCTCTTTAAAAAGTACATGGGCTCCTTTTTAAAAAATGTGCTTTCAAAGCAAGACATTAAGTCTGTTCCCCTACATATTATTTTTGGCTACTTTGATCACTTTTACTACTTTTACTCCAAAAAGCATTTTCGTACTCCGAATAATAGTTAAAGTAGGAAGCAAATTTAAGATAGAAAAGAAAAATATCTCGTTCTCTTCTACTAATTTTAACTCGAGCAATTTTGCTGTGTATAAGTAGTAAATCGTAAACAATAAATGTCAGCTGTTTAGTTCTTCAAAAGGGCACAAAAATAAAGCAGGTTTATTTAAATTTTGGACTAGCTCGACTAGCTTCTATGGCACTCAAATCCAAAATAAATTTCTTTATTAGACCAAATATTTTATTGCTTTTCGAATTTGACAACAAGGGACACCTAGATCTATTTTTGTGTAGGTTTCTGTAAATGACAAATCTCAAATTTGGCTATTTCGTCAAGTACAATGACCAAGCCGAAGCACCGACAACCTGAATATCCTGTCAACCGAACTGCATTTTCAAATGATTGCAGATTCTGCAGTCCGAATACGTTGCAACTATATAATCCGAATTGGTTGTTTCAATTCTTTATATAAGTACTTACATTTTTTCACTAACAACCAACAGATCAGAATTTACAATAAAAAAAATATTTTAAATAGTGCTACAAATAAAAACAGTTGACTTATGCCCTAGACAGGCAGCAGCGGTAATGTGCATTAAAAATCCACTAATCAAATTAATATTGAATGGGGTCAGACGACAGTATCTGCATTTAGTAAACAGCTGTTTGATTGTAAACAAGTGTTTTTAGCTATATATTTTTGCCATTTACTCCGATAAAAAATGGATAAAAGAAAATGGAATTTGCCAACAGCAAAAAACAACAATTTATTTGTAAAAAAGTTGAAATTACTTTTGCTAAAATTGGCCCACAATGTAAAAATTGTACATGCTCTACCAACCAGGGATGATAGATAAAGTTGATACTTTAATATGTTTTTGATACATTTTGACTTGGAAAAGTACCGTGGTACGACCGAAACTCATTTGATACCTCTTTTAGTATCCCGATGAATTTTGCGCAATTGAATAGTTTATTTTGACGTGCTAAGTATATGTTATTGTTTGCTTAAACCTACAAAAATTCTTTGAATAGAATTAAAATAGAAAGCACGTCAAACAGGCGGCAGGGCTTTTTTAAAAGATGTACCTAAATGGTCGAGCTTCGGTAGGTGGCTTAAGTCGCTTATAACGTCATATTCTAGATTTGAGTAGGACTTCATAGTGGTTCTAAATCCATGTATTTTTTGGTCACAAACATCAGCAAAAACCACAATACCCACAGAGTGGTTTGGGGCATAAAAATGTTTTACTTTTCGGTTTACAAAGTACTTTTTTGTACCAATTCTTCAAACACATGTATCATCCCTGCTACCAACCATAAAAAACTTAACACTGTTTTGATAACAGCTGATTTGATTTGTGATAAATTGTGACACTGTTGCCAGATTGAAATGCCTAAATGCAGTTTGATGTTATGTATTTACGTCAGAGTTAATGAAGTTTGGGAGCAGATAATGCATGACTTAATTTGTATTAAGTCTGTTAATTCACATTAACGCTTTCGTCTGTCTAGGCAATTATTGTTGGCAGTGGTATTAAGCCAATTATATCACGAGTTAAACCCAGGTGTGATCAAAAAACACACAAATTTAGTTTTATATGCAATTATGTTTATATTTCATTTCTTATAAATAAATTGAGGATAATTCAATGAAAAAAGCGTTTTGATTTATTTAGCATGTAATCCAAATTTTTGATAAATTGGGGGCCGCAGTAGATTATTAGATAAGCAAAACATTACCGTATCGGCATAATAAAGCCTTTATGAGTTTCTGGACTTAAAACCTTTTCCTCCGTGACAAGTAAAACATCAGACACTGAAATAGAGCTAATCGGTGCAGTTGGAGATAATTTTTTCAGTAATATTTTACTAAAATAGATCCTTGATATTAAGGGAAAGCGTGCTCTTTTTTTTATTAAATTGAATGTGACATTTTTGCCTCTTCAATACAACATTCAAATATGCAATTGACTAGTAGAACAAGGTCAGGTCAGTGTAAATTTCTAAGCATCACAGCCGTGGTGTGATACTTCAACTCCGGTTAAGAAAATCTAACAATTTTTCGGAGGCGGGTTTCCACCTGTTAAATGCCGGCGATTTAATGAGTAGGAAATTAATCACTAAGCCAGTATGTGATTTGAAAGAAGCTTTCCCTTGTTCCTTAATGAGTTGTTGTGGAAATAAAGAAATTGTCAAGCCTTGTTTATTTCTTTATCATGACATCTTTCTTCCCAGAAATTTCAATTCTGATTAGGTGTGGGAGAAAACGAAAACCACAATTTTCATTTTTCCATTCACTGTGCACCGTGTGCCTGGATTGTGTAGTTCTTTATTTGCATTATTGTTATTCATCGTGTGTGTGGGTTCGTTTTACAGCCCCTATTGACCCTCTGCGCCCTTATCTACAATGGTTCTCTGTATTATCTACACTGGCTTACAGGCGGTAGGTAGCAGTGTCTGTGTCTGTACTTGTCCGTCTGTTCAAACTGATGATAATGACGACGCGCTGGTATCAATGTTCGTTTAAACTAGAAGTTGACTTACTAATGACTAATAAAGCATTTGCGTTTGGTCGGCCAGTTTTATGGCTCAAAACTGCATCATAACCGATGGACGACGGACGTAATCTCTGTTTAAAAGACTTTGTAAGAATTCCAGCTAAAAAAGTCGTCTATTGGTTTTTATAACATACACTAAAGAGTGGATGATATATTAAATTTTTCATTGCGTTTGCAACACCTTGCAAACGGAAAATTCGTCATACAATTCTAAGGCGATCTAGTCATGACTGTCCATCTGTGTGTCTGCTAATAGCTCTGTGGCGGTCAAATGAATTAACCTAGAATCCTTAAATTTCGCATGGAGATGGCTTATAATCATAAGCTGTTTCGGATTGTAAATTGGCGAAAAGTTTCCCAATATGGATATATGTGTACTAAAATTAAAGCAAATTTTACTACGAATCCAAATGTAGGATAATTTTGAGTTCTGGCTGAGGTTAAGGCGGACATGAGCCCTACAAACAAACATTTTTATTTCCGCTTTAGTAGCGTAGGTAATGTGAAGGGTATATACGATTCGGCATGGTCGAACTGAACGACGTTTTTACTTGTTTCTCCTAACATTATGACAACCCTTTATACCGATCGATAGCTGAACAATCACGACATTGTTCTTTTTTCTCTCAATATTTTCATTATTGGTATTTAGTTATGTAATCATATACTCAACGCATTCGCTTCTTATCTGAATTGTTCGAATACTTCCGTATTGGAATGTTTGCAAACTTCGTCGGGTAGTGTGTAATGCAATTTAATACTCCATAGATTTGCAAAGGTGCATTTCATCGAACACCTTCTAGGAAATTTATTTAATAATTGATCGAGAAAAAAACAAGTTTTTTATATAGAGTTGTCACTTCATTAACTGTTCGTACATACATTTTTCTTCCGATTTGTAAACCAAATAAGGTTTGTAACCCATACAAAAGATACAAGATATAATGATCAAAATTTCAACATTTTATTATTAAAATGTTTTATTACGTAAGGTTTTTCCCGCATTAAAATTATTTGAATCTCCGAGCTTAGTAGGACGCTAACTCGATAACTTCAGATCATTGTACAAGAATTAAAAAAATAATTTTGTTTTCAAAAAACTATAGACAATTTGCGTTAAAACCCCTTTGTTTTAATTAATTAAATTTTTTGGGAAGAAAGTTATTTAAAAATAACCTTTATCGAGTTGATGCGAGGTCGGTTATTACTCGCTAGCATTTCTTAAATAACTATTTTTCTACGAATGAGAAATTTTTAAAACCAACTGTTTATGATGTAGAAAGATAATCTGTTCTTGTATACAAAGAAATTTCCCAAATTTCTCGTATAGTTTTAAAGTTATCACCTAAGCGACCCTTTAATAGTTTAATAAGCGTCTACCAATAGAAAACGCCTATTGTCCTTCAAGGTTCCTAAAGTTTCCACTTTGTTCGCAGAACCTTCGAAAAAATATTTTGCACGTTATTTGAGGCAAGTTGGCTGACCCATGTCTAGAAATATGGCATTTACCAAATGTTGTTAGAAACTTGTTTGACCGTATAATTGGGACAATGCCGTTCCCTCCTCTGAACAATGGTTTTCTTTTGCCGATGTAACCATTCTTGGATTCTCTACACTCTAAATAAGTCAATTTTGCATATCGACTTGAGTATAAAAATAGCCTTACTATTCAACAAAATTTTGAAACAGTAAGTTGACTTTTAATGGATTTTCAACCTATTGACTGAACATCCGGCACAGCGGCTCTCAGTTGTCTTAAATACTAGCGCCAGCAAAACCAGTTTCCTTAAAGTGAATGGACACAGCTTCCGGCCAAAGACGAAATACGAAGCGGAAGACGAAATACACTAAAGAACTTAGAATCGCCTTGGTGGTATCTTAGCATCTTTTGAATTGATTCAAAAATACTTTCAACACTGACTTATCACATTTGAAATTGTTGTTGCCAGCCATCGGATACTGACTGGAGATGACAAATGGATCCATTCAAATTTAGTTGACAAATTATGCAGTTGGAAAAATGGTTTTGTTCTACATGCGCCATATACTTAATAGGGACATAAATACTGTTACAACATTGAACACACCCATTTCAATAGTAGAACTGAACATACCCCGTTAATAACATATGGGATTTGAAAGCTAACCTCAATAGCGTTCGTCTGTAACGGGATTTTAAAATTGTTTCAACTTTCATCATGGAGTGGTCAGATAATGAGAACCGTATCGCTGTAAAGCGCTTTTCAAATGTGAAATAAAAAAAGCGATATTTTCAAAACTTTCCAACCACTAGGAATTAGCCGCATGTTCGTCTACCGATGCATAAAACTGTTTGAGGAGACTGGAGATGTAAAAGACCGCCTCCGGTCGGGCCGCCCACGCTCTGTTCGAACACCACTTGTCATCAAAGCCGTTAAATCAATAATTCACAGAAATTCGCTCCGAAAACAGAAAATCATGGCCCGTGAGATGAATATCACGCAAAATTCCATTAGTTGAATCATTAAAAAAGACTTGGGACTTGGGGCTTTTAAACGACGTACCGGACAATTATTGACTGCAGCTTAAAAAAAATAGGATTGAAAAATGCAAACGTCTTTTGGTGAAGCACGCTGATAACTTGCACAGAAAAATTTTGCTCACCGATGAAAATATTTTTACCGTTCAGGAAAAATTTAACAAGAACAAGTAAGTAAGTGCTATAGTCGGGCGTGGCCGACTCTATGATACCCGCACCACTATAAATGTGATTAAGTCTCCTGTTAATCGAAAGCACTCGTCGCTATTTCTATCTGTATCTATCACGCAAGCACTAAGCCTTTATACCCCATACCACTATGTGGTGAGGGTATAACAATTATAGTTGGTCCACATTTTCATACCTTGTTTTCGGACCCTGTGCCCTCCCACGGACGAGATAAATTATTTGGCTTGACATATTTAAAGTCCTGAGGCAATTCCCTGTCATTTGAGGGGTCACACTAAAATCCGGGTAAACCGAAACTTTTGGACCCTCCTAATGGACCCTGGGCCCAAACAGGTCGAATTTTTTTTCTGTATTTAAAATTGTAAGATAATTTCCTTTCATTTAAGGGGTCACACTTATATTTAAAATCATGGGTCCATTTTTTGGGTTCTGAAGACCCCGTAGATCCGAGAGGCGGGTCCAACAATTTTTTTACATTTTGTGGTCAGTTCTACATCGAATGGCATATTTTTTTTATTTGTTGACCAATACACGCGACATCAACTGGATTTGGACCAAATCCGGGAGTTCCTTTGTATGGGGGGTCTATCAGAAAGTGCTCCGATTTGGACCAAATTCAATAGCGTCCGTCCTTGTCCCAATATATTACCACATGCCAAGTTTCATCAAGATCGGTGCATAAATGCGACCTGTACTTTGATTACAAGAATAGATGGACATCTTTACATCCAGCCAGCCAGCCAGCCAGCCGCCCAGCCAGCCAGACAGACATGGCTAGATCGACTCAAAATGTAATTCTGAGCAACTTTCTCTCTGGTCCTGGTATTCTAACTCGATTCCTTCGATGTGTTACAAACGCAAGCACTAAGCCATTATACCCCATACCACTATGTGGTGCGGGTATAAAAATGTTAGAGTGTATGCGCGGTCATCTGAACTGACCCCAAGGGTGGAAAAGGGTCATCACCCAGCTTCAGTCATGGTTTGGTGGGGTGTCTCTTACGATGGGGTCACTGACCTGCATTTCTGCGAACAAGGAGTCAAAACATCGGCCAAAGTTTACCAAGAAACCGTTTTGGAAGCTGTTGTGAAGCCTCTTAACAATTCCCTGTTCCAAAACCAGCCATGCAGGATTCCAGCAGGATTCTGCGCCGGCCCATAAGGCTAAAACGTCCCAGGCCTGGCTTCGAAACAATTTGCCAGCGTTCATTTCCTCTAAAGAATGGACCTCAGGCAGTCCAGATTTGAACCCATTGGATTACCAATTGTGGACGGTTTTAGAGGACAAGGTTTGTCACAGAAGATACACCAACATTGGATCTTTTAAGACTGCTTTGGTTCGAGCTGTGGCCAATTTTCCAATGGGCGAGGTTCGTGCAGCTATTGACGATTGGCCAGTGCGACTTAAGGCAAAAGGCGGACATTTTGAATAAGTAGATTCTTTTTGGATACAATATACATCAATAAATATAATAAAAAATATGTGGTCCAAAAGCATTCAGTACTTTTTATTATACAGCATAAAACTTGTGTAACAGTATTTATGTCCCTACTAAGTAGAGTACCACTTCGCAAGTCCCAGTGACTTTACGAGCACCTCTTCAGCTCTTCAATTGCCACTCAGCTGACACCGAGGTCTATGTGGACGCATCCAGTTCAAATGGCGCGTTTCCTCCACCTTGATATTGAAGCAGATCCCCTATAGACGAAAATGACTTCAAAACAAAATATATTGTTGTTACAATAACAACAACTTTTTGAGCAGTGGATTTATCAAAAAGTCTAGTTGAAACATTTTTTGGTCATAATAAAAAAAAGAATAAAAGCGGGTATCGGCACCTATACTTTTTGGTTGATCGGTTAATTGATTGTCTCTTAAGCTCGGTATAAAGTTCGCTTATGTGGAAATAAGCAAGATTTTTTATATAAAATTTTGGAGATGTACATTTTTTAATTAGGCAATCAAAAAATGATGCTAAAATTGTGTGATGTTTGCCAGATATTGATCAAACCATGCTACAATAAACGAGGTATAGTCACTAGCCCAACAACAAACAAACAGTTCGCTAAACTGTCAAAGTCACTTGTCAAAAATACATTTTTGTGAATGCTTGACGATTATTTTGAATGTTTGATACAGGAATTAAGCATTTTTTTACCTGATATTATTATCATTGAAGTCAAGCCCCGATTACACCGGTTTTGAATGACGAAATAAAGTGTTTTTTGTTTGTTTTTATTTTCAATCTCAATCGAGAAGACTTTGACTATTTTTGTGTAGAATGTCCAGACAAGGAAGAATTTTGTGTTTCTTCTAAAGAGATAAGAAATCTGTCAATGTATGACGACCCATGTATGATACGTGAAGGCATTGCCCTTGAGTGGACAAATATATGAATGCTAAATCTTACGTAAGCTGATAATGACTTGGTCTGAATTCGAATTAATGTGTGACACAACAAATCGTTTTATTTGTCTGGAGTATTGTTGACAACCAGTGATTTTCTGGACATGATAACGCTATGAGAGAAATGAATACCTTTGAGTGGGAGGCAAATCAGTTGGTCTTGTCGTGTGTTTCAAAATTTTAAATGTCAATTATTTAGCATTTGTCTGTACTCTATTTAGGAAAATATACATCATCTTTATGACTTCGCTATCTAATCACGGGAAATAACAAATTTCTTTTAAATATGTTAATTTAATTAATTTTTACTGGCAATATGTATGATTAACGCAGCAATAGTAAGCAACTTCTGGAGGCAGTCCCAGCCTATAGTCGTACCTATTGACTTATTGTATGTGGAATACAACAACCGCCGCAACTGGATGAAAAATGCAAACTCTAAAATTAGAATAGAATAAACAAAAAATCGCTAAATACTTTTTTTTAATCATATGACGACAACGCCCACATTTTAGTCGCAGAAATGTGTTTTATAAAACAAACGAATGAACTCATTTATGACACGTGATGAAGAATTCCGACTCTGTTTATTTTTTGTAAATGAATCGCATTTCTCCGAATACTCGTACATGAAACAAAAGATGATGACGAAGTTGAAATCAATTTCGACTAAATTGTGAACGCACACGAGTCGATGTGAAAAATTTCCATTCAACTTAAGGAATTACGTGCTGGAGTGTTCTTCTCGGCTATTACACAGGTCTGCGGAAAAGATTGTCGATCTTGGTTAGGTTAAATTACAAACTTATCCGATTAGATGCAAAGTAAGAATTAGTAAAACTAAATTAATGCAACAGGCAATCGGGTTACCCACAAAATGTAAAAAAGACTTTCGCCTTCGAACTTAATAAGTTAAATCAGTTTAGCGCACATAAGCTAATAAAAGGTATTAACTCAAAATTTTCCAGTTTTAATTTTTCTTTTGTAGGAAAACTTATACCCTTTTTAGTTCTTCAATGTTGCCTTCGTTCTTTTATTTTGAGTTATTGCGCTTTTGTTAAACAAGTGCGTTTGTAACAGCTCCATCGCCCAATGTTCGGCAATCTAAAAAACTTATAAATCCTATGTCAGTTGTTGTTAACATAAACCATTTTGTGCGGTCTATAAGGAGATCTAAAACCACATTTGTCTCGCCTCCAGCTTCAAATTGATCTATGTGATCCGTAAGCAGTGCAACATTTTTGCCAAGAGTCAGCTGTCGAGGTCCCCAGTAGTATAACGGAACCTTTTCACATCTCTGGTTACAAAAATGCAACTTCATGTTGATCCATCTCATGTTTAGTTCACACGAACCCTCTCCAGCACAGTTTAAAGTCTCAGGTCAAGCACCAATGGTAAACAGGCAAAAAGTTGTAAAGTTCCACTGTCCTACACAACAAAAGCGCCAAAAAAAATTAAAAAAATAAAAAAAATAAAAAAGTTTTTTGCCAAATTAAATTTTTCAAGAACCTGTAAACAACACAAATGATGGTCGCACGTCAAAACATTCTAAGTACGTTTATGCTGAAAATGCCAGATGGCACCAGGCAACACCTAGTGTTTCCTAGGCCAGAAATATATATAGCAACCCTCGTATCCGAACAAAAGTTTTTTTGGGCAAAGCTAATCATTTAAGTTACATAGTGACAGGAGAACATTTTCCCTTTTGACCCGATTTCCACCATTTTTAATACCAACCGACCGACCATTATGAGAATTAAGTCTGGTAAGTAAGAAGCCTGTTGCTCTTTTTGCAAGGACTGAAACTTGCTTTCAACAGGCAGACGTACTAGGCTAGAACGTCTTAGAACTTTACCGCAATCAATACTATACTTATATACATATATATTTTTAATTTATATATAGGGTGATCCAACTAAAGTGTGGAATCTTTATTGGTAATTTGAAAGGACATTTTATGAACTTTATTTTTAGAAAATAATTACTTCCAAATATTGGCAACTGTATTATGGAAATAAGCGTTTGGTAAGAAACGGGTAGATCCGCTGTTTTCGAACAAACTTTTGTTCAGTGATGAGGCCCATTTCTGGGTCAACGGCAAAGTCAATAAATAAAATTGCCGCATTTGGGGTGAAGAGCAACAAGAAGAGGTTGAAGAGGTGCCATTATACCCAGAGAAAACCACGGTTTGGTGCGGTTTATAAGCTGGTGGAATAATCGGTGCATATTTTTTTAAAAATAAAGATGGCTGGAACTTAACCGTGAATGGTGCTCGCTATCGCGCCATAATATCGATCTTTATGCTACCTGAAACTGAAGCCCGTAATCTTGACGACACTTGGTTTCAACAAGACGGTGTCACTTGCCATACAGCTGCTTAAACAATGGATCTATTTAGAGGTCATTTCGAAAAGCAGATAATTTCACGTTTTGGACAGGTAAGTTTGCCGCCTAGATCGAGTGATATCACACCTTTAGACATTTTTCTTTGGGGTTACGTGAAGTCCAGACATTTTTCTTTGGGGTTACGTAAAGTCCAAAGTCTATGCTGACAAACCAGCTACGATTCGGTCTTTGGAAGCCAACATTATGTGTGTCATTAAAGCCATACCGGCCGAAATGCTCGAACGAGTCATCCAAAATTGGACCCTCAGAGTGGAAACACTGAGGCGTAGTTGCGGCCAACATTTGAAGGAAACTGTATTCAAAAAATAAATGCCATAATATGTCCTTTCAAATAACCAGTAAAAATTCCACACTTTATTTGAATTTTTGTATTTTTTTTCGCTCTGAAAAAATAACTCTAGATGGATCACACTTTATATTCAACAATAACTCTATGTTATTGCTTTGTCAAAAGCAGAGAAGAAAGTAAAATATTCTTCAGAATTTTTTTGGTATCGATCTTTATAAGTAGTTACTGGTACTGTATACTGAACAGTACCGTATAGAAAAGTACTTAGTAAAATAGGATCGTTACTTTTTCTGAGACCATACATGATATAGACCAATTTTACTAGGATGGTACTTACCAAACACTGTAAATTGTACAAGATGGACGATGTGCTTCGTCTTTGGTACGTATGTCTATGCAAAATTTTGGGAAGATCGGAGTAAATACGTAGGTTATACATATAACGACGGCGCCAATATATCCCAAATTAGTTCTGGGCTTTAAATTATAATCTGTACACTGTTCCATATTTGTGATTTCTCGACCGAGTGTGGTTTATTAAAACTATTTTTTCTAACTTTCCCACACGAAATTTCCGTCGCTTTCATTATTGACTTTTCACAACCCTTCTAGTTTGCCTCGAAACTCTCATTGAAGCCTAGTGTAGGAACGCAGAGAGTTCATCTGACTATGGAGCTAACTGTTCGGTGGTCTTCTGAATATATCGTATCTCTTTAATCATTTTTAATTGATTTTTGGTCATCGATCACAATACTCGTTTTGTGATATTTGTGACGATTCAATATTTTTTTTTGTATCCAACAAAGTACGTTTGTGCATGCAACGTTAAGTGTGAAGAGGAGCGGTATCAGTGCTAAAAAATTGAAATCAATTTACGCAGCGATTGCGTTTTATTTATTGGTGGTATGCGACGTAATTTGATATGTAACGTTTTCGTTTTCATTTCGACTTTTGGACTGTTCTGGTGTAGTTTAGCTCCGTATTTTTTTGCCGTCGAACTACTGTTTGATTTGATTGTCCCCATTTAGATATCGAACACATTGTCGTACATCGCAGTAAGCACTTTGTGTATGTTAGAGCTGGAGTTTATCAAATATGTGTGATAATGAAATCGACGACCGAAAGAAAAACCCACTTGAAATTCGGAGAAATTGAATTGCATTTTACCGCAATCATATCAGAAAACGAGTGGGTGGGTGTATGTTGAATGCAAGTGCGCCTATTTCCAATGCCAACTACTCAAGTGGGGGTGTAGATACGAGGGTTGTTGTTTATATTTCAGGTCCGTCGTTTATCATAGAAAATGCTTTTATGGTTTTTTAAAATATTCTTCTTTAAGATCAATACACTTTAGCATGCGCACAAACCAATTTTCGAAGCACTTTTTCTACTCTGCTTGAGACACCCTCGAAACATGATTTTTGACCGCTTCAACAGCTGCTTCGGGCGATGAAAAACGTTGTCCACGTTTTTTTCCTGATGCTAGGGAATAAAAAGAAGTAAAAGATGGCCCATCAATTCGACATCTTGAGTGGTCAAATAGCTCATTGTTTCAGCTAATGTGTGAAAGCTCGCATTGTCGTGATGCAAAATGATCCGTCTTCTCTTATTATCTTTTCTCATTTCTTCGAACACTGTTGGCAAACAGATGGTTGTATACCACTTAGAATTGACCTCCTAGTTTCCACTAAAGGCACTGTGGCAACATGGCCGGTTATACCGAAAAAAACGCAATCATTTGCTTCGATGTACTTCTTCCACGAACAACTTTTGTTGGATTTGGCTTGCAATAAAAGACCCATACGGTCGATTGCTGTTCTGTTTCGGGTTCATATGAATAGATCCATGATTCGTCACCTGTGACATTGTTATACACTGCCTTTGAGCTACCGCACTTATACTTTTTCCACAACTCTTTGCACCAATCCATACGAGCCTTTTTTTTGAGCATTCGTCAAATTATGTGGGATCCAACGAGAACACATTTTCTCACGGCCAAATGAACATGCAATATCTTATTGATGCTTGTCATACTAATGCCCAAGGATGCCCCAATCTCAGGGTATATCACATGTCGGTCTTGCTGAATCAGTTCATGCACAACCAGAAGTCGAAACAAGTTGATTTAAACATTATTGTCTCGACGCCGAAAATCTTAAAAAATCATCGCATGAAAATATTCACTGGATAACTCCATTTTTTGACTGAGATGAATTTTTCAACACACTGTAAACAAAACAATTCGCCCTCAAATGACAAAACGTTCTAAGTGAAGTTATGCTAAAAAATGTCAAAGTTTCCAATGGGGGTTCCAGTTTGCATCTGGGAACACTAGTATTGTCAGGACCCAAACTATTTATATTTAGCCCCTTACAAGACAAACTATCATCAAAATATTATTTTGTGGTGAATTTTGTTTTGTTTGGTCGATTTGCATTGGACTGTTCTTATGGGTTAGCGATAGAGGGTGTTCATGACAAAAATTTGAATGAGGACCCCCTATCGGTGGAAGATAGATGGTGGATTTATTCTGAGAAACTGTTGGAATTGCAGAAAAAAACTCCTCTAGGGGCACTTTTCGGGTAGTTAATGCGGTTGGAGCTAAATTTAAAAAAAGGAATTTTTTGTACGGGAGCCCCTTTAGGGGGTGAAGTTAGGGGGTAGTTATATTTGGAAAAAATATTGGGATGGAAAAATTAATGGGGGTCGGTCATACATTTTACCCCTATAGGTGCGACTCCTAAGTAGTTGCAGGGCTTTTTGTGAATATTTCCCCCCATCCCACGACCTTTAATACGATGAGCTGTCACTTGCCCCCATCCCACCTCCCTCATTTTTTGGCTCATTAATTTTTTTCCAAACCCCACAAAATAAAGTGGTTAGCCATACCCAAATCTTACTACTAAGAATCTCCATACAACACTATCCCACCCCTAATGTTCATCCGATTTTATGTATTGAGCTCTAGACATAAGCCAATCTTGTGCAATTTGACACGCATTAATTTTTTGGACTAAGCAAGGACGCTAGTAAAATTGAAGAAAATCAGTAAATCAGTAAAAAATCATCCGATTTTTCTGCTTTTAGCTATAGAAACCACATTTAACATCTAATATTGATAAAAATTAGTCAGAAAAAATTAACGATTCAGACTAAGATATATCTCGCACACGTATATTTTATTCCGGTTTAGTGTCTTTAGCTTTAGAAGCTACATATTGCATCCAATCTTGATAAAATTTAGCACTCGTTAATTTTTTGGACCAGGGAAGGACGCATTTAAAATTGAGGAATATCGGTTCAAATGTAGATATAGCTGCCATACATATATTTTCACCCGATGTTATGTCTTTAGTTCTTAAAGCCACATGTTATATCTAGTCCTGATGACATTTAAAACAAGATAGTTCCTTGTACCAAGGACGCAGGTTGTTGAAAAAGAGATAATCGGTTCCGATTTATGTTCCATATATATATGTTCAACCGATTTTATCTTAAACAATGAACAAACGAGCTAAACACACTTGCATGTACGGCACGGCACACAAGTTGACATAGTCAACTAAACTCTTTTTACAACACACACGTTGTAAAAGAAATCTATTGATGGCTCTCTCGATGTGGAGTCTCTTTAGAGGTGGCAAGAGCGAGTTGTATTTTCGTGGGCAATTGTGTGAAGACAACTTGAAAAGTAAGGTTTACAACAGTAGTTCTCATTCGTTTGGGGGAGAGCCTGGCCTTATAGAATTCGGTTTTACTTTCAACAATTGCAGCAAGTCTTTCTGAAGAAGGTTGTCACGGACCCGAAATCATGATAAAAGTAGTGTGCAGCCACGAAAATCAATGTCACTTTGCCTTTTTGTTAAAAACTTGTTTTCTATTTAAATATAGAAGCAAGAGGTCTTGAGCCGGTCAACCCCTGTTCAATGTGACAATGAAGTTTTCTCACAAATTTAAATATGACTTTAGTTTTAAAGTCTGGGTAAATTTAGATCCTATAAAAACCTAATTTCAGTTGGCTTTTCGAAACATCCAGAAGTGCAGGATATCATATAGTCTGCCACGCCCGACTTAAGTTTGTTTTGCTAGTTTTAATTTATCAAATCTGGGTAAATTTAGAGCCTATAGAAACCTAATTTCAGTTGGCTTTTCGAAACACCCAGAAATGCAGGGTATCATATAGTCTGCCACGCCCGACTTAAGTTTGTTTTGCTAGTTTTAATTTATCAAAGTTGTAATTATTTTCCCTCTAATTAACGTTTCTGCTTGTTTACGCAATTCTTCTTATTCTCCCCAATGCAACCGATCATCGCAGTAATTTTGAGAAGTGTAGCCTGAGTGGAGATACAGTGCGAGAGCCTTTGTTTGATTTGAAATGTTCTGTCTAAACATTTCCAAATTGAGGCTCGCTTTGTTGGGAAACTTTCCATTGTTAAAAAAATAGTACAATATATAAGTACGAGTATTTATGCTGCGTACACAATTTTTGTGTGTACGCAAAAAATAAACATAAGTAAACATTTGTTTTGCCTGCAGTGCTACCAGATTACGGTTCTAAGAAACTAACATATTGAAAAGAAAAAGTGCAAAAATTAAAAAAAACGCCACATTCACAAAAAAAAAATGCCACAAGTAAAAAATTGTCTTTTCTTATGCTGCCTAAAGACTGCCTATTTTTCTGTCGCTCTTTCCCTCAAGAAAAAACCTACACATACAATTCGCTCGGTCAATCGACCGAAATACGGTGGCTCGTGAGAAAGGGCAATGCTCAAATATAGCCCTTAAGAGCCACGTAAAGTCGTCTGAATAACTACGAGTATTTAACAATTAACCCCAGGTACAACTCCTGGTAAGAACATCTAACGATTTTCTCTGCTAGAGGTTTTCTACCTTGTAAATGCCAGCGACATTACGACTAAGAGATTAATCTCTAAGCCATCTCTTTAAATGACAATATACGTTCAGAACCGACGATAACAAGAAGGCTAGGGCAGTGAGTATATCAATTATATCGTACATATCCCACAGATTTAAAGAAGTGGATTTTTTTACTTTTTTATGCCACTCAAGAAGAGTAGCCTTAGGTAAAATTTCTTAATTTATCAGGATAACATTTCTAAAATAACTTGGCATTTATATATAATCTTGAAATTTATCTTAATATTTTAAATACAAATTTTATTTCCATTTTTTCCTAAAAAAAATTCTTTCTCTCGCTCTGATTCTCATGGGTCAATAATGGCAATAGCGGTTCCTTCGGTTCCTTCCAAATGTGCAAAATTAAATTCAATTTTGTTTAAGCTGTTATTAAGAAAGTTGTATGAGCTATATCCCGATTTAAGTTGCTCGAACATATCGACTGAATAAAAACCAACGCTGCGGCCAGAATTGTGTTGGATGATACCGACCGTTGGGATGACCTAGACTTCCGTGTAGAAGAATCCAACGATTTTTGGTATTGAAATCAAAAGAAAGCACGTACACGACGGAAGTGCTTATAAATTATTAATGAGCATTCCAGAACCAAGAGGAAGTTGAGTAGCATAAGCTAATAAGTAAGGTATTAACGAGTTTCTTTAGACAATTGGGAATGAGACTACATATTTGCGATTGGTAACTAGTTACTTACAACATGTATAAAATATCCAAAGCTGAATCGTGAAATATTGATTCATTCGCATAAATATAAATGTTAAAGTCAGATAAGTCAAAATAATTTATAAAAAAAAAACAAGTAAAAACTTTCGTTAAGTTCGACTATATACCCTCTGCGGTCCCTACCCTACAAAAGCGCAAAAAAGGTCCGTAGGGTTGCGCCTGTCCCTATTCTAAGTCAAAAATTCAAAATCCGATCACAACTATTTATGATTTCTTAATGAAATAGTGAAAAAATTATACTTTCTACCCAGGTATTTTTAGTCCCTTCAAGGCCAACGCTTGATTCAACCAAAGTTCATTTTTTTTCGTCAAATGAGCAACAATGCTTTTTTTGATGGCGGTTAATGGCGTCCCAACCAACAGTCCCCAACTTAGAAAATGTTCGTTCACAACAGATTACGACTTGTTATATAAATGGTCAAAAAGTATATTTTTAGTCCCTTGAAGGGAAGCAGTTTCCTCTTGACTGGACTTCGCCCAAACAGTTTATAAACATAAGCCATCATCAATCATGTCGTCTTAGAATTTTCGAGGAAAAAGTAAAATATACTTTATAGGGTCTCCGAGCAATATTTCGAGCGCCTACTTTATGACATCCTACATTTTTGTGGTAAACAAAAGACTTTTTGCTTCTATAAAGAATTTTAAATAATAACAGATTTAAAATGTGATTTCTAGAGTGATAGGTCCTCGAATCTGTAGGGCCTATGTCGCCGAGAGCCAGGTTTGTATGATATTGTGTTGCTGGCCGAGGTATTTAATAAATTTAAAAATGCTTCAGCATAGATTGTTTAAATTCCACTGATGTGCAGGCCCAGTATTCTCATGTAGGAATAGTCGTCTTAAAAGATTTTCTGAGAATAAAAATAGGTGCCAGTCTAATTTGCGATAAATGCCAAAGGGATTTGTTTACCTTTGTTATCCCGCCAACGTTCCTAGAATAGATCAGTTTGGACTTTCTGAGGCAGAGAACAAATCTAGCTGCACAATTTTTGAGATCGACGTAAGTTGCTCTAGTCCTCCTGTGTTGCCCTAAACTTTGGACTGATATTAGGCGTGTTTTAGTGGTACTCGCTTATTAAACTAGTAAGTGTTTGCTTTGGCAATAACTTCAAAACTATACGAACAATTTTTTAAATTTCTTTGTATTACAAGAACTGATTGGCTGTATGCATCATAAACCGTTTGATTTGAAATTAATTAAAATTTTAATTTGTAGAAAGAAAGTTTTTCAAAAAAATACCACAATTCTTTCCAAAAAATTTAATTATTTAAAATAAACGGGTTTTAAAATAAATTGTCTATAATTTTCTGTAAACAATATAGTTTTTATATTCTTGTGCAATCGTGTGAAGTTATCGCGTAAGCACCCACCTAAGCGAGTTGCCAATAGAACACGGTCATTGTGTTCACTTCACTCCTGGCGCAAATGTCGGTCAGATGAACGGCTTGTACATGCTACACTACGAAGCATTATGGTTGTACTATTTACGAAACATTCTTCTTATTACGTTCTTCATACATTTTTTATATTATTGACGAAGTTTTACTAAAAGACTTTTTTAAAAAAGTTTAAAATATTCTTCACAGAATACACGAAATGTAATGTTTTATGAAGAATATTTTACGAATTTTCGAACCGGCTTCTTGAAGAAAAGTTTCTTATGTTGTACAAAAAGTCATCATAAAAAAATTATTTGTAATTTAAGGAACATATTTCTATAAATTTCGTAATTTTGGTAGTTTTTGCTTACATGTTTTACGAAAATATTCTTATTTGATATGAAATGACTTTGTAAGAGAATTATTCGTCATTTTTAAGAATATATTTTTTTTGTTGTGCATACGTTAAAGGGTAATTGCCCATTCATTTTATTGAGAAATTATTTTGTGAAAAACATTCATATTTTTCGTGAAAACTTTTCATAAAAATTATGAACAAATTTTATAGTTTTTATGAAAAAATTTCATGTTTATTATAAAATTAATGAGTAACATATCACATAAAATATGAAACTATTTTAATCACCGATTTCGTAGTATATAATATTTTTTTCATATTTCTCATGAAAAGTTTTTTTTGTCTCAAAAATTAGACAAATTTCGTAATTTTTGTATGAAATATTTCGAGTTTTCCTCGAAAAAAAAATGTATCCAGTGTAGGAATAGCGCCTAAGCCATTTACTAAATATTATTAGGATTTGAGTGACCATTCCTAGATTTCAATGATTATCGCCTCTTACCAGCACCACAAGGCCAAGAGTTACCATTTGGCTTTATAAACTGCATTTTTAACAGGAGTCTCTTAATCGAAAATTTATTTTGGGGTAATTAATTTAAGCTTAATTTGTATCTGTAAACAAATTGTATATTCGATGGTTATGATTATATGTGACCATTTGATTTGCAACTTAGACCACTATCAGACTTACAGGTATACATGCGGTTATGTTCTATCTCATTTCGAATTTTTCTCCGAATCACTCATTGACTTCGTATACTTATAATTACTCGTAGCACTGCATTTAAACATTTATTTTTATATAAGGAAGAAAATTAGTTTTTGTATTCTGCAAACATTTTTTTTTAGTTTTTAAAATTAACAACAGTTTAATATCTTAAACTTGTCATTCTTTCACGCCGCAACTTTCACTCAGTCCGATACTCCAAGAACACACTGAAATTATTGGCTCTGACAACTGTTACCATACCTTCGCATTATATGTTTTCCATTTTGTGGGTGTGTTTGAAATGTTAAGCCCATAATTGGGATTGTATGGAATTAAATCTTGGTTTATTCAGCGATGTGTTCACTTTTTAACCATATTTTCTATTTTAATAAAAAGTAGTATTAAAGGCATTTGCTGTAGTATCATTAATGATCCTAAATAAAATATTAGCGTGAAAAATTTATCTGCGACAATTTGAATATCCACTCCATCCTTCGGGTATACAAACAGACGGTAAAAGTTTCCCGATTCATTATCGAATATAATTTTAGAATTGCACAATGATTTAATTTTTCCGTAAAGCAACAAATGCCATTGCACATGTTTAAGATCCATAAGATAACAACGAGATTACTCATAACAAGGCAACAATGTTTATAAACATTTGGTGTTTATAAACATTTGCTTATCGCTCTTAGTCGAGGCACGAACCGGAATAAAAGTTTATTTTGTTGTGATTTTTGCAGTTGGCCCACTTATTTACTTTTTTTGTTTGTTAATATTGGAATAGAAAGCTTTTTTGCTTATTTTGTAAACAATAAGATTCAAGTTCAAGTTTGTCATTATTTCTGCTTAATTTGCGTTCGTAGTAAAAGCTCACAATGGTCAATTCATTCATAACGTCATAAATAAAGTATACGGCGCGTATACTTTATTTATGACGTCGTTTTTCATTTGTTTACAATTTTTTTTTTTGTGTGAACGAACTGATCTAAATGAGCAAATATACATACCAACATACGTACAAGTAGAAACAAAAGGCTACATAAACACATACATACGTATGTACGGTAGTAAGGTAGAATTATTGAGGCTCAATCCCTTACGTCGGTTTTCTAAAGGCTTACCAGTGCACAATGGTCCGAAATACACATTTTATTTTTAGGCACATTATATTTTGGCAGATCCCTAATGGCGCTAAATAAGGATTCAAAAAAATTCGTAAAGTGCATCTTAACAAAAAATATGTCGGATAAAACCCTTAAAATCAGCTGTTTTCGTGGGTATTCAAATATTACGGTTCGAGTTAGCACGGACTAAAAAGACGTATAAACAAGGTCAATGGTTTTCAATTTTTCCGTTTCAACAGTAACGTTTTATAAAACGCACATAAAGGGAATACAGGGTGATTCATTCAGGACTGGACAAATTTCACTAGCGTATTCCTTGGCTCATTTCATGAAAATATGGCCATCTACGGCCATGCCCGATAATGCAAGGGAGCAAAATGGCAGCGGTTAGAAAATTGGTGGTCAAAGGGCACTAGGGTCAAATTGCTAAGTTCGGAACTAAAGAGAAAAAAACACAAAAATCAGACCACTGGTTTAGAACAATTTTAAACTAATTCCCTCTGACCACCAATCCAAAAATGTTCAAACCGCTGCCATTTTGCTCCCTTGCATTTTTGGGCATGGTCGTTAATGGACATACTTTCACGTTTGAAAATCATTAAAAAATACAACCGAAACTCTGAGTCAGTGGTCGCAACTTTAAGAGCGCTTACTCCAATTTTCGGCCGTAATAATCGTCCCACCCAACAAGCTGTGCGTGCTATAGTTGATAATTTTTGGAATCAAATTTTCACTTTTGGATGTTCCGGTGCTAAAGAGATGCCGTACCGCTCGAAGCGACGAAGCTATTGCAGCCATAAGTGTTTCCGTTCAAAATGAGCCAAATCAGTCGATTCCACATCGTTCTTAGGAATTGGGCATCTAACAAACCACACTGTGGCGTATTTTGCGAATAGATCTTGGCCTTCATCCTTATAAAATCAAACTGAAGCAATAACTAAAGCCACTTGATCATTTGCAACGCCGAAACTTCTATTATTGGGCTCTGGAAATGATTCACGAATATCCAGAATTTCATCGAAAAATCTTCTTCGGCGATGAAGCTCATTTCTGGTTGAGTGATTTTGTCAATAAACAAAACATGCGTTATTGGACAGCAACAAACCCGCATGTGCTTCAAGAGACACAATTGCATCCGCAGAAAAATTACTGTGTGGTGTGATTGGTGCGTATTTTTCGTCGACGATACCAATCGTCATGTTACCGTCAATGGAGAGCGCTATCGTGCCATATTAGAAACTTATTTTTATTTTTGGCCTGAATTGAATGAGCTTGACATGTGGTTTCAGCAAGACGGTGCCACTGGCCCATTAGCCGCACAGCACGCATTACAATCGATTTACTGAAAGGCCATATCAAGTCATTGTTCTTTGCCAACAACTTAAGACGAGATCAAAGACAACATCCAACCCGAAATTGCAAACGTTCCGGTCGAAATGTGTGCAAGATTGGTGGAAAATTGGGTCCAAAGAATAGATCGCTGTGGTGGTCATATGATTGAAATCGAAATCTATTCATAAAATGTATTATTTGCACTACAGCTGGAATAAATTTGAATTCTATATCTTTTAATAATATATTAAATTCTGTCCGTAATGGAAAACCCGTTACAAAAATTTGCATAGATATCTCAGCTCCTTCATCAAAAAATTGCAGTTGCACTTTTAACATTTTAGAGTACTTGAACATTTTAATATTGTGAGAAAATATCCTTTTATTAAACAAGTGCAATATGTGAGCTATGCGTTTCTACATGATTTGACTTAAGCGCAAAAATAAAAACATAAGTTAAGAGTAATTGGTACCTTAAGGTAATGTTGGTTTTAAAATTAGAGAAAAACGCTTTAAAATCAACTCTAGATTCCTTGATATGCTTTAATTTTTGCCTTCGACTCTTAACGATGGTGCTCGACAGACAAGAACTTTTTGATGCCAAATAGATCAGGGATTACTTTGACTAGTATTTAGTTACATAAATAAAACAACTAATGTTATTTCGATTAAATGAGATGATTTATGTTATTGTTTTTTAATTCGAATTGCTGAAAACTATTTTTGCTGTGTTTATTTCATTAAAAAAAACATAAAAAAATATTTTTGTGAATATATTTTAAACTCAAAGCATATTTTCTAAATTATTAGAGTGCATATTTTTTTGCTAAACTGGATTTTATTAAAAGTTTTGATGCATATATTCTTATTTTATGGGCATATGAACTGTCAAGACTAATAACCAAAATGGCGGCAAAAACAAAGTAGTATACCTTCTCGACGGACACCCTGTGGTATACCACCCCGGCGGACACCCTGTACATATTAGCACTTAAACCGCGATTGTTAACGGTTGTTAAGTGCATGGAGTTCCGATCCATATTCATTATAAATTGTTATAATGAATATAACAATTTATAATGAATATGGACCACGAAAAATTGATCGGAGACCGTAAAAAGTATATAATTGATCGTCATAAAATTCTAAGACGATCTAGCCATGGCCACCCGTCCGTCTGTTGAAAGCACGATAGCGGTCGAACGAATAAACTTAGGATGCAGAAATTTTGCATGATGAATGGCCAAACTTATTGTAAATGGGCGTAATCGGCCCATGAGGAAAAAAGTTCACCTTTAGGGACTAAAGGTACCTTGGTAAAAACTATAGCTTTTTCAGTATTTGCTTTAGAATGGTTTAATTGTGTACTGTTTGTTGGTACGCTCTAACTTCCTCAAAAAGTGGTAGTTTTTGGACATCTTGGTTCATGTGGCCCAAAAAACGTCCATAGGGGCCCAAAAACAGGAAATCAGTAGTAAATGTGGACATATTGGTACTAAAACTAAAGAAAATTTTACTACCAATCCAAATATAGAGTAATTTAGAAGTTTTGGCTTAGATTAGTTGTTACTGCCCATAGATCGGCTCGTACGATTTTTATGAAATTTGTAAATTTATGTCCATACCATAGAAGTTGAAAGAAAAAACCTCAATTTTTACCTGAGATATGACATGGGTATTTAAATACTCGTGCAAGGTGTTTGTTTGAAGTGCAAGGTGAATTTGTATTCCGCTACTTGCTTCCTGGATTATCACAACGGTGTTGCACCAGATCAGAAGAAAATTGCTAAAGCTAAGTGATTTTTTTCTTTTAAGTACCATGTTTTTTTTAATAAAATTAGCCATTTGCATTTGACCAGGTGTATTGACGTATCACTGCCTGATTTTTTTCATTACATAGTAGACAACTTAAGCTATTTGGTAAAATTAGAAATTTTTAATTTGTACCATTTTCCTATGTTTCACAGCACTTTTCCGGAGAATTTTCTGAAAAAAAAACATTTAGCCCAATCTTTTCTATGAAAAAAAACA
The DNA here is from genome assembly GCA_963513945.1 of Hydrotaea diabolus. Taxonomy (NCBI): domain Eukaryota; kingdom Metazoa; phylum Arthropoda; class Insecta; order Diptera; family Muscidae; genus Hydrotaea; species Hydrotaea diabolus. Next base: position 73,265,266 of record OY740719.1, read on the forward strand.
CCGCGATATCGCTCACCTGGCCCACGCTAAAATTATTTATGTATCAACACTTTCTTGGGTATTTAAATACCCATTAGGCAGGAATAGGTTTGGGAAAACCCTAAAACATACAATTTTTTTTTTTCGCCTTAGTAGCGTAGGAACGTCAAGGTTATATAAGGTTAGGCCTGAGCCAACTTAACGACGTTTTTACTATCCGATCTTTACAAATAATTTTTCTTGTATAGTCTTTGCATCAATTTTGATCTATTTTTTGGGAAAACAAGGTAGTGCTAATATTTAGCTTAATAAACTTGAAAAGACAAACGTATACAGATTGTACGTTTTGGGAAGCACTTTACAGGAATGAATACATAAAAGACACCTCCTAAATTCAATAGACCAGTGCACTACAAAATGTAAGATTTCATAAAAAAAACATCTAGACTAAAAGTTCCGGCAACGTAAAGCTGCTATCTCAAAAAGTACGAGTGAAAAGTGTTCTTTACGTAATTGAAGATTTTAAGATTTGTTCTAAGTAATTGTTTATTCTTACCCCTTAAGTCTCCGTCACGATTGCATAAGTGCCTAATGTCATTGCAAACGGACTGTAATTATAACGTGATTAACGATTACAAGCTTCACATTAATATGGACAACAACATGTCGCATAATGGCCTACTTATGTACATCACTGTTAAGCCCTGAAATATCCTAATCTACTGATGTAAATATGTGTGTTATTACGAGAATATCGTGTGTTTTCTTACTTCCGACAAATGACAGCAAGGCTTGTGCATACAAAACGCTGCAATATGTGACTTTTTTTTTTAGAATTATTGCGATAATGAAATGATGACTTCTACATATAACCACGTACGTCACAGTGTGCAGTTGCAATAAAAATCCAAGTAATTAATTATAGAGTACGAGAACAATAGTTTAAGAAAAGAAAAATGTAAAACAGCTTTAAAAGTAAATTGAAAAATTACTAATCGTGTAATATTTTAAATTCAAATGGACGCTATAATTAACCGAGACAGAGCGGCGATGCTGAATATCATGCATGCAAAGTCGAATGAGAAATGCGATTTATCTATGGATCAGGGTTGCCAAATTTATGAAATGTTTGGCATTAAGACAAGTAGTTATCGTGCTTAGTTTCTTTATATTAAAAATTTAGACTTAAAAATCACTTATAGGTCTTTTATTGCAAAACGACCTGAAAAACTATTATTTTTCGTCAGTATGAATACGAGAGGCGGTTCAATATTGTTGAAATCTACTGTAAATCTCCTAATAATGTTAAGCAGAAATTTTGTATAAACTTTCTGAAAAATAAACTATCTTCAAAAAGCTTCTCACGAGCCATATCTATTTGTGTTGCATCAATAGCCACTGTCGAATCGTTTGACAGGTTCCTTTGCAGTGTTTTTTGTATGCTAAAGAGGACTGCACTTATGTCGTGCTTCACAAATACAGTAGATAATGGATATAAGAAAGTCAAGAAACACCACAATTTTCATTCTTACATGCGGGTTTTTTGCTTACAAGCAATAATAAATAATATTTAACTACAAAAATTTCATATATGTGACAGCGCATGGAGAGAGACCTAAGGGTAAAAAAAAATCAATTTTCACTTTTTTTTTGATCTGGACAACATCTGAGCATCGAATGAGACTGATCCCATGCCCCAAAAGTGTTCCCTCCCAGAGATATGCGCGTTTTATGGAAGTGTTGGTACAGCAAAGATACACGTATTTAAATCTTTAAAGTGGCTCTCCCAAAATTAGTTTTTACCCTTAGGTCCCTTTCTATTTTGCGCGTCCCACTTTAATGTTGGTTTATTTTATTTTTTATTTTCGACATTTTATATTCATTTATTTACTGCCTGGGTAACCCTTTTCCAAGAGTAGTATTTATTTTGATATTTTCAATGGCATTGTTTAATTGTATAATTTCCTGCAGATTGGTGTGAATGTCTTTTGAAATGATTTCCTAGAATATCACGGAATACTGTACATTTTCACTTATTTAAGAACTTTATAAAATCCCACTAACAAAAGAAAAGTTAATTATTTGTACTAGTTTATGCTTGACAAAAGTCATAAATATATATAAGTTATACAAATCTTGTACAGTAATCTTAAAATCCTTGTACAGTCAAAACTACTTACAACGACATTCAGGGGGCCGAAAAAGTCATTCCGTTACAGCCGAATATGGTCAATCTTTGGTAGGGTTAGATTTATGTCAGTGTGCAAAATTTTTGCAAAGTCGGATTTGAAATTTGGCATCTAAAGTGCATCAGAAGCGACCTTTGTATAGGGACAACATGAAACGGTTAAGTTTAATTTCACTAATGCTGACTATACGAGAAGATCACATAACGCATTATGCTAAATATGAGCAAGATAGAATTCGAAATCTAGATTGTAGACAGGCATGCATACCATTTCGATATTCGAGTTGGTTCGATTCCATGGTTCAGTTCATACTTGATCTGGTTCGGTTTTAAAAATGTTTTTTAGGTACTCTTGAACAGTGGTTCTGGTTCGGTTCAATGGTTCAAAACACATAGGAACAAAATATGATTTTATATACTTATAATTGTTTAGCTCGTTTGTGTATTTCGGTCTTTTGCTTTAACACATTGAATTTTATAAAATTTATTTTTAAAAAAAAATATTTTAAACCAAGGTACCGGGAAAAATTTCAGTTGTTCCTGGGAATTGACAAAAACCTAAAAAAAACATATTTGTTTCAAAGTACATATTTAATAATAACTTAATTTACATAAAGGGTTTTCAAAAAGGGACGTAACAATTTCGTATTTTGATTTTTCAGTGTCAAAACATTAGTCGAAGTCAACATTTTCATTATAGTAAAGTTCACCTATGAGCAACGTTTGGAAATCATTTAAAATTTCTACCGAAATTCTCAGTCGGTGTCTCTGGCAAAATTTCACAAAAATATAGATGAAGTTCATTTCTGGCTAAGTGGTTTTGTCAGCACAAAATATGCGTTATTGTGTGGTTTTCATGTGATTGGGCCGTATTTTGCCGTCGATGAAAACAATCGTATTTTACCGTCAATGGAAAGCGCTATCGTGCCATGGTAGAAAATTATTATGACCACCTCGTTCATGCGATTTAACGCCATTGGATTTCTTTTTTGGGGCCACATCGAGCCATTAACAAGTCAACAACTTTAGACGAAATCAGAGACAACATCCAACTCGAAATTGCCAACGTTCCGATCAAAATGTGTGCAAGAGTGGTGGAAAATAGGTTCCAAAGAATAGATCGCTGTACACGGGTTCGTGGTGATCGAAATCGAATTTCATTCTTAATATGTAACATTTGCACTACACCTGGAATAAATTTGAGCTCTATATCTTAAATATTCTGTGTTTTATTAATATATAAAATTGTTATGGCCTTAATTGAAAACTCTTTATTAAATTTTAAATTAATTCATTTTGTTTTTTGAAAAGAAAGAGCATTAAAGAAATCATTATACCCTCTGTTTTTAATACACTTCCCAGTGGAGAAAATATTCTTTAGCATTCTTCTGATGTTGGCCTTATTGCCAGAAGAGCATTAACTAATTGGTGACATTTTCCGGTGTTTTTTCACTTGCTTTATGCATCTTTCAATACATTTAATTCAGTTATACGGTAATTAATTTTTATTCTGTGCAACGTTTTGATTTGCGTTTGTTGTTGCATCTCTTTGAATATCCTTAAATAATCTATCTGTAGTAACGCCACTAATAGATATATCGTTCTATTCCGGAACTTCATCAATGTAATCTATAAAAATCTGAGACTAAATTTTTTTCGCGAACGCCAGCTCGTTTAGTTTTGAAGCGTCTTGAAATAAATCATTATTATCCATGTGATTAAATACGAGTATTGCTACTTTAGTAAAGTATGAAAGTTGCTTGTCTCTTCTTTAAAACTTTTCAAATTTTGTTACCCAAAGATGTATAAATGTGTGAAATTTTTTGACAAAAGGCTGTTAATATTGCATGCGCGGCTAATTTCGTTGGCAAAGCGCTTCCACAGCTAATTTAATTGATTTTAAAATATTTAACAGATCTTCTAGTATTTTCAATTAAAAGCTCAATTTGTTCTTGATCTAAAGCATTTTTTTTATAGTATTTTTTAAGTTTGGAATTCAAGTGGAATTCAATGGTGCTAATATTAGAATTAGCACCATTTAATTCCATTTGGAAGTGCCATGAATGCGGTAGTAGAAAATAATGAATTAAAAATATTAGAATTAGTACCATTGAATTCCATTTGGAAGTGCCATGAATGCGGTAGTAGAAAATAATGAATTTCCCGGGTATCCCGGGAAAGAAACTATTTCTTTATTGCAATTTATTTTCAAAGTTCACCCCAAAACTCGGGAGTTAAATTCATTTTGGGAATAACTGGGTAGCGGTACTCTGGCCAAATGTACAGAGGATTTCATTTACATTAGCTGTAAATTTCCAAAAACGGGTACAAGATTTCGACTTTCACCGGGGAATTTAAAGTCGCAGCAAAAGTTTTTGCTGGCGGAAATTTTCGAATCAACCGATTGCTATGATCCATAGAGTAGCAGAGGACTTTAAGCTCCTACCAAGCGGGAATATATGCTCACACTAGGGTTGCATAAGTCGATTTTCGACTAATCGACTATAAAAAAGTCAAAGTCGGCTGGTAATATTTTTAATTGTCATCCAAACAATGCGTATTGCTTAAATTTATTTTCGCCGATTAAGAAATGCATATAAGTTTTATTTTGTAGTACGAGAGCTGCTATATATATTTCTGGCCTAATAATGAAAATGCGAATATTAATCGTCAAAAATGGTTTTATTGTTTTTCAAAGTATTCTCCAGCATGATTTATACACTTTTGCATGTGCTCAAACCAATTGTCGAAACAATTTTTCCACTCCGATTGAGACACCTCCAAAACATGGATTTTGAACGCTTCAACAGCTGCTTCAATTACAATTACTCAAGCCGGAAAGTTTATCCAGCAGTATAACAAGTTTATTTTTATTAATTTTTAATGCGAACTGATAAACACCCAAATCAGAAATTATCGAATACCTATTGATACTCATTTAATTGATGTTAAAGTAGCCGAAGTGATTGTAGGATCCATGGCCAACAAAGAGTGTTAGCAAAAGGGGTGAAAAAGGCCAAAATAATGACAATGGTGTTCCAATAAATTGAAGGTTTAGCAGAAGGCCCCGTTTGTCTTAAAACAAAAATAATCCAATACTTATGTGGAGAAAAGCAGCATAATAAAAACTTTTTCAATCCTTGCCACTTCTGGCCCGTGTAAAAGACTATTTTGGCATTCAGTTCTTAATGCTACCCCAATTCGGAGCCAAATTTCTTCAAAACATTAATATAGGTGACGTGCAAAATAGAAAGTGACCTAAGGTTAAAAACCAGTTTTGTGTTTGCGCTTAGAATCGTCGACTTCACTTTTATAAAACGTGCATATCTCTGGGAGGGAACACTTTAGGGGCATGGGATCGGTCTCATTCGATGCTCAGATGTTGTCCACATAAAAAAAAGAAAAGATTTTTTTTACCCTTAGGTCTCTTTCTCTATGCGCTGTCACATATAAGTATGATTATCTTTTTGAGATCAATTGATGCGGACACGTGGTTCCAAGTGTATTAATCGACTGCTTTTTAAAACTTGAATATTACTAATGTAAAAACTACATGAAATTCACCATGTTTATTAGTTTATAATCACTTTTACTTTCTTAGATAAGAGTTTTTAATACGAAGAAAACTTGTTTTTATTCCAAATTGCATTTTTATTTCCCTACAGAAAAAGTCGACTTTAATCGACACTTTTATACAAAAAAGTCGAAAAGTCGACTTTTGATTTTTTTGGAATAGTCGAAAAGTCTAAAAGCCAACTTTTAGTCCTAAGTATGTAACCCTAGCCCACACAGCATACCTCGAGTGGAAACCTGCAGGGAAAATTTAAGAGCGCTGATGGACGTTGTATTTAAATTAAGTTTTTGAAGTTGACGTCACAGCAATCAAGCGCTGATTTCCACACATCGTGAGTTTTTGTAAAAAATCTTTGTGTAGGGTGATCAATCTAGAGGTATTTTTTCAATAGGCGTTTTTCACAGATTACGTGTGAGTTGTGTTAAACTTATTTTTTTTCTTTTCAGTATTGTTTGCAATTTTATCATGGACAGATTTACACCGCGAAAATCACGGTTTTCAAGCATTTCGCCGTACCGGTCGAAATGTTCGATCCAAAATTGGACACTTTAGAATGCCTCAGGGAGGCATAGTTGTGGCCAACATTTGAAGGAAATCATATTCAAAAAAAATGGTATAAAATGTCCTATCGTATTAACAATAAAGACTCCAAACTTGATTTGAGTTTTTGTATTTTTCTTTATTTTAAAAAAAAATACGTCTAGATTGATCACCCGATAGAATGGGCAATGTGGATTGACTGTCAAAATCTTTAACTATATCTTTTTCTGTGGTCCTACGTTTAGGCCCTAAGAACAATTGACCGATTGGAGAACAATACCATTTAAACCATTGATGCGATTTTGATTGATTTATTTAACAGAATCGCACAAAAACACTTTCGATTTTTATGGAGAAAGGCACTGTAACCCGATTTCATATTGTCCGTTCGTATGCTCGTATGGTCTAGAAAATGTTATTATCATTCAGATATAAAACATATTTTCTATAAGTGTACTTGACTGATATCAAAACAAAGCTCTCCAGTAATCTAATCATTACCTTGCTAAAATTTGAGTAATGACACAAAAAATATAAATATTCAAGGACCATCATTATCATACACGCATGCACCTGACTACTAGAATTCTTACATGTCTTTAGTTCGAGTGTTACTTTTTCATTGATAATGACCATAATCCAAAATCCTTAATAGAATTTTGGGATAGATTATATATATTTGTAGACAAATGAAGGGCAAAATAATAGCACAAAATTATCATGGGATCGCTTGAACAACAAATCAGATTCTATCTCAGCGGAATTTCTTCTCGATTTTTTATATTTGCATTTTTAATGAATTCTAGTAATTGAACTTTATAGAAACTCCAACCTATTGTAGAGGGAACATTAAAGTGCCAAGTGGATGCTGGATTGCAAACAATTCAATAAAATAACAATTTCCATAATTAATTTTTTTACATGCCTGTCGCATAAATATGGAGACGATCCATGACGTAAGTCGTAAGCTCTGAAGTGCTTTCAGTCAGGTAAATTATCTCAATTAAAATATTCAAAGTATGACAGAATTCTATGTTAGCCCAAACAAAAAAAAAAGATGTATAAGTATATTTTAGCTGAGTTTACTGGGATTTGAATGTTTGGAAAATCCTCGACAACTTACGTAAAGTTCCTAGGAACTTGAAGTGCTTGTATTTCCCAATCTTTCCCACACGTTGAGAGATTCTATACCCTCCACCATAGGATGAAATATTGATAAAAGATCCCGTGAATAAATATATTAATAATTTTCGTAAAATTCTAAGGCGATGCAAACATGCCTGTCCGTTGTCTGTGTGTCTGTTAAATGCGGTAGATAGTGGTCTAACAAAGAGGTCAGTAGCTGTTTGGTAGATCTAGAAGTAAAAACTTTCTCTTTAAGGCATGTTTATTCGTCATTTCTACAAAATATCTTAATTATTTGTAAGAGAATCATGGGCAGTTATTTAAGACACCCTTGGTATCTCTAATAGGGGCAAATAGGGGACCCTTCGGTTTTGTGGTGCCCTATGATCAGACAAAAAACCTTCGCTAAAGAACATTTACTTATGGTCATTCTAAGATAATCAGAGTTTATAACAATTTAAATCTTCCTAAAATTTGAGCTCGGAGCGATTTACCGTAGGAACTCAAAAACAGATCTTATTATAATAACACATCACCACGGGTAAATATAAATTTAAAGGTACTACAATTAAAGCAAATCCACCTTGAATGGGTGGGGCTCATGAACCTAAGCCCATTAGCTTCAAAAAAGATATTTATGGGCAAAAAATCAACCATTAGCACAATTATACCGATTATCAGGCTTCTTTTATTCCAAATCCATATTATGTCTTGTATTGACGATTTTGATTACATTAAGGTCCGACTCATGAACCCAAAAAAAACCAACCTTTTGCCACTTTTAGCAAATATAAATTTTTTGATACTTAAACCAATAGATATTCTATTACGAATCAAAATTTTGAATGATTCTTAAGATTTCTCTGAATACTTCATTCTTACCAATCGAATCTATGTGCAATAAATGCTGTCATTTTGATCGAAGCGACTAAATATAAATATGGACATATTGGTACTGGTTCGTTTGGAATTCAAAGTGGAATCCTGAAACGATGGCATCCAAAAAAGGTTAAATGGTCAAAACAAGCGCTCAATAGTAAATGTGAGCACTCAAATCGAAACAAATTCAATTACAAATGCCAATACAGCCTGGCAGACAATGTTGAATCGAATATGCTAATGATTCTGATACGAATTGGTTAAGATTCAGATACAGCTCCCACATATACGTTCATCAGCTCTTATGTTTGAGCTCTAGAATTTAGCACATGTATGGATTTTGGCACACGGAAGTTATTAAATTTAAGAAATTCGGTTTAGTTGTGGATATAGCTCCTTGATATATATTTAACCAATATTATGCCTCTAGCTCTAGGCAATGAAATATCTCTTGCATTAGGCATCTCTGAACGGCCATAAGTGCAGTATATAGAATAAAGGGTATATTTACTGAGTCATTCCGTTTGCAACTCATCGAAATAATGGTCAGAGACCCCACAAAGAATATGTATTCTGAATCATCGTAAAATTCTACGATGATCTAGCCATGTCCATCTGTCGGTGAAAAGCAAACTACAGGTCGCACTATTAAAGTTTGGAGGCTGAAATTGCAGAAGCATGTGTTGATATATTGAAACGGTTGGTATCGTAAATGGTATAAATCGGTCAAGAGGCAAAACTTTTTTCCCCACTAGGACTGGGTCAACTTTTAGAAAAATCAAGAGTCCTTAAGTTAAAAGAGCAATATCCTATGAGCTATTTGATGTATGTGGCTGATATTTGGAACATCTGATATTGGCATTGGTTAAAACCAATCCGGGATAAAAAGTGGGCGGTGGGCATTTATCGCTAAAGTAATGAACCGATCTTTATTAAATGTTAACACGATGAAACCAATGACTAGGCTATTATTCAAAACAACGTTATGACAAAGTTTAATAAGAGTGAATGGCCCACCCAACCCTGAACTAATGATATGACGATGATAACAAATGATGTTGACATAAGAAACACATCCTGGAGGAAAAGTGGGCTGTGCCACGCACTTTTAAACAAAATGAATTTTTGGCCGATCGTTATAAATTTTTAAGAGAACGAAATCAATGATTGGCGTATTAAAATAGATTATATTGTGATCCATCTCTTAAATAGGACTCACGATTAGCCCAATATTGTTGGTGTTTGAAACGGTTGGCATGAAACTAACATATAATATCCTGTTCCACAGAGTGGTACAGGTTATACAAAAACCCGAACGTTCCTGCTATTGCAGTTCGCAAACAAAATATCCAGAGATGCTGGTTTATTAAAAAAAAATTGTATTTGTTTAGAATATTTCCAAGTAAATCATGAAATGTGACATCATTTCTACATATTTACATTTTTATACCGAGAATAAAATAATTCTGATATTATACAAAAATGTAACTTGCAAAATTTTAAGCTCCGTATTGAAACCCCCTTGCTCCTCTGCTAACAGAAATCTATATACAAGCTTGGGATAATTTAGAATTCAAACACTGTCAGCTCTTAATTCTAATTGAAAATCAGTGCATGCATATTGAATTTTAGTTTTACGTTTCAAGATCATCTTCATTAACTTGACATTTAAAAAAAATTATATTGGAAGCAATATAACTGTTATAGAATTAGAAAAAACAATATTACGAATACAACAACAACTGAATAAATCGTAAAAATTCTCCAATCACGTAACTTCATAAGATTTAATGAAATGTATCTTTTATGAGACATCTTCGATTGTAGGCACCGTCAGTCGCAAAAAAAGCAAAACTCGCACATTGATTGAAAAAACCAAACACTTTTTAATGACGATTGACGATCGAACACTTGTCGAATTTCGATCGATTATGTACTCTTAATAGTGTTTGGCATCAGTTCAATATCGATTAAATGCAACGATTTTTACGCTGGCTACCTTGGGACGATATATGAGATCTAGTCAAGAAAAGAATAAAAAAAAATCACAAAATATTTGTGCATAATTTCTTTTCTCAGCCAGACAGGAAATAATTTCTTTTCCAGCACACATCACTGGCATAAAGTGGTAATTGTGGTGTTGATTCAATATGCAATTATTGTTATTATTTTTTTCTATAAATCGTATAATTTTACATAAATTTATTCATATTTGATTGTGGGATTCTGAATGTTGAACTGTGTTCGTGTGCTGTCAAGTGTATGGCGCCATAAGGTTACGCTCTTTCAGACATTATCTTTATTCTTTAAGGAAATGCTGTAGACACATTTATCTTAATACGCCATTGTGTAGTTATTACATTTTAGTACTCTTTCATCAACGGAACGACATTAATTCGGGTCAAAGTTTAAGTGGGGCAACCCTCACGGTCCCATTCGTTGTTAGGTGCGCACTGACTAGAATTTGGCTGCCATAACCCAGAGTGTGCAACTTAGTTCTGGAACATCGATCTCAACATTTCACTCACCAGCCTGATGCAAATTTTGCCCAAAGGCCTCGCATTTTTTGCTGGTAAGGTCTCTTATAAACAAAGACCATACGCTTTTTAATTAGGCCTTAGATCAGCTCAAACTAAACAATGAGTTTGCTCGAAAAATAATCTTTCCTTTTGGCGCTTATTTGAACTCGCACGTGATCATTGAGAAGCCAATGCATTCTCAGCGAGTGATAATATGGTGCCATTTTTGAAGTAGTGACACACTTTCTTTTTACTCGTAATGCTGCTGGAAATGTAATTTCGGTTATCGGTGATAGCTTCAGTGACACTATGAACCATTTTGAATGTTTTTTGGTTTCAGCACAACCGATCGTCTGCGCAACAATTTCGGTAACCGTGCTATCAGCCGTCTCGGTGATATTTATTGGCCGACTTGAAACTGCTGTTTGACGCTATTAGACTTTTTTTGTGGGGTACCGTGAAGGAGCGATGTTCTGCGAACCATCCATTAACGAATCAGGCCTTTGTAAATCAATAATAATTTGCGAAAAAAAAATATTTCTTAACTCTCTATGTTTAAAAGTATCTCAACAAGTATTTTATGTCCTTTTGGGAATGACTTAGTGTAATGTTTATTTGTAAGAAATTATTAGGGCCTAAGAGGTAATTTTTTTTAAGATCTACATTATAGGAGGACCATTTAAAGTTTGAACTACCGATTACTTTGACTTTGAATGATAGAATAACATTTATTTTTATTTTCAGGTTTATGTTTGACATTTGCAAAATGAGACGCTATCGGCCTTCAGTTCAGTTTGTGCGCCAATTCGTAAAGTGAGTTCATGGAAATAGATCACTATTGGACAAAACAGCCCGAGTACTTTCTTATCTCTTTTAGGGGATGTGAACTGGCCGGCACCCTCACCAGACTTAGCCCCATGTGATTTTTTCCTTTGGGGTTACCTGAAGTCGAAGGTGTATATCAACCGTCCCAACACCTTGGAAGACCACAATATTGAGGCTGGAATTGGCAGAATACCAGACGACATGCTTGTTAGAGTTCATGAAAACTTCAGAAAACGTATATGGATAGCGCAGGTCGACATTTGCCAGATACACTATTTAGAACCACGTAGTTTAAAAATTCCCTTACTGCTCAATATAATTTGAATATAAAATAAATTTTTCTAAGGTTCATATTCTTTTTTAACAATGTTATTGATATGAATCTTACGCAATAATAAATAGTACTTTTTATATGAAAATTAATTTTTTTCAAAACAAACTACTTTGAATTAGTATAACTGAAATATTTTAAATAAATAATTTTTTTCTACTGCTAAATTAATTACTTTGTAAGTAAGAGTTAATAATTTTTAAATAATTTACTTTATATAAATCTCTATTGTTAAATAACAACTTAACCTAATCCAATTTTTAACCCAATATATTGGGGATCATAGTATGGTTACTTGTAAGTCTGAGGATCATACTATGGTTGTATGTAAAACATTCTATGGTTGTGAGGATAATAATATGGTTGCGGGGATCATAGTATGGTTGAGTGAGAATAATAATATGATTGTGGAGATCAGAGTATGGTTGTGTGTGAATAATTCTATTGTTGTGAGGACCATACTATTGTTGTAGGTATCATAGTATGTTTGTGTGTGAACCATACTATTGTTGTGATGAGCATAATATTGTTGCTCCACAACCATATACTCAACAATAATATGATGCTCTTCGAATATTGTTATCCCAACCATACGTTTTTTCTGCGTGTAGGCTTAACTTGTGTAACATTCGTGCATACTGATCCTCACACTACGACGACCTTAAAGAAATCGTTAGTCAAAATAAAAATTTAACTGTTCCGAAGTTAATCATGATTGGGCTTTATATCTGGGGCGTTGCTTTGACCATACTTTAAAGGAAATTGTTTTCAAAAAAAAATCAAAATGTTCTTTCAAATTACCAATTAAGATTGCCCACTTGATTTGAATTTTTATATTTTTTTTTGTTCTAAAAAAATACTTCTAGATGGATCACCCTATATTTATATTTTTTTTTATTTTTCAAACTGACAAATACTCTATATTATAGTGTAGGGTAAACGCAGTTTGTCAAGTACACACTGGTCTACGAGTACCTGGAGTATTGCTGAAAGGATAATAATTTCTAAAATTATTTGAATTTGAAATCATCATGTATAGTTTTATGTTCAAACAATTTTTCTCACGTTAGGTCCAATGTTTGATTCTCACTTCGACCACAATTTTCATTTACTAATTTAAATAAATACTTCAATTCGTTCATGGAGTGAAAAACAAAAATATTGTCAAACTTCCATCAAAAAGTGTGCGTGTAATTTTATTAAATTTCTTTATCACACAATTTTTGCAAAACATTTAGGTTATATACGTACATACTCGTATGTATAAGTATATAATATAGTTGACATTGACCAATGTATTTCTTTCAGTCACTGCAATAGGTACAATATACTTATGGGTGCAACAACAACGACATGTGCTTCATATCGTAATCAAAATTTGCAATGTCTAAAATGTTAAATATTTTGTTTGAAATTTTTATTCAATTGGTACGAGTATGACAGTATTCATATCTTCTCATTGAAATGTCACTTGCGAATCATTACAAAGCCCGAATAGCAATTAATTATTTATCTCACGTTTAGATTCACATGTGAAACTATGATTACGCCCCTGATCGCAAGTATGTTGATATACCGCTAAGGCGAAGGGTATGCGACATTCGTGTTGGCTGAACTTTACTTATAAAATGTTTAATTATTTTTGTTTATATCGATGTTTTTGATTTAGAGATTGTTAGCGCATCTGTGGATTTTTTATACCCTACGCCACACAGTGGCACAGGGTATAAAAACTAAGTGCTTATGCTTGCAACACCTTAAATGAATGGAGAAACCCCCATTGTTAAGCATACCGGTCGACTCAGAATCACTATCTGAATCCATTGAGCAATGTCCTTTCGTCCGTCTGTCCATCTATCCTTGTAATTAAAGTACAGGTCTCAATTTTGAAACGATTTCGATGAAACATGATTAATTTTTCAAGTTCAGGGGTTTTCCCCTATACATGTAATGCATTGCGTTGGTGGGTGGAAAGCAAGGAAGCGGAGGGGGAAAAGAGGGAGTTATGTTGATTGACATTTGTCTTGTTTTTCTAGATGCCGTAATTGGAAGGAAATACATTTTCCGTAAGTCGATTCCACATACGGACAGTACGGGCGTAAGTAAGAACACACCGTTGGGACAATGAATCGCTTGCGAGACAACAAGCAACACTATGACCAACGCTCAGTAAAATCTAATCTATTCACTTGAGCCCATGCGGAAATGGCTGTACGTAGATCCCGGTCAAATATCTCATCCTTAATTCGCCTTTAGTCTTCAATATTTTGAAGACTCGGCCTACGGTCAAATGAATATGAATGACAGAATGACACCCGCGAGAGTAGATTGAATTCACGGTCTGACCCAAGAGATCGTCACTGAAAATAAACAAGTAAAAAATGTTAAGTTTGGCTGTGCCGAACTTTGGATACCCTCCACCAGATTCCCAAATAAAACCAAATTTGGCGCGGAAGTGTGTTTTATATAGAAATCTTTATGTGCAAAGTTTTATTTCGATAGGTCAAGCTTGTGGTGAGTTATCGTCATATTATTTCTCAAAGCCCACGAGACCGTTTGTGTGGGAGATACCAGTAGCACTATTCCGATCTCAATAGAATTTGGCGCAGAGGTGTGTTCTATATAAAAATCTTTATGTAGAAAATTTCATCTCGATAGGTCAAGTTTGTAGTGAGTTATTGTCATATTATGTTTCAAAGCTCACGAGACCGTTTGTGTGGGAGGTACCAGTAGGGCCTTTCCGATCATATCCAAATTTAGCGCAAAAGTTTGTTCTATATATTAATCTTTGATAGGTCAAGTGTGTGGTGAGTTATTGTCATATTATTTTTCAAGGCCCATGAGACCGTTAGTGTGGGAGGTACCAGTAGGACTTTTCCGATCTCAACCAAATTCAGCGTAGAGGTGTGCTGTATATAGAAATCTTGATGTGTAAAATTTCATTTCGATAGGTCATTTCGATGTGGTGAGTTATAGTCATATTATTTCTTAAGGCCCATAAGGCCATTTGTATGGGAGGTACAAGAAATGGTGGCCCAATCTTAACCATTTTTACATAGATGGTTGCGCCTATATAGAGATTATTATTTCAGTGATTTTGCTCAAGAAACTGGACGGATATTTCCAAATAAAAAACTAATTTTTATGAGATAGTGTCGGTTAAGGGTCTCCAACACCAACTTCCCGTAGAGCTATGTAGCCCATTTTCAATACCAACCATGCTAGGTTTACTACACATGTTTGTGCCAAATTTCAGCTCCCTAGCTGTTTTCGTGTAGGCTCTATCTTGTTTTCAACAGACGGACAGCCGGACAACATGGCTAGATCGTCTTAGAATTTTACGAGGATCAAGAATATGTATACTTTGTTGGGTCTCCGATGATTATTTCAAGGTGTTACAGACAAAATGACAAAACTAATATACCCTCCATTGTATGGTGGAGGGTATAAAAATTAAGAAGGAGAGAGGACAGAGTCTTGCGGTACACCTGCGGTCAGCCTTTGTTTGTTGGATGAGAACCCACCTACATCAACTCGTATATTGAGATCTCTGAGAAAGCTTGATATAAATCTAGCATATGTACGAGTATTACTGACACCAAACTCGATCAGCTTTGATATGAAGGCAACGTGCCAGACTCTATCAAAGGCCTTGGAGATATCCAGAGCCACGACATTTCTCTAACCAAACTCCGATCCGATTTCGAATAAATTTCACACAGAGCATTACGAGTAACCAAAACTTACCTATGGTGTAATTTGACCATATAGGTCCCTGTTTTCAAATAGCTTCCACACAATGGTCCCTTCCGATTTGTGGTTCTGCAGCTCTTGAAGCCACAAATTGACCCGATCACGCCCAAAACTAGCATGGTGCTTTGCGGGAGGCCAATTTAATTACTGTCTTAAAGCTAGAAAACATAGGTTTATATTTTCGTATAGCCTCCACATACAGGTTCTTCCCGACTTCAGCTCTAAAAGTCGCAGTTTACAAACCGATTTCGACCAAATTTCTCTTAGTTCATAAAGAGTAACCAACACCTACCTCTGTACAAATTTGATCATATCGGTCTATGTTTTCAAATAGCTTTTACACAAAGGTCCCTCCGTATTTGAGATCTTGCAGCTCTAGCAGCCACTAAT
Source organism: Hydrotaea diabolus (assembly GCA_963513945.1). NCBI lineage: Eukaryota > Metazoa > Arthropoda > Insecta > Diptera > Muscidae > Hydrotaea > Hydrotaea diabolus. The sequence continues at coordinate 73,281,369 of OY740719.1, forward strand.
TTTATCCCACCATGCTTAAATTGTGTATGGTACGTTATGAACGAATTAACTCTAACATATTGAGTCCGACTTTGCTCAAACTCCAGACAGCAATGCTTAATCCCTTGAAAAGCAGAGTAGTGTAGAGTATATCATAGTCGGGCACGCCCTACTTCAACTTTTTTATTGGTTTATTACTGTATAACATACAGAAAATGTATTTTTTTCTTCTGACATTCGCGTAATCACTCATTAGAACTGGTTTGCATTTAGCAAGAAAGTAAATTTACATACATAAATATTAACAAAGTGAAACAGACAATCCATTAATGAAGCATCACAATTTAATTGCATCATTAGGAGGTTAACAAGTTGGCGAGTGATGTGATACTCGTATGAACTACACTGTAGGTGTTTTTTTTATCAATAGCTATGCTAGCGTTATTCAATAGAAAAGTATAAAATAAATGCTCGTAAGTGTTAAATGTGGCAGACATGAGGAAGATAATGTTTATAGCACTTTGAAATTCAAAAAGTAGAATTTTTAAAACGATTAAGCTTCTTCGCCTCCTCAGTTTTAATCTGATGTATTGCTAGAACGGAGTTCCTTTTTTATTATACTTATATTTTACAGCATACGCGTGTAACAGTATTTATGTCCCTACTAAGTACAACCACAAATATTTTGGTAATATCCAAGATTTCCTTACCTTTCGGTAATCATGAGCCAGTAATGCGCCATAATTTTGCAAACACGCATCTTATCATCTCAGTCTAAGATGATGATCGGATACTCATCCAACACACATAGGCTGACCGCAGGTGTACCACAGGGCTCTGTCCTTTCTCCCTCTTTATTTCTTTTGGGTCAGACCGTGAATCCAATCTACTCTTTCGCAGATGAAAGTAACCTCTGTCATTCATATTCATTCGACCGTAGACCGAGTCTTCAAGATATTGAAGACAAAAGGCGAATTATGGATGAGACACTTGGCCGGGATCTACTGACCATTTCCGAATGGGATCGAGTGAATAGAGTAGATTTTAATGCACCTAAGACACAGTGCTGCTTGTTATCTCACAAGAGATTCGCTGACCCATCAATATGATATTGAACAATCAGAAGCTCTCGATGTTCTGGGCATAAATGTACAATGTGACGCTCGTTGGGCGAGACATGTATTTGAAGTGTCGAAAGGAGCACTCAAGTGCATAGGCCTTTTAAAGCGGTGCAAGACATATTTCACTCCTTCTGATCTTTTTAATATCTATAAAACTTACAGCAGGGCAAAGATGGTATACAACTCCCACATATGGGCAGGTGCTCCAAAATCATCCTTGGAACTACTTGAACGTGTTCAAAGGAGAGCGATGGTGCTGATGGGTGACAGTAGGGTATCTAACTCTATTGTTTCCCTTGAGCATCGTCGGAATGTGGGTTGCGTGACGCTGTTCTATCGTTACTTTCATGGTGTGTGTTCTTCAGACATTCGTCGTCTTATTTCTGACGTGAGGATGTTCGGCAGGGATACGCGACTTTCTAGGAATTCACACCCGTTTGTTATCGATTGGCCACTTGACAGCACTATACACTGGAGATCAAATTCGTTTTTCGCTCGTACAGTCCGTATGTGGAATCGACTTCCGGCAAATGTATTTCTTACTAATTGCGACATCCAGAAGTTCAAGACAAATGTCAATAAACATAACTCCCTCTTTCCCCCCTCCGATCCTTTACTTTCCACTCGCCAACGCAATGCACCGCATGTATAGGGAGCATCCCTATTGGTTATTTAAAAAAAATACACTGAGCAACACTTTTTGTAGAGGAATTAATAGTTCTTGCGAATCAGATGAAAAGCGATTAAGTTTTTATTTTGCAGTACAATAACGTATAAAATAACTTAAAATATATTGCAGTGTGGGCCAAACGTTAACATGGGGTTTAAAAATTTAATAACTTTTTCATTTATATATATATGTTTATTTTTTCAGATTTTATAAATAACACTAGGAGAATAAATAATAGAGAGATTGACAACTGAACAAAGAGCCAGAATAATAGAACTTTATTATTTAAATCAGCTATCAATTATTTTAATGCAAAGTGATGAAGCTCATTTTCTTTTGAATGGCTTTGTTAATATGCAGAAATGTAGGGGCTGGGGTTCTGAAAACCCAAGAGCCATTCATCAACGCCAATTGCACCCCATTAGGTGTACAGTATTTTGTGGGATCACATCTGCAATTATCATCGGGCTTTACTTCTTCGAGAATGAAAATGGAAGTGCTTCAACCTTAAATGGAGAGCGGTATCGGTTTATGATAGAACATTTTTTCGTCCTGCACTTGCAAACAGACCTGAGATGTGGTGTCAGCAGGACGGAGCCCACACTGCCCGAGACACAATGGCACTTTAAAGTCAATTTTTTGGAGACCAAATATTTTTCAAAAATGAGGAAATTATTTGACCAGCGCGATCGCCAGATTTGTCAGCACCGACTATTTTCTTTGGGGTTATTTGAAGGAGCGAGTATATGTGAACAAGCCCGAGACAATCCTTTAAATGAAGAAATGTCTCGTTCATCAAAATTTGAAAGATGTTATGGAAAGATGTTTGGAGAGAAAATAATTTTCAGAAATTCGGAAATTATTTGGCCAGCGCGATCGCCAGATTTGTCAGCACCCGACTATTTTCTTTGGGGTTATTTGAAGGAGCGAGTATATGTGAACAAGCCCGATACAATCCTTTAACTCAAGGATCGTTCAAATTTTGAAAGATATTTATGGAAAATGCTCTAAGACGAGCCCATCATTGCGAAGCAATGGTCAGTTAAGTGACATTATTTTTTATACTCAGTGTAAACAAATTTCCATTTTGTATATTATATAATTTGAGAAAAAAATATTAATAAACGAAAAAGTTATTAAAGTTTTTAAACACATGATAACTTTTAGCCCAGCCTGTATTCCTTCATTTTGCGAATTATTGTGATGGGCTTTTTTAAGAGAATACAACAAATGTAAGTGAAACGCTCGTTTTTATACTCGTACCTTACGTCGAAGGGTGGATGGTATATTAAATGTGCCATTCCGTTTGCAACACCACATAATATTTATCTGGGACCCTTTAAATTGTATATATTCCAGATATGTGTAAAATTCTATGACGATCTAGCCATGTCCGCCCATCCGTCCGTGTGTCGGTTAGAACGAGATAGCGGTCAAACGAATCAACGTAGCATTCTGAAGTTTTGCATGATGATGGCTTATGGTCAGAAGCTGTTTGAGATTATGGGCAAACGCGGCTCAGGGGGGAAAATTCCCCTTCAAGGGAATAAAGGTACCTCGGTAAAAAGTACTGTTTTTTGAGGACTTGCTTAACAAATTATAATTTTTTGTAGACGGGCAATGGACAAAATGGCTACTGTTACGACGTACTTTATACTTCAAAAAAGCAAATTTTGCTTTCAATCCAAATATTGAGTAATTGTAGTTTGAGCTAAGATTAGAAAAAGACACGGGGCCCGAAAGTGCCAAAATGCTGTAGTAGCGTTGGTACGGTGTTGGGTATAGGGTTTGGCCCAGCCAAACTTAACTTAACTAAACTTAACGACATTTTTACTTATTTTCTCTAAACAGCATGCAGAACCCACACGTTAAAAAAGTGAGTGCCAAGATTGCCCTAAATGTAAATTTGTTTTAAAACACTATTATAATTTTAGACCTTAATAGGTTTGTAGAAGATGATGTTTCCGATGACAATATCATTAAAGATCTGAATAAAGTGGCATTACCAGACAGTTTTTTATTATTCCATTAGCAAACATGAGTAGATAAATTAACCTAAAATACTGTTCTGACTCCCACAGAAAACAACACGACAGACAGTAAATTTTACTTTAAGAAAACTCAAAGAAACATGTACCACAAATGATCTTATGTGATCCATATCCTTGAACATTTTGATCCAGCTGGAAGCAAACAAAAAAAAACGGTTGGACATGGAGTAAAAATACATTTGCCAATTTCTTTAAAATCGGTTATATATTTTCTCTGCTTTTCTAAAATCTCTTGAAATTTTACATAAAAAACTAGGGACTACACACAACATCAGTAGAAAAATTCAGGAAATTCAATATTCAATTCATCTCCAATAGAATAAAGTGGCGTTTGGACCAAGATAGCAAAATAGCTCTGGTTAAAATTAAAAGGAGTTGTGACGCCAGAAAATATAATCAACAAGTCAAACACCAGACGAAGGACCCATGTATGAAGCCGATACCTTTGCACTGAACATCAGGAAAGGGAATTTATTCAAATTATTAGCAGCTGAAGTCCTTACTGATGGCACAAACTACGAATTACACTAGGCAACAGCCATTTTGTCCAAGGGATGTTTACAATATTTTCTGTTGTATTTTGGTGATCTGAACTCAAACAAAATATTTAAAAAAAATTTATGGATACATTTTATTTTAATTTTTTTTTGATTGCCATTTTCTTCGGCTTTACCTATATTATTTTGACTTTAACGGGAACGAGTAGTCTGATCAACCACTGTGGTACATTACATTAAATGTAATATAGTTGTGGTGAAAAACTTTTTTATGTGGAAACGATTCAACCACACAATATACCAAATTAAAGGTAATTATGCGTACTACAATTGGCATAAAGCGATTTTTTTAAGTAGAGATGATAGTTACGGAACAGTGGACAATAGACTACAAAAATTGTGTTGTTTTTAAAAAAAATGATTTTTCTTAAAGCAAAAAAATTCGTAAAAAATTATTAACTTTTCTTTTTATTTTATTTTTAAATAGCTAGCATAAGGAAGAAAGCAGGCATTGTTTTAAGAATATCTATGGATACATGTAGAAGACGCTGTTTACTTTATTAGGGTGCTAGCTTTTCAAAAATAAAATAAAAAGAACTTTCAGCTCAGTTAACTGGACAGCATAGTTAAGCGGTTAAGTTAGAAAAATTCAATTTCTGAAGATGTTTTTTAAAGAGAGACAAAATATTGCATAAAATAAAGATTATAATTACAACACCACGACCTCAAGCTTCAATATTTAATCAGTTCATATTATAGATACAAATGGTCGAATATTCATTATTTTTCTACATTTTTATAATAAAAAGAAAAGTTTATAATTATTTCAATATTTTCTAAATGTTTTTGTGCCAACGATTTGTTGTTTTAAAAAACCAAATATTTTTTGTAATCATTTGCCTATCATCTCTACATAAAAAACGGTTCATACCACCTGTGTAAAGGAACATCCGACAAAACTGGTAATTTGAAAGAATTTTTTTTTTAAAAAAAATTTATTTTTTTTTTGCCGATTTTAAGAGACTTTAGCACACAAAAAATTGCTTTTTAGTTTCCAGACATTTTTTTTTATTTTGTTGCCTAGTGTTATAGATAATGAGGGCGACTGCCCACCGTATATCCAGAAAGAGGTTAAAACTGCAATAACTCGGCTTAAGAACAACAAAACAGGAGGAGCCGACGAAATGTCGAGCAAACTAGCCGATTTGGTGCATGTATCAGCTAGTGTGCAATATTAGGAATGTGGAATGCATGCCCGGTGATTAAAACCTTAGCGTACTTTTCTTCAATTTAAATAAAGTGGCAAGACTCGCCCAAACTATCAGGCATGGCCTACTTAAATCTGTGTGGCTACAGACCGAATACATCAGCAAGCCATTAAAAAGAACAGAATCGACTAAAGATAATTTATTTTAAATCTGTTTGGGTATGGAATACCACCAAAACTGGTACGCCTTTGTAGAATGACACCAAATCCTCAGTTAAAATTGAACTGATCTCTCCGAACCATTCACCACTAGAAAAGGGAGGTCTCAGATTCGAATTCGCATTATCGAAAGAAAAGTGCCAGACGTAATTTGAGCTTTTTCAAAAATTTATTTAGAATCGAGAAAAAAATGAATCTAGTGCCTAATAAGCACTAGACCAAAATTATGCTGACACAAAGGCGTGATCTTTTAGGCCAGCAGTTGTCAACGTCAAGGTAAGTAAAAGAGGAATACTAGGGTGGAAAAAAAAGTTCCACTACGACACATCAAAAAAATCATTTCGATTATTGAACAGGGATTAAATCGGTTCAAGACCTCTTGCTTCTATATTTAGATAGAAGACAAGTTTTTAACAAAATGGCAGTTTCTTCGTCTCACGTGCTCATATTTTATATTGTATTATATTGGAAAGTTAATATTTATTTAATTGGAAAGTTAATATTTAAAAAAAAATATTTTTTTGTTATTACCCAAAAAATCTTAAAAGTTGAGAAAAAGCCAAAAAAATTAAATTTGGGCGCCTCGAAAATGGTTTTTTTGATATGTCGTAGTGAAAATTTTTCCCTTAATGCAAAAAGCTACCGACAGATCGATGGCACAATATCGGCAAATCTTAAAAATCGGTCCACCCTAATGTAAACCTTTCATCTGATATAAATCAATCAAGATTTTACGAAGGGGAAACCCTCTCGAAAAAAAAACTTTTTTTGTTGTTCCAATCTGGTTTTTAGTACGATTTAGACCTGTGATAGCCTTGCACACTAAACATCACACCACAGCGGTCCACAATGTTTTTCGTATTCCAGGCAAGTTTTATAAGAGAAAGTGATGCGATTCTTAGAAAAAAGAGATGCTGTTCTATATAATTATTATAATACACAATAACTGACAATCGGGTCGAGTACATTAACTGCGCCTTAAAATACTTGAGATAAAATATTCAGATCAGATAATTTTTTGCCATTAATAATAAGGTTTTCAGAGCAAAATCTTTACCACCAAGTTTTGTTTAACGTAACACTTGAAACCAGTTTTAAACTTTATAGCCGAATGAGTCTGTCTTCTTACTTTTTCTTTGCAAAAACAATAAAATTGCTTGGCCATGATAGCAAAAACAGCAACAAATTCCAAATATTCGCAATTTTAAATCAGTTTCTGTCTTCTTTGGCTAAAAATACATAACGAGTCCAGCTAACAAAACGTCATTTAATTTACGACTTTATTGCTGGCAGCGGCTTTTAAGTAACACGGGTCAAGTGAAGTACAATTAAAAATACTTGTACTAATTACTCTTTGAGTTTTAAAAATTTTTTTCACTTCCCTTTATATGTTTAGTTTTGAGTGATTTTCAAAATGATTTTCAGTCTTACTATTCTAAATAAGGTTATTACCTCTGATCCGGCCAAAGTTCTACTAAATATCTGCCAGCCAATAACCAAAGAAGTGAAGTCGTTAACCATCATAAAATTCAAATTTCCCTCATATTTCTAAATACTGATATTGAGTTAATATCTTTTATGTATAAAGAAACAAAGATATATTAATAAAAAAGTTTCATTGTTTAAAACAAAGATAAGTTGTGCTCTATATTTTGGTAGTTTTTTAGCCGGAATCAATGTCCAATTATTTGGATATACTCGCACTTAAAAGAAAACTTACCGAATTATCGAACATGCCGCGGGGTCTTTGATTTAATGTGTTTGTATTCGCTATTGATTCAATTATATTTAACACTATCTTTGTAATACGCCTGCCTACGGAATGCTTAATTTTTTTACTTAACTTAATTTGTTTAAATTTAATTAAATGCTTATGTGATATTAGTTGAGAATTTCCACACCCCTATTATTATTGATAAGCGTGCGCTTTAATATTTGCAGGTTTGTGTGTTTTAAATATCGCTGTCTGTTCACAATTAATCAAAAGCTATAGTTTGTAGTGTGATTCATTTTGTATAAATGACAGACTAGTGCAAATGGCCTTGGGTTTCCTTTTTATGGGTGGAGGGTGGTCTTCGTTTATACATTTCAAGAAATTGAATACCACAGAACGGTAACCCAGCAAACAATCACACTGAATACAGTTATCGCAATACGACTTGTGTTAATTTCGTTTTAATACGTATTTTGACAGCGAAAACCGGAATTAGGCCGACTATTTCTGGAAATCTGATTGACTTTGGACGATGCATTTTTTCTGATATGCAGTGTCTTATTATTCCATACTCCTATATTCAATGCTGTGTATCTAAGGTTTTTTGCCATTTGCAATTCCCGCGAAAGCGGGAACGTTTTTAAAATTTCCCTGGTCCCGGCCGTGAAAAGTAAATTTAAATTTGCTAAACCTTATACTACTTTTTGTAAGGAAACGTAAACAATACTACCCATTTAGCAAGTAATTGCACTCATTATAAATATAGGAACACGGATTACACTGTTCAGTAGCATAAACATCTCCGAAAATTATTGAACCTTAAAAACTTAAGTCTTAAGCCTAAGTCAGTTTTATTAAAATAATATTAAATAACATTCAGCCTATCTTGCGTTGGTGCGAAGAGCGATCGGAAGTATACATTCTGACGAATGTTCAAAAACAAAATGGTCTCTGAATCCATTTAGAAGATTATTGTATAAAACACATTTAGAAAAAAGTATGGCTGGGGTGACAATATTCGAATAGCATCATACTGGTGTTGGGAATAAATATTACCTTTCCGAAATTTGTAATTTTTCAAATCAGCAACATACGAGGTCATATCAATAATTCCCTGACTTTTCGAATAAAACACTGTTTTTTTTGCAACATAATACGCCAAGTCCAAAGTTTCTCCAATTTTTGTATCCTTTCCAAAAAGTTGGATTTTTCGAGGTCCATAAGCCATAGGCATTTGTTTGATCAATAATTTCATCGTTGGATCTGAATTTCTTTCCACCGAGAAAAACCTCGGAATTATTGATATGCCCGTATAATTGTGCAGCTAACACTTTACATACTTGTAATCGTATGGGGTTTCTACTTATGTGACCTCTCTAGACCTCAGATTTTTCAATGTTCTTATTGAAGTTGGATAAAAAACATTGATTGAAAAACATATGTGACGTGCAAAATAGAAAGGGACCTAAGGTTAAAAACCAGTTTTGTTCAGGAGAGCCATTTTACAGATAAGGTCCCTTTCTATTTGCGCTTAGAATCGTCGACTTCACTTTCATAAAACGCGCATATCTCTGGGAGGGAACACTTTTGGGGCATGGGATCGGTCTCATTCGAAGCTCAGATGTTGTCCACATCAAAAAAAAAGTGAAAAGTTGATGAAAAGTTTTGTTCAAGAGAGCCATTTTAAAGATTAGGTCCCTTTCTATTTGCTCTTAGAATCGTCGACTTCACTTTCATAAAACGCGCATATCTCTGGGAGGGAACACTTTTGGGGCATGGTATCGGTCTCATTTGATGCTCAGATGTTGTCCACATCAAAAAAAGAAAAAAAATGAAAATTGATTTTTTTACCCTTAGTTCCCTTTCTCTATGCAAAAAACAGAAATGCGAATCATCAACAATCAATTCTTTTTTTAATATAATTAATTATTATCCGATTTTAAATAGAGCATATGAGTGATCAACACTATCATATGTACTCGTAGAAACACAGGTTCAAACACAGATAAGAACATCTTATATTTTTCAGCGTCGGGTTTTCACCTTGTTAATTCCAGCGACTTTCCGAGTTAGAGATTAATTTTAAAGCCGTTTAAAAGCTTCTCTCCCTGAAATGCATTACATGTTCGGAGCCGGCGTTAAGCAGTATATCCCGGTCAGTGGGTCACAGAATTATAGCGGACACAGCTCACTGATTTGAGAAAAGTTCCCCGTTTGCTTCTTAATGGTATTGTAAGGGAATAAAGTAAGTACATAAGAGATGTTATAATCCTAAGCTAGGTTCAAATTGGCAAATACTTGACACAAATACGTTTTCCGTATTTGCGTAAAAAAAACCTGCAAAACACTTTTTCCAAACGGTGAACGTCCTAATTATACAAATCAGTAACATACATTTTACACGTGTTTAATAGAGTTTGATTACTCTATTATGAGTTTGTTCCCGAACGTACTCCTTTGACCATTTTTGCTACTCTAACTCCAAAAAAGCGTTCACGTACTCCGAAAACTTGCAACTAAATTCAAGAGAGAGGAGAACAATATTTTTTCTCTTTAACTTCGCATTACTTGAAGAATTTCGCTGTTCAAAAGTGTAGGGTGTTTTTAAGCTGGTTTCATGCAGAGCGATATTGAAAACTATGGTTTGACAGCTGATGACAACTGTGCTGACTTTTCTGTTCAGTAAGGTTTGGCAAGTCATCATTAATCATTTAAAGGCAGAACAGCGCTTTCAAATTGTTGAAATTTACTTAAAAATCTGATCGCGAAGTTGTCCCAAAAATGTCCAAGTGGCGCTGGGGCATAATATTAACCTGTTGTTTAACTCTTTGTAATAAATGAATTATTAATAATAAAAAATGTTCAAAGAGCATAGACATTTGGTGGTCAAAATTACCGTATTAAAAGCAAATACAGTCCTTAATTCATTACCGAATTATCATTACATCCAAAGATGTCGGTCCTTGTTTCTTTTGAAATGGGAAATGAATTGCCGTTAAAGGCGAGCCCTATCAAGTCATGCTGACAGAAATTTTGTTTCCAAAAACTAATCATCTAAACAGTCAGTTGGTTCCAACATTAATGGGTTAATTGCAAAATCAATTTGGTGTCAACATAATTTTCAGAAGTGGTTTTGTTCACTGGCCCCTTTCTTCATGCTAGTTAATGCCTTTGGATTAACTTTTATGGGCTATGTTAAGTCATTGGTTTATGTCTTAAAACCAGCAACTCTTAAAGTATTGGAAGCCAATATTCTTGCCACCATTGACGTCTTACGGCCAGATTAAATGAAAAAAAAGTAGCCAAAAAATTACTAAAGAATGGACCATATAACTCGTAGATGCGGCGGACATAGATAGGCCGCAAATCGTATTTGAAAAAATGGCTTGCAATTATTTAAAAATATATCTGTCTTGTACTTTATTATCATTTTAAATTCTCAAGCTCATATTTTTTTCAATTCAATTTCATTTATTCCCAAATCAATTTTTGTTTTAAATTATAGACTATTTAAATATAAACATTTCCTAGCATACTTTGTATTTTTCTAGGAATATCTTTTAAATTTTTATAAAATAAATTTGTGGCAAGGTCATTCGTTTTTTTTTTAATTTATCTGTCCAGTCATAAGTTGTCCGTCAAAAAGGAAAAGAAATCTAACGGATCGCTCTCTTGAGATCATTTTTTTTATCTTAAGCTCTTAAAAAAACACCCAGTGAACCCTTATGAAACGTTTAAGTTTAATTGCCTACGATTTTTTGTATTTTTTACAACAATAGAGTGACGAGTGTTCTTCAATGTTTAACAACAATTTCAATAAGTTAATGGATTTACAATAACATCAAGAAAAATTGTTACAAATTGGCATGAAAGCCCTCCAGATTTGAAACCACCTGAGATAAAGACACACAAACTGCATCGATTCACATGTTTTCTTTTATTTAAAGTGACATAATAAATCAAGAGCACTGACAATTTTTATTTAAAATATTTTATCTTTATTTTAATGACGATTGTTATCGCTGTCTATAACACTAAAACTACAGTCATTGTGGCTTATCTCAAATCGTAAAGTCGTAATAAAATATGGCCGTCTTTAATGGTCATTGGCACGACATTCATAGAAAAACGTCACGTATCACTAGTGCAGTCCGTTCAGGCTGATAATATTTCGATGTAACACAGGTCAAAGCAAATAACTGTTAAAAATTAAACTTCAAGGTGTAATAATTAACTTATTCTAGTTGAAGTATATCCCAAATTGACTGTAAATTGCGGGTATTCCACAACTGATATTTTAAAAATGTTGACTGTAAATTGCGGGTATTCCACAACTAAGATTTTAAAAAAAATCTCATGCATTGCAAGTACGGTGGCAACGTCTCGTTACCCTAGGCCATGAAACCCCTAAACATTATTTTTGTTGATAGTATTTTACCTAGCTAATCTTATAAATCACATGTTAAATACTTTATTTAATTCATGGCGAGCGTTCGTAATCTAATTATGAACCAATAATTTTCGAACAAAATAAATTTTTGGTGTGGAGCTCCTTGCAATTTAGAATTCCAAAAAAGAGGCATATGTGACGCGCAAAATAGAAAGGGACCTAAGGTTAAAAACCAGTTTTGTTCAGGAGAGCCATTGTAAAGATTAGGTCCCTTTCTATTTGCACTTAGAATCGTCGACTTCACTTTTATAAAAGGCCCATATCTCTGGGAGGGAACACTTTTGGGGCATGGGATCGGTCTCATTCGATGCTCAGATGTTGTCCACATCAAAAAATGAAAATTGATTTTTTTACCCTTAGTTCCCTTTCTCTATGCGCTGTCACATATGGTCATAAATGTGGAAAATTTTTCTAAGAAAGAAGTGAACTTGATCGCGGAAATTATTTGAGATATTTAAAAAAAACATAATTCGACTACACTTGCACTGCAGTGCAACCCATAAAAATTCGTTTTACCAGGAAATGTCATATTACAATTTGGATTACTTTGAAACCAAAAATAATAACTTACTGGTAATAAACTAGTAATGTTTGAAATGCTTTGCGCACACTCAGAAAAAAGTGATCCAGAAGACAAGTAACAATGAACTTCGTAAAGCATTCTTTCCTAACGCCAAAATAGATGCTTCTATTTTGGGATTCTCTCTCTGGTACTTAAAAACATATATAAAAGCGGTTTCTTGTGTTCAATCTGGCCACACTTTTTACGGAGTTGGTCTTTTTGACAGATGGCACTTGATTATTGATAAGTTTGGTTTGCCATTTCATAATGAATATACTCACTCAGGAAAACGTTTGCAAATCTTGGTGAATGGGGCCAAAACAAGATGGCCACCGATCTTGACTTTTAATAGAAAGTTTTGTTTAGCGAGGAAGCTTACTTTTGGTTAAATGGGTACGTTAATAACCAAAATGATCGCATTTAAAGTAATGAAAATCCACAAGCCATTGTTGAGACGCCGTTACATCCTCAAAAAGTCACTGCTTGGTGTGCTCTATGGGCAGAGGGCATCACTGGTCCATATTTCTTCAAAAATGAAGCCGGCCATAATATTACAGTCAATGGGGAACGCTATAGAACCATGATTGAGGACTTTTTTGTGCCTGATTTGGAGGATGTTGATGTGAACTACCTATGGTTACAACAAGACGGCGCTACAAGACGTACAGCCAACGAAACTATCAATTTATTGGAAGAAACTTTTGGTAAGCGTATTATCTCATGTCGTGGGCCTGTGGTGTAGTCTTCTAGATAGTCAGATTTAACACCGCTGGACTTTTTTCTGTGGGGTAATGTGAAGTCGTTAGTCTAGGCAGATAAGCCTGACACGATTGACGCCTTGGAATAGAATATTTGGCGCATTACTGCTGACATACGGTTCCAAATGCTGCAAAAAGAGGTATAAAATTGGACCTCTCGGCTGGAATTTATTCGAGCCAGCCGCAGGGGCCTCTTGGCACCCTTATCTTTAAAATAAATATAAATTCATGGCCATAATATTAAATTATATGCGTTTTATTTCTTCTGGAAAACCACACGTTTGAAAAAAATACCATTTACATCGACGCCCGTAGTGGTCCCGATGCGGTATGTCAGCGTGTCACCTTAAAATCTCCGCAGAACTTTGTTTTTCATTTTTTCCATTAAATTTTAACTTTAACTCTTATTTTTTCTCAGATTATTATGTATTGAACCTCGTATCTGTTGACAGAATAGTTCGTATCTATTTAACTGCTAGTAGATACAGGGTATCCGCTGGAAAGGTATATTACTTGATTTTGCCGCCATTTTGGTAAACATTAGTCTTGACAGTTCATATTTGGCTGTCGTGAAGTAGAGACGTGGCAAATTTATTATGGACAAATATTCGATAAATCGTTAAACTTTTTATCAAAATCAATCATCGATGACTGTGACGATGAGAAAGTTATGTGCAATTTTTGTGAGACACAACAAAACGCACTATTTATAACGTACTGCTAGATCAGCTGAAAACATTACGACGCCGTGCTGAATGAAATGAATTTATCTGATATTGTATTCCATACATAATTGCCGACATTACATAAAACATTTATCAAGATCCTTTCTCTTTCATATAATCAAAAATTATACCTTCCCGAAGGACACCCTGTAGTATACCTTCCCGGCGGACACCCTGTATTTAAAAACTTCACCATATAAATTAAAAATTGGATTTCTCGATAAATTAAAAATTGGATTTCTCTCTTGGTTAAATTAAAAATTGGATTTCACGATAAATTAAAAATTGGATTTCTCTCTTGGTTTGGCAAGACTTTGGCATTACTTGGTAATGCGAGTTCTAGCGTATGTATGCATGTACATAAGAGCGCCTTGACTTATGTGGGGCCTCAAAAGTGTGCAATGTACCCCGATAGGAGGAAATAAATACTGAGTTTGTACTTTTTGTCAAATAAATAAGCAAATTTTATAGACCGGTGTCAGTTAGTGGATTCTGCCTTAAAATAGTTTTGAAATATACTTGTACGGTTGAGCATAATAAGAAACAAATGTAAGAAATCAATTTAAATTTGCAACTAAAATCCCGGGTGATCCTGACCGGAAATATATAGTGATGCAAACCCTACTAAAGTATAAAAGTAAATGCTGTGTTCGTTTTAGGTTACCAAACAAGCATTTGTGGAAGTAATTTAAGAAGCTAGGAAATTGAGAAGAGTTACCACACTTATTTATGTAACAAAAAATCATGACACACCCTGCTATAAAAAACATACGTTTTTTGTTATTTATGTAGAGGTCCCATCGGCGAATTCGTATTGGGCACATTTGTACGAAGTGGTATAATTGAATCTGTAAACCAACTTAAACTAATGGTTAAAAGACATGTTACAGAGTATGGCAATTAATTGATTTTTTATATTTTATTTATAATTTTATTACAATTTATAGAGTTGTATTGTCTGCTTATGACGAATTCGATGATGAACCCTCTTGTTGTTCAACTCAAAGAGCAGCAATGTTGCCATAATAGTCAAATTTGTCAATAGAACAGGGCTAATGCATGTACGTTATTATACATTTTTAGTACCAAGAATATTCAAATATTTTTTTCTAATTTTTTAAACACGTCCAAGCGGTGGTAAAAATTTTACAACTTGAGGAGTACATAAATGGTTTATGACCATTAAAGCTTTGTGATCAAAATATAATTGTGCGGGATCATATTATGGTTTTACAAAGTCGTTATGATTATTTAGGAAATCATAGTGTGGTTGTGAGAGGTCTTATTGAGGTTAAAGGTATTAACAAGGTTATGGGAATCAAAATTTTCTTGTGTGGCATAGCAATATGGTTATGTGTGATCAAACCATGGCTGTATGAATAGTTTATGGTTGTGTGGGATCATAATGTAGTTGTATGTGGTCTTAGTATGTACATATTGTGGTTGTGTGGGGATCATAGTATAATAACGTTGTAGTAGTATGATGGTAAGGATCGTACTGCGACCCCATTATATGTGGGAATCATTTTGCGGTTATGTAGAATCATAGTAGTGGGTTGGATCACAATATGGTAGCGTGTGATCATTGTATGTATTTTAAAATCATAAAATGATTAGGATGCCGTTAATTGTTCTTGTGTGCTCATAGTATGGTTGGGGGAATCATAACATGGAAGTGGGAGACATAATACGTTGTATTCTACGTATGATAGGATTATATGGTTATGTGGAATGACAAAATGTTTGAGTGTGATTATAATGTCGTTGTAGGGAACATAAGATGTTTGTGTCGGATAATAAAAAAGATTGCGCTTATATGGTTGTCACAACTCAAAACTACATTTTGACAACTCATCTGTCATAATAAGTTTTGCAGACGAATCACATTCATCGTTGTTTTTGGGTTCGTTAAATTGGTGTGTGGGATCATAATATATGATAATTACAGATTGTTTCTACAAGATTGTTACGATCTCGATCCTTAAATAAAATTTATAAACTATATTGTTTTCTCTGCGTAATTTTTTTAATTATTTACAAGTGGTTAATATGAATGCCCCTATGAAATTGAATGCAGAATAATTAACCAAATTTTTTCAGTTATCGAAGATATTGATTCATTTGTAAAAGCTTTCCAAATGCCAAAATATATTATAAATACTGCAAACATGGACTGTTTTTGGGCACTTTCGGCACATGAGTCCGTCCCTTAACTTAGCCAAAACTTTAAAATTAGTCTATGTTTGGATTCATAAAATTTGCTTAAATTTAAGTTGACTATTGATTGCCCGTTTCGACCATGCGGGAAATTTTTTGGCCCACATGGACAAACATCTAGCAAATATGCTCCTCATTGAGGCCTTGATTACCTTCCAACTTACAGTTCCCATTAAGTCTACAAATAATAGTGATTGCTTAATCATTAAAAACAAATACTCAGAAAATTCACTTTTTTCGAGGTACCTTAAAGGGGTCGATTTTGCCCATTAACAATCCCAAACAGCTTTTGACATAGAGCCATCATCATGAATAATTTCGAAATCCTAGGTGGATTCGTGTGACCGCCATCTTGCTTTCAACCGACACACGGCCAGATGGACTAAAACGCGGATGGACGGATATGGCTATATCGTCTTTAAACTATTCTGCGGCCAGTACTTTATGTTGTTGCAAACGGAATGACAAATTTAGTATAAGTATAAGATTTCTCAATTTACTCGTATGTCTCAATCTTTAAAACAATTAAAAAATACTTCATGAGATCGATGGGTATTCCATTTGTGGTGTTGCAACCAAAATGCAAAATTCCTTTTAGATAATTACTACCAAATATTTGGACTTGGGTTTCTGCAAACAAGACTAAAAACATGTTTTGTATACGAAGAGTTTTCATGAAACATAAAAATAATACGTATAATAAAAAGTCAACGATTTAAATTCCCATCCACAAAATATATTTACATTCGCAATAATTTTCAAATGTTTACGTTTCATTCATTATTTTAAACATGGTTTAAATTCACAAGGTCACTTTTTGTCAACTTACATGATTTGTGGATCCATTGGTTTGGATTCCATTGCCAGATGATCCATTGCTTTGCGTTATCGTCGCCACCGTCATCTTATCGATGATCTGTTGTTTTTTATGATTTGTTTGTTTTTCCTTAACTTCGTTGGGGGAGTTCAAATTTAACCGCCGTCTACTCCCCAAAATAAAAAACAGACGTTACGTTGTACTTATAATAATTATAAACTTCCGATTCTCGCTACCATGGCACGGCACGTAAGAAAAATAATAATGTGAACAAAAACACGTTAAAAATAATAACAACAACGGGGAAAAAACAAATTAAACCAAAACAAAACAATGAAAAAAGAGATTACAGACAGAAAACGAAAAAATGTGATTTTAAGTAGCGACTGTTAATGCTTTAAACAGCAAACGTTAAATAAATTAAAAATTCTTTAAAAATTATTTAAAAACAACAGGCCGTATAAATAAAAACTCGGTCGGTGTTTGTTCGTTTCATTGCACTCCATAATCGCTTCGTATTTTCTCTCGAAATCAAAGCCGCCTTTGAAACATTGAGTGAAGAGAAAAATAAAAACTCACTCAAAGAGTATTTCTGCTTTATTCGTACCCAGGGTTGCCGTTTTGAGTTTTTCCCACCAAATTTAGTCAGATGGTCGGTCAATTCGTAAATTATCTAGATTCTCATTGTATTGAACAATACGCTGGCGGCCTCCGCTTATGCGCCAATGCTGTTGACTAGGATGGAGTGTTTGCAATACCTTGAAATACTGATCCGAGATCCTACTATTTTGTATTTTTTTTAAATGACCAACGATCAGGGGGTGCCCCCTTAAATATGCGGTACATTGCGTTGGAGAGTGGAACGTAATGAACGGAGGGGGGAAAGAGGGAGTAATGTTTATTGACACTTGCTTAAACTTCTGGATGTCGCATTTAGTGGGACATACATTTGCCGGAAGTCGATTCCACATACGGACTGTACGAGCGAAAAACTAATTTGATCTGTAGTGTGTAGTGCGGTCAACTTGGCAAATCAACAGTGAATTCCTAGAAAGTCGCGTATCCCTGCCGAACATCACGTCAGGAATAAGGCGACGGATATGTGATGAACACACACCATGAAAGTAACGATAGAACAGCGCCATGCAACCCACATTCCGACGATGCTCAAGGGAAACAATAAAGTTGGATACCCTACTGTCACCTATCAGTACCATCGCTCTCCTTTGAACACGGTCAAGTAGCTCCTATGATGATTTTGGAGCACCTGCCCATGTATGGGAGTTGTATTCCATCTTCGGCCTGATGTAAGTTGTATAGTTATTGAAAAGATCAAAAGGAGTGATCTATTTCTTCCACCGCTTTAAAAAGCCTATGCACTTAAGTGCTTCTTTCGACACTTCAAATGCATGTCGCGCCCAACGAACGTCACGTGGAATTTTATACCCAGAACATCAAGAGTTTCTGATTCAATATCCATTTCATTACCTTTAAAAACAATTGTGTGTTAAATCACTTAAAACATTCAATAGGGGATGGTTTATCGTCCAATAGATTTTTGTGGCCCAAGAAACGGTCCGAAAGGCCCTTTCAAATGAGTTCTAATAAAAATTGGCATATGGTGACTCAAATATAATCAAATCTCGCACATTTGAATTCTAAGGTCCAAAAATGCTTGCTAGAGTAAAAATAAACGATTAACTATAAATATATACACATGGTTCTCAATTTCACTACATATATGTATATGGATATATGTTTTTGATTTAACTGAGATTTAGGTCCATTCATATACAAGTTGACTTGAATTTTGTATTAACTTCCTATTTTGACATTTAAGTAGAGTGCGCGCAACGAAATTCTGGCCAGTCCAAAATTATTGTCGTTTTTTCTTGTTTTTGTTTTTAATATTAAATACTTTATATATTAGTGAATAGTACATACTCGTATTTTATTGAAAAGAAATACTGAATTTTAAAAATATTAGCTTCGTCCGATTATAAACTTACTTAGTAGGGACATAAATACTGTTACAATATTGAACACACCTATTTCAATAGTAGAACTGAACATACCCAGTTAATGTCATATGAGTTTTGAAAGTTAACCTCAATAGCGTTAGTCTGTACGGGATTTTAAAATTGTTTCAACTTTGATCATGGAGTGGTCAGATAATGAGAACCGTATCGCTGTAATAGCGCTTTTCAAGTGTGAAATGAAAAAAGCGATATTTTCAAAACGCTCCGGCCATTAGGGATTAGCCGCATGTTCGTCTGCCGATGCATAAAATTGTTTGAGAAGACTGGAGATGTAAAAGACCGCTACCGGTCGGGCCGCCCACGCTCTGTTCGAACACCGCATGTCATCGAAGCCGTTAAATCAAGAATTCACAGAAATCCGCTCCTAAAACAGAAACTCATGGCCCGTGAGATGAATATCACGCAAAAGTCCATGAGTCGAGTGTCGAGAGAGTTGTGAAGCACGCTGATAATTTGCACAGAAAAATTTTGTTTACTGATGAAAAAATTGTTACCGTTCAGGAAAAATTTAGCAAGCAAAATGATAAAGTGTATGCGCGGTCATCTAAGTAAGCATCTAAACTGATCCCAAGGGTCAGCTTCAGTCATGGTTTGGTGGGGTGTCTTTAACGATGGGGTCACTGACCTGCATTTCTGCGAACAAGGAGTCAAACATCGGCCAAAGTTTACCAAGAAACCGTTTCCGAAGCTGTTGTGAAACCTCTTAACAATTCGCTGTTCCAAAACCTACCATGGACTTTCCAGCAGGATTCTGCGCCGGCTCATAAGGCTAAAACGACCCAGACCTGGCTTCGAAACAATTTGCCAGCGTTCATTTCAGACTGCTTTGGTTCGAACTGTGGCCAATTTTTCAATGGACGAAGTTCGTGCAGCTATTGATGATTGGCCAGTGCGACTTTAGGCGTATGTAAAGGCAAAAGGCGGACATTTCGAATAAGTAGATTCTTTTTGGATACAATATATGTTCATCAATAAATGTATTAATAAATATTTGGTCCAAAAACATTCAGTACTTTTTATTTTACAGCATAAAACGTGTGTAATAGTATTAATGTCCCTACTAAGTATATATATTTCTATGCTATATACATATATTTCTGGCCTAGGTGACACTAATTGTTGCATGGCCATCTGACATTTCCATTGGAAAGTTTGACATTATTTAGCATAAACGTACTCAGAATGTTTTGACAGTGACTTGAAAAAATCAATTTGGCAAAAAAAATGGAATTAACTCGTGAACATTTTCGTGCGATCATTTTTCACAATTTTCGACGTGGATTATTACGACAAGAGTGCATCGAAGAACTTAAATCTTTGTATGGCGATGAAGCACCATCCTTTAGCACTGTGAAAAAACTGGTTTAATGAACTTAATCGTGGCCGACGCTCGCTCAAAGACGAAGGTTGTGCCAGAGAACATTGAAGTCGTGCGTGAACTAATAATGCAACACCGTCATGTGGCATACCGTGAGATAGAGGCATCCTTAGGCATTTCTTCCACCAGCATACATTCGATATTGCATGAGCACCTGGCAGTAAAAAAGGGTTTTTCTGAATCCCGCACAATCTGACAATCGCTCAAAAAAGGCTCGTATCGATTGGTGCAAAAATTTTGAAATATACGATCGCGGTGCCTCGAAATACGTTTATGAGATTGTCATAGGTGATGAATCATGGATCTATGCGTATGAGCCTGAAACAAAACAGCAATCGACCGTGTGGGTCTTCGAAGACGAGCCAAATCCAACGAAAGTTGTTCGTGGAAGAAGCACTTCGAAGCAAATGGTCGCCTGTTTCTTCGGCAAAATTGCTCATGTGGCAACTGTTCCGCTTAAGCAACGTAGGACGGTCAGTTCTGAGTGGTACATCACAATTTGTTTGTCTAAAGACTTTGGAGAAATTCGAAAAACGAACAATAGAAGACCATGACAATGCGAGCTCTCACACATCGGCTCAAACCAGCGCCTTATTGACCGGCCAAAACGACGAATTGATGGTCATTCGCCGTACAGCCCTGTCTTGGCACCCAATGACTTTTTTATTCCCGCACATCAAGAAAAAAATGCGCCTTTTTGACCGGCCAAAATGTCGAATTGATGGTCATTCGCCGTACAGCCCTGTCTTGGCTCCCAATGACTTTTTTATCAAGATAAAATGCGTGATTAACGTTTTTCGTCGCCAGAAGATGCTGTTGAAGCGTTCAAAAACCATGTTTTGGAGGTATCTCAAAAAGTGCTTAGACAATTGGTTTGCGCGATTAACGTTTTTCGTCGCCAGAAGATGCTGTTGAAGCGTTCAAAAACCATGTTTTGGAGGTATCTCAAAAAGTGCTTAGACAATTGGTTTGTCGAAATCATGCCTGAGAATATGAGTACATACTTTGAAAAACAATAAAACCATTTTTGATTATAAATATGAGGCCAGAAATATGTATAGCAGCCCTCGTAAAATAAACAATTAATTTTACAAAGACATTGAATTGCATCTTTATGCATTTTACAATTTTGGTCTGCTACAGGGGGTTTTGGCCGGTTATTTGGTCTGAAAAATATTTTGCTAATGGCAACACTGGTCGTACCGCAAAAGTTACACTCAGTAGCAGACCAGCAGCAGTCACTCTGTGTTTTGTTAACTCATTCCGTTAAAGTGTTTCGCTATAATCGTAACATTGAATTTGACGTTTATAACTTTTTTTGTTGTTGTCAAACATACACATTACTGTTTTTTTTTATTGTTTTGTGGTTTTATTTTGCTGTGGTTGCTGTTGCGATAATGCGTTCGGACTGGAATCAGTTAACAATAAATTCAGTATTTGGATTTACCATTTTAAAGCCAATTCAATAGATTTTGGTTTGCTTATGCCCCTACAAGTTCTTACCGTAAATGACGGGTGTACTGAATTGATCTTTACGTTTCTGATGTGACGTCCAACAAATATAGCAAATATGAAATCAGAATTGGTATTGCCGGTCATGAGCCATAGCAAATCATCGGCAAAAACAAGTAGACAATTTGTAAGAACCTAGTTTTTTATACTCTTCACCGCGGCTTGCGCTCCGGTACTGCACAAGCACTTTGGGCCATTGGCCCACGTGTGAAGGTCCCTAATTCAGCAAACTCGTAAAATAAATGTCATATCAGCAGATTCGTGAGGAAATTGTATTGTGTTACGTAGCATGTTTATTGTTAAATGTGTAGGATTTTAAAAATATAGATTTAAGAGGTAATTTCGCCCCAAGGACCTTGGACTTAGGGTCAAGTCTTCAAATTGAATCAAACCCTAGAATAAATCATATACTCTGATTCGAGACAAAATTTCGTTGTATTTTGATCCTATGTGACCATTGTTTAGGCGGCCATTGTCATGTAGGTCCTGACATGAAAATTAGACAAATACTTAAGTTAGCTACGCCCATTTACGTAATGTTTAATGCATCTAAGTTTAAAATATTTAAGGTTTATATTTAATTTTTTAGAGCTTGGTTGAAATTCAAAAGATCACTTTTGTCAACTTACATGATTTATGGATTCATAAGTTTAGTTTCCAGTGCCATATGTCAATGTTCAAAAGGACATCTTTTTCGGCATCCTAGGGCTCAGGGCATATCGACCAAGCCCATTGTCTTTTGTGTCTAAGTTTTAACTATTTAATTATTTTAGTCGAAAGGCCAAAAAATTGGTCTTGAAAGTCACATTTGAGGACTAAACTTTTTACACTTTGCCCTATTTTCATCCATTATCTGTAAGTTATCGAAGATAAACCTAAAATACCTTAAAAACTTAATTATTTAAATAATTATTCATGAGTTATCAAAATATTCACATTTTTTAACACTTTAAACGAAAATTGGTCGGCTTCTCTTAAGACTTTTACCATATTCCCCGATAAATTGAATGTCTCTCTTTAAATAATCTAGTTAAAATAAAATACCTTAAATAACTTTAAACTTTTTGTATTAATTTCCATATTAAAGTAAATTGATAAACATAAATTCTGCACATGGATTTAAAAAGCACATCAAATTGTTTTTCCGATCCAAATAAAATACTTTTGGATATGGATCAAAAACGCATCACGGTATGTAAAAACCTAAACGATATAGGATAAAATTCCGAGTGAGCATGTCGAGTACTCTGCGAATTATTTCTAACTCAAAAAGTTGAAAACGGCGTTTGGATCAAAATAACATGAGATCGGCAATATGTCTGGCAAGTTATTCGTAGAAGACTCTAGCTCTTTTTCTTTGGACTGAACCTTGTTTGTGACAGACAGGCGGACATGAACAGATGGTCTTATAATTTTACGACGATCGATAATATATATACTTTATAGGGTCACACATAAGTATTTCGAGATGTTACAAACGGAATGACTAATTGTATATATAGACCAATTTCACTTCGAATCCAACGATGGATTTTGTTTTTTTTTATTAATAAGCAGAGATTGTGACAAGGGTTCATGACCTAGGGCAAGAAAAATTGAACTTATGGTCATAATTGTCATAACAGTCACTATTGTCCGTGTCTATGTAAATAAAAATAATTGAGATTTGGCATGATATCGTTCATGCTTTCCTGTGGACCAAAACTTGACCTTTTTAATCAAAAAAGGGACCAATTGTTAACAAATACGTTCTCTAAACAAATACGCACTATACAAATCTGAAGTTTAAATTATTTTTTTTTTAATTTAAAAACAAGGTCCAAAAAACCTATAGTCAAAACAAGCAACCAAGTGTTTGACCAGTTGTCTAATTTTAGCAAATTTTGCTTCAAGGCCATATATGCATTCATTTTTAAGATTTAACCAAGTCAGAGGTTGTCGCATGGACCCGTGGGGCCCAAATAAAGCCTTATAATATTATTTCCATTTCAGTAACACATCCATATTGATGGGTTTTTTCGGCCTGGGCGAACTAAGGTTCTGTTTTTCAGTGTGGGGTTTAAACTTTAGTGTTAACAATGTTTAAATTTCGGAATTTAAAATCGGTCAGGGCGAACCTTATAAACCCCCACCTTCCCTACGTTCCGGCCCATGCGTTCGTCTCTATATTAGCCAAAACTACTCATATTAACTCTATAATTATATAAATCGGCCGTTTGAACCATGCGGTCAAATAATTTAGGTTCCTGAAATTTTGCATGATGATGCCTTAAAATACAGGGTGGGCCAAAAGACTATTAGGTACATAATCAAAAGCTGTGACGGAGTATTAAAAGGCGAAATCGGTCAAGGGGGGAAAAAAATTCAGCTTTACTTATAAGTTTAGCTAAAAGGAACATCAGAAAAAATGCAATTTATTTTGTATTTGCATTAGAAAACATAGTTTTTTTGGACGAATAATGGTTAAAATGGGTACTGTAGTTGTAAAGCTGTGGGACCAAAAAAACATCCCGCATGGTCAAAACGGGCGATCAGTAGTCAATATGAATACATGTGTTTCAAATTCAAGCAAATTTAGCTACGAGTCTAAATATAGATTTGTTTTGAAGTTTTGGTTAACATTAAGATCGGATGCATGGGCCAAAGAAGGCCCACACAACCGACCAATTTGTTTGCGCTTTTGTAGTGTAGAGTATATAAGGTTCGGCCTGGCCGAACTTAATGACGTATTTAATTGTTTTTTATTAAGCAAAAATCAGAGCTCCGACCCATGGATCCTAGGGTCCTCAAAAAAACTGTCGTTATAGTCAAAACAAGCGACCGAAAATTAATGTAGGTAGTCAAATTTAAGCCAATTTTTATTTCTACGACAAATATGGATTCATTTTTAGTTTAACAGAGACTGCGGTTGTGGAATGGATCCGTGGGGCCCAAATTATTTTCAATTTCAGTAGCCTTTAATGGCAGAGGAATTATAAGTTTTAGCCTGGCCCAACTTGATTACTTAAGCAAACATTTAAATACCTGCTAGTCAAAGTCCGTCTTCCATATTTTCAATATTTCTACCACATATTCAATTCAATAGAAATGATAAAGAGATACCGTTCACAACAACTATCGCTGGTCAGTGTTTTATGAGGTTCGCACCATAATAACGAAGATATCATTGTAACGCATTGGTTCAGTTTATTTTCGCATAACTCAGCAAGAGTTATCGTTGTATATATAAAAAATCAAGTTGTGATAAGCAGATGGCGATAACCGCACGAGAATGTGACATTACAAAAATGTTTCACCTGTTGAACTAAAACGTATTATCTTTCTTCATGCACTTGCAGGAATGTTTGAATGATTAGTTAAGAGTACATTAACACCTTGAGAGCCAAGTGCGTACAATTAGTACACGAGAGCAAGACTGCCAAATACTTTGAAGATTCTTGCCACAGAAAAAAAGTTGACATTTAATGTTTCGATCAGAAGTTTCGAGTTTTATCTGTCCTCCTTTATGGCGCTAAAATATGGATATTTGCGAATGCAGCTAAAGCAATGGTGGTAGTAGTGTTTGAAAAGAAGATCTTTCGCAAACGAATGTAATAATTCCCGAACGGATTTTTTCAACGAAATAAATTCTTTTTAATTAAATATTTAACAAAGACTAAACCACAGGAATCAATGTATTCGGCCCTATATAAACTCAAATTTTTTCTGTGTGTGGCTAGGTCATGCCGGTCGATTGGATCAAAATACCAAAGCAGAACGGCGTTAGATGACAACTATTACAGGATGAACAGACGTATTGAATAGATGATCCGATAGATGAAAAACTTGGCATGGCGAAGCGAAGAATGCACTTCAAGATTATAGTGATGCTATGTAATTTATTATACTTAGTAAGAAATTAAGTAGATCTAGCAGATGAATAATCCGCGATTTTATTAAAATACTTAAAATATTGAACTCAACTTTTGTTTTGTTCTCGAAATGCCTTAGAAGTTAAAATTGCAACTGACTTTTGTATAGGGTGATTCATCTAGAGGTATTTTTTCAGGCAAAAAAATATATAAAAATTCAAACCAAGTGTGGAATCTTTATTGTTAATTTGAAAGGACATTTTATGGCATTTAGTTTTTGAAAATATTTTCCTTCAAACGTTGGCTGCAACTACGCCTCAGGGTTTCCATTCTGAGATCCAATTTTGGATGACTCGTTCGAGCATTTCGACCGGTATGGCTTTAATGACACGCGTAATGTTGACCTGAATCGTAGCTGGGTTGTCAGCATGGACTTTGGACTTTACGTAACTCCCAAGAAAAATGTCTAAAGGTGTGATATCACTCGATCTAGGCGGCCAACTCACCTGTCCAAAACGTGAAATTAGCTGCTTTTCGAAATGACCTCTCAATAGATCCATTGGTTGAGCAGCTTTATGACAAGTGATACCGTCTTGTTGAAACCAAGTGTCGTCAAGATTACGGGCTTCAATTTCAGGTAGCATAAAGATCGATATCATGGCGCGATAGCGAGCACCATTCACGGTTAAGTTCCAGCCAGCTTTAATTTTGAAAAAATATGCACCGATTATTCCACCAGCTTATAAACCGCACCAAGCCGTGTTTTCTCTGGGTATAATGGCACCTCTTGAACCTCTTCTTGTTGCTCTTTAGCCCAAATGCGGCGATTTTGTTTAATGACTTTGC
The DNA here is from genome assembly GCA_963513945.1 of Hydrotaea diabolus. Lineage (NCBI taxonomy): Eukaryota > Metazoa > Arthropoda > Insecta > Diptera > Muscidae > Hydrotaea > Hydrotaea diabolus. The sequence continues at coordinate 73,307,982 of OY740719.1, forward strand.
CGTTGAGCCAGAAATGGGCCTCATCACTGAACAAAATTTTGGTCGAAAACAGCGGATCTTCCCGTTTCTCACCGATCGCTCATTTTCATAATACAGTTGCCAACAACATTCGAAGGTAATTATTTTCAAAAAATAAATGCCATAAAATGTCCTTTTAAATTACCAAAAAAGATTCCACACTTGATTTGAATTTTTTTTATTGTTTTTGTTTAGAAAAAACCTCTAGATGGATGCATTCCTTTTGTAAGTATATTTTTTATAGAATAATTACATTTATTTCATATTATACCAACGAAAAAGTCAAGCGAGTTTTTCTTTGCTTACAACGTGCATTTTTTAGATGTTTTAACAACTTAGTTACTTTGAGAAGATATAAAATAAAACCGTAGCATTTCGCAATTAATCATGAGCTTAAAGGTTAATTTTTAAAAGGTAAATGGATACACGCCTCTAATGCGATTTCTTTAAACTGGCATCGAAAAACATAAATTTATTTTTAAAAATGCTAAAAAAAAAATTTCCTTCGCAAACTTTAAATATGAAAAAAAAAATCGCTTAACTTTACTATATTTCGGTAAAGCCTGCTTAACACCCCTTTTTCAAGGTTTTAAAGGCTAACGCAATGTTAGCGGAAGCAACGAATTTGTTAATCACCAACCTTTACACAGTGTGGCAGAGCAAAAATACCTGGGAAATTATATTAATTTTCTTGCAGATGTTGTTGAGTACAACAAGAAACCGGTTTTGAAATTTCCCAAACACCTCCAAAATCTGGAGGTACGGGTAAAAAACAGTGTTTTTCGGATCTTACGCACTTATATGCCAGTAACTTGATTGAATGTCAACCAATTTTAAGCTGATTTGGAAAGAAGAAATTGCGGCCTTTTGATTGGTGCATACACTTTTAAAATCACACTGAAAAAAATCTGTGTATTTTTTTCCTGTAAGCATGACTTCATTCTTTTTTGTTATTAGCCAACAGCAAGAGTAGCTAAAAAATCTTTACATTTCAAAAGCACTAGCTAGAGAAAGCTATTACTTTTAAGATGACAGGCTAATAGAAAAAAACAATCACCAGAGCTAAAAAGCATTGGCAATAGAACTAAAGATACTAAAAATCAAAGTTTTTTTTAGCTCATTGAGTGCTGCTTTTTTAGCTAATCTGATGATAATTTTTGCTGTTTAAAGGCTATTGTGCGCCGCCAAAAAAAATATTTTTTGTTGAGTTCAGTGTTGCTAACCGAAGTTGCACATCTATGACAAGCATTAATAATCGTGGTTTTATTAGTGGGACATTTAGAAAGAAATATTCCTATACATAATTGGCGCATATTGATACAAATATATGGGACATTACATGTGAAGTGACCCAACTTTTGGAAGATATGTCTTCCGATCGGGATGAAACTTGCACCAAGGTTTGTTCTATTGTAGTTTAGACACAAAGTTTGAACGAGATCAGTCAAGGACTTTCTGAGTCAAAGAAACTTCCTAAGATTTATATTGGGTAAAAAAAACAAAAAAGGAAAAATAGTAAAAAAAATAATTTCCAAAAAAACTTTATTTTTTTTTATAATTTTTTTTCAAAAAAAAAATTGAATAAATAGCTATCTAAAACACCTGGGACAAATTTAGCTTGAAACAATTGGAATTAAGTTACATGGCTGTTAAAAAAATACACCTGTAAGGCCAAAATGTCAAAATTAGACCACTTCTAACTCAGAGAGTCTTTGACCGTTGTGTCTAAACTACTAATAAATAAGACCAACCTTGGTGCATCGATTCAAAAAGTTTGGTCACTTTATATGAAATGACGCATATATATTTCTTTATTTTGCCAAACAGAAAAGAATGTTAGAATTTATATGCATAGGATACATTTGTTTTGTCTGCTTACGACTAAAACAAATTAAAATAGATGAAGTTAATAGTTCGGCAAAACAATAAAAGGCATTATTGAGGTATTCTTGAAATGTTATTTACCGTCAGCAAGTGGATTCTCTTCTTTTAAACAAAAAATATGTCGTTCACGTTTTAGCAGTTTTTGTCACATAATTTTCAGTTTTTTTCCTTCTCTCTTCTGCGTTGACAGCACCGAACATTACACACATTTTTCAGCTGCACAATCATCGTCAGTTGATGTTAGCTTAAAAATAGCACTAAACCTATTTTGTATTTAAAACTGCCTAAAAGATAATCTTGGTCTGCTGCTAACTGTGATTGGCTGGATGTGTGTTTTCCTTTGCTAAGGCTAACGTGAGCTAATAAAAATATTCAAAGTCCGAGCTAAGCTAATTTGTTGACAAACAAAAGCTGAACAGTAGCATTAGCTTTTATTGGAGATAAACTTTTTTCAAATCAAAAATTTTCAAAACAAACAATAAATAATAAATTTTTAGATTTATCGATAAAGATTTTTAGTAATTGCTTCAACCGGATTTTAAGTGGATTTCTTCCCCTGTCGTATATAAGTAAAATGCTCCTATTGACTAGAGTGTCCACCGTGACCGTAACCAGAAACCGATCAAAAAACGTATATGTGGCAGCGCATAGAGAAAGGGACCTAAGGGTAAAAACATTCAATTTTTACTTTTTTTATGTGGACAACGTCTAAGACCGATCCCATGCCCCAAAAGTGTTCCCTCCCAGAGATATGCGCGTTTTATGAAAGTGAAGTCGACGATTCTACACCAAAGATACACGTATTTAATTCTTTAAAATGGCTCTCCTGATCAAAACTGGTTTTTAACCTTAAGTCCCTTTCTATTCTGCGCGTCACATATGTGATCATTGTGATTTTACTGTTCACGACTATCAACAAGTAAATCCAGGTTTCATTCCAATAAGAACACGCAGAGAAAACTACATACTTATAGTCACGACAACAATAGGTTCTCTGCAAAAAAACTATGTTCGTCGCAACCATAGTATTGTTTTTTGAATTTAGTTTTGACAATAGTAGGAATGCCGCAATATTAATATTGTTGAAATGTTACAATAGTATTATTGCAACATTATAAAATGATAATATGGTTGGAGCATCCGTATAAATGTGGTTGGAGTGACAGAAGTATTGTTTTTTGGTATTTTACATAAAAATGAAATGTGGTTTGTTACACCGCTTAAAACGTGAAAACGACTGGGGCAACCTGGATATTTCCTTCTGCGGGTTTGTTCATAATTGATACGCGTAGGTTAAGGAAAAAAGAAAAGTCGAAATTTTGGACTGTGGGCGGAGGAGGTGTGATAAAACTGTTTTTGAGCTAGAAGGCTGACAATTGGTAAACAATATTAGGGTACGTTGAGATAGTCTATAGATGGTTTAAGTGTAGTTTGAATGAAATCGGCCCAGTGGGCGTGGTACTTCCCATAGAAATCACAAATTAAAATTTCATTATTTCTTCTCCTGTTAACGGAATTTGAACAAAAATTGCTATGTCGTTTCAGTGCACCTGTCATTCTTCTTCGAAATGTCAATCCAACACGAATCTGCAACGAAACCATACATTCAGTGAAAAAAATGTAAGGCAAAACAACGTTTGTCGGGTCAGCTAGTAATGTATGATTTTAATTTTTCTTCATTTGAATATGCTTTTTAGAACAATTGAAGTGCAGTAATAGTACTTTTAATATGGAAATTCAAATTTTTCAAATAAACTGCTTTGGCTTGGTTAAACTGAAATATTTTTAATAAAAACGCTTACGTTTTTTAATCTGATTTTTTCTACTGTTTAATAAATCACTCCTTTTATTTTGAATTTAATGTATTTTTAAATAGATTTCATAATTCAAATCTATTGTTGACAACTTTACCCATTTCTAATAAATAATTTTTGGAATCATAGTATATATGTGTGTGATCATACTATGGTTGTAGAGATAATCATACTATGGTTGTGAGCATCATACTATGGTTGTGGGCATCATACCATGGTTGTATGTGAAATAAACTATGGTTGTGAGGATCATGTTTTTGTCCTGTTATAACCATACACTCAATAATAGTATAATGCTCTTTGAATATTTTCACTCCAACCGTGTTTTGTTACTTTAACCATTAAAGCAGACTCTAATCAAATTAGGCTAACAACATTTTGATCGTGCTTAAGAAGCCACTATTTAAACCTTCGCACAATACATTATGATTGACCAATAATTAACCCTGGTAAAAGTAAACCATTTCAGCTTATGGTTCTCTGTGGCACCTATGAGAAGTCAGTCTCGTTTTGCGGTCCTTGCACTCGGCGTATTTTAATTTACATCCGATAGTCTTTAAAATATTGGTCCATCTTTTAATAAAAATCTCCAGCCTAGTAAAATTCACTTAAAGGTCTCTCCTAACTTGAGGTTCTGTAACTTCCTAAGACACATTGTACGTGCTCATTCAGCCAGTGCATAAAGGAAAGTTATAGTCAAGCCTGAGAAATTAGATTGTGATTTTGAGTCCTGTTGCTCTAAAAGCCTCAAATAAAATCCAATCTAGCTGCGTTATAAGTAATTTATAACCAATAGAACCCATGCAAAAGAAACTCTAGATTTAAGGTTCTGCTGCCTAACAAATCACATTTTACATGCGATCTTGTTCAAATTGAACGTAATGCGTAGCATTTAAAAATCCCTAAAAAAATGAACCGCTTAAAATAAAAGTCCCATATTTGAACCGATCTTGTTCAAATTTTATTTGAGGGCGACGAGTTTTCTGCAACCTAAAATAGTGTAGAATATCATATACTCGGCTCTGTCCGTCTATAGCGTTTTTACTTCTTCTCTAGGTCTTAGGTGAAGTGATTGGTTGATGGAAATACGTCAAAACTTTAAACAAAAAGCGTGAAACGGCTTCCATTCCTTAAAAAAGTGGTCGAAAATTTGAAATTACCCTACACACAGAGTACAAATACGTTGCCACAACCGAATTGTTTGCCAACTGAATTATTGAGGTTACATGGACCTCGCGCATTTCATTAATACAGCCGAATTTGAGTTGGCGCTCTGTTGTTGGAACTGTAGTACCGGTGCAACATACAAAGTATCCGAAATTTTAGAAGAGAATTTTTGGATCTAAAAATCTGCAAACCACACTTGTTGAACGAAAAAAAAATAAAATTTATATCCGAGACAGAAAAAATGTTCGATTACTCAATTGAAGTGCTTGAAATACTCAAATGGAGGATCATGACGAGGAAAAAATGATAAATGATTTTTACTGGAAAAAAATGTTGTTTAATTGTCTGGCTTAAAGTCAGTAATAGTCGAATTATTTTACTTTTAAAATAATATATGTATTTTTAAGCAGCCCGTTTTTAGTCATGATGAAGTTTAAGTCACAAATAATTGCTTACAACAATAAAATGTTTGCAAAACTATTGGTTGCAACAACCACCAGATGTGGCAACTTAATACCTTGTTCACGTTTCATTGGTGTTACCGATCAATAAGTTGTGATTACAGTACGTTGATTATGTTTACCATCTAGTGGTATTTGGAACCGAATATCCATTACGATTATAAACATTTGGTGATTACAACGAAAGTTCATCTTTTGCAATCGAATCATAGTAGTTCCAAACGATTTCCAACTAATTTTTTCTCTGTGTGTGTATACATGACGTCGACTTTTATTCCATTCTCAGAGTTGAGTAAAAATCTTTTTGGGAATACGAGTACCGTATTTTTGTGCTTCAATTTTGACTTTCTAGCGTTCTAGTGATTGTGTACAAACGAATAAGGAAAAATAAAACCTGAGAATTTGTCCTTTACCGAAGTGTGTGTTTTCCACATTAGAAGCACATCGCTCATCTTGTACAATTTATCGTCTTTGATAAGAACATTCCTAAACAGTATTTAAAAATGTGTGTGAACGTTTCCACACCACTTGGTCATTGAGAACCAATCAGCCTACATGTCGTAATGGATTTTCCTCTTCTTCTTTTTTTTATCAGATCTAACGATACTTGTCGATTAATGTTTGTGTGAACGCATACTTTTAAACTCTATAATTTTATTTGTTGCTAACACATCGGCCGTCGAGCAGTTGAAACTCGTGTTTCTGTCGATAACATCATGAACAAGACCGAACCAATTTCTTCGGACTCCATCTATTGCCACTTGCCAGTTTATTTTCAATAAGTGGGTACAATTCTCCATGGCGCACCGATAATAAAGACATAAATCATAGCAAGACTAGGGAATTATCGCGAATTTTCAAAAGTGTGATATGCTAACAGACTAGGGGAATGATTAAAAACTGCTTAATTGGCAACTATTTAAAAAAACAAAACCAAAAGAATTCATTAAATAGCCCGAAATAAAGGTTATTTATTTGTTTTGAGTGTACGAGTACTTAAATTTATCACAGTGGGTTATAAACAAATGTGCTTACTTTTAATTTCAATCACGTTCTGGACAAATAAACAATACAACCCGGCTAGAATTATTGGGGCAGTCATATTAACTGTGACCAAATTTTTTAAGGTTAATGAAAAATAAAAAATAATGACGCCTACCAATAACAACAAAACAACAAGTTAAAATACTTTAGTCGGTTGATTCGACTTACATATACTCTTACTCATATATCGTCAATTCCATGTGAAGTAAGTTTATGCTAAAAAATGTCAAACTTTCCAATGGAGAGATGGCGCCATTCTTGTTGATAAAGCTCTTGTGTCAACTGAATCTTAAATGGAAATAAATGCAAATCCTTGTGCAAAACTGTGGCTAATGTTGTTCTTTGAAGACCAAGCTCCTGAGCACGGCGTCGAATTGAGGTTGATGTATTGTTTTGAACACTTTCTTGAGCATCAGCAATGTTTTCAGCCGATTTTGCAGTACGTTGTGGTTCATGCTTGGGCCTATCAGCTACAGACCCTCTTTCTTCGAAACCATTGACTACACGATAACTAGTGCGTTTTGTTGCCACGTTGTTTCTCCCGAAAATTTCACTCAACTTTCTCATCGTCACAGTAATCGATGATTGTTGATAAAATGTTTTAACGATTGAAGCACGTTGGTTTATCGAATACGTCTCTACTTTACGACTACCAAATATAACTTGTCAAGACTCATGATTACCAAAATGGCGGCTAAACAAAGTAGTACACCTTACCGGCGGAAACCCTGTACTATGCAGTATATTCCAAATTTAATCATTATTAAATTCCAAAATAATTTTTGTTTTGTGGTCGTTAGTCCTGTCAGTATTGATTTTTGTAAGATCAACAAACGTTGTCAGAAGGTGTTCTCGAAAACCATAACGAGTTCTACTACGTTTATTCGAATGTAGACTATGTGGACACGAATGCAATGACCTAATTACCAATAATTAATTGAATACAACATTCAGTGTTTAAACATCCAAAACAACAACGACATCAATACAAAACTTTATATCTCAACAACTAAAATTCAAATAATGACCGCCATAATCATCCCCCAAACAACACACTCCATCTTAATTAATACTCAGGGTAATTCAAAAACTAAAAAAATCAAACACAGCAAAATAACACGAAACGGCACAGCATTGGCAATGATTAATCGGCCGCATATAATTCGATGTGTTTTTATCACACTTGATTTGATTAGTCTCTGATTTAAGTTTATCTAAATTTCAATGTATGCTTGTACTTTCCCTTGGTTACTATTTCTCTCGCGAATTTTAACTTCGTTATCAAATCGGAAATAAGTACTCGTACAGCGTATCGTAGCCAATTTAATTTTATGGAGCAAATGTCGTTACATGGGAATTTGTACGGATTTTGCCGGACGGCTGGCTTTCCGCCACGCACATTTCAGATAGTTAATATTATTAACCTTTGTGTTTATTGTAAAGTTTATTGACTTTAGCTTCTCACCCCCTTAGAACTGGTGACACTATTAATATTATTTTTAATAGAAATATTTTTAAAAAAATCTCTCACCATCCCATGTTGGCTGGTTGGCATCACCCAAGTATTTGAATTACTTGTAAAATGTAACATTACCGATTTGGGGTGACCACATGTAATAGATTTGTTGAGGCTTAATTGTGTAAATGTGTCATACTCGTATACACTTGCTTGTACAGGGTGGAGTGCGGTAATTTGCTTTTTTGCACCGCAGGCTGTGGCGGTACTGTTGGTCGAAGAGAGTGTGCGTGGCTTGTAGTGGCTGACGGGCACTCGATCATAGCAGTGCAGCATGCTTTTCGTTTACGATTCGCTGTTCCCCCACGCAGACATGTTCCTGGGCGGCAATCAATTGTGTATATCAACCGTCCCAACACCTTGGAAGACCTTATTAACAATATTAGCAGAATACCAGTCGATATGCTTGTTAGAGTCCAATGAAAACTTCAAAAAACGTATGCAGCGGTGTGTGGATAGCGAAGGTCGACATTAGTCAGATACACTATTTAAAACCATGTAGTTTAAAAATTCCCTTACTCTTCAATATAAATAAAATATAAAATAAATTTCTCTAAGGTTCATAATTTTTTTATTTCATTCCCTGTACAATAGCATGCCTCTAAACTATGTTGTACTCCTCAAAAAGGGACGATCGTTATGATTTTAAGGCGATTTCCGATATACTTTAAGGAGATTTTTCTTCAATAAGGCACTCGAATTTGTATACCCTCCATCATAGGGTAAACTTTTTAAGTACTTTGTCATCCTGATCGGAGAGTCCATAAGGTATATAAGTATATAGGGTGCTTTTTAGATTGTGGTTTTCAATCTGTGCACACTCTTTTTGGAGATGGTCTTATTGATAGCTGTCGCTTGATTTATGCCCACTTTGGTTTGTCATTTCATACTGAATATACTTACTCTGGAAAACTATTCATTATGAAAAGAATAGACCGGAACAACGTTTGCAAATCGTTGTGAATATGCCCAAAACGAGATGGCCACCGATCTTGATTTTTTCAAAAGAATTTTGTTCAGCGATGAAGCTTTTTTTGAATGGGTACGTAAATAACCGAAATGGTCGCATTTGAAGTAATGAAAAGTCACTGTTTCTTTAATAAAGAAACCGGCCATAATGTCACTGTCGATGGAAAACGCTGTAAAACCGTGATTGATGACTTTTTCGTGCCTGAATTGGAGGATGTTGATGTGGACGACCTTTGATTTCGACAAGACGAAGCTTTATGCCATACAGCCAACGAAACAGTCAATTTATTGAAGAAAAGTTTTGGTCGCACATCTCTCGTGCAAAAAGTGGTCGAAAATTGGGCTCTCGGCAGGAATTTATTCGAGCCAGCCGTGGCGGCCACTTGCCCGAAATCAGTTTTAAAACATAATGGCAAACCCTTATCTTTATAATAAAACTAAATTCTTGGCATTAAATTAATTATATGCAAGAACCAAAAATGTTTCAGTCGCAAGTACCGCAGGAACCTCTGAAAAAATCAACAATTCTGAACTTAAAAAAACAAAATCTTATGAACATATGATGTCGGCATGTATCAAAACACATCCTGGAGAAAAAGTGGGCTGTGTCATGCCCCTATAAAATATTATGAAAAAATTGGACGAGAGGGCACAGCCCACACAACTCTGAACTTAAATAGATAATATCTCATAAACTATGTTGGTTGATATGTTTTTTGTTTTGTTTACATTTGTTCGGTCTTTTATCATTATTATGACTTGAACAGTTTGTATTATGGTTCGAGACCTTTTGTTGTTGTTTTTTTAATGTTGGAATGGATCAAAAAAGAGGGCGGTCCACGGAGAAAAGAGGGCGGTTCTCGTGCCCTTTAAAAATTGGATTTTCGGCCAAAGTAATGGATCGATCCGTCTACGATTTCAAAAGATTGGAATCAATAACGAAGCAATTATTGTCGGTTAGTATTGAAAATGGAACAAATCGGTAAAATGGGATAATGTTCCACTTTTAGGGACTTAAAAGGGTTCTGATCAAATTTTTTATTTTTTAAAAATTTCTTTTATGAAATTTGATTAACTAATTTTGCAATATTTTTTTTTTTTAAATAGTATGGATAGATTCTATAACTTACCCAAAAATAAGCGTAGTTGTTGGGTAAATAATATTTTGTCACGAATCAGAATATCATACTTATTTCACAATTTGAAGAAATTTGAGATCATGACCCATAGGAGTAAGGTCACTAGAGCCCAAGGAACTTAAAAATCGGCCTAAAAAATAAATACAATTTCGTCATGAATAAGAATGTCTCATTAATTTTAGGAATGAGGACCTGACCCATGGGGATAAGATTTCTAGGGCGCCCTCGGACATATAGGTACTCAGAAGCAGTGGAATTTTATAAAGAATCAGATATATATTAAGGGCTTGGGGACTAAAACATTGCAATTTTCTTCACAAATCTGAATAGGACAATGGTTAATAGGGCGCCAAAAACTGAGTTCTGTCAAACAAGGACAAAACACCAACGACCAAATACCCAAATTCTGCCAATGTCGTACTTCAACGCAATCCATGGTTGAGAGTATAGAAGCTTTGACCTGGCCGAACTTAACGACGTTTTGACTTTTATACATTAGAGACGTTTATAAGCCATTGTTCGCAACAAGAAAATGTATATAACTGTTCAAAAATTTTAATTTTTCCGAGGTACCTTTAATGCATTGAGAGGAAACTTATGATGGAGGTGGACGCTGATGGAGTGGTTGGGTTGCTGGTGTTATTGGAGAAAATTCAAGCAATTATAACATAAACAAGGAAATTTCTCACAAACTCAAATATTACACTAGTTGGAAAATCTCGGTAAATTTAGCTTGTCCATGCTTTCAGAACAACTAGAAGGGCAGCGTAAAATATAGTCAGCCTTGCCTGACTTTAGTTTTTTTTATTAGTTTATGAATATCGGAAACGCTCATGAAACCATACTGCTTCCCGAAATGTATTGCCTTACATAATAGTCATTGGGATCATAATGCTTCTCTCGGATAGTGTCATTTTCTATAAGAAGGGGCGTGGCTAAGGCTTTCATTTTTCGGAAGTAATGAAGTTTATAATCAATTTGTAATTGCTTATTTTTAGCAGAATCACATAAATAGTTGTAACAAGTAAAAACGTCGTTAAGTTCGGCCAGGCCGGGCACAGGCTTCTGCCCTAATTTCATTCAAAACGTCAAAATTAATCTATATATCGATTCGTAGGAAATTTTTTTTGAATTTGAGCACCCATATTTATGTATCCATATGTGACAGCGCATAGAGAAAGGGACCTAAGGGTAAAAAATCTATATTCATTTTTTTTCTATTTTTGATGTGGACAACAACTGAGCATCAAAAGAGACCGATCCCATGTCCCAAAATTGTTCCCTCCCAGAGATATGCGCGTTTTATGAAAGTGAAGTTGACGATTCTAAGCGCAAATAGAAAGGGACCTAATCTTTAAAATGGCTCTCCTGAACAAAACTTTTCATAAACTTTTCACTTTTTTTTTGATGTGGACAACATCTGAGCATCGAATGAATGATACCGATCCCATGCCCCAAAAGTGTTTCCTCCCAGAGATATGCGCGTTTTATGAAAGTGAAGTCGGCGATTCTAAGCGCAAATAGAAAGGGACCTAATCTTTAAAATAGCTCTCCTGAACAGAACTGGTTTTTAACCTTAGGTCCCTTTCTATTTTGCGCGTCACATATTAAGTATTTAAAGTATGAGTATTGCGCGCATCTCAAATTGTCTGTCCACAAAAAATTTGATTTGTTTAGGAAATACTTAAAAAAAAATGTTTTTCAATGTACCTTAAAGGGAAACTTTTTCCCCCTTCGGCCGATTTCGCCCATTAACAAACCCAAAAAGCTTATGACCAAAAACCATCATCACGCTTAATTTCAGAATCCTAGATTGATTCGTTTGACTGCTATCGTATGACGATCAATAATATATACTTAATAGGGTATCCGACAAATATTTCGTAGTATTGCAAACGAGATGCCAAATCTAGTATGCACTCCTTCCTTCAGTAGAGGGTATACAAATATTAGTGATGTCCTAGGTTAAGCCTTAAAGACTAAGACTGGATAGGAAAATTCCTGCTTTACTAAAAACCCGAAAAATTCTTTGACCTCCACACAAATGACAATATTCGAGCGTAGCATAATGGGCTCGTGAGATCTAGGGTTACATCTACTCTATCCACTAAACTACTAGATTAATTTAGTGTGTTTGGGGCAAAATTAATATCTATCAAAGAAATTGATCATTGACTTGAACGAAACGTCATAACAGCTATCGGCGTTAATCTAAACTTCAGCGATCAATCTCTGCTAACAATATTTCTGAAGTCAAGATCTTCCCACACCTGCCATGCATCTCTTACGCTGATGACCAAGCAGTGCGATATGTACCTAATTTGTGTGCCGAGGCACAGGAATATTCAAGCGAATGATCCACTCATTTCTTATACTCTCCTCAGAAGCTAAGGACAAGCCTGGTCACCAAAAATACTGGTTTAGGTACTATCTGAATCGCTTGATATCCTTTATATACACTTTTAGGGCCTATATTTAAAGTTTGAAGATGTGACCACAGGACACAGCTTTATATCACTGCGAAATCTGTCGAAACGTGGAGGTGAATGAAAACATCGAACACTTTATTGCCTTGTGTCCGGCTTTATGTCTAAGAATGCTAACGTTTTATACTCCTGCATCTTCTAGGGCCCCTCTGATACTCAGAATACAAAAATTAATATTCTCAGAGTATTTCAGAGCGATTCAAGTTTGTCTGACATGGACCAACCAGAAAGAATACTCGAGTTTCAAAAACCTAGATTGGGGGTTCTACAGTGGAAATTGTAACACAACAATCCGTGGTATCTTAGCGGTATCAGTATTTTAACAGCGGCTTAGGCCTGATTTTAGTAATAATGGCTATTAAACTGTATTCCAATCGCCAACAAATATCTTCTCCGATCTTATGATGCAATTATTTTTCAGGGAGAAAATAATACCGCCATAGGAATAAAAAAGAGGTTCCCCATCTGACTTAATCGTAAGTGTTCTTAATCAACAATTTAAATTGTAACTGAAATCTAAAAGGGTGGGAGTGCATACGTAAATACCAGAGCCCAGAGCCCAAAGCTCAAAGCCCAGTGCCTACGTGACATATACATGTGCTAAATGTTCTCAAGTAACCCCCCTTTAGTTATTATCCGTAATCAAAAGTCCAGCATTAGGTCGGCCACCCTATCAAGCAAGCGCGTACTCGTTTGAATTACCAGCTATAAGGATGATATGCCCACCGACTTAATTGATAAATTACTTCATCCAATTGTATAAGTTCCAAGCAGGCAGACATGCACATGTACCGGTATTTGGAATTTTGGACGATAAATTGTTGACGTCCATTCAAACAATTCACCTTCTTGGTGCTTTTGCCTCTTGGTGCCGTTGACACTGTAAGCGAGTACGCAAGGAATTCGAATCCAAAAGCTATTACGCTATACTTACGCATCCGTGAGATGCCTGCGTTTTTTTTTTTGAGCTTCTCACAGAATTTTCTGCTGGCCGAGATTTGTTTCGTATACCCGTAAGTATATAAAATTGGCATTGTGTTCAATTGAACATAATTTATTTCTATATTGAATGAAATTTTCTTCAGTGTAAACGACTTTAAAGTGACGACAAATTGAATTTATGGGATTATTTTAAATTAGAGGCACATCGCGCGAGATTTTGTCTTGAATACCAAATGCGAAAACCGCAAAAAATTGGGGATTTCTTTTAAAATAATTGCTCATGTTTGTGTTGTTACTGTTTTTATTTGTTAGGCTTCCTTTTGTTATTTTTTTATTTTATAAATCCTCCAATTAAGATCTGTTTACGAATTTTTTGATGGGGCCGGCTCGATGGAAGACCAAAAGATCCTAGAATTCCCTGTTTTTTACATAAAATGGAAACCAGCTTCGAGTCTACAAAGTATGAGTGCATCCCTCAATATTTGTTAACGGTCGACATTGAAATTCAGTGAAATCGGAAACAATTTCCCAAAAATAATTTCACTGAAGTATCTGCCTACATTTAATACTGAAAATACAAAACAAAATCGCAGTTTGAATATGGGTGAGGTGTGTTCTCCTATATAGGACTTGAAAGAAACACATTACAATTACGGGTATAAATTGAAAGTTTACAGAAGCTAATAAGGAATAAAGAAACTCAGCTGTCATTACTGGATTCATACACGCAGAAAAAAAGTATGGTTGGGGTAACAATATTCGAAAGCATCATAATATTGTTGGTTATATGGTTGTGGAACAACAATATTATGATCATCACAACAATAGTATGGTTCAAACACAACCATACTATGATCCCCACAACCATAGTATGATTCACACTCAAACATACTATGATCTCCATAACCATATTATGATCCTCACAACCATAGTATGTTGCACATACAACCATAGTATGATCCTTAGAACCATAGTATGACTTACACACAACCATGCTATGATCCCCAAATTTTTTTTGTAAAGATTGGGTTAAGTTGTTTTTCAACAATAGAGATTTTTATTAAATAAGTTATGTAAAAATACATAAAACTCTTTATAAAGGGAGTGGTTTATTTAACAGTAGAAACCATTCATTTATTAAAAATAGTTCAGTTATACTAATCCGTAGTTTGTTTTGAAAAAAATTAATTTATATATTGAAACTACTATTATTGCGTAAGATTTGTAAAAATAACATTGCCAAATTAAAAATAAATTACGATTTCGCCTGTATGATTGCCGTAGTCATGTTATTGTTAACATAAAACCCATGAAACAATACTTTTGTCCCACCAACCATATTTATATTGTTGCTACAACCATATTTTCATTTTTTAATTTGGCAACATTGTTTTTGTTACATTTCAACAATATTAATATTGCCGCAATCATACTATTGTCAAAATTAAATTCAAAAAACAATACTAAGGTTGCGACAACCATACTTTTATTTCAGAGAACATACTATTGTTGCCGTGACCATATAATAACCATATTTTTTCTCTGCATGTAGTGGGCCATGCAGTCAACCAACCCACTGTTCAAGGATCTTGGTGACAGTTTGAGGCTATGATTTCCGAACAATTTGCTTGATATTCACCAAATTGTTCATGGATTGTCCTTCACGGTACTCAACAAAAAAGGTTTTAGTCCATTAAATCGCAGCACCAAGATGACCTGTTAAATTCTCCTACATAAGCGGCTCATACGATACCACAATTACCAGCGATGTCAATTTAGCTCTATTTACCCTTCATCAAAGAAATCAGTTTATTCTAATTTTTTCATTTCGTGAACAACATCTCGAAATAGTGATCAGAGACCCTATGAAGTATATAAGGGTGGGCTACAAGTTACCGTGGGGTTTAAAAATATAATAACTTCGTTTTGGGGAATAAATAAATGAGAACTTGGGGAATAAATAAATGAGAGATTCACAACTGAACAAAGAACCAGAATAATAGAATTTTATTATTTAAATCGGCGATCAATTATTTTAATGCAAACGTATGAGTGATGAAGCTCATTTTCATTTGAATGGCTTTGTTAATAAGTAGAACTGTAGGCTCTAGGGTTCTGAAAATCCAAGAGTCATTCAGCAACGCCAATTGCACCCCATTAAGTGTACAGTATGGTGTGGGATCACATCTGCAAATATCTTCTTCGAGAATGAAGATGGAAGTGCTGTAACCGTAATTGTAGAGCGGTATCGGTTTATAATAGAAAATTTTTTACGTTTTGCTCTTGAAAACATATCTGAGATGTGGTTTCAGCAGGACACAGCCACTGCCTGAGACACAATGACACTTTCAAGTCAAAATTTTGGAGAGCAAAACATTTCTAGAAATTCGTAAATTATTTGCCCAGCGCGATCGCCAGATTTATCAGCACCCTGCTAGTTTCTGTAGAGTTTTTTGAAGAAGCGAGTATATGTAAACAAGCCCGAAACAATCCTTCAACTCAAGGCTCCTACAACGAACGCTACAGACACAATTTTTGAAAGATGTTATTGAAAAGGCTTTAAAACGAGCCCAACATTTCGATACTGAAAATAGGTGTCATTTAAGTTACATTATTTTTCATACTTAGGGTAAAAAATTACCATTTTGTATATTACGAGTATATAATCTGCGAAACAAATAAAAAAATAATAAACAAAAAAGCTTTTAGCCCTATGGTGACTTTTGGTGTCTGTTGAGAACACGATAGCAGTCAAACAAACTAACCTACGATCTTGAATTTTAGGAATTTTTGGGAATTGTAAATGGACGAAATTGAAAGATCCCCTTTAGGAAACTAACGGTACCTCGGGAACAAGTACATTTTTTCAGTAACTTTTCAGTAAATCATTATTTAGTTTGGCCAAATAATGGATGAAATGGGTATCATATGGTGTATATATACATATTTAAACAGTGAATTTTTTATTAGCTTGAAATGGAAATACTGTTTTGTTTTGCAGTTTTGGCTAAGGTAATAGTCGGACGCATAAGCCAAATGGACCCGAAGACGGCCCTTATGTTAAAAAAAACGACCAATGGGTACACAAATTAAAGAAAATTCTGTATATTACCCAAATATTGATAAATTTTAACGAGTTGGCTAGGACTATGGCCGGTCCATAACGAAGGGCCCCAAAAAATAACCACTTTTATAGTCTCCACCATAGGATGGGAGTATATAAAAGTTTGTCATTCCATTCGAAATACATATATGCGACCATATAACTCCATAGAGTTAGTCTTCAAATTTAGCAGATATATGTCTAATAGTTGGCGCTCGGTATCGGCCAAAGGGAATAAAAGTTTCCCTTTGAGGGCTGGGATCCTAGGATCCCAAAAAACCGTTCACTTATGTTCGGGGACATATGAGTATCCTGAAGCGGTGACATCTTCTTGAAAATCCAAATATGTACCTACACGTTGAAAACATAGTAGGGTTGGGATAACAATATTCGAAGAGCATCATACTATTGTTGGGTATATGGTTCTGGTACAACAATATTATGATCCTCATAACCATACCATGATTCTCACAACAATAGTATGATTCACACATGACCATACTATGATCCCCACAACCATATTAAGATCCCCACAACCATAGTATGTTTTACATACAACCATAGTATGATCCTCACAACCATAGTATGATCCTCACAACCATAGTATGATCCTCACAACCATAGTATGATTCACACGCAACCATGTTATGATTCCTACAGCCATAGTATGATCAAACACCATTATACTTTTATTCCGAAAATTATTTATTAGAATTGGTTAATGTTGTCAACAATACATTTGAATTATAAAAAATATTGAAAAATACATTTAATTCAAATTAATAGGAGTGATTTATTTAAAATAAGAAAATTTTAATTTAAAAAACGTAAGCGTTTTTATAAAAAATATTTCAGTTAAACAAAGCCAAAGCAGTTTATTTGAAATATTTAAATTTTAATATAAATTATATTATTATTGCATAGGATCCGTAATAATTACATTGTTATAAAAAGCATATTCAAATGAAGAAAAATTACAATCATACAGTATGATTGCCGTAATCACATTATTGCTAACATAAAATCCAAGAACAATACTCTTTGTCACACCAACCATGTTTATATTGTTGCTACAACCATATCTTCATTTTTAAATTTGTCAATAATACTATTGTTACATTTCAACAATATTAATATTGCGGAAATCATTCTATTGTCAAAATAAAATTCAGAAAACAATACTATAGTTGCAACGAACAAATTTATATTGCGGAGAACATACTATTATTGCCGTCAGCATGTAGTAACCATATTTTTTCAATGCGTGTACATTTAAGATACCAATATCGAATTGGGCAAAAAAACAGTCTCCTTGAACTTTTAAAAATCAATGAAATTTGGTCTCGAATCAGAACCGAACATTAATTTTACAATTTGCAGAAATATGAGGCCTTGAACCAGTAGGGGAAAGGTCCTTAGGGCACTGAAAAATATGTCTTTCTAACATGGACATAAGGGTTCTCAGAAACAGTGAACAGTAGATTCAGACGAATCTAAATATGACATTAATTTTACCATTTGGCTGAATTGGGACATTTACCAATGGCACTGAGCCCAAAACCGTCCGGTTACGTTCACAGATATTTGGGTATCCATAAACAGTAGAATTTTCTTACCAATCGAAATATGTACCAATATTTAAGATTTGTCCATAGGCTGTCGAAAAATAGGTCCTTTCTTATGGGTGCTCAGCAGCAGTGGCATTTTATGAGATATCTTAATATGACATTGATTTTACGAATTTGTCAGAGCTGGATGCCTTGACCTATGGGCGTGGATTATGTGCGCTGTAGCCCAAAATCGGTTTCGCAATGTGCAGAAAATTGTAGGTATCCAGAAACAGTGAAGTTTTCTTACAAATCCAAATATGTGCCAATATTTGAGATTTGGTCATTGCCATGTGGGTATTAACAAACAACAACAGTTTTCGTCACGAATCCGAAAATAAAAATAGTGATACTCGTATTCGAGGAAGTGGATATATTTACAAAATTTCGTAGTTGCATACACTTACCACCAGTATACTCGTATATGTTTTTGCATTTTCCAAAATAAACATCACTTTTATTGAAAACAAATAACTATTTGAAACTAAAATAACCACAAAACAAACACAATTTGAAATTAATTGAATTTTGAAATATGAAACAAAATGCATGTGTAATCTAATGATATTTCGTATTTCCAATTCTAAAGTAAAATATTTGACATTTATTAAATTTAAACTTTTACGAAGAATACGATGTACGAGTATACAGAGTGATTCACTCACGACTCGACAATTTTTACCACCGCATACCTTCGCTCATTTCACTAAATGTCATTTTACGGCCATGCGAGAAAATGCAAGGGGGCGAAATGGCAGCGGTTAGAACATTTTCGGATTAGTGGTCAGAGGGCACTCTGGTAAAATTGTTAAGTTTTAAACCTCTTACTTTTCAAAATTACCTAAACGAAGCCCAGAGGTCTTACCTTTCCAAATTATGACTATTTGACTGAAATGCTTAAATTGTTTTTGTGTTAATTTACAAAAACATATACATATATGTTTTTGCAAACCATCTGTCCCAGGTATTTCGCCCAAATCCTGCAAGTAGCGACCTCCTTCCACCTGATGATAAAATGTTTGCCGTAATTCCATTGTTTACTAACGCAAATGAAGTTCTGAATATCATTAAAGAAACCGTGAATCCAGGTAAAGCACCTGGATATGATCTTATCACGCCCAAAATGATTTTGGAACTTCCCTATATTGCTGTGAAGTTCCTGGCAAAATTATTTAATTCTATTTTGAGACATGGTTACTTTCCTAAATTGTGGAAAATTTCTCTGATTCAGATGATTTTAAAGCCAGGAAAGGACAAATCAATACCTTCCTCATACAGGCCTATCCGTTTGCTTCCCTGCTTATCCAAACTATTTGAAAAAGTTCTTTTATCGAAAATAAAACCGTTCCTCGTGTCAAATAACATAATACCAGACCATCAGTTTGGATTCCGCGAAGGTCACAGCACTATCGAACAAGTAAACCGTCTGACCCAAGCAATTGAAAAATCATTTGAACGGCGAGAATATTGCTGCGCCGTATTCCTGGATGTTGCTCAAGCATTTGACAAAGTCTGGCACTTTGGCTTGACCTACAAAATTTGCAAATACTTACCGGCAAATACGCATCGAATTCTTGAGTCTTACTTAGAAAACCGCAGATTCAGAGTCAAATGTGGACAAGACGTCACCGATGACCGCGAAATACTAGCAGGTGTTCATCAGGGAAGCGTCATGGGGCCTTTGTTTACCGCAGATATTCCTACCAGCCCAAACGTGCTAACATCTACTTTTGCCGATGATACCGCTATAATGGCCACACATAAAAAGCAGGATATTGCATCTACGAATCTAGGTGTACATCTCAGACGAGTAGAATCTTGGCTCTCTGACTGGAGAATAAAAAACAATGAGGCTAAATGCACACAGGTAACTTTCACACTGAATTTTAGCACTTGTCCGACCTTGAAACTAAACAATATCCTTTTTTAACAATCTGATCATGTTTCATACCTTGGAATCCACCTGGATCGCCGACTCACCTGGAGAAGTCATATCGAAGCCAAGAAAACTCAACTGAAACTTAAGGTCCATCAACTTCACTGGCTCCTAAACGCGAACTCAAAACTAAGCCTTGAATATAAGGTCCTGCTATACAACAGTGCAATCAAACCTATCTGGTTATACGGTGCCCAGCTATGGGGCAAAGCAAGCTCGAGCAATCTCGACAAAATACATTGCCGGTGCCCCTTGGTATATGAGGAATGAAAACATCCACCGAGACTTGAAAATACCTCTCGTCAAAGAGGCAATTCAAAAAATCAATATAAAGCACAAAGAGAAGCTCGAACGTCATGATAACATACTTGCTAGACAATTATTGTGCAGTCCAAGCTCTTTAAGACTTCGGAGAAACGAACGCCGCGTTTTCTAATCTGCACTTGTGCTTCATCCGTAACAGTAATCGCGAACACACGCGCCCGAAAGACTGTGTAGAATTCTTTTTTCTACGTCACGTTGCTTAAATGCTCTTATACGTGATCTTTAAAACAGTCAATATCAATCGCGGACGAACACTCAAAAAAGACTGTGTAGAATCCTTTATTCTACGTCACGTGGCTTAAATGCTCTCATACGTGATCCTTAAAACAGTCAACGCGAAAAACCTACATAACCTAAATTACATCGTCCACTCTGCTATTCTAGAGTTATCCGTTATACATACATAACTAGAGTTCTTCACTCTACATAATATCGCGAACACTCTGTAAACGACTGTAAGGGTCCTCTGGCCCTTTATCACGAGGTTTAAGCCAAACTAGGTTTAAAATTCTCAGGCATCTGATCCATACCAGTTATATACTATTTTGACCAAATTAGTTAAAATTCCTGCCAATAAGCAGAGATCCACATTACAAGAAATCCATACTAGGATTCATTATTGAATTATACTTAAGATTCGCATACTTATTGTTAGGCTCCTTTGGAGCAGATTCAATAATTCAAATAAAGCTTATATAAAAAAATCTATATATATATGAGTGCTGTTATTTCGCTGTTCTGAACCGATCACTGGTTCAGATCTTATCAATTTTACCCTGGCACCCATCGACCATCGATTCGATCCGCTGCCATTTCGCCACCTTGCATTTCGGGCATGGTCGTAGACGGGCCAAGGAATGCGCTGGTGAAATTCGTCCAGTCGTGAATGAATCACCCTGTATACACAATTCGAACAACACCACTATTAATTCTACGATTTGACTATCTTGAAAGGGAGGTTCCTCCGAACATCGACTCCTCACTTAACTCAATATGTTTTAACTATAAAGATTTGTCTAAAATTAAGTCTGTTCTGTTAAACATGGACCCATCACCAGCATAATTAATTATATTACGAGGGTCGCTATTTATATTTCGGGTCCGGCAATACCAACACAATAACTTATCATAAAAAGGGTTTTTTTTTGTTTTTCAAAATATTCTCCTTTAAGATCAATACACTTTTGCAAGCGCACAAACCAATTTTCGAAGCACTTTTTCCACTCCGATTGAGACACCTCTGCTTCGGGCTGCCTGAAGCTTTTATAATCTCTACCAGGGGTTGCGCTTCAGTATACCATCGATAGTGTCGGGGGAAATGGTTGCTGGAGCTGGATCCATGTTTTGCAGGACCTCATTCTCGGTAACCAATGAAATTGGGTCAGGGCCTCCAATTCGGCCAAATCGTAAAATGAATGGCGTATTCAGATTCGTTAGGAAATTTCGTTGTTTATGAGTACCAACAAGTCCATCGTTTAAGGCGACTGGTTCTGGACAAATCTTTAAATATAGTGATTTTGTACATAACGATGAATTAAAAAAGAAAACAATTTATGTCACTCTAACGACAAACGTTTCGTTTAGAAAAGATTTTCACACTTTTGTTCGGTGGCTTATTGTTATTATTTTTTGTGTGATTAAAAAATTGTGAACAATTTGTAAATTTCATACATAGCTTTGACGTCATATGAATATTTTTCGTATTAAGTGTTTATTAATATGATGATCACTAAGTATTCTTGTGGTGGACAAAAAGCCGCAGTGTAACGAGACAGAAATAGTATTTATAGGTTCAGTACCTACTACAAACGTACATTTGCTGTAGTACGCAATAAAACAGAGTTTTCTCAGCTAGAAAGCCGTATACGAGTATATGAAACATAAGCCAAAAGCGTTCACTTTGAGGCAGAGTAGGTTCAGTTGGAAATAGCACCGCTAAAAGTCGGTTCGAAAACCAGTCATCTGTCCTATGCAAATGTCAGCAGGCATGCTATAATTTGACTCGATTCGATTTGATTTCTTTACAGTCAATGTAATTATAGACCATTACAAGTGAATACAAATTAGTTACTCGATATCCGAGTGTAGGTTCAGTCAGACATACGAGAACGAATCTAGATTACCAGTTGATTCGAATGAGTAATCACGCCAGTGGGTATTCTATTCGGAATATGTACAAGTACGAGCATTGATTGTATGCCAGCCAACATGCATACTTATAAGATCGTACTCGCCAGTAGACACTAGAAATGAGAGTCGCATTTCGATGATAATTTCAGATTCCAAAGAATCGCTTGAAGGAAGGAAGTCAAAGTGTTCTAATGAAATTGAAGCTTGCCGTAATCGACATCATTGAATGATAATTTATGCAAAAGATTTACGGGTGTGTAGCGCAAGAACACTTTCACTAAAACTTGTGGGCAATGAAATAGCACATCTTGCCAAAGGCTTTTCGTTGCTATTACAGAAACCGCTATCGCGATAACTTCACACCATTTTACAAAAATATAAAAATGATTTTGTTTATAGTAAACTATAGACAGTTTGCGTTAAAACCCGTGTGTTTTTAATAATTAAAATTTTTTGGAAGAACGTTATTTAAGAATAACCTTTGGCGAACAATAGTTTTACTTGAAAATTTAAAAAATGTCCCGTAATTTTTAATGCGATAACTTTGCCTTAACGACTACATTTAATAAGCGAGACGCAATAGAACACGTCTAATACTCAAAACGCTTGTTCGGTAAGATTACATATTGATCTGAATATCCCGCAGAAGAGTAAAGAAACGATATTTATGCTGTTCCCCACTCTGCTGTACAGGGCATTATAACACAGTTGCATGGCTAATATATTGGGATCCACCTTTAAGTCCAGCGATCGACGAGCTGTTTCGATTGAACTATGTCTATAAGTCCGTCCGTTTCTAATCAAACATTATGTAGGATTTTTTTCGATTTATGCAATTTGATAAAAGTAGTGACTTTGGACTTAGGCATTACTGCTTTAAAAACCACATATACATTTTATATCGATGACATTTGACATAGTTCAAAATAATTTAGCTTTTTCTGTCAGTCCGTCTATTGTTTGCACTACAGTCGCCAAATTTCAGAGGTACACACAGAGAAAAAAATCAGTCGGAAATCAGTGAACTACAAATAACCGGTTGGATAAACACCGGTTGGATGCTGTTGCAATCACCAACATTCCACGGTATTGATGGTTACATGGTTCGATTGGCGATAAGATAGTAGCTACAATAATATTACGGTTCTTACAGCCAATAAGTGTACACTTTTAGCCTGGTTTATTAATTATTTTTGAAAAAAAAACTAAGTCCTGAATGCAACAGCAATTTCTCTAAGCTAATAACATGAGGTATTTCGTATAGAACCGATTGCAGCACCCGCTGCCCATAATTTGGATACTGATTGGAGTTGATAATAATGATCTACTAAATGTGAGTGCCTCGAACACTGGCAACAGATTGTACGGAGGTAAATGTGGGTTCTCAACCACATTTAATGGCCAATGAAATACCTACATCAACAAATAAAGGTGAGTCGATAAATAATATAAAGGGTGGTTAAATTTTAAGAGACGATGTTGAATGTGAACCACACCTAAACGTCAAGTTTTTTTCTGCATTTCATTTGATATTTCTCAAATTCAGACTAACTCAATTTGAACCATTGTCATCATCAATGGTTAGAATGGTGACAAGCAATGGTAACAGTAGATGATCAATTTTCGAAGAAAAATATCTTCAGTGATGAGCAGAATTGCCGCATTTGGGCGAATGATAATTCAAAAGTAATTGTCGAAAAAACAATGCACCCACAAAGAGTAACTGTTGCGGTTAATGGGCTGACGTTATCAGCGGGAAGTGGACGATATGTGGTTTCAACAGGACGGTGCCACTTGCAACACAGCTAACGAAACAATAGCTCTTTTGCGCGACAAATTCAGTGGCCGTGTTATCTCACGTCGTGGCAATGTTAATTGGCCGCCAAGATCATGTGATTTGACACCGTTGGACTTCTATCTTTGAGGTTATTTAAAGGATGAGATAATTCGGCACATTTACGGCATAGAACCTCAATTATGCCGCAGCGCCATCAAAAAACTGGTAAAGTGTTACTCCTTATATTCAGGATTATTATCTGCGTAACCTGGAAAGTGGAAAATGTAGTGCTCTACCGCTTCATTCCCCTTCCCGCATGCTCTGCATACGTTATAAATGCGCCTTAAAGCCTGTGTTTCCAGTAAGGACACCTTGAATCTTACTTAACTCCTTCCAGATGAGGAAATCTACAATCCCCTCGTAAATACCAGTGACTTTACAAGTACGCACACAGATGAAAAAAATTAGTTGAAAATCGGTCCGAACTATAAATATTTGGTTAAATTTTAAGGCCCGATGTTGAATGTGAACCACACCTAAACGTCAAGTTTTTTTCTGCATTTCTTTTGATATTTCTTAACTTCAGACTAACTCGATTTTAACCATGGATAGATACACAAGCGAGCAACGCGTTAAAGTTATTCAGGCTTATTATGTGTTTCGTTCGTGATTTTTTCGGTGAATTTAATCGTCCAAATGTACGTGCAATCGGAAAAATCGTGCGAAAATTTGAGCAAACCGGGTCTGTAGGAGATGTGAAAACACTAGTGCATGTTCGTACAGCTCGTACTGCAGAAAATATTGCTGCTGCTCGCGACAGTGTGGCTTAAGAGCCTTCCACCTCAACTCGAGCCTTCCACCCTCTCACGCTCGTCATTGATGAACATTATGCATAAAGACTTGCATTAACACGCTTACAAGGTGCAATTGACTCAAGAACTACATATAAAGCCTCTTGACCATTCCAAACGTCGTCAATGGTCAGAATGGCTGCACGAAATGGCAACAGTGATAAATCGACCCTTAAAATTTAACCACCCTTTATAATGGTTACAAGGTTGAACTTACTACAAGATGGTAGCTACAATAATATTACGAGTCTTACAATTAACAAGTCGATTATACCAACCGAATTCAGTAAAACTACCGGGTGCTTCAACTGGTGGTTATGACAACCAACCAATTATAAAGTGCATGTAACTTTGGTACTAATAATTGGTGGTGACAACAACTAAATTCCTTGTTAAGTTCGCTGTTGTAACTTACGAGTATAACACTATGCAACAAAATCCGACTTTCTCGGTGGCAAATAATTTCTTCTAGAAATAAACGACTGAAGTGATTATAGTAAATTCCCATAGTGGGACAAGGAAATTTCTATTTTGCAACGCTATACCATATAAAATAATGTAAAAGATAGTAAATATTTCTACGTTTTACCGAATCATATAGAGTTTATTTTTGTAGAGCATTTAAAACACCTTATCTCTAGGTTTGGAGTGTCTTTACTGAATATGTTATGTTCAGAATGGGAACCCTAATCGACACAGAGGGACAATTTGAATATTAATTTTTTTCCACCCATTTTTTTGTAGCCAAGACTGCAAGCATTGATTTGATGTATTTTGAGTCACATAAACCCTTTAGTAGCCGAAAATATATAGGTTTAAAATTCCACTTTACTTCACTTAAATAATGTATCATAATTAGCTTTATCTGAAAATTACTTGAAAAATTTAAAATTTAATTTTTCGACCCTCTTTACTATTTTAAAAAAATGCTTATAAGTCAAATAACAGAGTACAAATTTTTAAAAATAAAAATTTAATATAAAACACTTTTTTTATTTTGGTCATATCCGAATACATAATATTTAACCATCAATTGGTCCAGTAAGCAAATGCTCGTAGTAATGACAACCGAATTTAAAGAGTTCTCATAGCAAATAATATATAATAACAACCAATACATGTACAAATTCTGGTTCAATAATCACCACACGAGGGTTTCTATTTATATTTTGGGTCCGGCAATAAAAACACAATAACTAAAAATTGAAAATGGTTTTATTGTTTTGCAAAATATTCTCCTTTAAGATCAATACACTTTTGCATGCGCACAAACCAATTTTCGAAGCACTTTTTCCACTCCGATTGAGACACCTTCAAAACATGATTTCTGAACGCTTCAACAGCTGCTTCGTGCCACGAAAATCGTTGACCACGCATTTTTACTTGATGTACGGGAATAAAAGAAGTCATTAGGTGACAAGTCAGGGTTGTATGGCGGATGACCCATCAATTCGACATCTTGAGTTGCAGCTGATGTGTGAGAGCTCGCATTGTCGTCATGCAAAACGATCCCTTTTCACTTATTTGCTTTCCTCATTTCTTCGAACACTGTTGGCAAACAGATGGTTGTATACCACTAAGAATTGACCGTCCTACGTTCCACTAAAGGCACTGTGGCAACATGGCCGGTTATACCAAAAAAACGCAATCATTTGCTTCGATGTACTTCTTTCACGAACAACTTTTGTTGGATTTGGCTCGTCTTGAAAGACCCATAAGGTCGATTGCTGTTTTGTTTTGGGTTCATATGAACAGATCCATGATTCGACACCTCTGACAATGTTATACACTGCGTTTGAGCTACCGCAGTTATACTTTTTCAACATCCCTTTGCACCAATCCATACGAGCCTTGTTTTAAGCATTCTGCAAATTATGTGGGATCCAACGAGAACAATTTTTTTCACGGTCAAATGAACATGCAATATCTTATTGATGCTTGTCAAACTAATGCCCAAGGATGCGTCAATCTCATGGTATGTCACATGTCGGTCTTGCTTAATCAGTTCACGCACAGCATCGATGGTTCTGGCAAAGTGACCAAAGTTGGACTTCGTTCACGAAATTCATCCTGGAGCGAACTGCGTACGAGACTGAACTCCTGGTACCAGCGATTAACAGAGGATTTTGATGGTGCTTCATTGCCACAAATCGAAACAAGTTGATTTAAACACTCTTGTCTCTATAACAAACGCCGAAAATCGTAAAAAAAATCATTGCACGAAAATGTTCACGGGATAATTCCATTTTTTGACTGAGATGAATTTTTCAACACACTGTAAACAAAAACAATTCGCCCTAAAATGACAAAAAATTCTGAGTGAAGTTATGCTAAAAAATATCAAATATTCCAATGCAAGTTCCAGTTTGCATCTGGAAACACTAATATTGTTAGGACCCGAAATATAAATAGCAACCCTCGTAGGTAGTAAGGTTTACCGATACTTTGTCTCTTTAACCGATACTGTCAGTTTCTTCTACGGAAAATTGCCGAGTACTCAATCAACATTCGTTGTAGCGAGGAAATACGTGCATAGTACGTGTAACCACCAACATTCGGTTGGCAAATATTTCGGTTGTTACAACAAATCTGTTCTTTGTGTGTGCGAGTAATACTTGGGACATGTTAAAGCTTCTCTAAAAAAAATACATTAGCCGCTTGAAGCCGGCATAAAACAGTAGGTCTCAGTACATAAGTTTAAGAACTATATCGTATATGTGACAGCGCATAGAGAAAAAAATCAATTTTCACTTTTTTTTTATGTGGACAACATCTGAGCATCGAATGAGACCGATCCCATGCCCCAAAAGTGTTCCCTGCCAGAGATATGCGCGTTTTATGAAAGTGATGGTACACCAAAGATACACGTACGAGTATTTAAATCTTTAAAATGGCTCTCCTGAACAAAACTGGTTTTTAGCCTTAGGTCCCTTTCTATTTTGCGCGTCACATATACTAATTCGAGAGAAGTTCCCCTTTTGGATTGTAATTCCCCGACTTAAATTGGTTTGTTTTGCTTTACCTTATGTTTCATACTACAAAATGAAAAGTCTGCAATCACAACGGAAATATAAGATAGCTTTGAAAACTATCAAAATTCAGCAATTCCGTTTACAGTTACGATACACTTTCTGAGTCTTAAATATAGAATTATTCAATTTAAACCTTAAATGCATCAATGTATCTGAAAGATGTGAACGTAGCAACGCTCCCAGCCCTGACCGGCTCAGAAGAATCAATCTGATATGATATAATGCTCACACCGCAGATACAATTGTGAGAGAAATGTTTTTGATTTCTTCCGCCAGGTTCAATTGAAGCTCTAAACGCTACTGTAGAATCAACGCTAACGTTTCGACGGCGACGTCACCCTACTCGACACTCGCCAAACGACGCTGCATGCTTACAATTCTGTTCGAGTGAACACAGTAGTAGCGCGAGCGTCGGCGACGACGACGGAGACGTTACAACCGCTGCACTGCCGCCGGTAACGTTCGCTCGTTTTTCAGTAAGCCAAAGAGTTTCCGTGTGTGCTTAAAACTGCTGTAGCAGTCCGTATATGGATTTAGTCGTTAACGCACGGCCAAAACGTACACTTAACGTTCAAACGCAAACAGATAAAAAAAACACACAAAATCGCCGTGAAAAAGAACCTTTTGAGGTACAACCTAACACAATAATTGTAAATCGCAAATAAATATCGTGTAAAAAATATTTAAAAAAATTCTTTAAAATTAAGAATAGCCAAAGGAAATAGCAAGCGTTCAACTTTTTCTCCAAACGACTTAAAAAAAAATCAGAAAAACTTACTTTTACCGCCGCGGAAATAAACCCAATGTTTAACATCAGATGTTCCTTGTTTAAGTTTGCTAAAAATATATTTTTAAAAAATCTTGCCCCATAAAATAAAACATTTTTGTTTTCAAAATCAATAACAAAAATTTCCACACAAATAGAAAACTACACCAAAGTTAAGTTACACCTTCTGACAAAGTGTTAATTGTTTCCAAGATTCGAAGCAGAAAACTAGCATCGCCAATCAGTTCAGAGACAACTCATTTTGCGCCTGAGTTCTTCCTCGAAAATATTTGCTCAACATTTGTATGTAAGTCGACAACAGATTTTTTCATTTGTTCGGTTAAATTGAAACATCATTGAAAACACCAACAACAACGACATCAAACGGTTAGTACATATAGCCAAACATATCTACAAACTTCTTTACGTATGCTAAGTTTAATTTAAATAAATAATTATTGTGTTTTTTTTGACATTATGCCTAAGAGCTTTGCTCTGTTTGCATTGCAATATCATAAGCCGCTAACGGAAACGGAAGCTTATATTAAGACACTACAAACATCAACAACAACAAACAAAACATTATGCTTTCTGGCACAGTGATGTTTGCTAAAATAGCACCATGTTATAATTGACAGTTGGCCGTATGATGAGAATTTAATAGAAAAAAAAACAAATTTCTTTTCATGTCCAAATAAAAAAAATTGTTTTTTCTGAGAGGTTTTTTTTTGGTTTGTTGTGATCATTTTTGCTATTTTTTTCAAAGAGTGTATTACTCCACAATTTAATAAAATCGGGTTTTTGCTGTTTCTTTGTCAAAGAGGGGAGGAAAAGTTAGTCAGTTTTTACCCTTAATTCGATTTAAACGGGCCAACGGATGTACAGCTTGAGCAGAATGCCTTTAAAATAACAGCGCAATGCCTTTGAATACAGTATTCCAACGTCATATCCGTAGCTTTTATGATGCAGCCAAAAAGTTTGCTTATCCTGTGCAGATATCGACAAACTGTTTTTAGATAAGACACTTTGATAGCAAATGGCGCCGGATTGGTCCCATGCTTCGCAGATAGCAGGGAGACATAACAAAAACTGTCATAAATTGGAAACCACATGTTAAAATGCGCAAAGTTTTTGCTTTTGTGGTCCTCTGTTCCCGTATCACTAAGCTTAAGCTCCCAATAACTAAAAAAATTAATGAAAAATTACCCTCAATGGCAAGAAGTCATCTTCTGTAATCATTGTCGCAACTATAACTCCAATAAAGAAAGAAAGGAAATTATCTCCAACAATTGCGCATAAAGTTAAAAATATTTCTAGCATGCAGAGTGATGTTGAAATCTAACGAATACGTTTATTAGAAAGTAGTACAGATTAAAATTGATTTTTTACGAAATGTTATTAGTTTTATGATTTGTTGTAATAAAATGAATTTGTTATACCCACCATTAAAGAATGTTGCGTATACTTTATTTGGTATCCGTTTGCAACACCTGGAAATATTGATCAGAAATACTATCGTTGTAAATTTCTAATGATCTATCCATACCCGTACGTCCGCACGTGTATCTGCTTAATCGGCTTATAGTCAAATTATGTTTTAGATTGTAATTGGGCGAAATCGACCTTTGGGAAAGAAAGTTTTCCTTTGAGGGACTAAAGTAGGGTGTCTAAAAAAACGGGGTAATCGGCAAAATCATATTTTATTAAACCGACTGCCGAGTTTCATTTTTAGTAAAAAAAAACGGCATTAACCGACATTCAAGTTTTTGCCTTTTGCCTAATAATGAAAAGTATTTTCCGGTTAAAAAATGAAGTGATTGATTAACCCTATTTTAAGAGTCTGTGAATGCATTCAAATCAATTGCGATGAAAGAAGGGTTGCTTTTTATTTAAAAACAAACTACACGCAGAGAAAAAACATGGTTACTACATGGTCACGGCAATAATAATATGTTCTCCGCAGTAAAAGTATGTTCGTCGCAACCATAGCATTGTTTACTTTAAATTTAGTTTTGACAATAGTATAATTGCTGCAATATTAATATTGTTGAAATTTAACAATATTATTATTGCCAAATTTAGGAATGAAAATATGGTTATAGCAATATAAATATAGTTGGTGCAGCAAAAGTATTGTGTTTTGTTAACAATAATATGATAACGGTAATCATACTGTATGATTGTAATTTTTCTTCATTTAAATATGCTTTAAAGAACAAATGTTATTGGTACGGATCTAATGCAATAATAGTACTTTTTTATCGAAATGAAAATTTTTTAAACAAGCTGCTTTAGCTTTGTTTACCTGAACTATTAATAAAAAAGCTAACGTTTATTTACACTTATTTTTTCTACTGTGAAATAAATCACTCGTATTATTTTGAATTTAATGTACGTATTTTTGAATAATTTTCATAATTCAAATCTATTGCTGACAACTTAAACCAATTCTAATATATAATATTCGGGATCATAGTATAATTGTGTGTGATCATACTATGGTTGTAGGGATCATAACATGAAACATATGAGGATCTTACTATGGTTGTATATGAAACATACTATAGTTGTGAGGATCATACTTTGGATGTATATGAAACATACTATGGTTGTGAGGATCATACTATGGTTGTGGAGATCATAGTATGGTTGAGCGTGAATAATACTATGGTTGTGGGGATCATAGTACGGTTATGTGTGAATCATACTATTGTTGTGAGAATCATAGTATGGTTGTATTTGAATCATACTATTGTTGTGAGGATCATAATATTGTGGTACCACAACCATATACCCAACAATAGTATTATCCTCTTCGAATATTGTTCACTACAACCATACTTTTTTCTGCGTGTAGGTTTATAAAAATAATATAACATTTCAATTTGTAAGAACAAATTCATTAATACCCATATGAAAGTTTTATATTTGGCACTTTTTATTCCCGCACATCAACAAAAAAAATGCGTGGTCAACGATTTCCGCCGTCAGTAGATGCTGTTGAAGCGTTCAAAAACCATGTTTTGGAGGTGTCTCAATCGAAGTGGAAAAAGTGCTTCGACAATTGGTTTAAACGCATGCAAAAGTGTATAAATCATGCTGGAGAATACGAGTACTTTGAAAAACAATAAAACCATTTTTGATGATAAATATTCGAATTTTCATTATTAGGCAAGAAATGATATAGCAGCCCTCGTATTAATTGTGCCAAAATTCATCATGATCGGATTAAATATGAAGCTTCTGGAGCTAAGGACAGAAAATCGGATGAACATACCTATGTGTGGGAGGCATATCCTAATCTGATCCGATTTTCTTTAATTTTCATAGCGCCCGTCCTGGGACCAAAAAACGTACTTTTGCCAAATTTCATGAAGATCGGACAACAAATGTTACCTTTAGTTTGATTTCAAGGTTTAGATTGACGAAAGACGGACGTAGAATTAATAAAATCGAATCAGTTGGTGATTTTAAGTCGATCGGTAAAATGAGGGGTCTAGCTCAAATATTTTGGGTAGTTACCAACATATGTCAGGAAACTTACTTATAATACCCTGTTGCACAGAGCGGTACGGGGCATCAAAAAAAGGTATTCCATACGTGCAAATTATGATTTTTCTTTGATTTTACAGCAACAAAAAAATTGGACTGTCGGGTTTGGACATAAAAACCGAAATGTAGGATTTCGGTTTTGGACACTCTAGACTAAAGGTACCTCGAAAAAATAATATTTTTTTTTGGAGATTTTCTTAGCAAATAGTTATTTTATGTGGACGGACAATGTCTAAAATTGAGACTGTTAGTTAGGACGCACTTAATAACTCAAAAAGGCCGTAGTTGCTAGACGTTTGGGCTCATGTGGTTTAAAAAAAAACGTTGCGCATACTCACAACGGGCTCTTAGGAGTAAATATAAACATGTGGGTACTTTATTTAAAGAAAAGTTTGCTACAATTACAAAAATGGTTTTATTTTGTTGTTTTGACTAAGATTATGGGCCGAAAGGGCCCAAAAACGTCCCTTATGTTCAAAAGATGGGGACCACTAGTGAAGATATGCTTATGGGTAGCCAAATCAAAGTTAATTTCGAATCAACATGTGACAGCGTATAGAGAAAGGGACCTAAGGGTAAAAAAAAATAATTTTCATTTTTTTTTTTGATATGGACAACATCTCAGCATCGAATGAGACCGATCTTATGCCCCAAATGTGTTCCCTCCCAGAGATATGCGCGTTTTATGAAAGTGAAGTCGACGATTCTAAGCGCAAATAGAAAGGGACCTTATCTTTAAAATGACTCTCCTGAACAAAACTGGTTTTTAACCTTAGGTCCCTTTCTATTTTGCGCGTCACATATATGGATTTAAATTATAGTCGAAAAAACGGGCCACTTTTTCTTTTTGTCTTACTTCAACAGATTTTTTCTAAAGTATTAATCCGATTTCGATTAAATTTTGTATGATGTAAAACGAAGGGCCAACAATTAATACTGTACCATATATGTAAATTTTTGGAAATAGGCTACTCACAAATGACTTGGAGCCCAAAACTCAGCTTCCAATTTATGTATGTAGACTTTAATGTGGTCGTTTATTCAGATTCTCCAAAATAGGAGGATTAGGGATACGATCCTTTAAGTCATAGCGTTTATACCTGATGTAATTTCATTGATTATTATTTTTGGCGAAAACTTAGTTTTAGTTGCGGAATGCCTATTGCTTTTTTAGAGAAATAATAGGGATACACAAGCACTAGGGGTTTTTTATACAATCTACCTTGGAGTGAATCCTGAGTAGTTACGATCGTTTTTTCCATTTTTCCTTAATTTCT
The DNA here is from genome assembly GCA_963513945.1 of Hydrotaea diabolus. Taxonomy (NCBI): domain Eukaryota; kingdom Metazoa; phylum Arthropoda; class Insecta; order Diptera; family Muscidae; genus Hydrotaea; species Hydrotaea diabolus. The sequence continues at coordinate 73,341,777 of OY740719.1, forward strand.
TTCTCACAGACTGTAATAAGCTTGCGACACAACAATTTGTATTCATTCTAACTCATAGTTTTAATATTTTTACCCGAACTTCACACAAAATTGGACCGCTGATTTTGAAACAGATCAGTATTCAGTATGGAAATTGAGGGTTCATCTTAAGACTTGTGGTTATCGTATAACAATGTAATTTCTTTACGAAATCAAAACGTAATATGAGACCTACTATGTGATACCCTATACCACTCTGTTATTCCGAAGATTCAGCGTGACTGTCTGGAGCCTGAGCAAGGTTGGACTAAGTTGGACTGGATCTAACGGTTTTTCTGCGGCGGCTTCGTAAATGACGGCGAAATTACGAGAAAGAGATTAGTCTCTAGGCCATGTAAAAACTTCGCCTTAAAAAGCATTTGCGGAGCCGGCGGTAAACAGTACGTTCCGGTCAGAGAGTATAAGAATTATATCGTGTACAGCTCACACAATTGCGAGAAGTTTTCCCTTGTACTTTAATGGGATGTGGTGGGATTTAAGTACCAGGGCGACCGCAAAACTAACTGGCCTGGCACATTTTCTGTTTTACTAGCAACTATTTTTTTTGTTTTTTAAAAGCAATCTTTTATAAGCCATCTGTCAAAATTTCCGAAATATTTAATGATTATTTTCTTTGTTAAAGGTGATTGAAGTAAACAAGTTTTTTAATTTTTGAAAAATGAAAAATAAAGAGTTTCGTGCGGTAATTAAACACTTTTGAAAGGTTATACGCCACAATTAATCAAAGATGAATTGGATTCTGTTCATGGTGATAATGCACCATCATACTTCACCGTGAAATCCTGGGTTCAACAATTTAAAATGGGTCGTTCAAGTACGGAAGATGAACAACGCTCTGGAAGACCGAAAACTGCTACTACTATTGAAAACATTAGAAAAATATTTAATGAAGTGACTAAAGATAGACGAATAAAGCTCAGAGAACTTGCTGATATTGTTAAAATACACGAAAAACAAGTTTGAAGTATTTTACATGATGAACTCCACATGAAAAAGCTATCCGCAAGTAGGGTGCCGTGTTTGTTGACTTTGCCCAAAAAATCGTCCGTTGGACCAATTCCGAGGAGCTTTTAGCGATTTATCAGCGTAATCCAATAGAGTTCTTGCGCCGATTCATAACTGTTGATGAAACATGGATCCATCACTACATCCCAGAATGCAAAGAACAGTCAAAACAATGGATAGCAGCTGGTAAAAGTGGTCCCAAGAAGGCGAAAACTGTTAAGTCAACAGAAAAAGTAATGGCCACAGTATTTTGGGATGCAAGGGGTATAATATTTATTGATTATCTTGAGAAAGGAAAAACTATAAATAGTGAATATTATTGTGCATTATTGGATCGGTTGAGTGAAGAAATCAAGATAAAACGACCGCGTTTAGAAAAAAAAGTTCTTTTTCATCAAGATAAAGCTCCTTCACACACTGCATTTTTAACTCAACAAAAACTGGCCGAATTACGATTTGAAATTGCTCCGCATCCACCATATAGTCCAGATTTAGCTCCTTCTGATTATTTCTTGTTTCCAAATTTAAAAAAATTTCTCGGTGGCAAAAAATTTTCGTCCAATAGCGAGGTTATTACTGGAACTGAGGCTTATTTTGAAGGTCTTGAAAATCTTATTTTTCGGATGGAATTAAAAAACTTGAAAAACGTTTGATGAAGTGTATTGAGTTGGAAGGAAATTATGTTGAAAAATAAATAATAATTATTTAAAAAAAAACGGTTCTTTTTATGTTAGGCCAGTTACTTTTGCGGTCGCCCTCGTAAGTCAACGGAAGAATTACCTCGAATTTCCCTATGTTAATGAATTCATATCGTATAAGGGTTTCCGACGAATGTTTCGTTATCTTCGCAAGAGACATACGGCATTCTTGAACAATTCTTGGAGTTGTCAACACATTCTCCACGGTTCTAATGTCATGACCATAGAAACTTGCCGCGCGGCAGTTACCTGTATAATGCACCGTCAGTGTATATTTGAAATACATTCTTCAAGAGGCGCAAGCAAAGCACGCAGTCAGACTCATCTGCTATTCTCTTCTCAAAACTAGAATCGAAATATGTTCTGGTGTCACATAGTCAACAGAAAAAACATATCTTGACTACATCAAAAATTTTGGTGTGGTCATAATCATTGTACTATGCTCCCAGTCGTACAGCAGGGATGATTAAGTTGATACTTTAGTACTTTATTTTTGATACTATTTCACTTGCACTTTTCCGTGGTACCCCTGCAACCCATTTCTTCATCAGTTTTCTAAAAAAAAAACACCTTTACTCAAATATTTTTTTGGCTTGAATCAACCGACAACAAATATTTGGAATACGAGTAGAAGTTAGGAAGTACGAAAATGGCAGCGGGTTACGTTTATAAATTTTATCTCTAAGCCATTTAAAACAACATGAGATATCTTTATAAGTATAGTTAAAAGTAGCAAAATGGTACAAAAAAATACTTTTTGTTCAATCAATGATTCATAGTTGGCATACTTGCTATCCTTATTAATTAACATGGTTACCATACTCGGAGGATCTGGTCGGATAAGCAAGGTCGGTCGTAATACGTGACTTCTAGAATGGCGGGCATCAAATCGGAAAGAACCTTTGCATGGGGGCTATATAAAAATATACGAGTATTTCGTGTAAGGTTATCTGAAAGAAAACCTAGACCGAAATAGAAAAATGTTACCAGAATCAGTTATAGGTCGCACAAAACGCAATATGGTTTGTTAGATCGAACTTTAAATGGGTTCTGTGCAGCAGCAGGAATAGATTTATCTATCATTGCAATGCAAAATTTGAACGAGTTCGGTATCTATAAGTAGCTCTAATTTTGGAAATGTACTGTAATTTGTTTTATGATTAAACAAGGCGCCAGGAACGTGTGTGAACCCTGATCTTAAATAGGAAGAACTATTTGAATGGCTATTCTACAAAATGGGCTTTTAAAATGCAATTGAGTTGGTTATTTGGGACTTAAAACGTTCTGTACAAAATTTGATCAGAATCAGTAAAACGACGCTTTTAGTGCCTCAGATTCTGAAATGTGAAAAGGCGTTGGTGTGATATGTATAAGTATAAATAAATATGGCTGGAAACATACCAATTTTAACAGGGTTCCAATCTGAACAATGGTGAGATGGACGTTGCACAATGGAGTCTGATAGTGATTCTGAATAAATCGGTGTATCACCTTGAATTTAAGGTACTACAGCGTCGTAATGACCTGGACCATAGATTGGTGTTGGGTATACAAATTTGGTACCTTGCTGGCAGAAAAAAAAACATTTATCTAATATACGAGGTCTGCTATATATATTTTTAGCCTAATAATGAAAATGCGAATATTTATAATCAAAAATGTTTTTTTTTGTTTTTCAAAGTATTCTCAGCATGATTTACATACTTTTACATGCGCTCAAACCAATTGTCAAAGCACTTTTTCCACTCCGATTGAGACAGCTCCAAAACATGGTATTTGAACACTTCAACAGCATCTTCTGGCGACGAAAATCGTTGACCACGCATATTTTTCTTGATGTGCGGCAATAAAAAGAAGTCATTGGGTGCCAAGTCAGTGCTGTAAGGCGGATGACCCATCAAATTGACCTTTTGGCCGGTCAAAAAGGCGCTGGTTTGAGCCGATGTGTAAGAGCTCGCATTGTCATGGTGCACAATGATTCGCCTTCTTTTGTTCGTTTTTCGAACTTCTCCGAAGACTTCAGTCAAACAAATTGTGGTGTACGAGTTCCACTCAGAATTGACCGTCCTACGTTGCTCAAGCGGAACAGTCGCCACATGACCAGTTTTGCCGAAGAAACAGGCGACCATTTGATTCGAAGTGCTTCTTTCACGAACAATTTTCGTTGGATTTGGCTCGTCTTCGAAGGCCCACACGGTCGATTGCTGTTTTGTTTCGGGCTCATACGCATAGATCCATGATTCCCCACCTGTGACGATCTTATAAACGTCTTTTGAAGCACCGCGATCGTATTTTTCAAACAAAATTTCTTTGCACCAATCGACACGAGCCTTTTTTTGAGCGATTGCCAAATTGCGCGTTATCCAACGAGAACAAACCTTTTTTACGAACAGGTGTTCATGCAATATTACATGTATGCTGGTGGCAGAAATGCCCAAGGATGACTCAATCTCACGGTATGTCACATGACGATCTGTCATTATCAGTTCACGTACGGCATCAGTGTACTCTGTCACAACGGTCGTTTTTGGGCGACCTTCGTCTTTGAAAGAGCGTCGTCCAGTTCACAGTACTATAAGTATAGACTGGTGCTTCATCGCCATACAAAGATTTAAGTTCATCGATGCACTCTTGTCGTAATAATCCATGTCGAAAATTGTGAAAAATGATCGCACGAAAATGTTCACGAGTTAATTCCATTTTTTTGCCAAATTGATTTTTTCAAGTCACTGTAAACAACACAAATGATAGCCTTACGTCAAAGCGTTCTGAGTACGTTTTGGCTAAAAAATGTCAAACTTTCCAGTGAAAATGTCAGATGGCGCCAGGCCAGAAATTGCCTAGGCCAGAAATATATAAAGCAACCCTCGTATTGTTTCGTTTGTGAATTGTACAAGTTTTGTTTTAGCTATATTAGCACCCAGCCCAGAAGCCCGACAGCATTTTAGTAATCAATTTTGCGCAGACTTCAGTGCTTCCGAGATCATCTTTGGCTCATCGCCAGTGGCTGCTAACATCATCCGCGTATGCAATTGTCTTGCAGCACGTCTTCTCTATGGCCCTTCGAATAATATTTCAACTCGCTAAAAACGTTACGGCAAAACACACTTTGAGACCGGAACTAATAAATCTACATATAAATTCCAATCCCTTTGATAGTTGTTTAGTATACCCTATCCACTATGGACGTTAGTATAAACATAGCGTGTCTACTTATTTCTTTTTTTTTTAATAACAACTTTTGGTATATTTTCGTTAATGTAGTTTTAAATAGTCTTGCGACGTTTTCAATCTGAACACGTTTAGCACCACTTCCAACCTGTGACATGATAAACGATGTTTATTGTATGAGTTTTATTTCGAACGCTCTTCATTTGCGACAATGGTTGGAAATTTGAAATTTGCACGTTCCATGGTGTTTTGCTGAAAATACTCGTAGTCGTAGATATGCATGTGCAACTAACCCAAGCATGCAAAATTAACTTTCTGCGGTCTACTTCCGAAGCCAAGTGAAAAAAATTATTTCGATAAAAAATAACGTTTCCAACATGTGCAACACTATAAAAAAGACAAGTTTTTGCACCTCGAAGCGATTTTCATTGTGACCCATCTTTTACGTCAGAAGTGACTAAGTAAAAACAGCGCTGCTATTTGAAGGTCCAGTGCTGTTATCATTACGAATGCGGTCGCATTGGATCATACTCTCATTAGATGTTGTACATGGATATATCTCGACAATATGTTTCGCATTGGTTTGGGCATGATGACGATGACGATGTGATGATGTTGAAAATTCTTTGAATTTTGTCTTTGTTTTCTGCCAGTTGAACAGCGTGTCATTTTGATTATGAGCAGCATTAATTAATCTTATTTTAATGTTATAAAAACATCAAGTTGGTGTTTGTTACTTCATAGGTTAATTGTGCACATGATACAACATTATTTTTCAACAATAACAACAATTTGTTGCATAAAACTTGTTTTTATTTTAGACAAATTTCAAACAAAAGCTTTTGTTGAATTTTGATTTTGTTGTGGGTTTTGATTTACTTGATAAGGTAATTTTTAAGAATCGAAAAAAAGTCGATGCATTTGAATAAAGCGGATTGGCTTGAGTAGACCTTATGCATACCCTTCCCTACCATTGTCCCCGAAATTTCGAATTGAGTCTAAATTGAGGCTCAGCTCAGTTGTTAATCCCCAAGGAATCAACCGACCTCATTTCGCGATTGCATTCAGGCCTACATGCTTTACCAACTGTACTGGCGCTAAAATTAAGGTTAGACGATCAAAAACAACACCATCAGTTCGTGTGTTGCTCTCTGAAAATCTTGACCAGAGATTTGGAATTTAGGCAAAAAATTACTTACTCGGACGAGAGGCATTTTTGGCTCCGTTGATTTGTCAACAAACAAAACTAACATTATTGGAGCTTACACAATCCACAAGCGTGTGACCGAGCATCACTGCATCCAGAAAGAATGTATGTTTGATGCGGCATCAACGGATTTGTTTTTTTAGAAATGAGCAATTTTAGTTCACATTTTTGGTTCAGAGCTGAGCTGCGAAACTTCCAACAATAAGCTGCTACATGCCACACACGCGATGTCATGTTCCAAGTAGTGGAGATAAAATTAAGCAACTGGGTCACCTCGCGGCGAGCGATCATCTATTGGGCGCTGAGATCTTGCGACGCGGTCATTTTCTCTAAGTGTCGAAAGAAGCACTCAATTGTATAGGCTTTCTAAAGCGGTGTGTAGAGTGTAGAGCGATGGTGCTGATAGGTGACAGTAGGGTATCCAACTCTACCCTTAAGCATCGTCGGAATGTGGGTTGCGTGAAGCTGTTCTATCGTTACTTTCATGGTGTGTGTTCTTAGACATCCTGACGTTAGGATGTTCGCCAGGAATACGATTTTCCAGGAATTCACACCCGTTTGTTATCGACTGGCCGGCCGCACTATACACTACAAATCGAATTCGTTTTTTGACCGTACTATCCGTATGTGAAATCGTCTTTCGGCAAATGTATTTCCCACCAATTAAGACATCCAGAAATTCAAAACAAATGTCAATAAACATTACTCCCTCTTTCCCCTCTCTGATCACTTACAAAAAAAAGGCTATGTTAGGTCCGCAGTCTAACCCTCCCAATATTTAGAACTTTCATTCATCGTCCTTCGTCAAATGCGTTACGCTTTAGTCACTTCCAGACAATAATTGGATGATAGTTTGAATTTTACAAGAACAATTTACTTTACAGTCGTCTTTAAATCATCCAGACGGCAATTGGAAGATTGTTTGTTGTTAACAACAACAGCCGAAAATCAAATGTGCTGTTTTGGATATATTAAACAACATTATATACTTCTGCCAAAGTCGCAGTGACCGCGAAATAAAACTAGAATCAAAAGTAACTTCTAAGAAGGCACTAAGAAGTGACTCTTTGAAGTTACAAGAGAAGTGACTTCTGGAAGTAACCTCCGGGGGGTACAACTTTTCTGTACGGAAGACACTTCTGCAATAAAAAAATGGTATCTCAGACGAAGAGTTTTAACTTCCTAGCGTCACTTCTTAGTCACTTCAGCGATAGAAAATGTTGGCAGGGAACACATTTGTGGGCCGACGTGATGTGATGGTTAGACTATCATACAAGTAAACCCAGGTTTAGATCCGGGTAATAACTTCGAAAAGTTTGTCAGCGGCGGACTTAAACCTCATAAATGCCATCGACATCTCGAGTAAGAGATTATTCTCTAAGCCATATAAAAACTTTTTGTTGAATGCATTAGGCGTTCGGAGCCGGCGTTTACGACAGTAGGTGCAGTCAGTGAGTATAAGAATTATATCGTAAATAGCTTACTGATTCGAGAAATGTTTCCCTTGTTCCTTAATAGGGTGTCGAGGGACTTAAGTAAGACAGTAGTAATCCACATCCGTCAATATCACCACCCTTATACTTAATATGCTGCTACTAGAGTATTAGGATCTAACACAGGGAGGTATAATTTTATAGGAGCTTTATAAAAAATTGCTATAAGCCCAGGTTCAATCTACCGTAATTGCTCTGTATTAATTTCAGCAGTAGCGGTCTTTTAACATTAAGAATATTACTGTATAGTATTGTAAAGACACACGCAGAGAAGAGATATGGTTACTATTTATATGGTCACGGCAACAATAATATTTTCTGTACAATAAAAGTGTGATCGTCGCAACCATAGTATTGACCTTGAATTTCATTTTGGCAATAGTATGAAGAAGTCTTATCGGACATATGGGTACCACAAAAAAAACAATTTAATTATGCAGCTCTTTTTGAGATCTGGGTGATTGTGGATACCGAATCATGCAGCTTAAATGCTGGTCTCAGTCGACATGAACATTAAAAATTTTGTAATTTGTAAGTTCTATAAGCATGTGGGGCCTGTCCGTGTATACACCAAGTATCCATAGTAATTTGCCCTCCACAAACTGTCAATTTATAACACGCGTTAGTATATGAAGATTTATTTTTATTTGTGACTACTAACGATCTCAAAAATCGGTGACCTCAAACACAATAAAACTTTCAAATATATCAACAAATTTACGTTTCGGCTTAATTCGATGACGTGACCCATGAACTATGGTCCCTAAAATACCGAAAAATTGTCCAAAGATTAGCATAAAAACTGCAAAAATATCTTAGGCATCCAAAATATACTTTGTTTAAAGATTTTGTAAATGCCACAAATAGAAAATAGTAATTTCTGCAGGTTGATTTGTATGGAATCGATTTGTGTTGGACCGATTTGTGTTAATTTCAACACCGCATGTGGAAGTTTCGAGACCGGTATATATTTACAACCTACACTTTGATTACAAATATAAATGGGCAGACGGACATGTCTAACTCGACTTAGAAAATAATTCCGAGTCAATAGGTATAATTTTTAATGGGTTGATCACACTTTTCTCTGGATGTTACAAACATACGCATTCACTCATAATACCCCTCTACTACAGTGTGGTGATGGTATAATTATGATTAGGCTGAATTATAAGCCTCAGTACTGAAATACCGCTCCCCGTTAACATGGACATGTGGTTCGACAAATAAAATGAAAAGTTTTGTAATTTGTAAGTTCTATAAGCATGTGGGGCCTGTCCGTGTATACACCAAGTATCCATTTGTCCTCCACAAACTGTCAATTTATAACACGCCTTAGTATATGGAAACGGATCGGAGATCAGACAAACAAACACTTCAATGGTTTTGAAAGAATCAATTTTATTTACTACAAATTATCTTACTCTACTTAAACTAAATATACAGTGAAGGAATAAAGTCAACATACACCTTACGATTTTTGCCAATAGGTAACTAAAATTAAAACAATTTTTTGTGAATATTTTAAGCATTAAAAAACAAGTTTATTTGAAGAAAAAATTATGAATTTTAAAAAAATATATAGCATTACGAAGATTATTAATATAATGTAAAATAGGCAGGAAAAAATTCTTCATACAACGTGGCAACTCAACAAATATGAAGGAATGCAAACGTAGTAAAAGAGGAAGCCCATTTTTATTTTATCGTTTTTAGTTTAGCTGAAGCATTTTAGTGTGCAAAGTGTTCTCCAAAACTTGTTTTCGTTTCAGAATTCTAATAATAAAGCTTCAAAAAGAATATAAATCTTACGGAGAAATCGACAAAACTTGTATTTGAAGCCGCTTAACTGTACAAACTATAATAAGAAATTATAATAATAGTAGTACAACTGAAAATAAAGTGGTACAACTGAAAATAAAGCGCGATCTGGCAGACCAAATAAATTGTCCAGGCGAGATGTTAGCCGTATTCTCAAGAAAGTAAGACAGGATCCAAAAATAAGTGCTCGAAAATTGGCGGAACCTGTGGCAAAATGTTCAGATAAGATCGTCCATCCAAGAACTGTAAGAAATGTGCTACATGAGAATGAAGTTAGAAGCAGAGTAGCACGTAAAAAACCTCGAATTTCCGGACGAAAGTAAATACAACACTTCGGAAGTGATGGGTGGTCAAAAGTTCGGAGAAACCCCAACACAGCACTAGATCCCCATAATATAATACCTGAAGTTAAACACAGTGGTGGCAGTGTAATGGGTTGGGATGCAATTGCTGCTCCTGGAGTGGGGGATTTAGTTTCTATAGATACCACTATGGACAGATATTTATATAAGAGCATATTAGAAGAATATTTAAAGCCATCTGTCGATAATTTGGCTATGGGAACTGAATAGATCTTCCAACAGGACAATGATCCGAAGCATTTTGCTTACGTAATCCGAGTCTGGGCTTCTTTTTTACGATCCAAGACAACTTAATTCACCTCCCCAGCCCTATAGAGCATGTTTGGAATATTTAAGAAAAAAAGTTAGAAAGTTTATGACATTAGTAGCCATCAAACCCTAATTCGAGCATGGTCTGAAATAACGCCCGATATAACTGAAAGTTTAATGTATTCGATGCCCAGACGTCTAGCAGCTGTTATTGACGCTAACGATGGACCGACAAAATATTAAAATTGAAAAAATATAAAAGTTTATAGTAAAAAATGTAATTAATATGTTCCTTTGTATCTGCATGTTGACTTTTTTTCCAGTGAATTTTTATTTTTTTGTTTTTTTTTTTATGAAATATAATTTCTCTATGTGAATAAAGTAAACATATTTATTGATTACCTAACTATTCTCAAAACCACTTTTTTCAATATAGTCACTACGTCTCAAAAACAACACATTAGTTTGTTGTATGTTGACTTATTCCTTCACTGTACATACTGACGGAAAATGCATACATACAATAAATGCAATGGTACAGCACACACTTCTAATGCACCAAAAATCTTAAGTATCCTACTCGCTATCGAAGTTATCCGAGGTTTGATATATATATTTCTGGCCTAGGCAACACTAAGTGTTGTCTGGCGCCACCTGACTTTTCCATTGGAAAGTTTGACATTTTTTAGCATAAACGTACTAAGAACGTTTTGACGAACGACCATCATTTGCCTTGTTTACAGTGACTTCAAAAAATCAATTTCGAAAAAAATGGAATTAACTCGTGAACATTTTCGTGCGATCATTTTTCACAACTTTCGACGTGGATTATCACGACAAGAGTGCATCAATGAACTTAAATCTTGGTATGGCGATGAAGCACTATCCTATAGGACTGTGAAAAACTGTTTTAATGAATCTAAACGTGGCCGACGCTCGCTCAAAGGCAAAGGTCGTGAAGGTCATTGTGCCGAGAACATTGATACCGTGCGTGAACTGATAATGCAAGATCGTCATGTGACATGCCGCTAGATAGAGGCAACTTTGGGCATTTCTTCCATCAGCATTCATTCGATATTTCATGAACACCTGGTCATTGTGCCGAGAACATTGATACCGTTCGTGAACTGATAATGCAAGATCGTCATGTGACATGCCGCTAGATAGAGGCAACTTTGGGCATTTCTTCCACCAGCATTCATTCGATATTGCATGAACACCTTGTCACAGGTAACGAATCATGGATATATGCGTATGAGCGTATGAAACAAAACAGCAATCGTCCGCGTGGGTCTTCGAAGACGAGCCAAATCCAACGAAAGTTGTTCGTAGAAGATGCACTTCGAAGCAAATGGTCGTCGTTACTTTGGCAAAACTGGTCATGTGGCGACTGTTCAGCGTGAGCAACGTAGAACGGTCAATTCTGAGTGGTAAACCACAATTTGTTTGCCTGAAGTCTTCGGAGAAATTCGAAAAACGAACAAGAGAAGACGAATCATTGCGCATCATGACAATGCGAGCTCTCACACATCGGCTTAAATCAGCGCCTTTTTGACCGGCCAAAACGTCGAATTGATGGGTCATCCGCCGTACATCCCTGAGTTGGCACCCAATGACTTCATTTTATTCTCGCACATCAAAAAAAAAATGCGTCGACGAAACGATTTTCGTCGCCAGAAGATGCTGTTGAAGCGTTCAAAAACCATGTTTTGGAGGTGTCTCAATCGGAGTGGAAAAAGTGATTCGACAATTGGTTGTGCGCATGCAAAAGTGTATAAATCTTGCTGGAGAATACTTTGAAAAAGAAAAAAAACATTTTTGATGATAAATATTCACATTTTCATTATTAGGCCAGAAATATATATAGCAGCCCTCGTAGATTCCTTTTTACTGCATCTCGTTTTTGGGAACCGCACTGAAAACACTTATCTCTGTGTGTTCCATAAGTTGGTCGACCTTTCCAAAGAACCATTCTGTGCATGATAAATACAACTGAACAACACGGTTTGTACGACTGTGTACTCACATTTTTTTAATAGAAATAAATGTTACGCTTGTAATTTGTAAAAATATAATAAAACTTTCCAGAACATCACACCCGCCTCACACCCGAGTCGTCTTCCACCCCGAAATCATTCCACTGTTGTTTACCAATTAAAACAAGTTCATTAGATGTGATCATTCAAGATAATTTGCACTTAATAATGCGATTGCATTTTTTTCTCTTTTACAATAACAAAAATACTTATTTCGGTAGAAAACATTTTCGATTAAAAGTAACTCACATTTATTATTATTTCTTTCTTTTTTGGCTAATGCAAGTACTGAGGTGCAAAAACAATTCAATTCACACATTACCTAAGTGTTTTTGAAATAAGTGGAACCGTTTTAAAAGGGTTTGACAGATTTTGATTAAATCAATTCGTAGCACAAGACATTTGTTTGTCATTTTAATTTGCACCAACAAATGTTATTGATTGAAGAAGTCTTATCGAAATATCGTATAATTCCAACAGCTAATTTCTCAATGTCAATTACTTAAAAAAACACACATAACGTGGTACGCAAGAAGTGCCAATATTAAAGAGGTTTCACGTGCTCTTTTCGGAGAAGACACTTATGCTAGCACACGTGCACGGGGTGGCAATGGTGAATGTATCAATTATTTGATTGGACACGTTTCATTGATTACATGTTATAGATTCAATTATTTTTACCAGCTTTCAATTAAAATCCGTTCACAAGTGCATAAATACCGAATTAACTCAAGGCTAAAATGTGCACATGTAACCTCTGTTATATTGATACCTTTACCGAAAGTTTTATAAAAATGCTTTATCTTTTTCTAGCTAACTACGTATAAACCCTAAAAGGAAACTTTTTTCCACCTGCTCTGATTTTGCCCGTTTGCAGTTCCAAACAGCTTATACGGCATATGATATCAACGAGAAGAATTTCAGGATCCTTGGATAATTCGTTTGACCGCTTTGTATCGTACTTTTAAAGGACACCCGGGCGGAAATAGCCAGAACATTGACAGTAAATAATATACAGGGTTTTCCATTAAGGACATAACAATTTTATTTATTAATTAAACACAGCATATTTAAGACATATCATTCAAATTTATTCCAGTTGTAGTGCAAATGTTACATTTTAAGAATAAAATTCGATTTGGGTCATATGACCACCACGAGCCTGTGTACAGCGATCTATTCTTTGGACCTGATTCTCCACCACTCATGCACACATTTCGACCGAAACGTTGACAATTTCGCGTTGGATGTTGTCTATGAGCTCGTCTTAAGTTGTTGGCATAGACCAATGACTTGACGTGGCCCCATAAAAAGAAATCCAATGGCGTTAAATCGCATGAACGAGGTGGACATTCGACTGTACTATTTCTCGAGTAAACACGTTAACCGAAGTTGCCTTTCAGTAAATCGATTGTAAGTGGCTAGTGTTACCGTCTTGTTGAAACCACATATCGGCGATGTCAAGCTCATCCAATGCTGGCCAAAAATAATTTTCTAATGCAAGTGTGTCCCTTGAAGCACAAATAACGCATATTTTGTTTATTGACAAAACTACACAACCAGAAATGAGTTTTATCGCTGAAGATGATGAAAATTGGAGTAAGCGCTCTTAATGTTGCGACCACTGACTCAGAGCTTTGGTAGTAATTTTTAATGATTTCAAAAAGATGCTCGTAAGTGAACTATAATGAAAACGTTGACTTCGACTAACCTTTTTACACTGAAAGATCATTAAAAATGTTTGAGGATGCGTTGGCATAAAGATACGAAATTGTTATGTCCCTATTGGAAAACCCTTTATATACTTATATACACTATAGAGCATCTGATCAATGTTTAGTGATGTAAACGAAAGACTCGTTACTTCTATCATGAATGTGAACAACGATGTGATTTGAAATGTGATTTCTAGAAAGACAGGTCCTCAAATCTGTAGGGACCTTATAATGGGTATTGGTCTTTTTGGTCTAAATTTCACTTAAGTTCAAGCCTAGTCTTGTAGATGAGTTGTAGAAAAAGAGATTTTTAAAGATTTTATGAAAATAATAATGGGTGCCAGTCTAATTTGTGATTAAAGCTAATCTGATTTGTTTACGTTTGATATTCCACCAACGATTTTTGACTTTCTTAGACAGAGAGCATCTTTAGTTGCGCAGTAATCAGGTCTATTGCCTTAGACCTCTTGTGTTATCCTTGCAGGCTAAACTTGGGACCGACATTGTGTTCACAGCACCCCCTTACACAGGCGGGTCAGACGAATGTCATTTACTCGCTACACTACGAAAGAGTTATGTTCGGATAATTTAAGAAACATTCTTTTTATTATGTTCTTTGAAGTTTCTGAACATTCAACAGTAGTTCTCATTCGTTTGGTGAGAACCTGGCCTTAAAGAGTTCGTCTTTTCTTTCAACAATTGCTGCGAAGCTTTCTGATGAAGGTCGTCACGGACCCGAAATCGTGTTAAAAGCAGTTTGCAGCCACGAAAACCAATGTCACTTTGCCATTTTGTAAAAAAAAACGTGTCTCCTATTTAAATGCAATTGGTCTCGAGCCGGTTAATCCCTGTCCAATATGTAAAAGCAAAAGACCGAAATAAAACAAACGAGTTTGTAATATTTGGTAACTTTTTCGAACATTTTTTTTGCTTCATATGCTTTACAAAAATGCTCGTTGTTGCGCATAATTCTCATTCATTTGAACGAGAATTCTTATTTATTTGAATGAGGCTACTGTATAAGTCATTTGATTTGTATCCGAAGTTATCGTTGCAAAAGAATGCTACAGGATTCCCTTGACGGCTTTAGAAACAGCTGTATAACTTGCAACCATAGCCAATGCCTTTTACCAATTACACAGTGCAACAACCAAAATGCGATTGTGATGAGACCAATTGCAAATGTAAGTTCACATTATCCATAACAAAACCTTCAAGGGTTTTCTTTAGTTCAGTGCGATATTTTTTTACACGCATTTGAAGTTTGTGATTTTGGAACGTTGTCTAGCAAGAAAAGATCATTGAAAGTTTAATAAAATAATGCTTATTTATTTTTTTATCCTGGAAAGTTGTGGTATCTTACTGTTTTTGGGGAATTTTCTATGCAAATCTACAAGAAATAGCACCGTTTGTGGGACAGCGCCATCTAGCGTAAATTTTAGGTAACAATAAATATAAAAAATGAATGACTCAACCCTAAAAACAATAAGATACCAAAACTTTCCAGGATAAAAAAATAAATAAGCATTATTTATCAAATTTTTAATGATCTTTCTTGTTAGACAGCGTTCCAAAATCACCAACTTCAAATGCGTTTAAAAATAATAAACTAAAGAAAACCCTTTAAGGTTTTGTTATGGATAATGTCAACTTTCATTTGCAATTGGTCTCTTCCCATTCGCATTCGGAAAGATCGATTTTGTATGACTGTGTTATATTTTAACTTTGATTCTGAAAAGTAAATATTTAATGAAAAAAATTCATATTTTGCGTAAAAACTTTTCATATAAATTATGACAAAATTTCTTGTTTATTGTTAAATATTGTCATGAGAAATATGAAAAAATTTCATGAAAAACAAGTAACATAAAATATAAAATATGAAACTACTTTAAACGTATTCTTAAAAAATAAGAAAACCTTTTATTAAGTTCTTCAATATCACGAATTTTTATCATCAAACCGTTTTCGTAGTTTTTATTATTATTTTTCACATATTTCTTTTGAAAAGTGTAAGACAAATTTCGTAATTTTTATGAAATATTTTGTGATTTTCACGAACATAACTTTTTCAGTGTAGGAATGACTCCTTAGCCATTTATTGAAAATTGCGATTTGAGTGATCATTCCTAGGAATTACTGATTGTCTGCAGAAATTCGAATCTTACGAGTACCACGAAGCCAGTAGTTATCATTTGGCTATTTAAACTGAATTTATAGTTGTATTGACTATATTTTCACAATCACTGAATAACCTAAGGTTAGAGGTTTGAGTTAACAGTTATTAATATCAATTTAAATTGAATTTTAAGATTATTGCAGTAGTCTTTAATCGAAATTTATTTTCGAATAATTTCTTTAAGCTGAATTTGCATCTGTAAACAAATTGTAAATTCTATGGTTATGATTAAATGTGACCAATTGAATTGTGACTTAAACCTCTATCATACTTACTGGCATATATGCGGTTATGTTCTGTCTCATTTTGAGTTAGTTTTTCTCCGAATTACTCATTGGCTACAGAGCTCTAAGAGTTTTAAATGTGACAAATTTGTATTTTTTAGCACTGCATTAAAAAAAGTCTAGCCTCAATACTGCTAAAAATATAAAATGGCCTAATAACTCAACAAAGGCATTATAATAGAACCTATATATTTAAACTTCTTATATCGAGTAAGGTGGCAAACTTATTTGGCAAATACAGTGTTGGTAAATACAAAACTTTTAGGCCTCTTAATATGGGTTAGCTGGGTTTTAAGATTGATTTTTCACTTGTCAAATTTTGCATATTATTCCACTTGCTCAAAAACACTTGTTAGTTCAAGACTAACTTGAAAATTACATTTCAAAAAAAATATTTTTTTTATTTTTTTTTAAATAAAAATAAGACGATTTTTTTCTTATTCTGAACCGATATAACTAATTCACGGTCAACATCTATTAAAGGCTGTGTTTTATAAATTGGCGATAGCATAGAAATATTAATCTTCCAACATTCGACAAAAATAAACATAAGCAAAAATCCGTTAAATTTTCAAAACTATTATTTTAGATTAAGGATGTCGCACTTTAAAATCAACTTAATTTTCACACTCTGTAGGCCGACTGTATGGAGCTACATACATTTTTCAGCTCCATTTACGTCCAAGTTATTATTTTTTTTATAAATTTTATTTATCGATTGGAAACAATTAACAGATTTATATATCTTTTTTCGATTTGTTTTAAACCTTTATTTTTATGTAAGCTACCAAATTAGCTTTGGCACTTTTAAAATATATTTTTTCCTCGTTTTTTTTTTTTTTAATTTAAACAAAACTTAATTTTCTTAAACTTGTCATCCTTTCGCGCCGCAACTTTCACTCAGTACGAAACGTCAAGAACTCACTGAAATTATTAGCTCTGACAATTGTTACCATACTTTCGTATATGTTTTCCATTTTGAGGGTGTGTTTGAAATGTTAAGCCCATAGTTGGGGTCATATGGAATTAAATCTTTGTTTACTCAGCGATGTGATCATTTTTCAACCATTTTTTTAATGAAAAAGTAGTATTTAAGGCATTTGCTGCAGTATCAATAATGATCCTAAATAAAATATTAGCGTAATAAATTAATCTACGACAATTTGAATACCATTATGACTAATTGGAATTAAGTGTTTGCTTGTTTAATAAAAATACCTTATTTTTGGCAAAAAGGAAAAACAGAATACACAGCAGAGCTAAGTTCATTAAAGGTATACACAAACAGAAGGTACTCAGTTGTAAACAATATTTTTTTTGTTTATTTACTTATTAAGTTTTGGAAGGGGAAAACACTTTTATTTATATGGTAAAAAGAATTAAGCGATTTCCCCGAAAAACAACTCGTTAATTGTGTACGTTTAAAAAAATATAACCACAGAAGTATTACGCACGTTCGGATGACGGCCAAAAAGTGTTATTCCAAAAGTGTTATTAGCTGAGATAATTCAAGTTCTAGAATTGACAAATTCTAGAAAATACTTTTCAAGTGATATACTTTTCAAGTGATATTTGAAATACAAAATTTATCAACTTAAAGATGATTAAGGAAGACAACTACAGAGGTGTCAACCTATCAAGAGTGATAACCCCTAAATAAACTATCGATATATCGAATTTGAACTATCAAAGCCTAAAAAACTATCGATATTTTAATAGTTTCCATCGAAGGCGATAAACTCCACTTTCGTTTGTACACAATTACAGGAACTCAAAAAAGGCAACATTGAAATATAAAAAACACAGAAAATACGAAATTCACACACTTTTAACAAAATATAACAGCTTATCAAAATGATTGATACTTGTGTTTTCCACTTCTTGTAAAAGCTCGTTTCGTCCATCTTCTATAGTTTATCGTCTTTGGTTTATACAATCGAAAGGATAGACTCCCAACAAAAACTCAGTAAGTACTACTCATTACAATTTGCATTACCAAGTAATGACCTCGCATTACCCTGTGCATTTTTTAAAGCGAAGTATAAGTACATGCGGATTATAAGTATGCTGTTTAACTGTAATTCCATTAAAAAGACATTCACTTAAAACATGTTCGTGTTTCATTTCACATACGAGTACTACTTATTACACCGTTCAACACGCTTTTGCACACATGAAGAAGACCTATATATTCGGAATCTACGCCGAAAAATAAACTACCCGTGTGTCCCAGTTTTTCTAGATCAATTCGTATTTTCGCGAAATATGTGAATATATATTTGGTTAAAAACCACTTATATAGACATATTTTGTAATAACATACAAGTCCATATCCATAAATTTTTTGCAAATATACGAATTGATGCAGAAAAAGTGGGATACACGTGTATTTTATTTTTTCCTCCTCTTTCAGAATATACTAATTTTTTTCATGTGTGCAACCAAAAGCTTAAATTTGTCATACAGTGTTATTAAGCTCATGCTTGAAGAGAAGTACATTCCTCAAATGTTATCATTATGTTAAAGTTATTCGAAATATGTATCGGGTGATCAGTCTAGAGTATTTTTTTTTTTAAACGAAAAAAAAATTCAAATCAAGTGTAGAATCTTTGTTCTTCATTCAAAAGGACATTTTATGACATTTATTTTTTAAATATAATTTCCTTTAAATATTAACCGCGACTAAGTCTCAGCGTGTCCAAAGGAAGGTCCTTGGCTTCGAAACATTAATCTTAGATGGTTTGTCAGCGTCGACTTTGGAGACTACATGCCCCCAAAGAAAAAAGTCTAAACTCGTGATACCACACGATCTAGGCGGCCAACTCACCGATCAAATACGTGAAATTAGCTGCTCTTTGAAATGACCTCTCAATAAATCCATTGCTTGAGCAGCTGTAAAATGGCACCGTTCCGTTGAAACCAAATACCGTCAAGATTGCGGGCTTCAATTTCAGGTAGCAAAAAGTCCGACATCAAGGCGCGATAGCGAGCACCATTCACGGTTACGTTCCGGCCATCATCATTTTTGAAAATATATGAAATATATAATATGATTCCGCCATCCCCAAACCATTATTTTCTCTGGGTATAATGACAACGCTTGAACCTCTTCTTGTTATTCTTCAGCCCAAATGCGGATTTATTGACGTTGCCTTTGAGCCAGAATGGAGCCTCATCACTGAATAAACCGTTCGTCAAAAACAGCGGATTATCTCGTTTCTCATTTCCATAATTCAGTTGCACAAACAATACTAAAAAGGGAAAAACTCTGAAAAAACCCCTATGATAAAAAATACCTCTAGATGATCCATCTATATATCCCAATACGTAGTAAAGACTTTTGATTTCCACTTACTCTTAATTGACTAGGTAACGCGAGTTTTAGCTGGGATAATAGCGTTGCCAATGCTTTGCTCGACCTTCAAATAATGATCTAGGACACCATAAGATATTTATATTCTAGTTAGCTAAATAAAACTTTAGTTTGGATCCAATATATAACACATACAAATATTTCTATATACTAGGATTATTTTTGTTTTCAATTGTAACAGCCTTTTCAGACTGACAAAACTAGTCAATGAAAAAATAGGGTTCAACAAGAAACACGGGGAATATTTGAACCATTAGTGGACACTAAAAGTATCCTTTTAAAAAAATCAGCTAAGAATCTCTTTAATTTAGTATACACGTGATTGGTAAGTTCATTTTGAACTTTAAGAATCGATTATTTTGTTGTCGGTTCTACGTGTTAGATTGAAATCGATTTTTTGACTCCTAATTTCGATTATTTTTACCTAATTCTAATTTAAAAAAAGTTGGACTTTACGAATTCTAGTTTTTGCATCTTCTTTACTTACTTAAGTCCCACGACACCCTATTAAAGAGCATCGTTTCCTTTGGTATCATTTAATCCACTCTACGAGTATTTAATCCCAACTGATTTTAGTCATGTTGCATTTTTGTTCAATGGAAACGTCATTAATGGAAGTATACTTTTGGTATTCATTCCGTGTGTAAAATGTTTATATACTCGTATTCTTAATTGTCATGAAATTGCAACTCCATTTTAGATTCAACGTCTGTCATCAAATGGTAAAAACCTAAGCTCAATGCATAGCCTATACGATAACCGATCTTCTAGAATCCCACTGGTCCTGCATTACTTTGAGTATGGTAAAAACTTGTTTTCCTTAATAATATGGATGTTCTCAGAAAAAGATAAAAGTTTCGTATTAACATTATTTACTTAATTTACTCGAAATCAGAATCGATTCTCACTTGCGATAAATCGATAAAGAAAATCAAAATAAAATTTGTTGATAGCTCGACTTTCAGCTTTTGTTACCAAATAGTAAAATATAAAGGACCAGTGCTTTTGGTTCGACATTAATAAAATACTAATTGTAGCAGATGGTTTACCGAACTCGTTTAATATATTACGATCTAGACAATTACAAAATAATTAAAGTATTAAGATATAATCTGATCACGGACAGTGCGCAGCAACAATAAATCATGTTAATTTACAATTTTACAGCACTTGATAAATGCATGTCATAAATATCTAATCACTTGCTATAAAAAGATGTGACTAATCTGGGATTCCCAGGTGATTTAAATAGTATGTACAGTAGTCTGGGTCGATTTGTACGGACAAAAATGTGTCGATATTGTGGCATACATTTTTCGATACTTTTGGCATGAGGAAAAAAAGTTCCACTACGACAAGATTTGATTCTCTACGATTTCCTCAGTCCCACGCGCTTATAGGATGGTTAAATTTTAAGGACCGATGTTGATTTAGAATAAAACAGAATTAATTTAAGAAATTAGTGTAATTTTTTTATAATGATAATATTGGTATGGTTCAATTATGTATGGAATAAAATATCGGCCAAATGGACGGCGGCACACCTCCATCCGACGGTCCAAATTTTCTATGACGCTGAGTTATAATTGAGGTTCTATGCCGTTAATGTGCCAAATTATCTCATCCTTTAGCGTTGGATTTGTTGCTGGCTTATCGACGTACACCTTTTCTTTCTAATAACCCCAAAGAAAGAAGTCCAACGGTGTCAAATCACATGATCTTGGCGGCCAATTAACATCGCCACGAAGTGATATAACAGGGGCACAAAAGAGCCATTGTTTCGTTATCTGTGTGGCATATGGCACCGTCCTGGTGAAACCACATATCGTCCACATCCATATCTTCCAATTCGGGCCATAAAAGGTCGTTATCTAACGATAGTGAACACCATTCACAGTAACTGCCTGACCGGCCTTATTTTGGAAAAAATACGGCCCGACGATGTCGCCAGCCCATAAACCGCACCAAACAGCCACTTTTTGTGGGTGCATTGTTTTTTTTGACAATTACTCTTGGGTTATCATGCAGAAATTCTGCTTATTGACAAATCTACTAAGGTGAAAATGTGCCTCATAACTGAAGCTGATTTTCTTTGAAAGTTGATCATCCACTGTTGCCTTTGTTTGTCACCACTCTGACCATTGCTGATGATGACCATAGTTCAAATTGAATTAGTCTAGAATTGAGAAATATCAAATGAAATGCAGAAAAAAACTTGACGTATAAGTGTGGTTCATATTCAACATCGGCCCTTAAAATTTAACCACTCTTTATTTTGTATTGTATGTGCCAATGTATATTTGTATGTATTGTATTGAACGTTAATATTTAAAAAAAAAACATTTTTCTATTACCTACTAAAAAAAACTTAAAAATAAAAGTTGAGAAAAAGTCAAAAAACTGGAATCTGGGAACATCGAACATAACTTCTTTGATATGTTGTAGTGAAACTTTTTTTCCTTAGGCCAAAAGCTATCGAAAAATCGATGGCATAATATCGGCTAAACCGACCCACCCTAATGTACAGTTATAACTCATTCTTTAGCTTTAACTCGATGCCAATCAACAATCCAACTCAGTAGCAAAAAGAGGGATTTGCATGCTTTCTAGAATCCCTCCAAAGATAGTCAGGAGGCCTTCAAATGAAATCTACATTTTAAATTAACACAGTGTGTCATAGGAAGGGTAGGCCTGTAAGACCCCCTTTCCTTAGCAGGAGTTGTAACATACCTTGCATTGAAAAGCATACAGAAAGGCCTGCTGTTACAGGCATTTTAGAAGGCCTCGTGGAACGGCTATACGAAAAAGCCTACAACACAAGGATTTTAAGGAGGCCTGCAAAATCAACAATATGTGAAATTACGAGTAAGTGAATAATTTTGTATTCTTGAATATTTCTGTCGAGAAAAATAGAAAACGAACGAGAATTTTAACGGTTACAAAAAATACTAATCCAAAAAAAGTTTCCTCAGTTTTTGGGTTTATAAATTTTAACTGATAATGTAAGATTTTAAATAATAATAATACGAGTATTACATACATAAGTTGAAAGAAATTGCTTGTTAGTATAAACTGTTGCAGTAAATAAGCAAATACTTAAAACAAAAAAACATAAAACAAGACTGTATAAAAAAATATAGGGTCTCTGATTAATATTTCGTGATGGCAAATTTTATATACCATCCACACTTTGGTGGAGGGTATAACAATGGAACACAACCTAAGTAAGGAAAAAAAATAGTTAAATGTTATTTTGAGTCGAAAATAGTAAAAGTTTGTTAATATTATAACGTTCAATATATTACCGAACTACAATCTACTTATACTAACAAAAGAGAAATAAAAAATATTAATTTTAAATTGTGATTCGATTTTTAAAAAAGCAAAAATTCGTTAGTTCGTTTTAACTTAATGATAAATATGTTTTTAATTGAAATGGACTCTTTGTAAGTACTTATGTTTTACAAGAGTCATGCAAATAGCCCTTCTTAAAGAAGGGGAGTTTCCAAGTCTATCGTATCGTTTAAAAAGTTTAATGAAAATATTTATAAGTCAGCTTTCGAAAACGATGCATTCATGTCTTTCGGATCTTTATGAGTGCACGAGTAGATTTACAAAGCGAGGAGTGTGTATAGGATTTTGAGCCAGTCAAAGAAAAGGAGTAAAGTAGGTCTGCTGATAGTGGCTGCCAGTACTCGTATGAATATAAGAGTTGGAGATTTTAAGTATTTTTAGAATAATAAAATAACAAGTCATTACTTTTTTTATGTTAAGGTTAATGAAATGTCATGACCTAGTAATGCTTATTGTAATGGATTTAGCTTAACACGTTTTTGTTAAATACACATTGTAAATTTAAAATGAATCATCAAATTTAAATCAAACAACTCAATTAGAAACTTAGAACATTGAAATGATACTGAGAAATAAAAATAGGTTTTTGCATATTGGAGATTAAACGTTTATTAAAGAAGATTTACGTTTTAGAGTTTAAAAACTATGACTTAGACTGGTAAAAAAGCATTTACTTCCCAGTTGCTGAAATAGGGAAGTCTTTACTAAATAGGCAAGCAAAAAGGCCTTCTAAAAACGCACAAGACATCTAACTATGCCATCTACGAGGAATGCTATTTATATTTCTGGCGTAATAATGAACATGCGAATATTTATCATTAAAAATGGTTTTATTGTTTTTCAAAGCATTCTCTAGCATAATTTATACAGTTATGCATGCGCTCAAACCAATTGTCGAAGCACTTTTTCCACTCCGATTGAGACACCTCCAAAACATGGGTTTTGAACGCTTCAACAGCATCTTCTGGGGACGAAAATCGTTGACCATGCATTTTTTTTCTTGATGTGCGGGAATAAAAAGAAGTCATTGGGTGCCAAGTCGAGGCTGTACGGCGGATGACCCATCAATTCGACGTTTTGGACGGTCAAAAAGGCGCTGGTTTGAGCCGATGTGTGAGAGCTCGCATTGTCGTGGTGCACAATGATTCGTCTTCTCTTGTTCGTTTTTCGAATTTCTCCGAAGACTTCAGGCAAACAAATTGTGGTGTACCACTCAAAACTGACCTCCTACGTTGCTCAAGCGGAACAGTTGACACATGACCAGTTTTGCCAAAAAACAGGCGACCATTTGCTTCAAAGTGCATCTTCCACGAACAACTTTCGTTGGGTTTGACTCGTCTTCGAAGACCCACATGGTCGATTGCTGTCTAGTTTCGGGCTCATACGCATAGATACATAATTCGTGACCAGTAAAACGTAAACGTCTTTTGAAGCATGGCGATCGTATTTTTTCAAAATTTCTTTGCACCAATCGACACGAGGCTTTTTTTGAACGATTGTCAAATTGTGCGGCATCCAACGAGAACAAACCTTTTTTACGGCCAGGTGTTCATGCGATATCCCATGTATGCTGGTGTAAGAGATGACCAAGGATGCCTCTATCTCACGGTATGTCACATGACGATCTTGCATTATCAGTTTACGCACGGCATCAATGTTCTCTGGCACAACGGCCGTTTTGGGACGACCTTCATGACCTTCGTCTTTGAGTTTTTCTCTGTGCTATAGGATGCTGCGTCATCGCCATACAAAGATTTAAGTTAATCGATGCACTCTTTTCCCGAAAATTCACGTCGAAAGTTGTGAAAAATGATCGCACGAAAATGTTCACGAGTTAATTCCTTTTTTTGCCTAAGAGATTTTTTCAAGTCACTGTATTCAACGCAAATGATGGTCGTATGTCAAAATGTTCTGAGTACGTTTATGCCAAAAATGCGCATTTTCTTGAATAAGAGCCTGGGAAGAAAAATGTCTAGTGTTAAAAGCAATGTTATATTCCAGCAGTCCAAATGCTGGATATTGACGATTCTGAACAATGTCTGAAGTCTTGCGACAGTTTTTCCGAGTTCGTTTCGAATTCTGTTCGACTGATTTTTTACAAAGGCTGCTATGACTCAATATTCGTCGGACTATCAAAAAAAAATACCACATCGGAATCGTTACAGTGCGTTCTTTATAATTTTGAGCAAAAACTAGTGGAGAGCTCCAGAATTACGATACAATTGGTAATTAAAAACTAATTTTTCAACATGAAAAACAAAATTTTGATTTCATTTGGCTGTAACTCCCACAATTTTTATTCGATTTTTGTAAATTTAAAGTAAATCGGAATATAATTATTAAAGTTTAAGGCAGATTAATAAAAAGTCAGAATCAATTTCATGTTCACAATATCTCGAGTGGTGGGAAAAAACGGACATTAAATTCGGATGTGGGAGATCATTTTACATAAGGATCAGTTGGTTCTGTCTAAAGGAGGGCACAAAGTTAATTCTTGCAGAACAGTGTAATGAAAATGTTTGCTTTTTCAAATAAGCGACAATGAATTGAAATCTAATATTTGTTAATTTTTTGCATTTTTAAAATAAAACCACTACTAACAATTTTATTTATTGAAGCAAAATTCCAAATCCGCTTAAAATTCCTTTTCGAACTTTTAGATTTTGTTGTTCAAAAAGACTCATTAATTCTATTGTACTTCTGAAATCGTCCAAAAAGTGTGGCTCGTACCACTGTGCCTTGTTACATTTAACATAATTAAAGCACTTGACAAAATAAATAAAAGTAATTTTTACGGCCAAACACCTTGGAACAGGGTGAGTATGTGTGTCGTATACCTTGAACTATTAACGGAGTATTTAAAAATGTTTTTGAAAAAACACACCAATTGTGTTATCTTCGACTTCAACTTATTCAAAACAAATGAAAGAAATTTGATTTATTCGTAAAAGTACGCGTAGCGCAACATTTTTGAAGCAACAGATTGAAGCACGTGAACTCGTTCGAAAGTAAAATGATTTTTTGCATCAATTACTGTACAATTTGAAACTGAAAATCGTATTCGGGGTTAAGCGTAAACGCAAAGTGCGTGGATTGTTTTACTGCAGTGGCGAATGAATGGCATTGCCAATACGCAAAGTTCAATGTTCTCGAACAGATTGAGGTCTGAGTGTCTTGTTGTCATACGAGTACACTTAACGGCTGTAAGCCGACTCACTGCAATATCTATTGCAGACATTTTCAAAATCCATACAAGATATTAATGGCCAAACATGTTTGCAAAGCTGTGTTTTTCATAAAAAAGCGGTGGTTTTCCTTGACTTGTGGCTTAAAACAAAATCTGGTTCGTTTTTATACCCTCAGTAGGGGTATCAGCGTTGGGAATTCAGCAGTCGTCAATAAGCCAAACGATTATAAAATTGTAACAGAATGCACAGTGACTACGATACAAATCGATTATGAAATCGTAAATACCTGTAATTTTTGAAGAAAAAAAATACCTTTACCATATTGCACAGGCTTAGAGCTACGACTATATTCAGCAGATTCACACTGAACAAACTTCCATAGTTCGTCGCCTGGATCATGTCAAATTTTAAAAGGATTGCCAAAAGTTACATTATAAACCGATGGCAAATATATTTGGCTTGGTGATGGTAATCGTAGGTCACCGTGGTGTGAGCTTAACCGCACCTCGTGAATGCCGGCTAGTTATTTGGAGGCAGACAGTAGGTTCTGTCAGTAAGTGTAAGAATTATACCGTGCACAACTCAACGATGTGAGAGAAGTTTCCTATTTGTTGTAGTTGTAAAACCTCCAAAAATGTGGTTTCAATTGGCTTAAGAGAGATTTAAGTTTTCCGAAAATACTTTATAATTTTTTTTTAAAATTTCCAAAAAATATTAAATTTGTTCGCTTCTTTCCAAAAAGGCATTAACATTATTTCGCTTGTCATATTTGTTTTGTTACTGCAGTTGCAATTTTCTTTCTTGTTTATTTTGGATTATTTTGGTCATGGGACCTCTCGGTGGGAACTTTTAAAAATATTTTATTTAAAAAAATTTGTAAAAATGTATTTTTTAAGATAAAAATGTATCAAGTTAAAGCTAGTGTGAAATCATCGGTTTCAAACCGAAATTTTGAAATTGTGTAGAAAATCGCTAACATCTTTTGGCTTTTTTTTTTCAACCAATTACCCATATTGACTAAAAGGGTGGACATTAGGGTGGGCCTAAATTTTGTTTTATTATCAAGATTTGGCTAACACGTAAAAAAAGTAAGATTGGGTGACAATATTAAAAGAGCAAAATAATATTATGATCCCCATAACCACAATCATAATATTTAGGTACTAAAACCAAAATGATGATTACCACAACAATTAACCAAAAACTCTTCGTATATTGCGACCTTAATAATATTTTTTTAATAAAGAATGTGTCCAAGGCGGGGCCAATTAAAGCGACCACTTGTAACCCCAAATTAACCAAATTTTACTACAAATTTATATTAAAGATTTGACTGAGAATGAAGTCGAAGGGGCCCAAAAACGACCACTAGCAAACACGGACATATGGGTACCCAAATTAAAGAAAAGTTCGTTAAAAATTCAAATATGAATTATTCTTAAGATTTGTCAGAAAGTGTGGCTGGAACCCGTTCGGTAGTACTAATGGAATCTGTGCACACGCAGAGAAAACATTTGGTTTCTGCATGGTCACGTCAACAATAATATGTTCTCTGCAACAAAACCATGTTCGTCGCATCTATAGTATTGATTTTTTGAATTTCCTTTGGACAATAGTATGATTGCAGCAATATTAATATTGTTTAAATGTAACAATAGTATTATTGCCAAATTAAGAAATGCAAATATGGTTGCAGCTGCCGTATAAATATGGTTGGTGCTACAAAAGTATTGGTTTGCATGGATTTTATGTTAACAATAATATGAATACGGCAATCATAACTTATTGTTGTATAATTTTTATAAAATTCAATATACTTTTCAAAATAATTTTTTTGTTAAGAATCTTACGCAACAATACGAGTAGTACTTTTTATCCGTTTTAAATGTATTTTTAAATAATGTACTAAATAAAAATCTCGTCTTTAAAATAACGTAACGTAATCCAAATAAATTAGTTTAGGGATCATAGTATGGTTGAGTCAAATCATAGCATGGTTGCGTGTGGTTGTGAGGATCATACTATAGTTGTGTGTGAAATAAAATATGATTGTGAGGTTCATAATATGGTTGTGGGGATTTTAGTATGGTGGAGTGTGAATTATAATATTGTTGTGGGATCATAGTATGGTTATGTGTCAATCATAGCATTTTTATTGTTGTGCCACAACCCTATACCCAGCAATAGGACAATGCTCTTTGACTATTGTCACGCCAACCACACTTGTTTTCTTCGTGCAGGAAGTTTAATCACATGACAATTTAAAACACCTGATAATTAAAACATTCTTACGTGCGATTGTTTAAAAAAATCAAAATACTTCCGAATGTTTAAACGTAATCTAAAAACCAAAAATCGTACTACCGTTTTGCAATTAAAACTTAAATATTTTAAAACACAAGCCAAAATAATATTTTAAAAATATAATGAAAACGCAACACACTCTAACAAGCTGCGATGTATTCCACATTCCAACCAAGCACACTAAAGACGGGCGACAGCAGCAACTAAAAACGTGTTATAAAAACGGTTTCGTTCTCATACGTTTTAACCATTCTATCACGTTTTCGCAAATAATTCATTTAAACGTTGCATTTGCTGTTGGCTTCTATTGTTGTACTATTCGAAATGTTTGCCAAAAGATATAAAATATCGCATCTCTCGATCATCGTTTGTTTGTACGGCAATGTGTTGGCGTTAGTTATGCGCTAAAATAGCGACGACAAACAATAGCGACGGCAAATCTCAGCTATTCCAACCGCCAGTCGATCGACCATTAATTATAGAGTCATGATTACAAGCAAAGATATTCATTTGCACTATGATGGCGATGGCGGTGATGATGCCGATACTGATGGTGCTATACATTGGATTACTCGTACATTCAATGTGAGTCTCGATCGATAGACGACTCATTGCACTGTACATCTATTTATTATTTTCCCTTATCTCAAAGTCTACACAAACACAAATTAATATCGACAGATCATGCCTGATGACGTCTAACCACAGCAGTTGAACGACAGTCGTTCGTTCGCTCGTAACCCACCTCGATTTTGGTGGGCAATGTGTCAAAGAGTCAAATTGAACTTGACATTCGCGCTTCACTGAGTTCAATTTATAAAATTGTGTTACTTTATACTATTGAAAAAATTTATTTATATACGAGTCTGTGCGACGCTCAAAAAATTGTGCTTTTAAAGTTTAGAAACATTCGTAGTTTAAAAAAACTTATACCCAAATTAAGTTTACAAATAGAAATACTTTTATTAAGTATGCGCACCTGTTTGACAGGAATGTGTGATGACTACAATTCACATTTCATTTAAGTTAATAAATTAAACCCAAATAAAAAAAATAGTTGTCTATGCAGCTTAACTTCTGGTACATTTAGTTTCCGTAAAAATAATATGAGTAAAATTAAGTAAACATACTGAAGATCAATCAGTTCCCTTTAAGTTTGAGCTACTCTTTGTGCAGACTAGTAGTGATGTTCCTTCTTATTTTTGAAGCTTCTACACCATTGCCAATTAAAATTAAGCAATAAAAAAATTGAAGCTGAGAAAATACAAACACAAATTAAAATTGAGAAAATACAAGCTTAAGTTGAAAAGCAGAAATTGAAATTGAGAAATAAAATTAAAATTACAAAATAAAATTGAAAAACGTAAATGGAAATTCTTAAGCCAGTATATTCGGTCCTAAAACTCATTTGGTTTAGGAAAGAACCGCTTCCACCATTTATGACTGCTTAGTCTATTAGCCGTTAGATGGATATTATTTACAAACCCCGACACATACAATAGCCGTGATCTAGCTTAGTTACATAGTTAATCTTGCAACATTAAACAGAATTGTAAGTAATATGGCAACATTGTTTACTTTTGTATACACCAAAAAGAAATGAAATTCGGGTTCATCGGCGAAATAGTTTAAAACAGGCAATAAAAATCTATATTTTGAAAAAAAAAATAATCAAAGAAATATAACAAATCAACTAATTGCTACACTTTTGCTTTGTAAAATTTGTTAAATGTTCTTGAACTATTAGTTTGAGGTTTATTGTGCAAATAAACCCAATACAAATTCGCCGATGAGACCTCTTCTTGTTTGATTGCATAGGCTGTTTTTTAGACGAAAGGTTTACAAGAAAAAATAAAATGCATAGTATTTAATGCTATGGCCAAGAATTTAACTTCATTACAAAGATAAAGGTTTGCCATTATGTTTCAAAAATTATTTCGGGCAAAAAAAATATTTTCGACTGCTGTTGCAGCGTTTAAGGCCGTATGTCAGCAATAACGACACGAATATTCTTCTCCAAGGCGTCAATCGTGTCGGGCTTATCTGCGTAGACAAGCGTTTTCACATAACCACACAAAAAATAGTCCAGCGGTGTTAAATCGCACGATCATGGCGGCCACGCCACAGGCCCACGGAGCGAAATAATGCGCTCACCAAAAGTTTTCTTCAATAAATTGATTGTTTTGTTGGCTGTATGGCATGTAGCGCCGTTTTGTTGCAACCAAAGGTCGTCCACATCAACATCCTCCAATTCAGGCACGAAAACGTCATTAATCATGGTTCTAAAGCGTTCCCCATTGACTGTAACATTAGGGCCAGCTTCGTTTCTGGAGAAATATGGACCAATGATTCCCTCTGCCTATAGAGCACTCCAAACAGTAACATTTTGAGGATGTAGCGGCGTCTCAACAATTTAACCATTAAACAAAATGTGAGCTTCACCTCGATTTGCAAACTTTGTTCTAGAGTAAGTCTATTCATTATGAAATAGCAAACCAAACTGAGCATAAATCAAGTGACAGCTGTCAAAAAGACTAACTTCGAAAAAAGTGTGGCCAGATTGAAAACCACACATCTAAACCAACACCCTTTATTTTAGAATACATATCAAAATCATATGTTTTATTGTAACAGGGTGTGTCACGGTTTATATTTTGTAAAAAAAAAGGTAAGTCTGGTTACTCTAACTCGTTTCTTTAGCTCTTGCTATTCGAGTAACTTTCATACAAATGCTAGTTAAATGTCCTGAAAAAAGCACAGCTTATGTATGACATTGATACAAGATTTCCATATTCATCTCTACACACAGAAAAAAAAATCGTTTAGACAACAGTTTGAAACACAAAAATTCGCTGAACTAGAAAACTTTCCGCGGTAATTGCAAAAGGAGAATAAAAATGATGGATATTTAGTTCGTCATACCATAAGATGATTGCTATGATTTTATAAGGCCACACATAGTCAATAAATCGGTAAATTAATAAAGTCAAACATTTGTACAGATTTGTATGAGAGTACCAAAACTTAGTACTCGTAATGCATAACGACCAATTGACAAAGTGGCGGATATTTAGTTCGACATACCATTAGATGATTGCTATGATTATGGAAGGGCACACATACGCAATTAATCGGTAAATTAATAAAGTCATACATTTGTATAGATTTGTTTGTGGGTACCAAGAACTAGTAATGCATAACAATCAGTTTCAAGTCATCAAATAGGGATGATTTTCTTTTCAGAATTGTATTTTATTGCGGACCGAGATGGCTCTAATTTTTGTGATAAGTCAACAACAATCAATATGTTGTTATTGCAATCTGAAAATCATTTAAATTTTTAAGTGGACTGATACTTTGTCACTTCCAACAATATTTTGAGTTCAATTATCTGAAAATTGCAGTGGACTGATAAACATTTGGCCGAACTAATGGAAACGTGGTAGAACTTATAGATACATGCAACCTCAATCCGTGTGTATACAAAGTAATGCCAGTAGGTGTGCCTGTTATAATACCTTTTTTGTTACCACAATCCTCAATCTCTTTACTTTGGCGACTTGCATCTTATCGAAATAGGCGATTACCCTGCACCATTTACATCAGATATAGCTTTAACAGAATTTCAACAAATATTTGGCAGATCCTAATTCTTTTATTACTGGAGAAAACGATTTTTTTTTACATGGAATTACATTGTAATTTTTCTGAGTGTAGTAGGTCATGTATACATACTTCCCAACCAGATGTGTTGTGTGTCTCTTTGTAATCGTTTATTTCCTGTATAGTATCGCCAGCAGTGCCAGCCATACGGAGATGATCGTTCTGATGGTAGCAAAATGTCTGAAATTGTTTCGGCAGAGGGGACAAACACACGTTGTATTTTGGTATGCCAACAATTAAGTAATATACCGATATATTAAAATGTCAAAGTTACTCATACATTTATGGCTGAAGATTCGAATAAATCATAGTCTGGTACTGAGCTTAAGGCAGGGGCTTGCAAACTTTTGTAGCCGGTGGCCAGATATAGTAGATCATAAGCTACAATTTTTATTGACACTTCTTGGAAGTTTATTTTTTGATCATCATTAAAATCAGAGATACACTTCCAACCGAATCGGTTTTGAACTGAACCATATCATATTTTTGTCTATGAAACGTAAACAAAACTGCTGCAAAAAAAAAATTGTCGAACCAAACCAAAAACCGCAAAAAATTGGTTTGGTTCAAAACAAAAAAAAATCGATGCATCGAAAGCATCTATGTATGTGCATGTCACTGATAATTTTATTAATGTACTTAACTTGTTTTTTAGTTTTTACTCGTACTCGTATGTACATACCGTAGTTTTAACTATTTTTTTTAATAAAAAATAAATTACATCAAAAATAACTTTTTTCTTTGATTCAAGAACCGTTGGTCAAGAGAACCTAACAACCATTTTTAACCCCAAACCATTGGTTCGGACCAGCTCTGAGCCTCTGAACCGAGCCAACTCGAATTTTGAAATGGTTTGTATCCCAGATAAATCTGAATATCTGCTGTATTATTTTTGCCACTGAAAGACTATGAAAACTATATTTTATAAATCAAAACCAACAAAGCTACTCTTAACAAAAATGTTCGTAAATTATAAATTCGATAAAAGTTTCTTATGACATCAATTGCATTTTTAAATATAACTTAGGAGCCCTTAAAGAGTGTACTTTTTCCATTATTATTTTTAGTCCCCTAAAGTGAAGTGTATTGCCCTCAGGTCAACCTTTGACAATTCCTGGCCATTTTTACCTTTTTTTGGCCGTGCTTTTAACAGACAGAAATGGTTAGTTCGTTGTACAATTGTACGAGTATCAAGAATATATATTTTTCACAACATCCGATCTATATTTTGATAAATACTCTGCCTGCATCACGCACTTAAAAAATTATGTTCGTGACAATCACGAAATATTTCATATAAATTCAGCCCCTCTTCAGCCTTATTTCGACTGAGGAAAAATAGTAGTATTTAAAGTCGTTTTCGCAGTCAAATCCGACTAATAGTGGGCAGCTCTAATTCGCTTAAATGGGAAAAACGAGCATAAAAGTTTTTAGTCCGGAAGACGAGGAAAGTGTGTTTTTTAAAAATAAAACATGAGTAGATATTCAGTAAGCCGTATATACCTCGCTAAAAAAGTCATGGACTCGTTAGCAGCATGTTCTAATTTTACGATAGGTGAGACGTCGATCCAGTTGTCTTGCACAGTGGCACATTTAATGTTTTACTTGAATCGCTGCCTCTACTGAAGTCTTTCTGATATGTACCCACATTTTTTTTATCGCAACGGGGAATTTT
This sequence comes from Hydrotaea diabolus, assembly GCA_963513945.1. NCBI lineage: Eukaryota > Metazoa > Arthropoda > Insecta > Diptera > Muscidae > Hydrotaea > Hydrotaea diabolus. Next base: position 73,375,593 of record OY740719.1, read on the forward strand.
AACGACTTAATGTCATGGTAAGGTAATTTTGGAGAGAAAAAATCAAAAAAAAAATCCGACACTTGTTCAGAACTTGGCAATTTTACCCTTCGACCACAAATCCGAAAATTTTCAAACCGCTGCCATTTCGCCCCCTTGCATTTTTGGGCTTGGGTAATGGGCCAAGGTGAAATTTGTACAGTCATGAATGAATCATCCTATATATAACTTGAGCTTTATTATTAGTATAGTAGACGTATATATGAGGGATGCCGTGTTTTTTTTTTCATATGTACATGGGGATCCAACCCAAGAGATCCTTTGATATCTAAACAAGATTACTATGACTGGACTTCACACTAGAATGCGTTTTTTCTTGCTGCCAACATCATAGGAATGTCAAAAATTTTACCGTCATATCGGTAGAAGTTTTTGAGATATGAACTTTCCAATCATAACCTATTATACCCTAAAATTATTTTCTGGTCACATGTAATTATGTAAATATTTTATAACAATCGGGATCGGTCTCATTCGATGCTCAGATGTTGTCCACATCAAAAAAAAAGTGAAAATTATTTTTTTTTACCCTTAGGTCCCTTTCACTATGCGCTGTCACATATAGTTAAAAAGCTGGTCAATATTTCAAGGTATTGCAAATAAAATGACAAAATGAATGAACACTACATCCTCTCAAGGGTATAAAATACCTTTTTTTGCTTCGAAAGCTTTGTGTAAAAGAGCCGAATGCTTTTTTGACTTACGAGTACACTAAGAAAAATCCTCGATGACAAATCCAAAAGTAGAACAGTTTCTTGTACGAGGGTTGCTATATATATTTATGGCCTAGGCAACACTAAGGGTAAACTGGCGCCATCTGACATTTCCATTGTAAAGTTTGACAATTTTTAGCATAAGCGTACTCAGAACGTTTTGAGGTACAACCATCATTTGAGTTGTTTACAGTCACTTGGAAAAATCAAAAAATGGAATTATCTCGTGAAGATTTTCGTGCAGTAATTTTTAACAACATTTGACGTGGATTATCAAAACAAGAGTGCATCGATGAACTTAAATCTTCGTATGACGATGAATCACTATCCTATAGGAATGTGAAAAACTGGTTTAATGACTTCAATCGTTGCCGACGCTCGCTCAAAGACGAGGGTCGTGAAGGTTGTCCAAGAACGGCCGTTGTGCCAGAGAACATTGATGCCGTGAGTGAACTGATAATGCAAGATCGTCATGTGACATACCGTGAGATAGAGACATCCTTGGGCATTTCTTCCACCAGCATACATTTGATATTGCATAAAAAAAGGATCCTGTCGATTGGTGCAATAAAATTTTGAGAAAAAAAACCATCGCGATGCTTTAAAAGACGTTTATAAGATCGTCACGAATCATATGTCATACGTATGAGCCCGAAACAAAACAGCAGTCGAGTAGTGGGTCTTCAAACAAAGCCAAATTCAACGAATGATGTTCTTGGAAGAACCACTTCAAAGCAAATGGTCGCCTGTTTCTTCGGCAAAACTGGTCATGTGGCGGTTGTTCAGCTTGAGCAACGTAGGACGGTCAATTCTGACCCGCACAGCCCTGACTTGGCACTCAATGACTTCTTTTTATTCCCGCACATCAAGAAAAAATGCATGGTGAACGATTTTCGTCGCCAGAAGATGCGGTTGAAGCGTTCAAAACCCATTTTTTGGAGGTGTCTCAATTGAAGTGGAAAATGTGCTTTTACAATTGGTTTGAGAGCATGCAAAAGTGTATAAATCATGCTGGAGAATATTTTGAAAATAGAATCCTTTTTTGATGATAAATATTCGCATTTTCATTATTAGGCCAGAAATATATGTATATAGCAGCCCTTGTAAGTACTTAAGGAACCGGTTCTTAAAAACCTTGCTGGTTTTGCTAGCTCTCATTATAAATATCGTGTAGTTGGGTCCTAAGAGTGCCGAGCTACCTATGTTGTACTCTTCAGTCTAAGTTCTCCTTATCGAAGTCTGATAGAATGATATTTGTAAGTATCCCACCCTTTTTGTGATTTGTATCTCATGCAAAAGTGTATAAATCATGCTGGAGAATGTTTTGAAAAATAATAAAAACCATTTTTGATGATAAATATTCGCATTTTCATTATTAGGCCAGAAATACATATAGCAGCCCTTGTAAGTACTTAAGGAACCGGTTCTTACAAACCTTAAAAGCTTGCTGGTTTTGCTAGCTCTCATTAAAAATATCGTGTACTTGGGTCCTTAGAGTGCCGAGCTACCTATGTTGTACTCTTCAGTCTAAGTTCTCCTTATCGAAGTCTGATAGAATGATATTTGTAAGTATCCCACCCTTTTTGTGATTTTTATCTCTTTAAATCGTTGAATATTTGTGTCTGCCCTCATAACATGCCTCTATCATTTGGGAATCCCTGCAACATCAAAGACTCGTGCTACAACAGCATTGGCATTGATCGTGAAATACTCAGAAACCCAGAAGACATCGAGCTACGAAGGAACGACTGACCGACGACAGCGTCGTACAGTAGAATTTGTATTGTAGGCTAAGAGGGTACTAGGTAATTTTCACTTGTCAATGCCAAAACTGTTTGCCAGCTATAATGACGGGCACTTTAAAAATCGTTGAACTACACAATGCAGTCGCCCACCCACCCACCTCTTCACTCGATCCCGCGCATTTTCAAGTGCGAAAATACCAACAAATGCCCATTCCCATGTTTCGTTCTCTACACACATGCGACATTTGCATGCCGAGAGACTAGTGCTGCACCTTTCCTGCGCTCTCCTCTGTTCAGATATGCAGTCGCATGGGGTTGTGTGAAATGGTTTGTCCGTCGGCAGTGTCTTCTCGTTTGTCTTCTGTAAACTGAAAACGTCAATGGACGATAATGTAGAAACTCTTTACAAAATTTTTACTATATGCGGCGCAGCGGTATAGTGATCACGCACAGTGTCGCGATTATGCACAAGAGCAGGAAGCGAATAAAGGGATCTCACGTACTACTTACATATATGTTCTGTAAATTTGTTTGATGACTTTTGAAGTCTTTTTAGCTAAGTCCTTCTGTATCGCTGGGAAATAAAAGATGGTAGGTGAGTATATAAAATCTCCAAAATGGCAGATTCCTGATGGTTCTCAATTATTTTTATGGGCCGTGGAAGATTTTAGTGTGCAATGCAAAAGGTTTAAAAATATTTTATTTCTGCATTAAAGCGAAATTTCGTGATGAGATGTTTAAATTGAAATTGCATGGAGATTGAAATTTAAACATACTGTATTTAAGTTTGGAGTGAACTTTCCGCCCATTTAGGAGAAAAGTAAAAAATGGACTATTGAACGGGAGTTTTGGGGTCAACGTTAATGGAAAATCGATATCTCTTCATTAAGCATATGCATTTGTTTTTTTTTTGAAAAACAATTGTATAAATGTGGGTAAAAATGGTCGTGGTTAAAATGTATCACTTAAATACTACTATTCTCATTTTATTACGCAAGACATACTCATAATAAAAAAAATCCTTTTCGTCCTTTACATTTGTTATTATTATTATTGAATTAAAAAAAAGTAAAAACGTCGTTAGGTTCGGCACCCTACTCAGGTAAATCGAAAAAAATTATCTGTTTTGTGGGAACCTTTGGCCTCCGTCCCAAATCTTAAGCAAAATTTAAAAAATTGGATTAGCAGCAAAATTTGCTTAATTGAGAACCCTAATGTCCAAATTGACTATTAATCGCCCACTAAGTTTATTGGATCTCATGAGTCAAACCGTCCAGCAACTATGCTCTTCTTTGTGTTATTTAGTACGTCCCTGCTAAAAGTTCCCATTCTAACAAATTAGGATTTGTAAAGAAAATACTCCAAAAGTGTTCTTTTTACCGAATAATCTTTAGTCTCTGAATGGGAAATTTTTTCCCACAGCGCCATTTACAATCACAAGCAGCTTATGACCATAAGCCATCATCATACAAAATTCCAGGATCCTATGTAAAATCGTTATACGGATGTCACGAACAAAGCTAGATCGTTTTAGAGTTTAATGACGTTCAAGAATATATTTCGAATTGTTTTAAACGGAATGACAAATTTAATATACCATCCATCCTTCAATTAAGGGCATACAAAAGAAAGAGGTTCATTACCTTTATTGCATATGGTTAGGTTACTACTCACTACGTATTCAATAAGTGGCTCACCCCTATCGTTGACATCTGAACTTTCCCAGATGTGATCATATCCATTGAGTGCACTGCCTACAAATAGGCTCCTTTCTGCATTCTATCGCCTTGAATAATGTCCTCAAAGCGTATGAAAGTACGTCGGTGTCGTACGCCATGTTCTTTTCTGCCTTGACTAATGTCCTCAAGGCGTATGAAAATACGTCGGTGTCGTATGGCCTGTAGACCGGAGTCATAGTTTGGAATTGTTGAATTTCGATTTGTCAATACCATATCTTCATTACTAAAAAAAAGGGGAAAAATATATTAAGGCTCTCCGAAAGAATATAGGATCTTGGAATATAGGATCTTGGTCTACCTTCTCCCTTACTCAAAGAGCAGCTTAAATCCGAAAAATACTACCCTTCATAGTTATTGGATTACGACTATGTCGAGCGATCGCTTTAGAGTGATGAAGAATTATTTAAAAGCAATTGATGAGTTATCTGATTTCTCCACCACCGTAACATCCGCATCGTCCTCTTCCTCTCAAAGTTCATTTAACTTTGTGGTTAAAAGCTTTTCCACCCACCGGAGACTATCAGAAAAGGACTAAACATTAGGCGCTTCCATAATATGTTCAATATTTTTGAAAATAAATATTTTGAAATTGTATACCCTCCGCCGAAGGTTGGCGGAGAGAGATTGCAAATGAGCGTAACCGCCTCAGGGGGGGCAAAAGGTTTTCATAAATGGGACAAAAGGTACCTTGGTAAAAAAGGTACCTTGAGAATTTGCTGAACAAAGCTATAGTTTTTGTGGACGGACAATGGTTACTGTTAGTTGAGGCGCACTACATACCTCAAAAAAGGCATAGTTGCTGTACTTTTTCGTTCATGTGATCAAATAACGTCCGCATGGTCAAAACGGGCCATTAATAGTCAATAAGGACATTTGGATACTCAAATTTTGCTCCTAGTCTAAATAAAGTAATTTTTTGGCTAAGATAAGAAAGGGCGCATGGGCCGAAAAGGATCCAAAACCCCGATCTTTTTTGCGCTTTAGTAGCGTAAGGTGGAGGGTATATAAGGTTCTGCTAGGTCGAACTTAACGACCATTTTATTTGTAACTGTAGTTCATATGTACCCCGTAGTATGATGAAGAGTATAAACATTTTCGTTGGCTACCATTTCAAGACAATTATCCAAATTTTTGCTTACAGTAATCTTAGAGAACGCGTTGTTTCAGTACGTAGGTTTATTTCTGCAAAGAAACGCATATTAAAACTAGTTTAATGTGTTTTCCATAAAATACCGTTAAATAAGTTTGGATACGCAATTCTAACATTTAGTTTAATTGATTTTTGGCCACGTTTGTAGCACTGTGCGCACGACAGTAGTGCGCCGTTTGTAGGAACACATTTGAGATGTGCGATGATGCGATTGTCGGTTGTTTGGTTGGTGTCTTCTTCGATTTTATTTATAATTGAATTGCATGAAAAGCAAAGAATATATAGAAATATGTTAATTATTTAATGTTTTGGTATTTATTCTCTCTCCGTCGTCTTTTTGGGATGGCTTTCCTTCTTTTCAGTGCAATATTTGGACCAAAAAAACCAAAGCGTCTTGACGTGTTTTCAAATCGACTTGCTGTTCCCGTGGCTGCTGGCTAGCTAAGTTAGGTGTTCCTTGAATAATGACTAAAAATGGCCATAGTAATGCGGCATATGTCTCTGATGTCTCGGACCGAACTCCCAAAAAGTACTCGCTGGAGTTGACGGAGAAGGGCGATAAATATGTGGTGACGCCGACAAACGCCAGCGACGACTATGATCCCTATCAACATCGCGAGGTGGAGCATCCGACCACGTAAGTTTTTTTCATTGCGAGTTTAAGTGTGTAATGTATTCAGAACATTTTTCGGAAATTTCCAGCAACTCGGAGACTATGTTCCACTTCTTGAAGGGTTCCTTAGGCACAGGCATATTGGCCATGCCGAATGCTTTCAAAAACGCAGGCTACATTACGGGTAGCGTAGGCACCATACTGATCGGTGCTATCTGCACCTATTGCATACATCAGCTGGTCAAGGCCGAATATGAATTGTGCAGGCGCAAAAAGGTAAGTGTTGTGCTACTCAGAATTCTAATACGACAACTTGGCAACGCTTTTCATTTTTTAATAGATTCCCAGCATGACCTATCCCAAAGTAGCCGAAGTGGCCATGGGTGAAGGTCCAACGATATTCCGCAAATGTGCCCCCTTCATTGGTCACTTAGTCAATACCTTCCTGCTGATCTATCAACTGGGCACCTGCTGTGTTTATGTTGTATTCGTCGCCTCCAATATTAAGTCGGTGGCTGACTATTATCTGGAGACGCCGGTAGATGTACGTCTATGCATGTTGATTATATTGTTGCCGTTGATCCTGATCAATTATGTTCGGAATCTGAAATATTTGGCGCCATTCTCCACGTTGGCGAATGCCATCACAATGGTTTCGTTTGGCATCATCTGCTATTATCTTTTCCGCGAACCACTGACGACAGAAGGCAAAGAAGCTGCAGCTCCACTTAGCGGAGTACCGCTGTTCTTTGGCACTGTCCTGTTTGCCTTAGAGGGTAAGTACGAATATATGAAAAATCGGAAAGCGCATTATGTATAGGGTTAAAAGTTTTGAAAAACAGAATAGCTTGTATTTCTTTTAAAATATGCTCACTTGTTCGGTCAGACCGAATCCTATGTTGGCCATCAGTTGTGATTTATAGTTTTATCGAACAGCGAGTTTATACTTATAGAATATCAGTGTAATTTCGATAAATTCGTATGCCATTAAAAAATCGCAGATTTCAGTGCAAAATATGGATCACACTTTATTATACCCTTTACTGTGCTGAATGAGTTGTTGTTGTAGCGGCAACTGTTGCTCTACAGACGGACATATAGCACATATTATCGGGTGGTAGCCAGAGTACATGATTATCCGCTCATGCATTTTTGCTTAACCCCGCCGACGACGATTTAAACGACTAAAATTGGCCAATTCCACCACTACCGGTTTAACCCGAAACACGTTTCGGCCAGGGGCAGTCCTCAACAATATGTGTTTTTGTTAGTCCATTTTTACGTCGTGGGAGCAGCACGTCCCGGAATGTTTGGTTCGAGCCGGGATTGAACAAAACCTCGGACGTTGGATCTGCTCGGTTTGTCATAACAGTTTCAGTCTGAACCACAGGAAGAATAGCGAAACGGGCATTGTTGTATCTTGCTTTGTCAATGTAGTCGGCAGTGGATCTCTGGATTTGGTGTCACGGTCGCCGACTACATCTCCGTCGTCGCCATCCAAATATAAGAACCCCGTCAATCTCTCTGGCAGCATCAACAAATATAGCACCTAACACCATTGCTGTTGCTATTCCTGACAGTGCGCAACAAAATCAGTGCAGTAATACAATTCATGAGCCGTAGCAACATCATGGTCGAAGCGATCCTGGAAACAAAGCTGAATGTAGCCTGCACAGTTGAGACGGATACAACGTGCTACGTAAGGATCACACGAGAAGTGGATGACTTGCTTTCCTGTTACACCATTTTGTGCAGTACATGCCTATCTCACCTGAGCTTGACTCTAGAGACCCATACATCGGTAGATGTGCCCCGCGGTATTTGCCTCTGGTCTTAGGAGACTATAATGCCCACCATGAACTGTGGCAGTCTCTCTAGACAAAGACCAGGGGACATAGCTTTGGCAGAGCAATAGCATAGCTATATGTATTGCAGAGTGAATGAGGACGCTCCCATGCGGATTATGGGCGATTGCCTTAGCTCGCCAGACATAACTACTCGTCATTTGGTAAGGATCGAACCAACTTTAGGACCTAAAGCGGATGACATATGCGAGAAAATCTACAGTTACTTAGCACGCTTCTTCACTGCGAGGAATAAAAAAATATCCGCTACGACGCAGTTGAAGAAAATTCAGACTTGCCAGAATGCCACCCTAAAAACATCAGCAGGGTGTCTCCATATGTCTTCTGAGGACCATCATGATGATACGAAGGTCCTTACCGTGCGCAGGCCCAATTTCTTGTTGTCTACGCAGTATCTTCTTAGGTGTCTTTGCAGTAGTTATTCCAATCATTACGAACAGGCAGATCAAGTACGAACTTTCTGATCTATAAGTAGACAGAGCGTTTAGATCATTGAAACTATCAGGTTGCTGATGAAGTCACATCAGCAGTATCCAGCTATACTTAGTAGGGACATAAATACTGTTACACACGTTTTATGCTGTAAAATAAAAAGTTTTGAATGTTTTGTTGACCAAATATTTTTTAATTTATTTATTGATGTATACTGTACCCAAAAAGAATCTACTTATTCGAAATGTCCGCCTTTTGCATTTACACACGCCTTAAGTCGCACTGGCCAATCGTCAAAAGCTGCACTAACCTCGTCATTGGAAAATTGGCCACAGCTCGAACCAAAGCAGTCCTAAGAGATCCAATGTTGGGGTATCTTTTGTGATAAACCTTGTCCTTGAAAACCGTCCACAATTTGTAATCCAATGGACTGCCTGAGGGCCATTCTTCAGAGGAAATGAACGCTGGCAAATTGTTTCGAAGCCAGGCCTGGGACGTTTTAGCCTTATGGGCCGGCGCAGAATCCTGCTGGAAAGTCCATGGCTAGTTTTGGAACAGGGAATTGTTAAGAGGCTTCACAACAGCTTCCAAAACGGTTTCTTGGTAAACTTTGGCCGATGTTTTGAATCCAGAAATGCAGGTCAGTGACCCCATCGTAAGAGACACCCCACCAAACCATGACTGAAGCTGGGTGATGACCCTTTTCCACCCTTGGGATCAGTTCAGTGGCTTCCTTAGATGTCCGCGCATACACTCTATCATTTTGCTAGTTAAATTTTTCCTGAACGGTAAAAAATTTTTCATCGGTGAACAAAATTTGTCCATGCAAGATATCAGCGTGTTCACCAAAAGACGTTTGCATTTTTCAATCCTATTTTTTTTTAAAGCTGCAGTCAATAAATGTCCGGTACGTCGTTTGAAAGTCCCAAGTCTTTTTTAATGATTCGACTCATGGACTTTTGCGTGATATTGATCTCACGGGCCATGATTTTCTGTTTTCGGAGCGGATTTCTGTGAATTCTTGATTTAACGGCTTTGATGACATGCGGTGTTCGAACAGAGCGTGGGCGGTCTTTTACATCTCCAGGCTCCTCAAACAGTTTTATGCATCGGTAGACGAACATGCGGCTAAACCCTAGTGGCCGAAGCGTTTTGAAAATATCGCTTTTTTCATTTCACACTTGAAACGCGCTATTACAGCGATACGGTTCTCATTATCTGACCACTCCGTGATGAAAGTTGAAACAATTTTAAAATCCCGTTACAGACTAACGCTATTGAGGTTAGCTTTCAAAACAAATATGACATTAACCGGTTATGTTCAGTTCTACTATTGAAATGGGTGTGTTCAATGTTGTAACAGTATTTATGTCCCTACTAAGTTGCTTGTATGTAGTGCAAGGGGGAGTATACTCCGGAGATTTTACCAAAGGAGCAGCGCTACCGTAGTTCGGGTTCAGCTGACATCTAGATGGTGCAGCCGCCTTAATTCTTATTGGGCGCGAATTAATGGCAGCGTACCGGATGGCGTTCCGCCTACCATCAGCGACCACATGACGTGCTGCACCTCTTCAATTGTCCGGCTAACCTGGCTCCCAGGTATCTTTGGACGCATCCAGTTGACATTGGACATTTGCATGTGTTTTACAGATTCTCCCTTGTCCATGCAGATTTGACAGTCGTCGTTATGATTACTTCTGTCAGCATTATTAGAGTCCTTTTGTCAAAACGCACTGGCAATTAAGACCTATTTTGATTTATTTTTTCCTGTGAATATCGACTGATCAGAATGTTTTAAATATTTTCTTTTTTGTTAATACAAGTTAATAATGCTGCATTAGACATTTGCTTACCGGCTCATCCACCGCCTCGGGGTCGCATGACAGTGCTTTAAATGAACGGTCCAATTTAAGATGACTTGGTGCAATGTATCCGGCGGTATTCCCGCTATAGAATCTCGAAAATTGGGCTTAACCGAAATGACCAAATTGTAAGCGAACACTAAGAAATAGAGAAAATAAACGAGTTGGCTTAATTCGCTAGACTCTGGCACGATATCACCCTATCTAATGAGAGCTCGCCATTTAAAGACCTAGTTCCTGAATTTTCTTCGCAATTTAAAGTGCTAATCACATCTATGCCTTGTTACAACCAAAGCTTAAATATATCATTGTTGTCGAGTTTCGTTTTAGTTTATTCGACCCGTTATTTACAAACACTTTCTTTTTATTTTTATTAAAGCTTAAATTCTGTGTTTTATTTAACATTTGCGTGGGAGTTGTTCGGTTATCAAGCAAGTTGACCTCGCGAGTTAGTCGCTAAACAAACGAGTAGGAGTTGCCACACATATTCTTCCAACAAAAAATCAAACGTGACACACTGTGCTTTAAAACCCCTTTTTTATTGTTATCTGTACAAACCGGAAAGAGGTCGTATTGGGTACATCTGCACGAGATGGGATAATGTAACTATATAGCAACCCAAACTTTTTTAGTACAAAGAAGTTTTTTCAGTTTTTTACGACGAAAAGCGTGGCGGTTAACTGATAAATTATATTTTTTTCTGTTGTGTTTATAGTTTTTTATTGTCTGATTTTGTCGAATTCGCCGATGAACCCTATTGTTCTCAATTCTCTTTGGTGTATACAAGGAGAAACAATTTTTCCATATGTGACAGCGCATAGAGAAAGGGACCTAAGGGGAAAAAAATCAATTTTCACCTTTTTTTGATGTGGACAACATCTGAGCATCGAATATTATATTTATAATTATATTTTTTGCTGTTGTGTTTATAGTTTTTTATTGTCTGATTTTGTCGAATTCGCCGATGAACCCTATTGTTCTCAATTCTCTTTGGTGTATACAAGGAGAAACAATTTTTCCATATGTGACAGCGCATAGAGAAAGGGACCTAAGGGAAAAAAATCAATTTTCACCTTTTTTTGATGTGGACAACATCTGAGCATCGAATAAGACCGATCCCATGCCCCAAAAGTGTTCCCTCCCAGAGATGTGCGCGTTTTATGAAAGTGATTGTACACCAAAGATACACGTATTTAAATCTTTAAAATGGCTCTCCTGAACAAAACTGGTTTTTACCCTTAGGTCCCTTTCTTTTTTGTGCGTCACTTATTACTCTCGATTTTAAACAATGTTGCCAGATTACCATATTGCAGTCTAACTAGGTATCTAAGCTTATTACCCCAAAGAACACGAAGAATGGTAATTATGTTTGTTTACATGGCCGCTTCGCTTAATTAGAATAGGTTCCCAAATCCGATCGCAATATAAGCGGTGTTGGCTCTCTGGCTGTGGTCACTTAGCTCATCGGCGTCGAATCTATATTTCTGGGTCTTATTCTAAACTGGCCGCTACGGAGGTTATGTTCTCTTATCTTCACACCACTTTTTGCCGGTATATTGGCTTACGGTCTAATTCAGTGTATTTATGCATAAATATTTTTAAAGCGTGTCCTTTAAAAGAAACTCACGTTGCATATTCAACTAAGCCCGAAAATAGTGTTAAGTTATTTCAACACTTTCGGCAGGCCTGAAGTGGTGAATGGAAATGAATATTTTGACAGATAGATGGCATTAGTAACTTTAACAGCTTTTGAAATATAATAATTTAAAATACTATCATTCATTACTTTCCACTCACCCTAAATTTTCAGTTAACATATTTTTGATTTCTGTTTAAGATTTTCAAGTTATTATTAACTACAGCAAACAAATTAATTTTTATTCAAAATTTACTTAGATTTATCATTAATGTATTTAACACATTTACAGCTATTGGCGTCATCCTACCCTTGGAAAATGAAATGAAGAATCCTAAAAAATTCGGTGGTTCCTGTGGTGTCCTCAATTTGGCCATGATCCTCATCGTATTCTTGTATGTTGGCATGGGTCTCTTTGGCTATTTAAATTATGGTGACGATATCGAAGGTTCCATAACTCTTAATTTGCCAGCCAAAGAAATGTAAGTATTTTTCCCTGTCACTTCGTTGGAACGCGTAACCTCATGTTATTTGTCCTCTCTTTCTCGCACAGCTTGGCCCAATGTGTTAAGGGTATGTTGGCATTTGCCATTTTCATCACACACGGCCTGGCCTGTTATGTGGCCATCGATATCACCTGGAACGAATATGTGGCACGCAAACTAGGGCCACAACGTTCAAAACTGTTTTGGGAATACACGGTGCGCACCCTCTTGGTCTTGGTCACATGTGAGTCATGGAATTTAAAAAATGAAAAAAATTTACTTATTTTAATGAACGTTTTTATTTCAGTTTTATTGGCTGTTGCTATACCCAACTTGGAGTTATTTATTTCATTGTTCGGTGCTTTATGTTTGTCCGCCTTGGGCTTGGCCTTTCCCGCTCTGATACAAATCTGTACGCATTGGTATACCACTCATGGAATTCAGAAAGTGTGGTTATTGTGTAGTAAGTATTTTCAATAATTTAGTTTTCAGAATCTGAACATGTGCTGAGATGTCTTTCGGATTTAGGGGGACTTCCATGTTCGAAAGAAGAGATGAGGCAAAAATCAATATACACCATACAATATTTTGACAAATATGTCAAAAGCTCAAAAGTGTCACAAGATCTTAAGTTATTTCCCTTAACATCCCATTGTGGGCTAGAACAAAAAAAGGGAAAGCCTGTCAAACCTTTCAGCTGTGCACTATATAGTTCCTTTACCCAACAACCGGAACTTACTGCTTTACACCGGCTCAGAACGGCTAATGCATTATATAGAGAAGTTTTTACATGATTTAAAGATTAATCTCTACTCGAAAGGTCACCGGCATTTAGTAGGTCTGAAAAAAATTCTTCTTATTATTCTTACCCGGACTTGGACCTGTATTTGAACTTGGCACACTACCATCTCGCTACGGAGGCCCACAAAAGATGTAGCATTTGTATTTGCCCAAGGAGAAGAAAATTCTAAGAGGGCCTGAACCCGAAGAGAGTCAGGGCCTGACCTCGTAGAGAGTCGTTTCTGACACATTGCCAGTATTAGATTTTAAGAAATGGCACCGATCTACGCTGCTAAGCCAACGGTTTGCCGTTTGTAGTTTTTAGTCTGGGTATTTACACTAGGTATATTAAGGGCAGCAGGTTTGAAAGCCTTGGGTTAAAAGGCATAAATCTAGTTTATTAACAACTCTCAAGCGGACACCAAATTTGCACCAATGAAAAAACTTTTGTTTCTAAGCAGAAGATCGGCGTTCTCCCATAGTTTTCGAGATATGGTCCTCGAAAGTTCAGACGTATAATTCAGATATTGAGCCAGATCTGTGAAGCTTTCCCTTATTGGATAATATGGGTATCGCTGGAAAGCTTATTGCAACACCATTCCAGTGATTCGAGGGCTGCTATATATATTTCTGGCCTAATAATGAAAATGCAAATATTTATCATCAAAACGGTGCTATTGGTTTTCAAAGTATTCTCCAGCATGATTTATACACTTTTGCATGCGCAAAACCCGATTGTTAAAGCACTTTTTCCACTCCGATTGAGACACCTCAAAAACATGGGCTTTGAACGCTTCAACAGCATTTTCTGGCGACGAAAATCGTTGACCATGCATTTTTTTCTTCTTGTGCGGGAATAAAAGGAAGTATTGGGTGCCAAGTCAGGGCTGTACGGCGGATGACCCGAATTCGACGTTTTTGCCGGACAAAAAGGCGCTGGTTTGAGCCGACGTGTGAAAGCTCGCATTGTCATGGTGCACAATGGTTCGAATTTCTCCGAAGACTTCAAGCAAACAAATTGGGTGTACCACTCAGAATTGACCGTCCTACGTTGCTCAAGCGGAACCGTCGCCACATGACCAGTTTTGCCGAGGAAACAGGCGAGCATTTGCTTCAAAGTGCTTCTTCCACGAACAACTTTCGTTGAATTTGGCTAGTCTTCGAAGACCCACACGGTCGATTGCTGTTTTGTTTCGGGCTCATACGTATAGATCCATAATTCGTCACCAGTGACGATCTTATAAACGTCTTTTGAAGAACAGCTATCGTATTTTTTCAAAATTTCTTTGCACCAATCGACACGAGCCTTTTTTTGAGCGATTGTCAAATTGTACGGGATCCAACGAGAACAAACCTTTTTTAAGGCCAGGTGTTCATCCAATATCGAATATATGCTGGTGGAAGAAATGCCCAAGGATGCCTCTATCTCACGGTATGTCACATGACGATCTGGCATTAACAGTTCACGCACGGCATCAATGTTCTCCGGCACAACGGTCGTTTTTGCACGACCTTCATCTTTGAGCGAGCGTCGGCCACGATAGAATTCATTTAACCAGTTTTTTACAGTGCTATAGGATGGTGCTTCATCGCCATACAAAGATTTGAAGTTCGTCGCGATAATCCACGTCGAAAGTTGTGAAAAATGATCGCACGAAAATGTTCACGAGTTCATTCCATTTATTTGCCATATTGATTTTTTCAAGTACGTCAAAACGTTCTGAGTACCTTTATGCTAAAAAAAATTTAAACTTAGTGTTGCCTAGGCCAGATTTATATATAGCAACCCGCGTATTTCCAATTTACTATCGAATACCTATCATTGGCAAAATATCTATGTATTTGCTCATCAGTGCATATCAATAATTCCGTGCCTTTCGAATAAAAACCGTTTTTTTTTTGCAAAAAAAAATATTATTTTTCAGCAAAATCTCCTTTTAGCTCAATACACGTAGTCCAACGCTTCTCCAATTTTTGTATCCCCTCTAATAAATAGGATTTTTCGAGGTTTATAAAATAGGCTTTTGTTTGATCAATAATTTCATCGTTGGAGCTGCTTTCGTTCCACTGAGCCATTTCTTTAGGTTTGGAAGTAGAAAATAGTGGGCGCTAAATTCGCAGAATATGGCGGGTGAGGACCAATTCGTAACCCAATTCATGCCAATTTGCCATTCAGACAGCACACGTGTGCACACGGGCATTATCTTGATGAAAAATAATTTTTTTTTAAATCCTTGTTAAATCGGTCCAATAAGTTTTTCCCCCCCTTTAAAGGTAATTGATGTGGATTTTCCCGCGTGCATCCCAAAAAATTGTTGCCATCACCTAATTGGCAAACTCACCTTGTCCTTCTTCGGAGGCTATCCACACTGAGAAACCCATTGTTAAGACTGCTGCTTGGTCTCCGGAGTGTTCTAATAGATCCATGTTTCATTCACAGTTACAAAACGCCGCTGAATCTCATTCGCATTGCGGTTAAACAACTTCAAACACTCCTTTGAAGTTGTCACACGATTACGTTTATGGTCAATTCCGACACCCATCTTGCAGACAGTTTTCTTAAGCCGAACTGGTCATGTAAAATCGAACCCTCACTGCCATTTGAAATGCGTATGGCATCAACAATCTCACGCACTTTTACTCTTCGCTCGGCCACCAACATATCGTGGATTTGTTCTACATTTTCGGGTATACTGACCTTAATTGACCGTCTTGAACGTTCAGCGCCATTTGAACTTGTGCGACCACAACGAAAGTCTGTAAACAACTTTTTTACCATCGAAATTGATGGTGCATAGTCCCCATGGTATTTATCAAGCTTTTTCTTAGTTTGATTGACGGTATTTTCCGCAAAAAATAATGTTTAATGAGCACTCTAAATTCATTTTTTTAACAAAATCCACGAGGTTTTATTTTTTGAACAGCTGTTAAACACAAACTAAATGACGGAACTCTCTCAAAATTTGACAGTAGTCTTTTAACAGATGGTACCTAAAAGTTGCATTGCACATAACTACGAGGGGAGTTGGAAAAGTCACGAAATTATTGATATGCCCTCGTACGTACCTTTACATCGGTCATTTTCCGAGTTTTTTACCTATTTTTAACAAAAAAAAAAAAAACAAAATGAATCCCCAGCCCACAATAGGTTAAGGGATACGTATATAAAATGTAAATATCGTTTTCTTAAGCTTTCCAACAATACCCCTATCGCCTAGGTCCGTTTCCAAATGTGGCAAATATATCCAGCTATAGGTCCGAAATTTAGGGTCCCATAACTCGGGAAATATGGGTTACCGACGACTTTTTTTTAACTTATTCGTTTTAAATGGCCAACAGGACCATTTATTTTTTTGACAATTGTTCCTTAACAAGATTTGTTCCCTTGAGTAAAATCTGCTTCGGTTCTCACCGGTGTCATAATTAAAGTATCGCATCTTGGTGACCGAGAGTGAATTGTACCAACCAACGCACCAGCTACCCTTTAGCTATGCCACGAATATTAGAACCACCTTTTCCATCCCTGTTGCTGAGCAGTTAATCGTTTATTACTGCATTTACTCTAAATTTAGTTGTGTCTTAAACAGAGCTTAAACTTCAAAACTACATGCAAAAACAACGAGTTTAAGCCTGAAGCAAAGTTAATGTCTGGTTTTGATTTATTGGGCATTGGTCTTTGCTTACTTAAACTATGTCAATTGGTATCATTGTTAATGTTGTCTTTTCTTTATTTGCAGGTAACTTTACACTGATAATTGTCGGCATACTCGGTTTGGTAATCGGTACCTACACTTCGCTGGCCGAAATAATTGCCACATTCACACACTAATCGGGTAGACCAACCACCCAGCAGCACACGCATCTAAGTCCATTCATCTTGAATTCGCTAACCATTGGAAATGCATGTTCTAAGTTCAAAAGTATATTTAAAAGGCAGACAACAGACATACGTACATTCTCGTATGTTTTACATATCGTATGTATAAATAAATTATAGTCAACATTCCACTATCGATCAATAATTATTAAGTAAGAGGAAAAACCTAGTTAGTTTAAGTATAAAAAATTGAACCTGGGGCCACTGCAAAACCGTTACTAAAATATACTAATTATCAAGTTCAAATAATTTAAATCGAGTAAAAGAAAAACCAAAAAATGTCATCGAACAAGAATTTGTGATAATTTATTAGAACCGATAACTAAATAAGTATCGTATATATGGAAAATAGTTGTGATACAATATAATTACCTGTCGACACTAATACCTACACACATGTATGTATGTACAACTTGTATATCTTCGTATACTTGACCAATTTAACACAATCTGTAATGATCAGTCACAAATCCCTGCCCTCAAAGGTCCCCAAAAACGCCCATGATGATGATGCAAAGGATTATGATATTATCACACTAAGAATTTAGTTGTTAAGTCCATTTAGTTAAGTTGTTATATGTTTGTAACTCTCTAAGTTTAGTCATTCAATTCATAGAATTGCTTGAGTTATTTGCCATGATTACTTTTTGATGTACGAGTATTATTAAAAAAATAATTATTGTTAATTTATAAAGACACAAACTACACGATTTTGATTAATAAAGATTTATTACAATGTCATGGGATGAGTTCTATTAATAAATTATTTTCCTATACAAACAATCTATGAAACAATCTCGCGATGTCCGGTTGCCTGCAGAAATCCGATAGAGCTCAAACAAAAAGTAGTATCTTTTGAAAAAACAATAGATGTTCTTAATTGCATTTGAACATGTTACTCATTGAAAAGTTTGGCTAAGCCTTTAAAGAATTGTATGGTTTGGACACATACATGCAACACCGAACATCGTCTGACGTAGGGCACTTCGGAATCTCTTCCTTTAAGAGACCTCATTGCTTGAAAGTCTGGATGCATTTCTTGTCAAAGAATCCTATTTGGATCACTTACTCGTACTACCCTAATATTCTTGGGGACACATTCGTTTAACTTTTTAAGTCGTCCGCCATAGCTTCTGCCAAAAGATTATAAGTAGACACATTATAAAGAAAACATGCTGACCTTCTACAGGGTTTTCCATTAAGGACTAATAATTTTGTATCTTAATAAAACACAGAATATTTAAGATATAAAGTTCAAATTCCAGGTGTAGTGTAAATGTAACATTTTAAGAATGAAACTCGATTTCGGTCATATGACCACCACGTGCCCGTGTACAGCGATGTATTCATTGGACCCAATTTTGCACTGCAGTCCGTAGTTTCGGTTCAAAGAGAGTATAGGCGCACGTTTGGCGGCCAACCTTCGAACAGATGGACCATTATGAAACTTGCTAACAATTTTGCCGAGTATGAAGACCATACCATCGAGCCCTTCACTTCGGACAGAGGAAACAATCGCTGCTGCAGTACAAAACAATCCAAGAGTTTCGACAAGAACCTTAGCTGCTCAAATGGGTATAAGCAGACAGTCATGGCAGTAAATTATGCACAAAGATTTGGACTTGTTCCCATTCGAATGGCCAACAAACTCAAGGCAGCAGACTTCCCGATTCGATTAAATGGTCGAAGAGGACGGAAACATGTTGAACTGTCTTTTCATGTCTGACGAGGCTCATTTCGATTTAAACGACATTAACAAACAAAACTGACGAATATAGAGTGCTTTCAACCCACAGATACTAAATGAGGCGGAATTGCATCCACTTCGTGTCACAGTGTGGTGTGCAATTTCATCACGCGTTATTGTCGGGCCCTACGTATTTCTTCGAAGAAAACGGTCGCACTGTTACTGGAGACCGTTAGTTGAGCATGTTGGGAAATTTTTGCTATCCAGAATTACGCCAAATGAGAATTTCTTTTAAATCTGTATGGCTTCAGCTAGATGGTGCAGTTTCTCACATAGCCCGGCCTGTAATGACAGAATTGGGTCAAAAATTTCCCAAGGTGAAATCCAGAAACGCCCCCAGGTCGCCTGACCTTACTGCACCCGACTTTTTCCCGTGGGGTTATTGCAAACAGGAAGTCTACAAAGCAAAACCAACTAATTTATATGAGCTAAAGCAATTCATTCGAGAAACAATTGCAGCTATTTCTGTCTCAAGTCCCCATGCAGTAATGAAAAACTTTTTGGGAAGATGCCGCACATGCATCAACGAACGGGGGGGGGGGGGAATTTAAATTCCATTATTTGTAAAACTAATTGAGCTATATTTAATAAATTTAAATGAGCTCTAACATGAATAAAAAAATGAATTCCATTCCTGAAAAAAAGTTATTTGAGTTTCTTAATGTAGCAATATTCATTAGCCACCCTATATATTAAATAAAATAATTGTTAAAACATAATCCTAAGAAAAACCAAAAATATATTTATTTTTTCGTTTCTTTCATATTAACTTTTAATGACCCTATTTTTTGTCCGTAACTGTAGAAGGTTCGGCCTGGCCAAATTTAACGCCTATTTTACTTGTTACTATGTACAGCCTTTAAACTAATTTCAACTTAATCTTCGTTATTTTATCACTGATTTTTAAAATCCCCTAACGATCTCTAGAGAACACGGCTTCGTTATCTTTATCGAATCTATCTGCAATTCCGTAACCGAAATCGGCAGAAAAGGAAAACGTTATCCTAAACTATAACGTTATTTAAATTGGGTTTCATCTGTATTGTCTCATATTTAAAAACGGGGTGTTTCATATATACGGTGACACCAAGTAAGTAAAAGTAATGGCGTTTAGTGCAGACAACCACCTTAAAACTTGAGTTACAGGGTAGTGGCGATTAGTAAATAATTATAAAAGAGATTCCAAGTAAATAGTGTATAAATGGGGGGATTCGCGTCTACCTTTTGATTAATAACAACAAAAACTCTTCTAATTAGCTTTAAGTATTTATTTTCGAATATAAAGGGTGGTCCCAC
Organism: Hydrotaea diabolus; assembly: GCA_963513945.1. Taxonomy (NCBI): domain Eukaryota; kingdom Metazoa; phylum Arthropoda; class Insecta; order Diptera; family Muscidae; genus Hydrotaea; species Hydrotaea diabolus. Next base: position 73,395,572 of record OY740719.1, read on the forward strand.
CATAATGCACAATTTAATTGTAAGTTACATCTGAACGTCAAGTTTCTTGCCTCACTTTATTTGGCATTTTTTTCAGTGTTTGGCAAATTCAACCATGGAGATGTACGCAATTGAGCAGCGCGTTAATATTGTCAAAGCCTTTTACGAAAATGGGCGTTAAATTAAACTGCATTTCGTGCACTTCGTAATTTTTTGGTCAGCATAATCGACAAAATGTGTTCATAATCGTAAGAATTGTGCGCAAGTATCAGCAAGTCTGGGTCCTGCAATTGCTGTTCGCTATCGCGAGCTGATAACGGGCTTCTTGTGGCCAGAAATTGAGCATATGGACCTGGAACATATGTGATTCCAACAGAATGGCGTCAGTTGCCACACAGCGAACGAAACAATGGCACACATAATTGCCATAGATCCTTCTATCATAATGAAAATTAAGATAATTATCTGCAATCTTTTTGTTTTATTTACAAGTTACATCATGCATTTTATATAAAACATATTTTATTTTCGTTCGCTATACTCGTATATGTGAGGGGTGGTTAAATTTTAAGGGCCGATGTTAATTTGTCGCGCAAAAGAGTCATTGTTTCGTTAGCTGTGTGGCAAGTGGTACCGTGCTGTTGAAACCACATATCGTCCACATCCATATCTTCCAATTCGAGTCATAAAAAGTTACGACAGCGAACACCATTCACAGTAACTGCCTGACCGGCCTCATTGTGGAAAAAATGCGGCCCGATGTTGCCGCCAGCCCATAAACCGCTCCAAACGGTCACTCTTTGTTGGTGGATTGTCTTTTCGACAGTCACTCTTGGATTATCGTATGCCAAATGCGGCAATTCTGCTTATTGACGAATCCACTGAGGTGAAAATGTGCCTTATCACTGAAAATGATTTTCTTTGGAAATTGATTTTTATTTGATTTTCTTTGGAAATTGATTTTTATTTTCATAATAAGCCTGAATAACTTTCACGCGTTGCTCACTTGTGTATCTTTCCATGGTTCAAATAAGGTTAGTCTGAAATCGAGAAACATCAAATGAAATGCAGAGAAAAACTTGACGTTAAGGTGTGGTTCACATTCAACATTGGCCCTTAAAATTTAACCACCCTTTTAAACATAGCTCTGGCTATGTCAGAATTTTGTAATGTTAACTTTGAAAAAGACCAAAATAATGACATCTACTTTTTTATTGCAGAAAAAGAAGAAGTTTTCTGTTGGTGCTTTTTTTAGTTTTAAGGCTCGGGCACACTGAAGCTTTTTTTTCTTACTCTGCGTATTTTTCAACTTCCGGTTGTCTAAATACCATTGAAATCAGTGTCAAAAACTTTCAATCAAGCAATTAGAGGGCTTTTCTACACCTTTTAACACATATATTAATGGTTTTTGGAAAACCGGAAATTAAGAAAAACGCTGCGTAAAAAAATATTCAGTGTGACCGAGTCTTTAAACAAAAGTCGAATACCTTCTTCATAAAATTATTGCATCATTTGCACGATTATATTTTGGAAGTATGGATTTTTGTGGGGAAATTTTCTTTTCGAGAAACGGGGCTAAACTTAGTGACATCTTCAAAATAGGTAAGTGCATGTTAGGATTCGTGTTAAGAGTATTAGCCTGTTTTTTGACCGTAGGAACTTTGGGTCGTCTCTAAGTTAGCCAGATCTTAAAATAAGTGCATAATTTATATTGTTATTTCAAGGCATTTGATTCCATTTAATGATGTGAAAGATCATATCATTTGTGCGACTTTTTCCAATTAAAGTATCTTCTTATGAGGTTTCTTATCCTTGAATCCGCGTTATAAAAACCCCTCCTTAAGAATGCCATAAGTATCACAGAAAAACAGCCCCTTAGAATTTCTGACGAAATGTTACTTTTTCCCGTAACTTCTTGTTAACTGGTCTCATAGTACACCTAATACTGAAACACTCATTAAGCTTCAACTTAATAAAATAGGTACATAGTTGGATTCGTAAGAAAATTTCATTACCATTAAATCCATGGTTAAAGGACCAAAGCCTTTCAATTTATAAAACTATAGTTTGTCATATTTTGGTTTATAAAGAATTTTCATTGTTTTGAGTAAGTACGCATATAAAATTAGACCAATCGTCAAGCAGAGAAAAGATATGGTTATTATATGGTCGCGGTAGCAATAATATGCTTTCTGCAATAATAGTTCGTCATATATATATATATATATATACATATATATATATATATATATATATATATATATATATATATATATATATATATATATATATATATATATATATATATATATATATATATATATATATATATATATATATATATATATATATATATATATATATATATATATATATATATATATATATATATATATATATATATATATATATATATATATATATATATATATATATATATATATATATATATATATATGCCATATATCCCATGCCCCAAAAGTTTACCCTCCCAGAGATATGCGCGTTTTATGAAAGTGAAGTCGACGATTCTAAGCGCAAATACAAAGGGACCTAATCTTTAAAATGGCTCTCCTGAACAAAACTGGTTTGTAACCTTACGTCCCTTTCCTTTTTTGCGCGCTTTGCCTTCCATGCTTGCAAATTTCACTAGTCAAATTAAGATTTTTTTACAGAATTTCACAAACCAATACTGCTCTGCTTTTCTTGTCTTCTGCTCTTGCTGCTGTAAACAAAATCAACCTGAATCAGGGTTGATATATGAAAGTACAAAAATCGTACTTTTTGCAATTTAATTAAAAAGGTTAGAATCAGAGTATTATGCCGATAGGGAATTATCGGCGACGCGAGCAAATTGGTTAACAGTTGGCGGCATGAACATTGGTTCATTGTTTTTGAAATAAAATGAAAACACCGTAGGACGTCAGTACCAAATATTTAATTTCAGCACAGATTGATCCAAATTTTTGTACCAAATTATCAATTTTCTACTACTAATTTTTGACTGCGAGCCAATTAATGACATGTGTGTTTTTGTTATTGCTTAAGAAGACGAAGACATTTGCAAAGGAAATGATAATGCAATAAACTAAAATGTCTTTGCCTCCTTTTTGTTTTATTGATTTGTGGGCACGGAATATTCGTCAATATTCCTTCATTTGAGTCCCATATCACAGAGATAAAATGTTATTGATCATCCTAAACTTGATTCACCGTATCAATCTTCCACTGCCTAATCCGTACCCGGCCTAAGTACCAAAAAAATGTACCAAAAAAATAGAATATATCATCTCTGACGTGGAAAGCCATAGCGACCAGTGATGCTGAGGAAAAACGTCTAAATTGCATTCAGCCAAACAAATTCTGGAGTCGACTCAACTCGCGTAGGCCGTCTTTCGTTAGCTTGCCGCCGCCGATTACAGTCGGTTCAATCGTAAGCATTACGTACAAGAAGATTAATTGTAAAAGATTGGCGATATGCTTCTTCTTTGAGAACACAAGAAACACCAAAATCATTTTGGGAACGCTGTTTTTTGCATTTAAAGTGTGCAAATTTAATTTAGTGTTTTTTGTGTTTCAATTTGGTCTTTTTTAATTTATTGTGATCAAACGAAAGTGGAAAAAGTAACCCAAAATTTGTCCGGTACTAAGTGCTAATTTCTACATTATTGCAAATAAGAAGATGGGCGATATACATATGTATATTGTACAATTTGTCTTTTTTGATTACGTATCGCACTTTTTTTTGGGGTTTTAATTAAAAATGGCGGAGATCTTTGTCTCATATGCCAGGTTGATCATTCGATGGATAACCAAGCCGTATTCTTTTCAATCACGTGGTGATGTTAATGTAGACACATTTATGATACAGTTACGATAACTGTAGTTATAAGTAAAACAAAATGACTCCGTCCCTAGAAATCGCAGCAGGGCGTGCGACCACACACCATGATATCCAGAAGCGAGGTGACGGATCGCACTTCATCAACCAAAATGTTCCACAACAAAGTGTTGTTTTTTTTTTTGATTTAAAATCATCTCAACCGACACAATGTTGTCCTTTGTTTGATGTTTAAAACAAATAATTTAAGAAACCTTAATGTGAAAAAGATGAAGTACTCTAAAACATAGAGAGTAGGGATGCAAAAGTTGATACAATTGAACATTTACGGCATACTAAGTACTGCGACAAAAGCGCGGCTAATTTGTCGTCGTATTTGATACATTTTACAAATGTTTCGATCTGTTCTCCATTTATATCCTGCTTCACACTGTAGAATATGGTATAATGACGTAGTGCTGATGTTTAAGTATACCGATCGATGGCCGATTCAGAGTCATCAGATTTCATTGAACGCTGTCTGTCCGTCTGTGCAGGTGTTTATGTAAGTACAGGTCCCATTTTTGACCCGATTTCTATGACATAAAACAAAACTCATGTTTGTGCGAAGGAAGAACTCAATAAAAAATAGTCTATGTATATCAATCCATCTTTTTATTTCATACAAAGGACTTTTTTATTTGAGGTTGTCAGGTACAAAACCACAAATTAAACACGATCGTACTCAAATTTGCATGCTAGGTTTTGAGTGACCTTCAGTGAAACTGGACCATAAAAGTCAATGTCTTCGAATAGCCCCTAACCAAAGGCCCCTTCCGATTTGTGGTCGTGTTTAAATTTAATAAAGTGCGTTATGAGCGACTTATAACCATTACTATCGAAGCTTGGCCATATTGGTCTATGTTTTGATAACAGCCTTTCCAATTTAAAGTCTTGCCGCTATACAGGAAACATTTTAAATTTGATCTATCTCAAATGATAGTTCTGTTTTATTACTGAAATGAACTTCTATTAATAAATTCAATACCCATCATCCTAAAAACAATTTTTTTATTGAATAATAAAATAATATTTAAAAAAGTCATTTTGTGCAGAGAAAAACAAAGATTCGTTGTCAAATGGACGGAAATATGGAGACCTATGTGTAGATAATATGGTGTTCATGTTTCTGGATCGTTCATGTTTCCGCGAGTTGAATGTACAATTGAAATATTCGACGGATTTCATGAATTTATTACAATTTGTATGAAAATTGGCAGGCAAAATCCAATAAAATTGAATTCCGTTGGATTTTTTTCATATGTGTCAATGCCATATTACCTTCATTTCTTGGTTTTTGAGCCGTCGTGATCGAAAATGGAAATTTTGAGAGAAAAAAATTAGAAAAATAACGAAAAATTAAAAACTGGAAGTACTCTAAAAAAATTGAGCTGGTGTGACAATATTCGAAGAGAATCATACTATTGTTGGGTATATGGCTGTGGCATAACAATATTATGATCCTCACAACAATAGTATGATTCACTCACAACCGTAATATGATCCCCAGAACCGTATTATGATTCTCACAACCATACTGTCGTTCACATACAACCATTGTATGATTCTCACGACAATAGTATGATTCAAGTACAACCATACTATGATCCTCACAACAATACTTTAATTCTCACAACAAGAGTATGATTCACACATAACCACACCCAAAGTGTGGTTCTCACTCAACCATACTATGATCTCCACAAACATATGATGACCCTCACAACCATAGTATGTTTCACATACAACCATAGTATGATCCTCGCAACCATATTATGATTATTTATTAGGATTGGGTTATGTGGTTATTCAACGATAGAGATTTTTATTTCGCAAATTATTTAAAATTACATTAAAATTAGTTCATAGCAAGATTTGAGACCATGTATCTTTTAAAGATTTCGTTAAAGAAACAAAAATATATGTGACGCGCAAAAAAGGAAAGGGACGTAAGGTTACAAACCAGTTTTGTTCAGGAGAGCCATTTTAAAGATTAGGTCCCTTTGTATTTGCGCTTAGAATCGTCGACTTCACTTTCATAAAACGCGCATATCTCTGGGAGGGTAAACTTTTGGGGCATGGGATCGGTCTCATTCGATGCTCAGATGTTGTCCACATCATAGAGGTCACTTTCTCTATGCGCTGTCCCATATATATATATATATATATATATATATATATATATATATATATATATATATATATATATATATATATATATATATATATATATATATATATATATATATATATATATATATATATATATATATATATATATATATATATATATATATATATATATATATATATATATATATCTATATATATATATATATATATATATGGGACAGCGCATAGAGAAAGTGACCTCTATGATGTGGACAACATCTGAGCATCGAATGAGACCGATCCCATGCCCCAAAAGTATATATATATATATATATATATATATATATATATATATATATATATATATATATATATATATATATATATATATATATATATATATATATATATATACTTTTGGGGCATGGGATCGGTCTCATTCGATGCTCAGATGTTGTCCACATCATAGAGGTCACTTTCTCTATGCGCTGTCCCATATATATATATATAGATATATATATATATATATATATATATATATATATATATATATATATATATATATATATATATATATATATATATATATATATATATATATATGGGACAGCGCATAGAGAAAGTGACCTCTATGATGTGGACAACATCTGAGCATCGAATGAGACCGATCCCAGATGTTGTCCACATCATAGAGGTCACTTTCTCTATGCGCTGTCCCATATATATATATATATATATATATATATATATATATATATATATATATATATATATATATATATATATATATATATATATATATATATATATCTATATATATATATATATATATATGGGACAGCGCATAGAGAAAGTGACCTCTATGATGTGGACAACATCTGAGCATCGAATGAGACCGATCCCATGCCCCAAAAGTATATATATATATATATATATATATATATATATATATATATATATATATATATATATATATATATATATATATATATATATATATATATATATATATATATATATACATATATATATATATATATATGGGACAGCGCATAGAGAAAGTGACCTCTATGATGTGGACAACATCTGAGCATCGAATGAGACCGATCCCATGCCCCAAAAGTTTACCCTCCCAGAGATATGCGCGTTTTATGAAAGTGAAGTCGACGATTCTAAGCGCAAATACAAAGGGACCTAATCTTTAAAATGGCTCTCCTGAACAAAACTGGTTTGTAACCTTACGTCCCTTTCCTTTTTTGCGCGTCACATATATTTTTGTTTCTTTAACGAAATCTTTAAAAGATACATGGTCTCAAATCTTGCTATGAACTAATTTTAATGTAATTTTAAATAATTTGCGAAATAAAAATCTCTATCGTTGAATAACCACATAACCCAATCCTAATAAATAATCATAATATGGTTGCGAGGATCATACTATGGTTGTATGTGAAACATACTATGGTTGTGAGGGTCATCATATGTTTGTGGAGATCATAGTATGGTTGAGTGAGAACCACACTTTGGGTGTGGTTATGTGTGAATCATACTCTTGTTGTGAGAATTAAAGTATTGTTGTGAGGATCATAGTATGGTTGTACTTGAATCATACTATTGTCGTGAGAATCATACAATGGTTGTATGTGAACGACAGTATGGTTGTGAGAATCATAATACGGTTCTGGGGATCATATTACGGTTGTGAGTGAATCATACTATTGTTGTGAGGATCATAATATTGTTATGCCACAGCCATATACCCAACAATAGTATGATTCTCTTCGAATATTGTCACACCAGCTCAATTTTTTTAGAGTACTTCCAGTTTTTAATTTTTCGTTATTTTTCTAATTTTTTTCTCTCAAAATTTCCATTTTCGATCACGACGGCTCAAAAACCAAGAAATGAAGGTAATATGGCATTGACACATATGAAAAAAATCCAACGGAATTCAATTTTATTGGATTTTGCCTGCCAATTTTCATACAAATTGTAATAAATTCATGAAATCCGTCGAATATTTCAATTGTACATTCAACTCGCGGAAACATGAACGATCCAGAAACATGAACACCATATTATCTACACATAGGTCTCCATATTTCCGTCCATTTGACAACGAATCTTTGTTTTTCTCTGCACAAAATGACTTTTTTAAATATTATTTTATTATTCAATAAAAAAATTGTTTTTAGGATGATGGGTATTGAATTTATTAATAGAAGTTCATTTCAGTAATAAAACAGAACTATCATTTGAGATAGATCAAATTTAAAATGTTTCCTGTATAGCGGCAAGACTTTAAATTGGAAAGGCTGTTATCAAAACATAGACCAATATGGCCAAGCTTCGATAGTAATGGTTATAAGTCGCTCATAACGCACTTTATTAAATTTAAACACGACCACAAATCGGAAGGGGCCTTTGGTTAGGGGCTATTCGAAGACATTGACTTTTATGGTCCAGTTTCACTGAAGGTCACTCAAAACCTAGCATGCAAATTTGAGTACGATCGTGTTTAATTTGTGGTTTTGTACCTGACAACCTCAAATAAAAAAGTCCTTTGTATGAAATAAAAAGATGGATTGATATACATAGACTATTTTTAATTGAGTTCTTCCTTCGCACAAACATGAGTTTTGTTTTATGTCATAGAAATCGGGTCAAAAATGGGACCTGTACTTACATAAACACCTGCACAGACGGACAGACAGCGTTCAATGAAATCTGATGACTCTGAATCGGCCATCGATCGGTATACTTAAACATCAGCACTACGTCATTATACCATATTCTACAGTGTGAAGCAGGATATAAATGGAGAACAGATCGAAACATTTGTAAAATGTATCAAATACGACGACAAATTAGCCGCGCTTTTGTCGCAGTACTTAGTATGCCGTAAATGTTCAATTGTATCAACTTTTGCATCCCTACTCTCTATGTTTTAGAGTACTTCATCTTTTTCACATTAAGGTTTCTTAAATTATTTGTTTTAAACATCAAACAAGGACAACATTGTGTCGGTTGAGATGATTTTAAATCAAAAAAAAAAACAACACTTTGTTGTGGAACATTTTGGTTGATGAAGTGCGATCCGTCACCTCGCTTCTGGATATCATGGTGTGTGGTCGCACGCCCTGCTGCGATTTCTAGGGACGGAGTCATTTTGTTTTACTTATAACTACAGTTATCGTAACTGTATCATAAATGTGTCTACATTAACATCACCACGTGATTGAAAAGAATACGGCTTGGTTATCCATCGAATGATCAACCTGGCATATGAGACAAAGATCTCCGCCATTTTTAATTAAAACCCCAAAAAAAGTGCGATACGTAATCAAAAAAGACAAATTGTACAATATACATATGTATATCGCCCATCTTCTTATTTGCAATAATGTAGAAATTAGCACTTAGTACCGGACAAATTTTGGGTTACTTTTTCCACTTTCGTTTGATCACAATAAATTAAAAAAGACCAAATTGAAACACAAAAAACACTAAATTAAATTTGCACACTTTAAATGCAAAAAACAGAGTTCCCAAAATGATTTTGGTGTTTCTTGTGTTCTCAAAGAAGAAGCATATCGCCAATCTTTTACAATTAATCTTCTTGTACGTAATGCTTACGATTGAACCGACTGTAATCGGCGGCGGCAAGCTAACGAAAGACGGCCTACGCGAGTTGAGTCGACTCCAGAATTTGTTTGGCTGAATGCAATTTAGACGTTTTTCCTCAGCATCACTGGTCGCTATGGCTTTCCACGTCAGAGATGATATATTCTATTTTTTTGGTACATTTTTTTGGTACTTAGGCCGGGTACGGATTAGGCAGTGGAAGATTGATACGGTGAATCAAGTTTAGGATGATCAATAACATTTTATCTCTTTGATATGGGACTCAAATGAAGGAATATTGACGAATATTCCGTGCCCACAAATCAATAAAACAAAAAGGAGGCAAAGACATTTTAGTTTATTGCATTATCATTTCCTTTGCAAATGTCTTCGTCTTCTTAAGCAATAACAAAAACACACATGTCATTAATTGGCTCGCAGTCAAAAATTAGTAGTAGAAAATTGATAATTTGGTACAAAAATTTGGATCAATCTGTGCTGAAATTAAATATTTGGTACTGACGTCCTACGGTGTTTTCATTTTATTTCAAAAACAATGAACCAATGTTCATGCCGCCAACTGTTAACCAATTTGCTCGCGTCGCCGATAATTCCCTATCGGCATAATACTCTGATTCTAACCTTTTTAATTAAATTGCAAAAAGTACGATTTTTGTACTTTCATATATCAACCCTGATTCAGGTTGATTTTGTTTACAGCAGCAAGAGCAGAAGACAAGAAAAGCAGAGCAGTATTGGTTTGTGAAATTCTGTAAAAAAATCTTAATTTGACTAGTGAAATTTGCAAGCATGGAAGGCAAAGCGTTGGCTCACAATTTGGAAGCAAATCAACGAACGTCTGATGTGCGCCTTAAGGAATTTGCACCGTTTAGTAAAATGTTGCTGTCCGAGCCAGTTCGAAAGGGTCTCTATCAAGCCGGTTTTGTGTACCCAACGGTAATTCAAGCCACCGCCATACCAGTTGGAAAATCGGGAATTGGTAAGTTGTTTAAAGTTGCTGCCCACTATCCTCTTAAATACTCTTGCTTTTCCTTGCAGATCTATTGGTGCAATCCAAGTCGGGGACGGGGAAAACATTGATTTTCTGTTCCATTGTTTTGGAGGCTTATAAAAGTGATATTCGGGAGCCGCAGTCCTTGATCGTCGCACCGACACGAGAAATTGCCACACAGATCGAAGATACGCTCAACAACATTGGCAAGTTTTGCCCAGGTTTCAAGGCAGTCTGTGTTATTGGTGGTATGGATGTGGTCGAAGATCGTAAGCGGGTTCAGGGCGCCAAAGCCATAGTGGGCACACCGGGCCGCATTTTGCATTTGATACAAAACGAGGTGTTGAACACATCACAAATACGCCTCCTTGTTCTGGACGAGGCCGACAAAATGTATACACATACTTTCCGCCAAGATTTGCAACGGATTCGCAAGGCTTTGCCCAATCGAAAGCAAACCGTTGCTTGCAGTGCCACATTTGCTGACAACCTTGATGAGGAATTGGCTAAGATCATGAAAAATCCTCTACTTGTGTCCACAGAGGAGAGAGCTACCTTATTGGTGGGAACTAAGCAATTTGTGTATGAGTTGCCCGAGCAAAAGACTAGCATATTAGAAATGCAATTGAAATTAGATGCATTGAGGCATATTTTTGGCAGGGTAGCTTTTAAGCAATGCTTAATATTTGCGGGGTCGCAATCCAGAGCAGATTCCTACCGAAACTATTTAGAGAAAGATGGCTGGCCGTGTGAGCTCATTTCTGGAGCTCAAGATCAAAAGACTCGCTTGGAACAATTTCGAAAATTCCGTGAATTTAAAACTCGCATCCTGCTTGCCACAGACTTGATGGCCCGTGGTGTGGATTCGGAACACGTTAATCTAGTCATCAATCTGGAATTACCCACGGATTCGGTAACTTATCTTCATAGAATCGGCAGAGCCGGACGGTTTGGCTCCCATGGTATAGCCATAAGTTGCGTGGCTTCCCAGAAAGATCAAAGGACATTTAAAAAACTTGTCACTGATGTGGGAACAGGCATGCAAGTTCTAAGATTCCCTTCAAAATCAACAGACGAGAGAGAGCCGCGAGATGTTTGGAATTTTGAACAATTGGAGGACGATATCAAATATTTCGGTTTGTATCATGCCGAACCCATAGCCAAAGCTCCCTTAGCGTCACATGATAAGTTATCCCTAACGCCGTCATTATCGGAAAATAAAGAGAATCTCAACAACAACCTTTCATCACTACAACAGTCTTCGATTGATACTAACACGTTTCTAATTAATTCCAAAGACAGCGCTGTTAATATGCCGCAATTAACAGACTCATCACCAGCTCCCGTGAAATGTCCACAGAATGAAGTATTGTTATCGCCAGTTCCTGCTCATTCGGACAATCCAAATACACCGTGTGATTCACATAATGGTTCCACCCATCAACTTATCACATCCAATACAATCGATGACGCCAGTAGCATTGCCGCCGACAGTTTACGCAGCAGTCAGCAGGATATTTCTCGTTATCAGTCTGTATTAATGCAGAAATCGGCCATACCTACCCTGGTGGAGTTTTTAGTCGATCACCAGTCGTCACAGGACACACCGACGAAACGTAATCATAATCTGTTCGATGCATACACAGAGGAAGTTCTAAATGATAATAAGGAAACAACAGAGGTATGTGGCACTGATTGAGAAAAAATTAAGTTTTTAACCTTACTCTGACTCAGTTTCTTACCATCTGACCATTTTTTGGTAATAAATCGGCAAATCGGTAAAAATAAACGCTCTCCCAAAAAAAAAATGCTCATTGTGGTCGTTTAAAGCTATGTTTGGTTTGAATCCACATGAGTTCTGCTTGATGTTATGCTATGTTGGAAGATTTATATGGTTTTGAACTGATTTTGCCCCCCAAAATCTTCCTGATTTTTCTAATGCAAAGATCCCCTGTGATTTGGGATCCTACCGCTCGTCAAGACACAAATGAGTCACAATTTATTGAAATTCCGATTCCTATAACGATTTTGTTGGCTGCAGACTATAAAACTTGTATATGTTGTTGACTTTTCAAGTGTGAAATTAATCTCTTAGCCCATGTAAAAATTCCATATAAAAAGCATACATTGCTTGGAGATAGCTTAAAACAGTAGTTCCCGGTCAGTTCGTATAAGTACTCAGCTCATAAATATAGCCTTCCCAATGAGAAGTAGATTCAAAAGCCTAACACATTCAAGAGTTTAAATAGCTTAGTCTTTCGTGGGTCCTGAGTTGATCGAAAACAAGGGGAAAACCTTTGCTAGCTACAGCTTTAAGAGTCGTTGAAACAAAAGAATTGCGTCATTATTAAGGCAGACAGACATGTATGAATCTGATATTTTAGTGGTTTCTTTTTGAATCAATCGTAATTTTGGCAGTGCCAGTTCGTTATCTTTTTTTACGAACTTTATATTTTTTTATACTTTTTTTTTGAATTTGCTGCATTATGGAACGGTCCATAATGTGCACGTTGTCCGTTGCCCCAAACGGGAATAAGGTCTATTTGGTCGACCGTTCGCGCAAAGAAATTGTCCGTTTTTTTGTTCTTTCGGCCCATGCGTCTGAATGTAATCTTTGTCAAAACATCAAAATGATTATATTTGGATTCGTATCAAAATTTTCTTTAATCTGAGTACCAATATGTCCTTATTGACTGTTAATTGCCATGCGGGACGTTTTAAAAGGTCACATGAGCCAATACCCAGCCCTTTTTTAAGGTTTTAATTAAGTGTGTCCCAAATAATAGTACTCATTTTATCCATTATGATTTGTTAAGCAAATTTTCGAAAACTAGCAAAGAAATTTTGGTCATGCATGAGAGCTACGGACGTATGATAAACCATTTTTGTGACCGGAGATCGAAGTCATGTACTTGAAGGAGATTTAGTTTTAGCGGAATGGCTCGCCATGCCATCTAGCCCAGGCCACAATTGTGTTTTTGCGAATTATCCATTAAATAATATAGATAACAAATCGTTTAAATATTTTGTTTTCTTTTTGAGACAGGTAAACGTTGTCATATGGTTCTCCTTTTAGTAGGATTGTATAGGGTGATCCATCTAGAGGTAGTTTTTCAGAACAAAAAAAAATTGAAAGGACATTTTATATCATTTATTTTTTGAACATAATTTCCTTCAAATCTTGGGCGCAACTACGCCGCAGGGTCCAATTTTGGATGACTCTTAGAGCATTTCGACCGGTATGGCTTTAATGACACGCGTAATGTTGGCTTTCAAAAACTGAATCGTAGCTGGTTTGTCAGCATAGACTTTGGACTTTACGTAACACCAAAAAAAATGTGTAGGCGGCCAACTCACCTGTGCAAAACGTGATGTTAGCTGCTTTTCGAAATGACCTCTCAATACATCCATTGTTTGAGCAGCTGTATGGTAAGTGGCATCGACCTGTTGAAGCCAAGTGTCGTCAAGACTACGGGCTTCAATTCAGGTAGCATAAAGATCGATATCATGGCGCTATAGCGATCACCATACACGGTTACGTTCCGGCCATCATAATTTTTGAAAAAATATGCACCGATGATTTCACCAGCTTATAAACCGCACCAAACCGTGGTTTTCTTTGGATATAATGGCTCCTCTTGAACCTCTTCTTGTTCAGCCCAAATGCGGAAATTTTGTTTATTGACTTTGCCGTTGAGCCAGAAATGGGCCTCATTACTGAACAAAATTTTGGTCAAAAACGGCGGATCTTCCCGTTTCTCACCGAACGCTCATTTCCATAGTACAGTTGCCGACATTTGAAGGTAATTATTTTCAAAAAAATAAAATGTCCTTTCAAATTACCAATAAAGATTCCACACTTGATTTGAGTTTTTATATTTTTTTTACCTGAAAAAACACCTCTAGATGGATCACCCTATAGATAACAAATCGTTTAAATCTGTTGTTTTTTTTTTGGGTCAGGTAAACGTTGTCGTATGGGTTTCCTTTTAGTGGGATTTTTGAATATTGTTATACTTGCTGCAAACAATTACTGTATTTTTTGCTTTTGTCTTTACATATATGATTTATATTTTCTCTATATATTGTATACTGTTACATACTTAAATAAATGGGCTAATATATGGTTATATTCTTAATATTAAATGTCGACTTTTAGACTTTTCGACTATTTAAAAAAAAACAAAAGTTGAATTTTGGACTTTTTAAGTTTTAAGTATAAAAAGGTCGATTCAGTCGACTTTTTTCTTTAGGGAAATGAAAATAAATGGAAATGCCAGGGGAATGAAAATGCAATATTTTCATTTCCATTTTTCCTTGATTTTATTGGTCCATTTTTTTCCTTGACTATTCTTGAAAATAATATATTACGGGGTTTCGATCGGAAAATTCTGCATTATATGGTTCACGTTGTTATCCTGACTTCACTTTGAATATGGTTGTATTGATTTTATCCATGTTCTCTGTAATCCATTATATGGACCATACTTCATGCCAAGGAAACATTCCTACATCCTGGTTATTACTTCTCTCAAGCTAATAGGTTTTTTTGTAGCGGGAAAAAGTTCCTTACAATAAGAAAGTCTAATGCATGCTTTTTTCATATTTACCTATTAAATTCATTTAAGATTCGTCTAAATTTATTTCAAATTTGACACGTCTCCCAATTTTTTCAAAGTATGTGGCGTTCTTACATGAGAAACGAAATATTTGAGGAATGAAAACATCCGACGAGACTTAAAAACACCTCTAGTTGAAGAGGCAATTCAGGAGATCAAGAAAAAGCACAATGAGAAGCTCGAACACTAGCTATTGTGCAGATCAAGCGCTTCAAGACTTTGGAAAAATGGACGCCACGTTTTCGAATCTACACCTGTACCTCCCTCTTCTGTTACAGCTGCGTAGCAATTAAACGTGTTTTAATGGCTCTACTATCCTTAAAACAGTCAACACAAAAGCCTACAACACAAACCTACAACTAGAATTGCGGAAATGTCTGGCTAAAGAGGCTTCCGCACCCTATTTCACGACGTTCAAATCAAACCTGAACTAAGGTGTGAACACCTTAAGGCCAACAACATGTAAATCGCGATGTATAACTCAAATGAAGACTGTGTAGAATTCTTTATTCTACCAAAACAAACGGGGTTTAGATGCTCTAATACGTGATCCTCAAAACAGTCTACAGAAAAAAACCTACAATACCTAAATAACGAAAATGCCAGGCTATAGAGATCCTTAACGTGCGCAGTCACAAATTCTTGTTGTCCAAGCAGTATCTGTTTGAGTGTCTTCGCAGACGTCATCCTAATCACCGGACAATTGAAGAGGTGCAGCACGTCATGTGTTCCCTGATGGCAAGCGGGACAAAGGTCCGGAATCTTGCCATCAATTCGCGCCTAAGACGAATTGAGGCTGCTGCACCATCCAGATCCCAGGTGAGCCAGTTAACGTCTCCTCTGGTGAAATATCCGGGGGATGACGTTTAAGCAGTTTTTGTGCTGTGCTGCTTGCGAAACCCATGGTCAGCACATCGTTTCATGTGTTTAATCAGTCAGGGAAGGGTTTTTCAAGAGTCTTTGATGCTGGCGAAAACCCGGAAATCGGCCTTTACGTTACCAGTCTGTCAATTTTCCAGGGCTAGGGGAATTAAGAGAGTGACTAACGACAGATTGTGCGCTTTGGTCATGTACTCTACTCCCGGGGCATCCAAGTGGTTCAACATCAGCATTGACATTTCGTCTGGACCCAGCGCCTTCAATGACTTTTGCGCTGTGGATGACATGGGTAAATCGCCAACGCTAATTGTGGGTTACCTCTGCGCGGATAGGACGCAACAATCTCCATTTCGCCGAGCAGGTGCTGCGTTGATGATGGCCCAAAACTTCTTCTCAGCCTCTCGAACATCCGAGCGAATCGGTAGATTACTAAAGCTGCGGTTAGTGACTTTCTCTAAAGGTATTCCGTTCAGTCTTCTTTTAATTAAGATACCTACGGCTCTGAGAGATTATGAAGTCGGATGGTCTGCTCTTGGAGAAGATAATGGGAATGTGGTCCGATCCTAACGATCCTGGTTGCCAGGTGACATCGTTGATCAGGCCATTCGATGTCATTGTTATGTCTGGCGAGTTAAGGCAATCGCCCATAATCCGCGTGGAGGCGTCCTAATTCATTGTGCAGAATGTAGAGCCAACAATTTGCTCTGCCAAAGCTATGCCCCGCTGGTCGTTGTCTAGTAGAGAATGTCACAAATCGTGGTGGGCATTGAAGTCTTCTACGACCAAGCGGTAATTACTTTGTAGCAGATTGCTAATGTCTGTCAAATAACGCTGAGTACAGGTACCACCCGGATGTATACGTTATCTCGGCAGTCCCTGACTGGACTGGAACTCCCACACATTCCATGTATGGGTCTCCAGAGTCAAGCTCAAGTGTGATAGGTCTGTACAACACAGAATGGTGTAACAGAAAAGCAAGTCCGCCATCCCCACTTCTCGTGCAATCCTTACGTAGCACGTTGAATCTGCCACAACTGTGCAGGCTGCACGTGGCATTCAGCTTAGTTTCGTGGATCGCAGCGACCATGATGTTTCTCCGACTCATAAATTATTTTACCGCACTGATTTTTGTTTGATGGGCCATTGCAAATAAATTGCAAAATTGATGCAATGACTGTGGTGGCAACAGCAATCTGTGGTGTAACAGGCTGTTATGTTGATGCTGTTGCGTGGAGACTGCGGTAGAGTCTCATACTTGATGGCGACGACGAAAGTGTAGACGGCGATGAATTTAGAGACCCACTGCGAACTACGTTGATACAGCACGAGGCAGCAAAGTCCGTTTCACTATACTCCCTGGTGTGGTTCAGACCTAAACAGTTAACTGCAACCACTCCATTGCACCTTACAGACGTAGCAAGATGGTAAATACGGTTCTGACAAACCATGTAGATCCAAGTTACGGGGATTTGTTCGATACCGTCTCGGACCAGTAATAATCGGAGCCGGTATTCCGGGAAGTGCTGCTCCCAGGTTATTACTTCTTTCAAGCTAATAGGTTTTTTTTCCAAATATGTGGTGTTCTTACATGAGAAATGAAATATTTAAGGAACGAAAACATCCGACGAGACTTAAAAACACCTCTAGTTAAAGAGGCGATTCAGGAGATCAAGAAAAAGCACAAAGAGAAATTCGAACGGCACGATACACTAGCTATTGTGCAGACCAAGCGCTTCAAGACTTTGGAAAAATGGACGCCACGAGGCAGCAAAGTCCGTTTCACTATACTCCCTGGTGTGGTTCAGACCTGAACAGTTAACTGCACCCACTCCATTGCACCTTACAGACGTAGCAAGATGGTAAATACGGTTCTGACAAACCATGTAGATCCAAGGTACGGGGATTTGTTCGATCCCGTATCGGACCAGTAATAATCGGAGCCGGTATTCCGGGAAGTGCTGCTCCCACGGCGAAAAAGAACAAAAAAAACATATATTGTTGAGGTGACTGCCGCTGGCCGAAGAGTGCTTGTTTCGGGTCAATCAGGTGCATAAAACCGACAGTCATGGTATAGTCACTACACTTGACGACTTGCTGATAAATGCTTAGTAATAGAAACAAGGCTAGCGCTGTTATTCTGCCGTTACTTTCAGTTAATCCTTTTACCGCCATTTAAATACTGAATTGATTATCGCTTAGGCTAATTTGATTACAGCCAAGCACGCGTAGGCGTTAACGTACATGGCCTGACTTTCAAAAACATGAATTTAGAGGATACACATAAAATATGAAATATGGCTGTCGTTCGTTGTATATTTTCCTCCACTGGGAGTGAAATAAGTATAGTTATCAATACTTGAGTGGCTGTTCTAAACGTAAATATTCTGGCAACTACTTTATTTCCGCATCCCTTAATATTACGTTTGACAAATGAATTTGTCAAATATAGAGTATTTACTTATAATAGCATTTCTTGCGGTGGGCTAATTTTGTAAATGAATAAGTAAAAAGCAAATTCGTCGTGAAAACCCTAAAATTAGCTTGATTTTAAACAGTACGCTTGATTCATCCCTTGTTTTTAATTCTACTGATGTGATCATTAAATAGTTATATTCGTCTGTCTTTGGTTTTCCTTAATATTTTATTACTAGCGTCAATCGGAGACTTTTCTTTAGTAATGATACTTAAATGGAGTCCAGAGAACCTATTGCAAAAATGGTCAAGTCAAGAATGTTATTCATAGAGACAACTGTTTTTTGGGTTCTAGATTCTGCGCCTTTACATACCGAACTATTAAACTCTATTGGGTTTTCGGAAACAGTGATGTTAAAGTGACAGTTGCACAGGTACGTTGTTGTTGTAGCGGCATACATAGTGCCGGGGTTACAGCCCTTGGCCGAAGAATTGCTGCTTTGGGTCAATCCGGTGCATAGAACCGGCTATCGTGGGATTGTACACATGTACCTCATTTTTCAGATGGTTCAGATGACAAATTTGCAAAAAAAAAACTATGTATGCCCTTAACCTAGCATGGACTTGGACCGATAAATGTAAGGTTGGGATAAATGTAAGCTAGGGATATGTGACCTGAACTAGACAGGACAAAAAACTGCAGTATTTTAGAAACTGCGGAGAATATACTATGACAATAATACTTTAATGGGGTCCAGAAAATCTATTAGGCGGGTTTTATTTTAATGCTTATGTTTTCATATAGCATCCATATTCATGTTTACATATAGTCGCACACAAAAGTCCCTCCCGAGTTGAGGTTCTGCCGCTATAGAAGTCATGAACTAAATCCGATTGCTCAAAACTAATAGTGCGTTATGAAAGAAGTTTCCACATTGTTTCTAAATCGAACTTTGTGGGACTTAAGTAAGTAATGTGCGACTTAAAACCTAGCACACTGAAACTATACCATATTGGCCTATCTTTTGATGGGACTTAAGTAAGTAATGTGCGACTTAAAACCTAGCACACCGAAACTAGACCATATTGGCCTATCTTTTGATGGACTCTCATACGAGGGCTGCTATATATATTTCTATTAATAAAAATACGAATATTTATCATCAAAAATATTTTTTTTGCTTTTCAAAGTATTCGCCAGCATGATTTATACACTTTTAGATTCGCTTAAACCAATTATCGAAGCACATTTTTTACTCCGATTGAATTTCTCCGAAGACTTCAGGCAAACAAATTGTGGTGTACCACTCAGAATTGACCGTCATACGTTGCTCAAGCGGAACTGGCGACTGTTCCGCCAGTTTTGCCGAAGAAACAGGCGACCATTTGCTTCGAAGTGCTTTTTCCACGAACAACTTTCGTTGGATTTGGCTCGTCTTCGAAGACCCACACGGTCGATTGGTGTTTTGTTTCGGGCTCATGCACATAGATCCATGGTTCGTCATCAGTGACGATCTTATAAACGTCTTTTGAAGCACCGCGATCGTATTTTTTCAAAATTTCTTTGCACGAATCGACACGAGCCTTTTTTTGAGCGATTGTCCAATTGTGCGGGATCAAACAAAAACAAACATTTTTTACGGCCATGTGTTTATGCAAAATCGAATGTATGCTGGTGGAAGAAATGCCCAAGGATGCCTTTATCTCACGGTATGTCACATGACGATCTTGCATTATCAGTTCACGCACGGCATCAATGTTCTCTGGCACAACGGCCGTTTTTGGATGACCTTTTTTTTTGAGTGAGCCTCGGCCACAATTGAATTCATTAAACCAGTTTTTCACAGTGCTATAGGATGGTGCTTCATAGCCATACAAAAATTTAAGTGCTAATCCACATCGAAAGTATTGAAAAATGATCGCACAAAAATGTTCACGAGTTAATTCCATTTTTTTTGCCAAATTTGTTTTTATAAGTCACTGTAAACAACACAAATGATGGTCGAACGCCAGAACGTTCTGAGTACGTTTATGCTAAAAATGTCAAACTTTCCAATGGAAATGTCAGATGGCGCCAGAAATATATAGCAACCCTAAATATACAGTACAAATTACCTTTTCGATTTGAAGTCCCTGTTATACAAGATACAATTTAATTTGGTTTAGGCGCACATAGAGTACATCGCGTTAAGTGTAACCAATATTTTACTTAGTAGGGACATAAATACTGTTACACACGTTTTATGCTGTAAAATAAAAAGTACTGAATGCTTTTGGACCAAATATTTTTTAATATATTTATTGATGTATAATGTATCCAAAAAGAATCTACTTATTCGAAATGTCCACCTTTTGCCTTTACACACGCCTTAAGTCGCACTGGCCAATCGTCAATAGCTGCACGAACCTCGTCCATTGGAAAATTGGCCACAGCTCGAACCAAAGCAGTCAAACCTTGTCCTCACAAACCGTCCACAATTTGTAATCTAATGGGTTCAAATCTGGACTGCCTGAGGGTCATTCTTCAGAGGAAATGAACGCTGGCAAATTGTTTCGATTTAGCCTTATGGGCCGGCGCAGAATCCTGCTGGAAAGTCCATGGCTGGTTTTGCAACAGGGAATTGTTAAGAGGCTTCACAACAGCTTCCAAAACGGTTTCTTGGTAAACTATGGCCAATGTTTTGACTCCTTGATCGCAGAATTGCAGGTCAGTGACCCCATCGTAAGAGATACCCCACCAAACCATGACTGAAGCTGGGTGATTACCCTTTTCCACCCTTGGGATCAGTTCAGATTCTTCCTTAGATGACCGCGCATACACTCTATCATTTTGCTTGTTAAATTTTTCCTGAACGGTAAAAATTTTTTCATCGGTGAACAAAATTTTTTCTTTGCATGTTATTAGCGTGCTTCACCAAAAGATGTTTGCATTTTTCAATCCTATTTTTTTAAAGATGCAGTCAATAAATGTCCGGTACGTCGTTTGAAAGCTCCAAGTCCCAAGTCTTTTTTAATGATTCGACTCATGGACTTTTGCGTTATATTCATCTCACGGGCCATGATTTTCTGTTTTCGGAGCGGATTTCTGTGAATTCTTGATTTAACGGCTTTGATGGCATGCGGTGTTCCAAAAGAGCGTCGGTGGCCCGACCGGTGGCGGTCTTTTACATCTCCAGTCTTCTCAAACAGTTTTATGCATCGGTAGATGAACATGCGGCTAATCCCTAGTGGCCGGAGCGTTTTGAAAATATCGATTTTTTTCATTTCACTCTTGAAAAGCGCTATTACAGCGATACGGTTCTCATTATCTGACCACTCCATGATGAAAGTTGAAGCAATTTTAAAATCCCATTACAGACTAACGCTATTGAGGTTAGCTTTCAAAACCCATATAACATTAACGGGGTATGTTCAGTTCTACCATTGAAATGGGTGTATTCAATGTTGTAACAGTAGTTATGTCCCTACTAAGTATAACCTATCAGACTGAAGCTAGACCATATTGGACCATTTTTGATGAGGCCCACATACAAATTACCTTTTCGATTTGAAGTTCCCGTTCAATGTAAAAATTAATTTTGATTAGGCTCACATTGAGTACAGCTCGTTAAGTGTAACCAATAACTGTTATTGCTGAAGAGGAAACATATCGGTCTATGATCTCATATAACATAAAATGTCCCTACCGAGCTAGATGTCGCATATTAAGTTTAAACTAGCTGAAACTTCAAACAGAATGATGTAGGATATCTTACTGTCAGCCCAGCCCGCATGATTTTAGCTTTTTACATTTCTTCTACATTCTTAAATTAAATTTAATTTCTCGTCTGTGTTCTAAAAAATGAATTTTGAATAATAACACAATAATACATTTAACAAATTATCCGATACATTCGATTGGCGCAACTGTCGATAGTTTTACAGCCCAACTTCACCCAGAGGCTCATAGAATTTAATGTGATTCCTTAACTATAAAAATGATTCTTAGTCTTGAAATATAAAATGAAAATAGTTGTAGACCCAGACAGAGATTAAGAACGAGCTCTACCGTTTCACCCTGATCCTCGTCTTAACACGTCGTACAGTAGTCTGGAGATCTGTTGTCACATCTTGAGGCTCTAGCCCTAATTCAACAGTCTCCCGCTATGACCCCAATTACTTCATTCAATCCCACTCAACTGTACACTCGTTCCTGCAGTATTTAGCCTTGGTTATATGGATCTCGATAAAGTGCATCCTATTCTAGCCTTCCAGTCCTGGGATATTCATTTTACAAATTTATTTCTGTATCCTGAAGAAACAGCAATTCTGCGGATTAACAGACCTATCTGCCTTCTCCATATTAACTGCATCATTATTTCATCCACACAGCTGTAGAGTGGCACCCAGCATGGTCAACAATAGCAACTGTTTTCGGGAAAATGAACAATTTATGTCTAACGTCCAATGTTGAAGAACAATTTCCCGAAATTTTTTCACATTTTCCTTATGGAAAATGTTGCAACGTCAGATTTGTTGCAGATAACAAAAAAAAAAAAGATTTTTTACCGTTTTGATTTCCTATATTTTAATATGATATCTTGCCTTTTTTGACCCCTTCCAGGCTGAAGTAACTGTCGATGGACCAGCTCTAAATTCTACCAAGCTGGCTCAGTTGAAATCTCTGCTTATTGATAAACCGGTACCAAAGACTCCCATTAACGATAATGTTGACTTGTACTCTGATTTTGCCAATTTCAACGAAGAAGACAGTTCAATCTCCATTTCGGAAGATATTGAAAAGCAGACGTTTATACTGTCGGTGACAACACCATCAGTTCAGCCAGATTCTTTGGAAGAATTGCGCAACAATTCCTCCGATTTGTATCCTGCCACAGATGAGACGGCAGTCACAACCGACACAAATGAAATGGGTAAAGAACCGAAACATTTTCCTTCGCCTGCCCACAATCAAGCGCCACCTATGCCGAGTTTTATACCCGATGTGATACCAGGGGGGCCGACTCGACAACCCACAATGCAGCAACAAAAGCAAAAGTTATCAATCAATGTAACAGCGCACGTAAGTTAAGCGTTAGTTAGCTAATGGCGCACGTAAGTTAGCTAATGGCTAAATTGATATTCCTAATCATTTCAGATCGAAATTCCACCCTATAAATCCCCACCCAATTCTGTGTCACCTTTGGTTAATGCTTTGCAACATCGCGAAGACGTTTCGCCCTCCACCACCGAGAGCTCTGTTGCCACACTCTCTAATCAGGAGGAAGGCGTGCAACAGTCAGGCTCTGAAACAGAACGAAGTGGTGGCAATAGCAGTGGTTTTGATGAAAGAACATCGACGTCGGGTTCATCGGGCATTGACACCTCTGAAAATGACAGTAACAGGCAACAACGACAAATGCCACAGTATGAAACTTCCAGCGATGAGGATGCGGATGACTTTACTTTTGAAGTTAACGATAGTGACGATGACGACAGCAGCGAACATTACTTTGGTACGGATGAAGAGGGTGATGACAGCGATGAGGATGAACAAAATGAGGAAGAGTCGGAAAACGAGGATACTACTGAAGGTGAACCCCGCATTGGAGAAGTGCTTTTCAGCCGACCTGTAGCTCATGACAGTCAGAGTTCTTCATCGAATACCATCACAAACAATAACCACAATCCTCATACAGTGGCCTATCAATCAGCTTATGCCCGCTGGGTGGATTTGTATTGGAATCAAATGACCGTAGTTCAGGATTATGTGAAGTTTTTTACCTTTACACGACAACAACAGCCAAAATAGACGTCAATTAGCACGATCACAATTCACCTTATCATGTCATGATTTAAAAATTCATTAAGTTTAGTTTTAAAATGTTATGTTATCCAATTAATGAATACTTTTATGCGTTAAAGAAATCTGGCATTTCTTTTTTATGAATTGTTTTTTGGTTTTCTCTTTATGATTTTTTTAAATTTAAAAAAAAATTAAGTGAATTTTATTTTGAAAGAATAAAGAAAAAATTACAATATATTCTCATATTATCAAATTTTCGAAAGTCAATTGCTCAGCACACTGAACCTTTCTTTTACAGTATTTTTAAATATCACGTAGTCACAAATCCAGTGAAATTATGTAGAAAATTTACGGCAAGTTAAAGAAAGCTCAAAATCGAAAGTACAAAGACTTGAGCAAGAATTCAATTGTTTAAACCTTTTTAATAATCTAGTCGTTTAGTAGAATGTATAGTTTTAAAACATAATTTCACGAAGTGATTAACTGGGGACTGAGAAGTTAAAGAATTGTAGTAGGTAATGTCAAAGTGAGAAGTTGTATCGCTACTTCTGCTACTACTAATAATAAAAATTAACCTTTGAATCCGTTCGCTTGTCTAACCTATTGTTGTCAATTTAGAAACTTTCCGGCTGGGTTCTTTGTTTTTTTTTGTCATATATTTATAGCAAGAAGTTTAGATTACATCCGGCAGAAAGATTTAGCCATCGTCTAGGCAAAATTGACGCTGTGAAGTCACAGCGGTCGTGTCCAGCTACAGCATTATCAGTCTTACTTCAATATTATACAACCTGTGAACACTGTTCCATTGAATGCTTTTTGTCAGACCCATTTAAAGGCCCGAGCACACTAAAGATTTCTCAACCTTTATATTTTAAAACTGCCGGTCAAAACCCCTGGCTTAACTTGTGAATTGTAAATTAAGCTTATTGTCCAATCTTCTACGACAGACCATAGCGGTTCCGATTCTATAATTTCCTTAACACACATAAATATATTCGTTCCAAGTCGCTCCAAGACCCATTTAAAGTCGTTTCAACACTCGTATCGGAGCCGTTCGATATTTGCAAAACTACAGCTCTGATGCCATGACCCTCCCGATTTAAGGTCCTGCTGCTGTACAATCTACATAATGTATCCGGTTTCGTTCAAATTTGTTGTACTAAAGTTGTAATCTATAACTAGCCCTGTAAAAATTGACACTCTGAAATTGATCTTGCAAAAATTTTTCGCAGTGGGTGTAGTGCGACCTATAACTAATTTAAATAAAATAGGACCATATCGATCCATATTTTCATAGAGCCCCCATTTAAAGGTCCATCCAGACTTGAGGCCCTTCCTCTTGTGACTTCTGACATTCAGATTAATACTAAAGATTGACATTACTTTTCCTTAATGCATGCATGTGGCTAAACTTAAACATACGAGGGTTGCTATATATATTTCTATTTAGTTAGGCAACACTAATTGTTGCCTGGCGCCATCTGACATTTCCATTGGAAAGTTTGACATTTTCTAGCATAAACGTACTCAGAACGTTTTGACGTCCGACCATCATTTGTGTTGTATACAGTGACTTGAAAAAATCAGTTTGGCAAAAAAATGAAATTAACTCGTAAACATTTTCATGCGATCACTTTTCACAACTTTCGACGTGGATTATCACGACAAGAGTGCATCAATGAACGTAAATCTTTGTATGGCGATGAAACACCATCCTATAGCACTGTGAAAAACTTGTTTAATGAATTTAATCGTGGGCGACGCTCGCTCAAAGACGAAGGTCGTCCAAAAACGGTCGTTGTGCCAGAGAACATTGATGCCGTGCGTGAACTGATAATACAAGATCGTCATATGACGTACCGTGAGATAGAGGCATCCTTGGGCATTTCTTCCACCAGCATACATTCAATATTGCATGAACACCTGGCCGTAAAAAAGGCTTGTTCTCGTTAGATGCCGCACAATTTGACAATCGCTCAAAAAAAGGCTCGTGTCGATTGCTGCAAAGAAATTAGGAAAAAATACTATCGCGGTGCTTTAAAAGGCGTTTATACTAAGATCGTCACAGGTAAAGAATCGTGGATTTATGCGTACCAGCCCGAGACAAAACAGCGATCGAACGTGTGGGTTTTCGAAGACGAGCCAAATCAAACAAAAATTGTTCGTGGAAGAAAAACTTCGAAGCAAATGGTCGCCTGTTTCTTCGGCAAAACTGGTCATGTGGCGACGGTTCCGCTTGCGCAACGTAGGAGGTCAATTCTGAGTGGTACACCACAATTTGTTTGCCTTCGCAGAAATTCGAAAAACGGACAAGATAAGACGAAACATTGTGCACCATGACAATTAGAGCTCTCACACATCGGCTCAAACCAGCGCCTTTTTGACCGGCCAAAACTTCGAATTGATAGGTCATCCGCCGTACAGCCCTGACTTGGCACCCAATGACTTTCTTTTATTGCCGCACATCAAGAAAAAAATGCGTGGTCGACGATTTTCGCCGCCAGCAGATGCTGTTGAAGCGTTCAATAACCATGTTATGGAGGTGTCTCAATCGAAGTGGAAAAAGTGCTTCTACAATTGGTTTGAGCTCATGCAAAAGTGTATAAATCATGGTGAAGAATACTTTGAAATGCAATAAAACCATTTTTGATGATAAATATTTGCATTTTCATTGTTAGGCCAGAAATGTATATTGCAGCCCTCGTACCTGTTTGTACATGGGTAATATAGAAGTGAATGTTACACTCCCACAGATATCCTCCATACAATTGAAAAATAGTTTTTTGAAAATTATATTTAGTAAGTTTAAGCGGACTCGTTGATTACTCCCTTATTACATTTCTAGAATAAAGTTTTTTCTACACATTCTAAATTTAAAAATTTACCGGTTTATGGTGCATTAAGTCAATTACTTCTTGTTTACAAAGAGCCGTCAATAAATTCTTGTACAGTTTTATAGTTATCGCCTTAGCGACCTATTACTCGTTTAATAACTGACTACCAATCAAACACGCCTTCCATCGACTATTCTGTGAAAAAATACTTATCAGTGTCTGAAGTTACACTCGATCAAATCATTACACAGCGCCAAATCCTATAAAAATCCCACGCGCAGCAAATCGATAAATACCAGCACTTCATCGATTTTCGACAACTTTTACGACTTTGTCGAATTACAATGAGTGACACCAGAATTCTTAGTTAAATGTGATAGTGACCACTCTGAACCATTCACTACTACAAAAGGTCTCAGATTGACAGCTTAACGTGTAACATATTCAATATCTTAGTGGAGTTAATCCTAAAAAAAATAAAATTTTAATAAAAAAGGGCCCAATTGACACCAAAGGCTACATCCTTATTCATCCTTCTCGTGTATGCAGACGACATTAATATTGTCGGCAGGGCAGAGATGTCTCTGAAGCTATTTTAAAGATTGCTTTAGAGCCGTCTTACATAGGTCTGATGTTTATTTAGGACAAGACAAAAGGATGCTGGCAACTGCTAGAGAGGCGCGGCACAGTGGAAGAAAATCAATTTGCGCCGGTCAAAAACCAAACTTAAATTTTAAGGGCCAATGTTGATTTGTCGCGCAAAAGAGCCATTGTTTCGTTAGCTGTGTGGCAAGTGGCACCGTCCAGTTGAAACCACATATCGTCCACATCCATATCTTCCAATTCGGGCCATAAAAAGTTACGATAGCGCACACCATTTACAGCTACTGCCTGACCGGCCTAGTTTTGGGAAAAATACGGCCCGATGATGCAGCCAGCCAGCCAGCCCAAAAGCCGCACCAAACAGTCACTCTTTCTAGGTGCATTGTTTTTCGACAATCACTCTTGGATCACTCATTCGCCCAAATGCAGCAATTCTGCTTATTGACGAATTCACTGGGGTGAAAATGTGCCTGTTCACTGAAGATGATTTTCTTCGAAAATTGATCATCCACTGTTGCCATTTCTTGCCACCAATCTGACTATTGATGATGACTATAGTTCAAATTGAGTAAGTCTGAAATTGAGAAATATGAAATGCACATAAAAACTTGGCGTTTAGAAGTGGTTCACATTCAACATCTGCCCTTAAAATTTAACCACCCTTAAGTTAACATTTTTGAGTTCTGCAAAAAGGTCGATTGTAGCCAATGACTCAAGGAATTTTTTGAGCTTTTGGCATCCAAAGTCAAAATATTAAACGAAAGTAAAGAAAATTTTTATTTTTTCGTTCTTAGTTTTATAAACATATAGGCATGTAGAAGTTATATAGTTTTGGCCGATGGAAATTGATTCCGGGCCACTGTGGGCCGCGACGAAAAAAGGCGAGATCATTTCGGTCGGCAGTTGCAACGTTAAGGTAGTAGAGGAATTTTTATACCTAGGATCAGCCATAAACCAAGAGTAGTAAAAAAAGCCTAAATCGGGCTTGAACGACTATATACCCTACACTTCTGAATATTCAAAGTTCTTTTGGACAACTCCTGACGGGCTCTAAATGTACCCGATTTTAAAACTAATTTCACTTAAATTTGTGAGAATTTGTTTAAGACCAAATCGGCTTAACATATATGTGGGAGCTGAATCTTAATCTGAACCTATTTTCTCCGTCCTTGACACAAAGAACTTACCTGTGCCAAATTTCATCAAGATTGGTTATAATAAGTGGATTTTAGAGCTTAAGACATAGAGCTCTAAAGGATGAACATATATGCATGGGAGCTAAATCTACATCTGAAATTTCATCAAGATTAGAGGCAATATGTGGCAGCCAGAGCTTTAAAAGATAAAATCGGATGAACATATGTGTGGAAGCTATATCTAAATCTGAACTATTTTTTTCAATTTCAATTGGTCCAAAAAACGTACTTCTGCAAATTTCATGAAGATCGGACAACAATTGCGACCTGTAGTTTGATTAAAAAAAACTTTAGATAGATCGACGGACAGACCGACATCGTTAAAACAAATCAGCTGAGTCGATCGGTACACTTAAAGAATATCGTTATTTTTTTAGTTACAAATTTTGGGTAGTTACAAACATTTGCCATGAACCTTAGATACTCGTATAATACCCTGTTCCATTGTGTTGTGGAGTATATAAACGATGTCAGCACTGAAATAAAGCGTAGTATCTTATTGGAAATACATTTGTACCAGTTTGGGCTGGGTAAATACAGGGTGGGCCAAAAGTTACCATGGGGTTGAAAAATGTTATAACTTTTTCGTTTATATATTTTTTATTTATTTTTTTCAGATTATATAAATAACACTTGGAGAATAAATAATGGAGAGATTCACAACTGAACAAAGAACCAGAATAATATAATTTTATATTTAAATCAGCGATCAATTATTTTAACGCAAAGTGATGAAGCTCATTTTCATTTGAATGGCTTTGTTAATAAGCAGAGCTGTAGGGTTGAATGTTAGTAGGCGCAACCGACTGAAACTTCCTCACTTGTTTACACCAATTTGTTGGTTTTTACTTTATTGTTACTACATTTTGATTTATATTTAGAAAATGATACTTTATTTAAAATTAATATCATGATCTAAGCCACAATCTCTGTCACAATCTTAAGCAATTATTTATGTTGTCATTTTGCCAATATAAAACTTTTTTAGATCTGACAGCCTGACCACAATTGGCGCCATCTGGCGAGAAGGGGAGTTTTAGAATTGCTGGTTTTGTTGTCTTTAATTGCATTTATTCAAAAACAAAAATCTTGATTATTTTGACTACTTGCTGGTGTGTCTTTAACACACATACATACATATGTGTATACCCGTATTTATTTATTTAAGATAAAATATTGTCTCTTTTCGTTCTATTTTATTAAGAATTGCACGGAATATGTAATTTTGCATATTTATTCAGACAATGGTCATTGAGATTTATCATCTCAAGCCATTGACAATTGTACAACTCTATTAGGGAATTGCAACAGTTGTGAGAACGAATTATAATTGGTTAATACATGATCAGACACGAGAAGTATTCATTAATTTTTAAAAGACAATCAGAAATAGTCACGATTTTAAGTACATAATTTTATATTACTTAAGCTCACACAAGAGTTTATTCGATTAAACCTTTAATGTGGGAAAGTGACAATTTTGAATACATTTTTTGGGGTTAGTAGATTTAATACGATATTTTTGCCAAAAGGTGAGGATTTGGCTTTTCTTCGACCTTAATTTGCGAAAAGAATTGTAGAAGTCAATGATGCTATGCTATGGTTCTGAAGCAATTGGAAACTGATTAAAATTTTGGAAACACATTTTTTCATTTATGATTGACATTATTGAATGAATAGTTTCTTAAACAAATACATTTTGAATATTTGAACTAGAGATAAAACATATGAACTAGAGATAAAACTGTTAGTTGTAACGGGGTTTCCAATAGGGACATAACAATTTCGTATCTTTGTATCAACGCACCCTCACACATTTTTATTGATCCTTCAGTGTCAAAACGTAAGTCAAAGTCAACATTTTCATCATGGTAAAGTTCACTTACGATAAACGTTTGAAAATCATTAAAAATAAATACAAAAATTCTGAGTTGGTGGTCGCAACATTAAGAGCGCTTACTCCAATTTTGTTGTTGTTGTTGTAACAACAATATATTTATTTTGAAGTCTTGTTCGTCTATGGGGGATCTCTTCGATATCCAGGCGGAGGAAACGCGCCATTTGAACTGGATGCGTCCACAGAGACCTGGGGGTCAGCTGAGTGGGCTTGGCCGGACAATTGAAGAGGTGCAGTACATCATGTGGTCCCTGATGGCAGGCGGGACAGATGTCCGGAACGTTAGCATCAATTCGTGCCCAGTAAGAATTGAGGCGGCTGCACCATCCAGATCTCAGCTGCGCCAGAACCACGCGCGTCTGCCGAGGTAGTACCTTTTCCTCAGGTGAAATCTCCGGGGGATGTTCCCCTAGCACTACATTCACGCGGTAGCTGGATACTGCTGCTGCGACATCATCGGCGTGAATGTTGTTCAGGCCTGCCTGATAGTTTCGATGATCTAAAGGTTCTCTCTTATACCGCTGGACCTCTCTCTCTAGATCATGAAGATCGTACCTGATCTGCCTGGGTGGAGGCATCCTGTTCAAGAGATGGTGGTTAGAATGACTGCTGCGAAAACACCCTAGCAGGTATTGCTTAGACAACAGGAAAGTGTGTCTGAGCACGGTAAGGACCTTTGTCTCCTCATGTAGATGGTCCTCAGAAGACATAAGAAGACACCCTGTTGATGTTCTAAGGGCGGCATTCTGGCAAGTCTGAATTTTCTTCCACTGCGTCGTACATATATATGTACTCCAATTTTCATCATCTTCAGCGATAAAGCTCATTTCAGGCTGAGTGGTTTTGTCAATAAACAAAATATGCTTTATTGGACAGCAACAAACCCACATATGCTTCAAGAGACACAATTGCATCTGCAAAAAATTACTGTGTGCTGTAGTTTTCATGCCGGAGGTGTGATTGGGCCGTATTTTTTCGTCGATGAAAACAATCGTCATGTTGCCACCAATGGAGAGCGCTATCGAGCCATATAAGGCAAATATTTTTGGCCAGAATTGGATGGGCTTGACATCGCCCATATGTGGTTTCAGCAAGACGGTGCCACTAGCCACACAGCAGGCATTACAATCGATTTACCGAAAGGCAAATTCGGTGAACGTATAATCTCGAGAAGTGGTCCGGTCGAATGGCCACATCGTTCATGCGATTTAACGCCATTGAATTTCTTTTTATGGGACAACATCAAGTCATTGGTCTATGCCAACAAGACAACAACTTTAAACGAGCTCAGAGACAACATCCAACGCGATATTGCCAACGTTCCGGTCGAAATGAGTGCATGAGTGGTGAAAAATTGGGTTCAAACATTTCATTTTTAATATGTAACATTTGCACTTAAGAAACTCAAGTTAACTTTTTTTCAGTGTTTGAAATTAATTTTTTTTTATGATAAAGCTCATTCAGTTTTATTAAATATAGTTTAATTCGTTCTAACAATAATGTAATTTAAATGTCCCCGCTGCTCGTTGAAGAATGTGCGTCTTTTTACCAAAAAGTTCTTACAGAGTTGAGGCAGGAATAGCCGGTATTGTTTCTCGAATGAATTGCTTCTTATTCAAATTTGTTGATTTTGCTTTGTAGACTTCCTGTTTGCAATAACCCCGCAAGAAAAGGCCAGGTGCAGTCAGGTCAGGCGACCTGGAGTGCCAACAAAATGTGGAGTTTCTGGATATCAGCTTATTGGGGAATTTTCGTCGCAATTTTGTCATAACAGGCCGGACTATGTGGGGAGTTGCACCATATTGCAGAAACCACACAGAGTTGAAAGAAAATTCTCATTCTCCGTAATTCTGGATAGAAAAACTCTCTCAACATGCTCAAGTGACGGTCTCCAGTAACCGTAACGGTGTGAGCGTTTTCTTCGAAAAAGTAGGGCCCGACAATGCAGCGTAATGAAACTGACCACCACACTGTGACATGAAGTGGATGCAATTCCGTCTCGTGGAGTACCTGTGGGTTGGAAACGCTTCATATTCGACAATTTTGTTTGTTTATGTGGCCGTTTATATCGAAATGGGCCTCTTCAGACAATGAAAGACAGTTAAACATGTTTCCGTCCTCTTCCACCATTTGAAGCATCTACTGGCAAAATTCCAAACGAATCGGGAAGTCTGCTGCGTCCAAATTATTGTGCATAATCGACTGAAATGACTTTTGCTTATACCCACTTGAGCAGATAAGCTTCTGGTCGAAACTCTTGGATTGTTTTGTATGGCAGCAGCTACAGCAGCGATTGTTTCCTCCGTCCGAACTGAAGGCTTTTGATGGTAAGGTGTTCTGTTGACTGTCCCAGGCTCGGCATTGTGAACGAGTCTCATTATGGCCCATCTGCTCGGAGGATTGCCGCCAAATGTGAGCCTATACTATCTTTGAACCGAAACAACGGACTCCAGTGCGTGATAGCGGCGGACAATCCAAATTCTTGTTTTAGTGTCCCAGTTATCCATTTTTGTTAAACATAAAAATCAATCTGCAATATAAAAATTAAAGAAATAATCAGATTCATTACATAGAAAAAAATTTATAATTTTTTTTTTTGATAGCGGCTTTCATCAGCCACCCTGTATATGAAATTGTTATAATAGAGGAGGTGAAGATCTGTAGGCGTGAAGATTCTCCAAGCAACACGGAATATGATTCAATTGAAGATGATTCAATACAGATAATGGATGGTGTTAAATGTCCAATTCCCCCAATACAATTAAGGTTGGAGCAACAATACATCGGCATACGATCTAGGTCGCAGGTGCATATGGTAAAAGTGGCATTAGTGACATAGCCTTTGTAGGGGCATGATTATGGCACCAAATTTTCGTCAGAAAATGTACTTTATAATCGGGTTTCTAATTACTAGTTTTTAGCAGGATGGAATGAATAGTTTTAAAAATATTATGAGAATGCCAATAGTTGGCGGAATGGTGCATTTGCAAGTGAGGTATCAGAATTGGGTGTGTGTATATATGCGCTAGTTGTCAAGGTTCTAATCTGCAATGGAACTGGGCCATTTGTATGGGAGGTAGCACAAAGGGCTAGGGGTCCAAGTTTGTTGTCAGGTTATTTTGATCTACAGCTCTATTCGTAACTACTTATTCTAATGTACATTGGAATGAGGTCATTTGTGTGGGAGGAACCAGAAGGGGTGTGGCTAAGAATGTTACCATATGTTCTTTACAGCACTATTCTTAAGTGTTGTTTTTTTAAGATCGTATTAAATAAGCAAGCTAGGAAACAATGCCACATATACCGTCCATAGACGGGTTATGACGTTTTCCCAGAAAAGCGGATTATAAAACAAAACCAGCCCAATTCTAAATACTCCCGGGAAATATTACCGGGGAATTTATTTTTCCCGGGAATAAAATCCTCCTATTCTAAACAAACGGGGAGAAGAGTAATAGGGAGAGAGCATTTTAATTATTCGAAGTCAGCTGTTTCGCAAAACCTTTGGTTTGCTAACAATTTGCAAATTATTTTTATGGAATTGCAAACGAACAAAGTGAATAAATTGAATATAAACAAAAAAATATAAAAAAAAACATATAAAAATATTCAGTGTTGCGATTGTGACGATAGCAGAAAGCTTATGCTTCATATTGGAGCCTCCATCAGTTCCTCTGGAGAGTTTAAGGTTTAATGCCGCCTTGTGCTGTCGTGCCTACTTTTTTTGATCGCCTATACCTGAAAAAGATTTCGCGTTTTTGTCAACCGTAATGCATGATGTAAGTTGCGTCAGTCGCGTCAACCGTAATGCATGATGTGTCAACCGTAATGCATGATGTAAGTTGTGAGTCATAAAGTCAAGTTTTTTTGCTTAACTTAATTTAACATTGCCTTGTTTCAGCGTTTGCCAAAATCAACCATGAAGAGGTACACAATTGAGCAGCGCCTTGGCGTTCGTTTGAAATGGGCGTTTAAATCAAAATCATATCGTAATTTTTTTGGTCCGCATAAGCGACTAAATGTGTCCACAGTGGATACGTTAACAAGCTGAATAGACACCGTTGTGTAAATGAAAATCCAACAGTGATTGCTTTTAAGCCGATGCATTCAGAAAGAGTGACTGTTTCGTGCGGTTTATGGGCTGACGTAGTCATTGGGCCGGCCAAGCAGTTACCGTAAAAGGTGTTCGCTATTTCCGCCATGACCCTGTGATTGCCACCGTTAGACTTCTTTCTTTGTAGATATTCCAAAATAAGTGTGCGTTATTGACGCCAAGAACAATTCAAGATCTAAAGGATGTCTAGGAGTCATTGAAAATATGGACTATCGGATAGAGGTATACCACAGAAGCCGCGGCGATTTTTCCGATATTTTGTTTCACACATAATTGTCACAGACCCTTCTATCATAATAAAAATATTAAGATAATTCTCTGAAAACTTTTTGTTGTAGTTGAAAATTACATCGTGCGTTTTCATTGGTAAACAAAAAAAATAAAAAATATTAAGTATTTACTTAACATATTTCCCTTGCAATTTTTCTCAAAATTTGTGTCACATTCAATATTTTAAGTTATTAGTAAAAACATTATTTAAGATTGACCTTTAGCGAGCTCGGTTATTGTTCTTTTTTAGTATTCCACGGACCGTCGCACAAAGCACTGACAGCGACCATAACGAAAAAAATGTTCTTACAATTTGAGTGTTTTTGTAGCTGCAATGATATCCTCAAGTTGAACTTTTGTCAAAAACAAATGGGTTAGGTCACGAGAAGTGTGACATAGTGGGTCAGGGATTTTGACCTTTGGTCCAAATATCGAAAGGGAATGCCAATATATAAAACTCTACAAAA
The DNA here is from genome assembly GCA_963513945.1 of Hydrotaea diabolus. NCBI lineage: Eukaryota > Metazoa > Arthropoda > Insecta > Diptera > Muscidae > Hydrotaea > Hydrotaea diabolus. The sequence goes on from OY740719.1 coordinate 73,431,255, forward strand.
CTTAAAAGTAATATTTAAATTTTGATTAGTATTTTTTATTTAATAAAAAAATTTAAAAAAATTAATGCCTCGATTACGACTTCATATACGAGTATTTATTTTTTTTTTTAATTTTTTAAGAAAAATAAGGAAAAACATTGAAAATCAGAAAATAGCCTACACTAAAGAAAAAAAAATGTTCGGACATGTAGTTTAAACAAAATAATCGCATTTTAAATAAAGAACACCAGCAAGAAAAAAATCAATCATTTATGAGAATTTAGGAAATATTATTAAAAATTATTATACTCAAGTAATTCCTGAGATACGAGTACGACTTAAACGCCAAAATTCAATGTTTACAACTGTCTCACTTCCTTGTTCATCTTTATTTTTGTTTTGTTTGCATTAATGCCAATTACAATTTTTTTGTCGTTACTTTCTGTTTTCGACGATTCTTTAAGAAAAATCTATATAAACATAATGTTTTAAATGCTAGCTTAGATTGGTGAAGTTGGTAGGGTCCTCTTCAGAGAAGAATTGTGTGTTATCATCACTTATTAAGGGATACATCAATTAATTTTCTGCATAACTATCAGTTGCCACTATCACCCGTTGTGGCTGTTTATTTGTATGACCGATTTATTTTTGTGTGCACATAACGTCTTGTGGTATGGTGAACCGAATAATCATAAGGATTGTAAACATTCGATGGTGGCAACGGAAATTCTTCTTTTGCAACGGAATTTTTTGCAATTCCAACCGATTTCCAACTGTTTTTTCTCTGTGAAGTAAAAACAAAGCAACCCTTTTGCAGTTATCTGTATTGTTTCAGCACAGAGCACAGAAAATTGCCCAAAAAATTCGACTGCTTCGTGCTCCGTTTTTTTTTGTGCTGTCACTTGGCACTATCTCATGAAGCTCGTAAGAACTATGAATGGTTTCAAAACATGTTTCATACTTTATTTCGTCCACACGATGGCTTTTGAATACGCCAGATGTATATGGGATGGAACATTTGGAGAGCAAGATGAGCACTAAAAAATATATAAAATATAAAAAATATATATATAATAAATAAACCCTATTTTTTAACAGTATGAAGGCCATAATAAAGGCAGCAGGTACATGACAACAACCGTACTCTGTTCCCCACAACCATATTATGATCCTCACAACAATAGTATGAATTCAACACAACCCCACTTTGATCTCCACAACAATAGTATGATTCACAAACAACCCCATTTTAATCCCCACAACCATATTATGATCCTCACAGCCATAGTATGTTTCACACAACCATAGTATAGTCCTCACAACCATAGTATGTCCCAGTATGGTCCTCACAACCATGGTATGGTATGAGGGCCACTCAAAATTATTTATTAGGATTGGGTTATGTTGTCATTAATAGAGATTTACTATTATTGACTAAGATTCATTACAATCACATTGTTCTAAAATCCATATTCAAATTAAGAAAATTACAATCATAAAGTATGATTGACGTAATCATATTATTGTTAATATTAAACCCAAAAAACAATACTTTTGTCTAATCAACCACATTTTTATTGTTGCTACAACCATTTTTCATTTTTAAATTTGGCAACAATGCTACGTTTCAACAATATTTATATTGCCGCAATCATACTATTGTCGAAATATAAATCAAAAAACAGTACTATGGTTGCGATGAACATACTTTTATTGCTGAGAATATATTATTATTCCCGTGACCATATAGTAACCATATTTTTTCTCTGCGTGTAGCCACATTGAGCTTTAGTAAATGGATTCTAAAATTTTGATCATTTTGTAATTTAAATCAATAAAAAATAATTTCACACAAAAAATATGGTGGTTTCAGTAGGTAACGCTCGCCTAACTCAAACCTGTTGTGATTTGGACAGAAAGCGGTATTTACCATTAGAATATTTGTAGTTACATTCGATTCTCTCTCAATGTGCTACATAAGTTGTGAATTCATCACATACCCGCTAACAATATGTCCATCTGTAATTTCTTGATTCAATACTCGTATTTCATCCACCTCTTAAGCCCATTATTAAGGCGGTTAGGGTAATTTATCAATTCATTTAAAATATATTTCCCCGTAAATATTTTACTTGGTATCTTGAATACATCAACGTCTCACAAAAACGTGTTGGGTACTTATTCGACCACACCCAAGTGATGACATTGTAAAATGGCAAACATACTCGTATGTCTCCAATATAACGTTCTGCAAATGTACCAGTGCACCTCTAAATACATGTAATCGATGTCAAGGTTCGATGTTTGTATGCAAATTTCTTACTCAAAGAATACCTCAACCATTGAAATCACACTCAAACACTACGAGTAAAACGAATGGGATGTCATTAATATCGACTTTGCACTTATCATACTTATGCAGCCTTTGTTTAATATAATAACAAATGCAATTAATTATTAAACTAATTGCCAATAGTCAGATGGAGCCAGACAATGGCAAAACATTCTTGAGGAACAGGAAAAAAATTAGTATCTCAGCATGATATCCAGCAATTATTAAACGATTAAACATTTTACTGCAGCATGCAAAAAATATTAAATAAAATATTTAAATTAAACATATATTATAACTGCCATTTATGGCTAACAACTGTGAAGCTAAGCCAAAGGAATTTTTTTAATTAAGCCTTCAGGCAACTGTGGCTAACACATGTTTTGTGGGAAATATCGGCATTTAGGCAATTGTGGACCATGTCATGTGGCGAGTGTGCGTCACAGTTCGTTTAAAACGAAAGACTTAAGACATAAACTCTATTTACTTACTTAAAAGTATAGCTGTGGAGTTGGAGTTTTTGATAATTTTGCTAGACTCAGAACAGAATCCAAAAAATGTGCAAAAAACTGATTTAAAATAAAAATTAGGAAAAGAAAAAAATTTAAATTTTAATAAACGTAAAGATTCCAAAAATGTGCAAGAATCTGATTTAAAATGAAATTTAAGAAAAGAAAAAGATGAAAATTTCAATTTTGATGAACGTAAATTTTAGAAATAAGTAATTAGGAAATCGTTTGTGCTTTTCCGCACTTACAAAAACCTCTTTTATTGTTGCAACTTAATTTGACTTTTACGGGATGAAGGCTGTGATATCTACTGTAATACTTCCATTAATACCGAATTATGTATGTCTTAGCAACAATTAAATTCAGTTAAAGTCACCTGCTGAGCCAAACGTATCCTTGACCGAATTTTTTTGTGACAACTATTTTATACAATCTTAGGAAAATAAAAAATCTATTTAACTAACTTGGTCAGAATATTTAATACATAACAATTTTTTTTTTGCGCGAAAGTTTATAATTCCCTTTTTTATATATGGATATTTTTTATTTTATTTTTCTTTGTTTGAGGGGTTGACAATTTTTAAATGACCCAAAAATGAAAATGTGCATTGGGTATCGAGTGTTGTTTTCTCGTTCTCGGTGATATTAAGGTCGGGTATGGTATGGTGGCCATGCAAGGACGTCTACTTTTTGGCTCTGCATCCACGAGTTCAATCCAACATGTATTGGAACATTATCGTGCTCGAAATGACACTTGAGATTTTTAATTAAGTTTTAAAGGAGAGGAAAAACAGTTTTCAAAACGTTGTTGTAGTTTGCGGTATTTAAAAACGGAAACTCGCAGCTGCCATAGTAGGATATTGCTCCCCACACCATCGCACTCTTACCCGGCTGTGCAGGCGGTCCAAGTAATGCTGATCCTTACGTAGGTCATGAAATAAAAAAAGCTGTTGATAGACCAATCGAGCAGAAGACTGCCCTTGCGAACCACTGTACTTTGACTGGACACAATCCAAAGTTTAACGACGTAGATATCTTAGCACAAGAGAGGAATTATAAGAGAAGATTCACTTTGGAGATGCTTCACATCAACGACGTTCCTACATCTAAGAGAATGAACTTTAAAACTGGCACGGATAGATGTGCAAATACATACAGACATATTGCTGATACGAGGGCGGTTCGGAAAGTTCTTAGCCTATCAATGAAAGAGAATAGTTAGTTTTACAAAAATATTTTTATTTTTCAATATAATCTCCTGAAACTTCAATACACTTGGTCCAACGCTTATCTAGCAATTCTATCCCTCGATTAAAATAGTTTTCCTCAAGGTCTTCAAAATGGTGGTTTACAACTGTAATTGCATCTTCATTTGAGGTAAAACGCTTGCCAGCAAGGAATTTTTTTAGATTTGGGAACAGGTAAAAGTCACTGGGAGCTAAATCAGGAGAATAAGGTAGGTGATCAAGCAACTCTTACTTTATTTAATTCGTTGATTTTAGCCATTGTTAAAACACGCTTGTGCGCTGGTGCGTTATCTTGATGAAAAATTATTTTTTTGTGTTGTAAGCCAGGACGTTTTTCTCGAATTTGTACATTTAATTGATCTAAAAGGTTGCAATAGTACTCTGAATTTATTGTTTTACCCTTTTGCAGATAGTCAATCAATAAAATACCTTTGAAGTCCCAAAAAACCGTTGCCATAACCTTACCAGCCGATTGAATTGTTTTTGCCATTGTTTGGAATGTTTTTTTTTGTCTCTGGAGTATAGTGGTGGATCCATGTCTCATCAACAGTTATGAAAACGATCCAAACAAGCTTGAGAAATGTTCATTCTTATGCGTTTTTGGTCTACTGTTAACAAGTCCGGCACCCATCTTGCAGAAAGGTTTTTCATCTGTAGTTCTTTATGCAAATTTAAATGGACTCGATCATTTGAGATGCCCATGATATTAGCTATTTCACGCACTTATATTCGTCGATCATTTAATACCATATCATGCACTTTGGCTTCAATTTCTGTTGTTGTTGCTGTTTTTGGACGTCCACTACGTGGTTCATCTTCAATGCTTGTACGACCACGTTTAAATTCAGCAACCCAATTTTTTACTGTTGCATGTGAAGGAGCACTTTCACCTAACACATTCACCATATCATTATGAATTTCTTTTCCCGATAAACCTTTTTTTTTGTAAATATTTAATGACACCACGCATTTCTAATTTTTCCATTGTAAAAAAATCGCGGATGCGTCTTTTGTGAACACCTGTTTCTATATGAAGGAGTTGCCAGATCGAAACAAAACTTAACATGTGTTCATAGCAGAGATGGAAGTTTCCAAAACACTTAACTTTTTTCTGTTTATACCGCGCTTTTTGTGCTAGGCTAAGATTAGAAGTACAACAGGACAGAAGTAAAACAATTATTTAAATGTAATAATTAACAAAAATTATGTTATTCGTGATAGAAAATTGTGTATTGTTGTAATTTTTATGTTCTCGGTTTTGTTTAAGTGATTACCCCTGAACGACGAAGTCAGTTCGAAATATTGTGTTATTTAAAATTAAATAAATTATAAAAACACCAACATCTGTTTTTTGCTTATGACCTCAAGCCTAGCAATAACTAAAAATAAACAACAAAAGGTCAACTATACAAATACAAATAAAATTTATACTAAGCGGGCCCTTCTAAATTAAATGTCTTTTCATCTGAAAGGACAATGTCATTGGGTAGACCACGTAGTGGGCCTACCATTTCCTTTCGAAACATACTAAGAGGTGTTTTTTCCCTGCTTTCCTTGTCATATTTGAACAGCTCGTAACAAAAGTTTTTTCTTTGATCTTGAACGCCGAATTTGATGCATGCCTCAGTATTGCCTGCTTGCGAAACCAATCGGCTTATACCGCTCTGGAAAAGTTCTCCTAATGTTTAAGAAAACTAGCAACAGTTTTTCTATGATTTCCATTTTGTTTCGCTAATTTTTGTTAGGATAGTGCAGAATCATAGAATGCCTCAATCTTTGCTATTTCTTCTAAAGATAAAACTGTTCCTCTTTCCATTTTATGCGTTTATTTAAAGACAATTACTAGCTTAAACTACACAAAAAATGGGAACGGTGATGGCAAAAACAAGCGAGATAAATAAAAATTCATTGGAGGAAGCTAAACAAATGATGCAAAATATAAGTGCAAGATATTTCGTTAAAAATAAAACAAAATCGCAACTAATGTAAAACGGTTCTTCTTTCAATTTTTTGTGAAAGCGATCGCAAAAAAACTACGAGTTTGCGTACAATGGAAAATTACAATAGGTACTTACCTGAGCATATGTCATTTTGGTAGCTCTTTCCCGCTCGAAACCTTGACAGAAAGTCAATATCTCCATATTTCTGTGGCACGAAATTTATAGCTATACTCTTGAACAACGTTGTGAAATAATGCAAACTTATTTCCAATGTCAATGTTTATGGAAAATAGGTTTTGCCTGAAACGAGGCATCCACTGTGCCTGCTGTACGCAAGTATGTGCAAAACTTGTATAACAGTGGACAACACTTACGAAACCCGTTGTACGTACGTTGCGCACAAATAAAATGCGGCTGCTTACATTATTTCCCTCACCAGCCTGATGAGAATTTGAACAAAGCCTAACATGACTTAGTAATTGAAGGCACACGACCTTCCGCCTCGTTTTCTTCTAACGAAGCACATTTTCATCTTGGCGGCTATGTAAACAAGCAAAACTATCACCTCTGTGGATCGGAATACCAGCAAGTGATTTTCGAGATGTTAGGCTGTGACAGTTTGTAATGCATTTTGAAGTGGTGGCATCATTGTCCCTTTTATCTGACAACATTTTGCTGGAAGCGAAACGGTGAGCGACACAGAGCCGTGATAAACCATTTTGTGGCTGGAGATTGTAAACATGGACGATCTTTGGTTTCAGTAGGCTGGCATTTGAACGTTTACCATCGTAATTTCATTCCATACTACGTAATTTGTGTATTCGAAAAGTACATCATTGTCTTAGCTCCTATAATAGCAAACATTTGCGATAATCATTATTCTGAGAATGACATACCACGACTCAAATTAAGATAGAAATTGAAATTAATCCAATCGATTTCCAATGACACTGTATGATTTCCACTTAAAGCCGTTTTTCTATGTTATTTCTTTAAAATTTTAATAATACAGTTTTACTCGTAATCCATTGTGTTTGCAGGCAACAATAGACTTGTTGCAAAGATCCCCTTCAGCTGTTTACAATTATCCAATTTAAAATTGATTTTAAGCCAAGAACTTAAAGGTCTTGTTTTAACATTAACCAACAACTTATTTCTATTAATACAAAAAGCAGCCCTGGTGTGAGCAATAAGAGGCACGCAAGGGAAAAAATGGAAAGATGACATACTTAAAACCAGAAGTGTGACGCGACGACTCTGGATATACAGACGGCCGAATGATTCGTCTCTCTCTCACTCTCTCTCTCTCTCTCTCTCTCTCTCTCTCTCTCTCTCTCTAAGTATTGAGTAAAGGTAAATTATGACAAACTGTGTGGAAGTGTGGATCCAAAATGTCATTATGCTCGGTTATTCATATATTGTCGCTTTAAGGGGGCCCTTATTATTTGTCTCCTTTAGACCTTTATATGTGACAGCGCATAGAGAAAGGGACCTAAGGCTAAAAAAATCAATTTTCCCTTTTTTTTGATGTGGAACATCTGAGCATCGAGTGACCGATCGACCGATCCCATGCCCCAAATATGTTTCCTCCCAGAGATATGCGCGTTTTATGAAAGTGATGGTACTCCAAAGATACACGTATTTAAATCTTTAAAATGGCTCTCCTGAACAAAACTGTTTTTTACCCTTAGGTCCCTTTCTATTTTGCGCTTCACATATGTAGACTATCTAAAAATGTGGATCTGCAATATTTTGAAATATACACGTAGACAAAAGTATGGTTGGGATAACAATATTGGAAGATATATGGTTGTACGTATGTATATGGTTGTAAGTAATACAACAATATTATGATCCTCACAACAATAGTATGATTCAAATACAACCATACTATTATCCTCACAACCATACTATGATCCTCACAACAATAGTATGATTCACACATAACCATACTATGATCCCCACAACCATAGTACGATTCGCACTCAACCATACTATAAACTCCACAACCATATTATTATCCTCACAACCATAGTATGTTTAACACGAAACCATAGTATGATCCTTACAACCATAGTATGATCACACACAATTATACTATGTGCCCCAAAATTTTTTATTAGAGTTGTGTTAAGTTGTCAACAATAGATTTGAATTATTGAAATTATTTAAAAATACATTAAATTCAAAATAATTGAAGTGATTTATTTAACAGAAGCAAAAATCAGTTTAAGAAACGTAAGCGTTTTTATTAAAAATATTTCAGTTAAACAAAGCCGAAGATGTTTGTTTGAAAAATTGTAATTTTTTTATATAAAAATATGACACCGGACTGTCGGTTAATGCCGGATTTTTACTTAAAATAAAACCTGATAGTGGTTTTTTTCAAAACACGGTTTTGAAAAAAAGCCCGAAATGCCGGCATTCTGAGAACTCCGGTTTTTTTTGACACTCTAGTTCACAGGTTGTATATTACGCAATAATGTTATATTTTTGCTGTTCGAAGTCCACATAATGTAAGTTTCTGAATAAGTTATAAAGAATAGATAGATCGCGTACTGAATTTAATGTAACACGTGCTCTTCCTAAATATCCGAAAAGGCAAGCGGCTGCAGAACCTAAGTAAAATTAAAAAAGTGTCCATAATTGTTCATAAGTGAGACAGTGTAATCCAAATGTGACAGCGCATAGAGAAAGTGACCTAAGGGTAAAAAAAAAATCAATTATCATTTTTTTTCTTTTTTTGATGGGACAACACCTGAGCATCGAATGAGACTGATCCCATGCCCCAAAAGTGTTCCATCCCAGAGATATGCGCGTTTTATGAAAGTGATGGTACACCAAAGATACACGTAGTTAAATCTTTAAAATGGCTACCCCTAGGACCCTTTCTATTTTGCGCGTCACATATGTCAAATTTTCGAATTGCAAAAAAAAATATTTTAATATTTTTGTCTTCGTTAGAAAACTTTATTGTTGGTTCGTGCCATATGTGCATATATATTAGCAGAGGGAATTTTGCTCCCCAGATCATTTTTGTGTCTAAAAATGGGCAATATTCCTTCCTGGATAGGTTGTTGGTCCGTAGTTATATACTTTACTATATTTGATTGAAATCGGAATTAACAGGGGTGTTCTATAGCGGTTATTTCTAAAAGCGAGAAGAACCTTCGTACTGGGGACATCAAAACGTCGAACGGTAAGACCAATTTTCAACTGATCTGATTTTTGATCGATCGTAAATCATCAAAGTTACTAAACCGTTTGTTTTTAAAAATAAATATTAAATGGAATGAATGAAAAAACAAAATTAAACGACAAAAATATTTTTTTATGTTATTTGTTTACATTAAATATAAAAAAATAATGTCAGAACTGGTTTCCCCAAAGCTAAAATGTGTTTTTATATCATTTTTCAAAACTTTGTTGAGTGTTTCTTGGTATACGATCAATTTTTTCTTGAATGTTGTCCTTTAGTGGCTGAAATGTTTGGGGCTTATGCACACAAACTTTGTCTTTGAGATAGCCCCATATGATAACAGTTAAATCCGGCGATCGTGGCGGCCATTCCAAATCGACGAAATTGTTGTAACAATAACTCAATTGTTCCACTGTCGGTTTGGTGTGTTGTGTTGGCAAGTTGGATTTTGTAAGGGTAGAGTTGGAAATCGTGTTTTAAAATTCGCCGAAGAGTGCGGCGAGAAAGCTGCAACTGGGCAGATCGTCTTCTCGTTGATGTTTGCGGCTATTCTGCTAAGCTCTGTCGCACAGCATCAATATTTCGGCCAATCTGCTAGTTCAAGGTCTTCCTGTACGTCTTAATCTCCGACAGTCACAAATGCAGCAAAATTAACAACCATCGAACGAATGGTACGAGGATTGCTATATATATTCTGGCCTAGGCAACACTAAGTATTGCCTGGCGCCATCTGAAATTTCCATTGGAAAGTTTGACATTTTTAAGCATAAACGTACTCAGAACGTTTAGACGTACGACCATTATTAGTGTTGTTTACAGTGACTTGAAAAATCAATTTGGCAAAAAAATGGAATTAACTCGTGAATTTTTTCGTGCGATCATTTTTCACAACTTTCGACGTGGATTATCACTACAAGAGTGCGTTGATGAGCCTTAATCTTTGTATAACGATGAAGCACCATCCTTTGTCACTGTGAAAAATGTGCTTTAATGAATTCAATCCCGGCCGACGCTCGCTCAATGACGAAGGTCGCCCAAAAACGGCCGTTGTGCCAGACAACATTGATGCCGTATGTGAACTGATAATGCAAGATCGTCATGTGACATACCGTGAGATAGAGGCATCCTTTCTTCCACCAGCTTACATTCGATATGGCATGAACACCGCACAATTTGAGAATCGCTCAAAAAAAGGCTCGTGTCGATTGGTGCAAAGAAATTTAAAAAAAAAAAACGTCGCGGTGCTTCAAAAGACGTTTATAAGATCGTCACAGGTGACGAATCATGGATCTATGCGTATGAGCCCGAAACAGAACAGCAATCGACAGTGTGGGTCTTCGAAGACAAGCCAAATCCAACAAAAGTGGTTCGTGGAAGAAGCACTTCGAAGCAAATGGTCGCCTGTTTTTTCGGCAAAACTGCTCATGTGGCAACTGTTCCGCTTGAGCAACGTAGGACGGTCAATTCTGGTACACCACAATTTTTTTGCCTGAAGTCTTCGGAGAAATTCGAAAAACGAACAAGAGAAGATGAATCATTGTGCACTATGACAATGCGAGCTCTCACACGTCGGCTTAACCGGCCAAAACGTCAAATTGATGGGTCATCCGCCGTACAGCCCTGACTTGGCACCCAATGACTTCTTTTTATTTCCCGCACATCAAGAAAAAAATGCGAGTTCAACGATTTCGTCGCCAGAAAACGCTGTTGAAGCGTTCAAAAACCATGTTTTGGAGGTGTCTCAATCGAAGTGGAAAAAGTTTTTCGTTAATTGGTTTGAGCGCGTGCAGAAGTGTTTAAATCGTGCTGGAGAAAACTTTGAAAAACAATAAAACCATTTTTGATGATAAATATTCGCATTTTCATTGTAAGGCCAGAAATATATATAGCAGCCCTCGTAGCATGTTGGTATATAATTAATTACACAGTGATACAAAATTGATTTTTCCGAATGCGAATGGGGTGAAACCAATTAAAAATTAAAGTTGACATTATCCATAACAAAACCTTCAAGGGGTTTCTTTAGTTCAGTGCGAGATTCGTTTCATGTTAGAAAGCGTTCCAAAATCACCAACTTCAAATGCGTGTAAAAAAAATCTCTAACTGAACTAAAAAAAACAGTGAAGGTTTGTTATGGTCTTTGATTTGCAGTTGGTTTCATACCATTCTCATTTTGATTGTTGATTATTTTCAAGGAATAGAAAAACAATCTTAGTTCTTAGCGAAATACTCCATTTGTATGTTCTTCCAATTTTAATTCCTGAAATAGAAAAAAAATGTAATATTCTCATGCAATGAAGTTAAAATTTGTTTACATCGTGTTGTTAAATTAGCCGCGCCTTGTATTTATTGCTCATTTTGTACAAAGCAAAATTTCCACCAACCAATTTTTATTGATATCTTATGTATTTGCGTGTCCTAGGAAAGTTAAATCCCAAATTTGGGGGTGCATTTCTGCAGGGCCTTAATCTGCACATTGCACAATTGTCTCAGCCGGAAATCATATAAAAGGGGTGTACTTTTTTTCTAGTAAAAGAAGTACGAGTAAACGAGAATTTAAAAGAAAGTTCTCTTAGAAAAGAAAATTTGCAACAAAAAAAACAGGGACGGGTTTGTAGTAAAGGTGGTAATAGTAGTAAAAATTGGTCAAGAAAAAGAGTCAGACTTGTAATAAAATTGGTAAAAGCAAAAGGATTCAAAAACTGATAAATAAAAATCTGTAAATTAAAAAAAACAAATTTTTTAGAAACGATGTAAAATTTTCTTGGCTGTTTCCATTTTGGAGTATAAGAAACTACTTTATTCTTTGACCGTTTTTCTAAGAACAAAAACAGCTGATATCAGCTGTTTACAAAGTACTACTTTTACACAACAAAATTCTTTGAGTACAAAGTATTGAAAGAAACCGACTTATTTTTCCCATCCCACTAAAATTTGCTTACAACTTTTGCTAGTAAAAGGAGTAAAGTATCAAAAGAAATCAAAATTGGATGTTTCCATTTTGGAGTATAAAAAACTACTTTATTCTTTGACCATTTTTCTAAGAACAAAAACAGCTGATATTAGCTGTTTACAATGCAACTACTTTTACACAACAAAATTCTTTGAGTAAAAAGTATTGAAAGAAACCGACATATTTTTCCCTTCCCACTAAAATTTGCTTACAACTTTTGCTAGTAAAAGGAGTAATGTATTAAAAGAAATCAAAAAATTGAATCATACGGGAATAGACTTAGTATGTAAAGATGCATTACGTTCGTTTCATATCTGGATAAGATTTGCAGCGGAATCGGCACAAGCGGGCAGCGCGCCGATGAAAACGGGTAAAATCGGTTCTAAGAAGACGCCGTTAATATTTGCGAAGCCGTTGTTAAAATAGTAATTTTGTATGAAAATATATTAAATTATAAATATCTCATCTCAGTGGTAAATTTAAATACGTGTAACTGACGTAATTCTGATTTGGACAGACAAACGGACATGTCTAGATCAAATCAGAAAGTTATTCTGAAATGATCGATATAATTGTATATTACACATTCTTCTGCAAACAAACAGCAGCACAGACTAATAATACTCGTGAGGTTATCAATGCCAAATCTTTTTTTCATATGTGACAGCGCATAGAGTAAGAGACCTAAAGGTTAAAAAAAATCAATTTTAACTTTTTTCTTTTTTTTTGATGTGGACAACATCTGAGCATCGAATGAGACCGATCCCATGCCCCAAAAGTGTTCCCTCTCAGAGATATGCGCGTTTTATAAAAGCGAAGTCGACGATTCTAAGCGCAAATAGAAAGGGGCCTAATCTTTAAAATGGCTCTCCTGAACAAAACTGGTTTTTAACCTTAGGTCCCTTTCTATTTTGCGCGTCACACATTCAATACTGGCATACCGAACCATGCTCATCAGTCTCATGGTGTTAAAGCTTAATACCCAGTAAGGGCTTCATCCATCCCTTCGCCAAAAAGAGGCAATGATGCACATTTCGGATGGCATAAAGTAGATCAAGATCCTTACAAGCGGTAACATTTAAAAACAGACCAACTATTAAGTAACACAATGAACAAACGACTAAAATATACGTTGCAATCTCAGATGATATTTAAATTTAAAGTGTTACAAAAGAATAGGCTGTCCCATTGACTAAATTACCCTACCCTTTCTAGCGGATTGGTGATTTTGTTTTGTTTCCATTTTTTCTGATAAATACAGATTGTTTATCACTGATTTGTACAAAATGACACTTTAACATGCTGTGAACAGAATTATCAACTTAATATACAATACGTTTATTGTCATATTAAGGCCGTATTAATGTACTCATATACGTTGGCACAGTGGAGGACAGTTTTTTTTTTTAAAAATGTGACTGTAAATCTTGAGTTTTTCAACGGCTTATACAATTTACAAATTTTTTTAAAAATAAGCACACATTCGAGTATATGTGACGCGCAAAATAGAAAGGGACCTAAGGTTAAAGACCAGTTTTGTTCAGGAGAGCCATTTTAAAGATTAGGTCCCTTTCTATTTGCGCTTAGAATCGTCGACTTCACTTTCATAAAACGCGCATATCTCTGGAACAATTTTGGGGCATGGGATCGGTCTCATTCGATGAAAATGAAATGAAAATTGATTTTTTTACCCTTAGGTCCCTTTCTCTATGCCCTGTCACATATGGTACCGATGAGCCGTCCCACACCAAAGGCGAAAAATGAGTCTACTAGACAGTGATATCTTTGCTTTAACTTCGCTGACTTAGTTCTCCTTCCCCATACGACAAATAACAACAAACCTGATCTAAGGAGCTCGTAGAGTAATTTACTCTTTAAAAAATTAGCTAAAATGTTTTTTTGCTTAGGTTCTAAAACTAAGTTGTCCTTTTGCGATATAAATAAGGTTCGTTTTGCTGTTTGAGAGGAATGCGCACACAAAATTTTGTTTTAAGCTCTTTGCATATTCTTCTTCGAAACATATGATGGTAATGAAAAACAAATGCAAACATCTTGAACAGGGGATCATGGAGTGAAAAAAACGACATTAGTTCAGGAGCCAACTGGTTATTATATTTAACTCACCCTTTGGGGTAGTAAGCTGCCATAATGAAATGAAAGCTTTAAGCACTATTTAAAAATGGTCTTTCCTTATTTTTGACAAGCCCGCAAAAATTTTAAGGGCTATGATTTGCGGATATGCACCTCAAACGACAGAACCTTTGATAGTCCTCGATATTACCGCCATATAGGAAGAACGATCGGCGGGACAAAGTGTATTCAATACAAATAAATACGACACATATTGCACCTGCCACAACAACTAACACACATTCGAGTGTGGATTTGTGATGAACAAAAGGCTTGTCTCGATAAGCCAACATCGTGCAGAATTTCAGGATTTATTAGCTTAACCGGAATCATGCGGACAGACGAATGGACATGACTATAACGTCTTAGAATTTTACGACGCTCTAGTCATGATCGCCATTAAATTTTAAGATGATCTAGACATGCCCATCAGTCCAAAGGGTATTGAAAATGGACTAAAAACTGTGCTGATCAAATTTTTAATTTTTTCACAATGTTGTTTAAATAGTTAACTTTTGAATACGGTTTTTTTGAAAGTGATAGGTATAGATGCTTTAAACTTTCCAAATCCAAATATGTACCTGAAGTTTAGATTTTGCACTTGGACTTGCCTAAAGGGGCCCAAAAATCTGCTCCTTTATGGACAAATGGGTTTTAAAAACCTTCGCCAGAGTGCCTCATTATATCGACATTGGAAACATGCTTTATTTTCGGTAGAATTCTTCCACTGTGGTAAGGTTTCTTCCGTTTTCCTGATGGCCAAAACTGGCAAATACCAAAACTGAACAGTTAACAGAAAAAGCGAAAATCTTGGTCTTTAAGCCAAAGTCTCATCCCAATGCAGCATAATTGTCTTTTGTTTCATCGGGGGCACACCAAAAGAGGAACCACGAGCAGAAGCGGCAACTCGAAATGGGCAACAGAAGACAATCACGGCAAGAAAGAAGCAAAAAGTCGTTGAAATCTTTATTATTCCTAAACAATAAATCGAATCTCTTTCCCTGTAGTCTTTGTATAAGTATGTGTGCGTTGGTTTCTTGCCATTTTTCCCAAATGGAAGTCGTTCGTGGATGTTGCTGCTGCTGCTGCTGCCGCTGCTGATATTTCTGTTAAAGGTGATTTGCATAAATGCATACAAATTGCTGATAAATTTAACATAAAGTCAGTCGACAACAGCAAACAAACAATGCAAGAACATATTGCTTTAGTTACCATAAACTTATGGAAACTGAAATAATGGCAAGAAACACCTTCACTTCTCCGGCGGTGGTACACGTACAAGTCCATTAAAACTTGTATATAATAATTTATTGTATAATCTCTAAATCTGTATGAAACGTCGGTCGGATTTGTTAGGTGGTTGTTGCTTTGTGGGCTAATTACTTTGGCTTCTTATTGATGTTGGCTATAGTTGAACTATGTACATTAGAGTGGGCAGACTGATGGTTTTTTTTTTGTTGCCGAGAAGTATGACATTGTCTGAAATCTAATTTCGAGGCAACAGTTAAGACTGTCTTTTCATGGTGGTCTATTGAATAGGATCTTCGGTGAAAGCTTCCTGCCTTTATCGGATAACAATTTTCATCATTGGTAGTGTCGTGCTAATTTTATCTTATTGTACCCTCCACCACACAATGGAGGGTATATTAGTTTTGTCATTCTGTCTGTAACACCTTGAAATAATCATCGGAGACCCAACAAAGTATATATCCTCGTAAAATTCTAAGACGATCTAGCCATGTTGTCCGGCTGTCCGTCTGTTGAAAACAAGATAGAGCCTGCATGAAAACAGCTAGGGAGCTGAAATTTGGCAAAAACATGTGTAGTTAACCTATCATGGTTGGTATGGATGGGCTATATAGCTTTACGGGAAGTTGGTGTTGGAGACCCTCAACCGACACTACCTCATAAAAATTAGTTTTTTATTTGGAAATAGCAGTCCAGTTTTTTGAGCAAAATCACTGAAATTTTGCAAATAATAATATCTATATAGGCGCAATCATCTATGTAAAAATGGTTTAGATTGGGCCACCATTTCTTGTACCTCCCATACAAACGGCCTTATGGGCCTTGAGAAATAATATGACTATAACTCACCACAAACTTGACCTATCGAAATGAAATTTTACACATCAAGATTTCTATACACAACACACTTCTATGCTGAATTCGGTTGAGATCGGAAAAATCCTACTGGTACCTCCAACACTAACGGTCTCATGGGCCTTTAAAAATAATATGACAATAACTCACTACAAACTTGACCTATCGAGATGATCGGAAAAGTCCTACTGGTACCTCCCACACAAACGGTCTCATGGGCTTTGAGAAATAATATGACGATAACTCACCACAAGCTTTACCTATCGAAATGAAATTTTGCACATAAAATTTCTATATAGAACACACTTCCGCACCAAATTTGGTTGAGATTAGGTAGTCCCTCCTGGTACCTCCCATAGAAACGGTCTTATGGGCCTTGAGAAATAATATGACAATAACTCACCACAAACTTTAAATAAATTACAAAAAATAAATTACAAAAATTAAAAAAATAGTTTTTTATTCGGGAATCTGGTGGAGGGTATCCAATGTTCGGCACAGCCAAACATAAATTTTTTTTACTTGTTTTTCATTGTGTTTTTTAGCGAAGATGTCAAGTTTTATTTCACAAACTTAAAACTACATTTGAGTTAAAATTTCTCTGAACATTTCCAACAGCAAGTTTGACATTTATTTAAATTAATTTAATTCAAACCATTGAAGATACACAAGCGAGCAACGCGTTAAAGTTATTCAGGCTTGTTATGATCAATTTTAGAAGAAAATCATATTTTGTGTTGAGGTACATTTCACCTCAGTGGATTCGTCAACAGACAGAATTGCCGCATTTGGTTGAATGATAATCCAAGAGTGATTGTCGATAAAACAATGCCCCCACAAAGAGTGACTGTTTGGTGCGGTTTATGGGCTGGCGGCATCATCTAGCCGTATTATTTCCAAAGTTAGGCCGGTCAGGCAGTTACTGTGAATGGTGTTCGCTATCGTGAGATGATAACGAACTGTTTATGGCCTGAATTGGAAGATATGAATGTGGACGATATGTGGTTTCAACAGGACGGCGCCACTTGCCACACAGCTACTGAAACAATGGCTCTTTTGCGCGACAAATTCAATGGCCGTGTTTTCGAGTCGATGTTAGTTGGCCGCCAGGATCATGTGATTTGACACCGTTGGACTCATATCTTTGGAGTTATTTGAAAAGTTGTTCGTGGAAGAAGCATTTCGAAGCAAATGGTCGCCTGTTTCTTCGGCAAAACTGGTCATATGGCGTTTGTTCCGCTTGAGCAAGGTAGGACGGTCAATTCTGAGTGGTACACCACAATTTGTTTGCCTGAAGTCTTCGGCGGCGAATCATTGTGCACCATGACAATGCGAGCTCTCACACATCGGCTCGAACCAGCGCCTTTTTGACCGGCCAAAACATCAAATTGATGTGTCACGCGCCGTACAGCCCTGACTTGGCACCCAATGACTAATTTTTTTCCCGCACATCAAGAAAAAAATGCGTGGTCAACGATTCGTCGCCAGAAGATGCTGTTGAAGCGTTCAAAAACTATGTTTTGGAGGTGTCTCAATCGGAGTGGAAAAAATGCTTTTTCGAATGAAAAATTCATGTTATACGCTTTTAAAAAATAAAAATCAAAAAGAGTCGGACAAAATCGGCGAAGATTTCGTTATTTTCTTATAGACAAAAATCCAAACTAATTATTGTGCAAAAATATTTCACTAAATTATATGATTGTTTTACATTCACTTTGCCATCAAAAAAAGAAAATTTTTCACATAGGCATCTAAATAAATTAAAAATTAGAAAATTAATTAAAAATAATATTTATGGGATTTAAAAACTTTAAAAAAGCTAAAAAAAAGCTTGGATTCCGTCTAAAAATGCGCCTTTGACAAATATTTTCGTTCAAGTACTCAGGAACGAGACTACATTATTAATAAATTCTGGATACACATCGCTAACTTTGAATGGCTCTGCAACCGTCTTTTTGGTGAAGCACGCTGATAACTTGCACAGAAAAAGTTTGTGCACCGATGAAAACATTTTTACCGTTCAGGAAAAATTTAACAAGCAAAATAATAGAGTGTATGCGCGATCATCTAAGGAAGCATCTGAACTGATCCCAAGGGTGGAAAAGGGTCATCACCCAGCTTCAGTCATGGTTTGGTGGGGTGTCTCTTACGATGGGGTCACTGATCTGCATTTCTGCGAACAAGGAGTCAAAACATCGGCCAAAGTTTACCAAGAAACCGTTCTGTAAGCTGTTGTGAAGCCTCTTAACAATTCCCTGTTCCAAGGCTAAAACGTCCCACGCCTGGCTTCGAAACAATTTTCCAGCGTTCATTGCCTCTGAAGAATGACCCTCAGGCATTCCAAATTTCAACCCATTAGATTTCAAATTGTGGACGGTTTTAGAGGACAAGGTTTGTCACAAAAGATACCCCAACATTGGACCTCTTAAGACTGGTTTGGTTCGAGCTGTGGCCAATTTTCCAATGGACGAGGTTCGTGCAGCTATTGACGATTGGTCAGTGCGACTTAAGGCGTGTGTAAAGGCAAAAGGCGGACATTTCGAATAAGTAGATTCTTTTTGGATACAATATACATCAATAAATATATTAAAAAATATTTGGTCCAAAACATTCAGTACTTTTTATTTTACAGCATAAAACGTGTGTAACACTACTACTTATATTTTGAGGAGTTTTCTTAGGTGGGCCATTAATCGTATCTCGTAAAAAGATACCAAAAAAATGTAATTCTAATCAGGTCAGTTTTCTGATTTTTGTCATTGAAACGGAGCACTGTGTGGCAAATAATGAATCTATAACTAAAAGTCTGACATAATTTTTTAAGACTTGCAACACGGGCAGGGCTCAGCTAGTAATATAGGGTTTCAAAATTTGAGCTGTTGAAAACGGAATGGACACTCCATTCTTCGGTGGAGGGTATTGAAAGACCTGCCGATCCATAAGTCGCGTATTAAATTCCGCACTCAGGTAAGCAATCGTCTATATGCCAAAGTGGTGTAGATTAATTACAGATCTCTAAGTAAATTTATTTTAGTTTTTAATAGAATTCAAAGTCATAATCCTTATTGTGAGCCCAACGACCAAAGATCTTTGACATTTAATTTTCAATCATATATATGCATTTTAAGTTTAGTAGCAAGTGATTTAACCGAGAGGTAAAACTCATTTTTCAGCAGTGACAACGGTATCTTTCAAGTAACGTTAACTTCTGGGTCTTAAATGTTGAAATACTCGAAATAAGGTGCTTACCAAAATTATTTCTCTGTGTCACGCGCTTTACAAGTAGAGAAAAAATATGGTTACTATATGGTCACGGTAATAATAATATGTTCTTCGCAATAAAAGTATGTTCGTCCCAACTATAGTATTGTCTTCTGAATTTAATTGCTTGCTGAAACCAAATGTGGCCCATGTCATCCCTAATGCGGCAACTGTTTTATTAGCGTATCTATTGGGTAAAAACTGAGCCTCTCAAAAAAAAGACGGCTCGATATCAGAGGATCTGCATTAAGCTGGTGCAGAGGTCTGTATTACTAGACCGAAGTCTAAGATATGACCTAAGATGCAGAAAATAAGAATAATGTCTTTAACTTATGACGGCTTTATCTTATGAACGACCAATTACATCAACCATTAGATTTAACTCATTACGGCAACGAGATTTTTTCAGTGTACAAGTATGACAAACAGCAACAATCTGAAATGATAGATATGCACATATAACAGCAATTAGCGAACAACTTACACACAATCTACAAAAGATATTTAAGTTTGTTAACAGTCTTTTTTATTTTGTATCTTTTTTAGCTTTTCTTGGCTATCTGGACGTCGTTGCCGAGGTGGTCCGGCCCGTTCCGTTCTGATGTTATGGAGCATGCATACACGATAATGGCAACATTTATTATGCTGCAAAGTCATAAACGACACTCGCAGCGTCATAAAAGATCAATTAACAGCATTTTATGAGTTTGATTTGGCCTTTCTATCCTACGCTCTCGAACAATTGTCCATTTAACGATTGTTAATTGTTGGACAAAGCGGTATGGTCCGGTACATGGAGACCAAATCCAAAGCCAAGGTAATGCTGTATTCCACTTTTGCCATTTATTGTGAAAGAAAATGAGCAAAGGTAAGAAATATTAGCCCTGTTCCGTTGGGGATTACTAACTTAGTTACATATATGGAACTGTGGCAGCATTCAATAAGATTAAGAGTAATACGGCAACATTGTTTCTCTTTGTATACAGGCGAATTATAAATATTCCCAGGGAGGTGAGTTCCCTGGAAGCTAATTTTCCCCGGGAATAAAATCCTCCTATTCTAAACTGTAGGGAAAGGGAGTAACAAGGGAATGGAAATTTCGTGAATTAGACTGTTTTGCTTCAGCTACTCTGTTCAAATATAAGTATATAAATATAAAGGGTGGGCAACTTAACATTTGTAATTTGAATCGGCCGTAAAATAAGTTCTGATAATTATGACTTTAACAGTTTTTATTATTGGTTGCAACCAAGTCAATACATTTCACCAATTTTTTTGAGTTGATTCTAAAAAAGAAACAACAAAAAGGTCTCGAAATAGAATAAAACTGTTCAAGTCATAATAATGATTAAAGACCGAATAAATAAAAACAAAAAGAAAAACGGTTCTGATAATTTTTCAAGATTTCAGGTTTTATTGAAAAGGCTATACTTTGTCATTTAATAATAAAACACGGTCCGTTGATGTTTTCGCTTCGCAAAATGGGCTGAAGATTGTTTGGCAGGAGATGAAGAATTTTACCGAAAAAATGGGTTTTCAGATGAAGCTTATTTTCAGCCGAAATTGTGATGTCCATTGGCCTCCTTGGAGCTGTGATTTGAGCCCTATGGATTATTTTTTGTGGGAAGCCAATAAGGATAAATGTTACACATAGCGTGGAAACATAAAATCGTAGTTGCTATTCAAGAGATTCGACCCAGAATGTAGTGAAAAATTGGCTTGATCGGATGAGGTGCTGCCGATCCAGTTGTGGTAGTCATATGAGTGATATTGTGTTCGATTATCAAATGACAAAATTCAGCCTTTCCAATAAAACCAGAAATTTTAAAAAATTATCAGTACATTTTTTTTACAGCCGATTCAAATTTATAATTTTAAATGGCCTACCCTGTATGCAAAATTTAGATAAAATTGATTAGTATTGCGTTTTTAATGATAACTGAAGCAGAAACGCTAAAGTGCAGCAGCAGGACAAGAAGGTGCAAAGGGTGGCAAAGCCAAGTAATGCCATCAACGCATTTGAGGTGCCTTAAGATTTAAGAAGCTTCAAAGACCTTTAAAGCCTGTTGCCCAATGTAATGTTCCATATTCAACCAACATGAAAGTCGTTTGCTGTATCTCTATCCCGGTGCAATTCATTCATTTAGAATTGCGAGTTCACCTCGAGGAAGAATATGTTTACACGAGGCAACTTTACTTGCCGTAACTGTCAGTGTGTAGGAGAGAGAGAGTTGAGTGGAATGGAAACGGGAAAAAACTTGGCCGTACTGTCAATTCCTTTTGTGTTTTTCGAAGTGTGAAGTTGGCTGCAAACTATTTTGGTATTTTTGCACACAAAAATCAGAACGAATAATCACAGAATGTCAGAAGAGGCAATAATGAAAACAAAAATTGTCGTAACCGAATTGCCTCTTGTGAACACAAGAGGCAGTTCAAAAGATTATCATACAAATTGAAGCAAGTAAAATGTCTCGTGTAAATGGGGACTATCAAAGAAGCGGCAGCAATTATTGGTCCCTATGTTGTATTGAATGACAATAAAAGTATTCTTAAATGATTAATGCATTCTTAACTAGGAGACCCAGGATATTCTTAAAAACAAGGCTTTCGACCATTAATGGGTGAAACCGTTGAAAAAAACTCATTGAAGTCCATTACAAGTGCCGCAATGTGGTTGAACGCAGCAATGGCGCCTTGAAAAATAGATGATGGTGTTTATGAGCAGCTCTACGCTTCAGAAAAGGCTGCAAAAATTACGCATGTTTGCTGTGCGTTGCATAACATCTGCATTTATTTAAAAGCAATGCTGTTGTAAAAGATGTTTATTAAATTTTTCATTAAAATAGTAAATTTTGGCACAACTCCTTTTCAATTCTTTGGCGGAATTATTTCCAAAATTTGTCAGTATATTCTCCCTTTAATGGAAATATTTCGTATTTTCAAAGCTCTTTGAGAATAAAGAAAAAAGGAAAAGAGAGAAATAAACCGGGGATAGAGATTAGGGACAAAATTCGCAGGGAATTGTTATTCAGAGTCAGGGTGATAGATCAAAGAGATTGAAACAACAATGGATTTTGTTGACGATTTCGTCAGAAGAATACTTTACATTTTAATTAAATCTTTCATGACGTAATAAATCAATTAATTTCTTTACTTTTGGTTTTTAAAAATGTGTCATATGTCTTTAAACTATAAGTTTTATTCGGTTAACAGATTTAATTATCTCATTTCGAGAACACGTAAACGATACAAAGTCGTCTGTAAGACCTCTTGCTGTTTCATTCTTTGAAATAAAGTTAACAAAATAGTTAATGCTATTATAAAACAGGCTGTGTCAAGACTGCTTGTTAGAAAAATAAGCGTGGTAACTCTTGATCTTTTCTTGAGCAACTTAAAGCTAAGTCATATACTAACCAAGACACTTTCAAACTAAAGGCATTTTCTCTCTCCATATTTTGTACCCTACACCGCACTTTTCAGATTAGTGAAGGAAATTTTATTATACTCGTCTTAGAGAACTCAAATGATCATTGCTAAGAGGTTCCGAAGGCCTCAAATATAGTCGAACCGTAGAATTTATTTATACTCGAAGTTATGGGCTGATCCTAGTCCCAGATTGATCTTAATATAAATTTAAGGTTCATATTACACCTATAAGTGCCCTAGCTATATTTCAAGTCTACAGTTAAAAAGTGGAAAAGTCCAAAATGGAGAAATTTGGTTAAGATTTTGTTTTGTCCCTTAAGGAGGAAGTTTTTCCGATAGGGCCTATTTTCAGTATCAACCGATCTGCAATTATGCGATATACATGGTAAATCTTTAGCTCTTTTGTTTAGATTGAATCCATCATTCAAGAGACAGATGGCCAGGCAGACGGACATGGTTATATCGTTATATCTTTTTTCGACGGTCGATAGGTTTGCAGACAAGTATTTCGAGATGTTACAAGCTTAGATTATGGTAGAGAGTGTAGAAATACATATTTCTCAAAATTGAGTTTAATTGTATTTACTTTGTTCGGCGAAATACTCCACTGTTGGCAGGTTCTCGTTTAATTAGAAACTTTCTTTAAGTGGATAGCCATTGATCATTTAAATGGTTTTGGTCGGATACTAGAACATTTTTATGACTCCACCTCCGAAACTTCAGCTTCAAAATATAAATCGAAATTATGAACCGATTTCAACGAAACTTTGCACTTTGTGCTGGACGAAAAATGATTCTTATCTATTTATAACTCGGTGATCTTGAATTAGCCTAGTTTTTATAGGGGAACTAGCTTATTGATTTAGGTGGTTTGCAATATGGCAATGTTACAACATAGAACACAATTAAAAGTAATGTGGCAGCATTGTGTTTCTTTGTATACACCAAAGAGAGTTAAACAGCAAGAGGGTTCATCCGCGAATTCGTCAAAAGCAGACAATAACAAACTAAAATATTTTATAAAATAATCAATGCAATATAATAAATCAAATTATTACAACTCCATTGTTTTGTAAATATGTGTCAAATTGCTTTAAACTATCGGTTTAAGTTGATGTATAGTTTCGTTTATCCCATATCGTGCAAATGAACCCAGTACGAATTCGCCGATGAGACCTCTTCTGGTTTGATTTTTATTTTGTATTTATAACTAAGAACATTGTTTTTATAAGGCAGGGTGTGTCTTGCTTGATTTTTTGTTGGTAAAATAAGTATGGTAACTCTTACTAGTTTCTTTAGCAAATAACTTTCATACAGATGCTAGTTAGTAGCCTGAAACGAAGAAATCTATTAAATCCGATCTTGCTAAAGGTAGGTTACGAGCCTGTTAACTATTGTAGTAAAAAAGGAGCATAAAGGTCTACGTTTTCATATGCTCCCGTACAAAAGGTGCCTTAGACTTTATAAGTAATAGATTAATCTCTTAGCCATGTAAAAACTCGGCATAAGTCCCGGTAAAAATTACATAAAGTACAACTTAGTAATTTCCAATTGTTTCCTAGTGGGATGTTTGAACAAGTGCCAGGGAGTCAAAACGGTAAAGAGCCTGAAAAGGCGCTATACAAAAATAAACATGCGTCGATAAAGTAAAATTTTATCACGCACAATACTAAATTGTAGAAAATTCTTATATAAAATGCACACAGTGCAAAAGGTAACTTTTACACTGAACTCAAGCACATGTCCGACATTGAAATTAATAAATGTCCCTTTTCTTTATCCGATAACTTACATACCTGGAGATCCACCTGGATCGACGACTAACATAGAAAAGACATATATAAGCCAAGAAGACTTAGCTGAAGCTCAAGGTGTGACAACTCCACTGTCTCCCACAAGATTTTGCTATACTATTTTGCTATGTACAATGGTGTAATCAAACCTATCTGGCTATACGGTACCTAGCTATGGGGAAAAACAAGTTCAGGGAACATTAAAAAGAGTCAGAGAGTCCAATCGAAAACATTGCGGTTGATCACTGACGCCCCTTGGTTCATGAGAAATAAAAACATCCACCGATATCTGAAAATACGCCTAGTCAAAGATGCAAATCAAGATATCAAGATGATGCACAAACAGTAGCCCTAGTCAAAGATGCTATTCAAGATATCAAGATGATGCACAAACAGAGCTCGAACGCCACGGCAACATATTAGCTAGACAGTTATTATGAACTCCAAGCACGTCAAGACTTTGGAGAAATGAACGCCAGGTATTCTGATCTAGGTATACCTGCGAGTCTCTCGTCACAGCAAATCTTGCCAAGAAGACGCAAAGAACCGCATAACACAGAAATCGATGTCAGGATTCTTGATTGAATTATACTTTAAGATTCCTACACTTATTGTTAGGCTCCTCTGGACCAGATACAATAATACCAAATAAGGCATTAAAAAAATATTTGCAACCTGTACTGTTTGACCTGCGACGGACCAGTACCTGGTTACAACGATGGGTGGACAGACGTACAAACGATCATCGTGCAAAGTTAAATCAGATAATTGGCGGGGGCTAAATTTCGTTATAGGTATACAAACTTATAGCACAAATTTATTTTACCTTGTACCACAGTGAGGTGTAGGGTTTAACTATCGTAGTGTATGATTCAATGTTATTGATAAAGCAAAGCCATTTCTTGCAGTGCACGCATTCACAGTACATATTTTATCAGCACAATGATGTTTATCACTGTCATGAAAATGTCTATGTTTAAATGCAAATATGCTGTGCACACATACGTCTAACGTAGAAATTAGCATTAGTTTATAGCAGATTTGCAACCTCATCACTTGACTATCGTGCTAGCGGTCTTTCTCTTCCCATGACGAAATGATAAATGCCTCGAAAGTTGTACGTGTACATACATCGATACCACTAGCATAATAATGCATTTTAATGCATTTTTACGCATTTACGACCAATTTGCAATAATGTCGATAGTCAAACAGCGAAAGAAAAAAAACAAAGTTGATTTTATCATAGAAAAGTGAAAGACACGCGCAGCGTGATATCGGCGGAAAAGTGAATGAATGAATCATGTTTGTTTCCTAAGTCTTTTGTTTGCTAGCGAAGTAAAGAAGGGACCAATGGCAATACTTTGTAAGTCGTTACATACGAATTGGTATGTAGGTTCATGTACGTGTAAAGGCACATAATAAGATATTTGGGGAAAAAATACTGGTGACGTTATATTTTTAAGCTTTTAATCAAAACGCTAAAGTAAAGCGGTTGTTAAGTGAAAATTTATGTTAGCATTTTAGTACTCAATTTCCTTTACGCAACGCAACTGACGAGTGGTGAAGCCAGTGTTTACGCCAACCATCTGGACCAGGTATTTCGCCCAAATCCAGATATTATTTGTTCTCCAGATGAAAGCAATTATGCAAAAAAAAGCATTGCATACAACTGCTAATGAATTCCTTCATGTTATAAGGGAAACCGTAAATCCGGGTAAAGCATCCGGGTAATGATCTTGATGCGCATAAAATGATCATGCAACTTCCGTTTATTGCCTTGAAGTTTCTGTCCAAAGTATTAAACTCAATTTTTATACAACGCTACTTTCCCAAAGCGAGGAAAACTTCTTTGATTTAATTCCTTCCTTATATAGACCTAGCAGTTTACTTCCCTGCTTATCCAAACTTTTTGAAAATGTTCTTCTATTAAAAATTAAATCGTTTCTTGTGTCAAGCAATAGGCCATCAGTTTTGATTCCGGGACGGTCACACTACCATGAAACATGTAAACCGTCTGACCCAAGCAATAAAACAATCTTTTGAAAGGCGCGAATAGTGATGCGCCATGTTTCTGGATGTTGTTTAATCATTTGACAAAGTCTGGCTCTGTAGTTTGATCCCCAAATTTGTAAATACTTACCGGTGAATACGCATCGTATCCTTAAGTCTTGCTTAGAAAACCGCAGATTTAAAATAAAATGTAGACAACACTTCACCGTCAACTGCAAGAAGACTCAGTTGAAACTTAAGGTGTACTATCTTTACTGGATCCTTAACGCGAACTCAAAACTGAGTCTCGCCTACAAGTGCTAAATAATAGTGTATTCAAACCTATCTAGCTATACGAGGGCAAAAGTAACTGGCCTAACATAAAAAGAACCATTTTTTGGAATTATTATTATTTATTTTTCAACATAATCTCCTTCCAACTCAATACACTTCATCAAACGTTTTTCAAGTTTTTTAATTCCATCCGAAAAATAAGATTTTTCAAGACCTTCAAAATATGCCTCAGTTTCAGCAATAACCTCGCTATTGGACGAAAATTTTTTGCCACCGAGAAATTTTTTTAAATTTGGAAACAAGAAATAATCAGAAGGAGCTAAATCTGGACTATATGGTGGATGCGGAGCAATTTCAAATCGTAATTCGGCCAGTTTTTGTTGAGTTAAAAATGCAGTGTGTGAAAGAGCATTATCTTGATGAAAAAGATCTTTTTTTTCTAAATGCGGTCGTTTTATCTTGATTTCTTCACTCAACCGATACAATAATGCACAATAATATTCACTATTTATAGTTTTTCTTTTCTCAAGATAATCAATAAATATTATACCCCTTGCATCCCAAAATACTGTGGCCATTACTTTTCCTGCTGACTTAACAGTTTTCGCCTTCTTGGGACCACTTTTACCAGCTTCTATCCATCGTTTTGACTGTTCTTTGCATTCTGGGATGTAGTGATGGATCCATGTTTCATCAACAGTTATGAATCGGCACAAGCACTCTATTGGATTACGCTGATAAATCGCTAAAAGCTCCTCGGAATTGGTCCAACGGACGATTTTTTGGGGCAAAGTCAACAAACGCGGCACCTTTTTTGCGGATAGCTTTATCATGTGAAGTTCATCATGGAAAATACTCCAAACTAGTTTTTCGTCTATTTTAACAATATCAGCAAGTTCTCTGAGCTTTATTCGTCTATCTTTAGTCACTTCATTAAATATTTTTCTAATGTTTTCAATAGTAGTAGCAGTTTTCGGTCTTCCAGAGCGTTGTTCATCTTTCGTACTTGAACGACTCATTTTAAATTGTTAAACCCAGGATTTTACGGTGGACTATGATGGTGCATTATCACCATGAACAGAATCTAATTCATCTTTGATTAATTGTGGCGTATAACCTTTCATATAAAATTTGTTTAATTACCGCACGAAACTCTTTATTTTTCATTTTTCAAAAATTATAGAACTTGTTTACTTCAATCACCTGTAACAAAGAAAATAATCATTAAATATTTCGGAAATTTTGACAGATGGCTTAAAAAAGATTGCTTTTAAAAGACAAAAAAAAAGTTGCTAGTAAAACAGAAAATGTGCCAGGCCAGTTAGTTTTGCGGTCGCCCTCGTATATAGTATGTAACCCTAACAAAATCCAAAGAGCCCTATCGAAAACATTGCGGTTGATACAAACAAGCACGTCGAGACTTTGGAGAAATGAACGTCATCTGTACCTGCGAGTCTCTCATTACAAGCGCTCGAAAGACTGTGATCCTTTTAGCGGTCGAAACATAATGGGAAATGATTTTAGGCAAGTGGCCGCCGCGGCTGGCTCTAATAAATTCCAGCCGAGAGATCCAATTTGCGATCACTTTTTGTAGCATTTGTGGCCGCATGTCAGCGTAAAGCGCCGAATATTCTCTTTCAAGGGAATATCTGCGTAGACAAGCCTCTTCACATTATCCTTCAAAAAAAAAGTTCAGCGGTTTTAATCGCACGATTTTGGAGCCCACGCCATAGGCCCATGACGCGAAATAATGCGCTTACCAAAAGTTCCCTTCAATAAATTGATTGTTTCGTTGGATGTATGGCATTTAGCACCGTCTTGTTGGCACCAATAGTCGAATTCAGACAAGAAAAAGTCATTGATTGGTTCTAAAGCGTTCATTATGGCCGGCTTCTTTTTTGAAGAAATATGGACCAATGATTCCATCTGCCCATAGAGCACACCAAACAGTGATTTTTTGCGGATGTAACGGCGTCTCAACAATGGCTTGTAGATTTTAATTACGCGAATTGCTATAATTTTGGTACCCTACTAAACTAAACTAAAAGTGAGCTTTATCGCTGAACAATATTTTCTTGTAAAAATCAGGATCGTTTTGGGCCCATTCACTACGATTTGCAACCATGTTCCGGAGTAAATCTATTCATTGTGAAATGGCAAAGCAAACTGAGTATGAAACTGCTGTTAAAAAGACCAACTCCGAAAAAAGTGTGGCCAGATTGAAAACTTAAGACATATTAGGCGTGTTTTTTGTTGCTCATTTATTAAGCGAGTAAGAGGTCGCTAATGCGATAACTCATTGCATTGTACCACAATTGACACGATTATTTACAATTTGCATCATAAACGGTTTGTATTAAAAATTTTAAGTTTTTAGGAAACAAGTTATTCAAGCATGATCTTTAGAGAGCTCGGCTATTACTCGCCTAAAGTATTTCTTGAATAACTATTTTTCTATTACTTCCACACTTTCAAATTAAACGGTTTATAATGCATAAAGTTGATCAGTTCAAGTTTAAAAAGAAATGAATACATTTTTTTCAAAGTTTTGAAGTTATACCCTTAGCGACCAATTACTCGTTTAATAGCCGAGCACCAAAAAAAGAAGTCCATTACGAGTACATTTACTTTTAACGCAAGCCGACCGGTCAGTTAAAAAAAGCTCTACAGGAATTTTAAAAGAGAGGAAGTAGTTCCACATATTTTTCCAAAAAAAAGTCTTTTTTTACTACGTACATAGTTTATGAAAACAGTGAAAAACATTTCTACAGTTTGGACGTCACCACACCCTTTGTGAAATCATAAGCACCCCTAACATATACGATACGTGGTTAAAATGCATCGTATATACGACCGCTTGCCCATCACCCCATTACAAGTATTGGAGTGAGGTGTGCATTAGGCTAAACGGCTTTCCGCTGTCTGGGGTCGCGATTTCAGAACCCGCAGCTCTGAAAGCCGCCTATAATATTCAATTTTAATAGAGTAGAAGTTGTTCCACATACTTTTCCAAAATTAGTCTTATATAATAAGTCTTAAGTAGTTTATAATTACGATGATTAAATATTTTTTAGTGTTTGGACATCACCAAACTCCTTGTAATATCATGAGCACCCCTAAAATACTCGTATACGTGGAGTAAACACTTCAAAACTATGTGTCCGGATACTCGTAACTGTTGGACAATCGTAAAAGGACTATGTATTTCGTTACATGTCAATGGCTTAGTAGTTGTGGTCTGTTAAAGTTATTGACACGCTCTCTGCAAAATCATATACGAGTAATTATGGTTATTCAAGCTCTTTAAAAAAAAATTGCTGGAACAGCCCACTTTTTGCCACACTTATTTCATTACACTTTAGTAGTATTTATTCCAAATCCGAAGTTCATAACTTAAATACTTTTTGGTCGTTGAACATTTTTGGATGTAGACGGTGCCACGCCCCGCTCTAGAAACGCATCCGTGTATATTCTATGACAAATTATTCGCCCACAGTAGCATACTATTTAAATATTGCCTACAATTATGACCATTACATCGCAAGGGGACGTGGGATATCCCACTTCTGCCCTCAAACGTATTTCATTACACACTAGTACTCGTAGTATACGTACATACTGAATATAATGGTCTTAACTTTTTTATTTATGAACTTTGGATCTGTTTAGTTTTTGGAATTCAAAACGGGCCTGTCCTACTTTGTTACAATGAGGAGTGTTAACATCACAACCTATTATTTTTTCCTTACCTACTTCCCTTACCAATTGTTGGAGTTACGATGTGGGCAAAAGTGTCTGCGTCCATCACCCTGACCCAGGAAGGTTGCATCTGCGTATGACAACTCTCGGAAGAAGAGATCAAATAAATAACGTTGGCAAAGAATGCAGGTTCTTGGGCGAGTTCTGCGGTTACTCAGATCCAGTCCTTTAAGGTCCAGGGCTCCTGAATGAGAGCAACTATACTTGTATTAATTAACTCCATCAGTGTTAATGTTGACGTTCTGCTCCGATAAAGATTGTTTTAATCGACGAAGATCATTTGTCGTTTAGTAGACGGCCCTTTTGGGAGTTTGCCTGTTCTAACAACCCCTCCTTGTTTGTTTTTACCCGTGTTAGCTTTGGCGATGGTTTGCTTTAAGATGACATATGTGGCTGCCGAAAGGTGTTGCCTATTTTTATGTAAATGGCGGTGGTGATGAAACACATATATTTTTCTGTCCTAGCAAGGCTGGCGATTGAAGCTCCGTCAAGGACATTCACTAACAGAGTACCGTCTAGGCATTCCTCTCTGTCAAGGACCTCATAATTGCCTATTGCGAGATGTTTATTCTGCTTTCTGCATATACGTTATCGTGTTTGAGCTGCCTTAACCCTTTATAAAGAACGATGGTTTTGTTAGGGATGGAAGGTCGTCTTTCTTAACTACGCCGAGTTAAGCTTCTGTGCAGAGATTCGATAGACTTTCACCAGCTTCTTAAGGGCGCTGACGTAGTTATCGGAGACTAGTTGTGTCATCAGATAACCCCCGGAAAAACAGCAGCTGTTGATTCCGATCGCTGGGTTTATTTTCTTCAGATGTCATTATGTGTTCCGCGATCTTATTGTTGACCGGGTGCTCTACAGTAATCTTCTGGTCTTCTTTTATTTTGCAAGAAGTGCAGTTTGTTGCAATTACTGCAAAGCACAAATGGTCCTAATTTGTATCTTAGCAACATTGGCGTAGAAAGGGTAGCTCATTCACTTTTTTCACGTCCAGCTTCCCCTTAATCGAAGTCAAGGATGACTTATAAGACATCTTTGTTTTTGTGGAAGATTTACTAGTCGTACCCACTTGTCTAGCGTGTGACTTTTCCTTGTCTTTATTTGTAACCGGGGTTGGGATACGTTTTCCGATACGATCCTCACTTGAACGAAAATGAGTTGCCACTACACTAGCGAGCGAGAAGCTTTTTACCTTTATCGCTTTTATTTCATCCGGAAAAAGCACCCTCTTCCCAGCTTCCTTAGAGGGATTTGCTCTTCCTTGTTGGCGAGTTGGCCTTACACAGATGGGTCTTAAGCATGGTGCTGGCGGTTATCCGACTCTACGCACGGACCTTCTCTTGCGTTTTGTTGTCTGCTTTGCAATGCTATTGCTTACTTTATCGACTAAATTCTCAACATCTGACTCAACGACCATGTAATTGGTATAATGTTAGGCATCAGATTCATCAGAGTCCGAGCCATACTTTGGAGGCATTGGTAGCTTGGGGCTGAGATCTGAGTGTTTTTACCACCGGCTGTTTTCAAGCCTTTGGTTAGGAGGAAACCCGTCGCTTTACCGACAACGGAGGTCAAGTCACCTATCCCCGTTGAAATAATTGGATATCGATGATTTGTGGCCTGAAGAACACTACTCGCTGCCGGATCTAGGGTCAATACTCCTTACACCGTAACATTATTTATTACATTCCTCTTCCATCATTGTTTGTTAATTCGAAGAACACCCCCATGACAGTTTTGGTCTACGGGGAGTGACTAAATCATCACCTACAAGGCACCGCATATACCACCGCCTTTCCGTCACGCCATAGCATGTATGGGAGTCAGGGTGCGCTAGGATATACGGCACCTCCTCCTTTCCGCCACATGGGGATACTTCCGATTGATGACTGAATAGCCCGATTGATGACTGAATAGCCCCCACATATAGTTTTTGAATAGCCCCCACATATAGGTTCCATCCGATTTGAAGTCTTGCAGTTCTAGAAACCACTTATAAATCCCGATTGTACTCAAATCGGGTAGATTAAGTTATGATCGACCAGTTATTAACTCTGATGAAACTGAGTCGGATCTAGCTAAAATTTCCCATATTACATTATGAGCAATCAATATTTAACTCTTTCGGAGATCCACATACTACATCCAATTCTAAATAAATTTCTTACAGATTAAATGGAAGGGACATAAATACTGTTACACACGTTTTATGCTGTAAAATAAAAAATTACTGAATGTTTTTGGACCAAATAATTTTAATATATTTATTGATGTATATTGTATCCAAAAAGAATCTACTTATTCGGAATGTCCGCCTTTTGCCTTTACACACGCCTTAAGTCGCGCTGGTCAATCGTCAATAGCTGCACGAACCTCGTCCATTGGAAAATTGGCCACAGCTCGAACCAAAGCAGTCTTAAGAGGTCCAATGTTGGGGTATCTTTTGTGACAAACCTTGTCCTCTAAAACCGTCAACAATTTGTAATCTAATGGGTTGAAATTTGGACTGCCTGAAGGTCATTCTTCAGAGGCAATGAACCCTGGCAAATTGTTTCCAGGCCTGGGACGTTTTAGCCTAATGGGCCAGCGCAGAATCCTGCTGTAAAGTCCATGGCTGGTTTTGGAACAGGGAATTGTTAAGAGGCTTTACAACAGCTTCCAAAACGGTTTCTTGGTAAACTTTGGACAATGTTTTGACTCCTTGTTCGCAGAAATGCAGGTCGGTGACCCCATCGTAAGAGACACCCCACCCAACCATGACTGAAGCTGGGTAATGACCCTTTTCCACCCTTGGGATAGTTCAGATGCTTCCTTAGATGACCGCGCATACACTCTTTCATTTTGATTGTTAAATGTATCCTGAACGGTAAAAATTTTTTCATCTGTGAATAAAATTTTTCTATGCAAGTTGCAAGCTGCAGTCAATAAATGTCCGGTACGTCATTTGAAAGCCCCAAGTCCCAAGTCTTTTTTAATGATTCGACTCATGGGCTTTTGCGTGATATTCATCTCACGGGCCATGATTTTCTGTTCTCGGAGCGGACTTCTGTGAATTCTTGATTTAACGGCTTCGATGACATACGGTGTTCGAACAGAGCGTGGGCGGCTCGACCGGTGGCGGTCTTTTACATCTCCAGTCTCCTCAAACAGTTTTATGCATCGGTAGATAACAATCGGCTAATCCCTAGTGGCCGGAGCGTTTTGAAAATATCGCTTTTTTCATTTCACACTTGAAAAGCGCTATTACAGCGGTACGGTTCTCATTATCTGACCACTTTACGATGAAAGTTGGAACAATTTTAAAATCCCGTTACAGACTAACGCTATTGAGGTTAGCTTTCAAAACCCATATGACATTAATGGGGTATGTTCAGTTCTACTATTGAAATGGGTGTGTTCAATGCTGTAACAGTATTTATGTCCCTACTAAGTATTATGAGCGACCAATGCTATGTTTTCGGTCCCCATTTTAAAAACGGCTGCACACAAAGTTCCCTTCCAATTTTAGGTCCAAATTTCGTTGCGTGTGAACTGTAACTATCCCTGGTGATAGAAAGCAGGCCTCTGTTTCATAAAGCCTCCACGAAAAATAGACTATCCGCTAAAGAAGTGACATATTAAGTCAGACACTTTTCAAAATCCAAACAGAGACTCGGAATTTTCTGAATGGCAGAGTGGTGCAGAGTAGCTTGTAGAAGGTCATGCCCTGCTTCGGCCTTTTTTACTTATTCTATTTTTGGCTTCGTGAGGGATTTTATTGGTATATAATATCCATAAGTCCATGTATATTGGCAGTCACGGTTTTCGCCCCTGGGCCATTTCCATGAGGACGATAAAATAAACGAAGAAAAAAATGTATTATCGTATATGTATAGAATGGATGTTGGTCCATCGTTTTATGGTATACCAAATTTGATTTGTATGTGATTTATTGTTTTAGAACGTTCGTACACACCATAAGGTGGGACCTTTGTATCGTATGAGCCATCTGAGCAGATTTCTTTCCATATTTATATATTTTTAAAAAGATTGGTTGTATGTAATAATTCTAGAGCAAAGCACAGTGGAGCTTGTGTGTTGAGATGTTTATAAATCTGAACCGCTGATCTGAAATCTGAATCTGAAATAGCTTCCGTCTTTGGCCCAACAAACTTATTTCTGCTAAATTTCGTTGAGACCTGTAATTTGATTACAAGCTTAAGATGAACTGCAGGTAGAGAGACGTCGTAAAAATCATTCGGAGCCCATTTAAAGTTGTATTCAGCTTAAATATTTTCGGTAGTTACAAACATTTACCATAAAACTGTTGTACAATACCTTCATTCATTGAGTGGTGCATGTCAGTAAACTCTGGCTTAAATCCGGGTAAGACCATCTAAAAATTTTTCGTCTTCGGGTTTTCCCATCTCGCAAATGCCGGCGTTTTGACGAGTAATAGATTTATCTCTAAGCCGTATAAATTCTTTCAAAAAAATGTTTTAGTCGTCCGGCGTTATTTCGTGTTCAGCTCACTGATTAGAGAGAAATTTCCCCCTGTTCCTTAATGGGAATTTTGTAAGAGATGCGGGGAATACAAATTATAGCCATCTCCTAACATCTCCTAATTTATGTTAATACTTTTATGTTTTATGTTTCGAGTTCCAAAAAATTTAATTTACTCAATAATTTTGGTTTTTGTTTCAATAATCCCCTTAGCCTTGACAATATGAGTTCTCGTAGATTAATGGCTAACATATCGTCTGTGCAACAAGGAGCGCCCAGTTAATGTCACAAGAACTGCCAGTAAATATATAATACGAGTATATATAAAAAAATACAGGACCATGTACGTGTAAATGTCTGAAGGTATGTTAACATTTCTCTATATTAATTTTTCGTTTTGATTAATGCTGAACATTTTTTGTTTGTGTGCCGGTTATTTGGTCTTTTTGCCAAAACACGATTACTACATGCTCAGAATTGGTAAGCAGTAATTGCCTCTTATAATGTAATAACTCAATACTGCAAATTCCGAAACGTTTCGCGTAATATCTCTAATGCAGTCTTGCCGCTACTCGCTTACTCGTACTTTTCACATGCATATGGAGGGACGGACGGACGGACGAGACGAACTGTTTTATTTGCGCCATTTGAGAGATTTGGTTTCCTTAGCGTTGCATTCCGTTTAAAGACTGCATAAGTAACGATTTGCATAATAAATCATTGAGTTGCAATATTGTCGCCAAATTGTTTTCAATGAAAACAAACTACTACGGGCCACGGACTATGGACTGTGACTATGGGTGCCTGCCATCATGAGTCCAAAGTGGTTTTAACAATACAAACAGTTACGGTTCACAAGGGTATTAAAAGCTACACACACACACATACATCTAAACTTACGTTTGTACGAGCTTATGGTATTACCAGCCACATCTATAGGACAGTCTGTCCGTCCATCTCCACGTAGGAATGTTCGTACGTAGTATTCTTTAACTCAATGAATCTGTATCTCCCGCCATACGGCGTGGTGTGCTGCGCATGTGCACACTTTCATAAGAGGGCCGATGCCTGGAGGAATATCTACATTTGTCCGTATGAGGTTCACACAACAATTGCGGTGAAAGTAGTGTACTGTATTTTTTTTGACCATAGACGAACTTTTGATAAAAGTTATCGCTTCCACGTATGCCAAAAAGACGATAAATTATACCAGATGAGCGATGTGCTTCTTCTTTGCAATAAAGTAGAAAAACACAATTATCATGATTTTTTTTCTACATTTGTATAGCATTCTTCTTTGGTACTAAAAATACTTTTACGTTAAGTGTAGAAAAAAAAAGATCAATTGAAACCTATCGATACCTGAAAGTATCGTTATCTTTTCAGAGTCCGAGCCATACTTTGGAGGCATTGGTAGCTTTGTGTTAGACCTTGGTGTTTTTACCAACGGCTGTTTTTAAGCCTTCGGCTAATAGGAAATACGTAGCTTTATCGAAAACGGAGTTCAAGTCACCTATCCCCGTTGATGTACTTGGATATAGACGACTCGTAGCCTGAAAGAACATTACTCGCCGCCGGTACTGGGGTCATTACTTCTTTCATCGTAACTTTAGGTATTACACATACCTCTTTTATCATTAATTGGTAAATCATGAAACACCCCTAGTCAGTTTTGGGGGGAATGACTTAATCACACTCTACAAGGCACTGCATCTACGACCGCTTGCCCGTCATCCCATAGCGAGTATGGGAGTGATGGGTGCGACAGGCTATACAGCACCTTCTCGTTTATCCCGCCTAGGAACGCGTACTAAAAAATACTTTTACGTTAAGTGTAGAAAAAAAGTTGTAGATCAATTGAAACCTATAGATCTCTGAAAGTATCGAAATCTTTGCTGAGTCTCTAGTTAAGGGTAATATCGGGTGATCAGTCTAGATGTATTTTTTCAAAACAAAAAATAAAACAAAAATTCAAATCAAGTGTGGAATCTTTGTTGTTCATTCGAAAGGACATTTTATGTCACTTATTTTTTAAATATAATTTCCTTCAAATGTTAACCGCGACTAAGTCTCAGCGTGTCCATTCGGAAGGTCCAATTTCTGATGACTCTTTCAAGCATTTCGACCGGTATGGCGTTCATGATACGCGATATGTTGGCTTTGAAACCTGAATTTTCTGACAAACCAGCGTTAGCGTAGACTTTGGACTTTGAACGTGACCCCAAAGAAAAAAGTCTAAACTCTTGATATCACACGATCTAGGCGGCCAACTCACCGGTCTAATACGTGAAATTAGCTGCTCTTTGAAATGACCTCTCAATAAATCCATTGTTTGAGCAACTGTATGGCAAGTGGCACCGTCCTGTTGAAACCAAGTGTCGTCAAGATTAGGGCTTCAATTTCAGGTAGCAAAAAGTCTGAAATCAAGGTATAATAGCGAGCAGCATTCACGGTTACGTTCCGGCAATCATCATTTTTGAAAAAAATATGGACCGATGATTCCACCAGCCCATTAACTGCACCAAACTATGGTTTTATGGTTTTGGGTATAATGACAGCTCTTGAAGCTCTTCTGGTTGCTCTTCAGCCCAAATGCGGATATTTCATTTATTGACATTGCCGTTGAGCCAGAAAGGGGCCTCATCACTTAATAAACCGTTGTTCGAAAACTGCGGATCTTCTCGTTTCTCATTTCCATAATATTCTAACAACAAGAACTAAAAACAAGAACGAAAAACATTAACTTAAACTATACAAAAACATAAGTTTATCATAAATCGGGATCTTCATCCGCTGCTTCTTTAACTCGCAGTAATACGAGGTTTGCTATATATATTTCTGGCCTAATAATGAAATTTTGAATATTTATCATCAAAAATAGTTTTATTGTTTTTCAAAGTATTCTTCATACATTCTCCTTCTCCATTTCACACTTTTGCATGCGCTCAAGCTAATTGTAGCACCTTTTCCACTCCGATTGAGACACCTCCAAAACATGGTTTTTGAAAGCTTCAACAGCATCTTCTGACGACGAAATTCGTTGACCACGCATTTTATTCTTGATGTGCGGGAATAAAAAGAATGCATTGGGTGCCAAGTCAGGGCTGTACGGCGGATGACCCATCAATTCGACGTTTTGGCCGGTCAAAAAGGCGCTACAATGAACCGATATGTGAGAGCTCGCATTGTCATGCACAATAATTCGTTTTCTCTTGTTCGTTTTTCGAATTTCTCAGTAGACTTCAGGCAATCAAATTACGGTATACAACTTAGAATTGACCGTCTTACGTTGCTCAAGCGAAACAGTCGCCACTGACCAGTTTTGCTGAAGAAACAGGCGACCATTTGCTTCGAAGTGCTTCTTCCACGAACAACTTTCGCTGGATTTGGCTCGTCTTCGAAAACCCACACGTGCGATTGCTGTTATGTATCGGGCTCATACGCATAGATCCATTATACGTTACATGTGACGATCTTTTAAACGTCTTTAGAAGCACCGCGATAGTATTTTTTTCAAAATTTCTTTGCACCAATTGACACGAGCCTTTTTTTGAGCGATTGTCAAATTGTGCGGGATCCAACGAGAACAAACGGTCAGGTGTTCATGCAATATCGAATGTATGCTGGTGGAAAAAATGCGCAAGGATGCCTCTATCTCACGGTATGTCACATGACGATCTTGCATTATCAATTCATTATCATTCTCTGGGACAACGGCCGTTTTTGAACGACCTTCAGGACCTTCGTCTTTGAGCGAGCGTCTGCCACGATTGAGTTCATTAAACCAGTTTTTCACAGTGCTATAGGATGGTGCTTCATCGCCCTACAAAGATTTAAGTTCATCGATGCACTCTTGTCGTGATAATCCACGTCGAAAGTTGTGAAAAATGATCGCACGAAAATTTTCACGAGTTAATTCCATTTTTTGCCAAATTGATTTTTTCAAGTCACTGTAAACCACACAAATGATGGCCGTACGTCAAAACGTTCTCAGTACGTTTATGCTTAAAAATGTCAAACTTTCCAATGGAAATCTCAGATGGCGGCAGGCAACACTTAGTATTGCCTAGTAAAAAGTTGAAACGCAAATTGAAATACAATTTAATTTTTTTTTTGGAATCTGTTTTTTCTCATTTGCAATTTGACTGCCAATATGAATTTGTATTTTCTCAATTTCAACTAACGTTTCTCAATTTGTATTGTTTCAATTTCATGTTGCGTTTTACAATTTCAATTTGTATTTTCTCAATTGAAACTTGTCTTTTCTTAATATAAACTTGTATTTTTTCAATTCCAATTTAAATTTTTTTAATTTCAATTTGTACTTTCTCAATTTCAACTAGTATTTTCTCAATTTAAATTTGTGTTTTGTAGTGAAGTATCTAAGCTTAAGTCGGTCGAGGCGATATTATACAATATTATGCTCCGCAATTCTGGTTGTAAGAAAAGCGGGGGTTTGGATCCCTTGCACCCTAGCCCGGGCTTTAAATTTATGTGTGAATGGTTCAGAATTTCGGGCGTATGATCGGGTCGATCGTGGTGTTCCCAACTAAAATTGACCGAAGTCATTATCTGGTACCGCAGGAGTTCTCAGAATTGTTCTGCAAACCTAGTCAGCTTGGAACGGCTCTTTAGGAACTTTCGTAATGTCTGTGGTTTGTACGTGCACAGAAAAAATTGTCATTTAAATTAAAACCAGTAAAAAAATAAAACATCACCGGCAAAACCTTTTTTTAAGCAACAGGTTTTGAGAAAAAACCTATGTATGATACCAAAATATGGAACGGTGTTGAACAATTTCAAAAGGGTTCTTCCGAGGCCCAAAAATGAAAAAGAATATGTGACAGCGCATAGAGAAAGGGACCTAAGGGTAAAAAAATCAATTTTAATTTTTGTTTCTTTTTTTGATGTGGACAACATCTGATCATCGAATGAGACCGATCCCATGCCCCAAAAGTGTTCCCTCCCAGAGATATGCGCGTTTTATGAAAGTGATGGTACACCAAAGATACACGTATTTAAATCTCTCTCTCCTGAACAAAACTGGTTTTTACCCTTAGGTCCCTTTCTATTTTGCGCGTCACATATAGTGATTCTGAATCGGTTGTTATACTTAACATAAGGTTAAGTGTTGCGAACATTAGCTTTAAGTCATAGTATCCTGTGCCACATTGTGACGTAGGGTACACAAATTCCGTTTGCTGAACATGCTCCGTTTTTTTGCGCAATAAATTTATTGTAGCATTGACTAGAAAATTTCTTGGCTTTTTATCAGAAAATAATTGAATCAATTTTTTAATAATTGGCCTGACAGCACAATTTCTGCGATTACAACTCTGAATGGTATACTTATAGTTGTGCAGTGGCAATGAAAGCAATGGAATTCCCATGCGTAAATCTATGGCAAAGAATACGACAATATTGGGTGTGTTCTGTGAATTTCAGAAGACGTTTTACTTAACTGGCTTATCATATCACCCTCGTATATGTAATCGATTTTAGCCAAGTTTGTTTTTCATTCCTTTGCTGTCGCAGCCGATATTGTTGTTGCTGGTACTGCTGGTGATGTTGGCCGTTTTCGCTGTTTGCTCCTTTACCTCTATGATGCGCCACTTTAAGTCAAAAAGCCGCTTAAAGTCAACAAAGATCAGCCCATAGAGTCATGCACATCCATGGTAGTCGGCCAGACACAGGGACAGAGCCAGAGCCGGAGGAGTCACAGTCGGAGTCGCAGCTAAATGGAGAAACAAACAACACAAACAGCAGTATGTAGTAATTTGCAAAATACATATTCTACTACCAACTCCATGGGGTAGAGTATGTGCCGCTGCCATTGCCCGTGTAACATAGTCTCGAATACCACGATTGTGCCGGTTGGTTAGATGGGGGAGGGGAGAAAGAATGTGCCTCCGTACGAGTATGCAGCTATGGGCTTAAGTGCGAGGGCATGGTGTAAATTAATGCCTGTTTCAGTTGCATTGATTTAATTTTAAAAAAGAAATGATGAAAAGATACAAAATGGTATGGACAGACATGTAGCGCAAGTTCAACGATCTCCTACAAAGGATCCTGATCCTAATAATAGATACACACGAGGCAACCGTTGCAGCAATACAGCTATGTTCAAGCAAACGTTGCTTGGTGTGTAGATGTGTCGCTGCAACACGTTTCTTTCGACGGTTGTCTCGTTTGTACCTAGCATAAAATACATCCAGGGATGTATACGCTAAGCGGAAGTCGAAGTTCGCTACTGAGTACCGACGAAAATACTAAAGAAGCAAACAGTGCCGTACGATTGAAAAAATCTCCCCTAATATATTTGCGAGAGCAAACATTAAACTCGCTTGTAATCAAATTACCCCAGTTATTGGGTAAAGACACCTTTCAAGTTTTATCAATAATAAAAAGTTAACGTGCTCGAAACTGAACTACAGTCATACTACGTACGAGTACTTCTGTATAGAAAATTATTAGACCGAAAGAAGTTCAAAAGGATTAATAGTTGTACTGAAGGTTACTTAAAGTTCCGTACCACCGGAAGAAATTAAAGAAGAACGTTCGAATAAGGGTTACGAAATAAAGTCAGTAATAAATATACTGCACAGAAACAAAATAGCTCAAGCCATGATCAGGGTGGAACTGAACTACGACTCTTCACGAACAAAGAAGATATGTGTCACTCACCCAATACACAACTTAAGATTCGTGGGCAATCAAGGAAGTGGAGCATCTGAAGCGCAAGAATTTGGTCATACAAACCCCATTGTTAGTTGCCCTCCATATGCATAAGGAGTGGTAAAGTACACAAATCTGTGGTTTGTCCACACCCTGAAAACTGTCTCGAACGTCAAGAAATGCTGCATTTGCTGTGCAAACCACGCGGCAAACTATAGAGTCTGTCGGGCATATACTCATATGAGCAATTCCAGCAATACACCAATGTTGCCAGTCTAT
The DNA here is from genome assembly GCA_963513945.1 of Hydrotaea diabolus. Lineage (NCBI taxonomy): Eukaryota > Metazoa > Arthropoda > Insecta > Diptera > Muscidae > Hydrotaea > Hydrotaea diabolus. The sequence continues at coordinate 73,473,611 of OY740719.1, forward strand.
GAACAATATCAGCATTAAGCATATCCCAACCAATCTAACGCGACACACATAGCAGATTCTAGCTCCAGAGTAAATAAACAGGACGGTATCCGAAAAAAACCATTCATTCAAGGCATTTCATACGCCCATATGCTCAGAAACGGAGAACCCGCCTGTTTCTTCTCTTGAAAACTTAAAAGAAAAACTAATCCAAGCGATGTCTTCCTTTATGGCGCATATTCAAAGCATGATGCAGGGAGAAACTAAAGCAAATTGTTTTGAACCAAAAATAGGCCTGTCTTTGTTATTAGAATGCAAATGGCTAAGGCCAACATAAGCACAATGTGGAAGTTTTTCAAAAAATCTACATACATCTACAAATAGTCTCTGAGATACATTTTACAATAAGAAATTGCTTCAGAATTAATGACTACGTCACCTACGACACTATATAAGTATATCCAAGCGGCAGGGCCTGAGCTGGTATTTTTGATCATATTAGAGACTTTTCAACTCACATGCGAAAAAGCATAACTTTTTCGACTCACATGCGAAAAGGCACCACTCAAAATACACATAAATACGCACTTTTTCTGATCATTAAAGACATTTTGTTTTCATTTATTTATTTAAAATTATTGTACGAGTGGTAGAATACTTATATTTACATTTAGAGCCTCAGCGTCTTGTAGGCTTTGTAGAGTTCTGTCTGTTCAGTTCTGTCGAAAGAAAATGCTACATTGCCCGCGATTCTTCTGGAAGAGTTCTTTATTAGGTGCTTTTGTTTGGAGTCATTTGTCAGTCGAGTTTTCGAGTCTGTTTCGACTCATTTGTCAGCCCTATCCGTTATCATAGTTCAGTCATCTGGAAGTCGTACTTGGTATCCCTTACGATTCTTTTTCGATTAGTTTTTTAGTGGTTCTTATCATCTTTCATCATTACTGATTTTTTGAAAGTACTATAATACAAAATTATTTATTGATTTTAATTGTTCAATAAATGTTTATTTAGAAAATGGTTTAAATGCATTAGACTGTTACAAAAAATGGAATAGAAAAGAAAGTTAAGAAAAATTTAAAAAAAAAATTTTAAAAAAATTACGCTCATATAACTTGACTTGGTTCTTTTACTAAAGCGGATAGGTTTTTTAGTTAGAATCTTTAACAGTTTACACCGTTTACTTTTGCGCTCACTGTTTTAATCACATGGTAAACATCTTTAACAGTTTACACCGTTTACTTTTGCACCCACTGTTTTCATCACATGGTAAAAATTAAATTCTCCTTCAAAATATAAATTACATTTCACACCTCGATTAGACTTATACGAGTAATAAATACTAAAATTCACAAAATAAAACTTTTTGGCTCAATTACGAAGAAAATTTGCCTGTTTACATGCAGAGAAAAGATATGGTTACTATATAGTCACGGCAACAATAGTATGTTCTCTGCAATAGAAGTATGATCGTCACAACCATAGTATTGTTTTTTGAACTTTATTTTGACAATAGTATGATTGCGGCAATACTAATATTGTTGAAATGTAACTATTGTATTGTTACCAAATAAAAAAATGAAAATATGATTGTAGCAACAATATAAATATGGTTGGTGCGACAAAAGTATTGTTTTTTTGGGCTTTATGTTAACAATAGTATTTTTTTTTCAATTTGACAATGTTAATGTTACGAATCTTCCGCAATAATAGTACTTTTATATGTAAATTAAATTTATTCAAAACAATCTACTTTGGATTAGTATAAGTCATATATTTTTAATAAGTAAATTTTTTCTACTGTTAAATAAGTCACTCCAATTATTAAGAGTTTTATGCATTTTTACATAATTTACTTAAAAAAATCTCTATTGTTGAATAGTACGAGTAACTTAACCCAATCCTTACGAATCATAGTAGGGTTGTGTGTGAGTCATACTACGGTTGTGAGGATTACACTATGGTTTTATGTTAAACATACTATAATTATGAGAATTATAATATGGTTGTAGGGATCATAGTATGGTTGAGTGTGAATAATAATATGGTTGTGAGGACCATAGTATGATTGTGTGTGAATAATTCTATTGTTGTGAGGACCATAGTATTGATGTGGGGATCATAGTATGGTTGGGTGTGAACCACACTTTGTTGTGATGATCATAATATTGTTGTGCCTGTGATCCTCTTCGAATATTGTCACCACAACCATACCTTCTTTCTGCGTGTAGACCAAAGAAAACACCATTACGATTAAATCATTCAAATTGCAAACACCTTCGAGATTTAGGTTACTATATATATTCCTGGCCTAGGCAACACTAAGTGTTGCATGGCGCCATCTGACAATTCCATTGAAAAGTTTGACATTTTTAGCATAAACGTACTCAGAACGTTTTGACGTACGACCATCATTTGATCACCACAAGAGTGCATCGATGAACTTAAATCTTTGTATGGCGATGAGGCACCATCCTATAGCACTGTGAAAAACTGGTTTAATGAATTCAATAGTGGCCGACGCTGAAGGTCGTCCAAAAACGGCCGTTGTGCCAGAGAACATTGATGCCGTGCGTGAACTGATAAAGCAAGATCTTCATGTGGAATACCGTGAGACAGAGGCATCCATGGGCATTTCTTCTACCAGCATACATGCGATATTGCATGAACTCCTTGCCGTAAAAAAAGGTCTGTTCTCGTTGGATCCCGCACAATTTGACAATCGCTCAAAAAAGGCTCGTGTGGATTGGTGAAAAGAAATTTTGAAAAAATACGATCGCGGTGCTTCAAAAGACGTTTATAAGATCGTCACAGGTAACGAATCATGGATCTATGCGTATGAGCCCGATACAAAACAGCAATAGACAATGTGGGTCTTCGAAGACGAGCCAAATCCAATGAAAGTTTTTCGTGGAAGAAGCACTTCGAAGCAAATGGTCGCCTGTTTCTTCGGCAAAACTGGTCATGTGGCGACTGTTCCGCTTGAGCAACGTAAGACGGTCAATTCTGAGTGGTACACCACAATATGATTTTGGTCGTCAGAAGATGCTATTGAAGCGTTCAAAAACCATGTTTTGGAGGTGTCTCGATCGGAGAGGAAAAAGTGCTTCGACAATTGGTTTGAGCGCGTGCGAAAGTGTAAAGTGTATACGAGTAAATCATGCTGGAGAATAATTTGAAAAACAATAAAACCATTTTTGATAATAAATATTCGCATTTTCATTATTAGGCCAGAAATATATATATATATATATATATATATATATATATATATATATATATATATATATATATATATATATATATATATATATATATATATATATATATATATATATATATATATATATATATATATATATATATATATATCTGGCCTAATAATGAAAATGCGAATATTTATTATCAAAAATGGTTTTATTGTTTTTCAAATTATTCTCCAGCATATATATATATATATATATATATATATATATATATATATATATATATATATATATATATATATATATATATATATATATATATATATATATATATATATATATATATATATATATATATATATATATATATATATATATAGAAGTCTTTAAGAAATGGTATACTATATTACTGTACGGTTAGAACGCGGTGTATTACACCGTTCAACACGCTTTTGCACACATGAAGAAGACCTATATATTCGGAATCTACGTCGAAAAATAAACTACCCGTGTGTCCCAGTTTTTCTAGATCAATTCGTATTTTCGCGAAAAATGTGAATATATATTTGGTTAAAAACCACTTATATAGACATATTTTGTATTAACATACAAGTCCATATCCATAAATTTTTTGCAAATATAACGAATTGATGCAGAAAAAGTGGGATACACGTGTATTTTATTTTTTCCTCCTCTTTCAGAATATACTAATTTTTTTCATGTGTGCAACCAAAAGCTTAAATTTGTCATACAGTGTAATATGTATCCACAGGTATCGAATAATATGTATAATTTGTTTCAAATTAGAATCGAACTTCTGAGGGTTAGAAGGGCTAAAAGATTTTTTTACCCGCAGAAGGAACTGTCTTGACCCAATCCAAGTTGTATGTGCTATATCATATGTGACAGCGCATAGAGAAAGGGACCTAAGGGTAAAAAAAACAATTTTCATTTTTGTTTCTTTTTTTGATGTGGACAACATCTGAGCATCGAATGAGACCGATCCCATGCCCCAAAAGTGTCCCCTCCCAGAGATATGCGCGTTTTATGAAAGTGAAGTCGACGATTTTAAGCGCAGATAGAAAGGGACCTAATCTTTAAAATGGCTCTCCTGAACAAAACTGGTTTTTAACCTTAGGTCCCTTTCTATTTTGCGCGTCACATATAGTTATCAATATTTGTATGATTTTAAACATAAAAAAGGATAAAAGCCGATGATATTCCAATGCAAACCAGTTGCAAAATAATATCTAAGCAGAAACAATCGAATTTTAAAATATTAAAAAAGTGGAGAACTTCTAATATTGCTACATTAGAAACCCAAATAACTTTTTTCAGTGTTTGGAATTCATTTTTCTCTTATTCATGCTAAAGCGCATTGAGTTTTATTAAAAATGTAATAAGTTTTAAAAGTAATTGAATTTAAATGATGCCTTTGCGATATCTTACCAAAAAGTTGTTTAATACTGCGAGGAGAGTTGAGACAATTGTTTCTCGAATGAATTGCTTCTTATTCAAATTTGTTGGTTTTGTTTTGTAGACTTCCTATTTGAAAAACCCTACAAGAAAAAGTGAGATGCACTAAGGTCAGGCAACCTTGGAGGCCAACGGAATGTGGAGTTTATTGAAATCAGCTTATTGAGAAATTTTTGTCACAATTCTGTCATAACAGGCCGGGCTATGTGAAACCACACAGAGTTGAACGAAATTCTCATTCGGCGTAATTTTGGATAGAAAAACTTTCTCAACATGCGTTTTCTTCAAAGAAGTAGGGCTAATAAAACTGCACACCACACTCTGACACCAAGTGGATGCAATTCCGTCTCATGGAGTATCTGTGGTTTGGAAGCACTCCATATTCGACAATTTTGTTTGTTTATGTAGGCAATTAAATCGAAATAGGCCTTATCAGATATGAAAACAGTTCAACAGGTTTCCGTCCTCTTCTATCATTTGAAGCATCTTCTGGCAAATTCCAAGCGAATCGGGAAGTCTGCTGCGTTGAGGTTGTTGGCCATTTGAGTTTTATATGGGAATAAGTCAAAAACTTTGTGCATAATTGAGAATGACTGTCTGTTTATATCCATTTGAGAAGATACGTTTCTGGTCGAAACTTTTGGGTTCTTTTGTTTGGCAGCAGCTACAGCCGCGATTGTTTCCTCCGTCCTAACTGAAGGTTTATGATGGTAAGGTCTTCCGTTGACGGTCCCATGCTCGGCAAAATTATGAACAAGTCTTATTATAGTCCATTTACTCGGAGGATTGCCGCCAAACGTGCCCCTTTTTTTAATTAGCAAACACTTAGGGGGTTTCCCCTATACATGCAATGCATTGCGTTGGTCGTTGGAAAGCAAGGTGTCGAAGGGGGGAAAGAGGGAGTAATGTTTATTGACATTGGTGGGAAATACATTTGCCGGAAGTCGATTCCACATACGGACAGTACGGGCGAAAAACGAATTCGATCTGCAGTGTATAGCGCGGTTAACCGGCCAATCGATAACAAATGGGTGTGAATTTCTGGAAAGTCGTGTATTCCTGCCGAACATCCTCACGTCAGGAATAAGACCACAAATGTCTGAAGACCATGGAAGTAGCGATAGAACAGCGACACCCAACCCACATTCCGACGATGCTCCAGGAAAACAATAGAGTTGGATTTACTACTGTCACCTATCAGCACCATCGATCTCCTTTGAACACGGTCCACAAGCTCCAAGGATGATTTTGGAGCACCTCTCCATATATGGGAGTTGTATTCCATCTTTGGCCTGATGTAGGTTGTATAGATATCGAAAAGATCAGAAGGAGTGAAATATTTCTTGCACCGCTTTAGGAAGCCTATACACTTAATTGCTTCCTTCGACACTTCGAATACATGTCTCGCCCAACGAGCGTCACATTGTATTTTCATGCCCAGAACATCAAGAGCATCTGATTGATCGACATCCATACCATCGATAGATAATGACGACACTGTTAGGTCAGTGAATCGCTTGTGAGACAACAAGCAGCACTGTGTCTTACGCGCATTAAAATCTACACTATTCATTCGACCCCATTCGGAAATGGCCAGTAGATCCTGGACAAGTGTCTTATCCATAATCGCCTTTTGTCTTTATTATTTTAAAGACTCGGCCTACGGTCGAATGAATATGAATGACATAGGTTGCTGTCATCCGCGAAAGAGTAGATTGGATTCACGGTCTGACCCAAAAGATCATCAATGAAAATGAAAAAAAAAATGAGGGAGAAAGGACAGAGCCTTGTGGCACACCTGCGGTCAGCCTACGTTTAGTGGATGAGAACCCATCTACAACAACTCGTATAGTGCGATCTCTAAGAAAGCTCGATATAAATCGAGCAAATGTATTACCGACACCAAATATGTGTCGGTTTTTACCAAATACGTTTTATGGCTAATCGTTTTCAAATTTTGTCTTAATAAAATTTTAAATAAAGTGAAACAATTTTCAAAACTGGCTATAGGATTGAAAATAAGCCATTTCTGGTACCTCCCACACATATATATCAAATCAATAAATTTAATTTCCACCCATGTCCCTTCAGGTACCTCCCAAACAAACGATCGTGTTCCAGTGCAGATTAGAACCCACTTAACTTGTCATGTGGTGCATGAAGCTCGCTTAAATTATACACACCGTAATATTCCTTATAATAGCGTGTACGGGAGGGAGTATGGAAAGAGTGAAATTTTCCACCATACCCGCGCACAAAACTCTTGATGCATCGAACGTGTGTTCTCTTCAATGGGTCATTGTTTCGTATTTTGATGGTGAACGCGTTCTGCAATTTTGTTGTTGTTGTAGCTGAGCCATGGTGTTCCTCATCTTCCTCCATTTGTGACTGTGACCGAGTAACGGCTAAAAAAATCTTCTGTTACGTTTAGTACATGTAAACAAATCGCGTGTATTGCACTCGTGTTCCAAATCCAATAAGGAGCGTGTGAAAATCAATCGTTTCGAGGCAGATGTGAACAAACTCATTTAATGCTGCTGGACTCTAGACATAACCGAAAATTATTGAAGTTTATTCTGAACTTTAGTAACTATCATTGACATACGGGACTTTCCTTTTTAAACTTAAGAGATGTTTGATCTAGTGGTGATTTTTATCTTCAGGCCAAACATTGAAAAGCATATGTGACCGCGCATAGAGAAAGGGACCTAAGGTTAAAAAAATCAATTTTCACTTGTTTTTTTTTTGATGTGGACAACATCTGAGCATCGAATGAGACCGATCCCATGCCCAAACGTGTTCCCTCCCAGAGATATGCGCGTTATATGAAAGTGATGGTACACCAAAGATACACGTATTTAAATCTTTAAAATGGCTCTCCTGAACAAAACTGGTTTATACCCTTAGGTCTCTTTCTATTTTGCGCGTCACATATTATAAAAATAAAACAACATAAAAATGCGCATTGTAAATAAGATCATTTTTTCGACCGAAATACTTGTCCATTTCAAGCGGATGTTCTTGTGTCTCAATAGCTGAATCAGTTAGATCTTGTAAGCTAAGAATGCGTTAAGTCGAAATGAAAACGTGGAAAAGCTGTATTCAACAGCAGACAGTGCAAGCCTACTCCACTTAGCTTTGTCAACTGCTCTTTGCAAAACACCTCCTTTCGTTGACATCAGCTCTCAGTGCCGCTACAGAAGCAAAGAATATAACTCTGGTGCCTATGGCAGTATAAGAGATCAAGTTGTTCGGCAAGAGAAACGAGGCTAGAAAATTATATATTTTAATTCAAAAAAACATTAAAGTTAAAAAAAATAACAAAAAAACATTTCATAAAAAATGGGCATCAAAATACACATAAAAGTATACAACAATTCAGTAGAAGGCACATACATATCGTCGGTGTTCCCAGCAGAAGACCTTTGTGTTTTTCCGATACTTAACAGGAAAGCCACAAACCGTTGCATTTATTCATTCCGCGGAATTTCCGAAAATTAGCAATTGCAGTCGAATTGTATATAGATTTGACACGTTTTTACTAAAAAGAAATCCGTTTGGTACATCTCAAAATATTCATCTGATACCCTATAAAGTAAATATAGTTTTGATCAGCGTCCAATTCTAAAACCGTTGAAAGCACGATATCGGTCAAAATAATCAACCCAGAAAGTGCAAACTTTGCAGAAAAAAAATTATTGTTGTCGCAAGTTTTTTTAGAATTTATAATGGACCAATCCATTCGAAGAAAAAAAGGTTCTCTATACAAGGACTCAAACAACATCTGCAAATATCCACTATCCAAATCCAAAAGCCTATTTAGGATTAAATATATTTAAAAAAAACACCTACACAAAGTACCTTTCCGAGTTTAGGTACCGGTGCTCTAGGAACTCCATTTATAGTCTGATCTCAATGAAACTTGACACGAAGTAGTTTCATAGCATGGAAACTGTTTATAATTTAGACCATATCGGTCCATGATTTTATACAGCCCTCATACAAAGATCCCTCTTGATTTTAGGTCCTGACTCTTTGGAAGCCACAAAATTTGATTGGACAAAATTTAGTAGTTCTATGGAATGACATTTAACTGTTAAGTACCATATTGGCCCATGATTTTATTTAGCTGACATACAAAGACGCCGAATTATTATGATTCATGCTTTAAACATAATCCATGGTAGAGGTAACTTAAGATTCGGTGCGACCAAACTTAGCGCCTTCTATACTTAATGTTACTTCGTTTCTGTCGTTTATATGGGCAATATAAGTGGCTAACTAGAATTATGGATTTGAAAAGTTAAAAGGACAATGTGAAGAAAAACACATCGGCCTTCTACAAAAATTTTATGATCATTTTTATAATCGAATACACATAGGCCTTTTTCTAAATCCTGAACCAATAAAGATATCGAAAAACGCTTTGGTGGGTAAAAAAATAAAAAAAAATTAAAATGTTCACATAGGCCTTCTGCTGGGAACTACGACGATATGTACATACAAATTAATATATGTGACGCGCAAAATAGAAAGGGGCATAAGGGTAAAAACCAGTTTTGTTCAGGTGAGCCATTTCAAAGATTTAAATACGTGTGTCTTTGGTGTAGAGTCTTCGACTTCACTTTCATAAAACGCGCATATCTCTGGGAGGGAACACTTTTGGGGCATGGGATCGGTCTCATTCGATGCTCAGATGTTGTCCACATCAAAAAAAGAAAAAACTGAAAATTGATTCTTTTACCATTAGGTCCCTTTCTCTATGCGCTGTCACATATATTTTTACTTTGATATTTTTGTACTCTTTCCATAATACTCTTATATTGACGTTCATTTAAATTATTATTAAAAAATTATCTATCTTAGGTGTACTAAATCTATGACTAAATTAGGAATCTAGGTCAAAATAGTTTATGTCTTATGGCAAACAAATACTTCGATGTGCAAACATTTCAAATAGGGGCAAAAAAGGGGATTTTTCAAAAAGGGGCAGTAAAAGTCGCAAGGCTTCAAAAAAGGGTCAAAATTGCCACTTTATTCGCACACCGGTAACGCTGCACCCGACCCAGGAAGAGGTAAACATAACAATAATTCGACTCAAGAACAACAAAGCCCCATGAGCAAAATATCTGCGGAGCTGTATAAGACCGGAGCAGACGAGCTGATAAGGTGCATGTATCAGCTAGTTTTAACTATCTGGAAGACTGCCCTCATGCTCGATGATTGTCACCGCAGCGTACTATGTCTAATTAGCAAAACTTAAGCTAAGACCTAGCTGACGGTTTCAGGCTATATCTCTCGAGTGGCTTGCTCGATATTCGCCCTCAGGGCCTAATCGTTAATGGATAGTTAGCATCAGTTTGGTTCTTCACGGTTTTGTGAAATAGTAAGACGGCTCAAAACGCAGCTCAGAGTAAGAAACCGAAGCAGCTCAAGAGGGTACCCCTGCCCATTTTTCTTGCTTGGCGAAGTCGCCTCTGAAATCGGTTTCATAAAGCCGTCGTTTGTATCGACTAAGCCGTTGTTTAAGCTAGATATTTTTAAATGAGTTAAAAATACTAATAGAACATTTTATTTCTGCGCTGTTACTGTACTTACATAACTTAAAAAAATTAGCAGCTATATTGGCAAAAACCTTAAATTTCACATGAATGTTAATAGCTGATGAAGTTACGTTACAAATAATTGCTCATGATTATGAAAACTTTACATTTTTTGGTTTGAAAACCAATAAGCCGATGACTAAGTTCCCGTCGTTGACAACATAGCGTGCCGTTTTGCAGAAACAAAAAATCGTCCCTGTCAGTGTTTATGGCCACAGAAAATTAGTCCCACAGACTGCATTTTTTTCGCAATGATCACATGCTGATTTTCCGTTCCCCACACGCAGAAAAAAAGTATGGTTATGGTGACAATATTCGAAGAGGTTAATACTATTGTTGGGTATATGGTTGTGGTACAACAATATTATGATCCTCACAGCAATAGTATGATTCGAATACAACCATTCTATGATCCTCACAACAATAGTATGATTCACACATAACCATACTATGATCCACACAACCATAGTATTATTCACACTCAACCATACTATGATCTCCACAACCATAGCATGATCCTTACAACCATAGTGTTTCATATACAACCATAGTATGATCCTCACAACCATAGTATGATTCACACGCAACCATGTTATGATCCCTACAACCATTATATTATCACACACAATTATACTATGATCCCCAATAAAATTTATTAGAATTTGTTGAAGTTGTCGACAATAGATTTGATCCCTAATATGATTTATTAGAATTGCTTTAAGTTATAGGAGTGATTTATTTCACAGTAGAAAAAATAAGTTTAAATAAACGTAAGCGTTTTTATTAAAAAAAATCAGTTAAACAAAGCCAAAGCAGCTTTTTTTATAAAATTTTAATTTCGATAAAAAAGTAATATTATTGCATTAGATCCGTACCAATAACATTTGTTCTTAAAAGCATATTTAAATGAAGAAAAATTACAATCATACAGTATGATTGCCGTAATCAAATTATTGTTAACATAAAACGCCAAACACAATACTTTTGTCGCACCAACCATATTAATATTGTTGCTATAACCATATTTTCATTTTTAAATTTGGCGATAATACTTTTGTTACATTTCAACAATATTAATATTGCAGCAATTATACTATTGTCAAAAATAAATTCAGTTAACAATGCTATGGTTGCGATGAACATACTTTTATTGCGGAAAACATATTATTATTGCCGTGACCATGTAGTAACCATGTTTTTTTTTCTGCGTGCAGGTGCGGCAGTTTCGCTTGTTGACATACCCGCCGACATAAAAGTTATCTTCATTTTTTTTCTTATTATTTTTATTTGCAATCTATTTTACAATAATAAGCAAATCGGATGAGTATAATGTGCTCTTCATGAGAATGAGGAGCAAAATGTTTTCCACTTCGAGTTTCCATAAGGCCCTAACTGAAAGCGAAAGATAACTTCTGGTCGTTTGGTGTCAATTGCAGAGTCAATTAAATATTGTGAGTGAATAATGTGCATCTTGCTTGGGCGTTAAAAGTTAAGTTGTTTAAAGTCATGACTCGTTTATGATTCGGACCTGATGCGCACTCACGGCTACGGCGGCATGACTCTCATCATTGCACTCTGTAAGACGAAGGGGACCGTGCATGTTGTCCCCAGCCTTCCTGTCTTCTCGAGTAATAAGGTGTAGTTCTAATCAGATCTCAAAACCTCTGGCAGCGAATTATATTTATTTAATGTAACGGGTGGCCCAAATAAGACCAGCTGATGTGAAACACAGATAACTTTTTTTTATTTTTTAACATAATCTATTTTTTCTTTTTGCAGATTATAACTGAACTCTTGGAAATTTAAAATGAATACGTACAGTCCACAACAACGAATTAAAATTATCGATTTTTATTATTCTTCTCAACGATCAATTGTCGCGCTGCGTCAGCGAAAATATTGCCGTTTTTAACGTAAGATCAGCGCCCACATCTTCCATGATTACAAGTTTAGTTCGCCGTTTTGAGGAACTGGGTTCAGTTGCCGACCGACCAGGAAGAGGTGCTCATCGAAATATTCGTACTGAAGAGAACGTGGAAGCTGTGCAGCAGCTTGCCGCTAAAAACAGCCAATGCCTGTATCGAGCAAAATGGTGGTCATTTGTCTGATGTCATATTTCACACATAGTCACGTTAAATTCCATTAAATGTATTTAACATATAAAAATAAATTATTTAAAAAAAAACGCTATTACAAGAGTTATACGTGTTTAACATCACTAGGTCTCATTTGGGCCACTCTGTATATAAGATATTATTATATCTAATTTGATACAATTGGATACCATCAGATATAATTTAATCCAAAATTTGTACAGATGTAATTAGATATAATTATTTATAATTAGATGTAATTAGATATAATTAGATATAATTATTTATAAATACATTTAATTGTTTTGAAAATTTCAGTTCTGATTATACACGAAATCCTTCTTCCCCCTTATATATTAAAAAAATATTAGCGGCTATCATTATAAATTTCTTGATTAAAACAAATAATAATTTTGGAGCTTAATTTCGCCCAGTCGCTGCGACACTGCTCGATCTGGCAGAAATACCACTTAAAGATTCGGACTAAAAGGACCGGTTGTATGGTCTAAATTGTGAAGTGGGTTCTTGTTTTTAATGTTCGGTTATAGATTTATATTTGTTTTCTTTTTTAATATAGTCTCCACAGCCAATGAGGTTTGCTAGCGCAAAATTATTTATGATCCAGCACCGGGGAGATTCCACAAAACGACACATATGGCTCGCAAGCTTTTAGATATGCAGGGTGATTCGTTCACGACTGGAAAAATATCACCAGCGTATTCCTTGGCTCATTTCATGAAAATATGTCCTTCTACGACCATGCCCGAAAATGCAAGGGGCGAAATGGCAGCGGTTTGAAAATGTTCGGATTGGTGGTCGGAGGGTACTAGGGTAAAATTGCTAAGTTCTGTGGCAGTGGTCGGAACGTCTCCAAAGGTTTAACTTTTAACTCTTAATATCTCGGCATTCGATAGAATGTAGGTCGATTTTTACATCTAATAAAAGCGAGATTGTGCTACAAACCATAACTTTTAATAAAACTCTACATCGAGCATATTTTAAGAAAATTCGGGTCACGGACCCGAAATCATGATAAAAGTAGTGTGCAGCCACGAAAATCAATATCACTTTGCCATTTTGTTAAAAACTTGTCTTCTATTTTAATATAGAAGCAAGAGGTCTTGAGCCGGTTTAATCCCTGTTCAATGTGTAAAAGCAACAGACCAAATAAAACAAACGAGCTAAACAATTATTTATTTTTTAAAAAGTCCTTGCAAAAAAACAAAAACTTAATTTTTGTTCCTCAACTGGGTAATTTAAAAAGCCAATGTTAAGAGTGAACCTTTATAAAAAATCGTGAAAGGATAATACTAATACATATGTTAGTATATCGCCAATAAAACAAAACACAATGTAATAATAATATTATTGTTCTATAAAGGGTGGTCCAACCATAATGCACGATGTTAATTGTGAGTCACACCTTTACGTTTTCAAACTTAATCGTAATTTGATATTTCTTTGTTTCAGTGTTTGACAAATTCAATCATTGAGAAGTACACAATTGACCAGAGCGTTAAGTTTGTTGAAGCCTTTAACGATTTTGAAGCCTTTCAAATCAAAATGAATTTCTTGTACTTCGTGATTTTTTTGGTCAGCATAATCAACCAAATGTGTCCATAATCGGGACAATTGTGCGCAAATTTCAGCACACCTGGTCTGAAGGAAATGTGAAAACACCTGTGCATGCTTGCCCAGTTCTTTTTGTCATCGGGCTGTACTTCTTCGAAAATGAGGTCGGCCAAGCAGTTACCGTGAATGGTGTTCGCAATAGCGTGATGATAACAGACTTCTTGGGGCCTGCAATTGAAGAAATGGACCAGACGATATGAGGTTCCACACAACCAACGAAACAATGTTTTTTTGCGCGATAAATTCAATAATCGTTTTATCTTAAGTCTTGGTAAATTGAGCGCCACGATCTTGTGATTTGACACCGTTGGTCTTCTTTATTTTGGGATATTTAAAAGAAAAATATAGGTCAATAAGCCAAGAACAATTCAAGAGCTTGAGAATAAGATAATTCGGAACATTAAAGACATTGAACCTCTTTTAAGTCATAGTGTCATTGATAATATGGACCATCGTTTAAAAATATGCCACCGAAGCCGTGGCAAGCATTTGCCAGATATTTTGTTTCACACATTATTGGTATAGATCCTTTTTCATTATAAAAAATGTTAAGATAATTCACTAAAAACCACACTTCATATAGCCATTTTAATTCGGACCACGGTGATATTTTAGATAATGATATTGTGTACTCGTATGAATCCTATGAAATTGATGGTGAAACACCTAAAAATTAAGGTTTTAATGAAACACCGAAATTTGTGAAAGTACAAAAATTGAGTGTGAACATTTAAATATTTGCAGTTGTTTGCAAGCTTTGTATAAGTATATAGAATGCCAAATACCTTATGAACGGTTATATAAATATACACCTGACAGAGTTTTTATAAATGTGTTACTTCTATTTTCATTACTTTTATTATTTTCAATCACAAATTTTATTTTCATACGTATAAATGGTCAGATCTGGTTCCAGATCTTGTTGGATCTAATCATATATGACAGATTTTGTTTGATCCTATCTTATATCGCAGATATAATTGGAACTAACACCGGATTAGCATTATTCTCAAGTTCTGTACAGAGTTCCGTTAGTGGTTTCTGGTTGACCCCTAAAACAAAAAATATGGACTGATAACCGCACCATAGAGTACATCTGGGAGGTGTTATTGATGTTAATGTAATACCCTGGGATTCCGCCACTGATCCCTGTTCCTTAAAACGGGAGACTGAGTTCCGTATCATGTTGTTACTGGCTGCTGTTCTGACATGAGATTATAAACTTGCCAGAAGAATAATGGATGGATAATGGGGGTGTATGTCATGGGGGTGTATGTCATAAGGCAAACTTACTGATCGGTTCAACTTGGCGAACCCAGTGCGATCCTTATTGACTGCATCTCAAGTCGTCTCACAGACCTCCGCGTGGTAACATCCGGGCAACAGTGTTTTGGCACCCGTCAAAACAATGGCTAACGTGTGAGAGGCGAAACCTTCCTCAGGTCAAAGAGGTTGAAGTTGTGTTTGTAGCTCACTTCGGAAAAACCCATTACAATGAAAAGCAAAAGAAATGAAAATAAACGGACTCTCCTTAATGTTGACGACCACCGCAAACGTTTTAAGGACCATGATTTACGGATATGCACTTGGAATGTTCGAACACTCTTAAGACCAGGTGACTCTATCCAACTGGCGGATGTCCTCGAAAAATACAAAGCTGACATCACCGCCATCCAGGAAATACGATGGAAAGGACACGGCGTTAATAGAATGAACAACTGCGATATATACTACAGCTGCCATGAAAACAAGCATCAATTCGGATGTGGGTTTGTTGTGAACAAGAAACTACGTCATCTGGTCGTCGGTTTCACTCCAGTCGACGAACGACTGGCCACAATACGCATCAAGGCAAAATACTTTTTTATCAGCCTAATTTGTGCTCATGCGCCAACGGAAGAAAAAGACGAAGAGACCAAAGATAAGTTTTATGAGCGCCTAGAACAGACATATGACCGCTGTCCCGGCCATGACATTAAAATTGTTCTAGGAGATTTTAATGCCAAAGTAGGCAGGGAGAACATTTTTGGTCCGACAGTTGGTAAGTTCAGTCTCCATGATGACACCTCCGATAACGGAATGAGGCGGATCGATTTCGCCGCCGCCAGGAACATGGTAATAAGTAGCACCAGATTTAAACATCGCGAAATCCATAAGGCAACATGGCTGTCACCTGATCGAAAAACAAAAAATCAAATCGATCACGTTGTAATAGACGGAAGGCATTCATCCAGCGTGTTGGACGTACGAACATTCCGAACTGCAAACATCGACTCGGACCACTACCTTGTAGCAGCAAAGGTACGCACTCGATTAAGTGCCGCAAAGCACGTACGTAACAACAAAAAGAGAAAGCTAGACGTCGAGAAGCTGCATTCACAACAGACAGCTCAAGCCTACTCCACGAAGTTATCTCAACTGCTCCTAGCGAACCCTCCCCCACCTGATGATATCAGCGCACAATGGCAACACATACAAGAATCCATAAGAAAGGCCGCCGAAGAAGAAATTGGTTACCGAAAGCGGCGAGAAAGGAACCAATGGTACGATGATGACTGTAAAGTCGTCACTGAAGCTAAAAACGTAGCTTACAAGGCGACTCTCGCGCCTATGGCAACGCGAGCAGTGTTGGAGCGATACCGGGAGTTGAGGAGGGAGGAAAATCGTCTATTCCGAAAAAAGAAATGGAAAGACGACAGTGTGAGGAGATTGAGGTTTACGGGAATAGAAATGATGCCAGAAAATTCTACCAACGAGTAAAACACCAAACAGACTCGCCTACTGGCATAACTTCGTGTAGAGATGAAAATGGGAATCTGATAACAGATACGTCGATTGTACTGAGGATATGGAGAGCCCTCTCTCGACGAACGAAAATAACGCTTTACAACACGCTTATTCTACCTGTGCTTTTATATGGCGCTGAAGCATGGGTACTTGCGAAAGCAGACGAAGCGATGCTGGGTGTGTTCGAGAGAAAGATCCTTCGCAAAATCTATGGGCCCAGCTGTGCTAACGGAGAGTATAGACGTCGAACGAACCGTGAGCTGTATGAGCTGTATCCTGACATGAACGTGGTTAAGCGAATCAAAATACAGCGATTGCGCTGGCTAGGACATGTCAGTCGAATGGATCAGAATGCTCCAGCTAGAAAGGCGTTGGACGACAACTACTACGGAATGCGCAGACGGGGTAGACCGAGGCTCCGGTGGAAGGACCAAGTGGATGAAGATATGAAAATCCTTGGTATTACGAACTGGAGACAGCACGCACAAGATCGAAGTGCTTGGAAAACATTTCTGACGCAGGCTAAGACCAACAATAGGTTGTAGCGCCAACTTAAGTAAGTAAGTAAGAAGAATAATAAAATTCCAAAATTTAACACGTTGCTGTAAACCAAAAGTAATTGTCATTCTCATCTTTATCCATTAAAAAACTATTTAACCTGCAAAAAAGAAAAAAACGAATATAAACAAAAAAGTTATTAATATTTTTGACCTTTCAGTCTAATTCGGGCCACCCTGTATACGAGTAAAATACCATTTAATTACAGTCAAACTTTAATATTACTGGAACTTTCATAAGTCGAATTTTCTTTAAGTTGAATCAAATCTTCTGTAAGTAGCGCAAAGGAAGCAAATTCCCTTAAAATATTCTTCTATAACTCAACCTTTCATAAAGTGTATTTCTCTACAACTCGAAGAAAAATAATATCAACAAGTAAAAAATGTTAAGTTTGGCTGTGCCGAATTTTGGATACCCTCCACCAGATTCCCAAATACACATTCTATATAGAAATCTTTATGTGCAAAATTTCATTTCGATAGGTCAAGCTTGTGATGAGTTATAGTCATATTATTTCTCAAGGCCCATAAGGCCGTTTGTATGGGAGGTACAAGAAAAGGTGGCCAAATCTAAACCATTTTTACATAGATGATTGCGCCTATATAGAGATTATTATTTGCAAAATTTCAGTAATTTTGCTTAAGAAACTGGACGGATATTTCCAAATAAAAAACTAATTTTGATGAGGTAGTGTCGGTTGAGGGTCTCCAACACCAACTTCCCGTAGACCTATATAGCCCATTTTCAATACCAACCATGCTAGGTTAACTACACATGCATGCATTCATGCAGGCTCTTTTTTGTTTTCAACAGACGGACAGCCGGAGAACATGGCTAGATCGTCTTAGAATTTTACGAGGATCAAGAATATATATACTTTGTTGGGTCTCCGATGATTATTTCAAGGTGTTACAGACAGAATGACAAAACTAATATACCGTCCATTGTATGGCGGAGGGTATAAAAATGTCCATAAGTCGAAAATTTCTGGGAAACACATATTTTTTTTACGGTCGTTGTTTTTCCGTCCAAAATGACTTCGGAAGTAAAACGAAATTGCAATTGACGTTTAAGCGTTATTGCGGTATAAAATTTAATTTATTTTGATAATTTGCGTATATCTCGATTTCCATTAACGTTGACAAAAAACTTCTTGTATTAGACTTTCCCACGGATGACAATATTTTTGACCTCAGAATCAATTATTTTAGAAGAATACGACCTCCTCTGGCCTAATAATGAAAATGTGAATATTTATCATCAAAAATGGTTTTATTGTTTTTCAAAGTATTTTTCAGCATGAGAGAACGATCAAACCAATTGTCGAAACACTTTTTCCACGCCGATTGAGACACCTCCAAAACATGGTTTTTGAACGCTTCAACAGCATATTCTGGCGACAAAAATCGTTGACCACGCATTTTTTCTTGATGTGCGGGAATAAAAGAAGTCATTGGGTGTCAAGTCGGGGCTGTAAGGGGGATGACCGATCAATTCGACGTTTTGGCCGGTCGAAAAGGCGCTGGTTTGAGCCGATGTGTGAGAGCTCGCATTGTCCTGGTGCACAACGATTAGTCTTCTCCTGTTCGTTTTTCGAATTTCTCCGAAGAGTTCAGGCAAACAATTGTGGTGTAATTGGCCGTCCTACGTTGCTCAAGCGGAACAGTCGCCACATGACCAGTTTTGCCGAAGAAACAGGCGACCATTTGCTTCGAAGTGCTTCTTCCACGAACAACTTTTGTTGGATTTGGCTCGTATTCGATGAACCACACGGTCGATTGCTGTTTTGTTTCGGGTTCGTACGTATACGAGTAGATCCATGATTCGTCACCTGTGACGATCTTATAAACGTCTTTCGAAGCACCGCGATGCCTAAGAAACAGGCGACCATTTGCTTCGAAATGCTCCTTCCACGAACAACTTTCGTTACTTTTGGCTCGTCTTCGAAGACACGGTCGATTGCTGTTTTGTTTCGGGCTCGTACGCATATGAGTGGATCCATGATTCTTTACCTGTGACGATCTTATAAACGCCTTTCGAAGCACCGCGATCGTATTTTTTCAAATTTTCTTTGCACCCATCGACTCGAGCCTTATTTTGTCAGATGGCACCAGGCAACACTTAGTGTTGCCTAGGCCAGAAATATATATCGCGTATATGATTCACCCTTCGGCAATGTTAAGCGAAATTATTAAAGAATATAAGTTAGTTTCTATACAAAAATTGCACTATATTTCATGTAATTAGAACTGTATAGAATAAGAATTAATAAAAATCAAATAATTGTACAATTTGTGTAGATATGTATGAAAAGTAGTTTCATAACTCCAAGTCTCCGTAAGTCGAATTTTTTTTTCGCGATAAAGGAGGTTTGACTTATGCAAGGTTAACTGTATATCCTTTCTATTTTTATTTGGGTCACGAAAATTTTGCAAAAACATGCGTACATTAGACGCGATGGGTAAAACTTCTATTCTATTCAAGAACTGTTGGGGACTACACGGCATTGACTTTGGAAATAAAATTAATATTTAAGTGTAAATCGATTCACTTCGTTTCAGGGGGATATAGTACTGGCATTCTGTCAAGATGACGAGCTGAAAAAGCTGTCGATAATCGTAACTTGTTATTTACAAAGAAACCATTAGATGGAGAACCCGCAAAAGCACTCAATCAGTCAGTTTGGAGACATAGACCGAGTAAATATTAAAAGCCGCTTGAGGAGGGCCACAAATTGTACAGTTGGGTGACGAATGGAAATACACACTGGCCAGTACACTAACAACCAGCATGAGACAACCACTATGCAAATCTCATACATTTTGGGGGCTAAGTAAGCCAGCCAGCAAGCGAACCAAGTGTTCCAACAATTCTCGAGTGGTATTGTTCCCTTTGTCGTCCATGCTCACACTGTGTTATAAAATTCCATGTATGGCATCACTTTTATTGTATGGCATGAATACGTCCAATACTTTGTTGTTCAATCATGCGGCTGCTAATGTTTTGCACACATGTGTCGCTGTATATTTCTCCCAACATTTTTTGTTATTTGCTAAAAAATTTGTTTTGTTCCGTCTCGGCGGTCGTGGCAAGTGCAATGTTCGCTATGTTTGTAGGTGATTTGGGTCTTGCAAAAGTAAACATCGGTTTATCTAACAACTCAAATCTACATAAGCAACTACAACGACCACTTCAAAAACCGACAAAATTCGGAAAAATGTAAAAAAAAGAAAACTCCGTCGACTAATAATAACATGTTTTGAATGAACCTTTAAGCAAAAGTAATAAAAGTCATGTTTCGCGTGTTTCTGCTGTTATTTCGTGGCGTTTATTTTTGTGTGGTAAATTTGGGTGCCAAGAAAAACAAACAAAAAATCAAGCCGATGAGAAAAACTGCAGGTGTAAGCTTCTCAATGGGTTGGCGTAAGTCTTAATTTTTTAATACAATTTTTTGTTTGTCTAGCGTAGCGTAGTTTTACTTTTAAAAAGACAACAATTTTATGAAATTAAAATAGGTTTGAAATTATGGGTTTTTAGGGTTACAAAAAGCAGCGACAGCGATTAAAAAGCTCAAAAACCACCAAAAAATAATCAAAACCAACTTGACCAGAAAGCGCTATAATAAATTTCCACTGGTTTTATAATTCTTTACTGGAAAGTCCCCCGTATCAGCTGTGTGTGACTTGACTACTATACAGAACGAGTTTGTTTATGTACCCGATATTGTCCAAGAATAGAAATGGTCTTTTTAGTTCCTTTACGCGAATGGTGATTTTTGGCTCCGTTCCAGAAAAGGAATTACTCGCTTGATTTGCGTTCTATAGTTCCTTTCAATCTCTATATTATTTTGGCGTTCGTAGTTTCATCATTTAATTCCGATGTTATTGTACGAGGGTTGCTATATATATATCAGGCCTAGGCAACACTGTGTTGACTGGCGCCATCTGAAATTTCCATTGGAAAGTTTGACATTTTTTTTTAGCTTAAACGTACTCAGAACGTTTTGACGTACGGCCACCATTTGTGTTGTCTACAGTGACTTGAAAAAATCAATTTGGCAAAAAATTGGAATTAACTCGTGAACATTTTCGTGCGACCATTTTTCACAACTTTCGACGTGGATTATCACGACAAGAGTGCATCGATGAACTTAAATTTTTGTATGGCGATGAAGCACCATCCTATAGCACTGTGAAAAACTGGTTTAATGAATTCAATCGTGGCCGACGCTCGCTCAAAGAAGAAGGACGTCCAAAAACGGCCGTTGTGCCAGAGAACATTGATGCCGTGCGTGAAGTGGTAATGCAAGATCGTCATGTGCCATACCGTGAGATATAAGCGTCCTTGGACATTTCTTTCACCAGTATACATTCAATATTGCATGAACACCTGGCTGTAAAAAAGGTTTGTTCTCGTTGGATCCTGCACAATTTGACAATCGCTCAAAAAAAGGCTCGTGTCAATTAGTGCAAAGAAACGTGAAAAATACGATCGCGGTGCTTCAAAAATAAGATCGTCACAGGTGACGAATCATGGATCTATGAGTATGAGCCCAAAACAAAACAGCAATCGACCGTGTGGGTCTTCGAAGACGAGCCAAATTCAACGAAAGTTGTTCGTGGAAGAAGCACATCGAAGCGAAGGGTCGACTGTGGCAAAACTGAAGTAAAGTACTTAGGCGTACATACGGGGGTTGTTATTCATATTTCGGTCTGATAATAAAAACACAATAATGTATCATTGAAAATGGTTTTATTATTTTTCAAAATATTCTCCTTTAAGATCAATACACTTTTGCATGTGCACAAACCAATTTTCAAAGCACTTTTGCCACTCCGATTGAGACACCTCCAAAACTTGATTTTTGAACGCTTCAAACCCTGCTTCGGGCGATGAAAAACGTTGACCACGCATTTTTTCCTAATGCTAGGAAATAAGAAGAAGTCATTAGATGCCAAATCAGGTCTGTAAGGTGGATTGGCTCATCAATTCGACATCTTGAGTGGTCAAATAGCTCATCGTTTCAGGTGATGTGTGAGAGCTCGCATTGTCGTGATGCAAAATGATCCGTCTTCTTTTATTATCTTTCCTCATTTCTTCGAACACTGTTGGCAAGCAGATGGTTGTATACCACTCAGAATTGACTGTCCTATGTTTCACTAAAGGCTTTGTGGCAACATGGCCGGTTATACCGGAAAAAAACGCAATTATTTGCTTTGATGTACTTCTTCTACGAACAACTTTCGTTGGATTTGGCTCGTCTTAAAGGACCCATACGGTCGTTTGCTGTTTTGTTTCGGGTTCATATGCATAGATCCATGATTCGTTACCTATGACAATGTTATACACTGCCTTTGAGTTACCGCAGTTATAATTTTTCTACATCTCTTTGCACCAATCCATACGAGCCTTTTTTTGAGAACAATTTTTTTCACAGTCAACTGAACATGCAATATCTTGTTGATTCTTGTCATACTAATGCCCAAGGATGCCTCAATCTCACGATATGTCACATGTCGGTCTTGCTTAATCAGTTCACGCACATCATCGGTGGTTTCTGGCAAAGTGACCGAAGTTGGACATCCTTTTACGAAATTAATCCTGGAGCGAACGGCGTCCGAAACAGAACTCTTGGTACCAGCGATTAACAGAGGTTTATGATGGTGCTTCATCGCCAAAGTCGAAACAAGTTGATTTAAACACTTTTGTCTCTATAACCCACGCTGAAAATTGTAAAAAATCATCGCACAAAAATGTTTACGGATTAATTCCATTATTTGACTGAGATACATTTTTCAACATACTGTAAACAAAACAATTCGCCCTCAAATGACAAAACGTTCTGAGTGAAGTTATGCTAAAAAGTGTCAAAGTTTCCAATGGAAGTTCCAGTTTGTATCTGGGAACACTAGTAATGTCAGGACCCGATATATAAATAGAAATCATCGGATAGACATCTTTTCGAACAGCCCTCACAAAAAGGTCCTGCCCCATTTGAAATTTTGCAGCTTTAGCAGCCATATTTTATACCCGATTTCAACCCAATTTTGCATGGAGCGCAACAAGCGACCAACTCCAATGTTCTGTAAAATTTGAACATATAGGTCCACGTTTTCGAATAGGCCTTACACGAAAGTCTCTCCCGATTTGAGTTCCAGCAGTTGTATGGTACCTTAGGAGCGAAAAATAGTTAACTCTAACATACTGAGTCCGACCTTGTTCGAGCTCCAGACTAAGGTACTTAATCCTCTGAATAGCAGAGTGGTGTAGGGTATATAATAGTCGGCTCAACTTCAACTTTTCTTACTTGTATTTATTATGAATTTTATTGGTTTTATTGACACAGATTTACAAACTACATTTGATCCGCAGTAGTGTTTTAACTAAATATAACTTAATTCATACAATGGCTTAAGGTGATTTAAAGCTTCAGCATTCCAGTCCTGGCTTTGTCAAAAAGCCAAAAGTACAAAAAAATATGACAGATTTTATCTGCCATCGGCAAATGGCAAGTCAACTAGACCGAAGTCAAATGGCAATCCGGGCCCAAAGCCTCCGCTGAATGCCATGGCCTGAAGATAGATTGCTTCTGAAGAGACCAACTCCTCCTTAATGACGATAATGCGACACGGAACTATAATAATTAAGTCTGGAATTGTTGCGCATAACTTTGCGACATACCCAGCATTTGTCGTTCAGACTGCACTTGTAGAAATCACATTCAATACGGCCGTTCATTTTCCGTAAAATGCGCTTTGACTCCTTCAGCGAGGATTGTACCTGTTTGAACAATTTATTTGTACGGCGTTCTTGGATCAGCCTCATGTATGGCTCGTAGGATGACATCCCTTGAGCGGCTTCGGGTGTAGAGGAACGCACACGCGAGGCCGCACGACTTAAGCGGTCTGTAACCGTTTCCGAGACGTCCACCTTTTCCCTCTCCACTACCGGCGGTAGAACCTTGGAATACATGCTACGAACTTGGCGTTCGACTTCGCGCGGCAGTATGTTACTGTCCAACTCCAATTTGCTAATACGCTCCACTATTTCCATGGTGTCCTGTTTGATTTGATTCTCCAGCTGCCGTTGATTGAGATAGTTAATGCGTTTCTTAGCTTGGTCCACAATGGCATCGGGATGGACGTGCCTGGTGACATGGTGGGGATCGTGTAAGGGTTTCTCATCGAAGGGGGCCCGATGATTGTAGTGCAGGTCCGAAATGATATCCTCTGTCCTATCGTCAACCTCGTGAGAGACTTTAAGTGATTTGACAGCATTGTGCTGGTTTATGGTGCTCGTGGATCTAAAGTGTTTCTGGCCACACTCATCGGTCCAGGGTGTGTGTGATGGTGCGGCATGCAAGTGGTCGCTTTTCGCATCCAAATAGTCGAGTACGGGCTCATGGAAGTTGACCGTGTAACCGGGAGTATCGGTATCGTTGTGGGTCTCACATCGCATGTGTCGCACGTAGGGAGTGCGCAGACTGTAGGTGAGAGACATGCTGGCTGGTGGTCGTGGACAAGATGAATTTTAAAAATCTAATGGTTTTTTTTAACTTTGTGATCTGCTGATCATTTATTTGTGAATGTCAGATCGTTTTTGTCTTTTTGTTCTTTAACCGTGCACTTCTTTTGAGCAGCGTGTTTTGTCGTTGTTTACCCCAAGCGGAATTAGTCAATGATTCACATCAATTGGCATTTGCGTTGATCTATAAAAAGAATAGCATGATTTGAATCAGTTTACAAAAAAAACATCTGTGGCAAGGTCAAGTTATAAAACAATTCGATTGTTTTGTAAACGAGTACATCTTTAAATATACGAGTATCACATGTGTAAAACACACAACTTTAAAAAAACACTGCTTAGAATTTTCCCGCCAGAAGAAGAAGTTTCAGTGACTTGAAAAGAATTATTTCTAACATCAATTTTTTTTTCAATTTTTTTCTAAAGTTTAATTGTGCAACACTTTTTTGTCTCAATATTTTTTATAAATAAAAACGAGTGATTTTCGTTTGTTTGTACTGGTGTAGTTTTGTGAGTCTAAAATTTTATTTGACTTCCTACTTACGATGATAAGGATCCAATATAGTTTTAAAATTCTCCGCTATTTATTCACTGCAGCAACAAGTTTGTATTAGACCTCCTGCAGCCTGAACAATAGGAAATAGACTGATGTAGACAGCGACAAAGGCGTTAGAGAAATTTCATAATGACCGATTTCTTTTGTGTAACGATAAAGAGGAAACGAAAACACAAATTTTGTAAAAACGTGATAACAAAAATAAGCGAAACCCAAATAAAAAAAAAACAAGTAAAAAATATATGCAGTCAAACAGAGCCGAATCGATGATGTCCTACAGCATTACGGTATAATAAAGAATCATCGTCTTTGTTCAGAATTTGGCCAATATTGATTTGAAGATGTGATCCTTAGATCGGCAGTGCTAAAAGCGATAGGGACCTTTGAAAAATGGGCTATATGAAACCATGGCCGATGACCTGAGTTTGTGACCCCTCTTAAGGATTAAAGCGTGGTTGTTATAGAGATATAACACATATTTTTTTAAAAGAATCTCTAAGAGAAATTTATTTATTTTGCTGTTTCTAAATTAGGCCGTGTCATAGTGCTCCGTTTCCATACTAGCATTGGACAAAAAAAGGAGTTATCAGAATACAATGAAACTCCATTTCTCAATGGATCAAAAATGTTATCGTTTTTTCTTGTAAAATGCATTTTTTATTGTTTTTTACTGAATCATTTGGCATATCAACTAACCCTGAATTAAACAATGATTTAATTTTTTTCTAATAGAACAAAGTCGAAATTAATTTACTGTGCAAAAAAATTTGAGCGAGTTTTTTGGTGTGTTTTGCTTTTTGGTTTTTCTTGTAAAATGCATTTTTTATTGTTTTTTACTGAATTAGTTGGCATATCAACTAGGCGTGAATTAAAATAATGATTTAATTTTTTTCTAATAGACGAAAGTCAAAACTAATTTACTGTGCAAAAAAATGTCAACGAGTTTTTTTTTTATTGTTTTTTGCTTTTTAAAATCAAAGATTCAGAATTTTTCGAATAAAAAATTCATCACAGACACTTTTTAAAAAATGAAAATCAAAAAGAATCTGGCATAATCGGGGTTGACTTAGTTTTTTTCTAATAGACAAAAGTCCAAACTGCATAAAAATTTCACAGAATTTTAAGTTTTTTTTTATTTTACCATCAAAAATATAGAATTCTTCACATAATCATCTGAAAAAATTTAATATTAAAAAATTTGAACAGGGATTAAACCGGCTCAAGACCTCCTGCTTCTATATTTAAATAAAAGACAAGATTTTAACAAAATGGCAAAGTGACAACATTGATTTTCGTGGCTGCACACTACTTTTATCATGATTTAAGGTCCGTGACAACCCTCTTCAGAAAGCCTTGCTGCAATTGTTGAAAGTAAAACCGAACTCTATAAGGCCAGGCTCTCCCCAAACGAATGAGAACTACTGTTGTTAACCTTACTTTTCAAGTTTTCTTCACACAATTGCCCACGAAAATACAACTAACTCTTGCCACCTCTAAAGAGACTCCCATCGAGAGCAATCAATAGATTTCTTTTACAACAACGTGTGCGTGTGTTGTAAAAAGAGTTTAGTTGACTATGTCAACTTGTGTGCCGTGCCGTGCATGTACGTATGTTTAGCTCGTTTGTTTTATTTCGGTCTGTTGCTTTTACACATTGAACGGGGATTAAACCGGCTCAAGACCTCTTGCTTCTACATTTAAATAGAAGACAAGTTTTTAGCAAAATGGCAAAGTGACATTGATTTTCGTGGCTGCACACTACTTTTATCATGATTTCAGGTCCGTGACAACCCTCTTCAGAAAGTTTTGCTGCAATTGTTGAAAGTAAAACCGAACTCTATAAGGCCAGGCTCTCCACAAATGAATGAGAACTACTGTTGTAAACCTTACTTTTCAAGTTTTCTTCACACAATTGCCCACGATAATACAACTCACTCTTGCCACCTCTAAAGAAAATCAATGTCACTTTGCCATTTTATTAAAATTTTGTCTTCTATTTAAATATAGAAGCAAGAGGTCTTGAGCCGGTTTAATCCCTGTTAAAAAATTTATTTAAAATAATATTTATAAGATTTAAAAAAAAATTGTACCAATCCTTAACTTTTCAAAAATTATAAGGTAATTATTCCGTTGCGTCTTTGACAAATATTTTCGTTCAACCACTTAGGAACGAAACTACAAAATTAATTAAATCTGGATACAAATCGCTCACTTTGAATGGCTCTGGAGCACAAAAAAACTATTTCTATTTAAAAATATTTACGGAGTTGTCTTAGTTGGACTATTATTACCTTTAAAATAATATCAAAAAATGCAAATGTACTTACATATATCTGTAAATTAAAACTTTTCAAGACAAACTGTTTATTATAACCCTTTATTCATACGAGGGCGGTTCGGAAACTTCTTAGCCTAGCACAAAAAGCGCGGTATAAACAGAAAAAAGTTAAGTGTTTTGGAAACTTCCATCTCTGCTATGAACACATGTTAAATTTTGTTTCGATCTGGCAACTCCTTCATATAGAAAGAGGTGTTCACAAAAGACACATCCGCGATTTTTTTACAATGGAAAAATTAGAAATGCGTAGTGTCATTAAATATTTACATAAAAAAGGTTTATCGGGACAAGAAATTCATAAAGATATGGTGAATGTGTTAGGTGAAAGTGCTCCTTCATATAAAACAGTAAAAAATTGGGTTGCTGAATTTAAACGTGGTCGTACAAGCATTGAAGATGAACCACGTAGTGAACGTTCAAAAACAGCAACAACAACAGAAATTGTAGCCAAAATGCATGATATGGTATTAAATGATCGACGAATAAAAGTGCGTGAAATAGCTAATATCATGGGCATCTCAAATGATCGAGTCCATTTAATTTTACATGAAGAACTACAGATGAAAAAGCTTTCTGCAAGATGGGTGCCGGACTTGTTAACAGTCGACCAAAAACGCATAAGAATGAACATTTCTCAAGCTTGTTTGGATCGTTCTCAGCGAAATAAAATGGATTTTAAGCGTCGTTTCATAACTGTTGATGAGACATGGATCCACCACTATACTCCAGAGACAAAAGAACAATCCAAACAATGGACTGAAGCTGAAGGAAGTGCCCCAAAGAAGGCAAAAACAATTCAATCGGCTGGTAAGGTTATGGCAACGGTTCAAATGTATTTTATTGATTGGCAATCTGCAAAATGGTAAATTCAGAGTACTATTGCAACCTTTTAGATCAATTAAATGTACAAATTCGAGAAAAACGTCCTGGCTTACAACACAAAAAATAATTTTTCATCAAGACAACGCACCAGTGCACAAGAGTGTTTTAACAATGGCTAAAATCAACGAATTAAAGTACGAGTTGCTTGACCACCCACCTTATTCTCTTGATTTAGCTCCCAGTGAATTTTACCAGTTCCCAAATCCAAAAAAAATCCTTGCTGGCAAGCGTTTTACCTCTAAAGAAGATGCAATTACAGTTGTAAACCACTATTTTGAAGACCTTGAGGAAAACTATTTTAATCAAGGAATAGAATTGCTAGATAAGCGTTGGACTAAGTGTATTAAAGTTTCAGGAGATTATATTGAAAAATAAAAATATGTTTGAAAAACTAACTATTCTCTTTCATTGATAGACTAAGAACTTTCCGAACCGCCCTCGTAGTTCTATGCAGAGCCCCGTAGATGGTTTCTGGTTGACCCTCCTCATTTTCATTAAAATATGAACCGAAAACTTTATCAACTATAATAGCACGCCAACAGGACATTTGAAGAGATGTAACTAACGCTAATGTAATACCAAAGGATTCTAACACTAACCCCTGTTCCTCACAACGGGAGACTCGGTTCCTAATCATGTTGTTACTCTGTGCTGTTCTGACTGAATACAGATTTCACCGAAACTGCAGTCACCCCTGCCTGCAACTTAAAGTCTTTTCGAATGGATTTTTAAATAACTTTGTAATTTTTTTTAACAGAACATTTTCATACACCAACGTTACATGTCAAAAAACAGAATTCATAACACCTTGAACTAAAATGTGGTTAAGGGTATAAAAAGGTACGTATTGCAAAAGTTCCTCAGTAATACGTTGCTGAGTTGGAAAAAGACAAATTAAGGTCACTGGCCAACACAAAACAGAAGCAGGTACGTCACGTATATCAAAGTTATGGTAAGCGTCTGCCAAAATTTGATCAATTGCATTCGCAAAGAAAAAATATTATCCACCCAATTTTACCACTGACTAAAAGAGTTGAATCCACAGACTATACTTGTAGTATTGAAAATATATACGAGTATTTAAGTACATTCAAATCATTACAAATTTTTCTTTTGAATTAGTAGGATACATCTGCTGAATCCTTATTACTATAATTTGGAAATTACTCCAGCAGAAATCACTCCATCAGATATTCCTCAAAAAATAATATTATTGAACACACTACGTCTGTTAATGGAGTGAGCGAACGTTTCGGTTCGGAACATGATAAAATCGTGGATGGACTCGTAGTTGATGTGTTGCGTTTGTTGTCACACAAATGATTTTGTGCCAAATTTTAGATCAATGAACTTTCGTTTTCATTGACTTCCGATACTATTTTTATAATGCACCCGTGAGTGCGCGCCATCGGGTCTTTGTTTGCTTCATTTTATTGTCAATGTCAATGCAATTTTGTTTTCAATCGATCGAGGAACTATCAATCACGAATTACACTGGGTGACAAAGTAAAGCAAGTGACATTTTTATAATCTATATTACACTACCTACGACACAGTGTATTACAAGTTTGTGCTTATATGTTACAATTTTCAATGAAACTTTGCACATTATTCGAGTTCTGGTCAAGGATATTTACTGCATTTACCTCCGATTTGAGTTTGACGACGTAACTGCGGTAAATGATTAAAATCATATTTGGTTTTCAAAAGCATTTAAACACATACTTATATTAGATCGCTTGGTCGGATTGGATCGATTTTCCCTCCGATTTGAGGCAAACCGGCCGGAGGATGGAAAATGTCATAACATTTCAGAAAATTTTGTTTTGTACCCATTAATTGCACTTAGCACTTACTACCTGATTTGTTTCAGCTCCTCCACAAGTGTACAGTCCACTTCAGGTTTTAAGGTTATAATCGAGAAATTTGATAAGATTTAAAAAAAAATCGTATCCTACACCACAATGTGGTACAACGTATTTTGAGTAAGTGCTGATGTTGGTAACAGCTTAAGGAAATGGAGATAGACCGCTAAGTATACGAAGATATAGCAGCCCTCATTATTAGCCCTTCTGGCCTAATAATGAAAATGCGAATATTTATCATCAAAAATGGTTTTATTGTTTTTCGAAGTATTCTCCAGCATGATTTATACAGTTTTGCATGCGCTCAAACCAATTGTAGACGCACTTTTCACTCCGATTGAGACACCTCCAAAACATGCTTTTTGAACGCTTCAACAGCATCTCTGGCAACGAAAATCGTTGACCTCGCGTTTTTTTTGATGTGCGGAAATAAAAAGAAGTCATTGGGTGTTAAGTAAGGGCTGTACGGCTTATGACCCATCAATTCGTCGTTTTGGCTGGCCAAAAGGCGCTGGTTTGAGCCGAAATGTGAGAGCTCGCATTGTCATGGTGCACAAAGATTTGTCTTCTCTTGTTTGTTTTTTGAATTTTTCCGCAGACTTCAGACAAATAAACTGTGGTGTACCACTCAGAATTGACCTTCCCACGTTGCTCTAGCGGAACAGTCACCACAAGACCAGTTTAGCCGAGGAAACAGGCCACCATTTGCTTCGAAGTGCTTCTTCCACGAACAACTTTCGTTGGATTTGGCTCGTATTCGAAGACCCACACGTTCGATTGCTGTTTTGTTTCGGGCTCGTACGCATACGAGTAGATCCATGATTCGTCACCTGTGACGATCTTATAAACGTCTTTCGAAGCACCGCGATGTCGAAGAAACAGGCTACCATTTGCTTCGAAGTGCTTCTTCCACGAACAGCTTTCGTTGGATTTGGCTCGTCTTCGAAGACCCACACGGTCGATTGCTGTTTTGTTTCGGGCTCGTACGCATATGAGTGGATCCATGATTCATTACCTGTGACGATCCTTTAAACGTCTTTAAAAGCACCGCGCTCGTATTTTTACAAATTTACTTTGCACCAATCGACACGAGCCTTTTTTGAGCGATTGTCAAATTGTGCGGGATCCAACAAGAACAAACATTTTTTCGGGCCAGTTGTTCATGCAATATCGAATGTATGCTGGTGGAAGAAATGCCCAATGATGCCTCTATCTCACGGTATGTCACATGACTATCTTGCATTACACTGTGGAACATTTTTGGGGTTATTGTCTGGGGGGTGAGAAATTCCAAGTCAGGGTGATGGTACTAGGTCAGTATATTAAAACCCTCAAAAGGTTTTGCGTTCGTATGTGCCAGTTTTTTTTATGACCTTTTACATTTTTTCCTTATCTTGATGTTTTTTCGCTTAGTTGTAAAATGTTGGCAAAAACGTAGTTTGACATAACTCGAGAACGACTAGTTCGATTTTGCTGAAATAAATTGAGAAAAATTAATAATTACATTTTCTTTAATCCATTAATATACTGTTTCTCTACCAAATCAACATTTTTGCAATTAGAAATAAATTTATGAAGAAAATTTTGCCAAACAAAAAGTTTTTATTTTTTAAAACATATAAATCCCAAACGGAAAAACGTGTAGAGTCTCATAACTTTCTCGTAAAGTCACATAACCTATAAACAAAATGCGACATAGATCATAGAAATCGATTAACGCGTTCTGCTTTTATTTACAATTAAGTGAAGGTATCCCATTGTAAATAAAAGCAAATAAAAAACGTAAAAGGTCATAAAAAAACTGGCACATGCGAACGCAAAACCCTTTGAGGGTTTTAATATACTGACCTAGTACCATCACCCTGACTTGGAATTTCTCACCCCCCAGATTGGCTGTTGTACTGTGTTATTAGCCCTTCTGGCCTAATAATGAAAATGCGAATATTTATAATCAAAAATGGTTTTATTGTTTTTCGAAGTATTCTCCAGCATGATTTATACACTTTTGCATGCGCTCAAACCAATTGTCGAAGCACTTTTTTCACTCCGATTGAGACACCTCCAAAACATGGTTTTTGAACGCTTTAACAGCATCTGCTGGCGGCGAAAATCGTTGACCATGCATTTTTTCTTGATGTGCGGAAATAAAAAGAAGTCATTGGGTGTTAAGTCAGGGCTGTACGGCTTATGACCCATCAATTCGTCGTTTTGGCTGGGCAAAAAGGCGCTGGTTTGAGCCGAAATGTGAGAGCTCGTATTGTCATAGTGCACAATGATTTGTCTTGTCTTGTTTGTTTTTTGAATTTTTCCGAAGACTTCAGGCAAACAAATTTTGGTGTACCACTCAGAATTGACTGTCTCACGTTGCTCTAGCGGAACAGTCACCACAAGACCAGTTTAGCCGAAGAAACAGACGACAATTTGCTTCGAAGTGCTTCTTCCACGAACAACTTTCGTTGAATTTGAATCGTCTTTAAAGACCCACACGGTCGATTGCTGTTTTGTTTCGGGCTCGTACGCATACGAGTAGAACCATGATTCGTTACCTGTGACGATCCTTTAAACGTCTTTAAAAGCACCGCGATCGTATTTTTTCAAATTTTCTTTGCACCAATCGACACGAGCCTTTTTTGAGCGATTGTCAAATTATGCGGGATCCAACGAGAACAAACCTTTTTTCGGGCCAGTTGTTCATGCAATATCGAATGTATGCTGGTGGAAGAAATGCCCAAGGATGTCTCTATCTCACGGTGTGTCACATGACTATCTTGTATTATCAGTTCACGCACGGCATCAATGTTCTTCGGTACAACCTTCGCGACCATTGTCTTTGAGCGAGCGTCAATCCTGGCGATTGAATTCATTAAACCAGTTTTTCACAGTGCTATAGGATGGTGCTTCATCGCCATACAAAGATTTAAGTTCATCGATGCACTTTTGTCGTCATAGTCCACGACGAAAGTTGTGAAAAATGATCGCTCGAAAATGTTTACGAGTTAATTCAAATTTGATTTTTGATTTTTTTCAAGTCACTGAACACAAATGATGGCCATACGTCAAGTCGTTCTGAGTACGTTTATGCTAAAAAATGTCAAACTTTCCAATGGAAATGACAGATGGCGCCAGACAACACTTGATTTAGGCCAAGAAGGAACCCTATTGATTATGATTCATATTGTTCCATGTTTTGATAAACTTTTTACACGTGCCTATCATGACCCAAGAAACTTACGTACGTAATTGAACCCTATGCTCCGCTAGGAGTTAAACGTAAAAAGTTGATGATGATGACGTCATAATTTCCACAACATGCCTTTCGCATGAGCGTTACGTGCAAAACTCCAAGTCGTGTGGCTTGAAGCCGACTCGACACCGCTGCCTACTTCTACTTCCAGTTAAAAGTTGCGGGTTGTCACGGCTTAAAATTTTCATTCTATTTGTATAGGCTTAGCTGATATTTTATAAAATATGAAATTTAATGAGTCATAGTATTCATTTGTTAACGACTTGACTCAATTTAGGACTCTTTTTAGCTTCATATGCCTTCTTGACCAAAGAATCCGACCTCTCTACTATGGGTTTTCAGAAAGAACTTAATTCCCCCTGTTATATGATTCGCCTTGCTTTTGATCTAGCATCTAAGAAGTGGCCCCTTCGAACATAGACATAAGGGACTAAAA
Source organism: Hydrotaea diabolus (assembly GCA_963513945.1). NCBI lineage: Eukaryota > Metazoa > Arthropoda > Insecta > Diptera > Muscidae > Hydrotaea > Hydrotaea diabolus. The sequence continues at coordinate 73,507,787 of OY740719.1, forward strand.
GCTATGATAATTGGCCAGATCCTGGGGTCGAAAATTTTGGACTTTTGAGTACTCAAAAAAAGCAATTTTTTTTTAACGAATTTAAATATGCCATTAATTGTAAGGCTTCTATAAATTTCGAGCCTTGATTTATATATTCAAGGGGTTCTAGAACAAAAGTCTTCAAACAAAAATTAAATGGAAGTCGAGCACCAAAAAATTTCCTAACAAATAAAAGAATGTGCTAATTTTTAATATTAAACTAATTTAAGTCCGATAGCGGTCAAAGGAATCAACCTAGAAGCCTGAAATTTTTTAAGATGGAATTTTGTGTGACTAAATGTACATCGGTAAATAGTACACTTTGAGTATTTTCCTAACAAATCATAATGTTTTATGGAAAGACAATAGTTAATGTGTACTGCTAGTTCGTAAGCACTATATAGTTGCTGGATTTTCTGGCCCAAAAAACGTACCTCATGGTCAAAACGTGCAAATGTTAGTCAATGTGGACATATGTGTTCTCAAATTACTAATCTAAATATAATAATTTTTGGAAGTATTGGGTGAGATTGGGATTAACGCCAAGGCCTAAAGGGCCCAAAAAACGTACCAATTAAGTGTATATAAGATTGGACTAGGCTGAACTTAACAACGTTTTTAATTATTTTTCTTTAAGAGCCTTTATGGGTTCCGCGTTTTTGGGGGTAACTTTTGCTCGCCTGAATTTGCCGTTTGGAAGATAAGTTAGTATTATATAAAAAGCAAATTTTTAAAATATAGGAAGGCAGCTTAAAGAATCTCCTTTCTCCTAATGCTGAATTTATTCGTAATTGGAGTTCAATTGCCCCTTGCTATGCTCCTACCAGATTCATTGGAACAAGAAAACCAATGATCATAGCTGAAGTCACAAAAAAGAACCTAGAGAAATTGTAAGAAAATTTGTGACTCCGAGACTAAACGGCGATCTCATCAGACCAGAAGCCATTGACCAATCACTTTATTTATACTCATGCAATTGCAATAAAATTTGTACATATTCATTTTTATGGTGAGGACATTTAAAAATCAGTAACTCCCCTTTCCTTAACTATTTTTTTTGGTTTTTTTCTAATTAAATCACACAATCTAGATTTCAAGCCGCTGAACTGACCCCTCGTAGATGTAGAGTATGCCATTCATCTTGAATTATTACCTTAAATTTAAATCTAAATAACCGTTGAAAATTGGGTAAGTATTTTTGCCAACTAGGGCAACCATAGCTGCTGACTTTCATTTCTTGATCGGTTTTGATTAACGATCTAGAAACACCGAAACCTCTCACTTGTCCCACATTTCATTGGACAAGTCCAAAATCCATTTCCAATGCCACATCCAATGTCACAAATTGAGTTCACAGCATTCTTTGCCACCGTCTGTCTGTCGCTTTGTCTCTATTCGAGTATTTGCACACGAGTACATATGAACTGCGTTCAATCAATCAATTCGAATTAAATCGACCGACCCACCTCCCCAAATCTTTTTGACATCAATGCCGTTTACAATTACATTTTACGAAACTTACGAGATACATTTGCTCGAATGTATGCATGTAAATCGTAAAAATCTATTTAAGTATTTAGAATTATGATCTGAAAGGAGCAAAAACCTCTGCGAAAATTGAAAACGACCGCAACTGTAACTACGAGACCTGTTCGTTAACCCACATTAACAGCTGCCAATACTCGTAAGAAGCTTAAAACACTAATCCATAAAATCACTAAAAAAAGAGCAGAGCAATAGTGAAAAACCGCCAATGTGAAAAATTCAAATGTATTTCAATCAGAATGGTAAGCATTCGATTGAGAATTGTAACAAATACACTCAGAGAAAATTGTCAGTTGATACTGGTTCTTGAGAATCTGTTTAACTGACAATTTTAGAAGAAAATTGTTACAGACAATTGACACAAAAACAAGTAAAAGGGCATACAATTTGGCCAGGTCAAATCTTGTTACAACAGCAATAAGTATATGGGTGATTCTGAGATAATGGGCCAATTTCGACATCATTTTTGGCATTCAATTTGTTTGCAGAATTTAATATTGAATTCAGGTGTCTTAATTTTAATTTTTAATGGAATCATGCAACAATTTAAAAATAAACAAACGGGGAATGACCAACTTAAGTGTGAACGGTGTCTTAATTTTAAGAATGACTAGTCATTTTAAAAGGTACACATCAAAATTTTAATTTTTAACGGAATCATGCAACAATTTAAAAATAAAAAAAACAGTTTAAAAAACTGGGGAATGACTAACTTAAGTGTGAACGTTCGTAGCGAGTGACAAAACACGACTTACTTAATTTTAGTTAGACTGTTGACGAAAAAACTATTAGACGTGCACCCACTTCATGTCATGTTCAATCAAATTTGAGTTGCTTGAAATCAAGATTGGTTTGGAAATTTGAATTTAAGCGAATATTAGATTTTACAGGGGAATGATGTGTATTTTCAGGGACAGCAAATAAACATCCATAAAAATATAAATTGAATAAAAAATTATAATGTTTTAAAGACCTGTAACTTCTACAATTTTGAGCGGATTTGTAAAATTTTTTGCTTCAAGAAATCTTCTAAGAGAGACAAATAAAAAATTAATCGAACATTATTTGTTACTATGGACTGGTTTTATTAAATGAATAAAATGAATAATTAAAAAAATTTCAATTGAAAGTTGTGCTAGGGACAACCAGGGTAATGATATTTGAACACTTTGGTAGGAAATTTTTTGAAGAGCAAATAATTTTTTTAAAAAACTGTTTAAGGACTTTAAAGGTCATATAAAAATTTATTGTATAGTAAATAATAAAGTGTAATATATTTTATTTTTCCCGCTTAAAACAACCAAGGACAGCAAAGTGGCCCATAATCAACCATATATGTGGTTCGCAAATCCGCGCCCAATCGCTGGAAAATCGTTAAACCAAAAACATAATACAATTCGCTTTTTATTGAACTCCCATTTAAAAATTGGTCGTATATTTTATGGAACCATTAAATCCTATGAAACCAATCACAAATTTTATCCCGACCTTTGCATTATTAGATTCTTAGTGAAAATTGGTATTATTAGAGCACTCATATTAAATTTCGCTTTATATTGAACTCCCGTTTAAAGATTGGTCTTATATTTCATGGAACCATGGGGCCCTATGAAAACAATCACCAATTTCATGTCAATCTTACAAATGTAGTGTGCATTATAGGATTTCTAAGGAAAATTTCTATATTTAATGTTTTTAAGAGCATTCTTCTATAATTTTGAACCGTAATGATTTAACATCTATGCACATTTTGGATTCGATCTGTCTACAACTACTAGAGATATATTCAGCTTAAACTCAAAATAGTTCCCTTTTCTGAAGTACTTTTAGTCCTATAATGAAAATCTTGATTCCATTTTCCCATGTTGCCAATTTCTCTGATTCCCAAGTAGGGCATCACCTCATATCGTGTTTGACCTCTGTTGTACTTCCAACGATATGGCTAAATCGTCTTAAAACTTTACGATTCCCAATATAGTATTGCAGTTTTTGGTGTTTTAAATAGAAGGACGAGTTTAGTTTGTCAGTTCATTCACTGCAAAGAACCAGAAGAAATCCGCCACCAATTGATCTGCCACACTATTCGCTTTATGGACTGCTGACAAAACCATCCCGACCACTAAAACCCTAAAATTCTTAGTGTCACGTTCGGCTTTTAGAGAATGAGCGGGATGCAGTGGAGCTACATCAAGACCGGCCAAAATGTCGACCTGAGAACTGCGATAGGATGTCTCCTTATGTCAGCGGTGGGCCATCTATATGAGGAGACAAATATCTTCAAGATAGAGAAAGGAAAGTCAAGCGTTACAAGCGGGAAAATTCACATTAATGGGAGTAGTCGATGTATATCGAAATTAGGACCCAGACATCGGCGTGTCAGAAGAATAATTAAAAAAAAAAATAAAAGGAAAAAATTAAGTAGAAATTTGTAGCTTGACTATAATGAATGTAACTATTTTAAGGTCTCGCTGCTACAACAACGACGTCAAATGGCCTTTCAGGCAGATTTAAATTGATTTAACTTTGATACAATCGCAGAGTCCGTCAACAACTTCAGAGTAAATGTAATGGTGGAAGACCATCATTCAGATTTAGCCCAGGACGAGGAGAGGCTACTCCGAAACACAACATTGATAACGGCTCAACTGAAATCTGGCAGGTAGCCTCAATTTATACTGCGCCCGAATTGACGACTGTGTATCAAACACATGCCCCGCATATCAGCAGGAACCCCACTACACCTGAACCGGTTCAAATTCAAGCTGGTTCCCAGATCCAAGTGAATCCGGCAGTATTCACTTGGATCTGGGAACCAGCTGAGTTGTCTTGAAACTCGCCACCTTCCCAAACCTGGAAATATACATACTCGTAACCACGCAGTTAGTAGCTAGAACAACAACACCACCTCCGTATAAAGGCTGTTGGAACTGCTAATTTCTCTACTGATAGCAGAGGGTTGCTATATATATTTCTGGCGCCATCAGACATTTCCATTGGAAAGTTTGACATTTTTTAGCATAAACGTAATCAGAACGTTTTGACGTACGACCATCATTTATTTGTGTTGTTTACAACGACTTGAAGAAATCAATTTGGCAAAAAAAGGAATTAACTCGTGAACTTTTTGGTGCGATCATTTTTCACAACTCTCGACGTGGATTATCACGACAAGAGTGCATCGATGAACTTAAATCTTTGTATGGCGATGAAGCACCATCCTACAGCACTGTGAAAACTGATTTAATGAATTCAATTCAAGACCGATGCTTGCTCATAGACGAAGGTCGTGAAGGTCGTCCAAAAACGGCCGTTGTGCCAGAGAACATTGATGCCGTGCGTGAACTGAAAATGCAAGATGGTCTTGGGACATACCGTGAGATAGAGGCATCCTTGGGCCAAGAACACTTGGTCGTAAAAAAGATTTGTTCTCGTTGGATCCCGCACAATTCGGTAATCGCTTAAAAAAAGGCTCGTGTCGATTGATGCAAAGAAATTTTGAAAAAAATACGATCGTGGTGCTTCAAACGACGTTTATAAGATCGTCATATGCGACGAATCATGGATCTATGCTTATGAGCCTGAACAAAAAACAGCAATCGACCGTGTGAATCTTCGAAGACGAGCCAAATCCAATGAAAGTTGTTCGTGGAAGAAGCACTTACTCGTAGAAGCAAATGGTCGCCTGTTTCTTTGGCAAAACTGGTCATGTGGCGACTGTTCCGCTTGAACAACGAAGGACGGTCAATTCTAAGTGGTACACCACAATTTGTTTTTCTGAAGTCTTCGGAGAAACTCGAAAAACGAACAAGAGAAGGCGAATAATTGTGCACCACGACAATGCAAGCTCTCACACGTCGGCTGAAACTAGTGCTTTTTTGGCCGGCCAAAACGTCGCACGTCAAGAAAAAATGCATGGTCAACGATTTTAGTCGCCAGAAGATGCTGTTGAAGCGTTCAAAAACCATGTTTTGAAGGTGTCTCAAGCGGAGTGAAAAAAGTGCTTCCACAATTGGTTTGAGCGCATGCAAAAGTGTATAAATTATGCTGGAAAATACTTTGAAAAACAATAAAACCATTTTTGATGATAAATATTCACATTTTCATTATAAGGCCAGAAATATATATAGCAGCCCGTCAAGCATATTTATTCTGAGTCGAAGTAAAATTCTAGTCATATCATTCTGTCTATCTCTCTGTGGCAAGAAAACAGGTCGCACTTTTGAAGGTGGCTGATATTTTCAGAAATATGAATTGACGCAGAAATATAAATGGTGGGTATTGAAAATAAGCCAGATCGGTAGAGAGGTAAACATTTTTCCTCACAAGGAGTAGGTCAACGTCTGGAAAATTCAAAAACTAATTTTTGGATATTACGTATATGATATTAGCATGAATCGAAGCACACCCCGAGGAAAAAGCGGGCAGTTCCACTCCCCCTTTATAAACAGAACAGAATGAAATCTTTGATTAGCATATTATTATATTGTGTTAAAGCTTGACAAAAGGAAGTACAAAAACCATGATACGAGTGCTGCACCTTCCAACAAAAGAGATAAACAGAAAATGTATTTTAAGAAGACCTAATAAAGCCCTTTATAAGCAACTGAAGAATGCACCCAAAAGAATCGTTTGAAAATCAACTTTAAACAGGCCTGCGAACCGGCTATGGTTGGGTACAGCATCATTTGGTGTGTCATGCTAACGAAAGTTCTTCCCAATACGGTCCATCCACAACACCAATATTCTGACTTGATTAATTTTCAATAGGGTTTTCATTCTAATCAAAGGCTTATATTTTGAAAATAGTATATTTATTTTGAAATTGTTCTGATTATCTATTAGCCTGCCTACCAACGATTTTTCACCGAGTGTTGGCAAATAATCAGCTCAATTCACAAGATCATAATCTGCAAAACATTTTCCGGCTGAAACACTTGCTTACAACTGTTCGCCAGTATGTCCGTTCGTCGGACTTTATGTCGATATCAATTTGAAACAAGTTGTACGTACAAGTGTGTAGCTGGATTTATAACTGATAATGACGGCCAGATAATAACTTTTTTTCTCTCTCTCTTTTGGCCAGCTTCGAATTTCCTTCATATCGATCCATTACATTTGTAAATAAACTTTTGCGTAGAATTGGCTCTGATCGCGAATTGTGAATGGCCTATGATCAGTGCGGGCCAACACACAGATTGACTTTGCCATTCATTGATTCAGCTGGGCAGCTACGAGTATTACCTACGGACGGCTTGACTACGTACATGGTATCGCTATGCACGAGTCAATTGATTTTGGTCACTGCAGGTGAGTGTGTTTTTGTGGCTTTGAGGAAATTGCCTGTTTCGGGGTGGTAGAGTTGAAAAATTAAATTGAAGCCTTAAGTTATGGAAATCACGAAATTAAATCCGGGAAATGCATTTGAGTTGCCTTGCAAAGTGTATGTGATCGAATGTGAGAACAACAGAAAATGGTTAGGCTTAACAAATATAATTAATACAATCGGACATCACAATTATTTGCGCAACGTTTGTGGGTCAGATTTGAGCATGTGATACAAATTTATTGCGAACGGGTTAAACATCCTTTGAAGGAAAAGAGTGTAACTTCTCTCAATTCAGTGAGCAGCGTACAATATAGATTACACTAAAAAAAATATGTTCGTACGTTCTATTTACGAAACATTCTTCTTACTTGTATTATGTTCATCGTACATTCTTCATACTCGTATTATTGACAACATTTTTTATACCCCTCGTGTATTATGTGAAAAAGTTTTAAAGAACTTACGAACCGACTTCTTACAAATTCGTTCAAAGGTTTATGAAAAGTTTCTTCTTATAAACATTTTGTAGGATAAGTCGTCGTTGAATTTTTTCGTACTTTTTAGGAACATTTTCATAGAAATTTCGTAATTTTTGCTTCATGTGTTTTACGAAAGTGTTCTTATTTTGCATGATGTGCCTTTATACGAGTAGGAAAATGTTTCTTTCCACACCCAATAATACTATGATCCCCACAACCATATTACTATTCACACTAAACCATAGTATGATCCTCACATTCATAGTATGGCTTACACACAACCATACTATAATCCCCAAAAATTCATGTGAAGTTGTTTTTCAACAATAGAGATTTTTATTAAGTTTTGAAAAAACTATTTTCAAAATTTTTTAAAACTATTTCAGTTATACTAATTCGTAGTTTGTTTTGAAATAAATTTATTTACACATAAAAAGTACTGTTATTGCGTAAGATTCGTAAAAATTTAGTTGTCAAATTAAAAAAATACCATTTTGCCGGTATGATTTCCGCAATTATATTATTGATAACGCAAAACCCATGGAAACAATACTTTTGTCCCACCAACCATAATTATATTGTTGCTACAACCAAGTTTTCATTTCTAAATTTGGCAACAATACTATTGTTACATTTCAACAATATTAATATTGCCGCAATCATACTATTGTCAAAATGAAACTCAAAAAACAATACTATGGTTGCGACGACCATACTTTTTTTGCAGAGAACATACTATTGCTGCCGTGACCATATAGTAACCATATTTTTTCTCTGCGTGCAAGCGAATCTTCAACATAAATCGCATGAAAATCTTCATGATGAATCGCCTATGATTCATCTATGCGACTCTGTATCGATTCGACTGGAAGAATTACACTCGCTTAAGTTAGGCGATTCGTATTGCATCCGAAAACCACACGCAATTGGCGACCGGAGCATTATTCGCTAGAGAACTAGCCGAAAATCGCATATGGGAGGAAGACGTGATTCATTAATGCGAATGACACCGGGTAGCCCTACTCGAATGGGGATTAGTGTACAATTCGCCAATGATGATCGCCGCGACTATATTAATCCTCCAAATGATTCGCCTATAGTTCTTCTGATCCATATAAACGATTCCATACGATTTGCGAAAACATAAAATACGGTCGAGAAATTAATCCATGTAAGAGGAAGAATTTGCGATTCAGTGTAAATTTAGTAGTGTTTTCTGTTAAGGGATTTATTTTACAAAAAAAAAACGTAAATGCCGCAAAAGTTTTCACAACGCAAAACTTGGCAGTATTGTCCAATCAGCTGTTGCAGATTGTCTTTTAATCTCAAACACTTGTGGCAGTGGTCTACAGGGTTAGTGTTGTACAGTTTAGAGTGTAACTAATCACTTTCGCTTTTATGATTCATTTTTATTGCACCAGTCCTTTTGCTCCAGCGATCAAACTCGTTTGCAACTCTTGCGTTTCGCTCAGATATTTTTATGGTTTTAATTAAATAGAATTTTATTTCATCTTAGAAATATTCATTAAATCGACAAGACTTCGGTCAAAATGACATTGGAATTAAAAAAGAACTAGATTTTTGTAATGGTTAGAACCACAAAAAACCACTTAAAGACAACAAAATGCCCAGCTTTACTCTTGGACAAAATCGACCAAGTAAAAATAATCAAAATTAACAAACATAATTTTTTGAGTGTACGTAGCGAAATGAGCCGCTACTGAAAAATAACAGATATTTTCCCCAAATTGTGTATCGGATATTCTAGTGTAGCGCACAGTACCCCTTTGACTACAATGGTCATGAAGTTTCCAGTCATGCGCCAATAACGTTTTAAGATATACGAGTATGTAGGGTGAACAGATTAAACTATTCGAAAAAAATTTTGTGTGAAACACAAACTAAATGACGGAACTCTCGTAAAATTTGACAGTAGTATATTAACAGATGCTTCTTGATGGGAGCAGTGTTTCATTTCATAAGAAGTTAGAGAAGTCACGGAATTATTGATATGCTCTCGTACGCCATTATCAACGGAATATCACATCAATCAAATGGCCGCCTCGACTTCGCTGACAGTCCAATATGTGAGGCTCCATTCTTTCCATAGCATCTCACTTGCAGGCATGGTTGGCTTGTTAGAATATACTAGGGACTTGGAGCAGGTTAGGATAAAAAGGACGAGTCACTCAAAGCTTAACGGACCAATGTGAAACCTTACTTAATAAGTAACAGGGGAGAAAGATTGAAAATAGAGAAGATGTATTGGCAGCTTGCCCGCTTTTGAAGGGTATCCGTTATGGTTATCAACGAGCGTACCGAAACCAGCCTGACCTTTATAAGTACATACTTAGTTATAAAGTTATTTAAGAATCAAACCAGATAGATCGGCCAGCACATCGAAGATTGTATGCAGGGAAGTATGTATTCTTGGAGACCCGTGCATGTGCAAAGCAAATGCTGAAATGCTTTTTCTATACAGTGACAACCTCTTATTCGTCTATTCATGCACTACAGGGCCCATTAAGCAGTGCTCTGGAGGACTCTTTTTAGGGTTGTCATCGATCATCCCGCAAATGCTAACAGTTACCTGGCCTATTTCGGCCTAAACGTTCAATGAGACCGGAATATATGAGTTGAGTTCTTTCTTTACCTTGCGTCCATGACCGCCATTTTGTCGATTGTGTTCAACAGAATTACGAACGAAGTGTGCGTGTCTGAAGTTCTTGGCTACCTTACTGTTCCTGAGCCCATTCTGGTATATTTGTCTACTAGCTATATCCCTGAGTCCCTGTACCCATGTCAGCATAATATTATGCCTTTGGATTCGTATAAGTGATTCAATACATCTCATAACACAATTTGATCTCACTGCCATACCTGTGCCATGCTGCCCACATGTATTCGGACGTTTGTCGAAGGCATTCTTAATTCCAAAATTATGTCTGCGGCTATATTGAATTCGAAAAACATCGCCTGAAAGTCCGTGCCTTTTTCGGTAGTCTGCGAAGTTTTCGCAAGTCTAGCGATTTTAAGGAAGTCCCTGATCCTGAAGATTGTCCTCTGTATCATCCTCGGTGGCAGATAATCTGACTCTTCGTTAAGCCTATCCGTCACATCCTTGCTGCAGCATATGAACGAGTATAAAGTGTTTCCTGTAATGAATATAAGGAGCATAGGTCCGCAAATTGATTGCGTAGCTCGCGAGAAAAAATCGAGTGGTATAAAATCGAAGTCGCCACCTGTCTCTACTTCTCTGGCTGGTATTTCTGCGGTGTGGAATGGCTGTCCCAACAGTACGAAAACTATTATTACAAATGCATAATACTCGTATACGTACTCTTCCTATTCGTGCTATTCTAATATAAATTTTTGAGGATTTATGAATAGCTTTGTAGTATTGAGCGGCATTTGTTAGTAGGCCGACTAAAGAGTTTTGAGAGTTTACATTGCTGTCGTAGAAAGGCAACAACCAAATCGATAAGTTATAAGTTCCACTCTACTTGGATAAATCTCAATAAACGAGTTTATAAAAAACATTTCAAAATGGTTTAAAGATAAATGCCTAAAAACCGTGTAAGAACATCTGACATGTTAAATGCGTTGGTAAAACTCAACTAAATTTTCACAACATTTCGGGTATATAAACAGGGCTGCCAACTTTGTCGATTTACAAATAAAAATTTGACCAAATGACGATTGACGACATTTCGGTGTGAAATGCCGAAAATTAAGATTTTTAAAACTCATAAATTATGTGAAATAAAGATGAAACCAGTCATACATTTGCAAATTTTAGCACGATAACCCATACGATTCGATAGTGCGAAGTTTTGCTTCACGTGTTTTTGCACTAACTTATTTAGGCTAACATATTTAGACAAAGATTCCAATTGCGGCAGATTAATGGAAGCAAAAATACAAAAATTATTTTTGTCTTTTTTTATTATATTGAAATAGACATTACGCACCTTTAAGGCCAAAGTCGGGAAGTGACTGTAGGTTAGGTCGGCATAAGAAGAACAAAAAAGAGTATTGATAAGACGTCTTTAATCACATGTCTAGTGGTGTTGTGTATATAAATTCTTCGCTGACTATATTCCCCATATGAGAATCAACAAGAAAAGAACCCTAATCATATAGCTTGCAAGAATATTCACTCGTAAATGGGGTAAACTTTAAATGTAAAATTGCCTAACTTGTGTGTGACGATTTTATGACATCTTTATTTTTTTAAATTTAAATTTAAATTTTGACGATTTTTTATTGATTTTGGTTGGCAGCCCTGACCACAAAGGTATCAGGTGGTCTTTCCTGTTCGAAAGACTTGTTAGAAATTTAGTATCATAGCTATATCCATAGAACAAATCGAATCGCTTTAAGTACTGTTTACACCGACGCGACACTGCAAAACACTATTAAATGTCAAATTCAAAACTTATTTCCAAAAAATAATGCTCAACATCCCAACCAGGGCTATCCTTGAAAATACTTTTAGTCCAAAATGAGGCACCTAACTCCCTGTTGTTCTTAAGTTTGTGCGAACAATTTGAGAGACTGGCCACCGTACGCATTGACGAGAATGTGGCATTTTTGTCGCACTGTTGTTCAAATAATATTTTTTACAAAATCACACATCTATAGGTTTATTTTATTTTATAGGAAAAAATTTGACCCCTAGCTAGAATTGGTGCTGTGTAGTTGGCAACTTTGGAAGAGGACCCTTCAAGGAATCCAATCGAATATAAAGTACACAGAATAGGATCCGTAGAGAACATTCTATTAAAAAATAATTACAATTCTTCGAAACTCAGTAAAACGGATGTAATTTAGCATAAATATATGTTTGCTGGTTACTGCTGATATTCCAAATAGGCCAAATGGGTCCAGCGACTGTTTTCTAATTCAAGATTTTCCAAATTTCGTATGCTCCTAAAAGGAGAAGATGGAAATGCTCTTTGTTCGCTGATTTGATTGAATTTGTAAGGGTCGGCAATTACATGCGACGTTTATGGTGCTGAAGAGTGTAATCCTTGTTCTATTTTTTTACTACTCAGCTTATTTACCAATTTAATAATAGGTAGTTTTCTTTTCTAAAAAAAAAGTGGTTTAACTTCAAGCAAATTTAAATTTTATATCTCCCGGCCGGGATCTCCTGAAATTTTAAAATTTGTTCCGCTTTCCCGCATGAGTGTGCAAAAAACTAGTGTTAATAGTTAGCTGTATGATAGGACAAATCCAACAAATTTATTTGAATTTCCGTGGTGGTAGTATCCGTCTTAGACTTTTCGGAAGGCGCTAAAAACAGAAAGTCTGTCTGCATGTTCTTTAGTTTCTCCCGCAGTTTACCAGCTATGGGCAATTAGAAATATTTTTTTCCAACTTCCACAAGCTTTAATAACTAATTTTCGTATATCTACTTGGCACTATTATTTTCAGTTAGTTCATGGTGCAATTGCTTTATATTTCAACAGTTTTATAACGAACTTCCTACAAAGGGTATATGTGACGCGCAAAATAGAAAGGGACCTATGGGTAAGAACCAGTTATGTTCAGGAGAGCCATTTTAAAGATTTAAATACGTGTATCTTTGGTGTAACATCACTTTCATAAAACGCGCATATCTCTGGGAGGGAACACTTTTGGGGCATGGGATTGGCCTCATTCGATGCTCAGATGTTGTCCACGTCAAAAAAAAGTGAAAATTGATTTTTTTACCCTTAGGTCGCTTTCTCTATGCGCTGTCACATATGATTAATTGTGGAACTGTACACGGAACGATACATAAAATAAACATTCTTGATCGGAACAAATTACGAGCGTCGCTATATATACACTTAGTGTTGCCTGGCGCCATCTGACATTTCCGTTGGAAAGTTTAACATTTCATTTAGCACAAACGTACTCAGAACGTTTTGACGTTTTTGTCTGCAGTGACTTGAAAGAAACAATTTGGCAAAAAAAGGGAATTAACTCGTGAACATTTTCGTGCGATCATTTTTCACAACTTTCGACGTGGATAATCACAACAAGATTGCATCGATGAACTTAAATCTTTGTATGACGATGAAGCACCATCCTGTGAAAAACTGGTTTAATGAATTCATTTGTGGCCGACGCTCGCTCAAAGACGAAGGTCGTGAAGATCGTCCAAAAACGGCCGTTGTGCCAGAGAACATTGATGCAGTGCGTGAACTGATAATGCAAGATCGTCATGTGACATACCGTGCTATAGAGGCATCCTTGGGCATTTCTTCCATCAGCATGGCCGTAAAAAAGGTTTGTTCTCGTTGGATCCCGCACAATATGACAATCGCTTAAAAAAAGACTCGTGACGATTGGTGCAAAGAAATTTCGAAAAAATACGATCGCGGTGCTTGAAAAGATGTCTATGAGATCGTCACAGGTGACGAATCATGGATCTATGCGTATAAGCCCGAACCAAAACAGCAATCGACCTGTGGGTCTTCGAAGACGAGCCAAATCCAACGAAAGTTGTTCGTGGAATTAGCATTCGAAGCAAATGGTTGCCTGTTTCTTCGGCATAGCTGGTCATGTAGCGACTGTTCTGCTTGAGCAACGTAGGACGGTCAATTGTGAGTGGTACACCACAATTTGTTTGCCTGAAGTCTTCGGAGAAATTCAAAAAACGAACAAGAGAAGACGAATCAATGTGCACCATGACAATGCGAGCTCTCACGCATCGGCTCAAAACCAGCGCCTTTTTGAACGGCCAAAACGTCGAATTGATGGGTCATCCGCTGTACAGCCCTGATTCGGCACCTAGTGACTTCTTTTTATTCCCGCACATCAAGAAAAAAAGCGTGGTCAACGATTTTCGTAGCCAGAAGCGTTCAAAAACCATGTTTTGGCCTCAATCGGAGTGGAAAAAGTGCTTCGACAATTGGTTTGAGCACATGCAAAAGTGTATAAATCATGCTATACTTTGAAAGCAATAAAACTATTTTTGATGATAAATATTCGCATTTTCATTATTAGGCCAGAAATATATATAGCAGCCCTCGTATAAAAAAAAAATCTGAAAGGTATTTGAAGTAGACAAATGTCATTAAAATCAGATAAAAACTGTGAATTTGACGATCATCCAAACAATTTTTTGTACGATGTTGCCTATATTCCGAGCTTTGCTAAACAAAACCCATTACTAGCCTCGAATATTAGTCTGACACTAATTGTATATAAATATAGGCTTAATTAAATTTTTTTTAACCACTGTGTTCCATAGCTGTTATTAGCCAACTTAGTCCTGTGACATCGCATTGCCATTACGAGTAAACAACTCAACATTTCACGAACCAGACTAATGGTAATTTTTTACAAAAACCTCGCAAGTTCAAAGTGACTCTGTAATTGAAGGCACGTGACTCTGGGAAGCTCCTCAGTTAAGTTCCTATTCTGGCGCAAAGTATTTTCACCTGCACGTAATCGCTGAAAATCAAAATCCAATAGAATGAGTGAGAGTGATAGTTTGGTGCAGATTTTGGAATGGTGTCATCATTGACTTATTTTTCTTTGCAAATACTGGCGGAAACACGATAAACTTTGTGACTACAAGTTAAAACATAGACTTGGACAACATTTGGTTTCAGCAGGATGGCGGGCCATCATACACAGTCCACTGCAAAATTGATAGTTAAGCACAAATATCGTTCGGTGAGATGCCACAATTCGTGATGCCATAAATCCAACATAGCCCATAACTTCGATGGTGACCGACGCATGCTATGACTTGTCCCCATATTTCTTCCAGATATGTGACGGTGTCATTATTGCAACATTGTTGGCTTGGATAATTGCTCATACATTTTGTTTTATGGGTTTGCTGTAAATTGGAACATTTGCAATTTTCTTTGATCTCTTCGCGTTAAAATGGAAATGTGCGACTGCATCAGTGAACAGGCGTGGATGTAAAATTACTGTAATCCAAATTTTTTAGATTTTAATGCTACTTACAGCTCACTTGCAAGTGCAAAATGCAAATATATCTTAAGTTGCAAGCGTTTCAATGCTTGCCGATGTGTCCCACAGCTGATAGAAGGAACATACACGCAGAAAAAAAGTATGGTTGTGGTGACAATATTCGAAGAGGATCATACTATTGTTGGGAATATGGTTGTGCCACAACAATATTATGATCTTCACAACAATAGTATTATTCACACACAACCATACTATGATCCTCATAACCATAGTATGATTCACACTCAACCATACTATTATCTCCACAACCATATTATGATCCTCACAACCATAGTATTTTTCTCAAACAACCATAGTATGATCTTCACAACCATAGTATGATTCACTCAACCATACTATGATCCCCAAAACTATTTATTAGGATTGAGTAATGTTGTTATTCAAAAATAGAGATTTTAATCAAGCAAGTTATTTTAAATTTCATTACAATTAGTTCATAGCCAAATTTGAGGCCTTGCTTTTATTGAACATTTCGTTCAAGAAACAAAAATGTATATTCCAACGGCAGTCGAAAATACTTTTAGTTGCCAGCTGGGGAAAATGCTACTTCACCAACCGTAGACCCCAAGTGGCGAATGTGATTAAACCATGACCAAGGCTATATACTTAAGTGCAGTCAGATTTTAAAAACACGAGAGCCAATCGGCAGTAGAGTATTTCACCAAACAAAATAAACACATTAAAAATCCCTCGAACGACCTTCCGATTGTTGTTTTTTTTTAAATAGAAAACAACCATGCACTGTATCTGTGCATGTGATTTTTTTGGTATACCAAAAAAAAACATACATATATGTGTGCTCTATAAAACCTGTTTTGTTATGTTTATAGCCGCAACCATACGGTATGATTGCCGTAATCATATTATTGTTAACGTAAATTTTAAACAACAATACTTTTGTTGCATCAACCATGTTTATATGGTTGCTATAACCATATTTTCATTTCTAAATTTGGTAATAATAATATTGTTACAATTCAACAATATTAATATTGCGGCAATCATACCATTGTCAAAATTAAATTCAGAAAACAATACAATGGTTGCGACGAACATACTTTTATTGCGGAAAACATATTATTATTGCCGTGACCATTTACTAACCATATACAGGGTTAGGTCAGGGCCTCTCGCGAAGTTATGAGTGGGCTAGTGGAGAGCTCAAGACTAATTGTCAGTTGTAGGCAAGTGCATATGACATGTAGCTAGTCCTTATATTCGTGTCTCAGTCCTTGCATTCGTGTCTGAGGACTTTCTTAAGGAAAAATGGCGCATATCCTGCCATCAATAAATCCAAATACTGAGATCCGTATAAATTTTAAATGCAATTGCTGTAAAATCTACGTATTAATTTCGATCTTGATTAATCTTAGTATGTTACTATATCCCAATAAACAATCCTGTTAAAACTGGACCATGTGCGTACATTTTGAAACATAGCCACTATGTAAAGGGCCCCAGGAACTCAAGCCTTTCTCCTTTACAAACATGGCCATATGTTTTGTCAACAGCTAGCCAGTTTCCCCACAAATTCAAATCTTTATATACATATATATATAATTCTTCTGTGCGTGTGTATGCCACAGAAATCCTCCTAAACGGCTGGACCGATTTGAATAAATTTTCTTGTATGCGTTTGGCTGGCGCCCTGGATGGTTTGTCATATGATGCACTTCAACACCCGTTGATGTTCTGTCGTGGAGAGGATGTACGAGGGCGTCCGCAAAAGTAACTGGCCTGGCACATTTTCTGTTTTACTAGCAACTTTTTTTTTGTTTTTTTAAAATCTGTCAAATTTTCCGAAATATTTAATGATTATTTCCTTTGTTACAGGTGATTGAAGTAAACAAGTTTTATAATTTTTGAAAAATGGAAAATAAAGAGTTTCGTGCGGTAACACTTTTATATGAAAGGTTATACGCCACAATTAATCAAAGATGAATTGGATTCTGTTCATGGTGATAATGCACCATCATACTCCACCGTGAAATCCTGGGTTCAACAATTTAAAATGGGTCGTTCAAGTACGGAAGATGAACAACGCTCTGGAAGACCGAAAACTGCTACTACTATTGAAAACATTAGAAAAATATTTAATGAAGTGACTAAAGATAGACGAATAAAGACGAACAAGTTTGGAGTATTTAACATGTTGAACTCCACATGAAAAAGCTATCCGCAAGATGGGTGCGGCGTTTTTATGTTAGGCCAGTTGCTTTTGCGGTCGCCCTCGTATATCATTTCAACATAAAGATGGTTAATCTCACGACAGGCAGGTTGTTTACAAGGTATCACTTCGTTTTCATTCTACTGCTGAGTTCGAATTCATATTTTAGGTGAAGAAATGAATAAGAAGGCAGGATGTTGACAATCATCTGTAGAGTTATCGCCGGTTGTTTCAACAGTACAGCGTTGACATGTACGTCAAGGTCGAAATGGAGCATCTCGATTTCATTTGTTTCAATCAGTTGAATTTTCTATCAGACGAATACATCCACTCGCGTAACGCCATCAGGCCTCTAACCTACATTAGAGACCTGAGCCACATGCATGAGTACGCTCAGGATACAACGACATACATGCGGAATTACGGACGCCCGGATTAACTTAACACGTTCACATGCAATCCTAAAAGGGCTGAAATTACGAATCTGTTGATGATAGGACAAACATAGAGCGATCGACATGATATCACTGCACGAGTGTTCAAACAAAAGATTAGAGAACTTATGGATTACATCGTTAAGCAGAAGGTTTTTGGGTCGCTCTCTACTGATTTCGTTTCCATTTGAATAAATCGCATCGTTATTTGAACTATCTGTGTTTTATTATCACTCTGGAGTTTATCTAAAGGCGTTTAATTGGGGCGAGTCGAAGTTCGCCGGGTCCCCTAGTAGTAACATAAATATTTTACACATAACTAATAAGGGACTGACACCTAGGCGCCGATATCACTTTAAACTTTGCTTTCAATTTACAGGTAAGGCTGTAGTCGTCTGGGAAACTAAAAGATTATTTGTCGGGGGATTCCCCTTGAGGGATGATCTTCGAACTATAATCTTCTCTCTACACTAAATAATCTCTCTGCCAAAATAATACGAGTATGATTATCTGAAAATCTTCCCGAAAGTTCACCGAAACATATCAACAGCCTTCGAACTTTGTCCAAAAAACTTACTTCCACCAAATTTTATGAATATTGGATTTAATGAGTGGCTTCCGAATCATGAAATCGGATGAACAAGTCTGAGGGTGCCATATTTAACTCTAAACCAATTTTCTCCAACTTCAAAAGTATCCGTTCTTTGACCAAAAAACTTACTTGTACCAAATTTAATGAAGATTGGGCAACAATTGCGGCTTATGATACACAGCAGACGGACGGATAGACAGTTGTCTTTAAATCGCTTCAACTGGTGATTTTGAGTCCATCGGTACCACTAAAGCTGGGTCTACCTCAAAAACTAGTTAAGTACGTGAAATTATGAGTTTTCTTTGATTTTACATTCAACAAAAAAAAAACCGACACTCGTAAAACCCGATAGAAAAAACCCGGATAAACCGACATTTCTGGTTTTGGCTAGTTTTGAAAAACCGACTGTCGGGTTTGGACATCAAAACCTGTGTGTCGGTTTAAGATAATCTAGCCTTGACAAGCGATTGATAGGCAAACATACCTACCAAGTACAGAAGTATGAGTCGATGATGAATATTAACGTCGTGTAAGTTAAACCTACCGGTCCTGACGAGACAGAACGAGGACCCCACGACAATAACACTGCCTATGAAACCGACAAACCACAGCATACAGAGTATACAGGGTGGAACGCGGTAATTTGTTTTTGTTGCCACTGCAGGCTGTGGCGGCAATGTTGGTCGAAGAGAGTGAGCGTGACTTATAGTGGCTGTAGCAAGATTTAAATTCGTCTACCTTTCAGTTGCCATTATGGATTGCACACGTGAGTAGAGGCCATTTTGGGTTGAAGCGTATTTTTCAAATGCGCACTCGATCATTGCAGTGCAGCGTGCTTTTCGTTTACTATTCGCTGTTCCCCCAAATTTGCGGTACTGGAGTGAAACAAACCACAGAGAACTTCACCAGAGAACTCTGCATTCATAGCACTGCGCCATATCACGAGTAGGCATCATTGGCCCATTCCAAGATAACCATCTTACCGTAACTGTGAACTCTGAACAGTACCTGGCTATCATGGCATTGTCTTCTTTTGTGCAAGGTGGCGCTAAATTAATAGTTCAATTTTTTAAAACCTTCCGAGAAAGTGACTAATTTTGCGACACATTTTAAGAGTTCTCTAAACTAACACTTCGATACTTAAGTGTTTCTATTAATTGTATCCCAATCGAAACTGTTATGCTAGGTAGACACGAGGCATCCGTCGAGAGCAACGTGTTGCAGCATTTTTTTTTTTTTTTTGATTACAGAACATGGGACAACCAAGCTACTCACAAAGCAGCGGTTGCTTCAACATAGCTGTGTTGCTGCAACGGTAGCCTCAAAGGTATCTATCATTAGTGTACTTGGTTTAAAAATGAGACAACAGCATTTAACAGCAACGGAATCCGTTTACATTCCCCCGGATCGCAACCATTGCCCAAAGTAAAAAGGGAGTTCAAAATTACAAAGCAATCTGCCTGTTATTTCCCATATGACACGACAAATCTGCATACATTGTATCGCGACCCTAGCATTTGGCCCGTTCACATCTCATAAATTAGCCCTGGCGTTAATTACACTTTATGTTCGGCAATAAAAGATCATTGAAATAAATTACATTTCGCATGCGCAGATGAACACCTCTCCTCAGCCTGGAAAAAGAGGCAGACATCGCCATGTCCATGTTGCCACATATGTACATATTTCAAGGAATGCCCGTCTGATTGCTCGTCTGAATTAATGGCAATTTTCCCAACTTGCTAATACATCACGAACATCGCATCGAATGAAGAATGCACGGGAACGAGTTCAGAAATGAAGTGCTAGGCAATTATAATGAATTATTGGATTTTGGGCAAGCATTTGCCGACATTGCCTATATTTTGCATTTTATTTTTTTGAAGTTTGCACCGTATTCAGGCCGCTGTTGCTGTGGTTCTTGTTTCGGTCGGGCGATCGGTTGTCGTTTGGATGGTATGTGTCATTTGGAAATTGAAATTTATGCGATATTTGGTAGTTTCTTTAAGGCTGTCATACATGTCGTTTGACGACATAAAACATATTTTATTGCTATTTAAATATGATAAATATGTTCACATTTTGGCACTGATCATCTGCGTGCGAACCGAAACTAGTTGGCGCAGCATTATCATTTTTAGGGTTAGTTGCCTTTTGCACGCAGCGGCTGAAATGCAAACCACAAAAATGTTCAGTTTTTTATTATTATTTTTTATTTGTTCGTTTTGTTGTATTGCTGTAAACAAAATGTTGTTTCTATATCCTCCACCGAAGAGTGGGTGGTACATTAATTTTGTCATTCCGTTTGCAGCACCACGAAATATTGATCTGGGACCCATTAAAGTGTATGTTTTGTAGGGACATAAATACTGTTACAACATTGAACACACCCATTTCAATAGTAGAACTGAACATACCCCGTTAATGTCACATGGGTTTTGAAAGCTAACCTCAATAGCGTTAGTCTGTAACGGGATTTTGAAATTGTTTCAACTTTCATCATGGAGTGGTCAGACAATGACAACCGTATCGCTGTAATATCGCTTTTCAAGTGTGAAATGAAAAAAGGCGATATTTTAAAAACGCTCCGGCCACTAGGGATTAGCCGCATGTTTGTCTACCGATGCATTACACTGTTTGAGGACACTGGAGATGTAAAAGACCGCCACCGGTCGGGCCGCCCATGCTGCTCTGTTCGAACACCGCATGTCATCAAAGACGTTAAATCAAGAATTCACAGAAATCCGCTCCGAAAACAAAAAATCATGGCCCGTGATATCACGCAAAAGTCTATGAGTCAAATCATTAAAAAAGACTTGGGACTTGGGGCTTTCAAACGACGTACCGGACATTTAATGACTGCAGCTTAAAAAAAGAATAGGATTGAAAAATGCAAACGTCTTTTGGTGAACCACGCTGATAACTTACAGAGAAAAAATTTGTTCACCGATGAAAAATTTTTTACCGTTCAAGGAAGCATCTGAACTGATCCCAAGGGTGGAAAAGGATCATCACCCAGCTTCACTCATGGTTTGGTATGGTGTCTCTTACGATAAGGTCACTGACCGGCATTTCTGCGAACACGGAGTCAAAACATCGGCCAAAGTTTACCAAGAAACCGTTTTGGAAGCTGTTGTGAAACCTCTTAACAATTCCCTGTTCCAAAACCAGCCATGGACTTTCCAGCAGGATTCTGCGCCGGCCCATAAGGATAAACGTCCCAGGCCTGGCTTCGAAACAATTTGCCAGCATTTATTTCCTCTGAAGAATGGCCCTCAGGCAGTCCAGATTTGAACCCATTGGATTACAAATTGTGAATGGTTTTAGAGGACAAGGTATGTCACAAAAGATATCCCAACATTGGATCTCTTAAGACTGCTTTGGTTCGAGCTGTGGCCAACTTTTCAATGGACGAGGTTCGTGCAGCAATTGACGATTGGCCATTGCGACTTAAGGCGTGTGTAAAGGCAAAAGGCGGACATTTCGAATAAGTAGATTCTTTTTGGATACAATATACATCAATAAATATATTAAAAAATATTTGGTCCAAAAACATTCAGTACTTTTTATATTACGGTATAAAACATGTGTAACAGTATTTTTGTCCCTACTAAGTACTTATGTATATAGTCTTGAAAAATTCTAAGAAGATCTAGCCAAGTCCCTCTATCCGTGTGCCTGTTGAAAGCTCGATAACGGTCCAACGAATCAACCGGGGACCCTGTAATATTGCGTGGTGATGGATAAGGGACAGAATTTTTCCCTTCGAGGGACAAAAGGTATCTCGATAAATAGTACACTTTTTTGAGTATTTGCTGGGGAAATAAAAATACGAGGGCTGTTATATATATTTCTGGACAAATAATAAAAATTCGAATAGTTATCATCAAAATTAGTTCAATAGTTTTTCAAAGTATTCTCCAGCATGAATTATATACTTTTGCATGCGCTCAAAAAATTGTCGATGCACTTTTTCCACTCCGATTGAGACACCTCCAAAACATGGGTTTTAAACGCTTCAACAGCATTTTCTGGCGACTAAAATCGTTGAGCACGCATTTTTTTCTTGATGTGCGGGAATAAAAAAGTCATGTGTGAGAGCTTTTTTTGAGCGATTGTAAAATTGTGCGGGATCCAACGAGAACAAACCTTTTTTACGGCCTGGTGTTCGTGGAATATCGAATGTATGCTGGTGGAAGAAATGCCCAAGGATGCCTCTATCTCACTGCTGCGTAAAATCTATTGCCGTACAATGGCTTTCTACTGCGCATCCATAATGGCGGCCGTTTGGCCGATATTTTGTTCTATACATAATTGAACCATAGCTATATTATCATAATAAAAAGGAATGGCAATAATTTTCTAAATAATTTGTGTTTTATTTAAAATCAACATCGGTTTTATAAGGGTTGTTAAATCGGCAATTTAACCACCCTTATAAAACCTAGATGCAATGGCTTGCCATTGGCATTCTCCGTTTGGCAGTATTGCCAACGTGAAGTTGACAACGCTTCATTCGCCTAGCCCTGTAGTACTTTGCATTACAATTAGGGTTTGCAATTTTCCATTATTTTCATTTCCTAGGACACGGAAAACATTTACGTAATGGGACGGACATTTTGGAAGGTAATTTACGATACGGGAAAAAACGTCATTAAGTTCAGCCAGACCGAACATTATATTTGACGCACAAAATAGAAAGGGGACCAAAGGTTAAAAACCAGTTTTGTTCAGGAGAGCCATTTTAAAGATTAGGTCCCTTTCAATTTGCGCTTAGAATCGTCGACTTCACTTTCATAAAACGCGCATATCTATGGGAGGGAACACTTTTGGAGAATGGGATCGGTCTCATTCGATGCTCAGATGTTATCCACATCAAAAAAAAAGTGAAAAGTTGATGAAAAGTTTTGTTCAGGAGAGCCATTTTAAAGATTAGGTCCCTTTCTATTTGCGCTTAGAATCGTCGACTTCACTTTCATAAAACGCACATATCTCTGGGAGGGAACACTTTTGGAGAATGGGATCGGTCTCATTCGATGCTCAGATGTTATCCACATCAAAAAAAAAAGTGAAATGTTGATGAAAAGTTTTGTTCAGGAGAGCCATTTTAAAGATTAGGTCCCTTTCTATTTGCGCTTAGAATCGTCGACTTCACCTTCATAAAACGCGCATATCTCTGGGAGGAAACACTTTTGGGGCATGGGATCGGTCTCATTCGATGCTCAGATGTTGTTTACATCAAAAAAAGAAAAAAATGAAAATTGATTTTTTACCCTTAGATCCATTTCTCTATACGCTGTTTCGAGTGTCTGCACGATAGCGGGCAAACGAACCAACCAGGATCCTGACATTTTGCATTACAATGGCGTATGGTCATAAGCTATTTGGGATTGCAAATGGGCGAAATCTGTCAAGAGTTAAAAAGTTTCTCTTTAACAGACACCTGTTTGTGTATTTGCTTAACAAATTACACAGTGCGTATATAACCATATACGGACACCACCATGTGATAAAAGACCAAAAAAATGACCCCTGTCTCCCAGATTTGCCCAAAGTCAGAGACTTTTTATGGGGCCCCAAAGATTTGCGCCTCGGTGTCATTTTTGCATGAAAGTGATCATTTTCCCAGACTCACATCTTGCAAACCGTTTGGAACTTGGATTTACTCTCTGAGTCATAAGGAATAAAAATGGTCAAAAGTGCATGACTTTTGGCAAAACAGGGAGACACGGAACTTTTTTTTTGGCAAATTATGGTACCATTCCAAATATGAATTTATTTTTAAGTTTTGACTCGTAGGTCGAAGGGGCTCAAAAACGAACCTTTTGTTCAAAAGAAGGAACATATTGATACTCAAATTAAAGCCGAAACGGTATAAGGAATTAATTACTCGTATTCTTTTAACCAAATGTTGATTTTTATTTATTTGCGACTGGACCAACGAGTCCAGTCAAAAACGACACAAATAAATTTGGATTTATTTTGAAGATTTCGCTGAGATTGGGATCGGACTCATGTATCCAAGGGTTCACTTTAGTTCACATTAGACGTTTTTAATCATTTTTGTTAAGTTTAAATTAGTAAATGTTCTTTCCCACTGCGTGCGTTGTACACACTCGTAAAATCTCCCAACAATGCGTGTCAACAGGTATTAGACATGTCCCAGGTTGCATTTGTATGTGATTTGTTCTTTCTTCGCTGTCTTCTATGGAAAACGGTTTAGTTATGCCAATAAATTGTCAACATTATGTCGTTATCGTTCATTAGTGCAACGACTGCGGCGGCACCAGTATTTGCCTCAAATATGTCTAAAACAGTCGATTGACTCCGCCGCGTTTCGTTACTCTGCAATGCATACCTGCCGCAAGAGCATGCGTGACAGCACTTGCAGAGAAGAAGTTATGTGTTAAGGAGCCGAATGCGGGCTTGCGTAGATCAAATTTAGATTTTGTCGTAGAACTTTAGCCATTCACTTCGTCCCATTCATGCATGGTCCGTTCCAGTGAGCGACGGCGGCGACTGTTAGTCGCGAACTTATGTGAGTAAGTATGCAGTATCTGTGATAAGATGATTGGAATACTTGTATGTGAAAATGCCAACAACAAACGGTGTCTCACAACGATCAATTACAGTCAGCAGACTTACCCTGGTTTCGGCTGGCTTGGAGCAAAACACGAACTCACCAAGTCTGTCATTCATTCGCCCATCCTTAAGCAAGCAAGCCCTTTGAAGGTGAGGTAATAAGTCCAACGTAGAAGTGTGTGCGAATTTATCAAATGATATTTTACTCATATAAGATGAAGATTTTGGCTACAATTGAAACCAGATCAAAGTTTTGAAACATGTTATTCGATATCTTTGAAAAAATTTATTCTCAGGTTTAGACAAATTATGAAAATTAGTTTTGATAGTTATAAACGTGTAAAGCAACTTCGATTCTCTATCGAAATGATCCTATTTTTGGGCCTCGTATTTTGATTCGTAGTAAAATTTTCTTTAATTTGAGCACCTACGAGTATATGTCCATATTTGTGGGGGGTCGCTTCTTATAAAAGTACACGCAGAGAAAAAACATGGTTACTACATGGTCACGGCAATAAAAGTATGTTTTCCGCAACCATAGCATTGTTAACTGAATTTAGTTTTGACAATAGTATAATTGCTGCAACATTAATATTGTAGAAATGTAACAATAGTATTATTGCCAAATTTAAAATTGAAAATATGGTTATAGCAACAATATAAATATGGTTGGTGCGACAAAAGTATTGTGTTTTATGTTAACAGTAATATGATTAGGGCAATCATACAGTATGATTGTAATTTTTCTTCATTTAAATATGCTTTTAAGAACAAATGTTATTGGTACGGATCTAATGCAATAATAGTACTTTTTTATCGAAATTAAAAATTTTTAAACCAGCTGGTTTGGCTTTATTTAACTGAATTTTTTTTTACTAAAAACGCTTACGTTTATTTAAAATTATTTTTTCTAATGTGAAATAAATCACTCGTATTATTTTGAATTTAATTTTTTTTTGAATAATTTTCTAATTCAAATCTATTGTCGACAACAAAAACAAATTCTAATAAATTATATTGGAGATCATAGTATAATTGTGTGTAATCATACTATGGTTGTAGGGATCATAACATGGTTGCGTGTGAATCATACTATATTTGTGAGGATCATACTATGATTGTATGTGAAACATAGTATGGTTGTGAGGATCATACTATGCTTTTGGATATCATAGTATGGTTGAGTGTGAGTCATACCATGGTTGTGGGGATCATAGTATGGTTATGTGTGAATCATACTATTGTTGTGAGGATCGTAGTATGGTTTTATTTGAATTATACTATTGTTATGAGGATCATAATATTGTTGTACCACAACCATATACCCAACAATAGTGTTTTCCTCTTCGAATATTATCACCACAACCATACTTTTTTTCTGCGTGTACCATACGTTTTTGGGCCCCTTCAGTTTATGATTCCCGAGACTAACATCAACCAATTTTCCGTATAAGTGCATAATTTATTTTTTAGTAAAATATGCCGTAATTGAGTTCCATTATTCACGGGTAGTCTCCTTTTTCGACATAAGGGTTCTTATCTTTAGCCAAAACTTCAAAATACGAGTATATAGATATTTGTATTCGTAGTAAAATTGATTTACTTCGAATACCCATATGACTAATGATTGCTCATCCGACGGACGGACAGAATTTTAGGAAGATCCATTATAGGCGTGTTTTATTTGACAAGCTAACAATTTCATTAGTTTAGTGGCGAAAAACCGTATTTGCCGCAGTCATTTTAGAGTTTTTATTTGGCAATACTTTAGCATATCTGTCAAATTGGAGTTTTTTAATTTAGCAAAACTAATTGTAAACTTGTAAATTAAGTATATTAAGCTGAAGTCAGACGTGCACTTCTGGATTTTCAGAAAGGCAATTGCTAATAGATTTGCGGACCGTCTTCGACGGTTACTAAATTTTCCCCAGATTTTAAAACTAATGTCAAATTAATCATAATACCATATTATGATCATATTGATTTTTTGGTAGCCATATGTCCATGTTTTAATGGGTCATTGATTTTTGGTACCCATTTGACCAAGTTTAAATAGGATCCGTCACACACAAATTTAGTCAAATTGCGAAAAAATTCGATTATTGGCTTCGTGAGAAAATTGTTGTTTGGTGCCCATATTTCTTAATTCAATTTAAGTATAAAAGTGTGGTGAAATAAAAGGTAAATGGAAAACCTTTGCGGGTTTTCGGGAGCGCAGAAAGTTGAAGCGAAAACTCCTGATGTGTTGCATATACAGAGAAAAAAGAGTTTTGTTTATTTTTTTAATTGTTTGTCTCTTTAAGGCTAGAGTAAAGGAAGGTACTCAAGGGAGCAAGCTCCTAACAATACGAGTATATATACTGAAAGACGTTTTTGGGCCCAAAAAATTTGTATGGGGACTATATCTAATAATCGGCCTATAGGTCCAAGTTGGTGTAAGATTGGTTTTGTTATCCATCGACATGAACTATACTAAATTTGATCGAAATCGAAATTTATATTTGTGACGCGCAAAATAGAAAGGGAACTAAGGTTAAAACCCAGTTTTGTTCAGGAGAGCAATTTTAAAGATTAGGTCCCTTTCTATTTGCGCTTAGAATCGTCGACTTCACTTTCATAAAAAGCGTATATCTCTGGGAGGGAACACTTTTGGGGCATGGGATCGGTCTCATTCGATGCTCAGATGTTGTCCACATCAAAAAAAGTTGATGAAAAGTTTTGTTCAGGAGAGCCATTTTAAAGATTAGGTCCCTTTCTGTTTGCGCTTAGAATCGTCGACTTCACTTTTATAAAACGAGCATATCTCTGGGAGGGAACACTTTTGGGGTATGGGATCGGTCTCATTCGATGCTCAGATGTTGTCCACATCAAAAAAAGAAAAATAAACGAAAATTGATTTTTTACCCTTAGGTCCCTTTCTCTATGCACGCAGAAAAAAAGTATGGTTGGGGTTACAATATTCGAAGAGCACAATACTATTGTTGGTTATATGGTTGTGGCACAACAATACTATGATCATCACAACAATAGTATGGTTCACACACAACCATACTATGATCACCATAACAATATTATGGTCCTCACAACAATAGAATCATTCACACACAACCATACTATGATCCCCACAACCATATTATTATTCACATTTAACCATACTATAATCCCCACAACCATATTATGATCCCCATAACCATAGTATGACTTACGCACAACCATACTATGATCCCCAAAACTGTCTGTAAAGACTGGAATACATTGTTATTCAACAATAAGGAATTTTATTAAGTAAGTTATGTAACAATAGGAGTGATTTATTTAACAGTAAAAATTTCATTTATTAAAAATATTTCCGTTATACTAATCCGTATTTTTTTTATTACTATTATTGCGTAAGAATCGTAAAAAACATTTTCAAATTAAAAAAAAATAAGGTTTTGTCGGTATGATTGTCGTAATTATTTTATTGTTAACATAAAACTTATGAAAACAATACTTTTGTCCCACCAACCATATTTATATTGTTGCTACAACTATATTTTCATTTTTAAATTTGGCAACAATGTTTTTTTTCATTTCAGCAATATTAATATTGCCGCAATAATACTATTGTCAAAATGAAATTCAAAAAACAATACTATGGTTGCGACGACCATACTTTTACTGCAGAGAACATACTATTGTTGCCGTGGCCATATAGTAACCATATCTTTTTATTGCGTGTGCGCTGTCACATATGTGTTTTTACTGCGGTTATATTAAAAAGTAGGCCGATATCATATATTTGTATGTACTTGTAACTTTTTGATTGTTATGAACTGTGCCAAATTACATCAATATTGGATGTTTTTGTGACTTCTGGAACTATAGACATCAAATCGGTTACATAACGTTAGCTAAGATGCAAAAAGGCGTAACTAACAAAAAAATTCAAAATCGACTTATTGATTGATTATTATAAATGCCATTAAACTACATGTCTTGACAAAATTTAACACTTCTGAATCGGTGGTCGCAACTTAAAGATCGGCGCAAAATATGCGTTATTAGACCGCAACAAACCCAGATGTGCTTTAAGAGACACAATTGCATCCGCAAAAAATTACTGTAAGTTGTAATTTTCATGCCGGAGGTGAGATGATTTTTTCGTCGACGAAAAAGAATCGTCATGTTACCGTCAATGGAGAGCGCTATCGTGCCAAGTTGGAAAATTATTTTTGGCTAGAATTGAATGCGCTGGACATCGCCGCCAATATTAAACATGATGGTGCCACCAGCCACACAGCACACGTTACAATCGATTAACTGAAAGGCAAATTCGGTGAACGTGTTATCTCGACAAATGGTTCGGTCGAATGGCCACCTCGTTCATGCGATTTAACGCCATTGAATTTCTTTTTATGGGGCCATATTAAGGCATTGGTCTATGCCTACATGCCAACAACTCTGGACGAGCTCAGATACAACATCGAGCGCCAAAATGTGTGCGAGAGTGGTGGAAAATTGGATCTAAAGAATACCGCACCTTACGTGGGCTCGTGGTGGTCATATGACCGAAATCGAATTTCATTCTTCAAATGTAACACTTGCACTACACCTGGAATAATTTTGAACTCTATATCTTAAATATTCTGTCTTGTATTTTTATATAAAATTGTTATGTCTTGAATGGAAATGACTGTACCACAGTCGGCTTTTATAATCGCATTCTTGTATTTCTACTGGAAAGGTCAAACTAAATATCTGCTAAGGATTCCTTCAAGGAGTAATAGGCTCTTACATAAAAATGAACACTTCTCTTTTGTGATTAGGGTTTAGCAATGCATCGGCTGACAATTCCGAGTATGGCATTGAATTATTTTCAATTATCTGTATTTTCAAAGTGTAATTTTTGTCCACCAATTCCACTCTTTACGTATTTCCGTGGCCGTTTGCGGCTACGCCTACGCAGAATTGAATGCAAACAAATTATGTTATAGTTTTGGAGTTTGCTACTTGCCATAAGTGAGTCAAAGAAATAAAAGAAATAGTATTTGAATGGAAATGGCGTTGAACGGATTCGTTGAATTTTCGGTAACAGTAGTGCTACTATTACTGACCAAACTTCTGCAAGAAGTCAAGTGTATTGACTTGAATACGTCCATTATGGAAATAATAGAAGATTGGAACAAAGAGTATCAAATCCAACTAAACCTATTGATTGATATAAATGGCAGTGGCTGCAGAGAGTTCAATGGCATTTATTCAAAAATTGAACACCCGAAGATTGTAATAACCAACTCAAGTGAAGGAGTACCAAATTTATATAAAAATTTCAATATGCAAGTTCTAACTATAGCTAGAGTGGATGCCTGCAACTTCAACGCAACTCTGGCCACAATGGATAAGCTGTTGTGGAAACGCCACTTTACCACCATAATGGTGATGTACGAAAGTCTAAACGAGGATGTGCCGGATTTGCGCCAACTCTTCCAAGGATTCTGGAGACAAGGACATACAGCCGTCTTGGTGTGGTGGCGTAATGCAACATTTACTTACACGCCGTATCCCAATATACAAGTACAACCTTTGGATAATGTCTCCGACTTCAGAGACCGTTCGCAGTCGTTTAACTTGCATAAATTTGAAGTACTTATACCGATCCTTGAGTATCCGCCGCGTTGCTTTACCTACCGCAATCGCCAGGGCGATCTTATAAGATCCGGCTCTTATTATAAACTCATAGAGAACTTTGTTCGTCACTACAATGGTACGCTGAAGCATGATTTTCTCGACATATGGCGTATGAACCTTAGTCCGGAACTTGTAAATAAGTTCATGCTCAATACGGGCTATAGCTTTTTAACTGCTCCACTTACAAAAAGTGACAGCTACGCGGACAGTGATACACTTTGGCAAGGAAACTGTTTGCTAATTGTACCCTCAGGCAGAGAGATAGATCAATCTCTGTACCTGTTGTTATCATTCAATCCCACAATGTGGACCATGGTGCTGCTCATTGCGGTGATGATGTCCATGCTTATTTATGGCGCACACTGGCGCCAACAGCGTATACAAAATATTAGTGGATCTTTGCTACATACGCTGCGGGTTATCATATTCATTTCCGGCCCGGACATGGGGAAGAAAACTGTATTCAACTTTAAACTGCATCTTTTATTTCTCTTCACTGGCCTGTTCATTACCAACCTCTACAGTTGTAATCTGTCGAGTATGTACGCGACACGCATCTATGAATCCGATATAGTTTCGCTAAAAGACGTGGCTCGCACCGAGTTGCGCATCCATACCTACACGTTGGATTATAAACGCTTTATGGCCTTTGAGAACCTACCGCCTGTCATCCAACAGCGCATGTTTATTGGCAATAATACGGAATTTCAACGCAATCGTCAAAACTTGAATATGGTAAACATATGTATGGCCATGGCTGACGTGGCCAAATTCTTGTTTTTTCAACAGCTGTACTTGAAGAGGCCGGTGGCCAAAGTCATTCCGGAGCCTTTGTTTACGGAACCCTTGTTTGTGGTGATGCCGCATCGTTCACCGTTGATCGAACGTTTCAATCGCTACTTGGGTTGTATGAAGGATAGTGGAATTCTCAATAAGTTCATGACCGATAGCCAATGGGATGGTGTTATAGGCGGCACAATTCATTTCTTTCAGGAAAATGCTTTGAATCGCTCGCTGTCGATGGACTATTTTCAATACGCTTTTGTCGTCTGGCTAGCAGGATTGACCTGTGCTGTGTTTGGGTTTCTGTGTGAGTTTGTCTGGAGCAAGAGAGGCGCGAATGATATGACAATTTGAATCAATATGTATTAGGGTGTTTCGTCAATGGGATAAATTTAATTTTAAAATTCCACACACTAATCTCTTATCCGTCCTATTGGTTACATTAGTTTACGCCATTTTGGTCCAGAGTTTTAAATATATTTTCCTGAATTTTGGAATTTTTTTACGATTTTGTTATGCGATGTCTGTACTTTTTGGACCTTAACTCCCAAACGCTATTAACGATTTGATCAAGAGTGTACTCAAATGAAAGGAAATTAGATTTTCTAAAAGGTTCTAAAATCAGTTCAATATTTATGACGTTAGAGGCATTTCAAATTTAAAAAATTAAATTTTTTATGCAAAAATCACTATCTTTTGGAAAACAAAATATATAAACAATAATATAAAATATATAAATAAATTGAGCATAAAGTTTAGACTTCCTCCAGCAGAACAATGTTCAAATCTCTAAAAGCGTTAGGGAGTTATGGTCCAAAACGATGAGATATATCATAAAAAAAATCCAAATTCTATCTGGAGAACTAATCAGAGGAAAATTTTGTGTTTAGGGGGCCAAAATCAGTAGGAAAAAAATATATTTAGAACTCTGGAAAATGTTATTATCCAACCGCTAGAATTCGGTGGCAAGATATCTTACTCGTATCATAGTTAGTTTTTGCGTAACATGTAATTAGAACTATTGTTCTAATTTCCGAATTGTCAATGCATCAAAATGCTGGTTCTAATTTCTAGAAGTTCTTATTTCTGAGTTCTAATTTGTGGCGTCTATTGTATTGATATTTCAAATAATTGTTCTATTGAAATTATTGTATTTTTAAAAAAAATATAACGATTAATTACGAGTTCATGTGAAATGTTTTTTTCGGCGTTGCAGCGTTGCATCACATTGGGTTAAGTTTAAACCTGTGATCTGCCACAATGCGGTCGAACGGTGCACAATGTGACTATTTCGTGGGGATCGAAAAAGACAGTGGTGATATAAAATCGAAAAAATCCCCCCGAAAAACAGTGATTTTTTTTTACTTATCCAGTTCTTGTATGAAAATAAATATTTGATAAGGCCCATTCCAGCTAACTTTTATATAGCGACCTGCAGTTGGCTCTCCACAGGTAGATAGACATGGCTAGAACGTCTTAGATTATAAAAGTTATAAGTCATACGTTAGTGAGTAAGGCTGTATAAAAGAACAGGTGGGCCGATGAATGGTTTCCGCGCATCGCGTCCTTAATGGTTTTGATTAGTTCAAGAGCACATTATTTCAAAATTGTCTTAACTTGTGGCAAAGTTCGAATAGGTATTTTAAAGCTACTTACTTAGAGACTAATAATAAATTTTTAAACAAATGTTATTGTATTTTTTTTGCACAAAAAACATAAATTTTATTATTACTTTGTCACTTTGTTATTCCTTTTTCTTTGTTAAGTTGTTTGTTCTATACATAAGAAGGGCATAAATACTGTTACAACATTGAACACACCCATTTCAATAGTAGAACTGAACATACCCCGTTAATGTCATATGGGTTTTCAAAGCTAACCTCAATAGCGTAAGTCTGTACGGGATTTTAAAAATGTTTCAACTTTCATCATGGAGTGGTCAGATAATGAGAATCGTATCGCTGTAATACCGCTTTTCAAGTGTGAAATGAAAAAAGGGATATTCTCAAAACGCTCCGGCCACTAGGGATTAGCCGCATGTTCGTCTACCGATGCATTACACTGTTTGAGGAGACTGGAGATGTAAAAGACCGCTACCGGTCGGGCCGCCCACGCTCTGTTCAAACACCGCATGTCATCAAAGCCGTTAAATCAAGAATTCACAGAAATCTGCTCCGAAAACAGAAAATCATGGCCAGTGAGATGAATATCACGCAAAAGTCCATGAGTCGAATCATTAAAAAAGACTTGGGACATTTATTGACTGCAGCTTTAAAAAAAAATAGGATTGAAAAATGCAAACGTCTTTTGGTGAAGCACGCTGACAACTTGCACAGCAAAATTTTGCTCGCCGATGAAAAAATGTTTACCGTTCAGGAAAAATTTAATGCGCGGTCTTCTAAGGAAGCATCTGAACTGATCCCAAGGGTGAAAAAGGTCATCACCCAGCTTCAGCCATGGTTTGGTGGGGTGTCTCTTACCATGGGGTCACTGACCTGCATTTCTGCGAACAAGGAGTTAAAACATCGGCCCAAGTTTACCAAGAAACCGTTTTGGAAGCTGTTGTGAAGCCTCTTAACAATTCCCAGTTCCAAAACCAGCCATGGAATTTTCAGCAGGATTCTGCGTCGGCCCATAAGGCTAAAACGTCCCAGGCCTGGCTTCGAAACAATTTGCCAGCGTTCATTTCCTCTGAAGAATGGCCCTCAGGCAGTCCAGATTTGAACCGATTACAAATTGTGGACGGTTTTAGAGGACAAACCGATACCCCAACATTGGATCTATTACGACTACTTGGGTTCGAACTGTGGCCAATTTTCAAATGGACGAGTTTCGTACAGCTATTGACGATTGGCTTAAGCCGTGTGGAAAGGCAAAAGCCGGACATTTCAAATAAGTAGATTCTTTTTGGATAAAATATACATCAATAAAAATATTAAAAAATATTTGGTTCAAAAACATTCAGTACTTTTTATTTTACAGCATAAAACGTGTGTAACAGTATTTATGTCCCTACTAAGTACGAGTATTATGACTTCAACAGTTTTTATTCTGGTTCGAGACCTTTTTGATGTTTCTTTTTCAGAATCAACTAAAAAATTGGTGAAATGTATTGGCAACGGTTGCCAGGCAGACTGTACAGCTGTTTCTAAGCCCGCCAGGGTTTTTCTTCAGCAGTCTTTGGCAACGATGACTTCGGCTACAAATCAAATGACTTATACAAATTCTCACTATGATTAATGAGAATTACCCTTTGCGTATAGTCTTGGAACTGTGCGAAGAGCAATCTTCATAGCTCAATATCATTTTCATCAAATCCGTTTCGTTTTATTTAGGGAGTACCTTAACTTAATATGTTTTTGTTTATCTGTGCTTTTGCGGGCTTAGAAACAGCTGTACAGTCTGCCTGGCAACCGTAGCCAAACATTTCACCAATTTTTTAGTTGATTCTGAAAAAGAAACAACAGCAAGGTCTCGTACCAGAATAAACTGTTATTGTTTATTTTATTTAATTCAAGTTAACAAAGTTACCATTAATAAATGAAAAGCATTTTATTATATATTATAGCAACACATACGAGTAGCCCTCAATCGGGAACTCACACTTAATATTGGTTTCTATCAAAAATACATAATGGTAATTATTTTTAATGCAACATTTTATTATATTATAGCTATAATATGTTACAAATATGCAGTGACAAATATTGAAAAACAATTACTTTCTTATTTAGAGAAGATAAATGTTTACGTTAATAAAAAAGGGTATTTTAACCACCAAAATAAATTTGCGTTAAGTTTACTTCTTTCCGCGATAACTTTTTTTGATACGCTAATATCGAGTCTTAAGTCATTGATAATTAACAGTTTACTGCGGAAAGCTTTTTCATTCGCTCTCCGATTACCATGGCGGAATATGGAAAGACCACAGTTATTTTGTATAAAGCCTTTCTTGTCTAGGAAAAGGAAAACTTCAGGAGGATCGTATCCAGTCAATAGAGCTAACTGAACGTAATATCGTTCACATAGGTTGCTATTTATATTTCGGGCCCTGCCAGTACTAGTGTTTCCAGATGCGAACTGGGACTTCCATTGGAAACTTTGACATTTTTTAGCATAACTTGACTCAAAACGTTTTGTCATTTGAGGGCGAATTGTTTTATTTACAGTGTGTTGAAAAATTTATCTCAGTCAAAAAATGGAATTATCCCTCAAACATTTTCGTGCGATGTTTTTTTACGATTTTCGGCGTGGGTTATCGAGAAAAGAGTGTTTTACTTGTTTTGACTTTTGGCGATGAAGCACCATCAAACCCCACAGTTAATCGCTGGTACCAAGAGTTCAGTCTCGGACGCCGTTCGCTCAAGGATGAATTTCGTGAAAGACGTCCAACTTCGGTCACTTTGCCAGAAACCATCGATGCTGTGCGTGAACTGATTAAGCAAGACCGACATGTGATATACCGTGAGATTGAGGCATCTTTGGGCATTAGTATGATAAGCATCAATAAGATATTGCATGTTCATTTGGCCGTTAGAAAAAAATTGTTCTCGTTGGATCCCACTTAATCTGACGAATGCTCAAAAAAAGGCAAGTATGAATCGGCGCCAAGAGATGTTGAAAAAGTATAACTGCGGCAGCTCAAAGGCAGTGTACAATATTGTCACAGGTGACGAATCATGGATCTATGCATATGAACCCGAAACAAAATAGCAATCGACCGTATGGGTCTTTCAAGACGAGCCAAATGCAACAAAAGTTGTTTGTGGAAGAAGTACTTATGCATCGAAGCAAATGATTACGTTTTTTTTCGGTATAACCGGCCATATTGCCACAGTGCCTTTAGTGGAACGTAGGACAGTCAACTCTGAGTGGTATACAACCTTCTGTTTGCCAACAGTGTTCGAAGAAATGATAAAATATCATTAGAGAAGACGGATCATTCTGCATCACGACTATGCCAGCTCTCGCAAATCAGCTGAAACGATGAAGATTTCGAATTGATGGGCCATCCACAGTACAGCCCTGATTTGGCACCCAATGACTTCTTCCTATTCCCTAGCGTCAAGAAAAAAACGCGTGGTCAACCTTTTTTCATCGCATCTGTTGAAGCGTTCAAAAATCATGTTTTGGAGGTGTCTCAATCGGAGATCTATTGATCTTAAAGGTGAATATTTTGAAAAACCATAAAACCATTTCCAATGATAAATTATTGTGTTTTTTTCTGCCGGACTCGAAATATAAATAACAACCCTCATATATTTGATACGATGCATTAAATAACAGAAAACGTGTAATTTTATAAAGCATGTGTCATGTTTGAACTTTTAATGGAAAAATAAGTGTGGTAACTCTAACTTGTTTCTTGAGCGATTTAAGGTAAATGGGTAACGCCATAGAGCCATGATTAATGACTTTTGCCTGAATTAGATGATGACGATGTGGACGACCTTTGGTGCCAACAAGACGGCGCTACATTCCATCCAGCCAACGAAACTATTAAATTAAAATTTGCCAAAGAAACGCATTGGTGGGTTTAGAAATATTCGTAGCTGTACAGTCTGCCAGGCAACCAAGCCAATACATTTCAACAATTTTTTAGTGGGTTCTGAAAAAAAGGGGGCTCGAACCAGAAAAAAAAACTGTTCATAATCATAATAAAGTTATTAATTTCATAAATATTTCTTTGGGTTTTACTCGTAGTGTATGGCTTTTTAAAAAACTCTCATTTATCCAGGATTGTCCTAACATTGTCATTTATCCAGGATTGTCCTAGACGTTTGGTTTTCCATCTGGCCACACTTTTTTCGGAGTTGGTCTTTTGACAGTTGTCACTTCATTTATACTCATGTAAAGATTTATGGTTTGCCATTTACAATGAACGTTTGCGTAGTAAATGGACCCAAAACGAGATAGCCACCGATCCTGATTTTACAAGAAAATTCACAAGCCGTTGTTGAGACACCGATACAACATTAAAAAGTCGTTTTTTGGTGTGCTTTATGGGCAGAGGAATCGGTGGTCTATATTTGTTCAAAAATGAAGCCGGCGCTACATGCCATACAGCCAACGTAACAATCAATTTATTGAAGGAAACTTTTGGTGAGCGCATTATCTTTCGTCATGGGCTGTGGCGTGGCCTCCAAGATCGTGCGATTTAACACCGCTGGACTATTTTTTGTGGGGTTATGTGCAGTCGCTTGTTTATGCAGCCCGACACGCTTAACGTCTAAGAAGTCGCTTGTTTATGCAGCCCGACACTATTAACGTCTAGGAAGAGAATATTCGGCGCGTTATTGCTGACAAATGCTGCAAAAAGTGTTCGATAATTGGGCCTCTTGGCTGGAATTTATTCGAGCCTGCCGCGGCGGCCACTTGTCCGAAATCATTTTTAAAAGGTAATGCCAAACCCTTGTCTTTATAATAAAGCTAAATTCTTGGCCATAAAATTATCTGAGAAAACTGAAAAAACACCCTTTACTTGGGAAAAGGGAAACCACGTTAAAAGAAAGATGACAAATTTTATATCGAGAGTTTTAAGGAATAGTGACAAAAAATTCCACGAAACTAACATGAAGAAAATAGTAAATTTTTTCTTGATGAATGCTTTTTTGATTAAAACCACCAATTTTAGCTAAAAAAATAATCCATAATCACACCGATATTATAACACCAAAGATATATAAGCCGATGACACATCGGGAGATCAATGTAAAGGTGTATTTTTCATAATAAAAAAATCCAAATCAAGTATTGGATCAATATTGTTCATTCGAAAGTACATTTTATGCGATTTATTTTTTGAATATAATTTCTATTAAATGTTGGCCACAACTACGCCACAGGGTCCAATTTTCGTTAACTGCTTATCGACCGCATTTCGACCGGTATGGCGTTAAAGACACGCGTAATGTTGGCTTCCAAAACCTGAATTGTAGCAGGTTTATCAATAGACTTTAAACTTTACGTAGCCTCAAAGAAAAAAGTCTAAAGGTGTGATAATACGCGATCTAGGCGGCCAACTCACCGGTTCAAAACGTGAAATTAGCTGCTCTTCGAAATGACATCTCCATAAACCCATTGTTTAAGCAGCTGTATGGCAAGTGGTACAGTGCTGTTGAAAAAAATGTCGTCTTGTTTACGGGCTTTAATTTCAGGTAACAAAAAGCGATAGCGAGCTCCATTCACAGCAAAGTTCCGGGCATTATTATTTTTAAAAATATTTGGACCCATGATTCCAACAGTCCATAAACAGCACCACACCGTGGTTTTCTCTGGGTATTTACAGTTTTACTTATAACATTTCGCACTGATGAAACCAATACAAATTCGCCAATAAGACCTCTTCTTGTTTGATAACATTTTAGAGTAGATAATAACATGTTATTATATAGCAAGGTGTGCTATGTTAGTCTCAGTAAGACGAACTCGGCTTTTATTTACATCCACCGTTTCCACAATAATGCGACTTCATTTAGTATTTGTTTTACCATTTTCGACTACGCCTACGTGGGACTAGCCATTACAGTGTCGTTGTTGTTCAACAAAAGAATACTAACTCAAAATTGAAAAGTGTTCAGAATAGTTAAATAACTGTTGGATTAAGCATCTGAAGTGCTCTGAAACATTAAGAGCGTCATGCCGTTTATTTTTCTTTGATAGCAAAAGTTGAAATGGCGATGTATGATTTTAACAGTGGGTAAAGATAACAACTGCGAGTCGTTTTCATACAAAATGTTTAATCTTACAAATTTTGAGTTAATACCTTTCTGTTGAACAAGTGCATTTTATATTATTTATTTGGAGTTTACTACTTGGCATAATTGCACCAAAGATACAATAAAATAGTATTTAAATGGAAATGGCGTTGAAAGGATTTATAAAAATCACGTTACCAGTAGTGTTCCTTTTACTGACCAAACTTCTACGAGAAGTCGGGTGTACAGACTTGAACACGTCAGTATTGAAAATAATAGAAGATTTTAACAAAGAGTATCAGATCCAACTAAATCTATTGATTGATCTAAGTGGAGGTAACTGTGGAGATTTTAATGGCATTTATTCAAAAATTGAACTCCCGAAGATTGTAATAACCAACTCAAGTGAAGGAGTACCAAATTTATATAAAAATTTCAATATGCAAGTTCTAACTATAGCTAGAGTGGATGCCTGCAACTTCAACGCAACTCTGGCCACAATGGATAAGCTGTTGTGGAAACGCCACTTTACCACCATAATGGTGATGTACGAAAGTCTAAACGAGGATGTGCCGGATTTGCGCCAACTCTTCCAAGGATTCTGGAGACAAGGACATACAGCCGTCTTGGTGTGGTGGCGTAATGCAACATTTACTTACACGCCGTATCCCAATATACAAGTACAACCTTTGGATAATGTCTCTGCTTTCAGAGATCGTTCGCAGTCGTTCAATATGCATAAATTTGAAGTACTTATACCGATCCTTGAGTATCCGCCGCGTTGCTTTACCTACCGCAATCGCCAGGGCGATCTTATAAGATCCGGCTCTTATTATAAGCTCATAGAGAACTTTGTTCGTCACTACAATGGTACGCTGAAGCATGATTTTCTCGACGTATGGCATATGAACCTTAGTCTGGAACTTGTAACTGAGCTTATACTCAATACGGGCTATAGGTTCTTAACTACCGCACTTACTGTGAGTGACAGCTACACAGGCAGCGATACTCTTTGGCAAGGAAATCGCTTTCTTATTATACCCTCCGGTAAAGAGATTGATCAGTCTATGTACCTGTTGATATCATTCAATTTACGAATTTGGGTCATGGTGCTGCTCATTACGCTGATGATGTCCATGCTTATTTACGGCGCATACGGGCGCCAACAGCGTCTACAAAATATTAGTGGGTCTTTGCTACATACGCTGCGGGTTATCATATTCATTTCCGCGCCAGACATTGGGAAGAAAACTTTATTCAACTTTAAGCTGCATATTTTATTTCTCTTCACTGGCCTGTTCATTACCAACCTCTACAGTTGTAATCTGTCGAGTATGTACGCGACACGTATCTATGAAGCGGATATAGTTTCCCTAAAAGATGTGGCTCGCACTGAGTTGGCCATCCACGCCTATTCATTGGATTATACACAGTTTATGTCTGTTGAGAATCTACCGCCCGTCATCTACCAGCGCCTGTTTATCGGCAATAATACGGAATTTCAAAGCAATCGCCAAAATCTGAATATGGTCAATATCTACATGGGCATGGCTGACGTGGCTAAATTCTTGTTTTTCCAACAGCTGTACTTGAAGAGACCGATTGCCAAGGTCATTCCGGAGCCACTGAGTACGGAACCCTTGGTTGTGGTGATGCCGCATCGTTCACCGTTCATCGCACGCTTCAATCGCTACTTGGGTTGTATGAAGGACAGTGGGATTCTGAATAAGTTCGTGACGGATAGCCAATGGGATGGTATTATAGGCGGTAAAATTTCTTTCTTTCGAGATAATGCGTTGAATCGCTCGCTTTCGATGGCCTATTTTCAATATGCTTTTGTCATCTGGCTAACAGGATTGGGCTGTGCTGTGCTTGGGTTTCTGTGCGAGATTGTCTGGAGCAAGATAAACTACAGCGATATAAACATTTGAATCATTATGTATAAGGGTTTTTCGTTAATGTATACGTTTAATTTTTAAATTCCACACTCACAAATTTTTCATCAAAGCTACAGAACATTTATAAGTTCTTAATTGTACCCTCCACCACAGACTAGTGTGTATAATAAATTTGTCGAGCCGTTTGCAACACTTTAAGACATTCATCGGAAATCCTAAAATATAAATAAGCATACTATGGGCTCAAATTATTGCCGTTATTGTCAAAAGGAGTGTAAAATTGTGAGTATACACATTTGGGTACGCAAATTAAGTTTGACGAACCAAGAAAGGACGTTATTGAAATTGAAGATAGTTGGTTCAGATTGAGATATAGCTCTCATACATATATATTTCTCTAAATTTTTGTCTTTGGCTCCAGAAGCCACATATGACATCCAGTCTTGATGAAATTTGGAACACGTTCGTTTTTTGGAACCAGGAAGAGCGTTTTTAAAGTTAAAGGAAATCAGCTCAGATATGTATATGTTATATGTTAACCGATTTTCCTGTTTTAAGTTCTAGAAGCCACATTTCGCATCCAGTCTTTATGAAATTTAGCACGAGTCGGGTTTTTGGACTAAAAGACCAAATGCTAATTTTTATAGGTTTACAAAGGGTAAACAGCTAAGCCAGGTCACTCATTACCGAACTGTTTGTCATTCCGTTTGCGACACCAGAAATTATTAATCGGAACCTATAAAGTATATACTCGCATATTGTATAATTCTTAGACGATCCAACCATGTCCCTCCATCCATCCGTGTGCCTGTTGAAAGCACGATAGTAGTCAAACGAATAAACCTAGGATCCTGAATACTTCTCTTTAGGGGACTAAAGGAACCTTGGAAAAATTTACACTTCTTTGGTATTGGCTTAAAAAACACTGTGGAACAAATTCAGGTAAGCAAAAGTTAGGTCGATTCTGAGAGTGAGGGCTGAAAATATAGGCTAAATTAGAAGACCCGTATCGCGGCGTTTGTTTGTTAGTTCGGCTCAAGATCTCTTGCTTCTATATTTAAATAGAAGACAAGTTTTTAACAAAATGGCAAAGTGACATTGATTTTCGTGGCTGCACACTACTTTTATCATGATTTCGGGTCCGTGACAACCCTCTTCAGAAAGCCTTGCTGCAATTGTTTTTTTTAATCGACCTTCGAACTTAGCAGTCAAATTCCGATTTTCAGCATATTGTTTATATGGTTGTTTGGCTATAACTCGTCGACTAATTGATATTTTTCAATCTGTAAAAGCCAAGTTATTGCTAGAGGCCTGTCAACAATTACAATTTTTTAAAAAATTGATTTAGAAAATTTTTGTAGTGCTTAAGAAGCAAAATGTAGGAAAAGTTATTTTTTTCATGCTTTTTGAAAATATTATCCACAAAATAAGTCTTTTTTGCTTTCTGTTTGATCTATAATATGCTTCTCAGTTTCTTCAATAAATTTTATTTGAAAAGAAAACGATCATAATAAAAAACTTGCGTTTTCCAGCTTAATATTAATTTACTTCTCATTTGTTATGTATCAATTTTGTTCAGTGTTGGTTTGGAAGAAACATTGAAAAAGAAAAAGAGGTAGAATTAATTAAAAAGGGAAGTTCCAAGAATTATGAATAAGTAAAACAACTTTGTTGTTTTCAACCACCGCACAGGTAGCGATTTTTTTAATTCGTACAAGCGAACTAATATCAAAAATAAAGATTTTGTTAAGACTCGAAACTTAGCCGAAGCTGATGTCTTAATTTTCGCTCGGTCGCGCTATTAATTTTTTTGGAACTTATTTCATTTTGTGAGTGATTTAAGTTAAGTGCATTGGTTTTATAAAAATAACAAAAAACATTGTATAATATATATTGTGTTAAAAATGTCGGAACCAGAATGTGAAATGGACCATTTTTGCAATGATTGTGGACGTTTCATAGCAAGCGATGAAAAATGTGGCCATGCGAGTGTTTTTTTTGCCTATAAACAATATTTCTCGTATGAGTTCATCACTGACGTAAACTATGCCCCTAAAAAAGTTTGCTTTAATTGCTATTCAACTCTTATGCAATGGAAAAGTGAAAAGAAGAAGGCTATGCCTTTTGGTATACCAATGATGTGGTTAGACAACAGCCCGCATCAAAAAGAAAATTGCTATGGATGTATCAACCACCATAAAACTTCGAATAGCAGAAAAAAAAAAAGAATAAAACTAAGTGTCCAATTACCATTCCGCACTCAGAATTCGTTCCAGTTACAAAATACCGAAGTATTGATCTTCATCCAATCCTAGTCACACAAAACAAATTGGATAGAATTGTTTCAAATTTGTGTTTGACTCAGAAAAAATCAGAACTACTGGCTTCATTTTTGAAAGGAAATAATTTGTTGGCGAAAGGTACCAAAGTAACAGCATATCGAAAACGCCAAAAAGAGTTAGAAAAGTTCTTCAATGTGAGAGATGCAAAAAATTTCGCTTGTTGCAACGATATTGAAAAGTTAACGGAGACGATAGGGTTAACCTACAAAAAAGATGATTGGTGTTTATTCATCGATAGTTCACTAATCAGCTTAAAAGTTGTACTTTTGCACAAGACAAATAGAATGCCTTCTGTTCCGATTGCATATAGCACTGACACTAGTGAAAATTTCGATAATTTGAAACACATTCTGGAAGTAGTCAAATATAACGAACACCAGTAGCGCATTTGCTGCGACCTCAAAATAGTTTCATTGACTACAGGCTCAACAGCCAAAATATCGATTGGGAATTACGATACGGAGAAGGCATTAAAGGAAGAAACCAGTACAAAGAGCATAACTGGAATAGTCGCAGTGGACGAAAATGGCCTAAAGCCAAGAGGATACACGAAAGTCTTGTTCCTGAAATGAAAATTTGTTGCCGTTGTTCCACATTAAACTTGGCATTGCTAAATTTTTTGAAATGTATCGCAAAAAGTCCAGCTGTATTCAACCGCTTAAAAGACATTTTACCAAGACTAAGTAACGCCAAATTCAGGAAGGGGTTGTTAATGGTCCCGACATACGGAAACTATTGGGTCGTCAAGATTTTGACCAAGTTCTGACAGACCGAGAATTAAATGCCTGACTCGCATTGAAAGCAGTCATTACAGGACTTTTGGGTAAAGAACGCAAAGACAACTACA
The DNA here is from genome assembly GCA_963513945.1 of Hydrotaea diabolus. Classification (NCBI taxonomy): domain Eukaryota; kingdom Metazoa; phylum Arthropoda; class Insecta; order Diptera; family Muscidae; genus Hydrotaea; species Hydrotaea diabolus. Next base: position 73,552,171 of record OY740719.1, read on the forward strand.
GGCAATCTGTCGGCAGCTTTCGATGAAATTGGGGTTAATAAGTCGTATAAAATTCATCAGCATCTTGATCAACTCGCTCAACAGTTGCCTACTGAATCTGATGAGCAAGGCGAACGTTATCGCCAAACTGCCCTTCCATTTGAAATAAGGTAACTATAGAGTGTGCATATTTTGAATTCCTAGATTTTCTTAATATCTTTGTGAGAGTAAACAATTTTAACATGTTAACGATTAAAAACTATTTTCGTTTCAGGTACAAAACAATACTCGCTGAAATTTGTTGGTGGTATAAGAACACCTTTGAAGAAGAGGAAGACGGGAAAAAGAGGAAGAAGGGGAAGACAAAGATGAAATTCCAGAATATCTGTTGGACGAAATTATCGACCTTTCTGATGATTATGACGATGACCAAGATATTACAGAGAGCAGTGATGTTGATCCTCAGCCGCCTGCTAAACGGCAACTGGCCAAATCATTAATTTAATTTTTTTACTTAAAACTTTTCATACCTTTCAAAAATATATTTTTTTACATATTTTTATAATTTCTTTTTCAATGTTTCTTCAAAACCAACACTGAACAAAATTGATACATAAAAAATGTGAAGTAAATTAATATTAAGCTGGAAAACGTAAGTTTTGTACTATAATTGTTTTCTTTTCAAATGAAATTTATTGAAGAAACTGAAAAGCATAATATAGATCAAACAGTAAGCAAAAAAGACTTAGTTTTGAGGAAAATATTTTCAAAAAGCATGAAAAAAAAAAAAAATTTCCAACATTTTGCTTCATAAGCACCACAAAAATTTTCTAAATTATTTTTTTAAACAATTGAATTATTGGACAGCTTTCTAGCAATAATTTGGCTTTTACAGATTGAAAAATATCAATTAGTCGACAAGTTACAACCAAAAACAATATAATCAGTATGCTGAAAGTCGGCATTTGCATGCAAAGTTCGAAGGTCGATTAAAAAAAATTTCGAACTAACATAAACAAACGCCGCGATACGGGTCTTCTAATTCAGCCTATATTGTCACCCCTCAATCGACCTAACCTTTGCTTACCTGAATTTCTTCCACAGTGTAATCCATCTAGAGGTATTTTATTCTCATTAATCATAGTGAGACACCCGTGTTAGTTATTTGATTTGTAGCCGAAGTAACCGTTGTCAAAGACTGCTGAAGAAAAACCTTGGCGGGTTTAAAAACAGCTGTACAGTCTGCCTGGCAACCGTAGCCAATACATTTTACCAATTTTTTTAGTTGATTCTGAAAAAGAAACAACAAAAAGGACTGAAACCAGAATAAAAACTGTTTAAGGTATTTTTTCAGAACAAAAAATAAATAAAAAAATTCAAATCAAGTGTGGAATCTTTATCGGTAATTTGAAAGGACACTTTATGGCATTTATTTTTTGAAAATAATTACCTTCAAATGTTGGCAACTGTATTATGGAAATGAGCGTTCGGCGAGAAACGGAAAGATCCGCTATTTTCGACCAAAATTTTGTTCAGTGATGAGGCCCATTTCTGGCTCAACGGCAATGTCAATAAACAAAATTGCAGCATTTGGGCCGAAGAGTAACAAGAAGAGGTGCCATTATACGTAGAGAAAACCACGGTTTGTTGCGGTTTATAACTTTTCAAACAGCTGCTCAAACAATGGATCTATTGAAAGGTCATTTCGAAAACAGCTAATTTCAGGTTTTGAACAGAAGAGTTGGCCGCCTAGATCGAGTGATATCACACCTTTAGACATTTTTCTTTGGGGTAGCGTAAAGTCCAAAGTCTATGCTGACAAACCAGCTACGATTCAGGTTTTGGAAGCCAACATTACGCGTGTCATTAAAGCCATACCGGTCGACATGCTCAAACGAGTCATCCAAAATTGGACCCTCAGAATGGAAACCCTGAGGCGTAGTTGCGGCCAACATTTGAAGGAAATTATATTCAAAAAATAAATGCCATAAAATGTCCCATCAAATTACCAGTAAAGATTCCACACTTGATTTGAGTTTCTATACTTTTTTTGTTCTGAAAAAATACCTCTGGATGGATCACCCTATATTTCTGCTAGAAAGGTCAAACTCAATGTTTGCTAAAGATTTCTTTAAGGGCAACGAATAATATGCCTTGCGTTCGTTGATTTCAGCTGAATCAGCAATTGAATAGTACGCATATGCCTTTACTTTTATTTATCAAAAAAGCACTATGTACGATTAAATGCTTTAAGTGTTTTAACCAAACTTCTAATGGGGCACCAACAGTACCCCATTCTTATGGAATGGGATACCAAACAATTTGATTAACATTTTCGGCAATACTCGTACATAAAAGAGAACACATCTCTCGTTTGATTAGGGTTAAGCAATGCAGTGACTGACAATTCTAATAATAGCATTGAATTATTTTCAATTATCTGTATTTTCAAAGTGTAATTTTTGTCCCCCAATTCCACTCTGTACTTATTTTTGTGGCCCTTTGCGGCTACGCCTACCCAGAATTGAATGCAAGCAAATTATGTTATAGTTTTGGAGTTTGCTACTTGCCATAACTGAGTCGAGGAAATAAAAGAAATAGTATTTGAATGGAAATGGCGTTGAACGGATTCGATGAATTTTCGGTAACAGTAGTGCTACTTTTACTGACCAAACTTCTACAAGAAGTCAAGTGTATTGACTTGAACACGCCCATATTGGAAATAATAGAAGATTTGAACAAAGAGTATCAAATCCAACTAAACCTATTGATTGATATAAATGGCAGTGACTGTTGAGAGTTCAATGGCATTCATACAAAACTGGTACACCCGAAAATTGTAATAACCAAACCAAGTGAAGAAATGCCAAATTTATATAAAAATTTCAACATGGAAGCTCTAACTATAGCTAGAGTGGATGCCAGCAACTTCAACGCAACTCTGGTCACAATGGATAAGCTGTTGTGGAAGCGCCACTTCACCACCATAATAGTGATGTACGAAAGTCAAAACGAGGATGTGCCGGATTTTCGCCAACTCTTCCAAGGATTCTGGAGACAAGGACATACAGCCGTCTTGGTGTGGTGGCGTAATACAACATTTACTTACACGCCGTATCCCAATATACAAGTACAACCTTTGGATAACGTATCCGGTTTCAAAGATCAATCGCATTCGTTCAATTTGCACAAATTCGAAATACTTATACCGATCATTGAATACCCGCCGCGGTGTTTTAGTTACCGCAATCGCCAGGGCAATCTTATAAGATCCGGCTCTTATTACAAGCTAATAGAGAACTTTGTTTGACACTACAATGGTACACTGCAGCATGATTTTGTCGATGTATGGCGTTTGAACCTTAGTCCGGAACTCGTAAACGAGCTCATGCTAAATACGGGCTATAGGTTCATAACTACCGCACTTACAGTGAGTGACAGCTACACAGGCAGTGATACTCTTTGGCAGGGAAATTGCTTGCTAATTATACCCTCGGGCAAAGAGATTGATCAGTCATTGTACCTGGTGATATCATTCAATTTACGAATTTGGGCCATGGTGCTGCTCATTACGCTGATGATGTCGATGCTTATTTACGGCGCATACGGGCGCCAACAGCGTCTACAAAATATTAGTGGGTCTTTGTTACATACGCTGCGCGTTATCATATTCATTTCCGCGCCAGACATTGGGAAGAAAACATTATTCAACTTTAAGCTGCATATTTTATTTCTCTTCACTGGCCTGTTCATTACCAACCTCTACAGTTGTAATCTGTCGAGTATGTACGCGACACGCATCTATGAATCCGATATAGTTTCCCTAAAAGACGTGGCTCGCACCGAATTGGGCATCCACGCCTATTCATTGGATTATACACAGTTTATGTCTATTGAGAATCTACCGCCCGTCATCTACCAGCGCCTGTTTATCGGCAATAATACGGAATTTCAAAGGAACCGCCAAAATCTGAATATGGTCAATATATACATGGGCATGGCTGATGTGGCTAAATTCTTGTTTTTCCAACAGCTGTACTTGAAGAGACCGATTGCCAAGGTCATTCCGGAGCCATTGAATACGGAGCCCTTATTTGTGGTGGTGCCGCATCGTTCACCGTTTATCGAACGTTTCAATCGCTACTTGGGTTGTATGAAGGATAGCGGAATTCTTAATAAGTTCGTGACGGATAGCCAATGGGATGGTATAATAGGCGGTAAAATTTCATTCTTTCGAGATAATGCGTTGAATCGCTCACTTTCGATGGCCTATTTTCAATATGCTTTTGTCGTTCAAATTTAAAAATTTGATTTTTTTTGTGCAAAAACCACTATCTTAAATTGAAAACAAATGTATAAGCAATAATATAAATATATATAAATAAATTGAGCATAAAGTTTAGACTTAAGCAGAACAATTTTAAAATCGCTAGTAGCATTAGGAAGTTATGATACAAAAAGATGACATATATCACAAAAAAATTACAAATTCTTTCTTATAAAAACTAATCAGAGGAAATTTTTTAAAAATTCATTTTCGTGTTTATGAGGTCAAAATCTACAGGGAAACATATATATTTAGGACTCTGGACCAGAACAAATCATAATTTGAAAACTAGTGTTATCTACTTTATACGAGGGCGACCGCAAAACTAACTGGCCTGGCACATTTGCTGTTTTACTAGCAACTTTTTTTTTGTTTTTTACAAGCAATCTTTTACAAGCCATCTGTCAAAATTTCCGAAATATTTAATGATTATTTTCTTTGTTACAGGTGATTGAAGTAAACAAGTTTTATAATTTTTGAAAAATGGAAAATAAAGAGTTTCGTGCGGTAATTAAACACTTTTATATGAAAGGTTATAGGCCACAATTAATCAAAGATGAATTGGATTCTGTTCATGGTGATAATGCACCATCATACTCCACCGTGAAATCCTGGGTTCAACAATTTAAAATGGGTCGTTCAAGTACGGAAGATGAACAACGCTCTGGAAAACCGAAAACTGTTACTACTATTGAAAACATTAGAAACATATTTAATGAAGTGACTAAAGATAGACGAATAAAGCTCAGAGCTCCGTCTAATTATTTCTTGTTTCCAAATTTAAAAAAAATTTCTCGGTGGCAAAAAATTTTCGTCCAATAGCGAGGTTATTACTGGAACTGAGGCATATTTTGAAGGTCTTGAAAATCTTATTTTTCGGATGGAATTAAAAAACTTGAAAAACGTTTGAAGAATTGTATTGAGTTGGAAGGAGATTATGTTGAAAAATAAATAATAATAATTCCAAAAAACGGTTCTTTTATGTTTGGCCAGTTACTTTTGCGGTCGCCCTCATATTTTCTTAGTATTAAAATATATATTATTATTTTAAATAACTGTTCTATTGAAATTATTGCATTTTTAAAAAAATATAACGATTTGTTACGAGTTCATGTAAAGTGTTTTTTCGGCGTTGCAGCGTTGCATCACATTCGGTTAAAATTAAACCGGTGATCTGCCTCAATGTGGTCGAACGGTGCACAATGTGACTATTTCGTGGGGGTCGGAGTAGACAGTGGTGATATAAAATCGAAAAATCCCCCCAAAAAACAGTGATTTTTTAGACTTATCCAGTTCTTGTATGAAAATTAATATTTGATGAGGCCCATTCCATCTAACTTTTATATAGCGACCTGCAGTTGGCTCTCCACAGGTAGATAGACATGGCTAGATCGTCTTAGATTTTAAAAGTTATAAGTCATACGTCAGTGAGTAAGGCTGTATAAAAGGTTTCCGCGCAACGCGTCCTATTAAGTTTTTGATTAGTTTAAGAGTACATTATCTCAAAATTGTCTTAACTTGTGGCAAAGTTCAGATATTGTGACGATCGAATATGCATTTATTAGCTACTTGCTTATAGACTAATAATATATTTGTGAACAAGTGTTATTTTATTTATTTTACATACACAAAATTAATTTTATTTGTATACCCTTCATCATAGGATAGATGGTGTATTCACAAGATTCCACTGGTTAAGAACTTACCTATTTTACCGAAGTACCCTACGATCACGATCAATTTTTAAACCGCTGCCATTTTACCCCTTGCATTTTCGGCCATGGTCGTAGATGGACATATTTTAATGAAATGAGCATAGGAATACGCTGATGAAATTTGTCCAGTCGTGAATAAATCACGCTGTATAAAAATATGCCAGGGCAAAGCCGTCAACAGACAGCTAGCATTGTTTGATACACTTTTGCTTTGTGAAAATGTGTAATATGTTTTTGAACTCTCAACTTATAACATCTCGCACAGATGAAGCCAATACAAATTCGCCGATAAGACCTCTTCTTGTTTGATAACATTTTAGAGTAGATAATAGATGATTTTACATAGCAGGGTTTGTTATGTTAGACGAATTCGGCTACTATTTCCATCCACCATTTCCAAAACAATTCGACTTCATTCTTTTGTTTTACCATTTTCGACTACGCCTACGTGGGACTAGCCATTACAGTGTCGTTGTTGTTCAACAAAAGAATACTAACTCAAAATTGAAAATGTTCAGAATAGTTAAATAACTGTTGGATGTTGGATTAAGCATCTGAAGTGCTCCGAAACATTAAGAGCGTCATGCATTTCTTTTTTCTTTGATAGCAAAAGTGTTTGATTTTTACAGATGACAACTGCGAGTCATTTTCGTACAAAATGTTTAATCTTATAAATTTTGAGTTAATACCTTTCTGTTGATCAAGTGCGTTCTATTATTTATTTGGAGTTTACTACATGGCATAATTACACCAAAAAAACAATCCCTGTTCAATGTGAAAAAATAGTATTTGAATGGAAATGGCGTTGAAAGGATTAATACAAATCACGTTACCAGTAGTGTTCCTCTTACTGACCAAACTTCTACGAGAAGTCGGGTGTACAGACTTCAACACGTCAATATTGAAAATAATAGAAGATTTGAACAAAGAGTATCAGACCCAACTAGATCTATTGATTGTTCTAAGTGGAGGTAACTGTGGAGATTTTAATGGCATTTATTCAAAAATTGAGCACCCGAAAAATGTAATAACCAAGCCAAGAGAAGAAATACCAAATGTAAATACAAATTTCAACATGGAAGCTCTACGAGTAACTATAGCTAGAGTGGATGCCAGCAACTTCAACGCAACTCTGGCCACAATGGATAAGCTGTTGTGGAAACGCCACTGCACCACCATAATAGTGATGTACAAAAGTCTAAACGAGGTTGTGCCGGATTTTCGCCAACTCTTCCAAGGATTCTGGAGACAAGGACATACAGCCGTCTCAGTGTGGTGGCGTAATGCAACATTTACTTACACGCCGTATACCAATATATAAGAATAGGCGGTAAAATTTCTTTCTTTCGAGATAATGCGTTGAATCTCTCGCTTTTTATGGCCTAATTTTAATATGCCTTTGTCGTCTGGCTAACAGGCTGTGCTGTGCTTGGGTTTCTGTGAGAAATTGGATGGATCAAGAGAAACTACAGCGATAAAAACATTTGAATCATTATGTACTTATATAAGGGTGTTACGCACAAACTTTACATCTATAAATTATTAATTGTACCCTTCACCACAGACTAGTGTGTATAATAAATTTTTGGAGCCGTTTGCGACGCTTTAAGATGCGAGAGCACATCAATATTTCTGTGACTTTCAACTCTCCTCGTAGTTTTATGAAATGCAACACTGCTCCCATCAAGTACCATCTGTTAATAGACTACTGTCAAATTTTGAGAGAGTTCTGTTATTTAGAATCAAACCAAGGAAAGCTTGATAAATACTATGGGGACTGCAGCATCGATTTCGATGGTAGAAAGTGGTTTACTGTGTTTCGTTGTGGTCGCACAAGTATAAATGACGCTTAACGTTCTGGACGGCCAATTGAGGTCAATACACCCGAAAATGTCGATATGGTGGTGTCCGAAAGAAGAGTAAAAGTGTGTGAGACTGTTGATGCCATACGCATTTTATGTGGCAGTGTGGTTTCGATTCTACAAGATCGGTTGGGTGTAAGAAAGCTGACTGCAAGCTGTCTGCCGCGTTTGCTCACAACTGACCATAAACGTAATCGTGTGACAACTACAAAGGATTGTTTGGAGTTGATTAAACACATTTCGAATGAGTTTTTGCTGTGGATTGGATCCATTACAACACCCCGGAGACCAAGGAGCAGTCCAAACAATGGGTTTCTCCGGCTCCGAAGAAGGCCAAGGTGACTTTGTCGGTCAATAAGGTGATGGCAACAGTTTTTTGGGATGCAAGCGGGATAATCCACATCGATTTACTTCAAAAGGGAAAAACAATAAACGGCAAATATTATACCAACTTATTGGACCGATTTAACGAGGATTTAAAAAAACGACCCCATATCAAGAATCTACAAGATAATGAACAGGTACATAAAGTAGAAAAATATATTTTTTGCAAAAATAACTGTGTTTTATTCGAAAAGTCACGGAATTATTGATATGCCCTGGTATTTATCGGACATCCTAAAGAATATATAAATTTTTTATTGTCGTAAAATCCTAAGAAGATCTTGCCTAGAACATCCGTCCGTCCATGTGTCTGTGGAAGGTTCGATGGTGGTCAAACCAGAGTTCGAAAAGAAAATTCAAAGTTCATAACCTTAGCGTGCTCAACGGAACTTTATCGAATTCAGTTCGAAGTTTTTGTGTTTTTTAAGCGAAATAATCATTTTTTTATCGTTGGTTTGTCATCTCAAGGCAGACACTTTTAATCAATCGTCAAACATATTTGGTGAAATAGATATTTTTATGAAGTAAAAATAAGCGTGCTAAAAGAAAAAAAAATAATTTAATTTATCCATTTGTTTAAGAAAAATATGTATTTTAGTAGTTTAATAGTCACGAAGTTGTTCTTTGTTTGTAAACAATAATGAACTGTCAAACGAAAACCAAAACGAGAATGAAAACGGCCACAAATTGTGTGAAAATTGGTTGAGACGTTTTGAAAAGTTTCGAACGAAAACGAGAATAAATGGCCCAATGAAAATGCAGTATAAGTCTATTCATTATGAAATGGCAAACCATAAATGAGTATAAATGAAGTGGCCAGATTGAAAACCGAACGCAAAAGACCAACTCCGAAAAAAGTGTGGCCAGATTGAAAGCCGATCGCAGAAGACCAAATCCGAAAAATGTGTGGCCAGATTGAAAACCACACGTCTAATAAACACCCTTTATTTCAATCAGCTTTGCAGTTAGGACAATCGAGGATAAATGAGAGTTTTTTTAAAAGCCATACACTAATAACCAGAGAACTATTTATGAAATTAATAACTTTATTATGATTTGAATAGTTCTTATTCTGGTTCGAGACTTTTTTGTTGTTTCTTTTTCAGAACCCACTAAAAAATTGGTGAAATGTATTGCCTGGCAGACTGTACGAATATTTCTAAACCCACCAATGCGTTTCATTGGCAAATTATAATTTAATAGTTTCGTTGGCTGGATGGAATGTAGCGCCGTCTTGTTGGCACCAAAGGTCGTCCACATCATCATCATCTAATTCAGTTAAAAGTCATTAATCATGGCTCTATAGCGTTACCCATTTACCTCAAATCGCTAAAGAAACAAGTTAGAGTTACCACACTTATTTTTCCATTAAAAATGCAAACATGACACATGCTTTATAAAATTACACGTGTTTTGTTATTTAATGCATCGTATCAAATATACGAGGGTTGCTAATTATATTTCGGGTCATGCAAAAAAACCGAATAATTTATCATTTTAAATGGTTTGATTGTTTTTCAAAATATTCTCCTTTAAGATAAATTCACTTTAGCATGAGCACAAACTAAATTTGAAGGAATTTTATCACTCCGATTGAGACACCTCCAAAACATGATTTTTGAACGCTTCAACAGCTGCTTCGTGTGATGAAAAACGTTTACCACGCATTTCTCTCTTGATGCTAGGGAATATGATGAAGTCATTGGGTGTCAAAACAGGGCTGTACGGTGGATGGCCCATCATTTCGACATCTTGAGTATTCAAATAGCTTATCGTTTCAGCTGATGTGTGAGAGTTCACATTTTCGTGATGCAAAATGATCCGCCTTCTCTTATTATCTTTCCTCATTTCTTCGAACACTGTTGGCAAACAAATGGTTGTATACCACTCAGAATTTACCGTCCTACGTTCCGCTAAAGGCATTGTCGCATCCTGGCCTGCTTATACCGAAAAAACGCAATCAGTTGCTTCAATGTACTTCGTCCACGAACAACTATTGTTGGATTTGGCTGGTCTTGAAAGACCCATACGGTCGATTGCTGTTTTGTTTTGGGTTCATATACATAGATCCATGATTCGTCACCTATGACAATGGTATACACTGCCTTTGAGCTGTATTTATACAGAGTTATACTTTTTGAACATCTCTTTGCACCAATCCATACGAGCCTTTTTTAGCATTCGTAAAATTATGTGGGATCCAACGAGAACAACTTTTTTTCACGGCCAAATGAAGATGCAATATATTATTGATGCTTGTCATACTATTGCCCAAGGATGCCTCATTCTCACAGTATGTATGTCGGTCTTGCTTAATCAGTTTAAGCACAGCATCGATGGTCTCTGGCAAAGTGACCGACGTTGGACGTCCTTCACGAAATTCATCCTGGAGCGAACGGCGTCCTAGACTGAACTCTTGGTACCAGCGTGTAACTAATAAGTAAGTAGTTAAAATGTTAAAATTTTCGTTGGTATCCTGAAAACTTGTGAAAATATGGGTTTCGCTACTTTGTGTATTTAGCCGGCGATTGGCTAATTTGGGGTTTACTTCACCAGGCGTCGCTTTTGCCATCTGCTGCTTGGTTGCAGTACATTTTCTGAGAAGTAATTATTATTTACCTACCACATTCCGGGGGTGTTTTTTGTATACAGTAGTTGACATTTTATCAATGCAGAGTGTTAAACGTTGCTCACATGAGTAAAACGGACAGAGCAACCTCAATGTTGTTGGTAGTGCTCAAAAAAAGTTTTTTGATTATGCATGACATTTAAACGTTAGAATATAAATTTTCCGCAGGGAGTGACTAGCGTTTTAAAAAAGGCTAATTTAATCCAAATAGGATAAAAACGGTGCTTTCGGTGAATTTCCCTCGAGCGATACATTCCAACCGGTGACAATAAACATTTGAGAAGGGGCATACAGTCCGAGACCCTAGATGCGGCTTTTCCACAGCTTAAAGTATTTAAGGCCGGTAGCACCAAACTAGTTTTCATTAAGCTACTATCACAAGAAAATTCGTTATTTTTACAATGGACTTTGTGACACTTTCTCGTTATCGTAATGCCAATAGGCACTGTGTCCTTGGACGTTATGAGATGCCACCGGCTTCAAGAGCTGCAGGTTCAGAAATTGAGGTGGGCCTTTATTTGGAGGTTATGCGAAAATCTGGACTTATGTGCATATTTGGTCAAGCTGCATCACTTAATTTTATGAGCAAGGTGGAGTTTAATTTGTAGTTTTGAGACCTGCAGGACCTCAAATAATGAGGTATCTTTGTGTAAGAGCTATTTTAAAACATGCATCGAAGTGGTACAATTCTGAGGCGATACGAAAAAATTAACTAAAGTACAATGCTAAATTTTATCAAATTGAATTTATGGTAGGACCACAAATCGGGAGGATTTTATTCAAAAACATGGATCGATAAGGAAGGGTGTTAGTTATTCGTAACGATCTATGCCAGAGTCGTATGTAAAATTTGTCAGTTATAGTAGCGTTTCTAAAATCCTTGTAAAAAACAAGGCATGGCCCGGTATGGTCCAAGTTTGATCGGAATCAATTTATAATTGCGTACTTTGATTACAACGATAGGAGAACAGACGAACATCGCTTAATGGAACCATAGTGATTCTGAATTGACCAGTTACTTAACAACGGCATAAAGTACCAATGGTGAAGGGTATAAAACACTGTCCTCGTCGTCCGAGTCATTGCCACTACATGCAGAATTTCATCTCCAGGATTATAAAATCCTCGAGATCCGTTTGAACATTTTAATATAGTCGTAAACACATCGCATAAAAGTCCATTAAAAACTAAAAGCATCAATCGTGTTTTTGCACCATGGCTGAAGAGTGCGTGCATAGTTCTGCTTATTTGATTTGCTTACATTTGAATATGCCAGTGTATTTTGCCATTATATCAGAGAAAACATTATCGCGTGCTCGGTTTGCCCACTTCTTGTAAAACTTAAAACATACAATGTATCTTAATTAATGTATTTGTTCCCCACTGTTTAACTTGTGGGCGAATTGGTTAAATGTCGCTCGTTTTGTGCAAGACAGTCACAATTCAAAAACTGACAGTCACAATTCAGTAAAAAATTTTGAATGTTTTAATGTTGTTTAAAAGGAAAGAAAATTTTTTTAAAAAAAAAAGACTTACGACGAGGCAAGATTTGCTAATGATAAATAGGAAAGCCTGCTCAACATTTGGAAAGATTTGAAGACTGATCACATGTTCATCGACTTGGATTTTTTCTTTGATGTGAATTCTGAACAACTCTTGCTCTACAGATAGAAGACTAACCGGTCGACTTAAGGCCCACTTACAGTCCAATTAGTCTTGGACCTTCAGTCTTGGCGGTGGACGGTAGGCAATCAGCTATTTCAGTTGGGGTTGCATTTTGCATGTTTTAGAGGGAGATAACAACAGTTTGGCGGTTAACGACGGTAGACTACTGCAGGTTGCAGAATCAACCGTCAAGACTAATTGGACCTTTATGCTGAGGTACTGGGTAAAGGTCCAATTAGTCTTGACGGTTGATTCTGCAACCTGCAGAAGTCTACCGTCGTCAACCGTCAAACTGTAGTTATCTCCCTCTAACACATGCAAAATGCAACCCTCAACTGAAATAGCTGATTGCCTACCGTCAACCGTCCACCGTCAACCGTCAAGACTAAATGGACCTTAAAGGTCAAATCAGTCTTGACGGTTGACGGTAGGCAATCAGCTGTTTCAGTTGGGGGTTGCATGCGTGAGAGGGAGATAACTACAGTTTGACGGTTGACGACGGTAGACTTCTGCAGGTTGCAGAATCAACCGTCAAGATTCATTGGACCTTAACACATTAAGGCCCATTTAGTCTCGACGGTTGACGGTAGATTCTGCAACCTGCAGAAGTCTACCGTCGTCAACCGTCAAACTGTAGTTATCTCCCTCTAACACATGCAAAATGCAACCCTCAACTGAAATAGCTGATTGCCTACCGTCAACCGTCCACCGTCAACCGTCAAGACTAAATGGACCTTAAAGGTCAAATCAGTCTTGACGGTTGACGGTAGGCAATCAGCTGTTTCAGTTGGGGGTTGCATGTGTGAGAGGGAGATAACTACAGTTTGACGGTTGACGACGGTAGACTTCTGCAGGTTGCAGAATCAACCGTCAAGACTCATTGGACCTTAACACATTAAGGCCCAATTAGTCTTGACGGTGGACGGTTGGTGGTAGGCAATCAGCTATTTCAGTTAGGGGTTGAATTTTGCATATGTTAGAGGGAGATAACTACAGTTTGACGGTTGACGACGGTAGACTTCTGCAGGTTGCAGAATCAACCGTTCACCGTCAAGACTAATTGGGTCTTTACCCATGTGATCAAGCTCCGTAGGAGATAAGTTCACTTTAGACTCCACGGTTATTGTTCTCACAAATGTCTAAGCAGAAGCGACTAAGAAAGCCTGTACAAAAACCGCCAGGATTGGCAAGGCTAAGCTCACATGGTGGAATGTAGAAATTGGCATAAAGCGCCTGAAAGGCAGCCAGATATTCAATGAGGCCAAGCGCATGAAAGGCAACCAGCTATTCAATTAAGGCCAAGCGCATTAGCAACTGGACCGCATATACAAATAAAAAAATATCATAATAAATAAATCCTCACTTAGTAGTTTTAAGAACCTAACTAGAAAAGCTAAAAGACCATCCTGGAGAAATTTCTGAAGTAGTGTGGAAAACATTTCAGAGACTAGTCGGCTTAAAAGCTTCCATTCCCCTTAATTTGTCCATTTTTTAGCGGACTTACCTATACAGGGGAACATCACTATATTAACGCTACGGCCTAAGGCCATACTAAGATAAAGGAATTTTCGAAAATCGGTCTTTCATTGTTTAACTTTGTAAAGAATTATCGATGACTACATTAAATCCTCCCTCAGACCTGGACCTCTGTCTGAGGCCCAGGTGGGAGGAGCCAGACTTCCGACACTGCGCTGCACTCCTTGGTTGGCAATATCGAAAGGTCCCTACATTACAAGCAATTCTCAATGGTGGCTTTCTTTGATATAGAGGGAGCCAAACCCAAAAAGGTGATAGACACAATAGGGCAGTAAGGAATAAATAATAGTGTTTCTTCTTTTGTAAGAAAACTCCCGATATATAGGCACATTGAGTCCACACTAGGCGTCTCTACTATTTCGAAATTCCCAGTAGAGGAAACACCACAACGACGTGTACTCTACCTACTCCTGTGGAATCTTAACATCTGCTCGAATTTGTGGAGAAGACGTACAGCAAGATAATTGCGTAGGCGGATGATGTGGTGGTAGCAGCCACGGGCAAGGATCTGAAGATGCTCTAAAAAGCACCGTAGTCTAAACAAAAGTTATTACTAAAATGATGACATTAATGTGTGCTGGGGTAAACCCAGCTAAAGCGGAACTGGCGCTAATCACTAGGCTATACAAGATCCCTTAATTTGTTAACCCTTCGATTAATGGGGTAACATTTCGTAATCCATTAGAGCCAAATATCTTGGACTGGTGTTGGTTAGTAAAACTGGAACCTGAACTCACAGACAAGGACCACTGAGGCTGCTTTGTATTGCTGCAATAACACCCTAGGACTTAATTGGGGAATGATTTTGTTGGCAAACCTATTTTGATGACGTTATCGAGGAATTCTTGTGACGTTAGAGAGTCGAATGTTTATTCGAATGTTTTATGTGAACAGTAGCCATAATGGTAAACGGTGCGCTTAACTGGCTTCTGCTAGACATTTGGGCAAAGCAAGTGTTTGGGAAAATAGCTAAGCGACTTGGCGCCACGGCGCAAGGAATTCCAAGGACTATGACCACGTCAATATGGTATTTTCCTGTTGACTATGTTACACCTGCACTTATTTTCCATCATAGATTTGCGACGAAAATACCAGATGAATCGGACTGCGTGAGTGGCCTCGGAGAATGTAATGTACACTGAACAGCTGCATTTGAAACTGTCCATTAAGCTACCGGACTGTATTAGCATTCTTCAAACCGAAATCATGGCCATTGGTACTGCTGAGCAGCCAGTTCAGTACTATGGAATATTATGCAGGGATATCTTCAGATTTGCTGACAGCAGCTGCAAAATGTACACATTTTCTCTAGGGAGAATGTTTACCCCTCTCCGCAATTCTGCACGAAATACGGATTATTCGACATTCGTTGGTAACACCTACGAGGGTGGCTCGGAAAGTTCTTAGCCTATCAATGAAAGAGAATAGTTAGTTTTTCAAAAATATTTTTATTTTTCAATATAATCCCCTGAAACTTCAATACACTTAGTCCAACGCTTATCTAGCAATTCTATCCCTTGATTAAAATAGTTTTCCTCAAGGTCTTCAAAATAGTGGTTTACAACTGTAATTACAACTGTCAGACCTGGACCTCTGTCTGAGGCCCAGGTGACTTTCGACACTGCGCTGCACTCGTTGGTTGGCAATATCGAAAGGTCCCTGCATTACAAGGAATTCTCAATGGTGGCTTTCTTTGATATACTCGTAGAGGGAGCCAAACCCAAAAAGGTGATAGACACAATAGACAGTAAGGAATAAAAAATGGTGTTTCTTCTTTTGTAAGAAAACTCCCGAAATATAGGCACATTGAGTCCACACTAGGCGTCTCTACTATTTCAAAATTGCCAGTAGAGGAAACACCACAACGACGTGTCTTAACATCTGCTCAAATCTGTGGAGAAGACGTACAGCAAGATAATTGCGTAGGCGGATGATGTGGTGGTAGCAGCCACGGGCAAGGATCTGAAGATGCTCTAAAAAGCACCTGAGTCTAAACTAAAGTTATTACTAAAATGATGGCATTAATGGATGCTGAGGAAAATCCAGCTAAAGCGGAACTGGTACTAATCACTAGGCTATACAAGATCCCTTAATTTATTAACCCTTCGATTAATGGGGTAACATTTTCGTAATCCATTAGCGCCAAATATCTTGGACTGGTGTTGGTTAGTAAAACTGGAACCTGAACTCACAGACAAGGACTACTGAGGCTGCTTTATATTGCTGCAATAACACCCTAGGACTTCACTGGGGAATGATTTTGTTGGCAAACCTATTTTGATTTTATCGAGGAATTCTTGTGACGTTAGAGAGGAATAATCACCAAAGAATATGCGAATGTTTTATGTGAACAGTAGCCATAATGGTAAACGGTGTGCTTAACTGGCTTCTGATAGTCATTTGGGCAAAGCAAGTGTTTGGGAAAATAGCTAAGCGACTTGGCGCCACGGCGCAAGGTATTCCAAGGACTATGACCACGTCAATATGGTATTTTCCTGTTGACTATGTTACACCTGCACTTATTTTCCATCATAGATTTGCGACGAAAATACCAGATGAATCGGACTGCGTGAGTGGCCTCGGAGAATGTAATGTACACTGAACAGCTGCATTTGAAACTGTTCATTAAGCTACCGGACTGTAGTAGCATTATTCAAACCGAAATCATGGCCATTGGTACTGCTGAGCAGCCAGTTCAGTACCATGGAATATTATGCAGGGATATCTTCAGATATGTGAGAGCAGCTACAAAATGTACACATTTTCTCTAGGGAGAATGTTTACCCCTCTCCGCAATTCTGCACGAAATACGAATTTCTTAGATGGAAATAGTCGACATTCGTTGGTAACACCTACGAGGGTGGCTCGGAAAGTTCTTAGCCTATCAATGAAAGAGAATAGTTAGTTTTTCAAAAATATTTTTATTTTTCAATATAATCCCCTGAAACTTCAATAAACTTAGTCCAACGCTTATCTAGCAATTCTATCCCTTGATTAAAATAGTTTTCCTCAAGGTCTTCAAAATAGTGGTTTACAACTGTAATTGCATCTTTATTTGAGGTAAAACGCTTGCCAGCAAGGATTTTTTTTTTAGATTTGGGAACAGGTAAAAGTCACTGGGAGCTAAATCAGGAGAATAAGGTGGGTGGTCAAGCAACTCGTACTTTAATTCGTTGATTTTATCTATTGTTAAAACACTCTTGTGCGCTGGTACGCTGTCTTGATGAAAAATTATTTTTTTGTGTTGTAAGCCAGGACGTTTTTCTCCAATTTGTACATTTAATTGATCTAAAAGGTTGCAATAGTACTCTGAATTTATTGTTTTACCCTTTTGCAGATAGTCAATCAATAAAATACCTTTGAAGTCCCAAAAAACCGTTGCCATAACCTTACCAGCCGATTGAATTGTTTTTGCGTTCTTTAGGGCACTTCCTCCAGCTTCAGTCCATTGTTTGGATTGTTCTTTTGTCTCTGGAGTATAGTGGTGGATCCATGTCTCATCAACAGTTATGAAACGACGCTTAAAATCCATTTTATTTCGCTGAAAACGATCCAAACAAGCTTGAGAAATGTTCATTCTTATGCGTTTTTGGTCGACTGTTAACAAGTGCGGCACCCATCTTGTAGAAAGCTTTTTCATCTGTAGTTCTTCATGCCAAAATTAAATGGACTCGATCATTTGAGATGCCCATGATATTAGCTATTTCACGCACTTTTATTCGTCGATCATTTAATACCTATTCATGCACTTTGGCTACAATTTCTGTTGTTGTTGCTGTTTTTGGACGTCCACTACGTGGTTCATCTTCAATGCTTGTACGACCACGTTTAAATTCAGCAACCCAATTTTTTACTGTTGCATATGAAGGAGCACTTCCACCTAACACATTCACCATATCATTATGAATTTCTTGTCCCGATAAACCTTTTTTATGTAAATATTTAATGACACCACGCATTTCTAATTTTTCCATTGTAAAAAAATCGCGGATGCGTCTTTTGTGAACAACTGTTTCTATATGAAGGAGTTGCCAAATCGAAACAAAATTTAACATGTGTTCATAGCAGAGATGGAAGTTTCCAAAACACTTATCTTTTTCCTGTTTATACCGCGCTTTTTGTGCTAGGCTAAGAAGTTTCCGCCCTCGTACATGGGCTGGCAATTGTACAGCTGACACACTTGCAAAAGCTGGCGTCATTCAGAACTCAAGGGGTTAGCAGCTTTTATCACGCAAGCCCTATTCCTTTGAGGGTAGGTGGGATGGAAGGAACCAATTTGCATGGAGATCAGAAAGAGCAGGCCTTGTATGGATGAGCAGAAAATGTCGACTACGAATAATCTGTCAAGATTCCATCTAAAAAATCTCAATGTGGTCATCGCCGGCCACTGTCCTACGGCTGTTCACATCCGACTTCTGTGAAAGTAGCAACAATGAAGAAAACGAGCAGAAAGCTGAACATATTTTTTGCCAATCCCGGGCATTTGTGGACTTAAGACAAAAAGTGTTTGGCCCACAAATAAAGTACTAGGAGACAGAACCTGTCTTCGATGCTGATATGGGCAGGATCACACCTTTGTAATGTTTTATTTTATTTTTTTAAATAATAAAAATAACCTTTAGGACCAATGCAAACTTTACAATGTTTTCCTCTATGGGTGAGGATAAGTCGGCTCACCTTACTACAACCTTTTTCTTCTGCTTATTTATGGCTCTTTGTTGCTATTTGTAATGGAAATAAAAATTGCTCATACATGACAAATAGAAAATAATGTGGAAACCGACATACATTTTAATTTTTAACTCGATAAGTAGAAGCGTGGCCACCCAAAACTACTTGTGTGCCATTAGCCAACATAAGTACGAGCTAACAAAATTTTTTTTAAAAAATATTACTAAAAAAAGTTAAATTTTTAGGGAGTAAAATATTAATAAATATATTAAAAATATATTTTGTAAACCTCAATTTAATCCTGATAGTTTAAAAACAATGTCTCAATTATCGTAACTAGAACAAAAGTTATGAGTTTTTCAAAAAAACATATTGAAAATTTAGCCACTGCTGCAATTTTCAGAATTCAGAATTTTTTTAAAAAACCCAATCTGTATTTTTTAGAACATCAAAGTGAACCAATGAACAAAGTTTCGTCAAAATCGAAGACCTACTTGTAAAAAGATATCGGTTTCACATTAATGAAAGTACATGGTTGTGGCGCAACAATATTTTGATCTTCACAGTAATAGTATGATTCACACACAACCATTTAATGATCCTCACAACAGTAGTATGTTATGTTATGATCCATGATCCCACTACACTATACTATGATCGCCAAAACTATTTATTAGGATTGGGTAATGTTGTCAACAATAGACATTTTTATTAAGTGAAATATTTCAAAATACTTTCAATTCAAAATAATAGATGTGATTTATTTACTTGTAGCATAGCGTATGGTTATAAAAAAAGCACGGAGCTAAAAGTCTCCAAAGATCCCAAAATAGTGCCCTGAAAATCGTTTTTAACCTTCCTCAATACATCTAAAAATATTTTAGCAATATAAGTATATGGACTGTATAAAATGCAGCTAATAATGTTTATGTACAAATCTTTAAATCATACTGGCCATCAATCAAGCTATTGAATTTCTAAGAAATCAATCCGTTTTCAATACCAAGAGCAACCAAAATTTACGCGTAAAACGGTGTAGGCTGGAATCAACGAAACAGCGTATTGAATACTTATATATTGGCTGCTCTGAATTTAATGATTTGCCTCAAGCTCTCAAAGAAATACCTAGAATTTCTATTTTTAAATCTAATCTAAAATCCCATTTACTTCAGAATTTGGAAATGCTTCCTTTGAAAAATTATGAAAAATTACATAATATTATTAAACTTAAATGTATTTTTTATCATATAATTAAAATGTAAATATCAAACTTTGTTTATGCTTCATTTATGATACATATAGTATGCCAACTCGCCCCAATAATGTCCTTGTGGCGCTGGGGCACTTTTTAAATTGTAATTTTTTTATATATAAAAAATTAATGAATTTTTAATAAAAAAAAATCGTTTAAAAAAATTAAGCGTTTCCTATATAAAAAAAATCACTTAAACAAATCCAAAGCAGTTTGTTTGAACCATTTTAATTAACATATAAAAAGTACTACTATTGCATAAGCTAAAACAATAACATTGTTCTAAAATCATATTCAAATTAAGAAAAATTACTAACACACACTATGATTGTCGTTATCATATTATTGTTAACATAAAACCCAGAAACAATACTCTTGTGGCACTAACCATATTTATATTGTAGCTATGCCAATATTTTAACTTTTAAATTAAGCAATAATAAAGTACTTATAAGTACTAAGATAACAAATCTTTCAACTATACTAATATTGCCGCAATTATACTACTATTATCTTGTCAAAATGAAATTCAAAACAATATTTTTGCCGTGACCATATAGTAACCAAATTTTTTCTCTGCCCGTGTGTAGTGGCCTGCCTCCAGATCGTGCGATTTGACACCGCTGGAGTATTTTTTGTAGGTTTATGTGAACTCGCTTATCTACGCAGATAAGCCGGATACGATTGCTGCCTTGAAAGAGAATATTTGTCACGTTATTGCTAACATACTGCCCCAAATGCTGCAAAAAGTGGTCGAAAATTGGCCCTTTCGGCTGGAATTTTTCAAGCAAGCCGCGGCCAGTTAGAACATTATGGCAAACCCTTATCATTATGATAAAGCAAAATTCTTTTTGAAAACCACACGTCAAAAAAACACCCTTAGAACTTACTTACGAGTAGTTTTTGCTGGGAATATTTGATTCAATAGAGCGTTAAAGTCTGTCCATTGCTCGTTGTAATCGAAGTACAGGTCGAACTTACAAACCGTTTTCGATGAAACATGGAACATTGTTCAGGTTTGGTTCATGGACGGTTGTTAAGCTTGCACAGGAAACTCATGCCTATACTTCACTTGGCTTCAGTTTACACATTCAAGTGGTTTCAGCTCTTGTGACATGTTAGGATAGTGTAAACGCTCCTTTACATGCATTTCCTCAATACATTGTTTGCTTTTACATGAACGAGTGCAGCACATAATTTATATAAAGGAAACCATTGTACGCAAAAGTACCCTCAGTATTCCTGGGGCAATGAAGTCGAACGAATCACATTTATGCATCAGGAAATTCAGCATTCGCTGCGTGCTCCTTTTAGTCACACAACATCAACATCTCCTATGCAATGGACAGCATTTATTGGAAATCGTACAAGATTTCAATGAAAAACACAAAATTGAATTCAATTTAGTGATAGATTTAAATGGATCCAAAGAAATTAAGTTGGAGGATATTATCTTCAAAGTGAAAACACCAAAAATTCTAATAACTAAGCCATACATAGAAATGCAAAACTTGTATAAAAACTTTAAAATGCTTACACTTACCATTGTAAGAATGGATGTGACGAATCTAAATACAACTTTGGCTGCAATGGATGTGTTATTGTGGAAACGACATTTCTCCAGCATTATTATAGTGTTCGAAAGCCCAGACAATGAAATGACAGATTTGTTCAGGCTCTTTCAAGGTTGCTGGGAACTGGGATATACATCCGTCTTGGTTCGGTGGCGCAATACCTACTACGCTTATACGCCTTATCCCCAAATACAAGTAAGACATTTGAAAGATGGCATGGCTTTCGAGGATCATTCACTCACCGCCAATTTGCAGCAATTCCCTGTACACATAGTGTTTGTGGAGTTTCCGCCGCGCTGCTTTAGTTATCGCAATCGCCGAGGCCGGCTGATAAGAACGGGCTACTACTACAAACTTGTGGAGAATTTCGTATTGCAACACAACGGCACAATTAAACATGACTTCGTCGATATCTGGGGCATCAACTTTGGTCAGGAGTTTGTAAATGATCTTCTCGTCAAGAGGGGCAGCAGCTTTATATGCTCCAAGGTTGCTGAAAGTGATCAGTACACGAGCAGTGATTCCATACATTTCGCTAAGAGTTTTCTTATAGTGCCTTCGGGTAAGGAAATCGAACAGAGTTTATACCTGCTGATATCCTTCAACAGAAACATATGGTGCCTTATATTCCTGATCGTGGCTCTTCTTTTCATCGTGATTTACTGCTTGACTCATATGCAAGACACCTTAGGCTCTCTCTTACAATCTCTAAAGGTCATCATTTTTCTTGCCACCGAAGGCTTTGAACGGAAAACCCTTTTCCATTTCATGCTACACGTGCTGTTTCTATTGACTGGATTTTTTGTTACAAACTTCTACGGCTGCAATTTGTCCAGTATGTATACATCCCGAATTTATGAGCCTGAATTTTTAGTCCTGCAGGATATCGCCCGAAGCAAGTTGAACATACATATGCATTCGGCCGACTTTAAACGCTATATGTCTTTGGAGAACCTACCCGATGTTATATACCGCCGCATGTTTTCCGGCAATAATACGGAATTTTATTCGAACCGCCAAGAATTGAAAATGATTCATATCCACATGGGGTTGGATGACGTTGTGGATTTTGTGCTATTACAACAGCTTTACTTGAAGCGACCAATTGCCAGATATATTCCAGAGCCACTGCATACTTTGCCGATGTTCGTTGCCCTGCCTCATCATTCGCCATTCATTGAACGTTTCAATCGATACCTGGGATATGTCAAGGACAGCGGACTTTTAAATAAGTTCAAAGCTGATAGCCAATGGGATGGTTTCATTAGCGGTAGTATCAAATTCTTTCAGGACCACGAGTTTAATCATTCCTTGTCTTTGGCCTATTTCCAATATGCTTTTGTCATTTGGTTAAGTGGATTGAGTAGTGCTTTGATTGGCTTCCTCTGCGAGACGTTCTGGATAAGGATTAACTTGCCGTATGTAAGCACACGAGACCTTTTCGAGTAAGAGATTTATCTCAATACTTGCTTATAAAAAATAAGTTAGCCGTTCGGAGCCGGCGTTAAACAGTAGGTGCCAGTCAAGGAGTATAAGAATTGAGTAGTGCACAGCTCAATAATTTAAGAGAAGTCTCTCCTTATTCCTTAATGGTATCTCAAGGGAATTAAGAGAGACACATATCAAACGAATAATAATAAGTATCCCATTATGTTTAAATGAGTAAATAAATGTTTGATTAACATTTTTGTTGATAATTTCCAATAATAAAAAAATGGTTTGATAAAGACTAATGTAATCACTATAATCACAGGAGTTTTAATGTTTTAGCATAATATTATGAAATCCTTTGAATGCAGTTCAAGGTGAGTCCCCGGGTAGCGGATAGGGGAAGATGACGCAAAGGTTAATACACCCACACTCCTATACTAGCTATGGGGTGATGGATAGGCATTGGTAAATACGGTGCCTCAGGAGGTGACTAAGTCGTTCCCCAAAACCAAACAAAAGATGGAAAACTTTAATGAAGAAAGTAAAGTTACCGTGATTCCAGTACTGGCAGCTAGTGGTGTTCTTGCAGCCCACGAGTCGTCGATATCCAACGGCTGCAATACAAATACTTGGCCTCAGTTGTTGATAAAGCGAAAAATTTCCTCCTAACCGAAGGCTTGAAAACAGGCGATGGTAAAATAACGGGGTCTCAGTGAGATGATGGCTAGAATTCGAATAAATCTCATTGCATGCTTAAGACCAATAACACAGTACTGGAATCCCAGCTCAACACACCATATGTTTTCTAACTAGTCGATGCAGTTAGCAACATCAATATGAATCGTGTGTCCAAAACCGTAAACTGACATTCCGGTTTTAATGTTCTAAGCTGGCAAACGGTTTTTAAAAAAAGCTGTAGCCCGACATGTCGGTTTACCCGGTTTTTTGCTGTCCGGTTTCGTTTCAGAATCACCAGTTGATTCTATTAAGGACATCACTGTGTCCGTCCTTCAATCCGTCTGCTGTCTATCTAAAGCTTGTTTTTAAACTACAGGTCGCATTTGTTGTCCGATTTCCATGAAAGATAGCAGAGGCATGTTTGTTTAGACAGCGGCTGTTGAATTTTATAAAAATCGGTTAAATTAAATTAAAATTAGCTGCCACGCATATGTTCATCTAATTTTATATCTTAAGCGCTAGAAGCCACATAGTACATCCAAATATAATGATATTACAAACGATCAGCTCAGATAAAAATAGATCATACCGGTCAACGTTTTTATAGAGCATTATTGCAAAGGTCTCTACCAATATAACATTGGGTGATGTATCTAGTAGAGGTATTTTTTCAATAGGGTTTTTTTTCACAGATTACGCATGAGTTGTATTAAACTTTACTTTTTATTTGTTTTCAGTACTGTTTGATATTTCATCATGGAAAGACTTACACCGCAATAACGTCCCCTAACTGTGCAACTGTATAATGGAATGAGCGATCGGTAAGAACCTGGCTTCGGCAAAATTTTTGTTCAGTGATAAGGCCCATTTCTGGCTCAACAGCAACGTCAATAAACAAAATTGCATCATTTGGGCTGAAGTGCAACCAGAAGAGGTCCAAGAGTTGTCATTATACCCAGAGAAAACCACGGTTTGGTGCACTAATTGGCCTAGTAGAATCATCGGTCCATATTTTTCCAAAAAGATGATGGCCGTAACGTAACGTGAATGGTGCTCGCTTTTGCGCCTTGATATCGGACTTTTTGCTACCTCAAATTGAAGCCCGTAGTCTTGACGAAATTTTATTTTAACATGACAGTGCCACTTCAGCTGCTCAAACAATGTATCTATTGAGAGGTAATTTCGATGACTAGCTAATTCCTCATTTTGGACCGGTGAGTTGGCCGCCTAGATCGTATGATATCACACCTTTAGACTTTTTTCTTTGGGGCTGCGTAAAGTCCAAAGTCTACGCTAACAAACCAGCTACGATTCAGTTTTAGGAAGCCAACATTGTGCGTGTCATTAACGCCATACCGGTCGAAATGCTCGAAAAATTCTTTCAAAATAAGACCCTTAGAATGGACACCCTGGAGCATTTTCGTGGTCATACCTTGAAGGAAATTAAATTCAAAAAATAAATGGCATAAAATGTCCTTTCGAATAAACATTAAAGTCTACACTCGATTTTTTTTTTTTTTATTTTGAAAAAATATTTCTAAATGGATCACCTAATACAACTGATTTAGAAATCCATATTTATGTCAATTTCAAACAAATTTGGTATGGTATATTAAGATTAGCAAACAACTAATTTGGACCTATTTGAGTTACACAGGCTTTTTACACAGTGCACCACGAAAAAGTATTTCCATATGCGGACACCACTTCGCGATAAAAGACTAAAAAAAAAAGTATCGTGTCTCCCACTTTGGGAAAATCACTTTTTTATTGAACCCCAAAGATTTGGGATCTCAGTGTCATTTTTTTGATCTTTTTGTAGGCTCATATCTGGCAAACCGTTCTCAATTTTGCAACATATTTACTCTCTGAGGCAAAGTTGTAGCTCTTGTTATAAAGAATAAAAATTCTGAACATATAAAATCAAAAAATATTCATCTTTAAGGTCAACTTTAATAGATAGCAAAGTATTTCATTGTTGAATTTTCCACTTCTGCGGCTACCTAAACGGTATTAAGAATCATTCCTAGGAGGTTCATATGTTCTAGAAAGTTGTTTATTGAGATCTTTTTGTGGTGGATTGTTTCCTTGAATTTTGAACGATTTGCTACCTATGGAGCTGAACAGGGGAAGTTTTTAAAGTTTTTTTTTTCAATTTTGACTTTGATTGGCCTTGATTCTTTGTGACATGAGCTCAGAGAGTAAATAAAAATTCTGAACGGTTTGCAAGAAAATAACACCGAGGGCCCAAATCTTTGGGGCCTTTAAAAAAGTGCATGACTTTGGAAAAACTGGGAGACTCGGGACTTTTTTGGTCTTTTATCGCGAGCGGTGTTCGTGTATGGCTATATTTTCGTGTTGCACTATGTAATAAGCCTGTGTAACTCAAATGGGTCCAAATTGGTTGTTTGTGAATCTTAATATACCATACAAAATTTGTTTGAAATCGGAATTAATATGGATGTTCTAGATCAGTTGTATGTTATATTGGGAGATACCTTTGCATTGGTGCTGTTTAAAAACGTTGACCAGTATGATCTGTTTTCATCTGAGCGAATCGTAAGCATCAACAGAGGTAAGGCATATCATCACGAAGTTAGAAACGGAAATGATATGCCAATGCCAACCAATAATCCTAACGTAATTTTTCCTAAAAACCATAACAAAAATCGAAATATCCGACAAATTGATAAAATGTAAACCACATGCTTATGTCAAGGGCAGGTCAGTCGGGACTTTCTGACTCTCCAATCCGTAGACCATTTTGGCGAAGACCGGGTGCTTAAAGACTAGATCAGATCGGTCATATGCTAAGGAACAAATCGACATCATGCTGATGAAACGGTATAACCACCACCATAAGCAGTCTACTAAGGGTCTTAGCCGATGACGGATTTAAAACCACCAGCCTGAAACACTTACGAGGTACACTATGGCCTCAGATGATTAGTCTAGATCAGAAACAATTATGGAAAGACCACATTGACAGAAGAGGCTAAAAAGCTTATAGATGATGGTCAATGTGCTTTAGGTCAATCGATTCTAAATGGGGCCTAACATGTCACACTAACTCTATACATACATTGTTGCATACGCGGCAACAGTTTGGTTGACTGCCAAAGCAATAACAACTGCTCTAAATGGGACAACAGAACTGGAGCTGGGTTCTATATAGAAAACCTCTGTATCAAAATATATTTCCGACTACCGGATCACAATACGTTATTCCAAGCATAGATTAAGGCCATTACGAAATGTGAAAGATGGTTACACTTAAATAACAATTGCGACAATATGTGACAGCACATAGAGAAAGGAACCTAAGGGTAAAAATCAATTTTAATTTTTTTTTCTTTTTTTGATGTGGACATCTGAGCATCGAATGAGACCGATCCCATGCCCCAAAAGTGTTCCCTCGCAGAGATATGCGCGTTTTATGGAAGTGAAGTGGACGATTCTAAGCGCAAATATAAAGGGACCTAATCTAAAAATGGCTCTCCAGAACAAAACTTTTCATCAACTTTTCACTTTTTTTATGATGTGGACAACATCTGAGCATCGAATGAGACCGATCCCATGCCGTAAAAGTGTTCCCTCCCAGAGATGGCTCTCCTGAACAAAACTGGTTTTTAACCTTAGGTCCCTTTGCGCGTCACATATAAAGTAATTTTTCTCCTCGCAAACACAACAAAATTTTTTCAGCCTCTGGATCAAAGCGTTATAAAAAACTTTAAAGTTTTGTACAAATTCTTATTTTTAAAACATATTTTGATGCTGATGTTGTTTATTTCCTACACAAAGCGTGGGAGCAAGTGCATCTACAAACAGTAATTAATTGTTTCAGAAAAGCGGCTTTTGGGACAGAAATTATTAAAGACTGTAGCGGTTGGACAGCAAAAGATGAGCTCCCAATAGAAGCACTTACTCAGTTCTCCATAAGATTTCGAAGTTGCCATTAATGATGAAGAAGTGGAAAAATTAGAACTGAAGTGTTAACTTCTTCTAGGGAAACACTGAACAGCTCGTCGGAAGATATACTTGGAGCACCCGAATTTTTTCGTTACATACCAACAGTTTTTATACTAAACCTTATGTTTCTAGCTCTGATAGGTTTTGAGTGATGATCATTTTAAATTTTATTTGTGTTTGGGCGTGTCATCGCCAACGTGAGATATCAAAAATCAAAGGATCCTATTTTAACCACAGGTCAAACAACTACACAAGAAGATAGGTTCCTTAATTTCGGCTATTATAAACAACGAACAGACAAACATAAGTTTAATTTAATATATGTATACAGGTTCTTGAACTGGATATAAGTGCCCATTATACAGCGTGTAACACTTGTATAAGTATATATGATATAAAGAATGCAAAAGTTTAGGCAGCTCAATGTAATTTTTGTAACGAAGACCGAAATTTGCTGTAGAATTTTGCTATATCATCAACAAGTCTTATCCGAAATAAAAAAAGTTGATAGGGATTCACAAATAAAGCAGTTAGGGGTTATTTTGTTCAAAAAATAATATTTAATGTGAATATCTCCTAATCTACTGATAGAGCGAATCTGCAGATTCGTGAATCAGGCCAGATTCGTGGTCCAAGTCAAATAAAGTTATCAAACCTTCTGCCGCAAATCTTCTGTTAACCAAAGTAACATGTTCTTCAAAATTGGTTAGTTGCCATAACCACCAGTTGAGCTAACCAATGGTATAACTAAACTCGGTTGGTATAACTGATTGATTGTCTGTGATATACGGTAATGTTCTCGTACACGCTGAAAAAAAAGTATGGTTGGGGTGACAATATTTGAAGAGGATCATACTATTGTTGGGTATATGGTATATCATAACAATAGTATTATTCACACACAACCATACTATGATGCCCACAACCATATTATGAGTCACACTCAACCATTTTATGATCTCCAAAACCATATTATGATCCTCACAGCCATATTGTTTTTCTCATACAACCATAGTATGATACTCTCAACCATAGTATGATTCACATGCAACCATTCTTTTATCCCTACAACCATACTAAGATTCACTTAATCATACTATGATCTCCAAAATTATTTATTAGGATTGGGTAATGTTGTTATTCAAAAATAGAGATTTTTATCAAGCAAGTTATTTAAAATTACATTATAATTAGTTCATTGCCAGATTTGAGGCCATGTTTTTATTAAACATTTCATTTCATTCAAGAAACAAAAACATATATTCCAACAGCAGTCGAAAATACTTTTAGTTGCCAGCAGGGTTGAGTGCTACTTCACCAACCCCCAAGTAACAAATGTGAATTAACCATGATCAGTGGCTATATACTTAAGTGCAGTCAGATTTTAAATAAACGAGAACCAGTCGGCGGTAGAGTATTTCACCGAACAATGTAAACACAATAAAAATGCCTCGACCTACCTTCCGATTGTTGTGTATCGTGTGTGTGCTGTATAAAACTTGTTTTGTTATGTTCATAGTCGCAACCATACGGTATGATTGCCGTAATCATGTTAATCCTCACGTAAATTATAAATAACAATACTTTTGTTGCACCATTCATGTTTATATGGTTGCTACAACCATATTTTCATTTCTAAATTTGGCAAAAATACTATTGTTTCATTTCAACAATATTAATATTGTGGCAATCATACTATTGTAAAAATTAATTTCAGAAAATAATACTATAGTTACGACGACCATACTTTTATTGCGAAGAACATATTATTATTGCCGTGACCATATACTAACCATATTTTTTCTCTGCGTGTAGATACCATCATTGTTATTTCGAGCCAAGTTGCAGCCTATACCATGAAATATCGATGATTGGAACAGAAAGTCTGTCTATCAAACCGAATTTTTGTAGTTCGGACCGATTGGTCTTTTCTCAGTGTGTATATTTCTGGTTTCAAGTTGGGGAAATCAATGCGAAGATGGTTATTCAACGAAATAATTTGGTGCCATTACCAATTGTTGGTACCAAAGCAATTTTCAGCGAAACAGTTAGATGTCCTTACAGTCTGGTTTGACAACTAATTATTTACATATCAAACCGTCAGTACAACCGAATGCTATTAACTTATGGTATTTCGAACCGAATTTCCATCAAGATGTTCAACGTTTGGTGATTGAAACAGAAAAATTTCTTATGAAACAGAATGTTTATTGTCCGAACCAATTGCACACTGAGTTTTTCTCTATGTGTGTCAGCGCCATACTAAACCGCAATTCGTGGTGGAAAGTAATGGGTGATCCAAGTAAAGATACTTTTTCAATAGCCATTTTTTGACAGATCACGTATGAGTCGTGTCATGCTGTCATGGTTTTTTTGTTAAGTATTGCTTGGCATTTCATCATGGAAAGACGCCTGAACAACGTTTACAAATCCTTCAATTTTATTACGAAAATTCAATTTCTGCGAGGAATGTGTTTTGTGCACTTCGTTCAACTTATGGTCGACATGATCGGCCAACATTTTTGGCTCAATTGGTATCTAAACAAGCAAAATTTCCGCATTTGGGATGAAGAGCAACAAGAAGAGGTTCAAGAGCTGGCACTTCATCCAGAAAAAACAACGGTTTGGTGTGCTTTGTGGGCCGGTGGAATCCATATTTCATTAAAAATGATCCCGGTAAGAACGTAGCCGTCATTGGCGGCCGTTATCGTGCAATGATAACCGACTATTTGATGCCTGGAATTGAAGCTAGTGATCTCGGCGACATTTGGTTTTAACAACGACGCCACTTCCCACAAATCGCATCAATCAATGGATTTATTGAGAGAACACTTCGGTGAGCAGCTAATTTCACGATTTGGGCCGGTCGATTGACCACCAAAATCGTGTGATATCACACCGTTAGACTTTTTCCAGTGGGGATGTGTAAAGTCTAAAGTTTATACGGACAAACCCGCTTCGATTACCAGTCGAAATGCTCGAACGAGTCACCGAAAATTGGACTCAACGGATAGACCATCTGAAACGCAGCAGCGACCAACAGTTGATAGACATAATCTTCAAAGAATAAATGCCAATAATGTTCTTTCAAATGATAATAAACATTCCCCATTCAATTTGAATTTTCTGTGTTTTTTTCTTTAAAAAAGTTGGGAGCCTAGAAATGGAACACCCAATATGAAGTTTCGGCTCGGCGATCTTATAAATGTGCGTACTACTCATAGACTGATGGGTAGTATGCGCAACAATCACAAAATAGGTTAACTAAAACGGCGTCTGATGCGCATGTGCTCTGTGCATAACATTTTGATTACAAAGTAACTGCATAACCAATTTCAGTAAAATACATTGCCAAATCTTGATTGGCACCTGGACATATTTCAAACGCCATGGAAGAATTACGAGCATTTCCCCTTCAAATTTATCAAAACGTATAAATCCTTTCAAAACCCATTCAACTATCAGCAACAATTAACGTAAATTGCCGTTAACATTTGAAATAAATTAAATAGAAATAATACTGCAATAAATACCGCAACTGCGATATGGCAATAATTTGTACATTTAAATAGACCCGACATGGACCACATCAAATCGAAATGAATTCGAATCAAATCAAGCCACTGCGACCGAGCGAGCCAAAGCCAACAAGCAAACCGAAATAGTGTAAGATCAGCGGCCAGCACAATGCAAGTTGAACATGACTTAATTAATTTGCATTCCGTAAATATTTCGGTGTTGCACAGAAATTAACCGAAATCCATCCAACGAGGCAACCCACGTACAGACAGACAAAGCACCAAGTGCAACACGGAACTTGGACTGGCCCGGCCGACACAGCACAGCACAGCACAAGAAACTTGAACCAGCAAAGTTCGTCCGACAGACGGAGTAAGTGCAGCCGCAGCAGCTGCGCACTGGCCAAATCGGTGGTACGTATGCACATACCAACTCGTATGGACGCTTGGAGTTGGAATACATGGATTTGGTTTTGTCATTTGATGGTTGATTTTCAAATCAAAGTATCCGGCATCATGTGGAAGCTCGATTGTTGGCCGCACACTCATACACACACACACACACCTGTGCATATGCAACAGAAAATGTTCTAATTTCGGACACATGCATACTCGTATAATAAATGGCAGTGGTGGCGAACAACGACATTTTTGCCTTTACCTGAAAATTCTTGCATGTAATTGAACCGGATTTTCCCAAATGTTTGTATTTCGCGATTTTTCCCGTCTGTTTCGTTTCAGTGTCTTTGGAATTTATGTATATGGTCAAAATTAATTATGCCAACAGCAATCACATTGTCACAAAAAAATGCATTTCCTCCATGGCAGAGCGGAACCACCTTTGGTGCAAAGGTTCGGTAATCGGTGTTCCAAAATGAAATGATAAAATAACATATTCCAAAGATTCCTGTGACGCCACATCGCAGGGAGAATTTGAAGACATTTCCCTAAAACGAGTGCTGGCAAAACACGGTGTTACAGGTAAAAACGCACCTGTAATAAATCGGCTTTAATTGCTTTGTTTTGTCAGTACTTATTTTTCTAAAGCAGAGCGTTTCTTGGGTTACAAAGTCGACCTTAGACTTTTTTCAAAACAAAAAATATATCGAAATTCAAAACAAAAAATATATCGAAATTTTTGGCGTTAAAAAGTCGATTAATCAACTTTTATTTCGATTTTTTTACATATTTGTACACTCCACCGAGGGGTGGGTGGTAAATAAAATGTGTCCTTCCCATTCTAAAACCACGAAATATCGACCAGAGACCCTATTTAGATCTAGCAATGGTCGTCCATCCGTTTATCTGTTAGACAGACGGTTGCGAATAAACATAGGATTCTGAAATTTTGCATGATGATGGCTTATGATCATAAGCTGTTTGCGATTGTAAAATGGCGAAATTGACCTAGGGAAAATATTGTTCCCTTTAATGAACTTATTACTCGTATACCCCAGAAAAACACTTTTTTGAGTATTTGTTTTATAAATCATATTTTTTTGTGGACGAACAATGGATCAAATAGGTACTGTTGGATCAAATAGGCTCCTAATACTTCAAAAGAAGCATAGTTGCTGGACGTCTTGGCTCTGATAAAAACGGCCCCTCTAAATTTATCCAGATTTAAAAATCATGACACATTTGAATTTGTGGTAAAATTTATTTATTATTTGGATAGATCCACGTTTAAATTGTGCCGATTGTTGGCATTGGAGTAAACAAAATTTGGCCAAATGGCATTTATAAAAGTATGTTCGGCTTCGCGAGAAAATTTTACTCTTATGTGATAACCGTGTAATAAAAGCTGTCTTTTTGGCCTCAAGCCATTTTTATGAAACAAAATAAAAAAATTCAAAAACGTCTGTTTTCGGCCCTAAAAATTTACTTCTGCCAAATTTTTTGAAGCTCGAACAACAAATACGGCCAGTAGTTTGATTACAAGATTTATATCACTTATATGTTTACTTAAATGTAGGTCTTGCCTAAATATTTATGT
Organism: Hydrotaea diabolus; assembly: GCA_963513945.1. Lineage (NCBI taxonomy): Eukaryota > Metazoa > Arthropoda > Insecta > Diptera > Muscidae > Hydrotaea > Hydrotaea diabolus. The sequence goes on from OY740719.1 coordinate 73,585,357, forward strand.
TAGTTACAAATATGTACCATTGTACTAACTGAGTATAAATATTGCTGAGTATAAATATTTGTTATGCTGTCAACAAAGGTCGAACCAAAGACAAGATAAACTGTAAAAGATCGGCGACATGCTTCTTCTTTGCAATAATGTCGCAAAACAGCACTTCAGTAACGCACAAATTCTCGGTTTATTTTTCCACATTTGTTTGTACACAATCACAAGAGCGCTAGAAAGTCAGAATTAAAACACAAAAAACACTTAATGCTCACACTTTAAACACAAAAAAACAATATTCCAAAAATGATTTTTATAGGCTGTTTCCACTACGTTTTTCGATAAGTCGCGTTTACTATATATTCGATTATATTTGCAATCGAAACCCACCCATACCTATTAATGACAACACCGCAAATTGTACATCCCTATGAAAACAGCTGTTTATCAGCATAAACATAAAGCGCTGCTGCTACTGCACATTTCAATTAGGCGCAATACCATTTGATCCTCATTTTCCACTGCGGTTAGCAAAATAAAATCATTTAACTCCATGATAATGTCACAACACAAAAATATTAAACTTTTCGCCCCGAAAAAAAAACAAATAAACACAAACAGCGGCTTGAACGCAAACGTGGACGAAAAACACAATAAAACACCATTACAAATTTTCGATAAATCGTTGACGTGGACGCGACCGTAGTGGATACAGCCTTTTACTCATCTTCTGTTTTTCGATTTCTCGATAAAGCTCATATAGCTAATCTTTTACCAGTTTACTGTCTTTCAACGCAATAGTCGATTAATCGATTGATATAGGACACAAAAGTCGCTCACGACTTTTTCAAATTTTGCAACATATATTCATTTAGTTGACTAATCGATATTCGACTTTTAGAACCCCAGTACAGGGTGGAGCGCGAAAATTTGCTTTTTTGCACTGCACGCTGTGGCGGCACTGTTGGTTGAAGAGAGTGGAGAGTGCGCGTGGCTTAAAGTGGCTGACGGAGATTTGTATTTGTCTGCCCGTTAGTTGCCATCATGCCTTGGACACGTGAGGAGAGGTCATTTTGTGTTTGAAGCGCATTTTTCAAATGCGCACTGGATCATTGCAGTGCAGCGTGCTTTTCGTTTACGATTCTATGTTCCCCCACGCGGACGTGTTCCTGGAAGGCCATTAATTGTAAATTGGGCAACTTCATTAAGAACAGCAGGGAATGTGTCATGTGTACGAAGGGGACCTGTGAGAAGGATTACAACACCACAAAACACCGAGAGTGTTCTAGCAGCCCTTACTTTTTCTAGGATAACCGTCTTGCCGTAACTGTGAACTCCGTACGGTACTTATAGGATTTTTTCAGCCGGCTCTTGAGGCAATGTAATTAGAGGATACATCGTTCCAACAGAATGGTGCCACTGAACATACAGCAAGGGTTACCATGAATTGATTAAGGTAAATGTTTCCTGGACGGCTTATATCTTTGAGGGGTGATGTGAAATGGCCGGCACACCCACCAGCCTTAGCCCCATGCGCTTTTTCCTTTCGGGTTACCTGAAGTCAAAGGTGTATATCAACCGTCCCACCTTGGAAGACCTAATCAACAATATTGAGTCTGGAATTGGCAGAATACCAGTCGAAACGCTTGTTAGACTTAATTAAAACTTCAGAAAATGTATGAAGCCGTGTGTGGATAGCGTAGGTCGACATTTGCCAGATATACTATTTAAAACCATGAAATTTAAAAACTACCTTCAATATAATTAAAATATAAAATAAGTTTTTCTAAGGTTATTAATTTTTTTTATTTCATTTTTAAATAAGCAAATTTCGGCGCTCCACCCCTATTTTTATGCTAAGCTGCTGCTCACTCATGCTGATTAGGATTTTTTGTCTACTAGAATTTTGAGGTTACCATCCATAGAACCACGCTGAGTCACTAAATTCTAGGGAGTATGTGATATGACACCTCAATTTGAAGGAGCAAGGACTAGTGGGATCTCTTGTATTTTCGCACGTGAATAGTCCCCCTGCCGGACTTAAGATACACCGATAACTCAATAAATATGGAGAAAAAGCTATACTACTATGCAGCATCCAACGTAAATCGAAGATCTTACGGGGCCCTTACCATCCGCAAAGGTTGTATAGCACTCATGTGAACTAATTGCCTGTGTAAGAGAAGGTTGCCAGACAATTGGTTTCTGCATGAACTGTTCGTTTATGTTCACATTGGCGGCTATCCGCGGCAACGATGTTATTGTCAACAATTTTGCAGTTTATTCTGCGCTAAGTGGCCGCAGACATTGTTCATATTTTGTCCACCGTTTCCCGTGCCGTTCGTTCTCATGCACTTGCATGCAGTTCGGTACGCTTGTGTGTGTCGCCGCTTAAAGAGAAATAAATAAAATTGTGTTCATGTAATATTTTTGACTTCAATTTAATTTAGATTTTGTTTTTTTTTATTTGTCTTACCGTTGCTGTTGAGATTTTTGCACCTGGCTCTTAAGACCTCAAGACGCTTGCAATCGTAGTGGAAAACTATGACGACGACAACGACGTCGTCGAGACAACACGACATGTCGCGTCAGGTCATTGGGATATTTGGCTTCGCTTAAATGTGTGTTTTCCACACAATACGAAAAACAAATGACATCATACGTGGGTCGCAATGGAAGTTTTTACTGGTTAGGCAGATGATACAAAAGAAAATTAACTAACTTAATTCCCACGAAAAATCCCAGTCAAGGAACAGGGGTAACTTCTCCTAAATCAAGGAGCTATGCACGTTATAATTCTAACTTTCACTAACCAGGACATACTGTTTAACGTCGGCTCTGAATAGCGAACGCATTGAATGCATCTCTGAGGCGTAGAGTCGCCAGAATTTAGGAGGCGGAAACCGATGCAGAGAAAATTTTAGATGGTCTCACCCGGATTTGAAATTGGGTTTACTGGCATGATAGTCGTGCACACTACCATCAGACCACGGCGGCCTAAGACAAATCAACTACTCCGAATCAATGGACGGAAGTAGGGAATGAGTTGCAGAAGGACAACATAATGTATAAATTCAAATTCCAAACCTACCTCGCTTTCAACGGCGAGGTGGGGCCTCGCATTCAAAGGCATACTGCAAAAGATTTATACATTAAAACGGGCCAAGTTTTTTTATTGAAAGAATGGATAAGAGGCTGCTATATTTATTTATGGCCTAATTATGAAAATGCGAATATTTATCATCAAAAATGGTTTTATTGTTTTTCAAAGTATTCTCCAGCATGATTTATACACTTTTGTATGCGCTTAAACCAATTGTCAAAGCACTTTTTCCACTCTGATTGAGGCACCTCCAAAACATGGTTTTTGAATGCTTCAACAGCATCTTCTGTAAGTAATTTTTTTTTACACTAAGCATGAAAAATAATGTCACTTAAATGACCACCGATGTTAGCTTCGCAACGACGGGCTCGTTTTAGAGCATTTTCCATAACATCTTTCCAAATTTGGGAAAGTAGCGTTCGAATTTCTGCAACAATGTTGGCCTTGAGTTGAAGGATTGTCTCGGGCTTGTTAACATATACTTATACTCGCTCCATCAAAAACCCCCAAAGAAAATAGTCGGGTGCTGACAAATCTGGCGATCGCGCTGGCCATATAATATCCGAATTTCTGCAAATGTTTCGCTCTCCAAAAATTTGACTTAAAAGTGCCATTGTGTCTTGGGCAGTGGCTCCGTCCTGCTGAAACCACATCTCAAGTCTGTTTTCAAGAGCAGGACGTAAAAAACTTGTTTGTTTATAATTTTTGATTAAATGAAAGAGAAAGGATCTTGTATTGATAAATGTTTTAATTAATGTCGGTAATTATATATGAAACACAATATCAGATAAATGTCCGCCTCTGCGAACCCTTTTGAGCACATTTTTTATTACATCCAGCACAGCGTCGAATTAAGGTTGATGGATTGTTTTGAACTCTTTCTTGGTCAGCAGTGATGTTTTCAGCCGATCTTGCTGCACGTTGTGGTCCATGCTTGGGTCTATCAGCTACAGACCCTCTTTCTTCGAAACCATTCACTACACGATAAATAGTGCGTTCTGTTGGCACCTTGTTTCTCCCAAAAATGTCAAGTAACTTTTTCATCGTCACAGTATTCGATGATTGATTTTGATAAAATGTTTAACGATTTATCGAATATTTTTTCATTATAAATTTGCCACTACTTCACGACTGCCAAATTTGAACTGCAAGACTAATGTTTGCCAAAATAGCGGCAAAACAAAGTAGTATACCTTCCCGTCGGACACCCTGTATATAAACAAAAATTTATTAAATTTTTAAACCCCATGGTAACTTTTGGCCCACCCTGTATTTCAGTGTGCGAGCAAACAGTTTTTTGCCTCTGATGAAAATTTTAATTTTTGTCGTTGAACAAGTGCTGCATGTGGACTTTTGGACTCAAAAAATACTTTTCTGTAGGTTTGGATTGAAGCTGTTGCATCTACTGATGCAACAGTTTCAATAACTGCAAATTAAAGAGCACCAACAAACATTCAATTGTACTGATAGAATATTCAAGGTGCACACAAACTCAATCATTTGGGTGGATATTTACCCCTTTCATCGACCGTGGTTTTAGAGCTTCTTTTATAAATAAAGGTTTCACTATCCGATTTCCTGAGACGTCGAAAAGAATGCACGATCTTGGGGTACTAGCGGTGTTCTGGGTTTAAGCTCCATATGTTCAACTCGGCACACAGTGCTCCGTTTCATTGACAAAAATCAAAAAACTGGCTCCAACTAAGAGAAATCCGTAATTATTTTTTTAAAGGAAAATTTGGTTGGGCCCCAGAGCCATTTAAAGTGAGCGACTTATAGCAGAATTAATGACTATTGTTGCTTAACAGTTTTTGAATAGTTAAGAAGTGGAACAAATTTAGATTTTCTTTGATTTTTTTTTTATCTTATAAATAATATTTTTCTAAATGAATATGTGAAAAGTTTCTAATTTTTGATGGTAAAATTAAAAAACATCACATCATTGCACAATAAATTAGTATGGACGTTCGTATATTAGAGAAAGACAAAATCTTCGCCGATTATGTCCTTTTATATTTTTTTTAAAGTGAAAAATTCTCAATTTTTTATTTCAAAAAGCAAAAACAACAAAAACAATAAAAAATATATAATTTTTTATATAAAATTTACTGTCGTTTTTTCAAAAATTTCAAATTCATCAAATTTAGGATGTCAGCGAACTGTTTTGAGAACACATAATCGTGTTAATGCACCCTACTCGATATGCCAAAATATTGAGAAAAAAACAATAAAAAAATGAATTTTGCAAGAAACCCGCGAATGTAACATAAAAACTAAGGGTAAAAAAAATCAATTTTAATTGTTTTTTTCTTTTTTTGATGTGGACATCTGAGCATCGAATGAGACCGATCCCATGTCCCTAAAGTATTCCCTCCCAGAGATATGCGCGTTTTATGAAAGTGAAGTCGACGATTCTAAGCGCAAATAGAAAGGGACCTAATCTTTAAAATAGCTATCCTCAACAAAACTGGTTTTTAACCTTAGGTCCCTTTCTATTTTGCGCGTCACATATTATGTGACACCTATTAGAAGACGCGCTTCGCTTAAAATAGTTTGCGTAAAAACAAAATCGGGTGTACTCGTATCGACTGTTTTTTCTTCCTTCAATTCTGTTTATCAGACTTCAGCCGAGGCCCTCGTAGACAACTCCATTCTCCAATCGACTACCTCCAATCTGCCCACTTCTTAATAGCTTATAAGTTATTGTTTATTTTGCATCGAGTCGTTTTGTTCATTTCAAACATTATTTGTTTATTTAAAATATTAACTGCAGCGGTACACACTCGCCCGATCGTCCGTCCATCCGGCCGCCTGGCTGCAATAAGATCCGCCTCACTGCCCTCCATCCTTAAGACGCTGGGCCCATGTTCAGTGGTGGAGAGCTAAATTTCAGGAGCTATGTTGTTGCGGCTGTTTGCTCCAAAGTACCCACTCTGGTACAAGTGTTGTTTGAACAACATACTCGGACGTAAGTTACAAGCGGGCACCCGGCACCGTGTACAACAACATACTCGTAACTTACTTCAAATGCCGATGTTGTTCAAATGTGTGAATTTTTTGTTGTTGTCTGTTTCTGCTGTTGCTGATGTTGTTGGCTGTTGTTGCTGCCGTTGTCATGTTGTTTTTGTGGCTCGTTACCGAGTCACGGGGGTTAGCAAAAGGTTGCTAATTATGCCAAACAACAATCATTTGTTAGAAGTTTGTTAAAATGTTTGAAAATGTTCAATTACAATTTTAGTTTGCAATGGCTGCTGCGATTGTTCCGTTTGGCGGATGTCTTGTTTATTTGGTCGTTTCTTTTTACAAGAAACTGCAGCATAAATCATCTGGCAGTCTGGGAAATTGTACAATTCACAAAATCACGCTCACTGCTGTCGTTAGGCCAGTGTCAAAGCGTATGCAACCAGCCAGTCATCAGGCAGCTATTTTGAAACGATTGTCTCTAAAGCGGATGTATTGCATTTTAGCGGAAATGAAATCAATTAGAAATAGATCTTAAATTCGATTTAATAATAACTTGACATATCTGACGTATCAGAGTTTGAAACACTTTCGAAACCACCTGCCTGCCGTGGATTGCTTTAAGGTTTGCTGATGTATTAAATTCGCGTATACGTTTATGTTGGCAACTACTCGTAAGTGTTTATAATTTAGATTATTTGAGAAGCATTAATAAATACATGTATAGAAACGGGATCCTCCATTAATTGGTGCAATATATTTATACTTTTTTAACCATAGAACACACTTTGGTGTAGGGTATTATGTCATAGTGGTGATGATTTTTATACCGATCGATTCTGTGCTGATTATTTTTATACCGATCGATTCTGAGTGCTGATGATTTTTATACCAATCGATTCTGAATCACTTGAACGATGTCCGTCTGTTCATCGGTCGTTGTAAACAAAATACAGGTTGCAAACATAAACCGAACGAAATGTATTCCTTCTGCTCTAGACGCTACCTATTAAGTCCGCCCTAGCTCAAAGTCCAGGCTGATGTACGGAATCTTCCGTGTAACAGAGTGGTGTAGGGTATCTAATAGTCAGACCGGACCTAATTAAAATTTGTTCACTGGTTTAGATGTCACATTAAGTCTAACTAAAATTGGCCCCTATGTTTAACACACAGTTCAGGGACAACTCCTGATCATAATGCGGTTTTCAAGCGGAACAACTGTCAGTCATACACCGTTCAAGGCCTTTTCACCAACGACTATACTTAGTAGGCACTACTACTAAGGTAGGGACATAAATATTGTTACACACGTTTTATGCTGTATGTTTTTGGACCAAATTTGGACCAAAATGCTGAATGTTTTTGGACCAAATATTTTTTAAATATTTATTCATGTATATTGTATCCAAGAAGAATCTCCTTATTCGAAATGTCCGCATTATGCCTTTACACACGCCTTAAGTCACACTGGCCAATCGTCAGTAGCTATACGAACCTCGTCCATTGGAAAATTGGTCACAGCTCGAACCAAAGCAGTCGAAGCCAGGCCTGGGACGTTTTAGCCTTATGGGCCGGCGCAGAATCCTGCTGGAAAGTCCATGGATGGTTTTTGGTTCAGGGAATTGTCAGAGGCTTCATACACCATTCAAGGCCTTTTCAGTAACGATTGTACTTAGTAGGGACTACTACTAAGGTAGGGACATAAATACTGTTACACACGTTTTATGCTGTAAAATAAAATGAATGTTTTTGGACCAAATATTTTTTAATATATTTATTGATCCAAAAAGAATCTACTTATTCGAAATGTCAGCGTTTTGCCTTTACACACGCCTTAAGTCACACTGGCCAATTGTCAGTAGCTACACGAACCTCGTCCATTGGATAATTGGTCACAGCTCGAACCAAAGCAGTCTTAAGAGATCCAATATTGGGGTAACTTTTGTGACAAATCTTGTCCTCTAACACGGTCCACAGTTTGTAATCCAATGCGTTGAAATCTGGACTGCCTGAGGGCCATTCTTCAGAGGAAATGAACGCTGGCAAATTGTTTCGAAGCCAGGCCTGGGACGTTTTAGCCTTATGGGCCGGCGCAGAATCCTGCTGGAAAGTCCATGGATGGTTTTTGGTTCAGGGAATTGTCAGAGGCTTCATACACCATTCAAGGCCTTTTCAGTAACGATTGTACTTAGTAGGGACTACTACTAAGGTAGGGACATAAATACTGTTACACACGTTTTATGCTGTAAAATAAAATGAATGTTTTTGGACCAAATATTTTTTAATATATTTATTGATCCAAAAAGAATCTACTTATTCAAAATGTCAGCCTTTTGCCTTTACACACGCCTTAAATCTCACTGACCACTCGTCAATAGCTGCACGAACCTCGTTTATTGGAAAATTGATCACAGCTCGAACCAAAGCAGTCTTAAGAGATCCAATATTGGGGTACCTTTTGTGACAAACCTTGTCCTCTAACACCGTCCACAGTTTGTAATCCAATGGGTTGAAATCTGGACTGCCTGAGGGCCATTCTTCAGAGGAATAAACGCTGGCAAATTGTTTCGAAGCCAGGCCTGGGACGTTTTAGCCTTATGGGCCGGCGCAGAATCCTGCTGGAAAGTCCGTGGCTGGTTTGGGAACAGGAAATTGTTAAGAGGCTTCACAGCAGCTTCCAAAACGGTTTCTTGGTAAACTTTCGCCGATGTTTTGATTCCTTGTTCACAGAAATGCAGGTCAGTGACCCTTTCGTAAGAGACACCCCACCAAACCATGACTGAAGCTGGGTGATGACCCTTTTCCACCCTTGGGATCAGCTCAGATGCTTCCTTAGATGACCGCGCATACACTCTCATTTTGCTTGTTAAATTTTTCCTGAACGGTAAAAATGTTTTCATCGGTGAACAAAATTTTTCTGTGCAAGTTATCAGCGTGCTTCACCAAAAGACGTTTGCATTTTTCAATCCTATTTTTTTTAAAGCTGCAGTCAATAAATGTCCGGTACGTCGTCCCAAGTCTTTTTTAATGATTCGACTCATGGTCATTTGCGTGATATTCATCTCACGGGCCATGATTTTCTGTGAATTCTTGATTTAACGACTTTGATGACATGCGGTGTTCGAACAGAGCGTGGGCGGCCCAACCGGTGGCGGTCTTTTACATCTCCAGCCTCCTCGAACAGTTTTATGCATCGGTAGACGAACATGCGGCTAATCCCTAGTGGCCGTAGCGTTTTAAAAATATCGCTTTTTTCATTTCACACTTGAAAAGCGCTATTACAGCGATACGGTTCTCATTATCTGACCACTCCATGATGAAAGTTGAAACAATTTTAAAATCCCGTTACAGACTAACGCTATTGAGGTTAGCTTTCAAAATCTATATGACATCAACGGGGTATGTTCAGTTCTACTATTGAAATGGGTGTGTTCAATGTTGTAACAGTATTTATGTCCTTACTTAGTAATTTTCTGTTATGGCCAAGAATTTTGCTTTATTATAAAGACAAGGGTTTGCCATTATGTTTTAAGAATGATTTCAGGCCGCTGCGACTGGCTCGAATAAATTTCAGCCGAGAGGCCCAATTTTCGACCACTTTTTGCAGCATTTGTGGCCGTATGTCAGCAATAACGCTCTTCAGACTTATCTGCGTAGACAAGCAACTTCACATAATCCCACAAAAAATAGTCCACATCAACATCCTCCAAACCAGGCTCAAAAAATTCATTACTCGTAAGCATGACTCTATAGCGTTCCCCATTGACTGTAACACTATGGCCGGCTTCATTTTTGAAGAAATATGGATCATGGATTCTCTCTGCCAATGCACACCAAACAATGGCTTGTGGATTTTCATTACTTCAAATGCGACTATTCTGGTTATTAACGTACCCATTTAACCAAAAGTGAGCATCATCGCTGAACAAACTTTTCTTAAAAAATCACTATTTGTAGCCATCTCATTTTAGGTCCATTCACTAAACGTGCGACGCGCTTGATGGTCGTTTGGCTTCAATTCTAGCACGAGTTGGATATTGTAAGCTCGCAATCCAAGATCATTCCGCAAAATCTTCCATAAAGTGAATGGGCACTGCTCCAATTGTTGGGCGCGATGGCGGATAGACTCATTCGGGCCTTCTTCAATACTCTGCTCCACAGCAGCAATAGCGCCTCCGGTGCGCACTATACGGAGTTTTTAAGCATGTGCATTATCCACTAGTATAAATGTGGTGCAAAACCGATCCATGGTTGCTCGAATTACCAACTCTGCTGGGCGATTATGTCGACCGATTATGTTAGCGCGCGATGCGTCGCACGAACCGAACCATTATTTTGGTCATAAATTTCCACGAATTGCAAAAGTTGTTCCGGAGTAAGTCTACTCATTATGAAATGCAAACCAAGCTGAGCATAAATCAAGTGTCAGATGGAAAACCACACGTCTAAAAAACATCTTATACAAGAATAATAAGCAAATTTAGTAATAAAAAAAATAATGCAGTTTAAACCCAGTGACCTTAGCATAAATATATTTTTCATTGTGAACCTATTATATTGCAATTATAAGTATTTACGTTCATTTGTTTAAAGAAAGGGAGATCTTGTTTTAATCTTGTAATCTCGTCACTGTCATCTACGATACTTATAATAAGAATACGAGTGATTACTTAGTCTGCCTAAGTAGTTGGTAGACTAAGTGGCTTTTCACAAATTTGTAGGGCATTAAAAATAAGTCGGAGAGATATACGAGATTTATATGATGTATAAGAAGTGAATATAAAGTTGTGCTGTCGTTCCTTTGGGCTTTTATGGCTAGAAGCAGTTTTTCGTTCATCATACTTTTAAGTGTTCATTACACCTTTTATTTTAAATCTATAAGTATTACAGTTTGATATTTTATTGCTCACGTAAGTTTTTACGGTCGCTATTATCTATATTCATAAACTACGTGCCCTCAAAATCATAATTTTGTTTCCATGTATATCTTCTCACTTTTTCCTATATTTTGTAATGGAATTTATAAAGAACTTGCTTACCACTTAAACATTCTACACTGTGGCAATGCTTCCATTATAAGTTTAATCAGAGGCAAGCAACTCAATATAGGTACTTAGGTTACAGTTAATATATCTCACCAAATAAACATGCAATTAATTTAATAATTAAATTTTATCATTTACGGCCCGTAACTACGAGAGACCCAAAAATCGGCCTCTTAATATACGGTTACTCAAAAATAAATAAACTTTTCTTACCATTTAAATATCACATTAATTTACGATTTGGTGAAAATCAAGGCTTTAATCTATTGGCCAATTGTCAATAGAGCCCCGAAAATTACAATTCGTCAATCACAAGCAAAAAAAAGTGTTCGAAGGGCATCCTACAAATGTTGGTTATGTGGGTGTGGCACAACACTATTATGATCCTCACAACAATAGTATGATTCACACACAACCATACTATGATCCTCACAACAATAGTATGATTCACACACAACCATACTATGATCCTCATAACGATAGTACGATTCACACTCAACCATATTATGATCACCACAACTATAGTATGATTCACACTCAACCATACTATGATCCTCACAACCATATTATGAATTTCACAGTAAAAGTATGTTCGACATACAACCATAGTACGATCCTAACAACCATATTATGGTTCACACGCAACCATAGTATGATCCCACTCAACCATACTATGGTTCTCAAAATTATTTATAAGGATTGGGTTATGTGGTTAACAATAGAGATTTTTATTAAGTAAATAAATTAAAAATACATTAAAATTAAATCAGTAGGAATATTTATTAAACAGTAGAAAACATCCACTTAAAAAAAAATCCAAAGCAGTTTGTTTGGAAAATGTTAAGTCCTTTTATTATTTCATAAAAAAATATAAAAAATATAACAATAACATTGTTGTAAAACACATACTTAAATTAATTACAATCATACAGTATGATTGCTGTAATCATATTATTGTTAACGTAAACCCCAAAATACAATACTCGTACCAACCATATTTATATAGTTGCTGCAACCATAGTTTCGTTTTTGCATTTGGCAATAATACTATTGTTACATTTCAACAATATTAATATTTTCGCAATCATACTATTGTCACCATGAAATTCAAAAATCAATACTATAGTTGCGATGAACATACTATTATTGCAAAAAACATATTATTGTTGCCGTGACTATACAGTAACCATATTTTTTCTTTGCTTGCATGGACCGACCGACAAAAAACCAATCTGCATGAATACTGTCAATGCCATACTTACACGAAATACATTTTGACGGGTAATAAGGTTTCCACCCTGCCAAACTTACGAATGGTCCACTAGTTGTAATCCTGATCGATTACCATTCCGACGATTTTTTGTGCCTTGTGGAACCATTGATAGTTTGCTAAATTGACAAAAATCCCCGCTAAATTCTAAAAGCTACGTATCGTGAAACATTTCATTACTATGGACATATAACTACAGAATCGCTTAATATATTTATTTAACTCTTGCGCTTTATCGGACATTCCCTTCAAAATCCCCTCTAAATTCTAAAAGCTATGTATCGTGAAACATTTCATCTCTATGGGCACTTAGCTACAGAAATCGCTTATTATATATTTCTTTAACTTTTTCGCTTTATCGGACATTCCCTTCAAAATCAGTTTTTCTAACTTTGTTGCTAATATTTATAATTTGCCTAAAATCATTTCGACAAATTGACTGTTGGCCGTCGAAAATTATAACATATGTATCTAGTATCGCTCAGCCGGGGCAACAGCAGCAAGCCTAACCAAATATATTATTAATTCAGTAATTCAGATTACTGAAAAGGAAATCCATAAATGAATGATTATTACATTTTAGAGGGGGAGTTCAACAAACACACATAGGCTACCAACGCGCAGCAGCACCACCAAACGCCACTCATGTCGAAGGAAAAATCCAAAAACCACTCCATCATTTCAGTACAAAACGGGCACTGCAAATGTGGGCCGCTGCCTTTAGTTATCTTGGCTCTGTTCGGAGCTTAAGTTAATTTTTATTTCCAATACGCCTACTGGCGAAAAAAATCAATTTAATTCGTGTGGCACGTGCTCTAAATAGGAAATAAAAATTTTGCATTTGTTTTTTTTGGGGGGGTTTTTGGTGTGGTCTGAATTGGCATTTTGTGTTTTTTTTTGGATTCTGTGGTTGTGCTACACACTTTAATATCAACAGACAGCATTGCACAGTAGCGACCGATATTGAAGAACAAATAAAATGTGTTGACACCCTATACAAGGCTTTGCCATGTGGTGATATGCGATGATGTTTGTTTCTCATGGTGCGAAATCCACTGATATTGCTGAACTCAATGAACATTCACGCCTAGATTCTTCAAGTTAAGGTTGTATTAACCAGTGAAATTAATACTCTCATGCAAATTCTGTACCTAGACTCTGACTTCTCAGCTATTCAACAATCACTCGTGGATTCTCATTTGCCCAAATGCAGAAATTTTGCTTGTTTACGAATCCACTGTGGACACATTTTGCATTCTGATTTGAACGCCCACCTTAACAATCATAACGCGCTGCTCATTTGTGTACCTCTCTATGGTTAAATTTCTCAAACATTGGAACAAAGATTTGTCAATTTACGTTCTTCAAAAAACATGACGTTAATCACAACGCACATTATGATTGGAACACCCTTTAAAAAACGATTTGTCACTCTCTGTTATAAGTATCGTATATTCCATAAGGAAAAACTTATCTTGAAATTATGAGGCTAGTTTGGGAAAAGCGTTGTTAAGTGGCTTTATCAACAATTTTTGTTAAGACGCTACCTTAATAGTGATTCTTGCAATGGTTTTCGCAACACTGCTTTTTGAAATAATGTATATATACAGGGTGAATCGCGGTAATTTGCTTTTTGCACTAAAGACTGTGGCGGCACTGTTGGTCGAAGAGAGTGGGAAGTATGCGTGGCTTATCCTTTCAGATGTCATCATGCATTGGACACGTCAGGAGAGGTCATTTTGTGTCGAAGCGTATTTTTCAAATGCGCACTCGATCATTGCAGTGCAGCGTGCTTTTTGTTTACGATTCGCTTTTCTCCCACGCTGACGTGTTCCTTGGCGGCAATCAATTGTAAATTTGGTAACTTCATTGAGAACAGCCGGGAATGTGTACGGAGGGGACCTGAGAGAAGTACTAAAACTCCACAAAACATCGAGAGAGTTAGAGCAGAAGTACTGCAATCTCCGAAACGCTCTGCTCGGATGCCTTCACTTGCTTTTAGCATTTCCAGACTTTGTTTAAGCCAGCTCTTGAGGCAATGCAATTAAAGGATACATGGTTCCAACAGGATGGTGCCGCTGCACTCACAGCGAGGGTTACCATGATTTGTTTGGGGCAAATGTTTCCTGGACGGCTTATCTCTTTGAGGGGTGACGTGAACTGGCCGGCACGCTCACCAGACTAAGCCATATTAGATTTTTTCCTTTGGGGTTACCTGAAGTCAAAGGTTCATATCAACCGTTCCAACACTTTGGAAGACTTAATTAACAATATTGAGGCTGAAATTGGTAGAATACTAGTCGACATGCTTTTCAGAGTTCATGAAAACCTCAGAAAACGTATGCAGCTGTGTGTGGGCTTAGCGAAGGACGACATTTGCCAGGAACACTATTTAAAACCATGTAGTATAAAAATTCCCTTACGGTTCAATTTAATTAAAATATAAAATACATTTTTCCAGGGTTCATAATTTTTTTATTTCATTCCCAAATAAGCAAATTACACTCCAGTATATTATGAATTTTATTTATTATAAAGTTATACAATCCAAATATTTTACATTAAAAGAAGGGTGCCAGCTATTGCAACAACGTTCACTCATTTCATTTGGCATAATTTTATGTTTATTGAATTCGCAAAATGCAAACTGTAAATGTTATTTCCCAAATAACCCATAACAAAATATTTACTATCCCATCTGCGGAGGTGGTGTCGCTGGTGGTAGTTTGCTCAAATCAGACGCTTGCCACTCAAATAATTCGCGTCCCACCAAAAAGAAACCAACACCACTGAATGGAATCAATTCCTGGGTAGCTAATTGCCTGCGGACAAATACTACTGCCATTACAAATTCCTATGCCGCCGTAAGGTTTCTGTTTTATTTCTTTTTTTTCGGTCAAAAGTGTGATAAAGAAAACCTTCGTGATAGCCGTACTAAAGGTAAAAGAAAAACAATAACATGAGAACGTTGTCAGTAGTGATTTGTCGAGTGGAAAGGGGTCAACTGCGGTATGCAATCACCTTGGGGGCCAATTATTCACTTTTCAAGGCACGTCGTAGGAATATATTTCGATTACATTTATTTAGTTCGAATGTGAATAATACGAATTAATCAAATTGGAAACTGTAATTTCTATACCCTCTCAACTTGGTGTATGTACATATATTTTCAACTAGACGTTGCAACTTAATAATACAACTTCTCAGTTAAACTTAATGGAAGGCTTAGTCTAATGAAAAGTGTTGGTCATGGGTGGTCCATCTGGTGTTTTTGTTGAAATTATATGTTATTTATACAGTGTCTTTCCCAATCGAAACAAAATGTCCGTATCGCATCTCCTTGGAACAAAATGATGCTCGATAGTTGAGAAAAATTATGAAATAATCAAAGCTTAGTAGTCGAAACAGTGCGATCATTGAAAATAAGTTTTGGAAGAAATGAGGTCCCCAACGGCGGAAAGTGAAAGTGATCATCGGCATTTTATACTCTGTCCCACTCTGTGGTGGGTATTATAAGTTAGTCTCATGGCAAATGTCTGTACCTATCAAAAATATTTGAGCTAGACGCTTTAAGTGTACCAATCAACTCAGAATCAACCACTAGCTGATTCGATTTGACGATGTCTGTCTGTCCCTCCTTCCGTCCATTTAAAGCTTCCAATCAAACCTAAGCTCGCATTTGTCGTCCGATTTTTATAAAATTTTGCAAAAGTAAGATTTTTTGCATCAAGCATGGACGCTATTGAAACTGAAGAAAATCGGTCAGGAATTAGATATAACTCCCAAGCATATGTTCACCTCATTTATGTTTTTAGCTCTAGAAGACCGACTCCAACGTTCCGACCAGAACGCCAACAGGTCTCCGGTAAAGCGATTTCTACGGAAGCCATACTGTCGATCACTTAGCAGGTCGTTGGTCTCTAAATACCTCACAAGATGGTGGTTTACCATGCTCTACATTACCTTTGGAGAGCGTGTTTTTTTAGACGTGTGATTTACAAGAAGAAATAAAAGGCATACAATTTAATGCTGTGGTCTATATTAAGCATTATTATAAAGATAAGGATATGCCATTATGTTCTAAAAATGATTTCGAGCAAGAAGCCGCCGCGGCTGGCACAAATAAATTCCTTTCGACCACTTTTTGCAGTATTTGGGGCGGTGTGTCAGCAATTACGTGCCGAATATTCTCTTCCTAAGACAAGCGACTTCACATAACCCAACAAAAAATAGTCCAGCAGTGTTAAATCGCACGATCTTGGTGGCCACACTACAGGCCCACGACGCGACATAATAAGTCTATCAAAAGTTGTCTTTAATAATTTAATTGTTTCGTTGGCTGTATGACATTTAGCGTCGTCTTGTTGGAGCCAAAGGTCGTCCATATCAATATTCTCCAATTTAGGCAAGAAAAAGTCATTAATCATGGCTCCATAGCGTTCCCTATTGTCTGTAACATTATGGAGAGGTTTATTATTAAAAAAATATGGACCAATGATTCTCTCTGCCCATAGAGCTCACGAAACAGTGACTTATTGAGAATTGTGGATTTTCATTACTCCAAATGCGGCAATTTTGGTTTTTAACGTACCTATTCAACCAAAAGTGAGCTTCATCGCTTAACAAAATGTTCTTGCAAAAATCAGATTCGGTGGCCATCTCGTTTTGGACCCATTCACAACGATTTGGAAACGTTGTTCCGGTGTAAATCTATTCATTATGAAATGGAAAACTGAGCATAAATCAAGTGACAGCAGTCAAAACGACCAACTCCGAAATATGTGTAGCCGGATTGAAAACCACACGCCTAAAAAAAGCTCTTTACATCTAATCTTGGTGGAATTTGTTACACGTTAGTTTTTTGCACCAAAGAGGGTCGTTTGTAAAACTGAAAGACGGTTCAAATTAAGAAATAGCTGTCACATATATGTTCATACAGTTTTTATGACTTTAGCTCTAGAAGCCACATATTGCATCCAATCTTGATTTAATTTGGCACAAGTTGGTTCCTTATGCCCTGGACGGACACGGTTTAAATTGGAAAAAAATCAGATTAAGATATACTCGTAACTCCCACATGTTTGTTCAACCGATTTCACCAAAAACAATGAAATTCACTCACAAATTGGAATAACAAATACTCGTAAGTTTACAAACTAAGGTTAACTTAGAGCCCGTCTAAGAGAATGCAAAAACCTTTTTTGAACATCCAGAACTGCAGGGTATAATGTAGTCGGCCACGCCCGACTTTAACTTTGTTACTAGTTTCTCATTGGAATGGCTGATGAGCGCTACCAGGCTTAATAAAAAAATGTTTTGGCCGGAGATTGAAGACTTGGACGATCTCTGATCTTAATAGGATATAGCGCCATGCCACACAGCCCACGCCACATGTTTATAAAAGTATTATCGGAAATGTCAATTGGATACATCGGCTGCAATTTTTCGCGCGATGTTTGATGTTGTGCGAACAATCCATTAACAATTTTCCCCTTAAGGGGAATATCAAGCAAGCTATTAGGGAGACAGAGCCACAAATTGGAAAATTGGCTACTGCAAACTCGAATACCAGAACAAAATATTTTTATCTCGGAAATGCGAGTTTATATCTCTTAAGGACATCTTCCCTATAGAACTGTGAATCCCACTCGACGCCACTACGATATTCTATGGCGAGAACTGAACTGGTTTCCCAGCCATCATTTATCTATTTTCTGAATACGTCAGGCCACTCCTGGAACAATCCTGAAGCCCCGGCACAAATGTTAGAGTTGTGGTCCGCCTTAGGTCTTGTAATCTCATGTCCAGAATATGTGACAGCGCATAGAGAAAGGGACCTAAGGGTAAAAAAAAATCAATTTTCACTTTTTTTCTTTTTTTTTGATCTGGAAAACATCTGAACATCGAATGAAACCGATCCCATGCCCCAAAAGTGTTCCCTCCCAGAGATATGCACGTTTTATGAAAGTGATGGTACACCAAAGATACAATATTTAAATCTTTAAAATGGCTCTCCTGAACAAAACTGGTTTTTACCCTTAGGTCCCATTCTATTTTGCGCGTCACATATTAAGATCGTCTGATGGTGCGACCGGCAGTTCGTCTGTTTAAAGCTTGCATAACAATACACAGAACATAGTCTAACATGCGTCAAACTTAACCCTTTCGGTACGAATGGTACACATATGTACCACCAATTTTAAACATCTCTAAACATTTTAATTATCATGCTCTTTGTTTTCCAAATGTACCATTTTGTCTTTGCAATGATTCTCTTTGTTAATAAACGATACTTTTTAGAATATCATTGCAATTACGTTGTCAGTTTATGGATTTTGTTGACAAAGGCGAACGTTCACCTCATTACTTGAGCGTTTTTTCCATATTTTGCAATATATGGAGCTGTATAACAAATTAAAATAACAAATTTCGTCTAATTAAATTTCGTTTAATTTTTGGTTTTGAGCTGGTAAGAATATTTTACATTTTATTTTTATACAAATTGGTCGGGGTGGTTCAGATATGTACCACCAGTCCTGACAGGTGGTACACATGTGTACCAGTAGGCCACTTGGTACTAAAAAAAACGTTTACTGATTTTTCGCAGGTTGAAGTAAAAAAAATGAATCCTGAAGATATTCGGATGTTGTTGGAAGATGAAGCTGAAAGTGACAGTTTGGGAGACTTTTCTGCTTCAAGCAGTGACAATTATGTGCCAAGTGACGATAATGATAGTGTAAAAAGCTTCTCAGATGAAGAAACTGTAGATGAAGAAACTGTTGAAGAGCTAGTTGAAGATATATCCGCCAGGAACCAACCAGCTGATGTTAGATTCATTTGGAATACACCTGATGAAGCTTTTGTTCCCAAGAGATCTATTTCCACCCCTCGTAGTTGTGAAATATCTGCAATATCTGAAATCGGTTTACATGTATATAGCTCAGTGACAAATGAGCGTATTGAAATATTTCAAAATTCTCAACCTAAAAAGAAGAAAGTAAAAATAACTCCAACTAATAGTGGTGAAATAGAGGTAATTATTGGATGCATGCTTATTATGTCCTACAATCGTCTTCCCTGTATAAAAGATTATTGGTCACTTCGTAAATCTCTTGGTAACCAATCCATTTGTGAAGCCATTGCACGAGATCGTTTCCTATTTCTTTCTTCTAAGCTGTACTTCGCAAGCCCAGAGAAACCACCAAATTGTAGTAAAACTTACTATGTAGATGACTTAGTGGAATGCCTGAAAAAAAATTTTCTGAAGTGTAGACAAGACAGTTGTTACCAAAGTATTGATGAATCAATGACCAAATTCAAGGGCCGAAGCACGCTAAAGCAATACATGCCTCTCAAGCCTATCAAAAGGGGTATTAAAATGTGGCTTCGATGCGATTCAATTACAGGAAACACATACGATTTTAACATATACTGTGGAAAGGATCTGACAGCATCCCCGGGAACACTTGGAGAGCGAGTAGTCATGAAACTTACAAGTTCAATTGTCGAAAATGACGTAACTTTAAGCTTTGATCGCTTTTTCTCATCTGTACATTTATTAGACACTATTCATTTTCCTGCTGTTGGCACAATAATGGGAAACAGGAAAAATGTTCCTCAGTTTACAAAACGAAAAATGGAAAGAGGGGAATCCGAATTCAAAAGCACATCATCAGGCCTTTTGTGCGTAAAATGGCAAGACACAAAAGAGGTTTTGGTTATTAGTAATTGCCATAAACCTGGCATAACTAATGTGTCGAAAACATTGAAAACAGGCGTTAAAATTGAGGTTCCGTGTCCAAATCAAATAAAATGCTATCGCGAAATAATGGGAGGAGTCGATCTGGCAGATCAAATGACTGGCCTATACGAATTTGATCGCAAATCGGATAAATGGTTGAAAAAAGTATTTTATCGTTTGATAATGATGGCTGCTGTGAACACATGGACGATCTACAACGATCAAAACAGAAATAAGATACCGTTCAAGCAACTATTGGTGACTTTGGCCGAGACATTGATCGAAGAAGGATTAAAAACTACAGCCGTTCGCAGATCAAATAGACCAGGTCCTGTACCCAAACCCGTGCAATCGCTTCATCTTCCTATTGAAGGCAATACAAGACGTCGTTGTGCTCATTGCTCGCAAAAAAAAACAAACTCGTACCTATACGACATGCACCGAGTGCCAAGTTCCATTGTGCAAAAACTGTTTTGCAATTTTTCATTCATAAGTTTACTACATGTAAACTTTGCCATACATATTTAATTTTATTTACTTTATTATTTTACTTATTGCCCTGAGTAATAGACTGAATTAATTGTTTTAGTTTTAACAAATGATCTCTAATACATTTAATAAATTAATTACTTTATTTTACTTTGTATTTAAATTGTTTTTATTCTTTATTTGTATTGTTTATGTTTTATAGGACGGTTGGTATACATTTGTACCATTTAAAAAGACGGATGGTACAATGGTTTACCAGCCCCCCTGACTCCCCCCACTGTAACACCACCGTATTTTCTTAAAAGACTAATTCTGTGATATACGTATAATATATTGAATACATAAATTACTATGTATCATTGTAATTCGAAAGCCGTACCGAAAGGGTTAACCATACTCGGATAACTCGACTACGTACGTATATATAATGGCACCTCTTGAACCTCTTCTTATTGCTTTTCAGCCCAAATGAGGCAATTTTGTTTATTAACTTTGCCGTTAAGCCAGAAATGGGCCTCATAACTAAACAAAATTTTGGTCGAAAACAGCGGACCTTCCCGTTTCTCACCGAACGCTCATTTCCAGAATACAGTTGCCAACATAAATGCCCTAAAATGTCCTTTCAAATTACCAATAAAGATTTTTTTTTTTTGGTTCTGAAAAAATACCTAGATGGAAAAATATATCAAGATAGATAAACCTATATAATTTTATAAAAATTATTTGTTTCTATTCCTGAGGTGGGCATACTGTGGGTACTACATTATCGAGGGTATGCAATTTTAGTTAGACATGTGTCATACCATTTAAAAGATTAATTTGTCTATTTTTTCAGAAGAAAAATTAAAAAGTTAAAATAATGCATAATATGCATCATAATACCCTGTACCACAAAGTGGTGTAGGGTATAGAACATTAATTGGTACCGTTCCGGCCCAAAAAGTATTTTTTTATTTCTTTAGTTAAACCATTTCGCCAATCTCATTTATCATCTCCGAATTGAATGTTAAGTTAAAAAATTTGCAAATGCCCTAATGGTCATGGGTCGATTAAAGCGTTAATACCAACGGCATCCAAGCAAACCAATATTCTACAAAAAATAAAAAATATTTATAATGGAAATGTCGGAAAATTAGAGGAAAATTATTAGACACACTAACGAGGATGTTAGTCCTGATTCATCGAACGTTATCTATTTCAACAAATTAATTTCAAGCACCAACCTTTTAAGAACTGCGCACAAAGGCCTCGCATTATAAGCTTATGAAGACAATTTGACTGACCATTGTAAGTTTGGGCATTAGTGCTGCTCCAAATGAACAACAGTTTGGCTTCTTTCCATTATGCTAAAAATGGAGAAACGTTAATTGGGTTACAAAAGATTTTTTCGCATCGCACTAAGAGACTATAAAGCTCTAAAAGGGAAATACCTAAGCTTTCATTTAAGCAAAAAAGCCCCTTTTCGGAAAAAAATTGTTTTTTCTAAAATGATTGACTTAAGACATATCGAACACACCCGGGATAAGCAATAGATGGCTGTAAAAATACACCTGTTAGGCCAAAGAGTCCTTGATCGATCTCGTTCAAATTGAGTGTCTAACCTACTATCCAATAGGACTAACCTTGGTTTAAGATTTATTCCAATAAGAAGACATCGATTCCAGAAGTTGGATCAGTTGACATAAAATGACCCGTATATCGTCGGTAAATGTCACTTACTTTTGGCCCTTGAGTTTCTAAGAACACATAGACTTTTAAAAGCCGCAGGAGAGTTCCTTAAGCTCTGTTAAAAGTTCAATGCATTGTCCTTCTGAAGTTCAATGAATGTACTCAGAACGAATTTTGTTCACTAAAATCCATTGCTAGAAGATTTTTCGGAAATTTTGGAAAGTACGTAAAAGCTTTTTAAAGAACCCACCCCTTTCGAAGGGCAGCATATTCCCTTATATTCTAAACTGAGCAATCTACCATTAAAATTCTATCAAAAAAGGTTGTAAATCGCATGTTCCCAAACAACAAAAGCGAATGCAGCTCCTATAGTAAGGTATAGATTTTACTCTGAACATAAATTAATACTTGTATTCCCACTTTGTTCGAATTTTCAATAAAATTTCACACCAGCACACTTCCGCGATGACGTTAAATAATTGCCTTCCAATTATTTCATTCAATTCAATTTAGCTCTTTTTGGCTTCATGGCTTTTTGACTGCAACCAGCAGTCGACGACGGCCGAGGCGGCAGGCATGGGCTTTTCTGCAAATCTCGTGAGTAAATTAGTGTTGTTTGTAATGCAGTTTGTTCGAACAATTTCTGGTGTTTTTCAATTGAAAAATGTTTTTACGCCTGCGCCATAACACGGCGGCGAGCGACCGGTTGCCTTTTGGCAAACTGCAATGTAAGTCGGGGCACTGTCTTGCGCTTGCTTAAGACGTGTTGCCACATAACAAATAAGAATTTAATGCGTTTCCATGTTAGAAATGCCCACAAACCAAAGAAACCCATACAGACGAGCGGGCTTAGTAAGCCACTGAGACAAAGTACCAATTATTCTGACAGTCAGCAACAGTCCAGGTGGACGGACAGGAAAAGGTCGGTCGGTCTAACTGACTGACTGACAATCATCCAGGCCGGCTGGCTGGCAGCCCCAGAGGAAATTGCTGAGGTAACCGACACAGCAAGTAAAGCCTCAGCGTAGCTGCATTCCTTTGCACACTTAAGCGAGTGGAACAAGCAACCATCGATCGATCGGTCGGTCGGTCATCCGACCACTTGGGAAACTCTTCAGCTGCGGCTGCTACTGTTGGTCGGCCGTATGTCGGTGGTATTTTTCATGTGCAAAATATTTTCTTCTTTTAGCTTTTTTTTGCTTTCGTCCGCCCATTGCCATTCATGGGTTTCTTCTGAAAACATCGTAATTCTGAGCTGAACAACGAATACGGGATGGTACGAAAAATAAAAAAGAAGCGGGAAAATTCTTAATTTCCTTAAAGTGCATAAATATGTGAGGTGTTCCAGGCATTTGATATCGCTCTCTCTCTGTCTCTTTCCTCCGGTTCCATATGAACAGAAATTGTGGTGCAGCTTTTAAGTTTGTTTTGAAGATCAGTCGAAGTGTGTTACGTCGGTCATGGCGTGATCTGGCCCGGTCTGCTGTTGTGGTGTGGTTTGGCTCGGATTGGTGAGTGTGTTCTGCGGTTGCTTTGGCGGCATAAATTCCATGGGTGGTATTTTGCTGCTGCCCACATTCTGTTCAATTTCCATTAATTACTTTTCTGGTTTCGATGGAATGACTTTTCGAACAAAAAGCGTTTAATTAAAATGTTTCGGAATTAGTTAATTTTGTTTTTTTAACTCTACTCTCAAATCCATGCAGCCAGCCTCGTAAATTTCTGGATAGTAATTTTAGTTGACCTGGCGGTGCAATTACAGATGTGTATTTCAAATTCTTGGAAAAGTGCCTGCAGACTGTGTCAGTGAAAAATGTTTTTGCACTGCTTTTGTTTGTAAATAATACCCGAGGGAAATCTGGGTGGTTTATGCTGCTGCAATGGAAGAGAGCCATGGTTGTCATTATAAAAAAAATTGTGTTCTACAAATGAATTCGTTCTGTATACATTAAGATTTTTCTACAGAATGGACTTAAAAGTTGAAAAAATCATGGCCATAAGTTGGATTATAAACGAGTGCTAATTCGGCCACCACTAAGTAATACGATTCATTAAACATTATTTTTCAACTGGTGGTTAGCCTAGACCTCGCGGGCAGATCAAAAATATGCTGATGAAAAATTAACATTAAATACTTAGGATATATTTAACGCACATTGCCATCACTCACATCCGGAAAACGGAAATTTGACGTGGCGATGACGCTGGTGTTTTTGATTGACGATGGCGGCGACTAGGTCTCTTCATAAGTTTGGCCAACCGATAGCGACTTGAAGAACAATGGTTGTTCTTTTCGTTAAGCCACGATAATAAAGACTGGATAGCAAAATTGCAATAGTTACGTCATTTGTGCTAATTTTGTTAGTGTCAAAGGGAACATCTAGAAGTACTATACTCTTCAAAACTCAAGTCATTTTAGTACTTAGCCTGAATAACTGCATCGTTCCTTTATAACTTGTTTGTGTTTCAATAATATTCATACAATTTTATTTTTAGAAATAAATAAGGGGCCAACAGAGCTAGCTGTTGCAATGTCTGGTTTACTTTCTGTCTCAGAACCGCTTGTTTCATTATTTTCCGAATTATAGTTAATGTCCGAATCTGAAATATCCGAATCACTTTCCGCGCTAAGCACTTCACGTAGATCATCATCGTCCAAGTAACGTTGATTTGCCATTACGTCATGTAGTATGTAAAAAGCGTCCCATAAAGCCGCGCAATTCTGCACGTGTCTTTATAACAAAATCATATAAGGGAAATCCCGCAATAAATTTACATCAGATATGTTGTGCTTTCAGCAGGTGGTGCCAACATGCTGGTTTCGCGTTATTTGTGGTGATTTTTTTTTATTATAAAAAAACATAATTTTCAAAAGTGTGTTTTTTATTGAGGTATAGAACTTCGAATTGAAATAAAACACAAGAAAATCGTTTTAATGTCCATCAATTTGGCTTTATTGGAAGGATAATTTTATGCCATTAATTTTTAAATATGATTTCGGGCATGTGGCCGCCGCGGCTGGCTCGAATAAAGCCAATTCTACAGGTCCAATTTTCAACCACTTTTTCGAGCATATGGGGCCGTATGTTGGCAATAACGCCACGAATGTTGGCTTCCAAGTCCCCTAACGTGTTTCTGGTTTGTTGGCGTAGACGAGCGACTTCACATATCCCCAAAGAAAATAATCCAATGGTCCATGTTAACCGATCCATGGTTAACCGAATTAATTGCTCTGATGGTCGATTATGTCGACCATAAAATGGACGGAGCTTGCGGTGAACTTCGCGAACTGAACCATTACTTTCGAAATAAATTTGCACGATTTGCAAGCGTTGTTCTTTTGTCAACCTGTTCATGATGAAATGGCAAACCAAACTAAATATTAATCACTTGACAGCTGACAAAATGGCCGCCAGTTAAAAAAGTGATGCCAACTTAAAGTTCTATACCCCAATAAAAAACACCCCTTAGCTACATTTTCTTCAGAATAGTCGGCTTCACTGCTGATGACAGACGAGTGCTTACATCTTCAAAAATTATTTGTAAATAAGCTGCTTTCTTTTCATGGAGTATTGAAAAAATAAAATACTTATTTTGTATGAAAAATGTAATATAAACCAAATGATCCTTTAAGCTAGGATTCGTTTATAACTGGTTTTCCAATAGGGACAAAACAGTTTCGTATCTTTATGTCAACGCACCCTCAAAAATTTTTAATGATCTTTCAGCGTCAAAACGTTAGTCGAAGTCAACATTTTCATCATGGTAAGTTCACTTAAGAGCGACGTTTGGAAATCACTTAAAATTACTACCAAAATTCTGAGTCGGTGGATTTGCCAAAGTTTCACAAAAATCCAGAATTTCATCGAAAAATCATCTTCAGCGATGAAACTTATTTTTGGCTGAGTGGTTGGAGACTCAATTGCATCCGCGAAAATTACTATGTGGTTTTCATGCCGGATGTGTGATTGGCCCGTATTTATTACACGCAGAAAAAAAGTATGGTTGTGGTAACAGCATTCGAAGAGCACCATACTATTGTTGGTTATATGGTTGTGGCACAACAATATTATGATCATCACAACAATAGTATGGTTCACACACAACCATACTATGATCCCCATAAATATATTATGGTCCTCACAACAATATAATCATTCACACACAACCATACTATGATCCCCACAACCATATTATGATCCTCATAACCACAGTTTGTTTAACGTACAACCATAGTATGATCCTCACAACCATAGTATGACTTACGCACAACCATACTATGATCGACAAAATTGTTTGTAGACTGGAATACGTTGTTATTCAACAATAAAGAATTTTATTAAGTAAGTAATGTAACAATAGGAGTGATTTATTTAACAGTAAAAAAAATCATTTATTAAAAATATTTTAGTTATACTAATCCGTAGTTTTTTTTAAATATAATTTTTATTGCTATTATTGCGTAAGAATCGTAAAAATAACATTGTCAAATTAAAAAAAATAAGGTTTTGCCGGTTTGATTGCCGTAATTATGTTATTGTTAACATAAAACCCATGAAAACAATACTTTTGTCCCACCAACCATATTTATATTGTTGCTACAACCAAATTTTTATTTTTAAATTTGGCAACAATACATTTGTTACATTTCAGCAATTATACTATTGTCAAAATGAAATTCAAAAAACAATACTATGGCTGCGACGACCATACTTTTACTGCAGAGAACATACTATTGTTGCCGCGACCATATAGTAACCATATCTTTTCTCTGCGTGTTGTCGATAACATGACGATAACAGTCGTCATGTTACCTTCTGCTAGAGTCTAAAGATCTCCAACACCGTCAATGGAGATCGATATCGTGCCGTGTTAGAAAACAATTTTTTCCAGAATTGGATGAGCTTAACTCGCCGATATGTGGTTTCAACAAGACGGTACCACCACACAGCGAGAAATGGTCCGGTCGAATGGCCACTAACGCCATTGGTTTTTCTTTTATGAGGTCACCTCAAGTCTTTGGTCTATGATAACAACTTTAGACGAGCTCAGAGACAACATCCATCGTAAAATTGCCAACGTTCCGGTCGAAATGTGTGCAAGAGTGGTGGAAAATTAGGTCCAAAGAATAGATCGCTATACACGGGCTCGTGGTGGTCATATGACCGAAATCGATTCTTAAAATGTAACATTTGTACTACAACTGGAACAAATTTGAGCTCCATTTCTTAAATATTCTGTGTTTTATTATTATATAAAATTGTTATGTCCTTAATGAAAAAACCCTACTTCAGGAGTTTCATTTAGATACGAATGAAATCGGTACTTTTTTATAACAAATTGCTTAATGATTGCCGTTTTCCTATCCATTTTTTTATTAAGACTTAACCTAAAACACCACAAGATATTAGTTGTGTTTTTGGTTAACACTCGATAAGAAGTAGTTTTTCGAGTACTGGTTAATTACCTAGTATTATTATCGATGTCAAAGAATTTTTTAAAATCCAATGCGACTAAATTGATAATTATTTGGTTTTTGTGTTGTTTTTGTACTCTATCAATCTAAGTTTATTTATATACCGTACACAAATTTCCTCCTGATTTGAGATTCTGCCACGCTAGAAGTCACAAGTTGTGCTCAAAGTTCTTAACCATGCTAAATTAAGTCATATCAGACTATGCAAAGCACAAGCACGATTTGAGTTCCAGCCGTCCTGCATTCCACAAATTTAGTACATTGAATTAAGAAATATCTATATAATATACTTATATACTCCACACAAAGACTCCCAATATGAGGCTCTGTCTCTTACTCGTAATTTAAAGCCGATCTTCCAAAATCAAGACATAAAACGTTCTGTGCCCCCATTAACTATCCATGGTGAACACTCAAAAACGTACTTACTGTACTTAATTCAAGTAAAATTCTCCTACTACATTTATGTTCGCTTTTTTCGTAGCCATTAGTATGGCATTTGGCCAAGATATGAGTACAAATGTCTTGTTTATAGTATAAGTACAATACTATATGTGACAGCGCATAGAGAAAGGGACCTAAGGGTAAAAAAAATCAATTTTCATTTTTTTTTTCTTTTTTTTAATGTGGACAACATCTGTGCATCCTATGCCGCAAAAGTGTTCCCTCCCAGAGATATGCGCGTTTTATGAAAGTGAAGTCATCGATTCTAAGCGCAAATAGAAAGGGGCCTTATCTTTAAAATGGCTCTCCTGAACAAAACTGGTTTTTAACCTTAGGTCCCTTTCTATTTTGCGCGTCACATATAATAGGATACTCAAATTGAGTAAGTTTTTCATCAAATGTATTAAATGAAGTCGTACAATAAGTACAAATGGTATTGTTTTTAGAACAATATTGTATAATGGCTTATTAAGTAAACTTTTCGTCAAATATAATAAATATGTAATGGCCTATGAAAAGGTGGCTTATGACTCAAAAAAGAAATTGCGAGAAACAGCTGTTAAAGATAAACAATGCATTTCTTCAGTTTCTTAGTAGTTTTTCTTTTGCATTATGAACTGGAATAAAAAAAAATCAAGAAAACGAAAGGCCTCAGCTCCAGAAGGAGATTCGAAAAAACGAGCAACTTCAAAGGTTTCAACAAGGATAGCGACGAAGAAAACTACTTAGTTCTGCTAAATAAATCCAATTTTTAAAATTTTCCAATTTCATTTATTATCTTGATTCTGGATTTTCAATAAAATTCTGTTTTTGTTTCATTTGTGCTCTTCTTTCTCTACATGTTTAGTACACTTTTAAGCAGCTAGGACTTTCTAGTTTTCTAGAGCGTCTCAAAAACTATTGAAACCAAAAAAAAAAAGGTGGAAACATTTTTTTGAGCCATAATCCACCTTTTCATAGGCCTAGGGTCCTATATACTTTTATTCCTTAAAGCTTGCCATCACTTGTTCGGCGACAAGGTTATATAAATAACATTAATTAATGTTAAGTTTGCCCCTATTTATAAGAAAATTTGTAAAATTTAAAATTTTGACGCTATGAAATAACTGTTAGGCATGTGCCAAACGCCTTAAATCATTCAATGTAGTTTCTACGAATTTAGGAGGATTTACATTTAAAGCATGGTGAGATTACAGATCACCTTTACACCTTTTGATGTCACATCCAAAATCATCATTCAATCTTTCAGCTGCAGACAGCGATACCCGTTAGTTCAAAATTAGTTGGATAATAAGTTTCACAACTGTTTCAAAGATTTCAAACCTTTTTGGGGATAACAAAAATGTTATTTTTTTTTTGGTGTTCTTGGGGATGTTTTGAGGGGATTCACCACGTTGAAGAACTGGCAACACTGCTGCTAGGAAATTCGGACGGACTTTGGTATTCGACCAGTAGAGATAAAGCATGAGACTGCTGCGTTAATGATGTCTCAGAATCTGAAGGCATGCGATGTTTACTGAACAGCGATTGGTGAAGTTAGAAGGGCGATCGATGGAGGGGATTATGTGATGGAAAGTGCGTGCGACTATCATACAGGGAACACAATTGCAACTATCTTAAAACGCTTTCAGAGTTTTTTTCACTAACCGACAAGTACGAGGGTTGCTAATTATATTTTGGGTCCTGACAATACTAGTGTTCCCAGAACTTCCATTGGAAACTTTGACATTTTTAGCAAAACTTCACACAGAACGTTTTTTTTTTTTTTTAAATAACCAACACTCAGGGGATGCCCCCTATACATGCTGTGCATTGCGTTGGCGAGTGGAAATTAATGGATCGGAGGGGGGAAAGAGGGAGTAATGTTTGTTGACGCTTGCCTTGAACTTCTGGCCAATCGATAACAAACGGGTGTGAATTCCTAGAAAGTCGCGTATCCCTGCCGAACATCCTCACGTCAGGAATAAGGCGACGGATGTCTGATGAACACACACCATGAAAGTAACGATAGAACAGCGTCACGCAACCCACACTCCGACGATGCTCAAGGGAAACAATAGAGTTGAATACCCTACCATCACCATCGCTCCAAGAATGATTTTGGAGCACCTGCCCATATATGGGAGTTGTATTCCATCTTTGAGGGCGAATTTTTTTGTTTACAGTGTGCTAAAAAGTTCATCTTAGTCGAAAAATGGAGATATCCCGTTAACATTTTCGTTCGATGATTTTTTTTTACGATTTTCGGCTTGGGTTATCGAGACAAGAGTGTTTAAATCAACTTGTTTCGACTTATGGCGATGAAGCACCATCAAAAACCACTGTTAATCGCTGGTACCAAGAGTTTAGTCTTCTGTCACTTTGCCAGAAACCAACGATGCTGTGCGTGAACTGATTAAGCAAGACCGACATGTGACATATCGTGAGATTAAGGCATCCTTGGGCATTAGTATGACAAGCATCAATAAGAAATTGCATTTTCTTTTGGCGGTGAAAAAAATTCTTCTCGTTGGATCCCACATAATTTGACGAATGCTCAAAAAAGGCTCGTATTGATTGGTGCAAAGAAATGCTGAAAAAGTATAACTGCGGTAGCTCAAAGGCAGTGCTTTGCACAGGTGACGAATCATAGATCTTTACATATGAACCCGAAACAAAACAGCAATCGCCAGTATGGGAGTTTCAAGACGAGTCAAATCCAACAAAAGTTGTTCTTGGAAGAAGTACATCGAAGCAAATAATTGCGTATTTTTTGGTATAACAGGTCATGTTGCCACAGTGCCTTTAGTGAAACGTAGGAGCTCAATTCTGCGTGGTATACAACCACCTCTTTGCCAACAGTGTTCCAAGAAATGAGGAAATCAAATATGAGAAGACGGATCATTTTGCATCACGACATGCGAGCTCTTACACATCAGCTGAAAGGATGAGCTATTTGACCACTCAAGATGTCGAATTGATGAGCCATCTACCGTACAGCTCTGATTTGGCACACAATGACTTCTTCTTATGCCCTAGCTTCAAAAAAAATTCTCTGGAGGTGTCGCAATCGGACTGGAAAAAGTGCTTCGAAAATTTGTTTGCGCGCATGCAAAAGTGTATTGATCTTTAGGAGAATATTTTGAAAAACAATAAAACCATTTCCAATGATATATTATTGTGTTTTTATTGCCGGACCCGAAATATAAATAGCAGCCCTCGTACCATCAATATTATGGGTTGTTTGGATAACTTAGGGTGACTTAATGTTTTTAGGTATTTACAGATATACCTCTGAGATTAAATAAAAGGGGTCCTTAAAGGTAAGTATTTTCTGGTTATTTCGGAGAACGTTTGCAACATACAATGCACTTATACTTATGCATAACTATATTTGAACCATAGGGTTAGCAAAATATTGCAAGTGTCAGTGATCTGTAATTTTGGCGTACTTTAACGTAATTTTTTACTACATTTTGAGTCGAACTAGAACTCACATCGAATAGGCCAATTAACAGCATTATGTGGGCCACTGCAGTGTGTTGCTTATTTTCTTCAAGTTATTATTCAAAATGTGTTCCAAACAAAAATTGCATAACAAACCAACCAACCGTAACCTTATCGAGACTGCTCAGCTGGTTTTAGTGAAACCCACATAGGAATACGTGCCTTTGTTTTAAATTGCTTCTTTTTTGTGTTCAATGTTTAGAACGAAATTGTCAGCGTCTGGTTAACGCTGGTAGATTCAAGTCACATAAACCCAAACAAATTCTCATACCAAAGAAACAACCAACACTGGCCTGCATAAAAGTCAATGTTGAATGCTCTGGCTGCGCAAAGTATGGAAAATAGATTCTTAGGTAGGCCAAGGCAAATATGGAACTTAGATCTGTCCGGTTTTATGGAGCCCATTTTAATAAGTTAGATCTAAAGCGGCATTACCAAAAATAGAGAATGGAACAATATGAGTAAGGACTGGTAGTTAGTCAAATTTTATCAATCTTGAATTGATTAAATATAACCCCAACTTTTGTGAAATTGAGGGTCGCCTTTCTATGGCCCAGTACACCTGAGCCTTAAAATTAAAAGGACTTTTGTCAATAAAACGAGACAAAGATTTCGTCCGGTAATTTCATAACTAGTTATTTAAAGTCAAAGCAGAGTCCTGACCTCGATGGTACCGAACCGAGGGTAGGTGAAAGTAGAACCTATCACAGAACTGGTTTGGTATGACAGAATGATGTCAATATTTTAAAATATTAAGTCGCCAAATGTTCGCACATAAAACCGTATACCAGTAAGCACACAAAATCCTAAGATTTCACTGATTTCAGATGGCTTTTAGACAAATCCGCTCAAATTGGAGTTTGATTCAAAATCTATTGATGTACGTCCAATCTTTTTGTTATAAAGTCGGCTTCGAGAATAGCTTCAGGCAATTAACACATATACGATATTTCTCATAACTTACATCACTTATAACATTTTTTATATTGGCTATGATTGCGACCTATATTTTAGGAAATGTTAAAAATTTACATTCTTTATCAAACATACATGAAGAAATAAAGGCAACATTTACCTTACGAATTTAAGATTTTAGCCAATAGGTAACTAAAATTAAAACAATTTTTTGTGAATATTTAAAGTATTAAAAAACAAGTTTATTTGAAGAAAAAATTATTTGAAAAAATATATAGCATTACGAAGATTATTAATATTTAACAGCGCATAGAGAAAGGGACCTAAGGGTAAAAAAACAATTTTTACTTTTTTTTGATGAGGACAGCATCTGAGCATCGAATGAGACCGATCCCATGTCCCAAAAGTGTTCCCTTCCAGAGATATGCGCGTTTTATGAAAGTGACGGTACACCAAAGATACACGTATTTAAATCTTTAAAATGCCTCTCTTGTACAAAACTGGGTTTTACCCTTAGGTCCCTTTCTATTTTGCGCGTCACATATGGTGTAAAATTTTCAGAAAAAAGTCGACATACAACGTGGAAACTCCTACATACTCGTATAAGAAGGAATGCAAACGTAGTAAAAGGGGAAGCCCATTTTTATTTCATCGTTTTTAGTTAAGCTGACTTTAGAAGATTTTTATTGTGCAGTGTTTTCCGCGATCTGGCAGATCAAAAAAGTTGTCTAGGCGAGTTGTTGGCAGTATTCTTAAGACAGGAATGCCCAAAATTGGCGGAACATGTGTCAAAATGTTCAAACAAGATCTTCCATCCGAGAACTATAAGATATGTGCTACATGAGAATGGATTTAGAAGCAGAGTACTTGTAGCACGTAACAAAACGGGAAAAAATCGAAAACTTAGCCTAGAGTTTGCTTAACCAACCACATATCGACAAGTGAATTGATTTTTGGAATCGCATTTTATGTACCGACGAAAGTAAATATAACATTTTCGGAAGTGATGGCTGGTCAAAGTTTGAAGATAACCCAATACAGCACTAGATCCCCAAAACATAATACCTACAGTTCAACACGGTGGTGGCAGTGCAATGTTTTGGGGTGCAATTGCTTGTTCTGGAGCGATGGATTTATATTTTATAGATACCACTATGGACAGATACTTATCTAAGAGC
Source organism: Hydrotaea diabolus (assembly GCA_963513945.1). Classification (NCBI taxonomy): domain Eukaryota; kingdom Metazoa; phylum Arthropoda; class Insecta; order Diptera; family Muscidae; genus Hydrotaea; species Hydrotaea diabolus. The sequence continues at coordinate 73,619,118 of OY740719.1, forward strand.
ATATTATACGCCATCTGTCGATAATTTGGGTCTCGGATCTTCCAACAGAACAATGACCCGAAGCATACTTCTCAATTAGTCTGAGACTGGCTTCTTTTTTATGCTCCAAGATAGCTTGATTCACCTCCCCAGTCGACGGAGCTTAATCCCACAGAACATGTTTGGAATATTAAGAAAAAAAAAGTTGAAAAAAATAAGCAATTAGTAGCCGTCAAACCCTAAAAACAGCTCTAATTCGAGCATGGTCTGAAATAACGCCCGATATAACTGAATGGTTAGTGTCTTCGATTTCCAGACGTCTAGCAGCTGTTATTGACGGTAACGGTGGACCGACAAAATATTAAAAGTTAAACAAAATTTAAAAGTCTATAGTAAAAAATTTAATTAATATGTTCCTACGAGTATTATATCGGTATGTAGACTTTTTTCCAGTGAATTTTATATATTTTTTGTTTTTATTGTTTTTGTTTTGTTTATGAAATATAATTTCTCTATGTAAATAAACAAACTTATGTATTGATTACCTAACTACCTTATACTCATAACCACGATGCCAATATAAAAATCTGGCAACATTGAACAGAATTGGAATTAACATGTTTCTCTTTCTTTACGCCAAAGTTAATTAAATAAGAAGAGTGATCATGGGCGAATTCTTTAAAGGTATAAAATAAAAATGTAAATTGTAAAATAGTCAATGAAATAGAATAAATAAATAATTTGCTTCGGGCCATGAAAAACGTTGACTACTCATTTTTTTCTTGATGCTAGGGAATAAGAAGAAGTCATTGTGTGCCAAATCAGGGCTGTACGGTGGATGGCCCAATAAATTCGACATCTAGAGTGGTCAAATAGGTAATCGTTTCAGCTGATGTGTAAGAGCTCGTATTGTCGTGATGCAAAATGATCCGTCTTCTCTTATTATTTTTCCTCATTTCTGCTCGGCAAACATATGGTTGTATACCACTCACAATTGACCGTCCTACGTTCCACTAAAGGCACTGTGGCAACATGGTCGGTTAATACCGAAAAAAACGCAATCATTTGCTTCGATGTATAAGTACTTCTTCCACGAACAACTTTTGTTAGATTTGGCTTGTCTTGAAAGATCCATACGATCGATTGCTGTTTTGTTTCGGGTTCATATGCATAGATCCATGATTCATCACTTGTGACAATGTTATACACTGCCTGTAGCTCAAAGTTATACTTTTTCAACATCTCTTTGCAAAAATCCATACGAGCCTTTTTTGAGCATTTTATGTGGGATCCAACGAGAACAAAATTTGTTCACGGCCAAATTAACATGCAATATCTTATTGATGCTTGTCATACTAATGCCTAAGGATGCCTCAATCACACGGTATGTCACATGTCGGTCTTGCTTAATCAGTTCACGCACAGCATCGATGGTTTCTGGCAAAGTGACCGAAGTTCGAAGTCCTTCACGAAATTCATCCTGGACCGAGCGGCGCCCGAGTCTGAACTCTTGGTACCAGCGATTAACAGTGGTTTTTGATGGTGCTGCATCGCCATAAGTCGAAACAAGTTGATTTAAACACTCTTGTCTCGATAACCCAAGCCGAAAATCGTATAAAATCATCGCACGAAAATGTTCACGGGATAATTTCATTTATTGACTGAGAAGAATTTTTCCACACACACAAACAAAACAAAGAAAATATTTTTGTGAACGGACAATGGTCAAAATGGGTGCAATTAGTTGGGACACACTTTATACAGGGGTGGCTGATGAAAGCCGCTACCAAAAAAATGTAATAACTTTTTTTCTATTTAAGGAATCTGGTTATTTTTTTATTTTGCAGATTGATTTAATATTTAACAAAAATGGTTAACTGGGACACTGGAACAAAAACTCCAGTCTTGCACTTGAGTCCGTAGTTTCGGTTCAAAGAGAGTATAGCGCACGTTTGGCGGCAATCCTCTGAGCAAATGGACCATAACGGGCCAGTCAACAGAAGACCTCACCATCGAACCCCTTCAGTTCGGACGGAGTAAACATTCGATGCTGTAGCTGCTGCCATACAAACCAATCCAAGAATCTTATCTGGTCAAATGGGTATAAGCAGACAGTCATTGCAGTCAATTATGCACAATGATTTGGACATATTCACATATAAAATTCAAATGACCAACAAACTGAAATGGTGAATGAGGACGGAAACATGTTCAACTGTCTTTTCATGTCTGACGAGGCCCATTTAAATTTAAACGGCAACACAAACAAACAAAATTGTCGAATATGGAGTGCTTCCAACCCACAGATACTCCATGAAACGGAACTGCACCCACTTCGTGTTCGCTTTCCGTGATCCTCTCGAGTATAAAGTGATTATTTTTATACTCGTATAAAATGAATGAAGAACTTTAAAAAATGTATAATGGAGAAATATGCAGACCCGTGTAATCCATGGATTACCAAGAACGTCGAACAGCATCAACGGCAATTGCAGCCACAGAAATTAGAACAATTTTTTGTGGCACTCTCAAACACACTCGTTCGTCGAAAAGTACCACGTTCTGTGGAATTATTACATGTGTTTCGTCGTTACTACGAAAAGTTTCGCATTCAGAACAACAAGAACCACAACAAAACTGTATTGCAAAATGTCACTTTTAATTGAGTAACCTTCGCGCTGGTGGCAATGGAAGTAAACAAATGTCAGTGTTTCGCAAACATTGGGATCCTTGTACAGAAGTGTCAATGCATTAAGTGATGACATCCAAAAGAAATTCAATTTAAGACAAATATTGGCAAATCTCAGGAACCGAAACAATGTAGAAAAAGTGGACATTAGGACTTTAAAAACAAATTCCTTACTTTTACACTTAACAAGGAATTCAAAAAAAAAACAAATTAAAACCGATCTGGCCCATTCCGTAGCTATCATTGAGCATTGACACACACCTTAACAAAGTTGCGAACAGTTTTTGCTTTCTACAGACGGACATGGCTAGATCGTCTCAGATTTGTACAAAGATTTAGAATATACTTGACGGAGTAACCGATCAATACTTAGAGGTCTTGGCAAAGTGAATACTAGCAGTGGGATAGTGTTGTATGGAGATTCTTAGTAGTAAGATTTGGGTATGACTCACCCCCCTGTTTTGTGGGGTTTGAAAAAAATGCATGAGCCAAAAATTGAGGGAGGTGGGATGGGGGCAAGTGACAGCTCATCTAGGTCAAAGGTCGTGGGAAAATATTCACAAAAAGCACCGCAACTACCAAGGAGTCGCACCTAGAGGGATAACATGTATGACCGACCCCCATTAATTTTCCTCCCAATATTTTATTCAAACATAACACCCCCTATCTTCACACCGTAAGGGGGTTACCATAAAAACAATTATTTTTTTTAAATTATTCTCCCACCGCTTTAAATACCCTAAAAGTGCCCCTAGGGGAGTTAAATGTAAGACCAACTCCCACATTTCTGCAATTCCAACAGTTTCTCAGAACAAAATCACCCTCTATCTTCAACCGTTAACGGAGTCCCCATACAAATTTTTGTCTTGAGTACCCTCTAGCTAACCCATAAGGAGAGTCCAATGCAAAATGCACTTGAAACGTCCAAACAAAACAATTCACCATTAAATAATATTTTCGTTTAAATTTTCTGTTATTATTGATGATAATTTATTTTCGTTTTTATTAAAAGTAAAAATACATATGTGATGCGCAAAATAGAAAGGTTAAACACCAGTTTTGTTTAGGAGAGCCCTTTTAAAGATTATGTCCCTTTCTATTTGCGCTTAGAATCGTCGACTTCACCTTAATAAAACGCGCATATCTCTGGGAGGGAATACTTTTGGGGCATGAAATCGGTCTCATTCGATGCACAGATGTTGTCCACATCAAAAAAATGAAAATGGATTTATTTACCCTTAGGTCCCTTTTTCTATGCGTCACATATATGAAAAATTCGAAATTTTTTATAGTTCGAAAATGTTAGTCAAATAAATTTAATTTTTTCATGTGATAGATATTTCTTCCGATTTTCGGCGACGACCTCAAGTAACAATATTTTTTCATCATCGCTAGGGCAAATTTATATTACTTGAGGTCGTCATTGGCTCGTGCATTTTTTTCCAAACCCCACAAAATAAGGGGGTGAGCCGTATCAAAATTGAAAACTCGTGCACTATCCCACCCCTGGTGAGTACACACTAAATCCTATATTAGAGGGTATAACAAATAAAAGAAAGCCATCAAGTAAAACAAACTGAAACTTATTTTCATTAAGATAATGAAATTTTACATCAATTCAATTAGGACTCTTGGTATTAATTTAAAAAAAATCTCGTTTCCTATCACAAAGGGTTCACTAGGAGATTTGTTGGCCCTTAGAGATACCTTATGTCTAAGGATATGAGAGAAAAAGATAGAGTTTCTGGAAAAAAATATTAACATGAGCTAAAATTCGATCAAATTCTTGTGCGTTTTTTCCAAACCAGCCTGTCCTCTCGGTGAACTTGGGGAGCTTTACGTTTGTAAGAGGTACGTTTGTAATGTCTGAAGGGTCATCGTAAATAGTGTCGATTTTTGAAACCTTGAGCTAACACATAGCTAGCGATCTGTTGATTCTTTGTTGTCTTCCTTGAGGCAGCTCCTGCCTCTTGGCTATGATGTCAACAGCGCAGTGTAGAGTTAGTATTCCTGTTAGAGACCTGATTGACCTTTTTCCAAAACCCAGAGATATCCTGTACCACTGTGAACAACTGGTTTAAAGACGAAGGTCGTCCAAAAACGGTCGTTGTGCCAGAGAACATTGATGCCGTGCGTGAACTGATAATGCAAGATCGTCATGTGACATACCCTGAGATAGAGGCAACCTTGGGCATTTCTTCCACCAGCATACATTCGATATTGCATGAACACCTGGCCGTAAAAAAGGTTTGTTCTCGTTGGATCCCGCACAATTTGACAATCGCTCAAAAAAAGGCTCGTGTCGATTGGTGCAAAGAAATTTTGAAAAAATACGATCTCGGTGCTTCAAAAGACGTTTATAAGATCGTCACAGGTGACGAATCATGGATCTATGCGTATGAGCCCGAAACAAAATAGAAATCGACCGTGTGGGTCTTCGAAGACGAGCCAAATCTAACGAAAGTTGTTCGTGGAAGAAGCACTTCGAAGCAAATAATCGCCTGTTTCTACGACAAAACTGGTCATGTGGCGACTAACCCGCTTTCGCAACGTAGGACACAATTTGTGTGCCTGAAGTCTTCGGAGCACCATTAAAATGTGAGCTCTCACACATCGGCTCAAACCAGCACCTTTTTTACCGGCCTAAACGTCGAATTGATGGGTCATCCGACGCACAGCCCTGACTTGGCACCCAATGACTTCTTTTTATTGCCGCACATCAAGTACAAAATGCGTGGTCAACGATTTTCGTCGCCAGAAGATGCTGTTGAAGCGTTCAAAAACCATGTTTAGGAGGTGTCTCAATCGAAGTGGAAAAAAGGCTTCGACAGTTAGTTTGAGCGCATACAGAAGTGTATTAGTGTTGTATTCATGGTGGAGAATACTTTGAAAAACAATCAAACCATTTTTGATGATAAAAATTTGCATTTTCATTATTAGTCCAGAAATATATATAGCAGCCCTAGTTTGCCAGATGGCAGATAATGCCTACTTCCCTCAGTATCGCTACCTTTCTTTCAACACAGGTCTGAAGCCTCTTACCACCTAGGATATAATTTCTTCGTTGACTTTGTGAACATGATGGAAATCGGGCTAGAGTGGCACTTTTGTCAAAAACTGCTGATACATCCTCACAGCTTGGAAAGTCGATTTTTATCCAGAACTAGGAATATTTAAAAATTTGTAGGGCAAGGCTCTATAAATTTCAACGTCCCTTCTGGTTCTTCTTCTTAAAATGGATGGAACGCTTCTGTACTAAAAATAGTCGACAACAACTTCGGGTAAATACTCAAAAGAAATCGTCCAATTTTTCTGTAAAAGACAAAGTCCAAAAAGACCTCATGAATCTCGGTGTAACCATTTACAAAAATATTTTTGTCACGTATTTCCTTGGTGCTTCATTAATCTTTCGTGCGTTTAGTTTGAGCCACAAAGACGGAGCACAGTTATTGCATCGCTGCTTAGAATAACTGTTGAATAAATTCTTAAATAGTTTACAACCTTAAGATATATTTTGAAAGCAAACCCAACCGAAACAAAATTGAATAACACCAAAAAAGAGAGAAAAAACAGAATGACAATTACCATCTTAAGACAGAGCACCACCATAACATGGCACTCGTTCGTTCCATAAGTGATTCGTTCAAGGCCGAAGTGAATTGTGCTTTTGTATTTTCAATTTAAGCTAGGACCAGGTAACCCAGTTAAGGTGAGTGTTGCCGTCGATGAGGTGAAGGTGACTAAATACGCTTGTATTCGTACATATGTAGGTACGTAGTTACCGAGTACAAAATGCTTATAAATAATTACGGAAAATATGGGCCTTAGGGGCCATAATCGTGCTAAAAGCACCCACGCTTACAATTATGTGATCAATCTGTAGTTTCAAATATTTTATTGAATTCCAAATTGAAAAGTTCAACTAAACACGATTTCATTGCTTTAAAACTGCTGCAATGACGTTATGCATGGGATTTTTCGTAAATCGCAATTCGTTACCAAACGTTTGACGTTGCAGAAAAACAGCAAAAATATTTAAAAGAAGTCTTAAATCAATTTTGTAAGTGCCACTTTTCCTTCAGAATTTCAGTATAAGTTCATGTATAGCTCCAACTTGTACACCTTTTTCGGTTACATTGATTTTAGTTAAAATAGAAAGTGACCTCTCTGAAGCATTCACCACTACAAGAGGTTTCAGACAGTAAACTTCTGGAATTAACCCCAAGGATAATATCCCCAGTTGTTCATGTTGTCCTGCAAAGATCCCTCCTGATTTGTTGTTCTGCCTCTTTACAAGCCCAATTTTCTTCAGATCTTGTCTAAAATTAGTACAGTGGGTTACATGATTACTATAACCAACCTTGGTAAAATTGGATCATATTAGCTTTTGTTTTCATTTGCCCAACACAAAGGCTTCTTCCGATCTGAGTAGTGCCGCTTTAGAAGCCACAATTGTGCTTGAATTTTGAACGGTACGTCCATGTTTCCCTATATGAGGCTATAACACTCAGCGAGCCACTTTTTAGACCCACATTACTAAAATCTATATATATATATATATATATATATATATATATATATATATATATATATATATATATATATATATATATATATATATATATATATATATATATATATATATATATATATATATATATATATATATATATATATATATATATATATATATATATATATATATATATATATATATACGAGTATATATCAAATTGAAGCGTTGCTGATTGATTGACTCACTAATAGATCTTCACCCAGGGTAAAATGCTAAAGCTAGCAAAAACAACTGATGCCACGCCTAAATGGTTGAAGCTAGAATCACCAAATCCTACATCCCACAATCCTACAAACGTAAACTTCGGAGGGTATTTCAGTTTTGACAAATAAAGGGTATTTGAAAGAATTTTTCCATATTCATTATACATACGAGTATAAGGGACAAATTTGGAGCTAAAAAATTTAAATATAGGTAAAATGGGTATTTTTTATATATTTTTTTATTTAAATTAGAAATTATATAAAGATATTATATGTCCGTTGATGATGCTAGAAACGAAAATCGAATATCTTACAAATACTCATATTTGTCAATAGCGAAACGTTTAGAAGAATCGGGTATATTGTTATTACAAATTGTAAAAATTAAAAAATGGATAGAAAGAGTTTAAAGTGGTCAAAACGGAAGAGTACAGAAAAGTGAAAAAACAATATTAAATCGTAAAAAAGTATATAAAATAGAAATGATGATACAAAGGGATTAACAGTAGAAGGTGAGAAAACCACACGCAGAGAAAAGATATGGTTACTACATGGTTACGGCAACACTATTATGTTCTCTACAATAAAAGCATGTTCGTCGCAACCATAGTATTGTTTTTTGAATTTAATTTTGACAACAGTATGATTGCGGCAATATTAATATTGTTGAAATGTAACAATAGTTTTATTGCCAAATTTAGAAATAAACATATGGTTGTAGCAACCATATAAACATGGTTGATGCAACAAAAGTATTGTTGTTTAAAATTTAAATTTAAACAATAACATGATTACGGCAATCATACAGTATGGTTGAGACTATGACCATAACAAAACAGGATTTATAAAGCATACATGTATGTGTGTGCGTATGATTTTTTTGATATACCAAAAAAACATACACACGTTACAGTGCATGGATATTGTCCATTATAAAAAACAATAACAATTGAAAGGTAGTTCGACGGATTTGTGTTGTGTTTACTTTGTTCGGTGCAATACTAGAATACCGTCTGGTTTTCGTTTATTTAAAATCTGCCTGCACTTAAGTACTCGTATATAGCCATTGATCATGGTTTAATCACATTCGTTACTTTGCGTCTACACGCAGAAAAAAAGAATGGTTGGGGTGACAATATTCGAAGAGCATCATACTATTGGGTATATGGTTGTGGCACAACAATATTATGATCCTCACAACAATAGTATTATCCATACATAACCATACTATTATCTCCACAACCATATTATGATCCTCACAACCATGGTATTTTTCTCATACACCATAGTATGATCCTCACAACCATAGTATGATTCACACTCAACCATACTATGATAGTATGGTTGAGTGTGAATCATATTGTGGTTTTGGGGATCATAGTATGGTTGAGTGTGAATCATACTATGGTTGTGAGGATCATACTATGGTGTATGAGAAAAATACCATGGTTGTGAGGATCATAATATGGTTGTGGAGATAATAGTATGGTTGAGTGTAAATCATACTATTGTTGTGAGGATCATATTATTGTTGTGCCACAACCATATACCCAACAATAGTATGATCCTCCTCAAATATTGTCACTACAACCATACTATTTTTTTGCCTCCAATATTGAATCAACAACAGGTTGGCATGGAAAATTTAAATGAGAATAAGATTGGATGAAAATGGGAATAGAAAAAAGAAATTGGAGTAGAAAAGGTCCAAAACCGGGCGATATACAAAAAGTGAAAAAACAATATTTAATGAAGAGGACGACATAGAAAAAATTAAAAGGGATAAAACGGGATTTAAAAGGGCGAAACAGCAAAATATCAATATATGTGACTGCGCATAGAGAAAGGGACCTACGGGTAAAAAAATCAATTTTCACTTTTTTTTTGATGTGGACAACATCTGAGCATCGAATGAGACCGATCCCATAAGTGTTCCCTTCCAGAGATATGCGCGTTTTATGAAAGTGATGGTACACCAAAGATACACGTATTTTAATCTTTAAATTGGCTCTCCTGAACAAAACTGGTTTTTACCCTTAGGTCCCTTTCTATTTTGCGCGTCACATACAATATTTGGATTTGAAGCAAAACTTGCTTTAAGTTGAGTACATACGAGTATATGACCATTTTGACTAAAAATCGCACATTTTGACCATGTGAAACGTTTTTTGGCACACATCAGCACAAAAGTTCAATGAGTATGCCCTTTTTGATACATTTAGTGTGTACCAACTAATAGTACACATTTTAACCATTGTCTGAGCACAAAACATTATGATTTGTTTGACGAATACTCAAAAAAGTGTACTTTTTACACAGGTACCTTTAGTCTTATAAAGGGAAACTTTTTTCCACCTGTGCCGATTTCGCTCATTTACAATCCCAAACTGCTTTGGCTAAAGCCAACATCATAAAAAATTTCAGGATCATAGCTTAATACGTTAAACGCTATCATGCTTTCAACCTCCTGGTTAATACGTTAATACATTAACCGCTACCATGCTTTCAACAGACACACGAATGGACGGACATGGCTAGATCGTCTTAGAATTTTACGACGATCGTAAAAAAGCGAAAAAAATATTTATTCATGAGGATGACATTGAAAGAAGAAATAGGGGGTAAAACAATTGTAAAATGGTCCCAAAACGGAGAAAACAGAAGGAAATAGAAAAATAAAAGTAGGGAAGCGAAATAACAGCACACATTTATTTGTTTTTGTAAATTAGCACAAACAAAAATTTTGCATTTCAGTCGTAACTTTGGAACCACCTCTGGGCTTCGTTTAGGTAATTTTGGACGGTAAGAGGTAGCGCTAGAGAAAAAAAAAACAAATACTCCGATCACTGGTTCAAAACTTAGCTTTTTACCCTAGTACCCTCCGATCACCAATCCGATAATTTTCAAACCGCTGCCATTTCGTCCAATTGCATTATCGAGCATGGTCGTAGATGGACATATTTTCATGAAATGAGATGCTGGTTTGGAAATCAGTAAAATACTTTTGTATGATATATATCAAGTGGTCATCGAGTGCGGGTTAGTGTGCATGACTATACAAGTACAACAAGTAAACCCAGGTTCAAGTCCGGATAAAAACATCTGACAAAATTTCAGCGGCTTGTTTCCGCCTCTTAGAGAATGGCGACTAGTAAGAGATTTATCTCTTAATCATGTACGAAATTCTCCATAACGCGTCAAACAGTAGGTTCCAATCAGTGATCATTACAATAAGGTGGATAAGTACTTAGTAGGGACATAAATACTGTTACAACATTGAACACACCCATTTCAATAGTAGAACTGAACATACCCCGTTAATGTCACATGGGCTTAAAAGCTAACCTCAATAGCGTTAGTCTGTAACGGGATTTTAAAATTGTTTCAACTTTCATCATGGAGTGGTCAGATAATGAGAACCGTATAGCTGTAATAGCGCTTTTCAAGTGTGAAATGAAAAAAAGCGATATTTTCAAAACGCTGCAGCCACTAGAGTTTTGCCGCATGTTCGTCTGCCGATGCATGAAACTGTTTGAGGAGACTGGAGATGTAAAAGACCGCCTCCGGTCGGGCAGCCCACGCTCTGTTCGAACACCGCATGTCATCAAAGCCGTTAAATCAAGAATTCACAGAAATCCGCTCCGAAAACAGTAAATCATGGCCCGTGAGATGAATATCACGCAAAAGCCCATAAGTCGAATCATTAAAAAAGACTTGTGACTTGGGGCTTTCAAACGACGTACCGGGTATTTATTGACTGCAGCTTTAAAAAAAATAGGATTAAAAACTGCAAACGTCTTTTGGTGAAGCACGCTGATAACTTGCACAGAAAAATTTTGTTCACCGATGAAAAAATTTTCACCGTCCAGGAAAAATTTTACAAGCAAAATTATAGAGTGTATGCGCGGTCTAAGGAAGCATCTGAACTGATCTCAAGGGTGGAAAAGGGTCATCACCCAGCTTAAGTCATGGTTTGGTGGGGTGTCTCTCGCGATTGGCTCACCGACCTGCGAACAAGGAGTCAAAACATCGGTCAAAGTTTACCAAGAAACCGTTTTGGAAGCTGTTGTGAAGCCGCCTTACAATTTCCTGTTCCAAAACCAGCCATGGACTTTCCAGCAGGATTCTGCGCTGGCCCATAAGGCTAAAACGTCCCAGGCCTGGCTTCGAAGCACTTTGACAGCGTTCATTTCCTCTGAAGAATGACCCTCAGGCAGTCCAGATTTGAACCCATTGGATTACAAATTGTGGACGGTTATAGAGGACAAGATTTGTCACAAAAGATACCTCAACATTGGATCTCTTAAGACTGCTTTGGTTCGAGCTGTGGCCAATTTTCCAATGGTCGAGGTTCGTGCAGCTATTGACGATTGACCACTGCGACATAAGGCGTGTGTAAAGGCAAAAGGCGGACATTTTGAATAAGTAGATTCTTTTTGGATACAATATACATCAATAAATACATAAAAAAATATTTGGTCCAAAAACATTCAGTACTTTTTATTTTACAGCATAAAATGTGATTACAGTATTTATGTCCCTACTAAGTATATCATCACTTGTTGGTAAAAACATGCATCGCAGTGAGCGTTATAAAAACCTTTACATTACTAAGGGTCACCCTAGTTTGGAAACATAATAATTGTAAACACAAAGCGTAATGTTAACCGATCTAGGTTACATAACCAAATGCCCCAATTGCCACCAACTGGAATTCACCTAAAAAGCATTGCACTAAGACGATCATATTAAGTACTCTGACAACTGTAATTGCGGCTGCCAAAAGTAGCACCGTAAAAGTTAAGTACGCAAAAATGGCAGATTGAAGCAGCGGTGCATCGCACTTGGCTACTTGTAATGAGTAACGACAAATATTCAATTTTCTGTGGTTTCTGCGTTCCATTGGCACTCCTCGCCTTCCCCACAAGTGTAATTGATTAACAAATTGGCTAAATGCATCCCATGTCTGTTGCCTAGACGGACCGAGGGTTACACCCTCTTTTCATTGCGTTCGTTGCTCGTTTCAATCTTCTGAGACTCAGGTGTACTCCGTTCGGGGTATTCTTGAGCTTCTGGTTATTGGTAGAGTATGACATTGATGGTTGACTGGTATGTGCGTTTTATAAATGGGGGTCAGGCCAACTGTGATGTTACCACGATAAACGTTTGGACTCCATGCAAGGAGTCGGCTGGCGAGGAGGTTGGGCTCATGGTTATGTTGTTAAAACGTTTCTTCGTTGGATGTGTGACGTGAACATGATTAAGAATGAGAAATGTGCGCATGCGCGCATACCTAATAATTATTAATCACTTTGCGCAGTGACAGTTAACAGGTGATATATGATAATTGAATATTCATTTAAAATTGAAGAAATCAGGAGAAACGTTTCCAATAAAAACTAATTTGAACACGTGCAAATGTTTATCACGTTTATAAGTATTAAGTTGGTGTCAACAAATACATACTTGTTTAAGCTTTGGATAACCCAAAGAAAGTCAAGTACGATATTAGGGAGTTTCAATGGTGCTCATTGCTTAGCTTACCACTTTCCGCTACCAATGACCGTTTTCGTTTCGCAGCTCGCTTGGGAAGTCGGTAACGCGATACAAGAATGTAACATTGTACAAGAATATAAAATTGATTTTGTTTACAGTTAACCATGGGCAATTGGCTTTAAATCTGCTAGTTTAAAATAATTAATGTTTTTGCAAGAAAGTTATTCAAGAATAACATTAAGCAAGTTTAAGAGAGCTCGTTTATTACTCGCTTTTTGTGTTTCTTGAATTAAACTTTTTCTATATATTACAAGAATTAAATGAATGGCACAAAGCCATTCAGTTCTTGTACGCATAGACATTTCAATAATTTCTAGTACAGCTTTGAAATTATCGCCTAAGCGACTACTTACTTGTTTAATAAATGAGTACCAATCGAACACGCCTATTATTCAAATATACAATTTCAATAAAAAGTTTCTCGTAATGTTATATTTTTCTTCTATATTTTTTCATTAAGGCGACATTGTAATACATACCCTACGGGAAATGAAAAGTCAATTAGCCCGAATGTACCGAACCAGAACTGGTGAAAACAGAACCTATCACAGAACGGGTTCAATGTGGATGGAAGAAAACTTGAAAAGTAAGGTTTACAACAGTAGTTCTCATTCGTTTGGGGAGAGCCTGGCCTTAAAGAGTTCGGTTTTGCTTTCAACAATTGCAGCAAGGCTTTCTGAAGAGGGTTGTCACGGACCCGAAGTCATGATAAAAGTAGTGATAAAAAGTACAAAAATCAATGTCACTTTGCCATTTTGTTCAAAACTTGTCTTCTATTTAAATATAGAAGCAAGAGGTCTTGTGCCGGTTTAATCCCTGTTCAATGTGGTTCAATTACTTAAAATTTGAATTCAAATTCGGGGTATAACTTCACACATAAAACCGCATATAGATACTCACAGAAAAGATTTCACAAATCCTCTCAAAGTGGATTTTGTTAAGAAATCTTTAACAATTTGTGTGGAAATTGAAGATTAAATCCGCGGATTTTGTGTGCGTATCTGTACAGGGTTTAAGATAAAATTGTTCAATTAGACTAATCATTTAATTGAACTGAAGTGCGGGTCCTTTTTTTGTCATATGGTCGAATAGAACCAAGCCAATTAACATAGATATAAAAAAATGTGGGGTTATCGAGTTATTGCGTACGTTTTATTTCAATTTTTTTATTTTATTTTTTTATTTATTTTGATTGAAAGAAAATGGCTTATCATGTTTTAAAGTTCGAAATTTTTTATTTTTCTTTTTCTCTTCACGACAAGAACACAGCATTCTCTGTACATTAGGCATATAACTAATTTTTACGAAAAATTTGGCATACCACCACGTGGTGGCAAATATTGTACATGTAATGAATATCACTTTTTTATGTGATTTCGGTTCAAAAACGTTCCGCGCAAAAATGGATTTCTAAAAAAAGTCAGATTTTTTTTTAATATTTTTTAATTTTTTTAATATTTTTATTTTTAAATTTTTGTCAATTGTTATATGAGATAAGTTTTAAGTTTAAAGTATCTGATGATTTACACAATGGTAAAATGTCTTGCACAATTTTAATTGCACGCTCTGCGCAGATGTTACTTCGCTGAACTTCCTCAATAGCTGATGGTTTATTTACCCAATGTCTGAGAAAACATTCATTTGCTTTTGTGAAGCCGGTCAATGATTTCTGTAGTGTGGCGAAATTATTTTTGTTGAAAGTATGATCGGAAAACCAGATTTCGCTCCAAGCACCGCACACAAACTTACAAATAGGATATAATTGCAAACGATATTCAGGAATAAGTATAAAGGCTAAAAGTGCCAAAATAGCTCTAGAATTCCAACGGGCATTACTGAGTGCTGGTATTGCTTTAAATTTTATGTAGGGAAAACGTTCATTTTTCTCGAAGTATTTAAAAGCTTCGACCAATTCATATAAGTATTGCATGTCATTTCGCCATTTAATGCTTTTAACCTTAATACACTCTTTATTTTGTTCATACTCTTTTTTTTAGATCATCGTAATTTTCTATTAAATTTGGAATAAAATTGTATGAAATATTGGGCGATGATGTTTTTCCCTCTAAAAGCTCATCCATGACATGTTTTAACATCAAATCTAGCACATGATGTTGACAACCAATATACTGTGGAGCGGGCAATGAAAAGGATTTCAAAAAATTTTGTATTTTTTTGGTTTTTTCAGCAGTTCTGATAAAAAAAGTAATTTCGTTTTGCGCGGAAACTTTTTTGCAATTTCGCAAAAAAAAAAATAATGAGGGTTCATACTTTTTTATGCTCTATTCGACTATGGTATGCCGTTTTTCGTATTTGCAAAAATTGTAAAAAGTTATATGCCTACTGTACATATCATATCGAGGTTCAAATTAGTTCTATGAATGTTATTGGCTTTACTGTAATGACTCTGGTATTTTAGTATCATATTTATATGATTTCTTACAGAATCAGTTTGTTTACGACTCAGTCTATAAGTTCTACTTGCGTGCTTACATCTACGATCTGTTTAAGCAACTGCAGCACCGTCTTTTTTAATTTTCATAATATCAAGTCAAGTCTTCCTCTTGAATTCTGAAGACCATGTTAGTTCATGATATCTCTATTGACAATTTTAACATTAAGTTCTACAGTATAACGATCTGAGTATCTCCTTCAAGACTGTTTTAGTTTTCTTTTAATACGACCTCATATTTTTCCTACATGAATGCAACCAAAGAGGTAGCTGTTTTGTAGATCATAAGATCCTAGTTCCCAGAATTGGCTTAATATGAGTTCTTCGGCAATTAAGCTTCTGCCTACAATTTTGTTTCCAACTAAAGGGTGGTTAAATTTTAAGGGCCGATGTTGAATGTGAACCACACCTAAACGTCAAGTTTTTTTTCTACATTTCATTTGATATTTCTCAATTTCAGATTAAATCAATTGGAACCTCGGAAAGGCTTGTTATGAAAATGAAAATCAATTTTCGAAGAAAATTATCTTGAGTGATGAGGCACATTTTCACCTCAGTGGATTCATCAATAAGCAGCATTGCCGCATTTGGGCGAATGATAATCCAAGAGTGATTGTTGAAAAAACAATGCACCCAGAATAAGTGACTGTTTCGTGCGGTTTAAGAGCTGGCGGCATCATTAGGCCGTATTTTTCCAGGCAGTTACTGTGAATGGTGTTCGCTATCGTATCGTTTTATGGCCCGAATTGGAAGATTTGGATGTGGTTTCAACAGAACGGTGCCTTTTGCCACACAGCTAACGAAACAATGGCCCTTTTGCGCTACAAATCAACATCGGCCCTTAAAATTTAACCATCCTTTATTTTCAGGGGACTTTGTAATGGTGTAAAATAATTGAATTAACTGAAAAACACTTTTTGAAATCGTATGGCGTATCGTGTTTTATTAATAAGCCCTTCAAACGAAAATTGTGGTGCCCCAATCACTTTCGGTTCGTCTGATGAAAACTTGATAGTTCAAACAAGCGCAATCCTTTGATTGACAAAAAAAACTTGGTTGCGGAGGGGAACCTGTTTTCTGCGTGTAAGAACACTTGACGATCATTTGGGGATTTTTCTTAACATAGTCGCCTTCACGTAGAAAATAAGTGTGGTTGGGATAACAATATTCGAAAAGCATCAAACTATTGTTGGGTATATGGTTGTGGTACAACAATATTATGATCCTCACAACAATAGTATGCATCAAATACAACCCTACTAAGATGCTCACAACTATACTATGATGCTCACAGAAACAGTATGATTTACACATAACCATACTATGATCCCCACAACCATGGTGTGATTCACACTCAACCGTACTGTGATCTCCACAACCATATTATGATCTTACAATCATTGTATGTTTCACATACAATCATAGTATGATCATCACATCCATATTATGATTCACAAGCAACCATGTTATGATCTCTACAACCATAGTATGATCACACAAAATTATACTATGATCCCCAAAATCATTTATTAGAATTTGGTTAAGTTGTCAACAATAGATTTGAATAATGCAAATTATTTAAAAACACATTAAATTCAAAATAAAAGAAGTGATTTTTTAACAGTAGAAGAAGTCAGTTAAAAAAACCTAAGCGTTTTTATTAAACATATTTTAGTTAAACAAAGCCAAAGCAGTTTGTTCTAAAAGGCATATTTAAATGAAGAAAAATTACAATCATACAGTATAATTGCCGTAATCATATATTTGTTAACATAAAAGCTAAAAAACAATACCTTTGTCGCACCAACTATATTTATATTGTTGCTACAACCATATTTTAATTTTTTAATTTGGCAATAATACTATTGTTACATTTCAACAATATTAATATAGCGGCAATCATAATATTGTCAAAATTTAATTTAATAAAATATACTATGATTGCGACGAACATACTGTTGTAACGGAGACCATACTATTATTGCCGTGATCATATAGTAACCATATTTTTTCTCTGCGTGTAGATGAAAAAGCGCTTCGTCAGAAAAGACGATTTTATTGTCAAAATCGCCCCTTCAATTGATGGACCAATATAATTTAGTAAGCAAAATGTGCGAATTCTTTGTGCAAACTCCATTCCAGGCTCTTGAGTGAAATGGTAAGTTGTTGAGATCGATTGTGATAAGATGTTGCAGGCCTCGCTCGGTAGCTCACTCTTGGGTACGCCGGGCCGTTTCTGGTCAGTGGGTAACGCACTAGGACGGATACCATAAGTGTTGTTCACCAGCATGATAGTGGGGACACCACGCTTAATATTCTCATGGCCGCTGCAAGCATTTCTTTGAACTTTCAACTTTATGTATTTATTGAGTAACTGCTAAGCATTGTTGGAAAACAGTTTCTCACACATTCCAATTCTTTAGTTCAAATTTGATCAAACGATCTTGGTATTCCCCTCGAAACATGTCACATAGCAAAGAACGCATTTGAATGTATTTTAAAAGTGCAGTGATAAACTTTGAACAATAAATAATAAGTGGCGTAGATGTGAACATTCTGGTGAGGTAAGTGCATGTATGCCACAAATTCCAATAAATCCGAGTATGCAACAAGAATACTCGTATGCATGAGACTCCCCAGGAAGCCATTCATAGCTCCACCTGTTGCGAAGCTCTGATCTGCGGGTTGATTGCGCTTGACCACACAGACAATCTCTCGTGAACCGAATTGGTCAATACTGGCAATTGCATTTATTACCGCTACGACTTCCCTTTCATTTTCCATAAATGCTGTCCGATCAAAGACAAAAGCAACGGCGACCCATGCCATTGTGTCTGGCGACTACTTATGTCCAAATTATTTGCGTGCGTCAATAGCATTTTATGGCCAACATATTGGAAATCTTTTAGCGAAAATACTCGTACATGGCCGCAGTTGTTATTCGTTCGCATTTAATGGAAACGGTGCTGCTAGCAGCAGGCTCAACGCAAAGGAAAAGAGTAACATTTGCAATGATACAATGGAGCACAATTGCGAATGCGGTAATTTGTCAAGTTGCCTTAAAGCAGAGGATGACTTTTTCCTACCTCGTGTCGGTGGTTACTCCAATGGTGGCAGTGGTTTCTTCTATGCCCAATTTGCTGAGTGGTTACAAATGCAGCAAATTTAAATGGAATGAATGCCACAGCAACGCCGCCACCACCACCACCTCCATTGACAACCAAGCAAGCAACCACCTCCATATGAATTTGAATTTGCCTTTTGGTGTATTACTATTTAACTATTTTGAAAATGTAAAAACTCAATAACTGTTATGGATTTCCAAATAGCGCACAGTGTTCCGTCAACCCACTCAATTTGCATTAAATAAAAGTGCCGTTAAGTTCCAACTTGCCTACGCTTTTAAAGCTTTAAAAAAATACGTTTTTTGGGCCCTATTGGTTCGTCGGTTCCCAATCTCAATCCCAACCACAACTTCTTAACTACTGTACATTTGGATTGGTAGCAAATTTTTTTTTATTTAAGTGCCAATGTTCCCATTTTTAATATTAAGCGCCCGTTTTGACTATGCGGTAATTTTTTAGGCCTGGAAAATATGCCGTTTTTGAGGTATTTATTGCGTCCCAACTAATATAGGGTGATCCATCTTGAGGTATTTTTTTAATAGCCTTTTTCACAGATATCCCGTGAGTTGTGTTCAACATTATTTTTTTTCTTTTCAGTATTGTTTGCCATTTCATCATGAAAAGACTTACACCGAAACAACGTCTCAAAATTGTGCAACTGTATAATGGAAATGAGCGTTTGGTGTGAAACTGTTTTCGACCACCATTTGGCCAGTGATGAGGCCCATTTCTGGCTCAACGGCAAAGTCAATAAACAAAATTGCCGCATTTGGGCTGCAGAGCAACAAGAAGAGGTTCAAGAGGTGCCATTATACCCAGAGAAAACCACAGTATGGTGCGGTTTATGGGCTGGTGGAATAATCGGTCCATATTTTTTCAAAAATGATGATGGTCGGAACTTAATCGTGAATGGAGCTCGCTCTTGAGCCTTTATATCGGACTTTTTGCTTCCTGAAATTGAAGCCCGTATTTGGATTTAACAGGACGGCTCCACTTGCCTTACATCTGCTTAAACAATGGGTCTATGGATCAAAGAGCAGCTACTTTCACGTTTTAAACCGGTGAGTTGGCCGCCTAGATCGTGTGAAATCACACCCTTAGACTTTTTTCTTTGGGGCTACGTAAAGTCCAAAGTCTATGCTTACAAACCAGCTAAGATTCAGGTAGCTAACATTACGCGTGTCATTAGCCATACAGGTCGAAATGCCCGAACAAGTCATTCAAAATTGGACCCCCAGAATAGACACCCTAAAGCGTAGTTGCGGCCAACATTTAAAGGAAATTATACTCAGAAAAAAAGGCATAGCATGTCATTTCGAAAGAACCAAACATATTCCACATTTTATTAGATTTTATGAATATTTCTTATTATGTAATAATACCTTTTGATTGATTACCCTTTAGTACTCATTTTAACCATTGTCTTTCCACAAAAAATTGTTTTTTTAAGCAAATACTGAAAAGTGTCCTTTTTATCGATGTACCTTAAGTCCCTTAAAGGGATACTTTTTTCCCCCTAGGCCGAGTTCGCCCATTTACTCGTACTATCCCATACAGCTTATGACCAAAAGCTATCATAGTGCAAAATTTCAGGATCGTTCGTTTGAGTTAAGATTTGAATTAACATGCTTACAATGTTCAATTTACTGAAGAGCTAAAGCCTTTTGCGCGAGAAATTCAATGGCCGTGTTATCTTACGTCGTGGCGATATTTATTGGCCACCACGATCATGTGATTTGACTTTTTTCTTAGGGGATATTTAAAAGAAAAAGTGTATGTCAATTAGCCAAGAACAATTTACGAGCTAAAGGATGAGAGAATTCGCCCATTAACGACATTGAACCCCCATTATGTCTCAGAGTCATTGAAAATATGGACCATCGGATAGAGGTATGCCACCGAAGCCATGGCGAGCATTTGGACAATATAATCTTTCACATATAGTTGTCGTAGATCCTTCTATGATAATAATAAATATTATGATAATTCTCTGAGAACTTTTTGTTTTATTTACAATTAACATTTCGCGTTTTAGTTGGAACTCCTTTTACTGTCTTCATATCGGTATAATTTACCGCGATATAGCCTTTCAAAGTCAGGGTTGTATAGGCGGGCCACGCTTTTTTGTTCCATTTTAACACAATATCCATATATAAGTTATTATAAATAAAAATGAAATGTGGTTTGTTATACCGCTTAAAACATGAAAACGACTGGGGCAAACTGGATACTTCCTTCTGCTACGCGAAGGTTTAGGAAAAAGAAAAGTCGAAATTTTGAACTTTGGAGGAGGCGTGAAAAAATTGTTTTTTTTTGAGCTAGAAGGCTGACAATTTGTACAAAATATTAAGGTACGTTGGGGATGGTCTCTAGATGGTTTATGTGCAGTTTGCACGAAATCGGAATTAAAAGTCCATTATTTCTGCTCCTGTTAACGGCATTTGAACAAAATTATGGTATGATGGTTTGGTGTACATATTCTAAGTTCTGCTGGAAATGTGGGCGGGATTGGACAAAGGTGCCAACAAAATATTTAGCAAATATTTTTAGTCGTAATCGTATCTCTAACAGTTCATGAGATATTGTCTTTTTCATTTCCGGAATGGTGTGCCACACCCCCTTGTCCAATGTTACAATAACAATGATAAAAATAGTAACGTAGTCCATGATTTCATTCTGTTAACATTTTTTAACGATAAGTTCATTACTGTGGCCTTTACTCTCTCTCTCTCTCTCTCTCTCTCTCTCTCTCTCTCTCTCTCTCTCCATAAGTTCAAGTGATTACGTCTTTTTAGAAATTCGATTGTTCGAGAGGTTTACCAAGTCTTGATTATCTTAGAAATTTACTACGATTCAAAATATACCCTTATGGGGTCACCAACCAGTATTTCGGCGTGTTGTAAACGAAATAACCAATTGAATTCTACGATGGAGGATATAAAAATAAGAAATTTCCCGCAAACATATTATGTTAGGAATAAATTTAGAATGTGCCAAACATTATTATGCTTGGTGCGGTATGCGTTACACTGTGCACTGTTGTTTGCTGTCACTGCACTAAGCGAGCCGTGTATGCATCGTATTGTAGTTTAGCTATTTGCTTCTTGACTGCCTCATTATATTGCACGCTTGTTAAATGTCAGGCATGCTGCTATTTATTATGCATTTGGCACTCACAAAATACGTGTCGGGTATCTGTGAAACTAGCACCTGAAACCGATTAAACAAAATGTGCTCTGGCACCAAAAACACCACAGCCAACCGAACACCACCGCCACAATCGGCCAGCCACTGCACCAGCAGCAGCCAGCAGCCATGGGTACTCAGTCACCGGTTCGACCAAATATCGAATGCGGTTTAAATTGAAATTTATTTTGTTTCTTTTCGGGGTTTTAGTACCCGTAGTCTGGTCGTTGCATCGCCGCTTCGCTTAACCATTCAAACGTATTAAAAACGTATTTTATTTTGGCAAACACAACTAATCGCGTCAATTAACTGATTTGGTTACATTTTTAATTTGGACTGCCATTAGTTTTTTCAGTTTTTTCTTTGGTCTACATCGTTTGCTTTATTTTTGTAATTCGATTTTGATTTTCTCATTTGAATGGATTGTAAGAATTCGTTTTTGAAAATAGCATGCACTAGTTTTGGGTACACATTTGAATATGCATTTGCCATTGTAGAAAGTGCACGAGAAATGGGACCACAGACGATATATGTATATGGGACATGTTCTCTTTAGAAAACCGATAAGGTATGTGTAGAATATGTATGTACTCGTATGCTGCTAGAAAAGCGTTATATGGTCACTAGTGCAGAGTCAGCAGAGAGGGAGACAGAGGCTCCGACCGAAGAGCCGAGTGAAAGAAAAAAATATGTCAATTTACGACCATGCCCGAAATGACAGCGGTTTAAATAATTTTCGGATTGGTGTTCGGAGGGTACTAGGGAATATGACTAAGTTCTGAACCAGTGGTCGGATTTTTGTTTTTCTGTTTAGGTTTGTTGGAAAGGTCTTAAGATATCATTTAGAATCATTAAAAAAGGGAAAACGCTGAGATTCGAAACTTTCAAAAAAAAATTTGGAAAAAAACATAAGAACGTTCACATTACTTCAATTTTATCATCCGGATAGCAGATAACTTAAGTTTTCTGAAAAGATAGCCCTGCCACTTATCTTTCCAAAATACCTAAACGAATTTTTAATTATTTTCAAAAAAAATAAATGCTATAAAATGTCCTTTCAAATTACCAATAAAGATTCCACACTTGATTTGAATTTTTATATTTTTTTTGTTCTGAAAAAATACCTCTAGATGGATCACCCTTTACACTATTTTATTGAAATTTTAGGCTGAAGAATCAAACACAAAGGAAAAAAAACATTCGACCACTGGTTCAGATTTTTAGCAATTTGACCCTAGTACTCTCTGACTTCCAATCTGAAAATTTTATAATCGCTGCCATTTCTTCTCCTTGTATTTCTGGGCATGGTGGTAGATGGACATATTTTTTTATAAAATTAGGCAAGAAGTACACTTGTGAAATTTGTCCAGTCGTGAATCAAACACCCTTTTAGTATATACTGTAAGTATATAACAAATCACTGCTGAGGCTAAACGGCTAAAGTTTGAAACACCAAATTTCGTGCGAAGGTGTAGGTCTAGATATTGACAAACGATAAAGGGGGCGTTATGTGCGATCATTAGGTCTAAGACCAACTTTCATTATCACCGTTTTGTTGTTAGAGTGAAATATTTGAGAATTAATGCAAAACGCAGTTTAAACAAAAATTCAGTAAACACAAAGTTTTATATTCAAATTTAAGACAAATTTCTACTCCAAAAAAAAAATTCGCGTTCAATATTATAGAAGAATATTTAAATATGTTTTCGAGATTAATTCTACATTTTATTTGAGCGTGGGCTGTGTGTTTCACTTTTTCAAGGCACGAAATAGCTGATTTTTTTTTAAAAATATTTCGCAATATTCTTTTTTTAGCCATTTTAAAAAATATTCTCCTAAGTTTTGGGAAATATTTTTCAAACGTATTTCATAGTCATTTGTAAGAATATTTTCTAGTGAGAGAGATTTCATTCGATGAACAGGAATTTATATTTAAGTTCCTTTTCCCAATTATGAAAAACTTGATTTGAACGACGAATAGTGATAGCCAGAAATATTCCGTCTATTCTCGGTCGACAGAGCCTCGTAAGCGAAAACAGGGTGCATCAAGTTAAGCAAATAAATGGTATTTTCGAATCAGTAAACAGTGCTTACAAAAGTGGATAAAAGTGTATTGGCAGTCTTAAAGAGAAAAATCCTTCGTAAAGTCTACGGTCCCAGCTGCGTGGGAGGAAAGTACAGGGTGGATCACGGCATTAGCATATTTGGGAATGAAATAAAAAAAACTTTGAACCTTAGAAAAAATTATTTTTTATTTTAATTATATTAAACAGTAAGGGAATTTTTAAATTACATGGTTTTAAATAGTGTATCCGGCAAATGTCGACCTTCGCTATCCACACATTGCTGCATACGTTTTCTGAAGTTTTCATGAACTCTTACAAGCATGTCGACTAGTATTCTGCCAATTTCAGCCTCAATATTGTCTTCCAAGGTGTTGGGACGGTTGATATACACCTTCGGGTAAGCCCAAAAGAAAAAATCGCATGGGGCTAAGTCTGGTGAGCGTGCCGGCCAGTTTAGATCACCCCTCAAAGAGATAAGCCACCCAGGAAACATTTACCTCAAAGAATTCATGGTAACCCTCGCTGTGTTTGCAGTGACACCTTCCTGTTAGAGCCATGTATCCTCTAATTGCATTGCCTCAAGAGCCGGCTGAAAAAATCCTTTATCTTAGTCAAGTACCGTTCGGAATTCACAGTTACGGCAAAACGGTTATCCAGAAAAAAGGAAGGGTCAATGATGCCTACTCGTGATATCGCGCACCACATAGTGACGCGGTCCGAATGCAGAGGTATCTGGTTAAGTTTTCTGGGCTTTGTTTTGCTCCAGTACGGCATATTTTGTTCCGAGGTCCAGGAACACGTCCGCGTGGGGGAACAGCGAATTGTAAACGAAAAGCACGCTGCAGTGCAATGATGGAGTGCACATTTGAAAAATACACTTCAACACAAAATGACCTCTACTCACGTGTCCAATGCATGATGGTAACTGAAGGGCTAAGGAATAGAAATCTCCCTCAGTCACTATAAGCCATGTATACTCTCCACTCTTTTCGATCAACAGTGCCGCCGCAGCTTGCAGTGCAAAAAAGCAAGATTTCGCGCTCCATCCTGTATTTGCTTCGGACGAACTGAGGGCTGTACGAGATGTATATCGACATGAATGTAGTTAAGCGCATCAAAATACACCGATTGCGCTAACTTGGACATGTACACGTAGAAAAAAGTATGGTTGGGATAACAATATTCGAACAGCATCATACTATTGTTGAGTATATGGTTGTGGTACAACAATATTATGATACTCACAACAATAGTTTGATTGAAATCCAACCATACTATGATCCTCACAACAATAGTTAATTCACACATAACCATACTATGATCCCCACAACCATAGTATGACTCACAACAATAGTTTGATTGAAATCCAACCATACTATGATCCTCACAACAATAGTTAATTCACACATAACCATACTATGATCCCCACAACCATAGTATGATTATTATCTACACAACCACATTATGGTCCTCACAACCATAGAATGTTTCACATACAACCTTAGTATGAACCTCACAACCATAGTATGATTCACACTCAATCATGTTATTATCCATGCAACCAGAGTATGATCCCACTCATTCATACTATGATCCCCAAAATCATTTATTATGATTAGGTTATGTTGTCAAAAATAGAGTTAACTATTTAAAAATACATTAAATTTAAAAAAATAGGATTTATTTATTTTACAGTAGGAAAAATCGGTTTAAACAACGTTAGCTTTTTATTACAAATATTTCAGTTACACAAAGCATAAGCAGTTTGTTTGAAAATTTTTAATTTTTCTATTAATTTTAATTTTTCTAAACAATAACATTTTTCTAAAAATCATATTCAAATAAGAAAAATTACAATCATACAGAATGATTGCCGTAATCATATTATTGTTAACATAAAACCCAAAAAAACAATACTTTTGTCGCACCAACAATATTTATATTGTTGCTACAACCATAGTTTTATTTTTAAATTTGGCAATAATACAATTGCTACATTTTAACAATATTTATATTGAGGCAATCATACTATTGTCAAAATTAAATTCAAACAACAATACTATGGTTGTGACAAGCATATTTTTATTGCAGAGAACATACTATTATTGCCGTGACCATATAGTAACCATGTTTTTTCTCTGCGTGTAGGTAAATGATCCAGCCAGAAAGGCGTTAGAAGATAATTACCACGATAAGCGCAGACAGAGAAGACAATCTGGTGGAGAGACCAAGTGAAGATTGATGCAAATATCCTTAATATAAGTGCTTGTAAATCATTTATTGAGCAGGAGAGGTTTTCGAACACAACTTATTTTGAGTGCAAAATATCACTCCAGTACCATGTGGGGAATGTGGTTCTAAGAAAAAAAAAACAGTTTTTTAAGTTATTATTAAATAAAAAAGTCGCACCGAAAGCGTTTTTTAAAGTACTTAACATTTTTATTTTTTAAAAATTATGTTTTTTCAATTATTGTTGATTTTATTAGATCTAACTAAGAATATTTTTAAAAGACAAACTGTTGTAATTAAAACAAGTAAAAAATGTTAAGTTTTGCTGAGCCGAACTTTGGATACCCTCCACCATATTCCCAAATATAACCAAATTTGGTGCGGAAGTGTGTTCTATATAGAACTCTTTATGTGCAAATTTCATTTCGATAGGTCTAGCTTGTGGTGAGTTATCGTCATATTATTTCTCAAAGCCCATGAGACCGTCTGTGTGGGAGGTACCAGTAGGCCTCTTCCGATCTCAACAGAATTTGGCGCAGAGTGTGTTCTATATAAACATCTTTATGTAAAAAATGTAATCTCGATAGGTCAAGTTTGTAGTGAGTTATTGTCATATTATTTTTCAAGGCCCACGAGACCGTTTGTGTGGGAGGTACCAGTAGGTCCTTTCCGATCTTAGCCAAATTTAGCGCAAAAGTCTGTTCTATATATTAATCTTTATGCCTTTATATATTAATCTTTGTCTCGATAGGTCAAGTGTGTGGTGAGTTATTGTCGTAATATTTTTCAAGGCCCATGAGACCGTTAGTGTGGGAGGTACAAGTAGGACTTTTCCGATCTTAACCGAATTCAGCGTAAAAGTGTGTTGTGTAAAATTGATGTGTAAAATTTTATTTCGATAGGTCAAGTTTGTGGTGAGTTATAGTCATATTATTTCTCAAGGCCCATGAGGCCGTTTGTATGGGAAGTACAAGAAATGGTAACCCAATCTAAAGAATTTTTACATAGATGATTGCGCCTATATAGAGATTATTATTTGCAATTATGATTTTGCTCAAGAAACTGGACGGATATTTCCAAATAAAAAAACTAATTTTTATGAGGTAGTGTCGGTTGAGGGTCTCCAACACCAACTTCCCGTAGAGCTATATAGCCTATTTTCAATACCAACCATGCTAGGTTAACTACATATGTTTGTGCCAAATTTCTTGTTTTCAACAGACGGACAGCCGGACAACATGGCTGTCCGAGGATCAAGAATATATATAATTTGTTCGGTCTCCGATGATTATTTCAAGGTGTTACAGACAGAATGACAAAACTAATATACCCTCATTGTATGGTGGAGGGTATAAAAATACAAACAAAAAATTAAAGTTTTCGGCGCGGACATTTTTGGTTCATGCCCCACACGCCTTCTGTATTTTTGATAGGTATATTCCTATTGTAGAACCCACACTTAAATTGGGCAAACAAAAGTACTAGGTTAAAAATGGCTTTATTTGATTTGGCTAAGGTTAAGACTTATTAGAGGGTATATACATAAATACAATTCGGCAACCAAAAGTAACCATCAGTATTCAGGGTCCAACTTTATTGCACTTGAATTAAATTGGCATACGTTTTAATTTATAGCACCACTGCAAAAAACCATCCTACCTTAAAATCCAGCCGTAGTAGGTGTCAACTAAAACTCTCTCAAATTCTTAATTATTCAAGTTGACATAATTGGACTATGTTTTATTTCTCTATATCTATATTTTCTTAGTATTTTACTAAACAGGGCGTTGTATGATGCCAGTCTCTCTCGACTTCAGACTTTTTCACTTGTCTTTTATACACTTTAATTAGAAAAATAATAATCTGAAAGACGATGAGACTAGTATAAAGAAATCAAATAACTAATGAACCCCTAATAATGCCAGCAATTCAAGAAATTCATAATTGCAGGTAGAGAAACGTGTGCATTTTTTTAAGATGAAAGGGAGTACGACAGTAAAAACAGGCCCATAATTAACAAATCTACGCCTGTAATTACACTATGAGGCTATGTACAAGAGTACCACAAACTTTTTTCACATTCATCAGTAAGTAAGCATGCAAAGCGTATAACTAAAGTTAATTATACACCGAAAGAAAAGGAGGCACACATTCGGTAAAATATGCTGGTAATAAAAAGTCAAAATGCCAAAACAATTAAAGATCTTTACAATCATAAAGTGTACAACTAAAATCTGAATGGCTGTCTGGTATAAACTTTTTACGTGTATTGGCATATTTTAGGTGAGTACGTAAAAGCATCATTAATATTGGGATGTAAACGACGGAGCTAATGTATTGAAATGACACTGTAATTTAAAAAAAATACAAACAAATCATTTGAACTCGCAAGCATTTTATCACAAATGAAGAAATGTTTATGTTGCCAATTCGATATTTCATTTCTGAAGTGACGAGAGATTGTTTTTATTGAATTGTAATATTTTTGAGGATTCGTACGAAAAACGGCTTTGTTAGCGATAGTTTTAATTGGCAAATTTAAATTAAAGTTTAAATTTAATTTTTCAAATTTTAAAACTTTATTAGATATTTTATTATGAACCTGTCTGCTTTTGACTATTTATTAATCTGAATAATAATTTTTTTAAAATTTACATAATATCGACCTAAGTTCTTATAACTTCACACACACGATATGTGGACTGTGGCATAGGAGCCCTAAAATGTTAGGTACCTTCATTGTATTCTCGCTTTGAACAACGTGGTTCGTGTATCCTTCGCCATACGGATGGTGTGTATATAAGTACTAAATTTATCAGACTGTTGGCAACACCATTAAAAATTGATCACAAATCCTTCAAAGTATGTGAACTTTCGATAGTTTTTTAATTGAATTAATGACGATCTAGATCTGTCCGTTATTTAAAGGCTTTAAAGAACAAGTAAAAACTCAGTTTAGATCGACCAGGCCGAACCTTACATATCCTTCCCTTCGCTACTAAAAGCAAAAAAGACACACGGATTAAGTAAGATTAAGAAAGAGTCCATAATTGTGACAGTGTAAACCATAACACGATGCCTGATACTCCTGACATAGATGACCAGACACACACCGGATAGGGACGAATGGTTCTGTCGAAACAGTCAAGTAAGTTCAGAGGCTATTCCAAAGATCTGTACTATATAAAAGTACAAGTGGTCCAACCACGAAATTGACTTTTCGCGATAATTAAGTTTGAAATTTAGGCTTAAATTTGAAGCAAGACAACGATCAAATTTTTTTAATAGAGTGGTCGATTTTTGACAATTTGTGTAAAATGGTGATACTAGAAAGTTAAAATTTAAAACAAATGCGTCCTTTGTTCTTTTCTTTCTTTTTTGACGTTTTTGGAGAGTTTTCCCATCAAACTGTGGATAGACCAAGTACTAAATTTTATTTTTATCTTTTTAAAAACAGCAATACAATGAAAAATTTTAGAAATAAATACAAAAACTTAAAAATATTAACACAATTTTAAGCAAAAACGATTTATCTGAAAAGCATATGTGACAGCGCATAGAGAAAGGGACCTAAGGGTAAAAAAAAATCAATTTTCACTTTTTTTTGATGTGGACAACATCTGAGCATCGAATGAGACCGATCCCATGGCCCAAAAGTGTTCCCTCCCAGAGATATGCGCGTTTTATAAAAGTGATGGTACACCAAAGATACACGTATTTAAATCTTTAAAATGGCCCCCTAAACAAAACTGGTTTTTACCCTTAGGTCCCTTTCTATTTTGGGCGTCACATATGACTAATAACACAGTACAACAGCCAATCTGGGGGGTGGGAAATTCCAAGTCAGGGTGATGGTACTAGGTCAGTATATTTAAACCCTCAAAGGGTTTTGCGTTCGTATGTTTTGCGTTTTTTATGACCTTTTACATTTTTTCCTTATCTTGATGTTTTTTCGCTTAGTTGTAAAATGTTGGCAAAAACGTAGTTTGACATAACTCGAGAACGACTAGTTCGATTTTGCTGAAATAAATTGAGAAAAATTAATAATTACATTTTCTTTAATCCATTAATATACTGTTTCTCTACCAAATCAACATTTTTGCAATTAGAAATAAATTTATGAAGAAAATTTTGCCAAAAACAAAAATATTTTTTTTTTTAAAACATATAAATCCCAAACGGAAAAACGTGTAGAGTCTTATAACTTTCACGTAAAGTCACATAACCTATAAACAAAATGCGACATAGATCATAGAAATCGATTAACGCGTTCTGCTTTTATTCAAAATTAAGTAAAGGTATGAATTTCAAAAATTTGTTCGAGATATGCTCAAAATTCCTTGGAAAAAAGGTTGATGACTTTTTTATGATTCTCAGAATTAAAAAAAGAGTAATAAACAGAAGGTTATTACATTTTTATGGTTGCTGTAACAAACTAAAAAACGGTCATAAATGTGCGTGAACAATTAAAAGGAAAAAAGCAAGGGCACTTTTGTAATTATTTGGTGTTTAAATATACGAGATGTACTTCAACCAAAATGTTATACTGAACACAAATTGGGTACCAAATGTGGTGTGTAAAAGCTGCTACAACCTGCTGCTAATGGATTGGAAAATAGAAGTCGTGAAACTATGCCATTCGGTATCCCAATGACTTGGACTAATCCTGGCGAAGGTCACAATCCATTGAATTGCTATGCATGTGCGAATAAAGGAGCCGCAAAAAGGATAAGAAAATCGTATAATTACGTTGGTGTTGCAAGTGCCGCAACACCATTGCCTCATTCGGACCACATTCCTGTGCCAAAAGCTTCTAGCCCAGATATTGTATCTTCTATGACCGCTCCGAGTTTTGCAGCAGAATACGGTTTAAGTGATGATACCTCATATAATCCCGAACCATCTGTGTCCAATGAGCCTATTTTAGTAAAACAAAATAGCCTTGATTCAATTGTTGCCAAATTGGAACTAACACAGCATAAATCAGAAGAACTGGCTTCTTTTATGAAATCAAACAATCTTTTGGCACCCGGTGTGAAAGTCACAGCTTATCGAAGTCGTCAGGCAACACTCCAAACTTTATTCCTTGTGAATGATGAAAAAACTTCTGCATATTGCCCGGATGTAGGAAAATTGATGGACGCAATGGAAATAAAATATGAAGCAGATGACTGGAGGCTATATATTGACAGTTCAAAACTCAGCTTGAAGGCGGTTTTACTGCATAAGACCAATAAAAAACCTTCAGTTCCAATCGCCTATAGTACAGAAACGAAAGAAACATATGATGCACTGGAAAATATTTTAAAAATGGTTAACTACTAGCATATATATGTGGCGCATATGCTGCGATTTAAAAGTTGTAGCAATGCTTTGCGGCCTTCAAAGCGGCTATATAAAATATATGTGCTTTTTGTGCGATTGGGACACACGATTTTCCGGTGACCAATATGCATGATTTTCCATCTTAACAACTTCATTTTTTCCAATCAGGCGTACTAAATGGTCCAGATATACGAAAGCTGATTAAAAGTGGCGCATTCGACAATATTTTGATTGACGCTGATTTGGACGCATGGCAGGCAATCAAAGAAGTAATAGAAGGATTGATTGTTGGGAAAGCATCGTTCTACCAACTACGATGTTTCTGTCGCAAGGATGTTAAGATCGTTCTCGGAAATTGGTGTCCACGTGTCCTTGAAAATCCATTATTTACATCATCATCTGGACTACTTCAGCAAAACAATTGGCTACCGAATCTGATGAACAAGGCTAACGCTATCATCAAGTTGCTATGCCATTTGAAATGAGATATAGAGGGAAAAAGTCGCCGAGTGCAATACTTGCGGAAATTTGTTGGTGGAGTAAGCTTGTGTGCCAAGACAAGGATGATCCTGATGATAAAGAATTTTCAGGAGGTGCAGAAGGGCCAGCAGTGGAGTCACACTTTGACATTATGTGTGGTTCAGAAACTGATGACAGCGATGAATGCGATGCCACTAGTCCCGAACAACCACCATCGAAAAAGTCTAGCCAATATTTATTAAAATAAATAAAAATAAATAAAATAAAAATAAAAAATTATAAAAATTTTTACTTTATTTTTTTAGTAGTTTATGGCCAGAAGTCTGGAGTTATTGGGGAAAATTTATAAAAAAAGGCGATAAATGACACTTTTTTGAATAAAAACATATATCAATATTCTTGTCAAAATGGGATACCTTCACTTAATTGTAAAAAAAAGCAGAACGCGTTAATCGATTTCTATGATCTATGTCGCATTTTGTTTATAGGTTATGTGACTTTACGTGAAAGTTATAAGACTCTACACGTTTTTCCGTTTGGGATTTATATGTTTTAAAAAAAAATATTTTTGTTTTTGGCAAAATTTTCTTCATAAATTTATTTCTAATTGCAAAAATGTTGATTTGGTAGAGAAACAGTATATTAATGGATTAAAGAAAATGTAATTATTAATTGTTCTCAATTTATTTCAGCAAAATCGAACTAGTCGTTCTCGAGTTATGTCAAAATACGTTTTTGCCAACATTTTACAACTAAGCGAAAAAACATCAAGATAGGGAAAAAATGTAAAAGGTCATAAAATAATATAAAAAAACTGGCACATACGAACGCAAAACCCTTTGAGGGTTTTAATATACTGACCTAGTACCATCACCCTGACTTGGAATTTCTCACCCCCCAGACAATAACCCCAAAAATGTTCCACTGTGTAAATAAAGAAAAAATTGTTGGCCAGGAATAAAGTGCAGTTATCTCCATCTTCTTCAAACTTAAGACATCAAAGGCACCGGCTGTCCGATTAATAGTAGCAGATGATCGTTGACATGTCATGAACTGAAGGCATGTCATCAATATGCAATGAGCTCCATAGATCATTGATTGCTAACACAAAAACCAAAGCAAACATCACATTGTAGGCGTTTAAAAAGCCCCAACATAGTAAACATTTAAAATACCCCCAATAATGTCAAAGTTCGCTTTTGTGCATTTTTAGTATTTATTGTTACTTCAGTCTTGTCATCCGAAAATAGTAAAACGAGATTAAAAGTCACGATAATGATAAATACCGATTTGCGTTTAATTTTTTTTCGTTCGGTCTGCTCTTTTTTCTCCCCCTACAACTCAAGGAAATCAAGTCCAATCAGCGGCAAGTACCGCGGGTGTGCATAACACCGTGCGGCAGAATTGATGCTGGTGAAAACACGAGAAGAAACAATCTCGACACAGAGGAAAGCAGTAAAAAAGAACAGATCGGCGAACGAACAATTGTAAAACGTGTCATTTTGCGACAAGAGCAAAAAAACGCGCGCGCAAACGTGAAATAACAATAGTTCAAACATGAGACGTTAACATGCCCCCACCGACCACCGCCGATCTGGGTGACATTCGTTGGATGATTGGGTGGGTGAATGGGCGGGCGACCGCGGAGGAACACTTGCCCATATTTGCCAGTAGGTATGACAATATTCGATCTCGTATGTAAAAGAGTGTGCCTTCAATGTGTTGGCCATTGTTTTATTACGGGCGTACTGTTGCATTTAATTGTCGCTTTTAATCTTGTGATATTTGGCGGCTGAACCTTATGTAGAAATTACGTAAGTTTCGTTCTTTGCGGTAAAAAATGGTGATGCATGAAACACTTTCAATATCGCACGACACTTTCAATTGCCAGCGCCGGACATGCAAAGTGGTAACGTCCTACGCCAACTTCCATTGCTTTGCAGAAAAGAGGTTTGTATGTTAACCACAAAGTGGCCTATATGAGTATTTTTTCTCTCGTTGTATGTGGTGCTATATGGTAGCCGGATGACAGAAGCAAAAAACTATAAAACTAGATATATCTTCTATATATGTGACAGCGCATAGAGAAAGGGAACTAAGGGTAAAAAAAATCAATGTTCACTTTTTTTTGATGTGGACCACATCTGAGCATTGAATGAGACCGATCCCATGACTCAAAAGTGTTCCCTCCCAGAGATATGCGCGTTTTATGAAAGTGAAGTCGACGATTTTAAGCGCAAATATAAAGGGACCTAATCTTTAAAATGGCTCTCCTGAACAAAGCTGGTTTTTAACCTTAGGTCCCTTTCTATTTTGCGCGTCACACACACACATATATATATATATATATATATATATATATATATATATATATATATATATATATATATATATATATATATATATATATATATATATATATATATATATGTATATATATATATATATATATACAAGAATGGTGTGAAAAATGAAACGTAATTTATCAGTTGAGAACGCCTGGGCCGATTTTTTTCAGTTGTTCGTTATTGCCAGGTGAAGGTTTTTAAGAAAGAATATTTTGGAAAACCCCTCCCGAAAAGTCGTGAAATTGGAAAAATTATAAATTGAATTTTAGTATGCAATTTTGTGTGCAATTGTTCCGTAAGGGCAAAATAAAAAACTCGGAAAAATCCGGAAAAACGTGAAAATTTGTAAACGAAATTTTGCATTTTATCGCATGATTTGATGATTTTGGACGATGTAACGCTAGAAAATTCGATGTGAAGCCTGAAAAATTTCGGATAATTGTAACAAAATACCTTCTGCGTGAATTTTGGGTGGAAAAGTAAACGATATAAATAACAGATGGCGCTGTGCTGCGTTCAATGCCACAACCCTTTAGATAGCGTATTACATTGACTTAGGCTGAGCGCAATTTGACAGGTGCACTTTTCGCATTTTCCTTTTCTATTAAACAAATGTGCGATGTTTCTTGATACAATTAATTCGAGTTTTGCGTATTATTACACTGATTTCGGATAGTCATATACGAGTATCGAGACAATTTGGTGGGGCTTAATGTTGCTGCTGCCGATGAACTTAATGCCTGCCTGAAATCTTCTTCTTTGTGCCGGCATGTCAAAAAGTTCAAATTGGCCACGAACATGAGATTCGCGTTGCGGAACGACTTATCGGCTCTTGAGTTCTCGAGACAACTGCTGACACTAGACAGTGGGCCTGTTGATGGTTCCACTGGATTAATGTCATTTCCGTCAAGTTTTTGCGAGTTTACATCGTCGAAGGGTGAACTTATCACCAAAGTGTTTCCCGGCATTGCACAAAATTATAAATATCTCGATTGGATTAGTGAACGGGAAATACAAGCAGCGAAAAACAAGGACGGCGATAGCTTGGATTTAATTAGGTAAATCCGACGAGGATGAAGCGACAAACTATCCGACGGAATTTTTGATTTTGCGAAAGTCGTCTGGCCTACCACTTATAGCTCATCAAAGCCTGCAACTAGTTTTACTCCATTTTTAGGACTATTAGTCGTGACGGAATGGTCGGTTTCCATCCAATTGACAAAATTTTTGCACGGATATTATTTTTGATGCCCAATATACTGGAAAAATGAGCGGGGAGCGGAAGGAATAACACATTTACATTTTTATATGTATTTCATGGGCGCTCTAGTGTACAGCGATCTATTTTTTGGACCCAATTTTTACAAATTATTTAATTAGAATAAAGCTGGGAAAATAAGCATTAAGGTAACCTCAGATTTGTTACCATAAATCTTCAAGACCAAAATGTCCGATTCGGTAAATTTTTAATGACAACCGATTTAGGTGTACTAACAGACAACTGAAATGCTGGAAGACTCTAGCTCTATTCGTTTAGAGTAAATCGAGTGGCTAAATCATCTTAGCATTTTATGGCAATCAATAATATATTTAATTTATTTTATCACAGATTAGTAAAGTGTGGTCCAGCGATAATGCACGATGTTAGTTGTGAGTTACACCTTTAAGTCAAGTTTTTTTTGGCAAATTTAGTACGTCAAAAAGCCATTAGTAATTCAAGAACAGAAGAATGAGGTAATTCGGCACATTAACGACATTGAACCTACATTATGTCTCACAGTCATTGAAAATATGGACCATCGGATAAAGGTATGCCACCAACGCCGTGTTCATAATTTTGCCGATATTTTGCTTCACACATAATTGTCATAGATTTTTCTATCCTTATAAAATATACTATTGTATTAAAATAAAAATAATATTGTATAACAAATGCTAAGATGATTCTCTGAAAAATGTTTGTTTTATTAACAATTAAGATCTTGCATTTTACTTAACCCACCCTTTATTTCGAGATGTAACAAACGAAATGACAAACATAATATGTCTATGTCCTCTCCTATGGTGGAGAGAATAACAAAAGCGCTTAAAATTGTGACTAACCAACCTTATATGGACGACTGATGGAAAAAAGAGCAGTCAGTTGGGACGTTCTAAACCAAATAACAATAATTAAGGGTTGTCCATTACAGTTTAGAAAATGGTCAACATTTTGCTTGGGTGTATGACGTGCGTTGTCGATGTCTTTCTCGGCTGCCGTTGTTGCAGTGCAACATAATGACGCGCGTACATGTTGTTTTCATACGAAAGCTTATGTTGAAGGCTGACAGGCAGTCAATATCTGTAATGTACGAATATGGAGCCCAAGCCACAAGCATCCATCCATACTCGCGCTACGTCCAAATCGTGTAGTTGGTAATACTGGAATTATTGCTTGGGCGCCTACACTGCTAATTTTTTGCGATGCCTCTGAGACAAGGCAACAGCCAGCAACACTTTTGGAACGAAGCCAGAGAAAAATCTGCGGAAACCTAACGATTTTTCGTTTATAAATTCATATTTTTTTGTGCAATCACACATACGGACGAATGTATGCCCATTCAAGTGTACACGTTCGTAAAAGTTAAGAAACATTGAAACATGGGCTTACGTCGCGACGGGTGCGACGGGTACATGTCGCGAGTTACGAGTATGTTGCGGGTATACGATTTCAGTTAATATATGGGAGATATTAAAATGGTTATCGTGGGTAACAACAGTTGGTCTATTAAATTGTTTTGTTTACCACAATATATGAATAAATGTCCGTCCGTTCATCTGGCGTTTGCTTGAAAAGACTGGCGACGAAAGGAAAAAAACAACAAAACACAGAACGAAAACGCCTAAACGCCTTCAATGGTTTGCAAATTTCCCAACAACAACGAAATAATAAAGATATTTAAGGGAGATTCACGTTGGTTTGATGAAATTTCTAAGAGGATATTTGAGGCGATGGGTTGCGAATGAATCGGACTACGTAATTGGCCTCTGTCTCTCGAAGGAATTAAACTAAATGTACACTGCAGGGTCAAAGTCACTTAGAGTAGCTGGATGAGGTACTACTCGGGTCAGCTGAATTTTAGGTTGTCCCTCAAGCTATCGGACTATTGTTTGTTGATAGCAAGGGTAATATTTGATACCCGGAGACTGTGTACACAACGTCGAGCATGGTTCAAGAATGTCGAATGTTTTTTGGGAGAAAACAGCTAGAAATTCATCAGTCACTCTTATATGATTTCCAGGACACAACGATATTGATGGTTATTGCACAGCTGACTCAACTGCGAAGACCGACATCTTCCTGAATTCAAATAAGTGTAGCAGTGACATAAGGAGTACTCTTGCGAGGAATAAGCAGCTTGTACAAGTTGGGCGATTTAAAATTTTAATAATGATAATTTTTTCAAATTTCTGGTTTTATTGAAAATGTTGAACTTTGTCTTTTAATAATGGAGCACAATATCATTCATATGACTACCAAAACTGGCTTCGAAGTACCTCATCCAATCAACTAAAGTTTGCAGTACATTTTCGACTGTTTTGGGTCGAATCTCTTCAATGGCAACTTCGATTTCATGTTTCAACGCTTCAATTGTCTCTGGATTCTTTGCGCAACATATATCCATAATGGCTCTTCACTGAAAAAAAAACACAGGGCTCAAAACACAGCTCCGAGGCGGCTAAAAGACATCACAATTTCGGCTGATTATTCGATTTTCAAAAAAGTGCGTTAAATGTCGACGGTTGCGTTGGCTTTGTGACATGTGGTCCCGTCTTGTTGAAACCAAATGTCGTCCATGTTATTCTCTTGAATTTTTGAATATTCGTTGAGCATGGCGCGGTAACACTAACCGTTGACGGCAACGACGGCTCCTTGCTCATTTTCGAAAAAGATGGCCTAATGATACCGCCAGCCTGAAATCCACCCCTAACAGTCACTCGCTGTGAATGCATTGGCTTCTCATATGGAGCTATTTTGCTTATTGACATAGCTACCAAAACAAAAATGAGCTTCATCTGATAACAGGATTCTTCGGTAAATTGTTTTATCTCTTCCAAACAATATTCAGCCCATTGGGAGAAACGAAAACGCTTCGGATGGTGTTCCATTATTGAATGACAAAGAATGAATAAAACAAGAAATTTGAAAAAATTATCAATAATTCTTTAAAAGCCAAATCAAATTTAAAATTTTAATTGGACCACCCTGTAATGCGAAAAGTGTATCTCACTGCAAAGGATAGATTGGACAAAAACCCACTTGCATAGACTCAAGATAGATCTGACATTAAATGTATGAGCAAAGAATGAGGACCGTGATTAAGCTGCCAAGGTTTCATCTTAAGAAACCTCAATGCCGTTACCACTGGCCACTAGCCTCACATGCTGGGAGAGTGGGTCTGTCCGACGAAGACTGCTGTGGGAGCAGCAACAATGAATATTAACATCTTCTGGTTGCAAAAACTGTTTTTACAATAGATACAAACAGTCTCTCTGTTGATGACTTTGCGAGAATCCACATCTTCATTATGGTAACATTCTAGCTGAAAGACAAAATAATACCTATTGAGCTATGTCTCGGTCGCTTTGACTGGTCACTT
This sequence comes from Hydrotaea diabolus, assembly GCA_963513945.1. Taxonomy (NCBI): domain Eukaryota; kingdom Metazoa; phylum Arthropoda; class Insecta; order Diptera; family Muscidae; genus Hydrotaea; species Hydrotaea diabolus. The sequence continues at coordinate 73,657,972 of OY740719.1, forward strand.
CCCCCTCAGGGGTCTTTCACATCTTCATACCAGTGCAAAGCCTGCAAAGAGAAATCCAAGACAATGGAGTACTCGTATTACCATAGCGAGAATGATTCGCCTACAATCTGACTTTTATCCGGACTTACGGCATTTGACTCCAAGTGGGAGGACCGCTGAAAATTTGAGATTGAAACTGACCATCTAAAATAATCTATCTAATACTTTCAGACTTACCAAAAATAAGAGCGTACTTCAGGCCGAGATAATGGTTTAGGTACTACAGGTATCGACAGCACATTGAATACCATTTCGTCATCAAAGAATTTGCGCTTTAGATAGTGAGTCGTCGTTTCTGTAGACTTTGCAAGCTCCACAACAGATGTTATTTTGATTATTCCTATTCAGCGTCTGCAGTAGATACGATCAGCTATCTTACCTATAGTGCTGTGCCATGTCATCATTGCTATTTCATGTTATGAGTACGTCTCGTTATGTCAAAGCCAAGAAGTGGTTTGATTTTCATTTCGAATAAGTAGATTCTTTTTGAATAAAATATACATCAATAAATATATTAAAAAATATTTGGTCCAAAAACATTCAGTACTTTTTATTTTACAGCATAAAACGTTTGTAACAGTATTTATGTCCTTACTAAGTATTTATATAATCTGAAAAAAATATATAAACGAAAAAGTTATTACAGTGTGGAAAGCCAATGCTAACTTTTGGCCCACTGTACAAGAGTCATGCTTATAAGATCTTGTTGAAGATGCAGGGGATTAAAAAGAAATGGGTATTGAAAGGCCTCCTTATTTAATTCAAAAATCCATTAGCGCCGAATCGCACTAGAGAAGATAATAGAGTTTAGCACATTTTAAGGAATTAGTTGTAATTTACTATTTATAATAATGGTACGAGGGTGGTTCGGAAAGTTCTTAGCCTATCAATGAAAGAGAATAGTTAGTTTTTCAAAAATATAAATTTCAATACACTTAGTCCAACGCTTATCTAGCAATTCTATCCCTTGGTTAAAATAGTTTTCCTCAAGGTCTTCAAAATAGTGGTTTACAACTGTAATTGCATCTTCATTTGAGGTAAAACGCTTGTCAGCAAGGAATTTTTTTAGATTTGGGAACAGGTAAAAGTCACTGGGAGCTAAATCAGGAGAATAAGGTGGGTGGTCAAGCGACTCGTACTTTAATTCGTTGATTTTAGCCATTGTTAAAACACTCTTGTGCGCTGGTGCGTTGTCTTGATGAAAAATTATTTTTTTGTGTTGTAAGCCAGGACGTTTTTCTCGAAATTGTACATTTAATTGATCTAAAAGGTTGCAATAGTAGTCTGAATTTATTGTTTTACCCTTTTGCAGATAGTCAATCAATAAAATACCTTTGAAGTCCCAAAAACCGTTGTCATAACATTACCAGCCGATTAAATTATTTTTGCCTTCTTTGGGGCACTTCCTCCAGCTTCAGTCCATTGTTCGGATTGTTCTTTTGTCTCTGGAGTATAGTGGTGGATCCATGTCTCATCAACAGTTATGAAACGACGCTTAAAGTCCATTTTATTTCGCTGAAAACGATCCAAACAAGCTTAAGAAATGTTCATTCTTATGCGTTTTTGGTCGACTGTTAACAAGTGCGGCACCACATCTTGCAGAGTCTTTTTCATTTGTAGTTCTTCATGCAATATTAAATGGACTCGATCATTTGAGATGCCCATGATATTAGCTATTTCAAGCACTTTTATTCGTCGATCATTTAATACCATATCATGCACTTTGGCTACAATTTCCGTTGTTGTTGCTTTTTTGGACGTCCACTACGTGGTTCATCTTCAATGCTTGTACGTTTAAATTCAGCAACCCAATTTTTTACTGTTGCATATAAAGGAGCACTTTCACCTAACACATTCACCATATCATTATGAATTTCTTGTCCCGATAAACCTTTTTTATGTAAATATTTTATGACACCACGCATTTCTAATTTTTCCATTGTAAAAAAATCCCGGATGCGTCTTTTGTGAACACCAGTTTCTATATGACGGAGTTGCCAGATCGAAACAAAATTGAACATGTGTTCATAGCAGAGATGGAAATTTCCAAAACACTTAACTTTTTTCTGTTTATACCGCGCGTTTTGTGCTAGGCTAAGAAGTTTCCGAACTGCCCTCGTATAATCAGTTATCTTACTTAAAAGTATTAATGAAATTACGAAACAAAAATTAAAAAAAAAATGTCGTTTAGCAACCAAGAGAATATTTGCAAATTATTTAAATAAACTAGTTATTTTTTATTTAAATTGCCTTAATTTTGTTTTTAAAATTTTAGTAAACCAATTTGAAGTTTTGCCGAGAAAATTATAAAAGAGACAAAACGTAATACCCTAACCAAAAAGTAATAAACCAAATTGGAGTCTTCGTATTTATTAATTGTAGACAGAATTTTGACGCTGATCCGGGTTTTTTTTCTCCTGTTTTACCATAAAGTACTAAATCCTGATCAAAAATTACTAGATAGCGCCCGGTGGTTGTGGTGATTTTATTTATTGACAACTTTGTGACTCGCATTCATATTATGTTGTTTTCAGGCGGATAAATTTTAGTAAAGGTAGTACTCGTATTAGTAGTGAAAAATGCAGTACTTATTTTTTGTTCAATGGCAAGATTTTAGATAAATCCAAGGAAAACTCATACTTCTAATTACAACTACAAAACCACCTTAAAATAAAATAAACTTAATATTCGGTGTACGAGCCCCCACAAATCGAGAACCGGTTGACCGAAACACACCAAACTTGGGTAATAAATAAGCTTTGTCTGTCGGTAGGAAGATTTCTCTTAAATTTAGTCCCTATAGGTGCGCTCCCATTAATATATTTAAATTTTTTGGGCTTATTTTGGGCGATTTGAATAAAATTTACAAAATAAATTTCTTAATTACGAGGGCGGTTCGGAAACTTCTTAGGCTAGCACAAAAAGCGCGGTATAAACAGAAAAAAGTTAAGTGTTTTGGAAACTCCCATCTCTGCTATGAACACGTGTTAAATTTTGTTTCGATCTGGCAACTCCTTCATATAGAAACAGGTGTTCACAAAAGACGCATCCGCGATTTTTTTACAATGGAAAAATTAGAAATGCGTGGTGTCATTAAATATTTACATAAAAAATGTTTATCGGGACAAGAAATTCATAATGATATGGTGAATGTGTTAGGTGAAAGTGCTCCTTCATATGCAACAGTAAAAAATTGGGTTGCTGAATTTAAACGTGGTCGTACAGCAACAACAACAGAAATTGTAGCCAAAGTGCATGATATGGTATTAAATGATCGACGAATAAAAGTGCGTGAAATATCATCATGGGCATCTCAAATGATCAAGTCCATTTAATTTTGCATGAAGAACTACAGATGAAAAAGCTTTCTACAAGATGGGTGCCGCACTTGTTAACAGTCGACCAAAAACGCATAAGAATGTACATTTCTCAAGCTTGTTTGGATCGTTTTCAGCGAAATAAAATGGATTTTAAGCGTCGTTTCATAACTGTTGATGAGACATGGATCCACCACTATACTCCAGAGACAAAAGAACAATCCAAACAATGGACTGAAGCTGGAGGAAGTGCCCCAAAGAAGGCAAAAACAATTCAATCGGCTGGTAAGGTTATGGCAACGGTTTTTGGGACTTCAAAGGTATTTTATTAATTGACAACCTGCGAAAGGGTAAAACAATAAATTCAGAGTACTATTGCAACCTTTTAGATCAATTAAATGTAAAAATTCGAGAAAAACGTCCTGGCTTACAACACAAAAAAATAATTTTTCATCAAGACAACGCACCAGCGCACAAGAGTGTTTTAACAATGGCTAAAATCAACGAATTAAAGTACGAGTTGCTTGACCACCCACCTTACTCTCCTGATTTAGCTCCCAGTGACTTTTACCTGTTCCCAAATCTAAAAAAAATCCTTGGTGGCAAGCGCTTTACCTCAAATGATGATGCAATTACAGTTGTAAACCACTATTTTGAAGACCTTGAGGAAAACTATTTTAATCAAGGGATATAATTGCTAGATAAGCGTTGGACTAAGTGTATTGAATTTTCAGGAGATTATATTGAAAAATAAAAATATTTTTGAAAAACTAACTATTCTCTTTCATTGATAGGCTAAGAACTTTCCGAACCGCCCTCGTATATATAAATGTGTTTCTGACATTAAAAAAATGTTGGGCAACCAGAAAGACGGAAAGTTTTTAGAATTAATATTTTTTTGTAGGGTTGCAGGGAGAAGAAAATATAAACCGAAGATAAATACTTAAAACCCAACTAGAGATGAGGTATGAGTTGTTGACATCGAAAGAAGAGTTGTTATTTATTCAGTTTATGTTACCGTCAAATCGTTCCATGTACGGTACATTCAATCGTAATTTGGGACGGCAATTTGAACAGAGTGCTTTGAATAAATTAGAACGAACCAATAACGTAGTTGGTTAATTTTCTTGACGGAACAGAACAATTACACAGGATATAAGATTGATTTGTGCACAATGTTGTATTAGTCTGGCCGATGCACCTTCTGGGAATGCCGCTACACAAGCAAACGAAGGCACACAGCTCAAACTTCCATTGAATTGGTAAATGACCGATGAATCAAAAAATTATTATTGACTTAAAAGGAATTGTTATTAGGATGGTATAACTATAACTTCAAGTTTTTTGTCCAACTTAGATTGACATTTCTTTGCTTAGGTGTTTGACAAATCGAACATTAAGCGGTACAAAATTGAGAAGCGCGTTTAAATTATTGAAGCCTTTTACGAAAATGGGCATCAAATCAAAATACTCTTCGTGATTGTTTTTGGTCAGCATACGTATTCGACCAAATGTGCCCACAATCGGGAGAATTGTGGAAAAACTTCAGCAAACGTGGCCCGTAGGAAATGTGAAAACACCTGTGCGTGGTCGCCCAGTTCATTCTGAGGATAATATTGATTTTGTTCGCCATAGTGTGGCAGAAGAGCCGTCAACCTCGACTTGTGGTTGATGTTCGCTATAGCGAGATGATACCGGACTTCTTATGGCCAAAAATTGAGGATATGTACCTGGACGATAGGTGGTTCCAACAGGATTGCGTCACTTGCCACACAACCACAAAACCAAGGCACTTTTGCGCGAAAAATTGAATGACCATGTTATCTCACGTCCTTGCGATGCTAATTGGCCGTCAAGATCAAATGATCGAATTGTCAAAGATCCCTCTATCACATTATAAAATATTACGATAATTGTCTAAAAAGTTTTTGTATTATTTACAATTAACAACGTGCGTGTTAGTTGAACCACACTTTTTAAAACGGACACAATCCAGCTTTGACGTAGGCTTTGACGATAATGTTTAACGACGTGTATGTTCTGATTCCAGCCACCATAAATATTGATTCAACATCTTAAGAGCCAACATTTCGCCCACTCGGTAGTATTTTTTTCCAAAAAAAAATTTTCTTATTGAAGTTAAAATTTTAAAAAACAAAATATACCTGTTTAGTGGAAAATTATGTTTTTGATTATTAAAACACTGTCTCATACACGGTGTGACTGAAACCACTCGCACATATGTTATATGATCCAACCTCGTAGGATTAATTTAAAAAAAACGTACAGCCTTTTAAAATTTGAATCACTTCACCAACGCCAACACCCTTTGTGTAGCTGCCTGCCCAAAGAAAACACCAACACATCTGTTGCGATTTCTCACCATTTAACAATGTCCCCAATTGTTAGATTTGGGAATACGTTTAACACCTTCTTTTTAAGGCAGCAAACACATTTTTTCTCCTCGCCATCGATTTTCGGTCAATATTGCCGACGTTGAAGCCGCCTTTCGCTGGCGGTTTCCACCGTTTTGGAGGTGAAATCTGTGTTTTCCTTTTGTTTTCTAAGAGCCCGTCAGGCAGCCAGTCAGCCAGCCAGCAAGCATCACCGAGGGAGGGAAATGCGGATGAACGGGCGGACGGACGGACAAAAGTGAATGAATGTCATTTGAATATCTTTCTGGTATCTTGGGCTTGACTGCGGTTGTCAATTGCTGTTTGTCGTCAAGCCTTACTTAGTGCGACGTATCGACAACAACGACTTTTGTTCGTCGCTCTTTTGTTTTATTTTCTGTTGCATATGGAAGGCAACGCTAAACCAGCAAGGAAAGGCTCAAAGTTGGAAGTGACCGATTAAATGATACCCTCTCAACACATGCAATCCAACAAATGGCTGGTTAGTGGATGTTAGTATATCCTTATTTAAAAAAAACGTTTTATATGGAAGCTTCCGACAAGTATAGCCATGTAAGCACTTCTATCCAAATCATTTTAGGAAACAAACGGGTAATTTCTCTCAAAACAGTGAGCAAGTCTTCCTGGTCATATTGGACTGAAATTAAGACTAGTATTTGTTAATTAAGTCATTAGTCAATAGGCTGAAGGGTCCGCTTGGTAAGTGCTGGTGACTTTACGGATAAAAAATTAGTCTCCAAGCCAAGTAAAGGCTTTTCCACAAATAAATGGAGTAGCCGATCGGAGCCGCCGTTCAATCTAGGTCCCGGTCAGTGAATACATATAAGAACTCCCTTCGATTTGAGACAAGTTTACCGTTTCTTCCTTAAAGTTGTGTCGAGGGAAGTAAAAAGATTGCGACTTTCCGCTTGCTAAAATTCTATGTCAAATCTTTAGCGCAGTCTAAAAAGAGATGAGTTTAGCAAACATGTGGACGAATTTGACAAAGAACGACACGGAAAATGTTACAAACATGTCATACTATCCTCTAGATCGGTGTAGTGTAGGGTATTCAAAAGCGGTAGTTGAAGTCAAGTCAAAGACATCTAATTTATGACTGACATTATGGTTTAAGCAACAAAGTAAAAACAATTCAATTATAGAAGTTTAAATGCAAATCCAGATAAGACTGAAGTTTATGTACACACGATTCTCGCCCCAAAGCCAGCTGGTGCCGGGGATGAGGCACAGGCAGTCTTTTGAGTAGTTTGACCGACTCATTCGATTTAACGACACAGCTCGTCGAGAGATTTCAAAACAAATCACCTGGAAATGATGAAAACAGAGTGAAAAAAAACCTAAGCTGGAAATGCTTTGCTGATAGTGATCTATGAAACGACTATTATTGGCTGGGTTGAGCGGAAACTGAAGGAGCAGAAACGAGGGCGGTTTGGAAGTAAGTAACTGCAAAAGAAATTTAAATTGAGTTTATACTAAGGTGTTCCCTCAATAAATGGAGATTTAACCCTTGGAATTATTTAAAGGTGGATACAGAACTTTTTTATTTTAAATAACGGGGTTCCCAATAAGGACATAACAATTTCGTATCTTTATGTCAACGCACCCTCAAACATTTTTAATGATCGTTTAGTGTCAAAACGTTAGTCGAAAACAAAATTTTCATCGTAGTTAAGTTCATTTACGAGCAACGTTTGGAAATCATTAAAAATTTCTATCGAAATTCTGAGTCGGTGGTAGCAACTTCAGCGGTGAAGCTCATTTCTGGCTGAGTGGTTTTTGTCAATAAAGAAAATCAAAAAACCCACGTGTGCTTCAAGAGACGTTATTGCATCTGCAAAAAATTACTGTGTGGTGTGGTTTTCATGCCAGAGGTGTGATTGGGCCGGGCCGTGTTTTTGTGTTGATGATAACAATCGTCATGTTACCGTCAATGAAGAGCGCTATCGTGCCATGTTAGAAAATTATTTTTGGCCAGAATTGGATAAGCTTGACATAACCAATATGTGGTTTCTACAAGACGGTGCCACTACCAACGTTCCGGTCGAAATGTTTGCAAGAGTGGTGAAAATTGGGTTCAATGATTAGATCGCTGTACACGGGTTTGTGGTGTCCGTATGGCCGAAATCGAATTTAATTCTTAAAATGTAACATTTTCACTACATCTGGAATAAATTTTAACTCTTTATTTTAAATATTCTGTGTTTTATTAAAATATAACATTGTTATGTCCTTAATGGAAAATCCTATACATTCATTATTAAGCAAAAGGTTTGACTGGATACTGGGTGGCCAAATACGACTGTAGGGTTAAAACTATTCCTAATTTTTTTTGTTTATACTTTTTTTACTTCTTTTGGTGGCCCAAATAAGACCAGCTGATGTGAAACACAAATATTTTTTTTTTTTTAACATTATTTAATTTTTCTTTTTGCAGATTATAACTGAACTCTTGAAAATTTAAAATGAATACGTACAGTCCACAACAACGTATTAAACTTATCGATTTTTGTTATTCTTCTCAACGATCAATTGTTCTGACTCAGCGAAATTATCGCAGTTTTTTAACGTACGTAAGATCAGCGCCCACACCTTCAACGATTACAAGTTTAGTTCGCCGTTTTGAGGAACTGGGTTGCAGTTGGCAATACAACAGCATCAGTTACACCCAATGCACTGATGCACTGTTTCGTGCGGTGTTATGGCCACAAAAATCACCGGCCCATATTTCTTTGAAAATGAGGATGAAACGCCAGAAACGGTCTCCGGGGCTTCTTACAGAACAATGATCGACAACTTTTTGCGGCCAATAGTGGAGCAACATCCTAATTTGTGGTTTCAACAAGATGGAACCACTGCACATACTGCAAGGCAAACTATGCACATGCTGCGTGAAATTTTTGGTGAACGCATAATTTCAAAAACTTCAGATTTCTCTTGGCGTCCTCGTTCACCAGATTTAACTGCGTCCGTTAACAAACCACAGACACTTGGATAGCTCAAGCACAATATTCGAGACGAAATACGGCGCCTGCAACCAGAAACATTACTCCGTGTAATGCAAAATGCGCTAAAAAGAGACAATGACTGTATCGAGCAAAATGGTGTTCATTTGTCTGATGTCATATTTCACACATAGTCACGTTAAATTTCCATAAAATGTATTTAACATATAAAAATAAATCATTTAAAGAAAACGTTATTACAAAAGTTATACGTGTTTAACATCACTAGGTCTCATTTGGGCCAGCCTGTATGATGGCTTCATATGATGTACAGCAACGCTTTATTCTTCTGGGAAATATTTTTTCTTAACTTAACGAAATTATTCTCGTCATTTTAATGATAAGACGAAGTCCAGTAACAACGTGATTAGAGACTAAAGTCTCCCGTTTTGAGAAACAGGGATCAGTCTCGGAGTCCTAGGGTATTACATCAGCGCCAATTACAACCCTCCGGTTCTATGAGTTGGATTGACCCAAAGAGCAAATATTCGGCCAAGGGCTGTCACCCCGGCACCCAGTTACCGCTACAACAACAACAACACTGCTCCAAATGTACTGTATAGTGCGGTGTTATGGTTGAGAAAGATATCGGTCCATATTTTTTTTGAGAATGTAGATAGCAACCAAAATCGTTTAACTAGACTTTCTAAATTTTATGCATCTGCAAGTTAAGAGTAATACTAACACATGGTCCAAGCAAGATAAAGGCACTGCGCATTCAGCAAGAGCCACAATGGAATTTCTTCTTAACCGTTTTGGTGTACCCTTCAGTTTACTTAGTAGGGACATAAATACTGTTACACACGTTTTATGGTGTAAAATAAAAAGAACTGAATGTTTTTGGAACAAATATTTTTAAATATATTTATTGATGTACCTTATATTGTACCCAAAACGAATCTTATTAATCGAAATGTCCGCCTTTTGCGATTACACACGCCTTAAGCCGCACTGGCCAATCGTCAATAGCTGCACGAACCTACCCATTGGAAAATTAGCCACAGCTCGAACCAAAGCAGTCTTAAGAGATCCAATGTTGGGATATCTTTTGTGACAAACCTTGTCATCTAAAACTGTCCACAATCCAATCGGTTCAAATCTGGACTGCCTGAGGGCCATTCTTCAGAGGAAATGAACGCTGGACATTTTAGCCTTATGGGCCAGCACAGAATCCTGCTGAAAAGTTCATGGCTGGTTTTGGAACAGGGAATTCTTAAGAGGCTTCACAACAGCTTCCAAAAACGGTTTCTTGGTAAACTTTGGCCGATGTTTTGACTCCTTGTTCGCAGAAATGCAGGTCAGTGACCCCATCGTAAGAGACACCTCACCAAACCATGACTGAAGCTGGGTGCTGACCCTTTTCCACCCTTGGGTTCAGTTCAGATGCTTCCTTAGATGACCGCGCATACACTCTATCATTTTGCTTGTTAAAATTTTCCTGAACGGTAAAAAATTTTTCATCGGTGAACAAAATTTTTCTCTGCAAGTTATCAGCGTGCTTCACCAAAAGACGTTTACATTTTTCAATTCTATATTTTTTTAAAGCTGCAGTCAATAAATGTCCGGTACGTCGAAAGCCCCAAGTTCCAAGTCTTTTTTAATGATTCGACTCATGGACTTTTGCGTGATATTCATCTCACGGGCCATGATTTTATGTTTTCGGAGCGGATTTCTGTGAATTCTTGATTTAACGGCTTTGGTGACAAGCGGTGTTCGAACAGAGCGTGGGCGGCCCGACCGGTGGCGGTCTATTACATCTCCAGTCTCCTCAAACAGTTTTATGCATCGGTAGACGAACATGCTGCTAATACATAGTAGCCGAACCGTTTTGAAAATATCGCTTTTTTTCATTTCACACTTGAAAAGCGCTTTTACAGCGATACGGTTCTCATTATCTGACCACTCCATGATTAATGTTGAAACAATTTTAAAGACTAACGCTATTGAGGTTAGCTTTCAAAACCCATATGACATTAATGGGGTATGTTCAGTTCTACTATTGAAATGGGTGTGTTCAATGTTGTAACAGTATTTATGTCCCCACTAAGTAGTATTCATTATTCTACCTCAAGAGGTTTAAACCAAACGTGGATTTAACTTGATCTAACACGTGATCCTTTAAACAGTCAGCTCAAAAAACCTAGAATACCAAATTACGAAAATATCCACCACCTCCATTTTACGTGGCTTAACCCAAACTTGGCTTAAAATTCTCAATTATGTGAACACTTAAAGGCCTACAACAGTACGTACGATACCGCGGCTACGAAGAAAATGGACTCAAGGATTTTAAAGTCGTCAACTCTACTATATACTCTCCGTTATATATACATAACTAGAGTTTTTCACTCTACCTAATATCGCGAACACTCTGTGAATGACTGTGAAGGTTCTCTGGCCCTTCATCACGAGGTTTAAGCCAAACCAGGCTTAAAATTCTGAGACATGTGATCTAAAGCAGTTATACTACAATTAATCGTAGAACCAATTAATGCAAATTCTGCCAATACGCAGGGAATCACTAGGGTTCATTATTGAAATATATTTAAGATTGGGAAGAAATGCACGACCAGTGACAGCTCCCTTTGCTGGTATATACTCGTAGAAGGATTGGTGAACGCGGACAAAACAAAGCTTTTGGTTTTATTTACTAAAACATGTCGAGACAACATCCTCAGGGCAGAGTAAATGCATGCACCTGCAATTTCGAGGCGGTCGACGAGTTCGTCTATCCATCAAAGAAGAAAATGATATCAGCCTGGAAATTAAACAAAGAATTGTACTTGCCATCAGGTAATAATTTTAGCATTGCGTCCGATGTTTGAGTGTTCGACAGTAAGGTTCTTCGATACTCGTATCAGCTGTTCTTATTCGCGTTAGAACAGGCCTTATTGTGTGATAATTGTGCACATACAAATCGCATATGGATATTACTGTGTCCTTTCTTATTCTTGCGACGACTAGTGAACTCAATTCAGTTAACATTTCTAAACCTACATTTCTTAACCTACATATTTACTCAAATTGTCGTCGCCCTTCCCCCAATAAATCACCGATTTTGAAGGACTATTGTTCGCACACACACACCCTCCCACTTATCACCTCCAACGTAAGCGTGTGTATTGTAAGCAAATGTCAATTACAATTTTGACATTTACCATAAACAAAGTTTTCTCATAAAACACAAAATGCAAATAAATTGAAGATAATTACATTTATCTTGTCATGCGGCATGCGAATGACGCTGGCCTGTTATGCTGAAGCGCTTACTGCTTCTTCTATGCTCGTAGTTGTTCGATCGTCAGTGTACACAGAAAAAAATAACAAGCTCATATTTTACCAAATAATTTATCACAATTTTTGCTAAATTTTTAACCGATGTTTTTAAAAAGGGGCTATGTTTAAACTTCGCAGAATTTATGGCTATGTTACTATCATAAAGGAAATGGTTGTGCGTTTTTACGTTTTCCATATATACTTCGTAGGGACATAAATACTGTAGCAACATTGAACACACCCATTTCAATAGTAGAACTGAACATACCCCTTTAATGTCATATGGGTTTTGAAAGCTAACCTCAATAGCGTTAGTCTGTAACGGGATTTTAAAATTGTTTCAACTTTCATCATGGAGTGGTCAGATAATGAGAACCGTATCGCTGTAATAGCGCTTTTCAAGTGTGAAATGAAAAAAAAAACGATATTTTCAAAACGCTCCGGCCACTAGGGGTTTGCCCCATGTTCGTCTACCGATGCATAAAACTGTTTGAGGTGACTGGGGTGACCGCCCACGCTCTGTTCGAACACCGCATGTCATCAAAGCCGTTAAATCAAGAATTCGCAGAAATTCGCTCCGAAAACAGAAAGTCATGGCCCGTGAGATGAATATCACACAAGAGTCCATGAGCCGAATTATTAAAAAAGACTTTGGACTTGGGGCTTTTAACCGACGTACTGGACATTTATTGACTGCAGTTTTAAAAAAAATAGGATTGAAAATGCAAACGACTTTCGGTAAAGCACGCTGATAACTTGCACAGAAAAATTTTGTTCACCGATGACAAAATTTTTACCGTTCAGGAAAAATTTAACAAGCAAAATGATAGAGTGTATGCGCGGTCATCTAAGGAAGCATCTGAACTGATCCCAAGGGTGGAAAAGGGTCATCACCCAGCTTCAGTCATGGTTTGATGGGGTGTCTCTTACGATGGGGTCACTGACCTGCATTTCTGCGAACAAGGAGTCAAAACAACGGCCAAAGTTTACCAAGAAACCGTTTTGGAAGCTGTTGTGAAGCCTCTTATCAATTCCTTGTTCCAAAACCAGCCATGGACTTTCCAGCAGGATTCTGCGCCGGCCCATAAGGCTAAAACGTCCCAGGCCTGGCTTCGACACAATTTGCCAGCGTTCATTTCCTCTGAAGAATGGCCCTCAGGCAGTCCAGATTTGAACCGATTTGATTGTGGACAGCTTTATAGGACAAGGTTTGTCACAAAAGATACCCCAACATTGGATCTCTTAAGCCTGATCTAGTTCGAGCTGTGGCCAATTTTCCAATGGACGAGGTTCGTGCAGCTATTGACGATTGGTCAGTGCGACTTAAGGCGTGTGTAAAGGCAAAAGGCGGACATTTTGAATAAGTAGATTCTTTTTGGATACAATATACATCTACATATACATATATTACAAAATATTTGGTCCAAAAACATTCTGTACTTTTTATTTTACAGGATAAAATGTGTGTAACAGTATTTATGTCCCTACTAAGTATAACGATCAACCAGAAATTTTGTGAGAGTAGTTTTTTATTGTGTTTACTATGTTTGGTGGGAAACTCTACCGCTAGCAATTTTCATTAAATATACGTAGCTGTCATCATAGTTTTAGCACAGTAAAGAATTTAAGTACTTTGCACAACCTGATTGCCAAAAGCCCTGTGCACTAGAGCGTACCAGGTTACAAGTAAAAAAAAAAAGTTCACCGTACACCTTCAAATATGAAGTATTATTGAAAGGTAGTTTCAAAAAAAATTTTTTTATTTTTTTATGCCGAACGTAGGGGTCGCGCTTTTACATTTTTCTATATAACTTCTGCATTTATAAACGGATTTTAAAGTGTGATACATCGATGTTTTTGTCTCGACGAGGCCGATTTTTGATTTTTGTCTTTGAAGTCATTGAGCTAAAGCACCCCGCGCGAGCTTTAATTTTCTGATATTAGAGTGGTACATTAGGGTAGTAGCAACTGAGATATGATGGGTAAGTACCAGAAGGGGGTGCTTGAGCTCAATTGTACTCTTATTTAATAACCCCTTATACGGTTATGAAGCCGTTTTTGGCCCCAAATCATTTGACTGGGGCTATATTAAAAAATGGGCATATATGGTCCAAATTGGCCCAATATAGGATCCTTGTCTATCATAATAACTACGGAATTTGTACAGGTTTTCCGCCGGGTAGGTACAATACTTTGTTTTGCCGCCATTTTCGTAAACATTAGTGTTGACAATTCATATTTGGCAGTCGTAAAGCAGAGACCTGGCAAATTTATTGTGGAAAAATATTCGACAAATCGTTTAAGATTTGATCAATATCAATCATCGATTACTGTGACGATGAGAAAGTTTCTTGAAATTTTTGGGAGAATAAAACGTGCCAACAAAACGCACTATTTATCGTGTAGTGGATGGTTTCGAAGAAAGAGAGTCTTTAGCTGGTAGATAGTCGTGAAGTAGAGACCTGGCAAATTTATTATGGAAAAATATTCGATAAATCGTTAAACATTTTATCAAAATTAATCATCGATTACTGTGACAATGAGAAAGTTACTTGAAATTTTTGGGAGAAACAACGTGCCAACAAAACGAACTATTTATCGTGAAGTGGATGATTTCGAAGAAAGAGGGTCAGTAGCTGATAGACCCAAGCATGGATCACAACGTACATCAAGATCGGCTGAAAACCTTACTGCTGCTCAAGAAAGTGTGCCAAACAATCCATCAACCTCAATTCGACGCCGTGCTCAGGAGCTTGGCCTTCAAAGAACAACTTTGGCCACAATTTTGCACATGGATTTGCATTTGTTTCCATTTAAGATTTAGTTGGCACAAGAGCTTCTTACACAATATCATTTACGCTGCTGTACATATGTCAATAGGAAGTTACAGCTCGCCCATGACAACCCAGAGTTTTATGAAAAAATCATAATGAGTGGCGAGGCATATTTTCATTTGAATGGATATGTAAATAAACAGAATAGTCGGTTCTGGGCAATAGAAAACCCTCAAATTATTCATCAGTCACATCCATTTAAAAGTGTCAGTCTGGTGTGCAATTGGGTCAAGAGGAATCATTGAACCTTACTTCTATGAAAATTAAAACCGAGTAACGGTAACGGTAATTAAAACCGCGTAACGGGGAGCGATATCGTGGTATGATTGAAAACTTTTTAACGCCAGAAATGCATGCTTTGGGCTTGGTTAACATGTGGTATCAACAAGACGGCGCCACATCGCATTCAGCCAGGATTACAATGGAACTACTGCGAGACCTCTTTCGATAACAAGTTATTTTAAGAAATGGTAATGTTGATTGGCCTCCACGGTGGCCTGATTTGACAACGTTTATGCAAACAAACCAGAAACGCTTAAGCAACTCAAACAAAATATTCGTGATGAAATAATGAAATAACGCGTGAAACGTGTGAGAATGTAATAAAAAATGTGCCCAAAATGGCTCGCATTTGTGAGGATATTGTATTCCATACATAATTGCCGACATTAAATAAAACATTTATCAATATAAGAAACATTCTCTTTCATTTGATCAAAAATTATAAACAAACAAATTAGTATACCTCTCGACGGAGACCCTGTATATACGAGGGCGACCGCAAAAGTAACTGGCCTAACATAAAATGAACCGTTTTTTGGAATTATTATTATTTATTTTTCAACATAATCTCCTTCCAACTCAATACACTTCATCAAACGTTTTTCAAGTTTTTTAATTCCATCTGAAAAATTAGATTTTTCAAGACCTTCAGAATCAGAATAACCTCGCTATTGAACGAAAATTTTTTGCAACCGAGAAATTTTTTTAAATTTGGAAACAAGAAAGTATCAGAAGGAGCTAACTCTGGACTATATGGTGGATGCGGAGCAATTTCAAATCGTAATTCGGCCAGTTTTTGTTAAGTTAAAAATGCACTGTGTGAAGGAGCATTATCTTGATGAAAAAGAACTTTTTTTTCTAAATGCGGTCGTTTTATCTTGATTTCTTCACTCAACCGATCCAATAATGCACAATAATATTCACTATTTATAGTTTTTCCTTTCTCAAGATAATCAATAAATATTATACCCCTTGCATCCCAAAATACTGTGGCCGTTACTTCTCCTGCTGACTTAACAGTTTTCGCCTTCTTGGGACCACTTTTACCAGCTTCTATCCATTGTTTTGACTGTTCTTTGCATTCTGGGATGTAGTGATGGATCCATGTTTCATCAACAGTTATGAATCGGCGCAAGAACTCTATTGGATTACGCTGATAAATCGCTACAAGCTCCTCGGAATTGGTCCAACGGACGATTTTTGGGGCAAAGTCAACAAACGCGGCACCCATCTTGCGGATAGCTTTTTCATCATGTAAAATACTCCAAACTTGTTTTTGGTGTATTTTAACAATATCAGCAAGTTCTCTGAGCTTTATTCGTCTATCTTTAGTCACTTCATTAAATATTTTTCTAATGTTTTCAATAGTAGTAGCAGTTTTCGGTCTTCCCTACTTGAACGACCCATTTTAAATTTTTGAACCTAGGATTTCACGGTGGAGTGTGATGGTGCATTATCAACATGAACAGAATCCAATTCATCTTTGATTAATTGTGTCGTTTAACCTTTCATATAAAAATGTTTAATTACCGCACGAAACTCTTTATTTTTCATTTTTCGAAAATTATAAAACTTGTTTACTTCAATCACCTGTAACAAAGAAAATAATCATTAAATATTTCGGAAATTTTGACAGATGGCTTATAAAAGATTGCTTTAAAAAAACACAAAAAAAATAGTTGCTAGTAAAACAGAAAATGTGCCAGGCCAGTTAGTTTTGCGGTCGCCCTCGTATTGTACCAAATAACGAGGTAGACCTTTGTACTGGGCTGGTAACCGATCGATCGAAATGAATGTGCCAAATTTCATCGGGATTGGATGTAATATGTGGCTTCTGCAGCTTAAGACCTCAAATCGGTGTAGGAACTATATATAAAATTGAACCAATTTCCTTCATTTTAATAACGTCCGCTCTTGGTACAAAAAGTTTATTTCTGTCAAATTTTATAAAGATCGGACAACAATTGCAACCTGCAGTTTGATTACAAGCATTAAATCGAATCAGCTCCTGATTATAAGTCGATTGGTGAACATATATGTGGGTCTTGCTTAAATGTTTTTGGTTGTTACAAATATTTGCCATGGAACTAAGTTTTAATACTCTGTTGTACAGAGCGGTGTTGGATGTATATAAAGCGTGATCGATTTCTAGGTTCCGTACTTTAATAAAGAAAAAAACACAGAGAATTCAAATTGAATTGAAAATGTTCATTATCATTCTTTGGCATTTATTTTTTAAAGATTATGTCTATAAAAAGTTGGCTGCGGCTACGTCTCAGATGGTCCATCCGTTGAGTCCAATTTTCGATGACTCGTTCGAGAATTTTGACTGGTAACTGGCAAATGACACGCGTGATGTTTTGCTTCAAGGTCTAAATCGAGGCGGGTTTGTCCGCATAAACTTTAGGCTTTACATATCCCCACTGGAAAAATTCTAACGGTGTAATATCACACGATCTTGGTGGCCAATGGGCCGGCCCAAAACGTGAAATTATCTGCTCACCGAAGTGTTCTCTCAATAAATCCATTGATTGATGCGATGTGTGGGAAGTGGCGCCGTCTTGTTGAAACCAAATGTCGCCGAGATCACGAGCTTCAATTTCTGGCATCAAATAGTCGGTTATCATGGCACGATAACGGTCACGTACGGTCCACGGTCTTGGTGTACACTCTCAGCTACGGCCGCTACATTTTCTTCACAGCGTGCTGGACGTGGTCTATTCGGTCGATTATTATCCAATAATGAATGCTGGGTCTCAAAAAGGGTGATGGTGTTGCGAATAGTACGCTCAGGCCGATTATGTTGACCATAAGTTGAACGAAGTGCACGAAACGCATTCCTCACAGAACGTGAAATTTCGTAATAAAGTTGAACGATTTGTAAACGTTGTTCAGGCGTAAGTCTTTCCATGATGAAATGCCAAACAATACTAAACAAAAATAACATGACACGACTCACACGTGATCTGTCAATAAAAGGCTATTGAAAAAAGTATCTCTACTTGGACCACCCTATATATTTATGATACACAATTTTTAGTCAATTGTGCGATTTGTTTATTGAGTAAAAATTTAAAAAAAACTACTTTCAATTGTGTCTGCTAATTTTGTGAATTTCTTTATCATACCATCTTTGAATAATTTTTTAATTGGACATACAGTTTTGTTAATCAAAATTGGCAACTATATTTTCTGTGTATGTACTATCGCATTGAACTTTATATTTTTATTAACACGGCGTTATTTATCATTTCATCGGCTTCATTTATGCGCCAGCCTATCCACCGAATAAATTTGTGCTATTGACAACCCATTGACATTTGGTACGAGCTATCACATCAACGCTGTATGTGGAAAACTGCTGCTAGCAGTATGGATATTACAGTCCACAATGGTGGTGGCGGTGTTGGTGGCAATTGATAGTTGGCTGGCGGTTTGTTTGCCTGCCTGACTTCACGTCTTTCTGTCGGAGCGTTAGGGAGTCCAGAGAACACATTGCCACGACGATGCAGCCACTAAATGGTCTAACGCTTAGAACCTGAAGAGCCGAAGTGGGTATTAATCATTAATTCAACTTTGACGTTAGACATTGGATAGATAGATCAACTGTCATCCAACATCAGACATTGCCATAAAAAAGCTTCTCGCGTATCGCGAAATGCGCCAGCACCAGCCCAGCCAGAGACTGGCGGCAACATGCTTTAAACTTACATGGCGTCGATTGGTGTTAATTTATGCACAGTTCACCAACAAGAAGCGAGAAGTGAAAACAGCAGGCAGGAACAACAATCGAAATAGATTTGCATTTTTGCACATTTCTATCGCGTCAATTGCATAACACAGTGGTACAGAAGTCTGGCACAAAGAAGGACAGAATTTATTCACTTTATGGATATGAACGTTTTTCTTTCATGTAGCCATGATGGATTGTGTTCTTTAGTAGTTATAGACGGCACGCCTTCAAACCGTCTTGCAATTTGGCCTACACTTGTAAATGTAGACTTGATGACTCCCCCTTACCCAGGCTTGATCTAACTCGTAAGCAGATCAAAATTGTGTAGAACTAAAATGTTTCAGCTTCTACAGCTCCATAAGAGATTTGACACAGTCTATATGGTCCGACCGCTTGAGGAACTGCTTCAAGCGATCAGACCATATATTATTAGTACAGGGTGGCCCACTGAATCGTGCTACAAAAACAAAACGTTAATTTTTTTTTTGCTCTAAGAACAATTGGCATTTTATTTATTTTATTTTGAAGGAAATGAATGCTTGGGATACCGAAAAGAGGATTTGGATAGTACAGCGGTAGTATGCTTTGCACTCCTGCATTTTCGTCTGAAGGGAATTTATGCGGGAGTTTGGCGGAATTCCCCGGAATTCACCAGTCTCATGATGATCCCCGATGGATTATCATGTGACTGGTAAACATGTTTGCCGAATCTGGAAGCATCGCACGAAGACCCTTCCATTTCAGTTAGCAGACGGCCATTAGTTCATGATGACTTAAGGTCCAATTAGTCTTGACGGTTGATTCTGCAACCTGCAGAAGTCTACCGTCGTCAACCGTCAAACTGTAGTTATCTCCCTCGAACACATTCAAAATGCAACCCTTAACTAAAATAGATGATTGCCTACCGCCAACCGTCCACCGTCAACCTCAAGACTAAATGGACCTTTAAATGTGTTTCCGTACAAAGTCCAAATTTGAATCAAGTTAAACCCTCAGGATTTGCCTATTCGAATGGAATATTGTTAAAGTATTATGGAAATGATCGAAAAGGCAACAGCTTGATAAACTGCTTGTTTATAACTTATGAGGCCCAATTTGACCTGAAAGGCAATGTAAACCATCAAAATTGCTGTATATGGAGTGAATCTTATCCATAAATGATCCATAATACGGAACTGCACCCAGACTGAGTTACTGTGCGGCGCGCAGTTTCATCAAGCAAGAGATGTACAAAACGAAACCCAGGAATTTGACTGAAGTGAAATTTAACAACATTTGAAGCGATCCCAACTTCATTTACGGTCTATCGTCTTTAAACACAATAGGTTATATAAAATTACAGTGCATTTTCTATACAATAAAAGACTAAATAAAATACATTGATTAAAAAAAAAAAAATCATCATGGGTTATAAGCAAGGGGTGTGGCGTAAGTACAGGAGATAGTACAGATATAAGAAAATCAACAAATAACTAACGTTTTTCCTTCACTGAGAAGAAAAATAACCTTATATAAGGTTAACTTAACCATAAGTAAAAAGGATTTGTAGTCTACGTTATATAAGGTAAATTTGAACATTTTGTTGTTGTCTGGTATTTAACAACAATACGAGTAATAGTTAATTTAACTATTCTATGGTTGAATTATTTAGCCATGAAAATTATTAATTTTAAATTATAATTGTTGTTTTAACAATGCATTGTTAAGTTTTTAAACCATTAAAATTATTATTATTAAAATAATTATTGTTGTTTTAACAGTACAATGTTTTAACCATGAAAATTGTTAATATGAAAAATAACACTGCCGAATAATCTTTAAATTTGTGTTTATGTCGTACATTTTTCTGCCTCTCGTTTGAAAAAACCAACCTATTATAATGTCAACTCAATTATTTTGTACGTACATTTAACCTTATATGACGTTATTTTGTCTTCGTTACCAAACATTTACCATGGAAAATTTAACCAGGCATTTGGTTAAATAATCATTGTATTTTCGGCTTAGTGTATGTATAAGTATATGTGACGCGCAAAATAGCAAGGGACCTAAGGTTAAAAACCAGTTTTGTTCAGGAGAGCCATTTTTAAGATTAGGTCCCTTTCTATTTGCGCTTAGAATCGTCGACTTCACTTTCATCAAACGCGCATATCTCTGGGAGGGAACACTTTTGGGGCATGGGATCGGTCTCATTCGATGCTCAGATGTTGTCCACATCAAAAAAAAAAGTGAAAAGCTGATGAAAAGTTTCGTTCAGGAGAGCCATTTTAAAGATTAGGTCCCTTTCTATTTGCGCTTAGAATCGTCGACTTCACATTCATCAAACGCGCATATCTCTGGGAGGGAACACTTTTGGGGCATGGGATCGGTCTCATTCGATGTTCAGATGTTGGCCACATCAAAAAAAGAAAAAAAAAATGAAAATTGATTTTTTTTTAACCCTTAGGTCTCTTTCTCTATGCGCTGTCGCATATGCTTTTTTCTTATAAACAATAACTGTTTATGCGAATGTAATAACTTATGTACATATGTATATTTTGAAAATTTGTTATAGGAATATAAAAGGCTAACAAATGCCCTATACTTCGCGAAAGAAAAAATTTCATATTAAACCATAATTCCACTTACCTAAATATGACTTTCTAAATTTATAGTGTGCAATTTATTGGTAATCAATGCAGTCTGCTATTGCGCTTTTCAATCTCTAAAGCTTGGTAATAATTTAGGTTATTTGACCTCTTTACATTATTTCTTTTTCCAACCTCTCAAGATAATTTTGAACTGTCTCTCCCTTATTTTTAATTATATATTTTTTTCCTTTACTTTCAATAGTTTGCTTGTTGTAGCCCTTTCAGTCCGTATTTCTATAGTTTTAATGCTATTGTTTTGATTAAATATTGTTTTTTGCATCTTTTCTCTTTCATGTATTTTAGACTTTTGTCGCCAAAATTTACTTTTTTTTGGTACGCAGTTAATGTGGTTTCCTTTTTCTGCTATTGCTATTGATTTGACATTGTTTTTTTCTTTTTCTCACTTTTAGATATTTGGCCTGCTCTGGTTCTTTTTAACCCGTTTCTTTCTCATTGCAATTATACATGGTAATTGGATATTTTTACGGATTTATCTCTTAAACTTATTGTACCACAAACACACTATTATGGGGTATATGATTGTGGTACAACAATATTTTGGTTGTGGGAGTTGTGTGTTTAATAGTATGGTTTTGGTGATTATTATAAGTATATTGTTATTGCATAACCATAAAGAATGATGATCTTCGAATATTGTCACCCGAATACACTGCTATTCTGCGGGTAGCCTCCATACAAAATTCCCTCCAGGGTTAGGTTCATAGCTCCTTACGTCACTAATTCAATCCGGTAGTGCAAAAACTTAGCATTGTCCTTTATGAGACACTCATAATTTCAGAACAGGTCTTAACGACGAGCTAAGATATGTACTCCAAAACTAAAAAAATATTGCGCATAATTATATTCTGATACGTAACATGCACATACTCGTAGATGATTATCCACAAAAAAACAAATAAAATTGGCAATAAGTTCTTGCGAACCTCGATGTAAATGAATCCCCGGGCCCGGATGGTATTTCGGCATTTGTCCTATGTAAGTGCTCGTAGACGCTAGCCCGTCTATTACGCAACCTTTTCAACCTTGCTTACCGTGCGGGAGTTTTCCCAGCGTGTTGGAAGGTTGCGAACGTCCAGCCGATCCCTAAAAAGGGTGAAGCCAATAATCCTGCGAATTATCGGCCAATTGCGATTTGCTCTGCGCTCTCCAAGGTAATGGAGAGCATGGTTAACCACCATCTTGTGAGGTATCTCGAGTCCAACTGCCTGCTTAGTAATCGACAGTATGGCTTCCGTAGAAATCGCTCTACCGGAGACCTGTTGGCGTTCTTGTCGGAACGTTGGAGTCGGTCTATCCACCAGTTTGGTGAGAGTAAGGTCGTGGCTCTAGATATCTCCAAGGCCTTAGATAGAGTCTGGCACGGTGCACTCATACCAAAGTTGATCGCTTTCGGTGTCGGTAATACGTTTGCTCGATTTATATCGAGCTTTCTTAGAGATCGCACTATTAGAGTTGTTGTAGATGAGTTCTCATCTATTAGAGTTGTTGTAGATGGGTTCTCATCCAACACACATAGGCTGACCGCAGGTGTACCACAGGGCTCTGTCCTTTCTCCCTCTTTATTTCTTATTTTCATTGGCGATCTTTTGGGTCAGACCGTGAATCCAATCTACTCTTTCGCAGATGATAGTAACCTCTGTCATTCATATTCATTCGACCGTAGGCCGAGTCTTCAAGATATTGAAGACAAAAGGCGAATTATGGATGAGACACTTGGCCGGGATCTACTGGCCATTTCCGAATGGGGTAGAGTGAATAGAGTAGATTTTAATGCGCGTAAGACACAGTGCTGCTTGTTGTCTCACAAGCGATTCGCTGACCCAACAATATCGTCAATTTCTATCGATGTTACGGATATTGAACAATCAGAAGCTCTCGATGTTATGGGCATGAAGCACTAAAGTGCATAGGCTTCTTAAAGCGGTGCAAGAAATATTTCACTCCTTCTGATTTTTTCAATATCTATACAACTTACATCAGGCCAAAGATGGAATACAACTCCCATATATGGGCAGGTTCCATTTTGCATCTGGGAACACTAGTATTGTCAGTTCCATTTTGCATCTGGGAACACTAGTATTGTCAGGACCCGAAATAAAAAAAGCAACTCTCGTATAATCGTTTATTTAAGATAGAAGTCTTTGGGTCCAAGTGAATAGAGCCCATACGGCTACATACAGATAACAGATTTGTTGCCACAGCTGAATTTTTTGACAATCAACTTGTGGTCCAAGCTATGGTACACATATTCCCATTATTTTGTAGTTTTGTGAATTTGTTTTTTTTATTGTGTAGTTTGGCCGTTAAGCTTATACACAAGATAATTGAAAACCCTTCTCCTGTAAAATTTTGCTTTTGGCATGCGTCTCTTTTAGCTGTTATGGGACGATAAAGTTTACTTTTTTGTTATTATTTTTACACAAAGAAAAGGTTACTATGTTATTTTATTGAAATGGAATGCATTGATAGAAATATATTCACATGTTAACTTCAATAGATATTGAGTTCTGATACCATTTACTTATTTACATAATTTAGATTGTATTACGACTCTAATACGAAAAAATATTGTTGTCTTTCTACCCTTATTCTTAGTTCGACCTAATTAAGGTCCATTTGAAGGAAGATTTTGATCATCGGCTAGTAGGCATGGAAGCACCCTACGACATTTCTTGCCAGTCAGCGAAGTGGATAGTCGTGACAAAATTATAGATCCTCCCACAATAGACTTTTATAATGACTTTATTTTCTGGCCCATCATCAAACACTGGCATAATTTCCGCTCGACGTTGAAGGAACCCCTATTAAGGTTTTGCCTGGCTTTCTCACCAATGTTGCACATCCCTTTCAATCAGATACGAGTCGCGGCGCAAAACATTTGCATGTAAACTTCAAACGGTTCAGTGCTTTCCATCAACATTTTTTTACGGCCGTCTGGCGGACCGATCTTCAGCGCAACAATTTGCATATTTTCTAACAGTTTAAGTGGTTCATGCTGGTGGCGCTGTTGGCTGTTATTGGGTTGACATTGCCGAGCCACAATTCACACCTTCAGTATTCGCGTTGGGTAGGCAACATTCGAAAAACCGCAACAAACAACAATGGCACACCAACGACAGCAACATTTATGACACTCCACACAGCAATTGTTGAAAATTGCAGGTTAATGCACATCATTAAGAGCTGCACCGCGTTTCAAAGTTGCCAACACTCAGCAAATTGCCGTAGTCTGACATTCATTGGATCGGTTGACAATGACGGAGACCATGATTATGGAGACGGAGGTGGTGGTGGAAGGATGAACACATGAAGAGATGTCAGCCAGGCAGGCAGCCTGTCTGTCTGGTGTTTGATTAGATACCCCGAAATGTAAAAGGTTAATGGATGAGTTATTTAGTGGCAATTACAATTGTGATCATTATCAATCTTATTATACTCGTATTAATGTCGTTGTTGTGGTGATGATTTATAGTGCGGTATCAGATTACATTTTAAGATCAGCAATCATGGCGTATTACACTTTAATCATTTCCATTGATTTTGTTTGTAAATAAAGTTTATCTGAACGTGTAGACGATTTTTTTTAAGTTTGAATGCATGTGCTGCAGATCCCATTGATAAGCTTTCAATATTGAAGTAACGCGATAGATGTCACGCTGTCTGAGATCCCTTGTCGTGGCGAAAGGTTCTGAGGGGTCATTTTGAGTTTAACCTGACGATTTGGTGCCACTTAGTGCCATTTTATTTAGGTGTAAGTTTACCTGGTGTCCCAAACGCAGACTTGGTTTCAAATAATTCAATTGTTATAAAATTTAATACTAAGCGTGTTCTACTGGTAATCGCTTCATAAATAAGTAAGTGATCGCTAGGCGTTTATTTCTGAACTTTGCTAGAAATTATAATCATAAACCGTTCGATTTGAAATTTGTAATTTGCATTTAATTAATTTAAACAAATGTGCTTTAACCTGCATAGTCTTAAGTTTCGTGTTAGCGACCTCCTAAGCAAATTTCCAATAGAATACGACCATTGTTAATTTCCTCATCGAAGTGTCCAATTCAGACTTAAAATCGATGATGAAGTGGTATGTATGTTTTGAAATGCTGCTCATAGATGTTTTTCAGGCGATGGCGCACTTTGAAGTTAAATTGTATAGACCTTTGGCCACGCTGATATTTTTCGCACAGTATAGTCGATAGTATTTTATACACGAAGGATGGAAGACTTATTTCGCATTAGTTGGCGCAAATGGTCTTGCCTTCCTGTTTGTGAATTGGACAAAGTAAGCTGGTTTATATTATCATACACACATTTAGTCTTCCAGATAGCGCAAATTTGCTGATGGAAGCACTTTATTAGGTCATTCTACTGGGTCTTGCCCAAATTTCGTCGGCTCCTGCTGTTTATAATACGAGAGATTGTTGCATAGAGTGAACACTTTAAGTAAATATAAACATGTTTGCAACATCTCGAAATATTGATCGAAGACCCTATTAAGTACAGGATGTCCGTCGGGAAGGTATACAACTTTGTTTGTTTATAATTTTTGATAAAATTAAAGAGAATGGATCTTATATTGATAAATGCTTTATTTAATGTCGGCAATTATGTATGGAATACAAAATCAGATAAGCATAAACCTTGCTTTTTAAATATCCCCACAAAGAAAAGTCCGAAGCAGTCAAATCAGGCGACCGTGGAGGCCAATAAACATCGCAATTTCTTGAAATAACTTCTTGTGGAAAGAGGTTTATCGAATATTTTTCAACAATTAATTTGCCTAGTCTCTATTTAACGACGGCCAAATATGAAATGGGAAGACTAATGTTTACCAAAATGGCGGCAAAACAAAGGCGGACACCCTGTATAAGTATATATATATATTTATATATATATATAAAGATATATATATATATATATATATTTATATATATATATATATATATATATATATATATATATATATATATATATATATATATATATATATATATATATATATATTTGATCGTCTTAAAAAAGACGAATTAGCTATGTCTATTGAAAGCTCAATAAGGTCAAACGAATTAAACTAGGACGCTGAAATTTGTATAGCTTTTGGTCATAAGCAGAGAGGGAAAATTCAAATAATAAGGACTCTCTTCACCGACATGCCCTTGTTGTACATATTGATTTCATTGATAGTGCCAATTGAAAGGGAACCAAACTTGTGCCCTACGACTCTCTCGAGATTCTTTAAAAGGAAGGACGAGAGGCTTACCAGTCTAAAATTCTAAGACCAGGTTTGGGATGCTTTGCCTACTTAAGATGTTTTTCTTCCCGTAGGAAGATATATGTACGCCAGTTTGCTAGTGACTTGAAGGCGAAGTATTGCTAGATGCGCCTTTCTGACTAATCCTACCCAACATTGGCTGGTGGAGAATCCATTTATAGTCGACTATGAACTAAAGTGTTACTCTCTTTAATTTACTTGCAAGAGTTGTCGCAATTTCTTATAGTTGTCGCAATTTCTTACAGATTGAGATCATGCTGTTCGTCTTGTGTTTAAAACAGATATTTTCTAAGGATTAATATACTCACGAGTTAGTTTTACATTCTATGATGGAGTGCAAAAATGTATTCCGGTTCTTACACATTCTACCGAACATAGCTGACCTTCATACCAATACTTCACCTTTTAAAAATACCGTACATATTCAAAATACTTTTATTTATTGCAACAAAGTATGATTCTTTTAAGATAATCGAAAACCTTTTTAAGAGGAATACATTGTAGTACTTGCAGGCAGATATACATATGCATGTACAGTAGATTGGGTCGAAGCCATTGTACGACAAAATAATTTACGTACTGAGTTTCATATTTATGTCCTTTTGAAACTATTACAATATAATAGTTCATGTCTTTATCGTTCAATGCGATTGGCAAGAGCTGGAATCAAACAAAATTGTCGTCTAAAGACCGTAATTTAACAAACAGATAACAACTCCCATTAGAGATGCTTTCACAGGTAGTGAATTATATTTATATGTCGTACGATATTTTGAGCTATACCACTTCTGATCTTTTAAAAAAACCTCTTTCAAGGTCATTAATTTTTGATTGCCCGCTTCTGGTCATTCTCGTTTAGGGAAGGCAAATAAAAAAAATGTATATCTCGAAGTATGAATTTCGCGGAAAACAACATTAATTATTGTGATGCGTTATAAATTTTTCTTTATTTGTAGGCAAAATGGTTACTAGACTGAATCGTTAAGTAACTATATATATTTCAGACCTAATAATGAAAATGCGAATATTTATCATTAAAATGGTTTTATTGTTTTTAAAGTATTCCCTAGCATGATTTATACACTTTTACATGCGCTCAAACCAATTTTCGAATCACTTTTTTCATTTTTTTCTTAATGTGTGGGAATAAAAATAAGTCATTGGGGTGCCAAGTCAGGGCTGTACGGCGGATGATCCATCAATTCGACGTTTTGGCCGGTCAAAGTGCTTCGAAGTGCTTCTTCCACGAACAACTTTCGTTGGATTTGGCTCGTCTTCGAAGACCCACACGGTCGATTGCTGTTTTGTTCTTGACGATCCTATAAAGGTCTTTTGAAGCACCGCGATCGTATTTTTTAAAAATTTCTTTGTACCAATCGGCAGGAGCTTTTTTGAACGATTGTCAAATTGTGCGGGATCCAACGAGAACAAACCTTTTTTACGGACAGGTGTTCATGCAATATCGAATGTATGCTGGTAGAAGAAATGCCAAAGGATGCCTCTATCTCACAACGACACAACTGCCGTTTTTGGACAACCTTCGTCTTTGAGCGAGCGACGGCCACGATTGAATTCATTAATCCAGTTTTTTTTCGTTCTGAGTACGTTTATGCTAAAAAATGTCAAACTTTTCAATTTAGATGTCAGATGGCGCCAGGCAACACTTAGTGTTGCCTGTGCCAGAAATGTACGAGAGCGACTGCAAAACTAACTGGCCCGGCACATTTTCTGTTTTGCTAGCAACTTTTTTTGTTTTGTTTTTTTAAAAGCAATCTTTTATAAGCCATCTGTCAAAATTTCCGAAATATTTAATGATTATTTTCTTTGTTACAGGTGATTGAAGTAAACAAGTTTTATAATTTTTGAAAAATAGAAAATAAAGAGTTTCGTGCGGTAATTAAACACTTTTATATGAAAGGTTATACGCCACAATTAATCAAAGATGAATTGGATTCTCTTCATGGTGATAATGCACCATCATACTCCACCGTAAAATCCTGGGTTCAACAATTTAAAATGGGTCGTTCAAGTACGGAAGATGAACAACGCTCTGGAAGACCGAAAACTGCTACATACTACTATTGAAAACAGTAAAAAATGATTTAATGAAGTGACTAAAGATAGACGAATAAAGCTCAGAGAACTTGCTGATATTGTTAAAATACACGAAAAACAAGTTTGGAGTATTTTACATGATGAACTCCAAAAGCTATCCGCAAGATGGGTGCCGCGTTTGTTGACTTTGCCCCAAAAAATCGTCCTTTGGACCAATGCCGAGGAGCTTTTAGCGATTTATCAGCGTAATCCAATAGAGTTCTTGCGCCGATTCATAACTGTTGGACCAATTCCGAGGAGATTTTAGCGATTTATCAGCGTAATCCAATAGAGTTCTTGCGCCGATTCATAACTGTTGATGAAACATGGATCCATCACTACATCCCAGAATGCAAAGAACAGTCAAAACAATGAATAGAAGCTGGTAAAAGTGGTCCCAAGAAGGCGAAAACTGTTAAGTCAGCAGGAAAAGTAATGGCCACAGTATTTTGGGATGCAAAGGGTATAATATTTATTGATTGTCTTGAGAAAGGAAAAACAATAAATAGCGAATATTATTGTGCATTATTGGATCTGGTGAGTGAAGAAATCAAGTTAAAACGACCTCATTTAGAAAAAAAAGTTCTTTTTCATCAAGATAATGCTCCTTCACACACTGCATTTTTAACTCAACAAAAACTGGCCGAATTAAGATTTGAAATTGCTACGCATCCACCATATAGTCCAGATTTAGCTACTTCTGTTTATTTCTTGTTTCCAAATTTAAAAAAAATTCTCGGTGGCAAAAAATGTTCGTCCAATAACGTGGTTATTGCTCAAACTGAGGCATATTATGAAGGTCTTGAAAATCTTATTTTTCGGATGGAATTAAAAAAACTTGAAAAACATTTGATGAAGTGTATTGAGTTGGAAGGAGATTATGTTGAAAAATATATAATAAAAATTCCAAAAAAAACGGTTCTTTTATGTTACGCCAGTTACTTTTGCGGTCGCCCTCGTATATAGCAGCCCTTGTAATTTAAAAAAACGTTTATAGTCGTTCTTATTTCTACATGTTAAAGTGTTGCGAAACGTGTCAACGTTTTTGTTTGTCGAATTAGACGTTATTCTTTTTATTGATGATCAACTATAGATCGATAAGTTCCTCGTTAACCTTGACGTTGCCACTAGCCATCTTAACAATGCCGAGTTGTTTCCTCGATAGCAACATTCTTTCTCTGGTTGTTGCTAGCATTTGTTTCGTTAAGTCTTTGTTCATATCAAGATCCATCTTCGCTGATTCTAATTAATTCTTAAATTAACTTACAGTAACCTCTTCTCCATTTTATCGATGATGTCTATATAATCCGCATATGAAAAAAGAGTATAGACTTTAATCTTTTCCATCAGTATATTCAATAAATTAGAAATCACTTTTTTAGTCGCGGAAAGGTCTTTTCACATATTACTGAGGATCTAGTTTCACTCTGTGGAATTCTATAAAGGCATATATGTGACGCGCAATATAGAAAGGGACCTAAGGGTAAAAACCAGTTTTGTTCAGGAGAGTCATTTTAAAGATTTAAATACGTGTGTCTTTGGTGTACCATCACTGTCATAAAACGCGCATATCTCTGGGTTTTTGATTTTTTCTACCCATAGGTCCCTTTCTCTATGCGCTGTTACATATGTCCATGTCCGAAAGTACCAATTTTTCGGCACCCTAGGCACCTTAGACTCATGGATCAAGAAATTAAAATTGGTTGAATCGTAAAATGAAATTTCGACCCACAACGAAATTTTAATGTGTTTTTATACCCTTATGTCCATAGTTTAAGAAGATCGATATTTGGGCCCTAGGGTCGATCCGAGTTGCAAATAGGCACACAAATATATAGTATAAGTTACATATTTGTTCAAAAATGTACCTGTTTTTTGTATAGCTTTATGCCCCGCGAACATCAGGGGGCGGTTTTAAGGCCCCAGGACCAAAAGACAACACCCATAGGTGAAGGTCTTCAATTCAAAATCATAAAATGAATGTCATATTTAGATTCTTCATAAAATTCCCATTTTCAAAGGAACCACTTTTGTTGGCCTAGGAACCTTACAGCCAATGGTCAAGGCCTCAAATGACTTCGATTCGTAAAATTAATGGGATATTCTGATTCGTGGCGACATTTTACTGTTTCTTAATATCCATATGTCCATAGTTCAAGGAGGCTGTTTTTTAGGGCCTCCACGACCCTACCTTCATAGGTAAACTCCTCTCAAATTCTTTTATTATAATTTGAGCCGTTGCCGAACAAAAACAAATTCATTCGATTTTATCGGCTATGATCCACTAAGTCGATAAAAGAAAGGGAGTTAAGTCCAGTGTATAGAAAATTACTCGACTAAGCGCTGTCTGTTTGGCCTATCTGGCTATGTCCGTCCATCTTGCTTATATTCCGTGGGCTTCTTGTCGTCTTTCCTAAAATTTCAAGTGTGGTTAAGGGACTGCAGAATAACTCCGGCATCGTACAAGCTCGGGCCGGCCTAATGTACCGTCTTACATGTATGTTGGCTGATAGGTTCGGTAAAGTACATAATGTATTTTATATGTATTTATGCAATAACTTAAGGCGCGATCGTGTAACATCACGATGACATTTACGGTTACACTGAACTGTAGATATAACAGCAACGACTACGGCGACAACAACATCAACAATGAAAACTCAAGCGACGACGACGGCAACAAGGGGAACATCATGCACCACAGCTAGCAACTGTAGCATTTTAATCTGGAGTAAAATGTTTTCCAAATGCAGCTGCCACTTTGTCACTTGTTGCTGGTAACAGCCGCACGTTGCTGCGGCCGGTCGGTTGGTGATATTTCGTGTACCAGCGATGGGCCCGGTGATGTCGGTGATGGCAACTTTCAGTTGTTAGTGCCATCGCTGTTGTTGTTGCTTGTATTTTTCTAGAAAATTGCTTAATGGCAGAGCTATGGTAAGTGGATTTTAATGAATTATAGCCAGAAATGCGTGTTCGGAATCTCAAGTGACACTTGTTTTTCGTCGTCATTTATCAAACAGCAGCGCGTACCAACCGGGAAAGCGAAACAACAAACGGATGTTTTGAATGGAGACATACGAAAAAAAAACAGATGGACGGACGGACAACCGATCGGACGGCTGCAAACGCAACTAATTCTACCGGCAAAGCGACACAACACGGCAACTACCAAATAGTTAGTCGGGCTTAGTTATTGGTCGCAAATGATGTTTTTGTTTTTAATTTTCTGTTTTTCCATCTATTTTTTTTTTGTTTTGAGGCAAATCACAAGCAGTTTACATAATTACTTCATTTGCCACTTACGGATAAATGATCCGTTCTCTTTTTCCAGAGATTGTCGCTGAGCGACATCAATGGCGATGGACTATCACTGGCAACATGACAGCGGAATGCGTAATTCTGTTTTAATGCACTGTTGTTGCACTAAACAGAGCAGCAGCCAGCACCTGCAGCAACAACAACGACGGTGACGACGACAGCAACAAAATCGGTTATGTCAAACGATAATTGTTTGTCCACAAAATGTCTTTTGAATGATCGGTCATTATATTGTTGGAGGCAAATGCATTTTTAAATGCACTTAAATATTATTTAATTGACTATACGTGGGTTGTACGGAAAACGTTATTTCACGCAGAAAAAAAAGTATGGTTGAGGTGACAATATTCGCAGAGGATCATACTATTGTTGAATATATGGTTATGGCACAACAATATTATGATCCTCACAACAATAGTATGATTCACACTTAACCATACTATGATCCCCACAACCATAGTATGATTCACCCTCAACCATACTATGATCTCCATAACCATACTATGATCCTCCCAACAATAGTATGATTCACACTTAACCATACTATGATCTCCAAAGCCATATTATGATCCCCACGACTATGCTATTTTTCTCATACAACCATAGTATGATCCTAACAACCATAGTATGATTCACATGCAACCATACTATTATCCCTACAACCAAAGCATGATTCACTCAACCATACAATGATCCCCAAAATTATTTATTAGGATTGGGTATTGTTGTTATTCAAAAATAGGGATTTTTATCAAGCAAGTTATTTTAAACTGCATTACAATTAGTAATAGCCAGATTTGGCGCCATGTTTTTATAAAACATTTCATTCAAGAAACAAAAATATATATTCCAACGGCAGTCGAAAATACTTTTAGGTGCCAACAGGGGTGAATGCTACTTCACCATCCGTAGACACCAAGTTACGAATGTGATTAAACCATGATCAATGGCTATATGTGACGCGCAAAATAGAAAGGGACCTAAGGTTAAAAACCAGTTTTATTCAGGAGAGCCATTTTAAAGATTAGGTCCCTTTCTTAAAGATTAGGTAAGTTTTGTTAAGCTCAGAATCGTCGACTTCACTTTCATAAAACGCGCATATCTCTGGGATGGAACACTTTTGGGGCATGGGAACGGTCTCATTCGATGCTCAGATGTTGTCCACATCAAAAAAAAATGTAAATTAATTTTTTTACCCTTAGGTCCCTTTTCCTATGCGCTGTCACATATACGTACGTGCAGGCAGATTTTAAATAAACGAGAAACAGTCGGTATTTCACCGAACAATGTAAACACAATAAAAATCCCTCGAAGTACCTTCCAATTGCTGTTGTTTTCTTTAATGGACACAACCATGCACTTATTCGAAATGTCCGCCTTTTGCCTTTACACACACCTTAAGTCGCACTGGCCAATCGTCAATAACTGCACGAACCTCGTCCATTGGAAAATTGGCCACAGCTCGAACCAAAGCAGCCTTAAGAGATCCAATGTTGGGGTATCTTTTGGGACAAACCTTGTTCTCTAAAACCGTCCACAATTTGTAATCCAATGGGTTCAAATCTGGACTGCCTTAGGGCCATTCTTCAGAGGAAATGAACGCTGGCAAATTGTTTCGAAGCAAGGCCTGGTACGTTTTAGCCTTATGGGCCGGCGCAGATACCTGCTGGAAAGTCCATAGCTGGTTTTGGAACAGGGAATTGTTAAGAGGCTTCACAACAGCTTCCAAATCGGTTTATTGGTAAACTTTGGCCTATGTTTTGACTCCTTGTTCGCAGAAATGCAGGTCAGTGACCCCATCGTAAGAGACACCCCACCAAACCATGACTGAAGCTGGATGATGACCCTTTTCCACCCTTGGGATCAGTTCAAATGCTTCCTTAGATGACCGCGCATACACTCTATCATTTTGCTTGTTAAATTTTTCCTGAACGGTAAAATTTTTTTCATTGGTGAACAAAATTTTTCTGTGCAAGTAATCAGCGTGCTTCACCAAAAGACGTTTGCATTTTTCAATCCTATTTTTTCAAACTGCAGTCAATAAATGTCCATTATGTCGTTTGAAAGCCCCAAGTCCCAAGTCTTTTTTAATGATTCGACTTATGGACTTTTGCGTGATATTCATCTCAAGGCCCATGATTTTCTGTTTTCGGAGCGGATTTCTGTGAATTTTTGATTTAACGGCTTTGATGGCATGCAGCGTTCGAACAGAGCGTGAGCGGCCCGACCGGTGGCGGTCTTTTACATCTCCAGTCTCCTCAAACAGTTTTATGCATCGGTAGACGAACATGCGGCTAATCCCTAGTGGCCGGAGCGTTTTGAAAATATCGCTTTTTTCATTTCACACCTGAAAAGTGCTATTAGAGCGATACGGTTCTCATTATCTGTCCACTCCATGATAAAAGTTGAAATAATTTTAAAATCCTGTTACAGACTAACGCTATTGAGGCTAGCTTTCAAAACCCATACGACATTAACGGGGTATGTTCAGTTCTACTATTGAAATGGGTGTGTTCATGTTGTAACAGTATTTATGTCCCTACTAAGTACATGTATGCTCTATAAAACCTGTTTTGTTATGTTTATAGTCGCAACCATACGTATGATTGCCGTAATCATATTATTGTTAACGTACATTTCAAACAACAATACTTTTTTGCACCAACCATGTTTATAAGGTTGCTACAACCATATTTTCATTTCTAAATTTGACAATAATACTTTTGTTACATTTCAACAATATTAATATTGCCGCAATCATACTATTGTCAAAATGAAATTCAAAAAACAATACTATGGTTGCGACGAACATGCTTTTACTGTAGAGAACATATTATTGTTGGGGTGACCATATAGTAACCATATTTGTTTCTCTACGTGTTATTATAACCTACACCAAACTCGGTGGTACAGGATATTGTGACTTAGTATTTTTGTTGTAACGGCTAAAAACGAAAGAAGAAAGACCAGTTATTATAAGACGACCTACCGATGATCGATGTCCTTCTTGCAGTTCATCTATTCTATTCATCGAACTGGAGGTCGCAAAAAGAAAGCGTTGTCAAATAAACATTGATAGGGTGTGCCAAGTTTGTGCAAAGTATCCGAACCTCTAGAAAAGTTTTTGTGGATCTTTACATCAATATATCGCACTTGTTCAAGAAGAGGGTAGATGTTCACTCAAAAATTTAACATTTTTATTAAAGCCAAAAGCTGCTTGTTTACACACTTCTAGTACTTTGAAACATAGTTATATATTAAATATATGCTAAACATTTTTTTTACAATGTCTATATTCAACCAAAAAAAATGGCGCCAATGAACCACCAGTTTTTGGTTATGATTATGTAAGTTGTCATCACTAATTATTGGTTAGAACAATAAAATAAAAGGTTGCCACATACTTCTTTATTTCATACTTATTTTATTTCATATTGATCAACTGTAATGAGTACAATGATCAAATTTATCATAACCATGCCATAAGTTATGTAGGTTCTAATCTGCAGTTTAACAATGTCAATTGTGTTTGGGGTATCAGAAAGGGCGTAGCTGGGTGTCCAATTTTTTTCACCAAGTTTGCCTAGTAACTCTATGCTAAAGTATTGATTTTCAATCAGATTGAGTCAATAGTTTTAATTTATTATTAAAGATCCCTACCGTAAATTGGACCGGTGCAGAACCAGTCACGTGAAAGGTCACTCATAGATAGGTAGAGGTCCCGGTCACTCTTAAATGGCTTTATCATTGGAGGGAGTCAAGCAACCCTTGCTTTGGTACGAGGCCAGATCCATAATTCCGTGATTTTTCCAACTTCCTTCGTTGGTATATGAAAGGGACTGCCTATTGAGGTAAATACACCCGAAAATGTAGAAAAAATCTACGATGTGGTGTTGGCCGATCAAAAAGTAAAAGTGCGTAAGATTATTGATGCCACACGCATTTCATATGACAGTGTGGTTTCGATTTGACGTGATCAGTTGGATTTAAGAAAGCTGTCTGCAAGATGTCTGCCGCGTTTGCTCTCAATTGACCATAAACGTAATCATGTGACAACTTCAAAGGATTGTTTGGATTTGTTTAACCGCACTTTGAGTAAGTTTTTGCAGCGTTTTGTAACTTTGGATGAAAAATGGATCCATAACAATACCCCGGTGACCAAGGCCAAGGTGGCTCTGTCGGCCAATAAGGTGATGGCAAAAGTTTTTTGGGATGCTCGAGGAATAATCCACATCTATTACCTTCGAAAGGGAAAAACAATAAACGGTGAACATTATGCCAACTTATTGAACCGATTTAACGAGGATTTAAGGCCCAATTAGTCTGGACGGTTGACGGTAGGCAATCAGCTATTTCAGTAAGGGGTTGCATTTTGCATGTATTAGAGGGAGATAACTACAGTTTGACGGTTGATGACGGTAGACTTCTGCAGGTTGCAGAATCAACCGTCCACCGTCAACCGTCAAGACTAATCGAGCCTTTAAGAAAAAAAAGACCCCATATGGCCAAGACAAAAATTCTTTTTCGTTAAGATTACGCACGGGTGCAACGTGTGCAGTCTCCATGGATTTAGCCCCCAGTGACTATTTCCTATTTCCAAACCTAAAGAAATGGCTTGGTGAAAAGAGATTCAGATGCAAAGATGAAATTCTTGATCAAACAAATGCCTATTTTATGGACCTCGAAAAATCCCATTTTTTGGAAGGGATACAAAAATCGGAGAAACTTTGGACTAGGTGTATTGAGCTAAAATGAGATTATGTTTAAAAATATATTTTTTTTTCAAAAAAAACGGTGTTTTATTCGAAATATCACGGTATTAGTGATCAGCCCTCATACTATGGAGTTATTACAGGATCGATTCGAAAGGACAGGTACCTCACGTGTCATTATAGTACCCATTATTGAAAACGTCTTAGTAGCACCCATCACATTACCTATTCCAACTGAAATATCTGCGTTAATTGTCAGAACACTATTCTCGCCGTACATCAGCGTTCTTAAACCACGAACAGATGCTCACACAAAGTCCGCGGAACTAAGCCGCCAATTTCCAAACAAACTGTACGAGATTAGATTTCTAAACAAACCCCACTTTCGGCAATTTTGTTAAAAATACAGCTTTGTGTGAATATCGGTATGCAGTTTATGTTCAATTTCTACCGCAAGTTTGACGACTTTAAATATTTCAACTTACTTTGAATGTTTCTATCCAGTTGTTTTTTTCACCTGTCCTCGGTTCGGTACATTCAGGTCATTCACATTTCCAGTAGGGATATTTAGGAATATTAATAGTAGAAGGAGTGTTGCAAAATGGACAATTCATTCTTGTAACTGAATGTCCCCAAGATTAAAGTGGTTTAAAGACAGTAGGTTTTAGTTACATTCTGAGTAGTTTTAAAATACAAATTCAAGATCTTTTTTTCTGTACCAAGTACGAACTATACTCAAGAACATATCTATGATCTGATTCTGCTTATGATAGTTTTAATAATCAACGTTTCTGGATATTATCAAGTAATAAGGAAGCCATACATATGTTTTCTTTCTAAGTTCTTTTTCACAACGATCGTACGTAGAACAGCAGAGAAATCTTACTCTCAAAGTCGAACACTTTTCACTGCACCTTCCTATGCAGCAGTCGTGCTGTTGTAACAAAGATCACACAATAACAATTGCAAGGCAGATTGCATGTGACCAACATTTGAGTCAACCAAATGAAATAAACAATTTGAAAACATTCGATTTGATTGATTGTCGACAATTTGGACGGACATAAGTACATTCAATATGCAGAGACATTCATACGATTACCACTTGCCTGCAGCATACAAACACAAACGGCACAGCCGCACAGTGGTACGAAGTCGAGATAGACGGAAATGATGCTATTTAAAATATGCTTAAGTTCAGCCCGTAATAATGTTGCATTGTGCCCATAATAATATTCTAAAAAGAAATTTTAGAAATTATGGTAAGAGAAATAAAACAAATTTCCTTCTATTGAAGAACCGGACGACACAAGGATGTCTAAAATGCTCACAAAAAAAATTCAGTGGATTATCTAAAAATACCGGGCAAATGCTAGACTTCGGCGGCATACCTCTATCTGATGGTCCACATTTTCAATAGCTCTGAGACATAACATAAAACATTATTTAGCTCTTAAAGTGTTGCTGGCTTATGGACGTACACCTTTTCTTTCAAATAACCCCAAAGAAAGAGGTCTAACGGTGTCAAATCTCATGATCGTGGCTGCCAAATAACATCGCCACGACGTGTGATAACACAGCCGTTGAATTTCTTGCGAAAAAGAGCCATTGTTTAGTTGGCTGTCTGGCAAGTGCCCTCATTCTGTTGACACCACATATCATCCAGGTCCTTATCCTCAATTATTGGCCACAAGAAGTTCATTTTTATGTCGTGATAGCGAACAGGAATCACGGAAACTGCTTAGCCGAACCCATTTTCGAAGAAGTACGGCGCGATAACAGAACGATGGCAGATCGAACTGTTCGAACATGCACAGATACTTTCACATTTCCAACAGGCCCGGTTTGCTAAAATTAGCGCACAATTAAGTATTGATATTGAGTTAGATCGTATGAATGGCAAAATATTTCAGGAATACCAAAATTGGGCGGATTGGTGCATTTGGATAAGAGGTACCAGAAGGGGCATGGCTAGGAATCCAATTATTTGTTACCCGCTTATGCTTATACTCGTAACTCTGTTCTTAATTATTGATTGTAGGTTCGATCGTGTGTGGGAGGTACTACACTGAAAAGAAAAACTACCTTATATAAACTTAACTCAACCATAAATAAACATTATTTGGAGTCTCGGGATGCGATAATTTTTTCTGTGTAGATAACCTTGACATGAGCTCGAAAAACGCAATAAAAATTTTTTTTTTCGTTTGGTTTTTGTTTTATTTTTTTTTTAAATTTTAAAAATTTCATATATTCATATAAGTCATATATTTTTGTCACCCAACAAATTTTAATTTTTTTTGTAATAAAAAAGAAAAAACCTCACCATAGACAAAGTTGTGCATATGTCGAGCAAATTTTTGAAATTCATACCTTTACTCAATTGCGAATAAAAGCGAAACGCGTGCATCGATTTTCATTATCTTTGTCTCATTTTGCTCATAGGTTATGTGACTTTACGTAAAAGTAATAAGATTTGACATTTTTTTTCATTTTGGATTTTTTATGGATTTTTTAAAAAAATAAAATTAAATCTTTAGGCAAAAAATAAGTTTTTTCCTTTATATATTCATTTTTAACTTGGAAACTGTTGCTTGTATAGGAAAACAATATATGAACAGATTAAGGGAATTGTAATTTTAAATTTTTTAAAATTTAATTCAATTAAATCGGGCTAGTGGTTCCCGAGTTATGCCGGACGAAACAAATTAACCAAAAAAAAAATTTTAAAATTTAAAAAAAAAAATAAAACAAAAACCAAACGAAAAAAAAATATTTTATTGCGTTTTTCGAGCTCATGTCAAGGTTATCTACACAGAAAAAATTATCGCATCCGGAGTACATGAAATTTTTTTCATTTTGTTGAGTAGTGTTATTGTTGTTTAACAATGCATTGTTGAGATTTTTAACAATTAATATTGTAATTATTAAAATAATTATTGTTGTTTTAACAATGCACTGTTTTTAACAAAGAAAATGATAAAGAGAAAATTGTTAATATTAAAATTTCATAGTTAATTTATTGAAACAATACATGTTCAATTTAACAATGAAATTGTTAATATTATTAACTATGAAGATTGTTATAGAAATCATTTTTATTGTAAAGTTAAATAATTATTGGTTACCTCTTCTAACCAGAAATACAGTTACTGTTACAAATTTTAGTATTAACTTAACCTACTAATTATGCGTTTGTTTACATTTATTTGGTCTTTTTTCCGTATTATGACTTGAACAGTTTTTATTCTGGTTCAAGACCATTTTGTTGTTTCTTTTTCAGAATCAACTAAAAAATTTGTGAAATCTATTGAATACGGTTGCCAGACAGATTGTACAACTGTTTCTAAACCCGCCAAGGGGTTTCTTCAGCAGTCTTTGGCAACGACAACTTCGGCTACAAATCAAATCACTTATACGGGAGTCCTATTATGATTAATGAGAATTACCCTTTGCTTAATGATATTGCGGAATGAAGATTAAACAGCTAGCATTTGCATTTGGTGGTGTTTTTTTTAAAAGAGCGACATACAATAATTGTATTTAATCTTTCTCACATTTACAAACGTTTAGGGCAGAGCAAGAAAGGAAAACGAGTGGGGGGAATAATACAGTCGCAATCGTTGCAACTTCGTGTAACTTAATTCTGAACTGCATTTAACACAAAGCAGATCAAAAACTTTGATACAACAAAGACGAATGATCTTTAAATTTTTGTTTATGTCGCACATTTTTCCGCCTCTCTCTTGAAAAACCTTATATAATGTTAACTCAACTATTTTGTATGTACATTTGACCTTATATAACGTTATTTTGTCCTCGTTATCAAACATTTACCATGAAAAATTAACCCAGACACTTGGTTAAAAAAATCATTGTTTTTTTTGGCTCAGTGTAGAAGGAGTGACAATATGACTTATTTTCAATCCCATAGGCAGTTTAGAAAAATTGTGCGCACAGAAAAACATGGCTCATATGACTTAAAAAGTCCTAAATTGGATTGGGTCAAAACATATTGTAGGGTCTGCAATTTTTGATTCGATGCGTTACACTTGTTGTCCGTACCAAAGTAGGTTGAGGGTATAAATGTGTTGTGAGATCTTACTTGCGTGATACGGAATCCTGCTCCATAACGGATAATTCAAATTCTATCACTGTTGTAGCTAGTTTTTAGCCACTGTGCACCAACTTATGCTAACGATTCTGGTTGAAAGCTTTTTGAATAGAATTTAAAAAATTATTTAAGCAACATTGGTAGGTTTTTCTCGTTGTCGTTGCGGCTGTGGTTTTGTTTTGTTTTTCTTTCTTGGCGGTGTCATTTGTAACTCTGGCCTATATGGAGTCGCCGCTGTTAGTGTGTCGCTGCGGCAGTTGCATTCTCATTGCCTCAATTTGCAACTAAATGTGTGACGACATTTCAGTTGTATATGCCGTTGTTGTTTTGACACAATATTTCTTTGTGGCACTTATAGGGGGTATCCATCCATCCATGCACTCGCGCTGCCGACGAATACGAACGTGGACTATGTTGAGATGGAGATTATCTCCGCTGGCATTGTTGCGTGCCTTTACGGGGAAAATCACATTTTGCTGTCCGTCCGTCCGCCAGGTCGTCCGACAGTGCAGTTTTTGTGCAGTTGCGGTAGTTCGCTTTGTATGCGCGTTGTGTGATAAATGTTTGTGGCAAATATAAAAAAGAGTCAACAACTATAACAACAATTGAGATATGTTACCACAGTGCTGCTATTGTCTTCAAATGCGCTTTTTGTTTCTTTGGCACTACAAAACATATTATTGTATGATTATTGCTGTGATTTGCTAAATTAATCATTTATCACATTAGCTTGTTGTCAGCAATAATAATTGGTCGATAGCACCAACAATAGAAAGCTGGAGTTGTTGGATGGACTTGGTTGCAAGGGTCTCAATAGTAGGAATGTGAATTTAAAGCAGATAATTCCAATCAAAGACAATCTCAATCAATCAATAGTAATATTTCAAAAAAAAAGACTTTATTAGTCCTTGCTTTTAATTTTTTTGAAATCAGTATAATTGACTCAAATTAATTCTGATGCTAGCCGACCGTGACCTACTTTTAATATCTTACTTGCTATGCCGGCGACATTTGAGTGTTGCAAAATCATTAATATTTTTTCACTGCATACATCTGGTAAGTTGTGTGTAAGTCGTGGATGTCATCACAAAGAAGCGGGCCTCAAATATTGGAGGCATTTTGAGCATCGGCTAGGGGGTATTATCCTACGAAATTTATAGCGCTATACTTAATCCCAACAGAAATTCATATAAAATACTCGGCCTTTTCTAATCGCAAGTGATGAATGGATTCACATCATATTTAAAGTGATAGGTGAATTGGCTTTTCTGTACATCTAGAAGTGCAGGTTAAGATATAGTCGGCCACGCCCGACTTGAGCCTGACTAGTTTTACGAGGGTTGGTTTATATATTTCTGGCCAAGGCAACACTAAGTGTTGCCTGGCGCCATCTGTCATTTCCATTGGAATTTTTGACATTTTTTAGCATAAACGTACTCAGAACGTTTTGAGGTACGACCATCGTTTGTGTTGTTTACAGTGACTTGAAAAAATCAATTTTGCAATAAATGGAATTAACTTGTGAACATTTTCGTGGAATCATTTTTCACAACTTTCGACGTGGATTATCACGACAAGAGTGCATCGATGAACTTAAATCTTTGTATGACAATGAAGCACTATCCTATAGCACTGTGAAAAACTGGTTTAATGAATTCAATCGTGGCCGAAGCTCGCTCAAAGACGAAGGTCGTGAATATCGTCCAAAAACGGCCGTTGTTCCAGAGAACATTGATACCGTGAAGTAGAGGCATTCTTGGGCATTTCTTCCACCAGCATACATTCGATAT
Organism: Hydrotaea diabolus; assembly: GCA_963513945.1. Taxonomy (NCBI): domain Eukaryota; kingdom Metazoa; phylum Arthropoda; class Insecta; order Diptera; family Muscidae; genus Hydrotaea; species Hydrotaea diabolus. The sequence goes on from OY740719.1 coordinate 73,700,820, forward strand.
TGCATGGCCGAAAAAAAGGTTTGTTCTCGTTGGATCCCGCACAATTTGACAATCGCTCAAAAAAAGGCTCTGTCGATTGCTGCAAAGAAATTTAAAAAAAATACTATCGCGGTGCTTCTAAAGACGTTTATAAGATCGTCTCAGGTGACGAATCATGGATCTATGCGTATGAGCCTGAAGCAAAACATCAATCGACCGTGCGGGTCTTCGAAGACGAGCCAAATCCAACGAAAGTTGTTCGTGGAAGAAGCACTTCGAAGCAAATGACCGCCTGTTTCTTCGGCAAAACTGGTCATGTGGCGGTTGTTCCGTTCCGTAGAACGGTCAATTCTGAGTGGTACACCACAATTTGTTTGCCTAAAGTCTTCGGAGAAATTCGAAAAACGAACAAGAGAAGACGAATCATTGTGCACCATGACAATGCGTGCTCTCACACATCGGCTCAAACCAGCGCCTTTTTGACCGGCCAAAACGTCGAATTGATGGGTCATCCGCCGTACAGCGCTGGCTTGGCACCGAATGACTTCTTCTTATTTCCGCACATCAAGAAAAAAATGCGTGGTCAACGATTTTCGTTGCCAGAAGATGCTGTTGAAGCGTTCAAAAACCATGTTTTGGAGGTGTCTCAATCGCATGCAAAAGTGTATAAATCATGCTGGAGAGTATTTTGAAAAACAAAAAAACCATTTAAAAAAAATATAACCAAATAACTTCAAGTCATATTGTATTTCCATTTTTAGTCTATATTGTCTATTTTAAACTTTGGTAGCAAAATTTATATTTTCCCTATTTCTATGTCTAAAATATAAAGCTTAATATTATCGTTTTAACATTTTTTATATTTCCCCCTTTAATGTCTTTTTAACCCCCTTTTATCTATATTCTCTTGCTGACTAAATACTGTTTCGCACTTTTTTGTCATTTTGTCTGTTTTGTCCTTTTTATTCAAAATGCTGTTTTCTATGCGGTCATTTTGATTTTTCATTCTTTTTATTTTTATATGAAATACGCCTTCCTTGCTTGTGGATTTGATTATGCCTTTCTCACTTGTTTATATTTTATCCGTTTTGGCAGTAATTTTATATTGCTATATATTTTTATTTTCCCCATTCCTATTTTCTTTTTATTTAATATTGTTTATCTTACTTTTTCAAAAGTCACCACCTTTCAGTTTTAGTTTTACAGTTATATTTTTACTATATTAATTTCGACCTTTTTTCTTACGCTACACTGCAGGTTTAATATTGTTTTTCTCACTTCCGGATGTTTTACCGATTTTCATTATTTTAATTCTATTTTGTCGCCATATTTATTCTTCATGACATCCTTTTGATTTTATATTTTTTTCTAACAAACTGTGGCTCTTTTCGTTCAACCCTTTTTTAACCCCTTTTTATCTCCATCTCTCTTTTCTATTTCATCGTCTTAATTAAATTGTGTTATCCTCACTCTTTTATATTTCGTTCCTTCTAGTCTTTTATAATCGCTTTTTATCTCCATTTTTTTCTATGCCAGCCTGTTGATTAATTATTGTTTTTCTTAGTTTCTGATATATGACCGACCCCCTTTGGACTTTTGGAAAAAAAAACAGTTTTTATCCGCATTTGTATTTTTTATTCTATCCTCCTGGATTTTTTTTTTGGATTTTTTATTTCTGTTTTCTATGTCATCCTGTTTAGTTTATATTTCTCACTTTATGATCGTGACTGCTTTTGGTCAATTTTTATTCCCGTTTTTCGTGCCGACTTACTATAGCTTTTCTCTCGTTTTTGGTCTTTTTAATTCCTTTTTCGTCCGTTTTGGTCTATTTTAATCCCATTTCTTTTTTCTATCCTTCTCTTGATTAAATATTGTTTTCCTCACTTTTTTATTTTTCAACCCTTTTGGGAATTTCTCATCCCTTTTAATGCCATTTTAAATTTAATTCTGTCCTGTTGTTTAATATTGCCTTTCTCACTCCTGAAGTTTCGCCCGTTTTGCTTTTTTAATACGTTTTTACCATTTTTATTTCATATGTCATGCTTACAATTTGATATAGTTTCTCTTATTTTTCCCCGTTCTACAATTTGTAATGACAAAATACCAATTTATTCGAAAATTTTTGTAATTGGCATTTGACAAAGCTTTTAATTGATCGACTTTTGTTTGGGATTACCAAAAACCTTAAAAAATGTTTAGAATCTAATGGAGTTAACTTTTACCCATTTTACCATACAAATTTGATTCATTTCTAAAAATGTTCTTACCTTTTGTTTTTAAAGTCATCAATTTTTACAAAATTACAAAAAAAAACACAATTTTACTCGTTTTTACATTTTTTAGCTTTAAATTTGTTCCTAATGCTATGAATATTAAAATCCCTTAGCAGGCACTTTTCATTTGCCAAAACGGAAATATCTTTTGAATATCACGCTTCTGGGTGCTTTGGATTAGAAGATACGAATTTTATCTTATTAAGTTTCCAAAAATCCCTTTTTACTTTGAATTCAAATTATATCTGACACTGTTCCCCGACTTCAGTGAATCTAGCTCCAACCGTGTGGTCCTGGCATTGGTTAATCATGAGGGATACATTATAAGGGATGCATTTTCCTAGTTTTTATCCCTGTAAATGCGAATTTCAAAAAATCGTCTTATGTCAAGCATCTATAAGTTCAGCTAAACCTACACTTACCCAACAAATTTCGTAATTCTTACTTTAGCCTGGTCAGTGATCAGTCAGTCAGTAAGTGGCGCTATAATTATAAGTGTATATATATATATATATATATAGTAGATCAGAACCATACCATATTTCTATATGTAGTTCGGACCGAAATTTTTGCCTGTGTGTATATTTTTGCCAAAGTAGAAACTTGTTTCTGAAACTTTCAAAACAGTCAATTACCTTGTCGAGAGTGATCATAAACAGACACTTGTTCACTTTTCGCGCGCTTGTTACCAACACCAGCAATTTGCACAAAATTTACGATATCTCGAACTCATAATGTCATCGATTTGCATAATCTCAGCCATAATCATTACTCTACGCAATTAGGTTTGCATACATTTTTTTATGACTTGAGTAACTTTTTTATTAAAATAAATTACTGAAAAATCATAAAAGAAAACAAACCCTGAAAAACTTAAGCCATTTAACATCAGCCAAAGTATGCCATTTTGGCTTGAGTTTTTTTTTAATAACCGACGTTTCTCTCTATGACTTTATTTGCCATCTAACTAAAAATAAAACTATTTACGATCGCACTCTTTTTATATTTGCAATTTATCGGCGGCGATACTTTCAGATTTAATCGGATATAGCTGTTATCATCGGCCGGCGGCACTGACTGCCTTAACAACAAGTTGTGACACGTTACAAGCGCTAAAACCGCGAGAGATTTGGCACGACCACACCACTTTTCAAACTGTGTTTTTTACGAGCTTCAAATGCGTAGGCATTGTTTGATTGGTGCGCATGCGCAGCAGCAGGCAAATGTGGCCTAAAGACATACAAATACTCGCAATAATAATAAAAGAGCTTGCAACATGTTTTTGTTATAACTGTGATGCTGTGTAGCACATTAGGGCGTATCGATTTGTATATTGTCTGGCAATAGACATTAGGCGAACATATGAGTGAGTTCGAGCAGTGCCATCATACAGAGAAAAGGACTATTTTGACCTGATTACTACAAAATACTTTTTACAGCGTGGTATTTCAAATGGTATAATGCCAGTATCTCAGTAACTCACAGTGTTTTCGGTAGCTAAACATTGACACAGGATGGAGCGCTTAACATCATTATTTGGAAATGAAATAAAAACATTATGAACCTTAGAAAAGCTTATTTTATATTTTAATTATACGAGTATTGAACAGTAAGGGAATTTTTAAATCACATGGTTTTAAATAGAGTATCTGGCAAATATCGACCTTAGCTATCCACAAACTGCTGCATACGTTTTCTTAAATTTTCACGAACTCTTACAAGTATGTCGACAGGTTTACTGACACTTTCAGCCTTAATATTGTTAATTAGGTCTTCCAAGGTGTTGGGACGGTTGATATACACCTTCGACTTTAGGTAGCCCCAAAGGAAAAAAACGCATGGGGCTAAGTCTGGTAAGCATGCCGGCCAGTTCACATCACCCCACAAAGAGAAACATTCCATAGTAGCCCTCGCTGTGTGTGCAGTGGCACCTTCCTGTTGGAACCACGTATCCTCTAATTGCAATGCCTCAAGAGCCGGCAGAAAAAAAGTCTGGAAATGCCAAGAGCAAGCGTTTGCTTTCGAGCAGAGCGTTTCGGAGATTGAAGTACTGCTGCTCTTCTATCTCTCTCGATGTTTTGTGGTGTTATAATCCTTCTCCCAGGTCCCCTTCGTACATATAACACATTCCCTGCTGGCCTCAATGAAGTTACCCAATTTACAGTTGATTGCAGTCCAGGAACAGGTCCGCGTGGGGGAACAGCGAATCGTAAACGAAAAGCACGCTGCACTGCAATGATCGAGTGCGCATTTGAAAAATACGCTTCAACACAAAATGACCCTTCCTCACGTGACCAATGCATGGTGGCAAGTGAAAGGCAGACGAACACAAATCTCCCGTCAGCTACTATAAGCCGAGCATACTCTCCACTCTCGTCGGCCAACAGTGCCGTCACAGCCTGCAGTGCAACGAAGAATTTTCCGCGCTCCACCCTGAAGTTTTGAGAGCATAAAATTGTATTTACTTTAGCATTTGCGAAAAATATGTTGAAGTTATTAAGAAAATCATTATGTAAAAGTAAGGATAAACGAGGGATAAACAAGCATATTCTTCAGGAATTGAGAAGAAATCGGCATTGGAGTGTTGTCAGCAGAAGAAAGACATGACAAAAGTGCAACTGCCAAAAACAAGTTGCTCCAGAAAGACGATTATATTGTAAAGGCGTGCCATTTCAACGTTGAGCTGGTATATGAATTTGCCTACATCGAGTCTGCTCTTAATATAATGAATAATGAGACTGAATGTTCAGAAAAATACTAGCTTACTCCGGTTCTAAAATCTCTTTTTGTTTTGGCCTGCTGAATAAATGGTTCATATGTCAGCTGATATATTAGGAATACTACTCGTACTAAACGCAGTAAATGATGTTTACTTCAACAAATGGAAAATTGTGGTAAATGGAAAAGAAAAAGTATTTTTCAACCGTAGCCTAAAATTATGATTGGCAATGCTGAGATAAACTGGGAGTCTTCTACTTGGGAGTTATTTTATATAGAAAACTGATTTTTAATCAGAATGTGTCATACAAGATACATAAAATTAATATGACAACCAGGATTCTATATCTGTTTATTAACAGAAAATCAGAGCTATCAATAGTTAACAAATTATTAAAATTTAAACTTATTTTTCATTCTATATTACAAGTATACTACGGGACTCCTGGTTCTGATTGTCATATTAGACGTCTGCAGATTTCTCTGAACAAACTGCTGAAATTAGTTTATAATTTACCATACCGTTTTTATACTAGGCGTCTTTACTCACTACATAATGTATGCTTTGTAAAAGATATATTATTATACGAGGGCGACCGCAAAACTAACTGGCCTGGCACATTTTCTGTTTTACTAGCAACTTTTTTTTTTGTTTTTTAAAAGCAATCTTTTATAAGCCATCTGTCAAAATTTCCGAAATATTTAATGATTATTTTCTTCGTTACAGGTGATTGAAGTAAACAAGTTTTATAATTTTTGAAAAATGGAAAATAAAGAGTTTCGTGCGGTAATTAAACACTTTTATATGAAAGGTTATACGCCACAATTATTCAAAGATGAATTGGATTCTGTTCATGGTGATAATGTACCATCATACTCTACCGTGAAATCCTGGGTTCAACAATTTAAAATGGGTCGTTCAAGTACGGAAGATGAACAACGCTCTGGAAGACCAAAAACTGCTACTACTATTGAAAACATTAGAAAAATATTTAATGAAGTGACTAAAGATAGACGAATAAAGCTCAGAGAACTTTCTGATATTGTTAAAATACACGAAAAACAAGTTTGGAGTATTTTACATGATAAACTCCACATGAAAAAGCTATCCGCAAGATTGGTGCCGCGTTTGTTGACTTTGCCCCAAAAAATCCGTTGTACCAATTCCGAGGAGCTTTTAGCGATTTATCAGCGTAATCCAATAGAGTTCTTGCGCCGATTCATAACTGTTGATGAAACATGGATCCATCACTACATCCCAGAATGCAAAGAACAGTCAAAACAATGGATAGAAGCTGGTAAAAGTGGTCCCAAGAAGGCGAAAACTGTGAAGTCAGCAGGAAAAGTAATGGCCACAGTATTTCGGGATGCAAGGGGTATAATATTTATTGATTATCTTGATAAGGGAAAATCTATAAATAGTGAATATTATTGTGCATTATTGGATCGGTTGAGTGAAGAAATCAAGATAAAACGACCGCATTTAGAAAAAAAAGTTCTTTTTCATCAAGATAATGCTCCTTCACACAATGCATTTTTAACTTAACAAAAACTGGACGAATTACGATTTGAAATTGCTCCGCATCCACCATAAAGTCCAGATTTAGCTCCCTCTGATTATTTCTTGTTTCCAAATTTAAGAAAATTTCTCGGTGGCAAAAAATTCTCGTCCAATAGCGAGGTTATTGCTGAAACTGAGGCATATTTTGAAGGTCTTGAAAAATCTTATTTTTCCGATGGAATTAAAAAACTTGAAAAACATTTGATGAAGTGTATTGAGTTGGAAGGAGATTATGTTGAAAAATAAATAATAATAATTCCAAAAAAACGGTTCTTTTTATGTTAGGCCAGTTACTTTTGCGGTCGCCTCGTATATACTGTTATATAAGTAACAGATTTTTTTAAAAATGCTCTATCTACGTAGATTTTTTATATCCTTTAATGCTTATAAATTTGTGTAAGGTTTTTTGCACAATTTTCCTTTAATTTATTTATGTCATATTTAGATATTCTTTGTTATATGTTAAAGTATTTAAGTCTGAATGGGCTAATATCTTTAATAAATTATGTTAAGATCATTGTATTTCTTGTTCGATTTTTATTGGCAATAAAGAGAATTTAAAACATGCATTTTGGTCTTGGACGAGGTTCCTCTTGTCTTTATCACCAAGGATTCTTGTTTCTTATTTTACTTGGTCCCTTCATCATTCCTCCGCTGCAAGCGCTTTTCGTAGTAGATAACATCTTTCGCAGTGAAACGTTTGTTTTTATTCGACCGATGCACAGTGGGGACCGTAGTTCAAAATGTCCATGTGCGCCTACGTTATTGTAAATAAACCTTTCTTGAAGGAAAGTTTTAATTGGTTTTAAATATGCTACTCTTAATAATATCAGATTTTTAGTTTGGAAGATAAGCTTATTATCATGGCAGCTGTAATATGTATCGCAATTTTTCATTTTATTACGCCATGTCCTCTTCATCTTTTCTCCTATATGACGGTGATGTCCGCCTTGTATTCTTGGAGGACATCCGCCAGATGCACAGAGGCATGTGTACGCAGGTGTGTTCGTATATTCCATGTTACCAGTAAGAGGTCCAGTGTTTATACCCTGCACTATTTTGTGGAACAGGATATTATACGTTAGTTTCATCGTAAATGTTTGTAACTACCAAAAATATTTGAGCTAAATCCACCTATAAGTACATCGATCGACGTAATTTAGATATAGGTCCCACCTATTTGTTTATCCGATTTTTTTGAAATTGAAAAATATCGGTTCAGATTTAGCTGCAGCTCCCACACATATATGTCTGTTCATCCGATTGTATGTTTTTAGCTCTAGAAGCCACATATTGCAGCCAATAGTGACTGCATTTGGCACACGTTTGTTTTTAGGACCAAGAAAGGATCTTAATAAAATTGAAGAAAATTGGCTCTGATTTAGATCAGAATTTAGATAGCTTTAGTACTGATTTAGATAGCTTCCACATATATGTTAAGCTATAGCTTAATAAGGCATATCTTACATCCAATCTTGATGAAATTAAGCACGAGTAAGTTTTTTGAGCCAAAGTGAAAGCTATTTAAATCGAAGAAAATCGGTTGAGATTTAGATATAGCTCCCACACATATGCTTATCCGATATTATTTTTTTAGCTGTAGAAGTCACATGTTACATCTAATCTCGATGAAGTTTGGCACAGGTTCTTTCCTCGTGCCAAGGACGGGAGCTGTTCAAATAGGAGAAAATCGGTTCAGATAAAGACATATCTCCCACATAAATAGGGTGGGTCATTTCAAATTGAAATCGGATGTTAACAAAAACTGCTGATAATTTTGTGGTTTTATTGGAAAGATAATTCTTTGTCATTTAATAATGGTACATCATCCGATGCGTCGTCGCTTCGCCTAATGGACTGGAGATTGTTTGGCAAGAAATGAATATTTTTTCCGAAAATCGCATTTTTTTCGGTGGCTATGTCAATAAGAAAAAATTATCGCATATGGGGTTCAGAAAACCCTCATAGGGTTCGCTTTGGGGTTCAGAGATTTGGCAGAAAATGAAGAATTTTACCGAAAATCTCATTTCTTAATAAAGCTCATTTTCTCGGTGGCTACGTCAATAAGAAAAATTTATCGCATATGGGGTTCAGAGATCCCTAACGTGACTATTGAGAAGCCAACGCATCCACTATGCAGTCACTGTTTGGTGTGGCATCATTGGACAATTTTTCTTCGAAAATGAGCTCACCGTCAAAGGTGAGCGTTACCGCGCCATGCTCAAAAAAATTTTGTTTCCAAAAATTACAAGAGAATGACATGGCCGGAATTATTTTCAACAAGACGGGGCCACATGTCAAACAGCCAACGCAACCATCGATATATAATGCACTGTTTTTGAAAACCGATTAATCAGCTGAAATTGTGATGTCAATCGGCTGGAAATGTAATTTAAGGCATTTAAATTATTTTTTTTCTGTAGGAAGCCATTAAGAATAAAAGTTACGCAAATTGTCCAGAGACAATTGAAGTGTTGAAACATGAAGTCGAAGCGGTCATTGAAGAGATTCGACCCGAAATAATCGAAAATGTACAGGATGGGGGAAAAATACCGTTCTGGTTTGAAAGTTTAATAACTTTTTTTAAATTTATTTATATTTTTTATTTTAGAATTTTGTGAAGCAACTTTGGGAAATTTGAAATGGAATACTACACAGCAGAACAGTGATCAGCAATTGTTGAATTTTATTTTAAAATTCAAGTCAGTTGTTTTAACGCAGCGTGCTTATCAGCGCTGTTTTAATGTGCGTACAGTACCTTCAGAACGGGTGTGATTGGCCAGGTACGTAGGTTTCTTCGGAGCGAATGGGGTTTCTCTAGGCGTGCAGCGCGTATCATATATGGTTGCTTGTTTGTGGCTTGCGCCACGGATGGGTCATCGTGGCGCAAGCCACAAAGTGGTTAGGTCGAAGTGGTTAGGTCGGTTGTAGGGCTTGGGAAGGTTTTGTCGTGTCAGAGGGTTGTTTTGATTGGGTGTATTCGTGTGTGTCGTACGGTCTTAACTGAGGCCTTATAGGTGTTGATGGGTGTACCACCCCTCGATCTTGAGGTAATACGGCGTGCCGTTGCCTTTATGGCAAAAAGTGGTGTTGTATTGCCAAGGGATAGTTGGGTGGTGGACTGTATGGAGAGTATGAGTGCTGGTGAGTCTAGGGCTTACTTGGATGAATGTGTGATGTTGAAGTGGCAGTCTAGGTGGGGCGTATAGGTTCATCAGGGATGTTAGGTTTATTAGTGGTCAGCCAGATTTTAGCTTTGGCCTTTGTCTCGGTTTTTGCTGACTTATCATGGGTCGCTCAATGCATTTTTGCACAAGAGGACCCTGAGCGATAGGGAGTCGTGTGATTCTGGTGCGGTTCTTGAGGATTGGTTGCATGTTCTCTGTGAATGTTCTCTTTATGAAAGTGTTAGGGATCTAGGTCGGTTAGGAATTGGAATGACGGACGGACAGTGGGATTTTAGAGCGATGGTTTCTTCACAAGGGGTTTTGGCTAGGGCGAATGAGTTCGCAAATAGGGTTTTCTCGATGCGGCGTGCTAGGGCGAGTTTAGCAGTTTTAGAGTAGAGGTTGATTGTTGGTTTTAGGGTGTCGGTGGCTGTGGGTGACCAGTCCCATGTTGTATGGAACAAAAACTGGGAGTAGCCTTTTGGTTACGAGGTCTGACCGGAGACTTAAATATGGAACCACGGGTAGTCAGGAGCCCCCCAGAACTGTTGTTCTGGTCTGACTAGAAGGTGCGGCCCTTTGGGGAGTATCGTGGTGGCTGTGGTTTAAACCCAAATCGCGGTGAGAGCTTCGGCTCGGTGTGGAGTTGGTTTAAATAGTCCTCGACCCCTAACCAAGAGGGAAATTACGGCCCATATCTGTCATGCTTTAAATTGGTACCGGCGGGATTAACCCAATGGTGCGTTGGCCGTGGCATTGTAACGGCCCCAGTGTGATGGCACACCGTGGTTCAGGCCATAGTGGCGATAACCACGTTAAACCCGACATAATCTGAACCCCCGCAGGGGAAGAGTGGGGTCACCTTTAACACCTTAGGTGAACCCAGAGCTCCCCTGCTAGATTAAGATACATCTCGAATTATTGCTTACCATCCTCTATGCTTGTGGGTAACATGGAGCGAATTCTTGGTGTAGACATTGAAGCTACCAGTCAGGATGTGCTAGACCCAACTGGAAGTAGACGTGTGCTACTAGGTCGGACCAGAGACTCAACTCCGGTGCCGCGGGAGCACAGGAGCCCCTAGAACTGTTGTTTTAGTCTGCCTGATGGAATGGGTTCTCAGGAGAGTTTCGCGGTGGCTGTGGTTTACCACCTAAAGCAGGTAAAGTGAATGCTTGGCGTGGAGTTGCGTTATACAACCGGGTGCTACGACCCAAAGAGTAGCAGATGTTTTAGATAGACCTTACCCCTTAAGCCCGCACAGCGGATCCTAAAATTTGCCGTCCTAAAATTTTCCTAAAATTTTCCAGTCTAACTGTGGGAGCATTGGTAGTCGCATCATAGCTTACCCGAGCACTATGGAGCACCATGGTTCAGGACAAAATGGTGATAGTAAATAGGTTCTTACCAAAAGAACCAAAAGTAAACCTCTGGGTTGGATATATTCGACAATATGGTACGTGGTCTTAAGCGTACAGTCCATGTAGGGTAAGACCACGTACGGTACACACGGGCGAAAATATCGAACGTGTTGTGGATAGTGTGCAGGACAGTCTAGAAACATCAACAAGAAGACGTTCGGCACAACAGGGGCTATCGCGGAAAGAGCACATATGTGCGCAGCCGAAAATGGTCACCACTTGCGGGATACAATTTGTCATACTTAAACCAAAAATATTAAACAAAATTATAATACTTATATAACAAAAAATAAAAATAATGATTGACAAAAAAATAAAAAAGTGAGTAAACATTCAAACTACAACGGTAGTTTTGCACCACCCTGCACTAAAATATTGGATAGGGTAGGGTATCGGATAGGGTACTGTTGAGCCAGTTGTGGTAGTCATATGAATGATATTGTCTTCCTTTTTTAAATGACAAAGTTTAACCTTTTCAATAAAACCAGAAATATATAAAAATTATCAAAACTTTTTTATGGCCAATTCAAATTTAAAATGTTAAATCGCCCACGCTGTATGTTCAGCCGATTTGACCAAAGACATACGAATTTAAATCTGGGTAAATTGGGTCCAAAAACAAATTTTCAGTTGGTTTTCTGATAGCCGGTCACGCCCACTTTAGCTTGTTTGCAAGTGTTTAATTATCTCCGTCTTTGTCTTTAAGCTTGTACTAAAATCGCGTTTTCATGTAAATTTGTGTCAAACGCAGTGAAAATTGTGTTGATCAATATTTGGTAAACTACAGACAGTTATAGAAACTTTTCTGAATTTCTTGGGAAATAATACAAACGTCTAACTTTTCACTTAAAAAATCTTTGCAAAATCGCATTTGTACGAGGGCGACCGCAAAAGTAACTGGCCTAACATAAAAAGAACCGTTTTTTTGGAATTATTATTATTATTTATTTTTCAACATACTCGTAATCTCCTTCCAACTCAATACACTTTATCAAACGTTTTTCAAGTTTTTTAATTCCATCCGAAAAATAAGATTTTTCAAGACCTTCAATATATGCCTCAGTTTCAGCAATAACCTCGCTATTGGACGAAAATTTTTTGCCACCGAGAAATTTTTTTAAATTTGGAAACAAGAAATAATCAGAAGGAGCTAAATCTGGACTATATGGTGGATGCGGAGCAATTTCAAATCGTAATTCGGCCAGTTTTTGTTGAGTTAAAAATGCAGTGTGTGAAGGAGCATTATCTTGATGAAAAAGAACTTTTTTTTCTAAATGCTGTCGTTTTATCTTGATTTCTTCACTCAACCGATCTAATAATGCACAATAATATTCACTACTTATAGTTTTTCCTTTCTCAAGATAATCAATAAACATTATACCCCTTGCGTCCCAAAATACTGTGGCAATTACTTTTCCTGCTGACTTAACAGTTTTCGCCTTCTTGGGACCACTTTTACCAGCTTCTATCCATTGTTGTGACTGTTCTCTGCATTCTGGAATGTAGTGATGGATCCATGTTACATCAACAGTTATGAATCGACGCAAGAACTCTATTGGATTACGCTGATATATCGCTAAAAGCTCCTCGGAATTGGTCCAACGGACGATTTTTTGGGGCAAAGTCAACAAACGCGGCACCTTTTTCGCGGATAGCTTTTTCATGTGGAGTTCATCATGTAAAATACTCCAAACTTGTTTTTCGTGTATTTTAACAATATCAGTATGTTCTCTGAGCTTTATTCGTCTATCTTTAGTCACTTCATTAAATATTTTTCTAATGTTTTCAATAGTAGTAGCAGTTTTTGGTTGTTCATCTTCCGTACTTGAACGACTCATTTTAAATTGTTGAACCCAGGATTTCACGGTGAAGTATGATGGTGCATTATCACCATGAACAGAATCCAATTCATCTTTGATTAATTGTGGCGTATAACCTTTCATATAAATTTGTTTACTTCAATCACCAGTAACAAAGAAAATAATCATTAAATATTTCGGAAATTTTGACAGATGGCTTATAAAAGATTGCTTTTAAAAAACAAAAAAAAGTTGCTAGTAATACAGAAAATGTGCCAGGGCAGTTAGTTTTGCGGTTGCCCTCGTAAGTAAATTTTTAGGCAAATTTTGATCATAGTACCAGGCTTAAGTCATCAAACTTCCACAAGTTTTTATTTTTTATTGCTAAAAGTTCAAATATCTGTTGTTTTTAACACTAACTCCGATTAAAATTTGTTTCACATTGCCATATTCTAAAAACGTTTTTATTTTTTTTTTTGCTATTAAGATGTTGTTATTATGTTCTAAACACCCTATTGTACATACACAACATTAAACATATTGTTGAACTTTAGCAGTTTTAATTAAATTTATAGTTTTCTTTAGGCAAATTTAACGTTTATTCAGTTAGAAAATAAATTGGACAGAAGTTGTATTGCCTGAAACTCAAATGGAATTCAACACGGCTATTGAACTTCCCATAAAATGAAAATGGACACAATTAAAGAACGTTAGCTGGCCTTATCGTTATCGTCACCCACATTAAAGTTTCTTATTAATATCATAAAAACTTAAGCAGTGCTTTCAGATCAAGTCAATCGACTAAAGAGATGGATATTGCGGATAAGAGGCTTTACGTTGCCTCAGTCTATCTTTCGTTTACATGTGTAAGAATTTCTAAACTGATATTAAGCTTGCATCACGAGAGGGAAGTATCCGCATCTTCCGGATGGAGAGAAACAGGGAATGCAGCGGCGATCCGGCATAGTTTTCCCTAGAAAGATCCTGCTTTCGAACTCTAAAGAGATGCATGACAGTTGTAAGCGGTTTTTGAATACAGAGTGTAGATCGCTGCCTGAATACTTACTCACCTAAGTCACTCAACATTTCGTTACGACACATAAAAATGCATCTAAAAAGCATTTGAGTGTATGCCATTTAACAATTAGTACAGTACTGACTTGGGATTGCAGCTTACATATATCCATTTCATTGATGCCAATTGATAAAAAATTAGTATTGTCAGTATGAGTCGGCCGGACAGGAAGTTCCTGTTACAGATCATTCTCCAAGTATGCTAGTACCTACTACCTCGTACCTCTAATCAACGGTTTGGCTACTCTGTTGTCTTCCTGTTAATAATAGTATTCAAAGCCAGATGCATGCCGCGATTCATTCGCAATCTTTTAAGTACACGTTAGGCCTGAATACGTGATGTGTGCCATATTAAATGGTACACTTTAAAGGCAGTTGTGCTTCCAGAAGGACGTCACAAATGGGGAAAATGGGAATGAAATCTTAATAATTCTCATTGCAACAGCGGCATTACTTGTTACGTGAATTGTTTAACCGATCGGCAGACCAAACAAATGCTGCAGCAAACAAAGCGATTTCCAAATGAATTATTTGTGTTGTACTATAATAACTTGAAATTACACGTAGAAAAAAATCGTGTACAATTGCCTCAATCTTTTAGAATTATCAATGACTAGGTGAGTTTTTTTTTTATAAAAAAAATAATGTTTTTAAATCCTCTAAGGAATGGAAAAAATATTCCTTATGGGTAAAAAATACAGGGTGTCCGCCGGGAAGGTATACTAATTTGTTTTGCCGCCATTTTGGTTATCATTAGTCTTGACAGTTCATATTTGGCAGTCGTTCATATTTGATGTAGAGACGTGGCAAAATTATTATTAACGTGTTTTAACCGTTAAAATCAAAATCAATCATCGATTACTGCGACAATGAAAAAGTTGAGTGAAACAACGTGCCAACAAAACGCACTATTTACACTATTTATCGTGTAGTGGATGATTTCGAAAAAAGAAAGTCTGTAACTAATAGGCCCAAGCATGGACCACAACGTACTGCAAGACAAGCTAAAAACATTACTGCTGCTCAAGAAAGTGTTCAATACAATTCACTAACCTCAATTCAAAGCCGTGCTCAGGAGCTTGGTCTTCAAAGAACAACTTTGGCCACAATTTTGCACAAGGATTTGCATTTGTTTCCGTTTAAGATTCAGTTGACACAAGAGCTTCTTCAACAAGACGATTTATGCGGCCGTACATAAGCCAATAGGATATTACAGCTCGCCCATGACAAACCCGTTTTTTATGAAAGAATCATAATGAGAGACGAAGCACATTTTCATTTGAATGGACATGTGAATAAACAGAATAGTCGGTTCTGGGCATCCATTAAAAGTGACAGTCTGGTGTGCAATTTGGGCAGGAGGAATCATTGGACCTTACTTCTATGAAAATGAAAACGGCGTAACGGTATCTGGGGAGCGATATCGTGATATGATTGAAAACTTTTTAACGCCAGAACTGCATGCTTTGGGCTTGGTTAACATGTGGTATTAACAAGACGGCGCCATATCGCATACAGCCAGGATTACAATGGAATTACTGCGAGACCTCTTTTCACAACAAGTTATTTCAAGAAATGGTGATGTTGATTGGACTCCACGGTCTCCTGATTAAACTGCTCCGGACTTATTTTTCTTCTAAACTGCTCCGGACTTCTAAAAGGCAAGGTTTATGCAAACAAACCAAAAACGCTTGAGCAACTCAAACTAAATATTCGTGATAAAATTAATAAAATACCGCGTGAAATGTGTGAGAATGTAATGAAAAATGTGCTCAATATTGCTCGCATTTGTGAGGCTAACAGAGGCGGACAGTATCTGATATTGTATTCCATACATAATTGCCGACATTTAATAAAACATTTATCAATATAAGATCTATTCCCTTTCATTGTATCAAAAATTATCAAAAAACAAAGTAGTATACCTTTCCGACGGACACCCTGTATATATTGTTTTTCACACTCAATTGCATTATCAGTTGGAAATCGGTCCGAACTACAAAAATTCGGTTAGATAAATACGATACTAATACGGAAATCATAGACAATAAATCATTTATACCAACCCAATTCAGTAAAACTGTTGGTTATCACAACCGGCAATATATAGCAACAACCAATACATGCACAAACTCGGTTCCAAGTAATATATTTATTGGTTGGGGTTACCGATACTCTGCCTCTTCTTTTGGTAGTGCCTCTACAGAAAAATGCCGTGTACACGATTAACATTTGGCGATGTTGGCAAAAAATCGGTTGCGGCGATTTGGTCTAATTTCGCCACAATTAATTTTTGGTTTGCCATAACGTATCGATCGCAATTAGATCATTTTTTAATTTGAGATGCTAGACCAACAAGGCCTTAAATTGAGTAGGAGCTTTCTATAAGGGCTATATGAAAGTATGGATAGCCAAATGTGAGTACTATGGGAGTATTTTGTGACTTCTAGGGCTGTAGAACCACAAAACAGTAGGGACAATTGTGTGAAGCCTATAAAAACAAATAAATATGTTTTCAATTTCGACCAGGCCGAAGCGTATAAACCATCCACTGAGATTTTCACATACAACAAAAAAAAAACAGTTGGAAATCGGTCCGAACTACAAAATTTGGTTGGAAAAACCGAATTTCGTTGCAATAACCAACGTATTGATGGTATCATCGTTAGAGATATCATATTATGGTTGTTACAACCATATCACGATATTTCAAGCTAATAACATAGTTATATAGTGTGATCAATCTAAAAGCATTTGTGACAGCGCATAGAGAAAGGGACCTAATGGTAAAAAAAAACCATAAAAATCAAATTTATCATAAAGTACTTATAACCAACAATCTATTACAACAACCAATACATGTACAAA
Source organism: Hydrotaea diabolus (assembly GCA_963513945.1). NCBI lineage: Eukaryota > Metazoa > Arthropoda > Insecta > Diptera > Muscidae > Hydrotaea > Hydrotaea diabolus. The sequence goes on from OY740719.1 coordinate 73,717,680, forward strand.
TTCAGTTCCAATAATCATCTTAGTCAGTGAGGATAACCAATAATTGTGTCCCTAACCTAAAGTGTCAGTTCTCTCTACTGAAATTGCTGTCTTACCAATCAGCATTCGGTTGTAACGATGTAGTACATGGATAGTGCGTTCAACACCAACAATCGGTTGGCTAAAAACTCGCTTGTGACAAAAAAAACTGTTCTCTGTGTGCAGTGGTCGGACTATTGCGTCTATTAAGTGCATATGTCTGCTCCCAATCTCAGCCAAATCTTAAACAGAAAGCCATATATACTTGTAAATATCCGCATATTTACCCGTGGACCTTTTTTTGAACATAGAGCCATTTTTGGGCTTCTTCGGTCCATGAGTCCGAACATAATCTAAGTTTAAAGTCTATATTGTCTGCTTATCTTCATTATCGCCATACGGTCTTATAACGTTTTAAGTTAATAACTAACGGCCCAACTAACAGATACATCCTTGGCCCAATGTTTCAAATGGGCAATGTTTCACTTGATATAATTTCAGTTTGGCTACAAAAGGAAATTTCATTCTCATATCCATTCTCGTATCCATAAATCGATGTGTAAAGGCAGTAGGGCTGCAAAGCCATGAGAAGAATCAATAGTTATTTCCCGATAGCGATACTTTCGGGAAAACTACATCGCTATTAAACTACCGGTGAAGCTACAAATTCATATACTCGTACGAGTAAGTAAACACAATATATAAGCTATAATAAAAATGTTTAATAGATCGAGTGTATACCAAAGTTATCAGTAGAAATATGGATCGGTGACCCAATCAAGTATATAAGTATATAATATTGATCGTCGTGAACTTCCACGATATAGCATGACTGTTGTCCAAGAAAATAAGCTAGGACCCTGAAACTTTGCACGATAATGGCTCTTGATTTTGAGTCGGTCGGTGGTGCGTGTTTTTTTTTCAGACGTGTGGTTTTCAAGAAGAAAAATAAACTGTCCATAAAATATTTGTTTGGATGACTACTGCGAAGACGTCTCAGCAGGTACGGCTTAGAGAAAACAAGAATTTGCATCTGCGCACTGTAAGCACATTCGTCTCCTCATGAAAATTGTCTCCAGAAGACATAAGGAAACACCCTGTTGATGTTCTCAAAGCGGCATTCTGGCAGTCTGACTTTTGCTGCGCCAAACTCACGTTCGCCGACCACACCGGCGCTGCGTAGTCCAATACAGACCGACCTAGAGCTTTGTAAGAGGTCAGCAAGGTTTCCTTGTCGGCGCCTCAGATACTGCTGGCTAGTGACTTGAGGACCTTGTTCCTACTTTTAAGCTAATCGCAGATAGCTGTAGCATGACCCCAAGGATTTTAGGGACGTGATGTTGACGTCATCGACTTTGATGCACCTCTGCGATCCATGTAATGAAGAGAGTGGCTGGTGATTTGGTGGCGGATATTTTCATATTCCTTGCAGTGAAAAAGAGTGCTATGTGAATCAGATAGAGGTTGATTTTCTTGCATATGCCATCCACTTTAGGCCCTGACGCCAGAATTGTGTAATCATCAGCGTACGATACAATTTCAACGCCGTCTGGTGGTGTAACCATTTAAGAAAAGTTGAGGTTAAACAGTGCCGCAGATATCACCCCACCCTGTAGTGTGGTGATGGCGCGTACAACAGCTGTTGTGCTGTGCCGCTTGCGGAACCCATGCTGATGATCAGTACTTGGAAGGTGTTCGATCAGGCTGGGGAGAAGCAGTGCTTTAAGCATCTTTGCTACTGGCGAAAGCATGGAGATGAGTAGATAGGATTCTCCTTTGCTTGCATTCAGTAGCGCTCTCGGCCCATTTCCCAGGCATCGGGAACAAAGTGAGTGGCTAACTGAAAATTGGAGACTTTGGTCATGTACTCTACTCCCGTGGTATCCAAGTGCTTTAACATGAGCACTAAGGGTGGTTAGGCACATTATCGATCAAATGATCCGCTTAAAAATTAATAGACGACAACTTCAGCAGAAAATATAAAAATCCTTCATATATCGAACTGAAGACACTACTCGCAAGATGTTTAATAATATGGCCAATATCAATAATAGCATGTAGTCCCAAATAATTAACTGAACAGATCAGTCAAATTTTATATATTTTATACTTGAAATGTAACACACAGAACGCTACAACATATGCTACTCTACCCGTTCGTAGCTCAAGATCTCCCTACATTTGTAAGACGGAAAAGTTCAAGTGAAAGACGAGTGAGTGGCAAACTCGATCGTATGTCTGTTTGTATGTTTGGGTAAGTGTCGATATGTTTGGAGAGTTTTAACCGACACTTAAATCATTGGCAATCAAAATTGATTGGCATGAAGTTACTAAGCGTATGTTTGAATTTCAAAAGAATGGACGACGAAGAAGACGACGGCGACAGCGATTGGACGAAACAAAACACATCAATTGAATTGCACGGGATGCAATTGACGTTACATACTCGTCGCACTACTCATCGTACATTGATTCATGTAGTCATTTTTATTAAACATCAGCCAAATGCTCCTCGAAGACACCAGAGCGAGCTGAGCCGGCTGGCTCTCACAAATGGCATGAATGGATGGGCTGGATATGGGATATGATTCCATTCGACTGGCGGCAGTCGAATGCATGTCTGTGCGTTTGCACTCGCATACGTACGTTTTGGCTCAATTCGTCAGGCTACTGTTCATTTGCCATAAACATGTGTGTCCATTAAAGTGAAAAGCACCTCTTCATCATATCATCATCGAGAGCAGCAACATCATCAGCAGCCGCCGTGGCAGACAGCATCAGGAGCAGCAGCCACATCGCCATCAGATGTAATGACTTCTGATTTACTCGTTTCATAATAATACCTTTCATCTCGCTGCAACGTATGTGCGAATATGTGTCAGTACCAAGTATATACGTTAGGGTGGAACGAAATAACTTCCGGAGGATGTACTTTGATGACACATTCATCCAGGATCTTCTTTCTCAATCTACGATATCTGTCCTAACATGTCTTGGTGGAGGGTGCAATTCCGTAAAGTGGAAGTTCGGATGATTTGTCCAATGACAACCCGGAAGGAGCTGCTCACACAACATCCTGTTGTGTTCCAGAACTGCGAGTCTCTAAGATTCCTCGTGAAAGTGATTTTGATAAGAGGCAGCCCCTGGCAGTATTAAGAGTGGCATTTTGAAAGCTCTGCGTTGCGCGTCGCTGAAGATCATCAACGCAGTATTATTCAATACCGACCTAAGAATTAAAAAAGAACTTGTATTTGGCCTACCCTGTAGCGAGCAAGGCTTTCCTATCGGTGTTGCAAGCTAGTTTCTCGATGACCTTCATCCTGCTCTGCAATTTTTGCAGGGTGTGTAAGCCTAGAACCTTGGGATGTTTTGGGGTCCGAATAATTTCGCCGACATTAACTAAGACATTAAGACTGAGTCTTACTTTCCTCGTCCAGTTGATGAATAGTGTGTCCAATAACTTCGTGGCGGATATCTTAATATGTCTGGCCTTGATGAATTCGACAAGATCAATGAACTAACTGTTTAATATGCCGAATATGTTTTTAATCACGAGATCCGCCACCAAGATCTTGCAGTCGTCCGCGACACGTTCGTAATAGTTGTGGGATTTTATTTTACTTCATTCATCATTCATTGGAAGGAGACAACTTTTTCTGATGTGCTGGCTTGGTCTTATTTTCCACAGAATTGCTAGCTTTGAAGCGTTTAATAATGTAATGTCGTGGACCGTGGAATGACTGATTTAGCCGCAGTATCTATGTTTGAACATGTTTGTTACTCATATCACTTTTTGGGAAAAAAAATTATTTCAGCTAATTTTTTTAGTCCAACGTTCTCCTATTTTCGTAAACATATTTACTACATATTTACTATTGGGGCATACCCGCGTTAAGCGACACAAAAATTAGGAAGTTGCAACATGTCCGATTATTATGGTTTTTATTTGTGGTTTTATAATAACATATTTTTAATTTTTGCCGGCAAAATTTTGTTTTAGAATATTTTTGGTACAGCGTCCGAGTTTTTTACTTGATTCTCGCTGTGATAGTTTCAACCATGGTGCGCCATCGCCACTGGAGCCATTACCAAGCGACGGCCAGTGCCCCTTAAGGCCAATCCCGCCGATACCAATTCGAAGCGTGCTATATGGACACAACTTCCCTCTTGGTCAGGGGCCGAGGCCTATCTAACACCTCTGCTGTTCTATGGGTCACAGCACCCGGTTGCATTGCAAATCCACAACGAGCCGAAGCTCTCCCCGCGATTTGGGTTTAAATCACAGCCACCACGATACTCCCCGAAGGGCCGCACCTGCTTGCCAGGCCAGAACAACAGTTCTGGGGGCTCCTGACTACCCGTGGTACCAGACTTTAGTCTCCGGTCAGAACTCGTAGCCGAGCTACTACCAGTTTGCGAGCCATACATCGCGGGACTGGTCACCCCCAGTTAAAGCACGATCATGAGAAAGTATATATGCAGACACATGTGCCCACATATAGATGTTACGGTCTAAAATCATGTGTACATGGACATGGTTTCCTTACCGCTCAGAGAGAGGTCTGTCTCTACCTCTTCCGTTCGACGACGGTGAACGGCACCCATGTGTTAAGGCTATGTCCGACCGTACCCCCATCAATGACTAGGTGGAGTCTTGAGAAAACCCCATAAGCCCCAGTCACCCGTGGTACCGGTTAACCTCCGGTCAGGTTCCGTAACCAAGGTTACTCCCAGTTTCAGTTCCATGTAACCAGGGGACTAGTAGCCCCCCGTAGCAGCAAGCGTCAGGTCAAAGAAAACTACCGCCGGTTACAGCGGACAAGAGATTAGACAACGACAACACGACGCCCAGAGAAGGCCTGACAGGCGACTGGCTAGTCCTAGCTTGACTAGGTAAAAATCCATAAAATCCATTGTATCATTGATCTCGTTTCGAAGGCCATTGCAATTGTATTGCAAATTATTTGCAAAATTAATGATGAACAACAGTAGGCAACGTAGCTGGCTGTAAGCTTGAAGAGGCCGGATCAACGCTAGTAATGTACCCAGTTGTTACATCTGCTTCACTCTGCAGATGTTAACGCCTGTGTATGCAGACCTGTCACACTGAGCAGAACAAGGTTCCAAAGTTTTCTTTTATACCAGAACCAGTAGGATACGGAGCAGGCTCCTCGGGCAGTCCCGCGATGATAAAATTGGCGAATATGAAACGTGTATTGCTGTGGTGAACTCTTTATATGGATTGGTTGGGGTTGGTAATGCTGCCTGATGATTGACTGGGTGGTTGAGAAAGTAAAAAACATTTTCGACAGCATCGCTGGATTTCGCTGCTCTTCTGTTGTGAAGCACAACAAAAACACCATAATCGAGTGTAAAATAAAAGAATTTGTGGAAAATCATTTGGATCGAGAATTAGACGACTCTGAGAAAAAACAAATTCACTTTACGCTTTGGAAATTTAGCAGTAATTGGAAAAAATATAGACGGAAAAAGGCTTCGTTTGAAAAAGCCGTTAGTAGCTGGTTGGATAGTGAAATTTTGCATGGGGATCCAACTTCTGCTGTAAGTTATTATCAGTTCTTGGCATCAATCAGAGATAAAACAACTCTTTTGTTTTTTTAGGAACCAAGTTCAAGTTCTGTTAAAGGTAGGCCACGTTTGTCTTTCGACCAAGCATCACATCGAACTAAGCGAAGACGTGTTGATGAACTTGTTGCGTCAACATCTGCAGAAGCTATTACAAAAGCAGCAGAAAAAATTTCCGAAACAAGTAACAGTGGAACTATTTCAGTGGAAAAAACCCTCGCATTGTACGTGGATATGGATCTCTCTTTTAGGCAATACAATATGATGAGAAACGTTGTGAATGCTGTGCATAAAAATTGTTTTCCGTCCTATTATTCTATCGTAGAAGCAAAAAAAATTAGTTCCAGATGGAATTTAAGTTTCAGAAACGGAAGCACATGTTCCATTACAGGCAATTTTGGATAAAACCGCAAATAGCATTTTAAATAAGTTGGAATTTGGTGCGGAAAATAATGTTATTTTAGAGTGCAAGTGGGGATTTGATGACAGTAGCGGCCATAGCATGTACAAACAAAAATTTGAAAGCCAAGACGCTACTGACGAGTTTTTGTTTGTTGCATCTTTCGTACCATTGCGTATCATGGAAGACAAAAATGAAAAAAATTTGTGGCAAAACAACAGACACTCTTCTCTTCGGCTATGTAGACCTCTGAAAATTTTATTTACTAAAGAAAATTCTGAGCTTATAGTGAAAGTAAAAGACAACATTCATCGTGAAATTGAACAATTAGCAGCATATGTCTATAATAATGATAAAAAGAAAATTAAAGTTCAGTATCGCCTAAAATTAACGATGATCGACGGGGCTGTGTTAAATGCTATACATGGGCATAAGAGTTGTGCGACTTGTGTTTTGTGTGGAGCTAAACCTACACAAATGAATACCGAATTAGTTCTTGAAAGAAATGTCAACGAAAATTGCTATAAATATGGGTTATCGACCTTACATGCGTGGATCAAATTTTTTGAATGTATTATTCACATTGCATATAAACTACCCATAAAGTCATGGCGTATAGTGGATGAACAAAATAAGCGAGTAGTGACGGAAAATAAAGAGAAGATTCAAAAAAAATCAAGGATGAAATGGGGCTTATTGTAGACATGATTAAAACAGGATATGGCACTTCGAACGATGGAAACACGGCCAGACGTTTCTTTTCAAATATTGAACAGGCGGCTCAGATAACAGGTGTTGATAAAACTTTAATAAACAACTTTTTTGTTATATTAAGAACATTGTCTAGTGGACTGCACATAAATGTGACAAACTTTGAAAAGCTACTAAAGGAAACATTTATTTTATATATTAAGCTATACCCCTGGTACTACATGCCTGTTACTGTGCACAAAGTTTTAGTTCACGGTATTAGTTACATCAAGTACTCCAATGTACCAATTGGAATGTTATCAGAGGAAGCCATCGAGTCCTGTCACAAAGTAATTCGAAGTAATAGATTGAGGCATACAAGAAAGGCGAGTAGAGTTGACTCCAATAGGGATCTAATACATTACTTAATTCTGCAGTCAGTGCCTGATATTTCGATGAACAGTCAAAAAATAAAAATAAAAAGATACGATCTTAATGAAATAAAGGATTTTGTTTTTGTGGAAGATGAAAGCATAGTATACGAGGATGATTTATGCAATAGTATTGATGTTGTAACATTTGAAGATGAAAGCGATGATAATAGTAAATAAGATATACGCATGTCTGGAACTAAAAATAAAGATATTGTTTTTATTAAAAAAATCTTTTTGTTATTAATATAAAATTTGTACTGCTTTTTTAATATTTTGCTTAAAGACCAATATAATTTTAAATTAAATTTAATAAACTTATATATATGGGAGGATATATGGGAGGTATGCGTGTCCTTTGAGACAGACAAATCGAGTCAAATATAGTTCAATTCCAACAACAATTTTGGAAAATATAAGCTTTTTTCGTTTCAGGATATATGGGAGGTAGGCGAGTCCTTTGACCGATTTTCACAAAACTTCAATGTGTACCAATTTTCATCTTTCTATGTTAACTCCTTCTATTTTTGGCCACCGTTTGTATGAAATCACGACACTGTGCGACGGCGCATCATGGTGCTTTTAAATCATCAATCATATTAAACTACGTAATGGAAGCTAATATCCGACTGGAAGGACTATAAGTATATTATACTCTGCACCACTAAGGATATGAAAAAAGTCTGAAACGACAACTCTAGCTTATAATGTTAAGCAAAATTGAGTCAGGAATATGAGAGAATATAGTTCATTAAGAAATTTCAATTATTTTTGGGTTTGCAGGTGTGCTTACTGGACACTGAGTCGTTGGGCTTGTCTGGATTGGCCGTTGATCTTTCATAAGGAATTTTCTTAAATTTGGCTAAGATCGGATAAAAAATTGTAAATCAACTGGGCATTAAATCAAATGTGGGTCGATTTGATTGGCTACTGGTTCCATCGTACCATGCGGAATTTCAACACAAACAATGATTTCTAGAGTTATGTCATCATGCTTGATACAACCATATTAAATCACTGTACTCAATATCAGCAAGATCGGAAGTAAATGAGGAAGGGATAGGACCTCAAATCGGAATGTAGCTTTATGTGGGCGTTAAATAAAAACAATGTTATAATATTGTTCACCTTATCATGCTGGAGTACGTCGTGGCTCTTGTAGATAGTCTTATATTTGTCTCTTAAGTTGATGTTATTGATCTTTTAAGAATTTGGATGTTATGTAGTTCTTTGTTGTAAATTTGTCATCTTTAGTTGTGTCGGTAATACTCTTCATTTATATCTTACAGTATTCAATAACCTGAAATACCAGGAAGGGTGCATTCCAAACTTTGGATCTGGTGATCCGAGTATGAATCCCGCTACCAGCGGATGACTATTTTATTTTTTTATTTTTAGCAGGGACATATTTTATTTGGGAAGACATTTTAACCTTGGAAGAAGGATCGTCGTGTGAGTAAACGACAACTTGATACCAATTTTGAGGCAGAGGCCAGGTTACACAAGTCAGTAGTTGGCGGCCTTTTTATATATTTGAATTTAGAGGTTGGACCATTAACCCATTAATCGCGGAAACCAATTGCGAAAGCTTACCGAACTTTTAACAACTTCCCCTGTTTTTCACCCGTTCGAGGTTGGAATAAATGCGTGCTGTTGTTACTTAGTAGGGACATAAATACTGTTACAACATTGAACACACCAATTTCAATAGTAGAACTGAACATACCCGGTTAATGCCATATGGGTTTTGAATGCTAACCTCAATAGCGTTAGTCTGTAACGGGATTTTAAAATTGTTTCCACTTTCATCATGGAGTGGTCAGATAATGAGAACCGTATCGCTGTAAAAACGCTTTTCAAGTGTGAAATGAAAAAAGCGATATTTTCAAAAAGCTCCGGCCACTAGGAATTACCCGCATGTTCGTCTACCGATGCATAAAACTGTTTGAGGAGACTGGAGATGTAAAAGACCGCCACCGGTCGGGCCGCCCACGCTCTGTTCAAACTCCGCATGTCATCAAAGCCGTTAAATCAAAAATTCACAGAAATCCGCTCCGAAAATAGAAAATAATGGCCCGTGAGATGAATATCACGCAAAAGTCCAAAAGTCGAATCATTAAAAAAGACTTGGGACGTGGGGCTTTCAAACGACATAATGGGCATATATTGACCGCAGCTTTAAAAAAAATAGGATTGAAAAAAGCAAACGTCTTTTGGTGAAGCACGCTGATAACTTGCACAGAAAAATTTTGTTCACCGATGAAAAAAATTTTACCGTTCAGGAAAAATTTAACAAGCAAAATGATAGAGTGTATGCGCAATCATCTAAGGAAGCATCTGAACTGATCCCAAGGGTGGAAAAGGGTCATCACACATCTTCAGTCATGGTTTGGTGGGGTGTATTTTACGATGGGGTCACTGACCTGCATTTCTGCGAACAAGGAGTCAAAACATCGGTTAAAGTTTACCAAGAAACCGTGTTGGAAGCAGTTGTTAATCCTCTTAACAATTCTCTGTTCCAAAACAAGCCATGGACATTCCAACAGGATTCTGCGCCGGCCCTTAAGGCTAAAACGTCCCAAGCCTAGCTTCGAAACAATTTGCCAGCGTTAATTTCCTCTGAAGAATGGCCCTCAATCAGTTTAGATTTGAACCCATTGGATTACAAATTGTGGACGGTTTTAGAGGACAAGGTTTGTCACAAAAGATACCCCAACAATGGATCTCTTAAGACTGCTTTGGTACGAGCCGTGGCCAATTTTCCAATAAACGAGGTTCGTGCAGCTATTGACGATTGGCCAGTGCGACTTAAGGCGTGTGTTAAGGCAAAAGGCGGACATTTCGAATAAAAAATATTTGGTTCCATAACATTCAGTACTTCTTATTTTAAGGCATAAAACGTGTGTAACAGTATTTATGTCCCTACTAAGTATTTAAAAGAGGTTTAACTTAATTTTAAACATTCTATAAGAACTGTATAGACAAAGAACATCTACAAATAAGTTAATCAAAGCATTCTTTAGATTTGGCATGCGGCCTACAACACAGTCAGTTACAAAAATTTGGTAACCATCAATTATATTTAGCATAGTCGTGATACTAAGGTCGCATTAGATTTATGGACCTGGCGAAGTGCGCCACACGATTTTAAACAAATGTGCCACAATTGATAGTATTAATCGATCACAAATCACTGACATAACTGGACCTTATCTGTCCATTATTTGCACAGAGTTGCCTCCCATTCAGTCCATGCAGCTCTACAACCTAAGTAAAAGGTTCGTTCATGATTTGAGTCGGAGAAGTTTTTCATAACAGGTCGTTTACTAGGGCGCCATAATCAAATTTTTAAAATCGATTAGTTTCGACTTACCCTAATGTACGCGTGTGTATGTACTCATAAATATTGTTCATCATTTGTAATTTGAAGTTACTTTCCAGTTTTTTTTTTATTTAGAAAGGAAGGAAACAGAAAACGGCAACAAAGAAATCGTTTTTGCACGTCAACTGATGATGCCCACTTACAGTACGAGTACAAATCACTGGTCTTGCGTTGATGATCATTTGATCTGTGGTAGACGCAGACCTGGTTGACGGCGATGATGTTCCAACTACGCGGCGGTAGTGTGCCCATGGCAAGTAATCATACAAAATGCAATGGAGTTTATTCGATTTTGTCCTCTTCTTCTTCATCATCATTTTTGTCCCGTATTAGGTTAAAGATGCATATTTCTCGGAAAAGAATATCAACAATTTAAGTATGTAATCCGCATGCATAGGCAGCTTCAAATGGTATGACGTTATTTTCCGTATTTGTCGAATATGTGGAAAATATGTCAGAATTTTATTGAGAAAGGCCTGCAACCATACATACTCGTACTCGTGCATACATGTCATAAGTAAGCTAACGCAGCAGATGAAAAGAGTAGTGTGTATTTGAGCTTCGATTATTTGGTAGCTGCAACTGATTAATAGACACTTGAATTGCCGAAGGAACAATGTTTTGATTTGATTTTCTTAAAGATGGGAATGAAATCACCAAGAATTTAGAATAGTTCACAAAATGTGGCTGCTGTGGAAGTAAGCAAACGACTAATGTTCGCTTAAAAATTACAAATCAGTAGTAGCAGAGATATCATCTTACCCTGTAAACATGATCCGGTATTACCACACTGAGAGGGTCTGATAACACTGTGGAACATTTTTGGGGTTATTGCCTGGGGGGTGAGAAATTCCAAGTCAGGGTGATGGTACTAGGTCAGTATATTAAAACCCTCAAAGGGTTTTGCGTTCGTATGTACCAGTTCTGCTTTTATTTACAATTAAGTGAAGTTACTTAATTTTGAATAAAAGCAGAACGCGTTAATCGATTTCTATGATCTATGTCGCATTTTGTTTATAGGTTATGTGACTTTACGTGAAAGTTATAAGACTCTACACGTTTTTCCGTTTGGGATTTATATGTTTTAAAAATTATTAATTTTTCTCAATTTATTTCAGCAAAATCGAACTAGTCGTTCTCTAGTTATGTCAAACTACGTTTTTGCCAACATTTTACAACTAAGCGAAAAAACATCAAGATAAGGAAAAAATGTAAAAGGTCATAAAAAAAACTGGCACGCAAAACCCTTTGAGGGTTTTAATATACTGACCTAGTACCATCACCCTGACTTGGAATTTCTCACCCCCCAGATTGGCTGTTGTACTGTGTAATCATTGCTATACCCTATAGCACACTGTGGTCTTGTTGTTACTAGGTGATCTTGACGTTTGTTCTATTGCAAACCTAGTGTAAGAAAAACATTTGACTAATCGGAAAACGCTTCCTTGCATGACTTATTTTCTCTATAGAAATCCAAAAAAAAGTTTCCCGTGCTTTAATGCAAATTTCGTGTAACAATAGTCGATTTCTAAGAGAATTCTGTATAAAAAATGTAAAAAAAATATTAATTTAATGAAACAATTTGAATTTCGAATTTTAACAAGTAAAAAGGTTCAGTCGGTTTATCCATTTTTCTATTTTCCTACGTTTCGGATGGCATTTCACCATTTGAAAAGCGCTTCTTAAAAAAACGTGCCTGCTGATGATTTTTAGTTTCCTCTATGGCTAAAGTGTTATGCGTAATTAAAAATTAATAATTATTTTTCATGTATCGTCTTACTAGTACACCCAACAGTTCTACTGTAGCTCTTATTCGATTTTTGAGGGAATTTAACATAAAAAAAATTAAAATTGGGAGTAGAAATATTAATTAAAGAGTTGAAATTTCAAATGTGAACAAGTAGAACAGCTCCTGGTCCTAGAATGAGGTGTGACATCCATAATTCTACTTATGCGCATACAAATATAAAGTAAACATAATATGTTGAAACTCGAATTCTGCAATATTATTGCAGAATTCGAGTTTCAAGCAAAATTTATGTATTAGGGAAGAAGTTATGTGGGTAATGCCGGGGTAGAAGTAGGAGGTATGCGAAGGGTTTAGCAGAGACTCCATTAATCTATTCAAGTACTCCATCCACCTCCATCTTATTACTAGTTTTCATCAGAATCATATGAATAGTATTAAAATAATTATGCAAAAACTAAAAATGCCGGAATGGTCATTTGCACTGAAGATACCAAAATGGGGCGCGCCATAAACTCTTTTCGCAGGCGTGTATAAAACCGTTATAAAAATATAACAAAGTTCGCAATATAAGCGAATTTTATCCAATAGTAGACAAGTTGTGTGGAGTCTAATCTACACTGAAACAGGGTACTTTTTTTAGAGCTACCAAAATGGGTGTGGCTAGCAATCCAACTCATTGTCACCAACTGAACCTTGTAACTCTGTTTTTTAGTATTCATTTTAAGTTAGGTCGTATAAGTAGCATTCAAGATATTACAAGAAAGCCAAAAGTGTACGGAATGGTAATTTGCAAAAATGAGACGTGTTAACCATTTTTTTTCAGATGCGAGTACAATGCCGTTATTAAGACATTAAGGTGTTCATGGTTTAAGCAAATTTCGTAACAAGTAATGTGGGTTCTGTTCATTAGAATAGGGTCATTCATGTGGGAGGTACCAGAAAGGGCGTGGCTAGGAGTTAACTTCCCTGTCACACACGGATAAACCGAATTTCTTCTGCAATAACTAACTTTCCATAGTATTGCTGGTAACATTTTTTTTAATTAAGACCAACACTCAGGGGGTTTCCCCTATATAAGTATAAGTATGCAGTGCATTGTATCGATCAAGGGAAGATAGGTTAGGAAAGATTGGGTTAGGAAAGAGGGAGTAATGTTTATTTGAACCTGTTTATATCGTACGTGGCAGGAAACACCTCTGCGGGAAGTCTGTTCCACATACGGGCAACGCGGCTGAAGAACGAATTCTCCCTGTAATGCGTCGTGCGATCAGTAGGTAAATTAATAACAAATGGATGCGAACTTCTAGACAAGCGGGTGTTACGGGCGAACACTCTGACCTCCGGGATGAGATCACCAATCTCAGAAGAGCACATCCCGTTAAAGTACCTGTAAAATAGTGAAACGCAACCAACACTCCGCCGATGCTCGAGTGAAACAACAGAGTTGGCTACCCTGCTATCTCCAACAAGCCTCAGCGCCCACCCTTGCATCCGGTCGAGAAACTCCAAAGAAGACCTTGAAGCACCCGTCCAGATGTGGGAATTATACTCCATTTTTGGCCGAATGTATGTGATGTAGATTTTAAGGAGGTCGGAAGTAGTGAATTATTTCTTGCACCGCTTTAAAAATTCCAGGCACTTGAATGCTTCTTCCGACACCTCAAAAATGTGCGAACATCACACTGAATTTCCATGCCCAGAACATCAAGAGCATCCGACTCCTCGACAACAATCCCATTCATCAATATTGCCGACGATGTTAAGCTCGTCGATCGTTTATGGCTTAATGCTAACAAAACCCAATGCTGCCTGGGTTTTGTTAGCATTAAACTCGACCCTATTTGCAATACCCCACTCTGAGACCCTCACAAGATCTTCGTTGAGTGTGTCAGTCATATTCTGCGTCAACGGTCGAACGAAAATGAGTGACAGCTGCTGCTGTCGTCAGCAAACGAGCAAATAGGGTTTGTTGTCAGACTCAGGAGGTCATTGAGAAAAATGAGAAACAGTGAGGGAGAGAGAACAGAGCCTTGCGGTACCCCTGCATTTATAGCATACTCATCGGACGAGACTCCGTCTATAACAACACATATAGAGCGATCACTGAGAAAACTCGATATAAATCGGGAGAAATCAGTGCCGACTTGATAGGAGTGCGCCGTGCCACACTCTATCGAACGCCTTGGAAATATCCAGAGCCACTACCTTAATTTCACCAAGTCGGTCAATTGATCGACTCCACAGCTCCGAAAGGAACGCCATCAGGTCTCCCGTAGATCGTTGAGAAGGCCATTTGACTCTAAATAATTTACAAAATGGTGATAAGTTTGGAAAGTTTGACATTTTTTATCATAAATGTTTTGACGTACGACCATCATTTGTGTTGTTTCCAGTGACTTGCAAAATCAATTTGGCAAAAAATGGAATTAACTGGCAAGAGTTCATCGACGAACTTAAATCTTTGTATGGCGATGAAGCACCATCCTAAAGCACTGTAAAAAACTGGCTTTATGCATCAAATAATGGCAGACGCTTTCTCAAAGACGAAGGTCGTCCAAAAACGGCCGTTGTGCCAGAGAACATTGATGCCGTGCGTGAACTGATAATGCAAGATCGTCATGTGACATGTCGTAAAATAGAGGCATCCTTGGGCATTTCTTCCACCAGCATACATTCGATATTGCATAAACACCTGGCCGTAAAAAAGGTTTGTTCTCGCTGGATCCCGCACAATTTGACAATCGCTCAAAAAAGGCTCGTGTCGATTGGTGCAAAGAAGTTTTGAAAAAATACGGTCGCGGTGCTTCTAAAGACGTTTATAAGATCGTCACAGGTGACGAATCATGGATCTTTGCGTATGAGCCCGAAACAAAACAGCAATCGACCGTGTGGGACGAGCCAAATCCAACGAAATTTGTTTGTGGAAGAAGCACTTCGAAGGAAATGGTCGCCTGTTTCTTCGGCAAAACTGGTCATGGGGCGACTGTTCCGCTTGAGCAACGTAGGGCGGTCAATTCTGAGTGGTACTCAACAATTTGTTTGCCTGAAGTCTTTGGAGAAATTCGAAAAACGAACAAGAGAAGACGAATCATTGTGCACCATGACAATGCGAGCTCTCACACATCGGCTCAAACCAGCGCCTTTTTGACCGGCCAAAATGTCGAATTGAAAGGTCATCCGCCGTACAACCCTGACATGGCACCCAATGACTTCTTTATATTCCCGCACATTAAGAAAAAAATGCGTGGTCAATGATTTTCGTCGCCGGAAGATGTTGTTGAAGCATTCAAAAACCATGTTTTGGAGGTGCCTTAATCGGAGTGGAAAAAGTGCTTCGAAAATTGGTTTGAGCGCATGCAAAAACTTATAAATCATGCTGGAGAATACTTTGAAAACAATAAAACCATTTTTGATAATAAATATTAGTATTTTATTAGGCCAGAAATATATATAGCAGCTCTCGTACGACCCAATTTATAAATACCTTAACTATTTTTTTTTAGATTAGGACAGAACGGGCATCAATTCAAAGCTGATCAGAACATCTATCATCTTTATCTGTTAAGACTACCGATAATTTTTCTATACAACCGAAGATGCCTGTTCCCTCTACAGAAATCAACATTCGGTTGTAACGATGGAATACATGAATAGTACGTTGAACCACCAGCATTCGGTTGGCAAAAAATTCGTTTATGGCAACAAATCTGTTCTCTGTGTTTACGTTCTTAACTATTGATTTTTAGTGGGATCGTGCAAACTGTATTGAAGATATTACAATAATACCAAAAGCGGGCTAAAGGATAAGTTTACGTATGTGGGTGCTAGCAGAGGGAGGCAATATTGCCCGTTTTGAAAAAATATTACGACGTGCGAAATTCAAAAACGATGGGTAACTCTTTTCAAGAGTTATCTTGCGAACCAGCCTTACTGGCAGGCGAGCATCGCTCAAATGACTTAAAAGCTATAAAACAATTTTGGTCAAAACATATGTAGGGTCTGATTTTTTTTTGGTTGATGCGTTAGTTACATTATTTGTCCGTACCAAATTATACGTAACCATTAGGGTGAGGGTATAAAAAAATACCACACTGAGATTGCGGCAACAGTAGCCTCGTGTAGTGAACAAGCAAATCATGTTGCTGCAACGCTTTACTTTGACGATTGCCTCGTGTGTATCAAGCAATATAAATAAATATCAGCATTAAGTAATAATATTCCTTACCATAAGGTGGTATAGGGAAATAACCCGTTCCATTTTTAATACCCTACACACACTGGTACAGAGTGCTACGACTTAGTGCTGATGCATGCACTTTCTAAAAGGAATGGCAATAGAACCTGGGTTCTCTGAACCTCATATGCGGCAATTTTGCTTATTGACATAGCCACCAAGATGAATATGAGCTTCATCTGAAAACAGGATTTTTCGGTAAAATTCTTCATCTTCTGCCAAACAATCTTTAGCACATTGGGCGATGCGAAAACGCGTTGATTAGTGTTTCATTATTAAATGATAACGTTCAACATTTTCAACAAAACCAGAAATTTGAAAAACTTATAAGTATTTTTTTACAGCAGCTTAAAATTTAAATTTTTTAATGTCTCACCCTATACAAATATAACAATAAAATTATTTCAGGAAGCTAAAAATAAAAGTATTTACCAATGTCGCTTAATTTGGCTGACGTACCCCAATGTGCCGAAACCTGGGCCAGCAAATCCGCCACTTCTAAGAAATATGTAGTTACCAAAAATCAATTAAATTTTTTCACATTTCCAAATACGATATTACGTATTTTTAAAACCTGTGTAAACTTAGAGCCCGGCCAATGGAATAAATAAACTGTTTTCCGTTGGTTTTTTACAATATCCAGTGGTGCAGCGTGTACTAGTTATAAGCGAGCATCTTTAGCCTTTTTACCTGCAATTTGTAATACAATGTGAGCAAAACACCAAAGATTCTACGGGCCAAACAAGGTTAAAGGGTACTAGAAATTTTATGGGGAGATTGAGCTTAGTAAAATCGTGGTTGTCCTAACTGAACACTTAACACTGCTGTACGAAGCCGATGCGAGACATGTGAAGGACATCTCAAAACTATGGAATACATACTCTAACCCTACCCAGCTTTCGCAAAAACGAGTCCTCAATGGCTATTTCCGGGTTTCGAACAACTGAGAGCAATTGTTTAGAGGCAGCTTAAGATATTCGTGAACAACAAGAAAAATCGAACTATCCTGATTCAGTCAACTAAGATGGAAACACCAATAGCTGATCTACTGGTATAAAAGTGTGTCCTTGTCCCCAGGCTTAGTCGAACTAACGGCATGGCTTTCTCTCGCACAGCCAATCCTAATACGTCAATCACTATCAAAGGGCCGCGACAACGTCAACCAAAACTTTCGCCAGAAAACTTGTGGCAATGCCGTATCAGCAGATACTGGCATTGGAAATAATTGTCACTCTTTGTATCAACCGTCCATGGGCTAAATCATGCCGGAACACATGAAAGATTATCCAAAAATCAATTTCAAACATGTCCGACTTTTCGGTGCAATTTTTCTTTTCTAATTTGACACAACAACAGCGTCGTCTTCTCGCCGGCGATAAAGCGTAAAAAGGTCAATAATTTTTCTATTAACCTCATGTTTTATTCACTAATAGCCCAGACAAATGCCGTACGCTTGCTTGGGTCAAGCATGAACTGTCAAAATGTTAACAGATTTTCTTGATGTTTTTCTTTTTGCACGGTTTTCGGTTGCTGTCTTTGTTTCTACGAGTATTGCTGTTCTTGCTGTTGTTGTTTATTTCAAGATGTGGACTTTAAAGATATGAAACTGCATAATAAATCGCATCATTCGTCGAAAACAAATTTCCCATTGTTTTAACCAAATCAGACGGACGGACACAGCGACTGTCGGCCTAAGCTAGGACGGCCGGCTGGCTGGCTGGCAGTATGGCAGACGGTTAAAATAAGCCAACGACAATGGGTAGGTATGTGTAGATGTACGTACGTACGTAAGGTTGAAGACCAACACACCGTGAATGCGCAATGGAGTGTCTAACAATGGACACCAAATATGGCTGCAGGATCTGCCCATTATCATCTAACGATGATCATCGCAAGTCGAAACCAACACACACACACACAACGGTTTCAGCTGCAACGCCACAATAACAAACTTGAGATCATCACTTTTGGGGAGATTTGATATGGCTGGAATCGAAAACACAGTTAAGGCTGCACTGGACGCTGACATCAGCTCGTAAGTGCATCCACAACGGCAATCAAATGGCAGGCAGCCAGTGTGGCAAGTGGAAAAAGGCTATAATTCAATAAGAGAAAAAAACTACTTTTGTGGGCCAAAAACATTTGAGTGCCCAGACCTAGTTAAACTATGTTTCTTTATTTGAGAAAAACGGAGGCTTGACAACCGACGACCGTGTCTTGGCCAACTGCTATCGATCTCAAGAAGTGATAATCAAAAGATACAAAGACGGAGAAGGTGGAGGTTGGAGTATAACTGCCCAGCCAATTAGGATTTCACCGGTGCTGCTACAAGTGGGGCAAGCACTATTACTCGTATCACAATTTGGAATATGAAATTTTGGAATATGGAATATGCAAATTAGCCTGGGTTATGTATAGGAGGTGGGGTACGTGAAATTAATCATCCAATTTTGCTTTTGAATATTATTTCACTAAAAAAATAGTTTTTTAGTGATGGAAATTTTTATTCCACGTTTACAATTTTTTCCGTTAAGTGAAAAAAATTCAAATCCGTCAAGTGGCTGCCGCTAGTGTTGACACGCATTTGTGCCCGATTAATCGCATTTTCCATGACTATCCGAAAGATATTCGCTTTCCTTTCCAATAATCTGCTTAAGGTTGGAGATTGTCTAAGGCTTGTTGGCAAAAAGTACCGTCTTTACACACAGAGCACAGATTTTTGGACGACTGAATTTTGCCGACCATGGGTGCTATCTTGGGTAGTACGTGCAACCATATATTTAATCGCTACAACCGAATAGAGAACACGGCAATAATCAGTAGAGGGAACTGATATTATCGGTTGAAGAGTTATAGATGTTTGGTACTCCTTGAATTTGGTTGACATTACCACGAGCATTTGTTAACAGAACCAACTGATGGTTAAATTTTAAAATTTGGATTATCTGATTGAAATAATGAAGTTTTTTATTTAATTCGCATATATAACGATTTGAAAATTTTTATTCTGATATTTAAATTATAAGCAGGTATTTTTAAAACTTGGTTTTTACTTTCGAATCTAATAAAGTTTGTATGCACAAGTAGAACGAGTTTACCCACCAAATTGATAAAGAGGGTCAAACAGTTCCCTTTTGCTTTTTAAGTGTCAACAATTTTTTATAAAAAAATGATTATGATAAATTATTTAAGTGAAGTAAAGTGGAATTTTAAAGGTCAAAATTTCCGGCAACAACCGTCCGATTGGAGGTTGGTTACAGTGACACAAAATAAAAGCTTGCAGTCTTGGCTACAGATAGGACTATGTGACAGCGCATAGAGAAAGGACCTAAGGGTAAAAAAATCAATTTTCACTTTTTCCCATGCCCCAAAAGTGTTCCCTCCCAGAGGTATGCTCGTTTTATGAAAGTTATGGTACACCAAAGATACACGTATTTAAATCATTAAAATGGCTCTCCTGAACAACACTGTTTTTTACCCTTAGGTCCCTTTCTATTTTGCGCGTCACATATACTGTCACATCGGTTATAAGCGTGATCCATTTCGAGGTTCCCTACTTTTTTAAAGAAAAAAACACAGAAAATTCAAATTGAATGGGGAATGTTTATTATCATTTGAAGGAACATTCTGTGGCATTTATTTTTTGAAGATTATGTCTATCAAATGTAGGCCGCGGCTACATCTCAGATGGTCCATCCGTTGGGTCCAAGTTTCGATGACTCGTTCGAGCATTTCGACTGGTAACTGGCAAATGACACGCGTGATGTTTTGATCCAAGGCCTGAATTGAAGCGGGTTTAACCGCATAAACTTTAGACTTTACATATCCCCACAGGAAAAAGTCTATCGGTGTGTTATTACACAATCTTGGAGGCCAATCGATCGACCCAATTATCTGCTCACCGAAGTGTTCTCTCAATAAATCCATTGATTGATGCGATGTGGTGGAAGTGGCGCCGTCTTGTTGAAACCAAATGTCGCCGAGATCACGAGCTTCAATTTCTGGCATCAAATATTCAGTTATCATGGCACGATAACGGTCGCCATTGACTGTTAAGTTCTCACCGACATCATTTTTAAAAAAATATGGACCGATGATTCTACCGAACCACAAACCACACCAAACCGTTGTTTTTTCTGGATGAAGTGACAGCTCTTGAACCTCTTCTGGGTGCTCTTTGTGCCAAATGCGGCAATTTTGCTTGTCTACATTGAGCCAGAAATGGGCCTCATCGCTGAACAAAATTTGGCTCAAAAACGTCATATCTTCTGGGAACTTTTCAAGAGCCCATAGAGCGAAGCGATGTCGTGCTGCTTTAGTCTTGCACAAGCTGTATTTTGTACGCTTTCAATTTAAGATCTCGACGTAAAATGCGCCAAGTCGTTCTATACGTCAGTCCGAGTTGCTGTGAACGGCGCCCAGTCGACTCTTCACGGTCTCTTATACACTCTCAGCTACGGCCGCTACATTTTCTTCACTGCGTGCTGGACGTGGTCCATTCGGTCGATTGTTATCCAATAATGAATGCTGGGTCTCAAAAAGGGTGATGGTGTTGCGAATAGTACGCTCAGAAGGCCGATTATGTTGACCATAAGTTGAACGAAGTGCACGAAACGCATTCGTCACAGAACGTGAAATTTCGTAATAAAGTTGAACGATTTGTAAACGTTGTTCTGGCGTAAGTCTTTCCATGATGAAATGCCAAACAATACTAAACAAAAATAACATGACAGCAAGACATGACTCACATGTAATCCGTGAAAGAAAAGCCTGTTGAAAAAAGTATCTCTACTTAGATCACCCATTATTATGTAGGTTGATTAAAAAAATGGATGGAAAAAATTTGTTATTCTATTCGTCCCACTGTATCGACTCTGTTTTCCATTCTGGACTAAACTACGAGTAATTCATTTTTATTAAAGAAGTATTTTTTTAAAAAAAATTACGAAAAGGACCTTTATATCTTGAAGATATTATGATTTTATTTTAGACGATCGATACTGAACTGATTATAGAAGTAATTTTAAACCGAAAACGACCATTTTGAAAACATTTATACAAGTTCATTAAAAAAGGACACTTTCTTACTGAAACTTAGTGGACAACATTTTTGTAGAACTTTATTAATATCAAACTGCTGTTAAAGAATCATTTTTTACTTTCTTCATTATTAAGAACCAAAAGAATTCCAAGAAAATTCATTAAAACTAAGGAATATTTATTTTTAACTAATTTTATAGGGTATAGCATCGCAAAAAAAATCATCGATCGATAAAAAACAATTAAGACCTTTTGGATCCTTAATTTTTTTATTTCCAGATTAAATCATGCACTCCGCGAGAAAATCAGAAATTTTATTCCATTGTGTAAATTATTACAACAGCGAACTGAACGGGGGTTGGTTACTACTAATATTTTATATATTGTTACCACCAATTATTGTTACCAATGTTACATGTACTTCATAACTGCTTGATAGTCATAACCATCCGTTGTGGCAACCGACAGTTGTACTATATTTGGTTGGTATAACCGACTTATTGGCTGTAAGTATCGTAATAGCTATCATTATATGGTGAGTGGAACCAATAAATTATCAACACCATGGAGTGTGATGATTGCAATTGAAAGTATGTTTACCTAACCGACTTGGAGTAGTTCGGATAGATTTCAAACTAATTGTTTCTCTGTTTGTAAGAGCCCCATTGAGAGAAGTCTGTGATGGTTAAATCAGGCGATCTTCCTGGCCATTACGCCACCAGGAAACTTTTCCTTCACAATATTTGTCGTTTGGCTGATTTTTCATCGTTTCCAGCGACATCAGCAGCCCATGATATTATGGCCCGAACGACTAGTCTAAGTCTAGTGTGATGCCAGTCTGTTTGTGTCGAGCAGCTAAGTGTAAAAATGTTTTTCCAATTGGCGCGGACCGGTAAGTAAACCGATGTCTAAATTCACTCGGCGCCAGCAAAACTGCCCAAATATTTCTCAACGAAATCGACATAGCGCTATACTGCTTGTCTGTTTGTATTCTATAACTTCTAGTTCAGAAATGTCACATATTATATAGGGTGTTTGGCCAAAAGGATCGTACTGTTTACCATACGGGTCATAAGGTACTTATATAATCCACACTTTTTGAAAAATGTTCAAACTTTATTCTTTTTTAGATATGTAAAGGAATTTGTTAAATTTGATTCCCCTTATGTTCATTGTTACTAGCAGGACTGTGGAGACAAAGTTTTGGAGTCAAAGTTTTGGTGTCGGGGTTTCTAAAATTTGCCCGGAGTCAAAAAAATGTGCTCGATTCCGACTCCGGATAAAGGTTGAACATTTTTGAAGAATTTTCTTTAGACAAACTTTAAGTACAAATTGATTTATCCAAAGTAAGGATAAATCTGTGCGAGCAGACTCTCTTATTTTGAACAGTCCATTATAATAACTAGAAAAGCAGTAAAACGTATGAAATTAGTTCGCTTAAAGCAGTTTCTCTCAACTTAAACTAAAAAAGAACACAATCAATCAAAAGAAAAACCTGAGATTGAGAGCCAATACCAATATCAGCAATGTCGGATTGCTCTCCGACTATTCAGTAAAACTCGACACGCGAGAGGAAGATATTTTATGCACCCCTTTTTATTTTCACAGTTTCTTAAGTAGACGCTGCTGCCAACTTTAAGTCTCTTTGCAGGACTTCTAATCAGGGACCTGTCTGTTGGACACCATCTTGTATACACATTATCTTTCGTCTGCTGTACCGCTATCTGGCATGTCCTGAAACCAAAAAAAGGTGAATGTGAGCCATCGTGTTAAGGCAAAAAATTTTTATAATACCAGGTTGGCTGTCAGAGGTTATATTTATCCCCACTATGGGAAGCACAGCCATTCTGGTACTTCTCTTTTACACATTAGTCCAGACGGTTGGAATTGCCTCAGAACTTACTTTACTGTTTTTTTTTAACTATTAGCGTTAAGTCGACTTATGTCCTTGTGCAAGGAGTTTGACAGTTCCATGCGTTGCTGCCCGGTTTGTGTATGGTCAACAATTCAAGGAATAATAATAATTCAAGGACTTTGGTATAGGGGCTATACGAAAATATGCACCCATATGGTCCAATTTCACCAGAGTTAATTAATTAAATATATTGGCTTCTTGGGCTGAGTCTGGAAGAATGCTCGTATGGTGAATTTAACAAAAAGTGGACCTTTATGGAAAAGGTTTAAATACTGGTCGTATATACACGTAGCGAACCATGCACAATTTGAGTGTGATCAGGTCTACTTTGGGGCTTCTAGCTCTGCAGAATTCAAACCGGGAGTGATTCGGAATCGGATGCAACAAATGTGGCTCCTAAAGCTGCGAGTTCTGAAACGGTAGATTTTTTGGGGGTTATATGAAATATGGGCCTTTATGGTCCTGTTTCAGCAGAGTTATCATGCAAAATTTTAACGTGATTGGGTTTAGCTTTTGGCTTCTAGATCTGCAGGCTCTCAAATCGCGAAAGACCTTTGCGTGGGAGCTATTCGAGAACATGGACCAATAAACGTATTAAAATTTCAATAAATATGGTTGCTGGCAACACTTTTTGCAAAATAGTATCAGAATTAGTTGCAATATGTAGCATTGGGAGTTGTAAGTTCGGGAAAACTCAAGCTGTATCAAAATCGGCTTATAATAGCGTCCGGAGTATTACATATATTTATGACGATAGGTGGGCTAAAGGACATCGCTTAATTGAATCACTATAACTCCAATCTTTAATGTGCTACAAACATCAGCACAAATTAAAAATATCCTGTACGACACTCTGGTGTAAGTTATTAAAACTTTGTGTATTCAATTGTAGAGTGAAAAATCCCAAGTGGGGTCGACTATATTGATGGTGTTTTAGGTAAAGTCTTGATAATAATCAATATCAGCATGAATTTGTATAAAGACATGACGGTCTGCCACTTTCTCTGCCGATCTTGCCTAAATTTAGCATAGTTATTTATATGTATGTATGTGACAGATCTATAGCCAAACCTGGTTACATTGTTTTCATAAAGGCCCCAACATGCACATGTGTCCCGTCCGATTGGAGCCCTGGCGTTAGTAGTAGCCATAAATTCAATTTGAATTTAAGGAACAAACGGGCAACATCTCATAAAAAAGGGAGCTGTGCACGGTATAGTCCCCATACATACTGACGGGGAATTACTGCCTAATGCCGGCTCTGATGGGCTGATGCATTTTGTTGGCAAATTACGATTAAACGGGTCAAAACAATGGAGTTTTTTACTCGCTTCCTCAGAAACCTTTCTCAGAAAACAGGAATATAATTTTTATTGCATGAGCCGTTATATAGGGAACCCATATACCATAACAAATAAATATTTTTCTGCACGCAGAGACAAGATATGGTACTATATGGTCACCGCAACAATAATATGTTCTCTACAATAAAACCATCTTTTTGATAAAAGTATGATTGCGGCAATATTAATATTGTTGAAATATAACAATAGTATTATTGCCAAGTTTAGAAATGGAACTATGGTTGTAGCAACCATATACACATGATTGGTGCAACAAATGTATTGTTGTTTAAATTTTATGTAAACAATATTATTACGGCAATCATACCGTATGGTTACGACTATGAACATAATAAAACAGGTTTTATAGAGCATACTTGTATGTGTGTGCGTATGTTTTTTTTGATATACCAAAAAAACGCATACACAGGATGCAGTGCATGGTTGTTGTCCATTATAAAAACAACAACAATCGGAAGGTTTTTCGAGGGATTTTTATTGTGTTTACTTTGTTCGGTGATATTCTCTACTACCGACTGGTTCTCGTTTATTTAAAATCTGCCTGCACTTAAGTATATAGCCATTGATCATGGTTTAGTCACATTCGTTACTTGGGGTCTACGGATGGTGAAGTGACAATTGCCCACGCTGGCAACTAAAAGTATTTTCAACTGCCGTTAGAATATATTATTTTTGTTTCTTGAATGAAATGTTTAATGAAAACATGGCCTCAAATCTGGCTATCAACTAAGTGTAATGCGATTTAATATAACTTGCTTGATAAAAATCTCTATTTTTGAATAACAACAGGATTGGGTAATCCTAATAAATAATTTTGGGGATCATAGTATGGTTGAGTGAAACATACTATAAATGTAGGGATAATAGTATGTTTGAGTGTGAATCATACTATGGTTCATCATCATAGAATGGTTGAGTGTGAATTATACTATGGATGTGAGGATCATACTATGGTTGTATGAGAAACATGGTATGGTTGTGAGGATCATAATATGGTTGGTGGAGATAATAGTATGTTTGAGTGTGAATCATACTATTGTTGTGAGGAGCATAGTATGGTTGAGTGTGAATCATACTATGGTTGTGGGGATCATAGTATGGTTATGTGTGAATCATACTATGTGAGGATCATAATATTGTTGTGCCACAACCATATACCCAGCAATAGTATGATCCTCTTCGAATATTGTCACCCCAACCATACTTTTTTTCTGCGTGTGGAGTATAAGCAATATCCCATTTCTGACATTTATAATTATCGCAGTTAGTGATTCATTCCTTAGATGATTAATATGTTCTTTATTGGCACATACGAGTATCAGGTTATAAGACAAACTGTGGAAAATTTCCAAATATTATTTACCCAACTATTTTCAAATTTGAAACACATTTCCTGTTCAAACGATATATTTCTTATTCCTCATTTCAAAATTCTTCTCACCTGGTCTGCCCTTTTCCTTGCCAAAACCCAGTACATTTTTCGGCAATCAAGTTCCATTTCGAAGGACGGACAAACAAGCGGTATTTCACCGCCCCATTTTCGCTAATCTTTGACATTAGTTGAAAGGCTTTGATTGGAAAATTGTTACCTAACCATGAAGATGAAGAATTTATGACTCTGATGGTGGACATTAAAGAAAGATTTCTTCGCCACGATATCAAAAAGAAGAAGAAAAAAAGTGTTTTAAAATAATCCCAAGCTTAACAAAGTGTTTATTCACTCTTCGGCAATATCAACAATTGCCAAAATTGTAAAGGAAGTCTTTTTTGACAGCAAAAAATAAAAGAAGTTCATAAAACTTCAACCATGAAATATTTGTATTCAGATAAATAGAGTTGTAAATCTTTTTTGAAAATAGAAATCTGGTCATAACTCATAAACGTTGGATTTTTGTTTTAATTCGTCTTTCTCTGTTGCATGTTGCCTCATTCAAAATTTTGCCTCACACATCGCGGAGCAGCGAATACCAAAAATATGGATTTCAGTCAAAACACTCAACAATTATCATACATCTTTTCGGTGATTTCGGAGTTTGTACATTTTGGCCTTTTTACTTGGTGTGTTTGGCATAAACGAACGATTGTTGATTGGCGATATTGGAACAAATGCAAAAAAATCAATGAATAGTTTTGGCTTTATTAGACGGACGCAACCTTTGCACAGTGGTACGAAACAACTGTTGTAGCGATGCTGCGGATATTATATTAGAAATAGACACAACATGATTTATTTGACATACTTCACATTACGACAATATTCACATACGAGTAGAACAAATGTACACAGAGAAAAACATCAGATAGAAATCGGTCCGAGCTCCAAAAATTCGGTTGAAATAACACAATAACTATTGCAATCACGAACATTCCATGGTATTGATGGTGCGTTGTTTTAATTATTATTAGATGGTAGCTACGATAAGATTACAGTACTCGATATCAAAAAATCGGCTACAACAGCCAAAATCATAAAATGCATAAAAATCATGCCGCATAGAAAATTATGAAATACATATTACTTTAGTAACAGTAATTGGTGGTGTTAACAGATAAGTTCTTTGTAGTAACCAAACCCCTTTCAATTCACTGTTGTAACATAATATCGGCTATCCCAATACCAGAATACAATCCCTATAACAATTATCCGGTTCTAGTCACTACAAATCATCTGTTCCAAATTGGATACTAGAGTCTTAAAAATAAACTGTTTTTGTTAAGTTTTCTTAATTTTGACCGGAATTATATTACAGGGTTTTAGATTATCTCGATACACGATGGTACATCAAGCAACAGGCAAACTTACAAATGATAAGATTTTATCGCCGAAGTAATTCGTTTTATAAACACAAACTATTTATATTAAAACTTGGGATAAAAATGGTCAAACGTAGCAATCAATTAAATATTATATAAGTATAAGTAATGTTGAATGAGAACCGCACCTAAACGTCAAGCTTTTTCTGCATTTCATTTGATATTTCTCAATCTTAGACTAACTCAATTTGAACCATGGAAAGATTCACAAGCAAGCAATGCGTTATTCAGGCTTGAATGATCAATTTTGGAAGAAAATCATCTTCAGTGATGAGGCACATTTTCACCTCAGTGGACTCGTCAATAAGCAGAATTGCAGCATTTGGGCGAATGATAATCCAAGAGTGATTGTCGAAAAAACAATGCACCCACAAACAGTTAATGTTTGGTGCGATTTATGGGCTGGCGGCATCATCAGACATATTTTTTTTCAAAATGAGGCCGTTCAGACAGTTACTTTGAATGGTGTTCGCTATCGTAAGTTGATAACGAATTATTTATGGCCCGAATTGGAAGATATTGATGTTGACAAAATGTGGTTTCAACAGGACGGTGTCACTTGCCACACAGCTAATGAGGCAATGGCTCTTTTACGCGACAAATTCAATGGTCGTGTTATCTCACGTCGTGACGATTTTTATTGGCCACCAAGATCACGTGATTTGACACCGTTGGGCTTCTTTCTTTGGGGTTATTTAAAAGAAAAAGTGTACGTCGATAGGCCAGCAATAATTCAAGAGCTAAAGGATAATATAATTCGGCACATTGACGGCATAGAACCTCAATTATGCCTCAGCGTCATCGAAAATTTGGACCGTCGGATGAAGGTGTGTCGCACGCAGAGAAAAGATATGGTTACTATATGGCCACGGCAAAATTAGTATGTTCTCTGCAATAAAAGTATGATCGTCGCAACACTAGTATTGTTTTTCGAATTTCATTTTGACAATAGTTTGATTGCGGCAATATTAATATTGTTGAAATGTAACAATAGTATTGTTGCCAAATTTGAAAAATGAAAATTTGGTTGTAGCAACAATATAAATATGGTTGGTGCGACAAAACTATTGTTTTTTTGTTTTATTTTAACAATAATATGATAACGGCAATCATACCGACGAAATCATAATATGTTTTTAATTTGACAATGTTATTGTTACGAATCCTTCGCAATAATATTACTTTTTATATATAAATTAAATTTGTTCCAAACAAACTACTTTCGATTAGTATAACTGAAATATTTTTAGTAAATGTATTTTTTCTACTGCTAAATAAATCACTCCTATTATTAAGAGTTTAATGTATTTTTACAAAATTTACTTAATAAAAATTTCTATTGTTGAATTACAACTTAAATCAATTCTTAAAAACAATTAAAGTACGGTTGTGTGTGAGTCTTACTATAGTTGTGAGGGTCATGCTATGGTTGTATGTTAAACAAACTATGGTTATGAGGATCCTAATATGGTTGTGGGGATCATATTATTGTTGAGTGTGAATGATAATATGGTTGTGGAGAATTCTATTGTTAAGAGGACCATAATATTGTTGTGGGGATCATAGTATGGTTGTGTGTGAACCATACTATTGTTGTGATGATCATAATATTGTTGTGCCGTAACCGAATAACCAACAATAGTAGATGCTCTTCGAATATTGTTATCCCAACCATATTTTTTTCTGCGTGCGGCGAGGTCGCGGCGGCCATTTGGCCGATACTTTGTTCCATACTCATTTGAACCATACCAATATTATCATAAAGTAATAAAAATAAATGACAATAATTTAATAAATAATTTGTTTTTTATTCAAAATCAATATCGGCCCTTAAAATTTAACCACCCTTTATAAGTATATTATACACAGAGAAAACGTTTGCAAAACTATTGGTTGTGACAACCAGCAGTTGTGGCAACTAAAAAATCTTTCGTGTTTCATTGGTAGGACCGATGAATAAGTTATAAGTACAAAACGATTATCATATTTATCATCTTGTGGTATTTTGATCCGAATATCCATTACGATTTTAAACATTAGGTGATTGCAACCGAAATTCCCCTTTTGCAACCGAATCACTATGGTTCCAACCGATTAACAACTACTTTTTCTATGTGTGTCAAATCAATTAATATTGGAACTGAATTACGAGTTGTATCTTTCATACAAATTAAATTGTTATGCTGAGTCCGTCTTTATTGGGAACCAAATTCAGAGAGTACTTATAACCAACAATTTGTAAGAACAACCAATACATTTAAAAATTCAGTGCCAATAATCTTAATTTTTAGCGGGTCCGATATTTTGTCTCTTCAACCGAAGGTGTCAGTTCCCTCTCTTGAAAATTGCGGTGTTATCAACATTCGGTTGTAATGATGTTAAACATGGACAGTACATGCAACCAGCAACATTCGGTAGGCACCAAATTTGGTTGTGGCAAAAAATCCGTTCATTGTGTGGAACTTATAGCCCTCCTTCAAATGTGCTTTTGGCATTGAGGCCTCTCACTTTAGCAAACTGTAGTTACACTCGTACTTGATGCCATCTGAAGCAACAAGTCTACTGCTTACCAGTGTGGTCCAGAACAAGTGATTATGACTAAGTGCTAATGTTTGTAACATTTTATGGAATAAAGATGGACCCAATGTTCGGAATACCGATCGTCTCAGAATCACAATCTATCACTTTCCTTCCATTGAGCGAGTTATGAACCGATTTAGATAATACTTGGTGTATTGTTCAGGTTCTGATTAAGGACAAACTTAAAATCCTGCAGTACTAGAAACGACAAATTTGGACCGGGTCGTGCCAAATGTGTTCAGATTTCGTTATGAGTTACCAACATTTATCTCGGTCTATATTTTCGTATGACTCACATAAGAAGGTCCTTCTCGATTTCAGAACCTGCAGCTCTAGCAGTTACGTATTACATCCAACTTCGACTAAATTTCGGAAAATTGGTATATATCGGTTAATGTTTTCGAAAATCCTCCACTCAAATGTTCCTTTCGATTTGAGGTCCTGCAAATCTAAAAACCACATAATACACAAAAAAGGACAACCCTGAAACTTAAACTAAAAAATTCCTAAGTGAATTGTATTACCACTCAATTAAAAATTTCGTTAATAAGCTAAACTATTTATCAGATAATGAATGCGATGATATCTAATGAATGGCAACACCAACAAAATTCTTTAAATTCATGCACTGTATCGTATTTGTGTGGGTGTATAGGTTTGGTATGTACGCAATGCGAGTGATTTTCATTGTGCACGGTGGAAAACTCTGCTGCTGGCAGTTCTCGTTATATACGAAACTGGCTGCCCTTACAGCACATTCGATTCTTGGGGTCTTATGAGGATGAAGTGACTCTTACCAAAGCTGTTTGTAACTAAGTATTTCCGACTGCGGTATTTCAAGGGATCGACAAAATTTATTCGGACAAGGAAATTGCCATTCAAAGTAATTTTGATAAAATTCCTATTCAAATACACAAAATAAACCATTGGAAACAAATTTAGCTCTAAAATTCAAGCAAAAATACAATTATAAAGCGTTACGGTCAGGCAGTTGCGGCTTTGTTAAACCCTTCACCATTCGGCTATTCAGAAGACTCCGCGTTTCTGTGGGTATTCAAGAAGGGTCGCACTTAATAAGCGACTTCTTATTATTAATATTCTCTGTGAAGCACAATACAATTTTGCATGTGCTAAGACCGATCTTCAAAATATAATTTCCACTCCAATTGAGACAACTTCAGAACATGGTTTTTGAACGCTTTAGCAGATGCTTCGGATGTCGAAAAACGTTGGCCGCGCAGATATTTCTTAATGTAAGGGAATTGGAAGAAGTCATTGGTTTCAAATCTGGACAAGACGGAGGATGACCCATTAATTTGACAACTTGAGTGCTCAAGGAGCAAATGGTTTTGGGTGATGAGTGAGAGCTAGCATTGTCGTGATGCAAAATTAACCGTAGTCTATTTTTGTTTTGTCTTATTTCTTCGAATATTGTTGGCAAACATATGGTTGTGTTCCACTTCGAATTGGCCGTTCTACTTTTCAATAAAGGCACTGTGGTCTCATGACCGGCTATACCGGAACAACACGATCATTTGCTTCGATGTGCTTCTTCCACGCACAACTTTTGTTGAACTTGGTTCGTCTAAAAATACCTGTTCGATTGCTGTTTTATTTTGGGTTCATATGCATAGATCCATGATTCGTTACCTGTGACGAAGTTATACTAAACATTTGTGTTACCGCAATTTGTTTTTGACATTTCTGTGTTCCAGTCGACACGAGCCTTTTTTAACATTAATTTAATTATGTGGAATCCAACAAGTTCAACTCGTTTTCACGGCTAAATGAACATGCAATATATTATTGTTGCTTCTCACACAAACGCCAAGGATGCCTTAATCTCACGGTATGTCATATGTCGGTTTTCGATGGCTTCCGGCAAGACGACCGAAGTTGGAAGACCTTCACGAATTTCATTCTGAAACGAACGGGACTCAAATATTGGTGCCAGCGATTTGCAGTGGTTTTTGATGGTGTTCAAACCAAAAGTCTACAAAAGATGATTGAAAAACTCTTGTCTCGATTATCCACGCCGAAAATCATAAAAAGTCATTGAATGAAAAAAATTAATCTAGCAGTCTAATCGGAAGTCCGACATCAGTAAAACTCCACACAATGAATAACAAAGTGGTGTTGGGTAGCCCATAGTCGGCCTCGCCCAACTTAATTTGTTTTTACTTGTCCTAACAATATGTACTGAATCTCTATTCTAGCCTTTCATTGTTTTTGGACTATGCGTTTCTAGTAATTTTAGCAAATTTTAGTATGTTGTCGTACCACTGTGCAATTGTTATGGAGAGTTTGACGAAATGTTTTGCTGGACCAATTGTAAGTTTTGATAAAGTTATGAACATTTGCTAAATTGATTTTATGCTTGTTTTTTGTGTTATTCGTTGCTTTGCTCTTTAAATCGGAAAAGCCATTTGTTATTATCCCTGGAGGACATTTTAAATTGTTTAAGTGTTGCAAAATATTTTACAATATCCACAACAGCGAACTGTGGCAGGCGGCAGTAGTATGAGATCATGTCTATGAATCACCACTGGCTGCCCGACTGACTGATTGCTCGAACGTTTTGCCTACAACGGATCAAAACGGTGTCTATCTGTTGTTGGCCAAGAAGTTGCGCGAGGAAAACTCGAAATGTATAACCAAATTATGGAAGTAGTTGAATGCATTATTGGCCAAAAAAAATGTTTAACACTCATGACATGTGTGCGGAAATTAATGGGAACTTAATTAGGAGACGGTTAAGCGTTACTGCAAATCTGCTAATGTGTTAATGGAGCTTTGCGAAACGGGTAATTCCTACGCCGGCTTTGTGGGACTACAACAGATGTTAAGATTTGGATTATGGTTGTGCTGGTTCTGCTTGAAACGTGTCAAAATCCACATATGGGCTAAGATACAATTGTGTGTGTGCAATCCCAATTGAATGAAATCAAAAGTTAAGGCGGTATTTAAATTGCATCGCTACTTCAAAACAATCATTTTGACATAATCTATTGAAACATTGAATTCATTTAAATTAATTTTAGATCGTAAAGTTGAAAACAGATTTTAATTTCAAGTTGTCTAAGAAGGTTTCTTAGCACTAAAGAAATAATAATAATTTATTTATTTTGGCCAAAATGTCAGTAATTTTCTTTCTGCATTTGCGATTCAATTGTTATAGCTTGGTTGAAAAATCAAACTTCTGAATAATATTTACACGTTGTATTTGCTCTAATGTACTCATCTTCATAATGGGTGGCCTTAATACAAGCTTATTTTTAGTTAGTTGGAATAAGTAAAAACGTCGGTGATTTCGGCCAGGCCAAACCTTATATACCATCTACAGTCTCCACGCTACAAAATAGCAAAAAGGTACGTTTTTTTGGCCTTTCGTCCCATGCATCTGTCCCTAATTTCAGCCAAAAAACTTCAAAACTTCTCTATATTTATATTGCTAGCAAGAATTGTTTTAGTTTAAGTACCACTATGTCCATATTGACTATTAATCGCCCTTTTGACCTTATGGGCTTTTTTGGGCCACGTACGTCCATGAACTACGAGGGTTGCTATTTATATTTCGGGTCGTGGCAATACTAGAGTTCCCAAATGCAAACTTCCATTGGAAGCATTTACATTTTTTAGCATAACTTCACTCAGAAGGTTTTGTCATTTGAGGGCGAATTGATTTGTTTACATAGTGTTGAAAAATGCATCTCAGTCAAAAAATGGAAATATCCCGTGAACATTTTCGTGCGATGATTTTTTACGATTTTCGGCTTGGGTTATCGAGATAAGATTGTTTAAATCAACTTGTTTCGACTTTTGGCGATGAAGCACCATTCAAAATCACTGTTAATCGCTGGTACCAAGAGTTCAATTTCAGACGCCGTTCACTCCAGGATGAATTTCGTGAAGGACGTCCAACTTCGGTCACTTTGCCAGAAACCATCGATGCTGTGCGTGAACTGATTAAGCAAGACCGACATGTGCCATACCGTGAATTTGAGGCATCCTTGGGCTGTAGTATGACAATCATCAATAAGATATTGCAGGTGGCGAATCATGGACCTATGCAAATAAACCCGAAACAAAACAGCAATCGACTGTATGGGTCTTTCAAGACGAGCCAAATCCAACAAAAGTTGTTTGTGGAAGAAGTGCTTCGAAGCAAATGATTGCGTTTTTTTCGGTAAAACCGGCCATGTGCCTTTAGTGGAACGTAGGAAGGCCAATTCTGAAGAAATGAGGAAAAATAATAAGAGAAGACGTCATTTTGCATCACGACAATGCAAGCTCTCACATATCAGCTGAAACGATGAGCTATTTGACCGCTCAAGATGTCGAATTGATTGGCCATCCACCGTACAGCCCTGATTTAGCACCCAATAACTTCTTCTTATTCCCTAGCATCAAGAAAAAAATCGTGGTCAACGTTTTTCTTCGCCCGAAGCAGCTGTTGAAGCGTTCAAAAATCATATTTTGGAAGTGTCTCAATCCGAGTGGAAAAGTGCTAAAGTGTATTGATCCTTAAGGAGAATATTTTGAAAAACAATTTAACCATTTCCAATGATAAATTCGTTTTAATTGCCGAACCCGAAGTATAAACAGCAACCCTCGTATGCCCTTTTTGAGGTATTTAGTGCATCCCAACTAACAGTATTCATTTTAACCATTGTCCCTTCACAAAAACTTATGATGTGTTAAACAAGTACCTTTAAGGGAAACTTTTTGATCCTAGCACCAAATTCGCCCATTAACAATCCTACAGCTGATGACCAGCAACATCAGAAACACGGATGGGCGGACATGGTTAGATCGTCTTAAAATATTACAACGGTCAATAATATATGTTCCTTATAGGGTCTCCAATCAATATTTCGTGGTGTTGCAAACGGAATGACAAATTTAGTGTAGCATCCACTCTTCGGTGTAGGGTACAAAAAGAAAGGCAGATTGGTCTGCGAGCCCTAATTGTTTTATGTTTCATCCCTAGAGGGCTTCGCATTCTCTTAGTTTGTTCTTTCAATTTCCTGGCGCTTAGGTCAAAATATTTTCTCTCTCTTTCTTCCACTTTCTTTGTGATCACCAGGCACCCAAACGATGCACATTGTCCCATGTTCAGAGTAAGCGTTAATCAGTAGTTTACAATTTAAAACAGTACTTATCTATAACTACGAGACACCCTACTCCACTTTGTTTTCAGAATATTCCCCACCTCAATCTGAAGTTTTAGTAAGGTCCAACTTTATATACAAGTATTCCTTACTGACATATTTCATTTCATTTCTTTATTGACATGTAATTCGAAGCCCACTGGGGCCTATTAAAGCTAAATTACAATATGCATCAAAATGTTAAATAGAACATCATAAACTACTAGAGCTATTTAAATACAGTCCATACATAGCGCTCTGTTCTTCGTTACTGCTATACCGAATTTACAATGTGGCTTTTAGAGGGACATGAACTCAAATAGGGTGGGAACTTTTTGTGTGAGCTATTCAAAAACATACGTTAATCAGAGATAGTTGTAACGCTCTGTGAAAAATTTGGTTAGAGTCAAAAGCAGTATGTCACTTAACGAGCTTCAGGATCTGAAATCGAAAAGGGCTTTTGAGTATATTACCTACGAGTATATGGTCCTGTTTCACCAGAGTAAATTATGGGTCGTTTAGTACACACCATGCAAAATTTGAGCGTGATCGGGTTAAATTTGTAGTTTCTACAGAACCTCAAATCATAGGGTCTTTTTCTAGAGAGTTTTTTTAAAATATGGGCTGAAATTGCCCACTTTCTACAGACAGCACCGTCCTGTTGAAAACCAAGTATCGTCAAGATTACAGGCTTCAATTTCAGGTAGCATTCATGGTTACATTTCGGCCATCATAATTTTTGACAAAATATGCACCGATGATTCTACCAGCTTAAACACATTAGGATTCTACCAGCTTAAACATATTAGGATTGGGTGTTATTCTAAAATAGATAGAGAGAGAAACAAATATATATATTCCAACGGCAGTCGAAAATACTTTAGTTGCCAGCAGGGGTGAATGCTACTTCACCATCCGTAGACACCAAGTAACGAATGTAATTACACCATGATCAATGGCTATATACTTAAGAGCAGGCAGATTTTAAGTAAACAAGAACTAGTCGTTATTCGAGTATTTCACCGAACAAAGTAAACACAATAAAAATACCTCGAGCTACCTTTAAATTGTTGTTATTTTTTATAATGGACAACAACCATGCACTGTAACGTGTGCATGTTTTTTTTGGTATATCAAAAAAATCGTACGCGCACACATACATGTTTGCTCTATAAAACCTGTTTTTTATGTTCATAGTCGCAAATTTAAATTTAAATTTAAATTTTAAACAACAATACTTTTGTTGCACCAACCATGTTTATATGGTTGCTACAACCATATTATCATTTCTAAATTTGGCAATAATACTATTGTAACATTTCAACAATATCAATATTGCCGTCAACATGAAATTCAAAAAACCATACTATGGTTGCGACGAACATGCTTTTATTGTAGAGAACATGTTGTTGTTGCGGTGACCATATAGTAACCATATCTTTTCTCTGCGTGCAGTTGCCAACATTTGAAGTTAATTATTTTCAAAAAATAAATGCCATAAACTGTCCTTTCAAATTACCAATAAAGATTCCACTCTTGATTTGAATTTTTATATTTTTTTTTTGTCCTGAAAAAATACCTCTAAATGGATCATCCTATATAATCCTACCAATATTGAAATTTTCTCAAAAAATCAAATATGGCATAATTTTTAAAATCTCTTTAAATTAAGGGATCTTCCAATGGGCCCAAAAACTTGTTTTTAATTCGTTTTTTGCACATCCAGAAGAGAGACTCTCTTTATTTCATGGAGATATGTTTATGACTTAAAAAAATTCACACTGTGAAAGATCTGTCACTCTCAAAATAACATAAGCTTCGCAAAGCTACTGCAAATGGACCGCCTGTTCGTTTTATGTCACTGGTATAATTAACATATAACATGGCTAAAATCGATTAGACTTTCGCAAAGTCGTTCATTACCACACCTTTGCGGGCCCTTTTACAAAATCAGTTATATAATTCTGTTTCCATGTTCAGTCATGCTCGCCATAAACTCTGCTTTCAAACTCAATGCATTCTAATGACGCTCGTAATGACATTTGTGAATTGGCAGCAATGCAACCAACCACAAATGCAGCCAAATGACAGCAACTGAGGCTGAGCAACTATTTTCAACAATCGCGTTTGTGAGCAATAAAATTCTTTAAAATAACAATAAAACTCTATTGATTATATCGGAAATGATCAACAACAGCAGCAACCAAAAGAGAATGAACACGAACTGCCACCTCCAATTACAACCACGACAAGATATAAAATCATTTTTTTCCTCTTGCCGTGCCCTGGCCAACCCCCACTACCTACCTGTACAGTGGCCCATCAATCACGGGCTTGCCAAAGTATCCCACCCTACCTGTACCACCTATTTCGCGCTTAAGTTGTGTAATTAAACCAATTACGAGTACTTGGCCAACCACCACAACAGCCGCGATAAAGTCGTTCAACACACAGCAACAGCACAGATCAAACGTAACATTGAACAATCTTCACACTTAACGATTGCCATCTAGAGGGTTTGTCATTAAGCGTGTCAAAACATTTAGGTTGAATTACGAGTACAGCGTGTGAGACGTGTTGCAAAATGTTTACTGCAAATTGAAGCATGTTCAATAGAATGTCTTGAGAATGGCTTCATTTAAGTTGCTACTGGGTTTTCACTGACAAGACTCAATATTGGGGACATCTTTTTTTATATGATTTTGTTGCATTTCATGAACATGGAATTTTCTCCTAGCATATGAAGATCTCGTATATGCTCGCCATTATTACACTTCCAATAACACTCTGCGACAAATGGTAAGGGTCAGTGATCGGTTTGGAATGAAACCACCGGGGAAAGTTATATTGGTAAAAAAAAAAGTCATACGTGTTCCAGCGTTTCGCTGGGTCTCATCTAGGAATCGAGATATATCGATTTGAAGTTAGTAAGTATCGTATAGGGGAATTTGTCACGTTTTAGGCTCTTTTGTTTGACATAACTCGAGAACCACTCGTCCGATTTAGCTGAAACAAATTTAGAAAAATTAAGAATTACAATTCCTCTAATCTGTTCTTAAACCGTTTTCCTACTTAAGCAACAGTTTCGCAATTATAAATAAATGTATGAAAAAAAAAAATATTTTTGCCTAAAAATTAAATTTTTTTTTTTTAATTCATAAAAAATCCAAAACGGTAAAAAGTGTCAAGTCCTATTACTTTCACGTAAAGTCACATAAGAAAACGAAAATAAATGTATTTAAAAAAAATAAAAAAAAAAAAAAAATTTTTTTTCATGCGCTTATTTTCAACTTGGAAACTATTACTTGTAAAGGAAAATAATATATGAACAGATTAAGGGAATTGTAATTCTTGGTTTTTTAAAATTTATTTCAGCTAAATCGGACGAGTGGTTCTCAAGTTATGTCAAACAAAAGAGCCAAAAACGTGACAAATTCCCCTATACGATACTTACTAACTTCAAATCGATATATCTCGATTCCTAGATGAGACCCAACGAAACGCTGGGACACGTATGACCTTTTTTTGACCGATATAACTTTCCCCGGTGGTTTCATCCCAAACCGATTGTGGCTGTCGCACAGTGTAATGGAATGAGGCTTTTCCGGCGAACAAAACATGGTAATAGCAATAAGCCCCCGACATAAACGTCGACGTATCCATAAAGCTACATAGATGGAAAGACGATTGCCATGCATCCGAGTGCTCGGAACAGCAAACGGCAAATCTGATGCCGGCAAATGTACACAGAAAAAAATCGGTTCAATTAAAAAATGCAAACAAAAACTTAAAATATATATACGTAATATTCACATATACGAGGGCTGCTATATATAACGGGTGGCCCAAATGAGACCTAGTTTTTTTTCATTCTTTATTATTACAACTGAGTACAATAAAGACTCATCTAGTAATTTACATTTCATTATATATCACATTGTTCTCGGATATAGCCCACTGGCCATTCCGATAAATGAAAGGAATTATATTTTATTCAGCTCGAACCAAGT
The DNA here is from genome assembly GCA_963513945.1 of Hydrotaea diabolus. Classification (NCBI taxonomy): domain Eukaryota; kingdom Metazoa; phylum Arthropoda; class Insecta; order Diptera; family Muscidae; genus Hydrotaea; species Hydrotaea diabolus. The sequence goes on from OY740719.1 coordinate 73,757,044, forward strand.
CTTCGGGTAGTGTTCTTCTCAGCCTTCTGTTCTGTATAGGGTTTCTGATCATATGTTGCACTTCTGGATTTTTATGCAACAATAGTCGTTGCGCGTGTTTGGTTGCAAGACGTTCTATTTCATCAGTTACTGTCGGAATGTTAAGATCCCTGTGAATGTCATCGTTTCTAATATACCACGGACAGTTAGTTTTCATTCTTAGAATCTTGTTTCGAAAGGTTTGAATTGGTTGTAAGTTTGATTTTGACGCGCATCCCCATATTTGGAGTCCATAAGTCCATTTTGGTTTCAAAATCTGCTGGTAAAGTAAAAGTAAAATGAGACCTAGTGATGTTAAACACGTATAACTCTTGTAATAACGTTCTTTTTCATGATTTATTTGTATATGTTAAATACATTTTATGGAAATTTAACGTGACTATGTGTGAAATATGACAGACAAATGACCACCATTTTGCTCGATACAGGCATTGGCTCTTTGTAGTGCATTTTGCATTACACGGCGTAATGTTTCTGGTTGCAGGCGCCGTATTTCGTCTCGAATATTCTGATTGAGCTGTCCAAGTGTCTGTGGTTTGTTAACATACACTTTGTCTCTTAAATATCCCCATAAAAAAATCGGCCGCAGTTAAATCTGTTCAACGAACGAGGCCAAGGGAACTCTGAATTTTTTGAAATTATGCGTTCACCAAAAATTTCACGCAGCATGTGCATAGTTTGCCTAGCAGTATGCGCAGTGGCTCCATCTTTTTGCACAATTTGAACTTTGTATGGATACATCTTAAGATCCAACTTGAAGATTCTCTGTAATGTTGTTCTGGGTATTCCCAATTGGGCGGAACGGCGACGAGTTGAGACAGATGGATCATTTGGTACACTCTGCTGCACAGCTTCCACCTTCTCTTCAGTACGAATATATCGATGAGCACCTCTTCCTGGACGGTCGGCAACTGAGCCCAGTTCCTCAAAACGGCGAACTAAACTTGCAATCATGGAAGATGTGGGTGCTAATCTTACGTTAAAAAAAACGGCGGTAATTTCGCTGCGTCAGAACAATTGATCGTTGAGAAGAATAATAAAAATCGATAATTTTAATGCATTGTTGTGGACTGTACGTATTCGTTTTAAATTTCCAAGAGTTTAGTTATAATCTGCAAAAAGAAAAAATAAATTATGTTAAAAAATAAAAAAGTAATTTGTGTTTCCCATCAACTGGTCTTAGTTGGGCCACCCTGTATATCTGGGCTAATAATGAAAATGCGAATATTTATTATCAAAAATGGTTTTATTGTTTTTGATTTATACATATTCATGCGCTCAGACCAATTGTCGACGCACTTATTCCAATCCGATTGAGACACCTCCAAAACATGGTTTTTGAACGCTTTAACAGCATGTTCTGGCGACAAAAATCGTTGATCACGCATTTTTTTCTTAAAGTGCGGTAATTAAAAGCAGTCATTGGGTGCCAAGTCAGGGCTGTACGGCGGATGACCCATCAATTCGACGTTTTGGCCGGTCAAAAAGGCGCTGGTTTGAGTCGATGTGTAAGAGCTGGCATTGTCCTGGTGCACAATGATTCGTCTTCTCTTGTTCGTTTTTCGAATTGCTCCGAAGACTTCATGCAAACAAATTGTGGTGTACCACTCAGAATTGACCGTCCTACGTTGCTCAAGCGGAACAATCGCCCCATGACCAGTTTTGCCGAAGCAACAGGCGACCATTTGCTTCGAAGTGCTTCTTCCACGAAAAACTTTCGTTGGATTTAGCTCGTCTTCGAAGACCCACACGGTCGATTGCTGATTTGTTTCGGGCTAGTATGCATAAATCCATGATTCGTCACCTGTGACGATCTTATAAACGTCTTTTGAAGCACCGCGATCGTATTTTTTTAAAATTTCTTTGCACCAATCGACACGAGCCTTTTTTTGAGCGGTTGTAAAATTGTGCGGGATCCAACGAGAACAAACCTTTTTTAAGGCCAGGTCTTCATGCAATATCGAATGTATGCTGGTGGAAAAATGCCCAAGGATGCCTCTATCTCACGGTATATCACATGACGATCTTTCATTATCAGTTCAGGCACGGCATCAATGTTCTCTGGCACAACGGCCGTTTGTGGAATTTAATAAACCAGTTTTTCACAGTGCTATAGGATGGTGCTTCATCGCTATTCAAACATTTAAGTTCATCGATGCACTCTTGTCGTGATAATCCACAACGAAAGTTGTGTAAAATAATCGCACGAAAATGTTCACGAGTTAATTCCATTTTTTTGCCAAATTGATTTTTTCAAGTCATTGTAGACAACACAAATGATGGTCGTACGTCAAAACGTGCTGAGTACGTTTATGCTAAGAAATGTCAAACTTTCCAATGGAAGTGTTAGATGGCGCCAGGTAACACTTACTGTTGCCTAGGCCAGAAATATATATAGCAACCCTCGTACAGGGTGATTCATTCACGACTGGAGAATTTTACCAGCGTAATCCTTGGCTCATCTCATGAAAATATGTTTATCTACGATCTATGCCCGAAAATACAAGGAGGCGAAATAGCAGAGGTTTATAATTTTTTGGATTTGTGGTCGGAGGGTACTAGGGTAAAATTGCTAAGTTCAAAGCCAGTGGCCAGATTTTTTTTGGGTGAGTTTTTAAAAACAGTCCGAAATACTTAGTTAGATGCAAAGGTCTCCGCAGTTTCGGTGAGCTCCACTTCACCATCAGAAGACCCCAAACCACGAATGTGTTGTAGCTACAGGGTGGGCCAAAAGTTATCATGGGTTAAAAAACTTTTATAACTTTTTAGTTTATTATTTTTTTTTTATTTTTTCTCAGACTATATAATATACTAAATGGAAATTTTTTTACACTAAGTATGAAAAATAAGGCACTTTCAGCCTCGCAATGATCGGCTCGGTTTAAAGCATTTTCCATAACATCTTTCAAAATTTGTGGCTGCAGTCTTCGAATTTCTGCAACAATTTAGGCCTTGAGTTGAAGGATTGTCTCGGGCTTGTTCACATACACTCGCTCCTTCAAATAACCCCAAAGAAAATAGTCGGGTGCTGACAAATCTGGCGAACGCGCTGGCCAAATAATTTCCAAATTTCTGGAAATTATTAGCTCTATAAAAATTTAGCTTTAAAGTGCCATTGTGTCTCGGGCAGTGGTTCCATCCTGCTGAAACCACATCTCAGGTCTGTTTTCAGGACGTACAAAAATTTCTTTCTTAAAGCAATACCGCTTTCCATTTACGGTTACAACACTTCCATCTTCATTCTCGAAGAAGTAAGACCCAATGATATTTGCAGATGTGATCCCACACCGTGCTGTACGCCTAATGGCGTGCAATTGGCGTTGATGAATGGCTCTTGGATTTTCACAAGTTCTGCTTATTAACAAAGCCATTTCAATGAAAATTAGCTTCATCACTCATGCGTTTGCGGTAAAATAATTGAGCGTTGATTGAAATAATGAATTTATATTATTCTGGTTCTTTGTTCAGTTAAATCTCTCCATTATTTGTTTTCTAAGTTTTATTTTTATAATTTGAAAAAAAATATTTAAAAAAGTAAAAATTATTAAATTGTTAAACCCCATGGTAACTTTTGGCCAACTCTGCAAGTTTAGCGGCTATACAATTAAGGGCAGGCAGTTTCGAATTTAATGAGAACTACCCGCAGTGGAGTTTTCAGCGAACACACTAAAAATCCCTCGCACTGTTACATACTACGTAAAACACATACTCTTGCACCCACACTCACTCATTACAGCGCAAGAATTTGATGAATGTTGTTGTTGTTTTCATTCATTAACTACCATTGCAATACTTAATAAAAAGTTAAGTTTATTTAGGTAAGTTTTTATTGAGTAGTTTTCAAATAGGCATACCAATTTTTTAGTTGAAATTTTAGGAATGTCTTCTTTTCAGTGTACGTATTAGGTTAAGTGCAGCAGTATGTCACAACAACAAAGACAAAGCAGAAATATAAAAACAAGCGGACAAATAAGTTCGACAGTGCCCAGTATCTTATATATCGATTCTCGACTGATCGACTTTAAGCTTCAAATTTGGTAAAAAATAATGTTGACTTTTGATTTGAAATAAGTCGTCTTTATTTCTAGTTTTCTGCTAAAAATACTTATTTCGTTTGCCTGCCTTTCTTAAATAAATGCGTTATAAAGGTGTTCTTTAAAAGTCCGAAATTAAAAAGCCTCAAGCTTCGATAGCACACTAAATTAACAGGGATCGTAAATAGCCAGCAGGATGAAGGATATGACATTATCTAGCTAGGCTATGGAATTACAATACTATCTAAGGACTCCAACAGTTTGTTGTGAAACTAATACAAATCCATTTATAGTTCATCTGTTTATAGATAATGAATATCCGTTTATTTTAAAGGTTGTTAAAATGTATTAGCTCTCGTTGCTGCACCAATCCCATGCGAAAGACTTTTTTCGCGTGCGTGTTTCAAGGTACTCAACTTTTAGGTAAAATTTCTCCTAACAATTTATATATTCTTATTTTTCTTCGGTTCTTTGAACCGGTTCTTTCTAAGTTTTCGTTATTGTTTTGTTACTTTTAAAACCAGAAACACTCATTGTTTTAATAATAAAAAAAAATATTTTTTACGGAAATATAATTGTGCCTTGTTTTTTATAAGTATATCAAAATTAAAAAAGTAGATTTAAGACGACTTTTAATTGTAGACAGGTCGCAAATCGTCTTTCTGTTTTTTTTACGGGCGACTTAAGCTTCCAACCATAAAGCCCAGCCGATGCTTATTAGCCATCCTTCACGGATTCCGGCGGCGTGGCACTATCTTCTTATCTATCTGGATGGGCTTCTTTCCATATTAAAATCAGATATACAAACTACGAGGGCGATCGCAAAAGTAACTGGCCTATAATAAAAAGAACCGTTTTTTGGAATTATTATTATTCATTTTTCAACATAATCTCCTTCCAACTCAATACACTTCATCAAACGTTTTTAAAGTTTTTTAATTCCATCCGAAAAATAAGATTTTTCAAGACCTTCAAAATATGCCTCAGTTTCAGCAATAATCTCGCTATTGGACGAAAACTTTTTGCCACCGAGAAATTTTTTTAAATTTGGAAACAAGAAATAATCAGAAGGAGCTAAATCTGGACTATATGGTGGATGCGGAGCAATTTCAAATCGTAATTCGGCCAGTTTTTGTTGAGTTAAAAATGCAGTGTGTGAAGGAGCATTATCTTGATGAAACATAACTTTTTTTCTAAATGCGGTCGTTTTATCTAGATTTCTTCACTCAACCGATCCAATAACGCACAATTATATTCACTATTTATAGTTTTTCCTTTCTCAAGATAATCAATAAAGTAAAGTTCCGGCCATCATCATTTTTGAAAAAATATGCACCGATAATTCCACCAGCTAAGTAATAAACCGCACCAAACCGTGGTTTTCTCTGGGTATAATGGCACCTCTTGAACCTCTTCTAGTTGCTTTTCAGCCAAATGCGGCAATTTTGTTTATTGACTTTGCCGATGAGCCAGAAATGGGCCAAATTTTGGTCGAAAACAGCGGATCTTCCTGTTTCTCACCGAACACTAATTTCCATAATACAGTTGCCAACATTTGAAGGTAATTATTTTCAAAAAATAAATGCCATAAAATGTCCTTTCAAATTACCAATAAAGATTCCACACTTGATTTGATTTTTTTTTATTTTTCGTTGTTCTGAAAAAAATACCTCTATATGTATCACCCTTTATTTCCATAATTTGTTAACTATCACAAATCTTCCGCTGTTAATGTCTACAACTATCATACTATTGAACCCAGATTAAAATCCGAACTCTAAAATTGTTCAGGGTTTTACCGCGTTAAGAAATATATCTACAAGTCGAGTGAAAACTTCTCTGTCATTCAAATGAATGGCATGGACAACATTTGGTTTCAAGACGGGCCACATTTCACACAGCCAACTCAACCATAGATATTTCACGCACTGTTTTTAAAATGGAATAATCAGCCAAAATTGTGGTGTCAACTGGTCGCTTCGGAGCTGTATTTGATGGATTATTTATACTTATCTCCATAAATTTCTTTATCAACTCAGTATCCGTTAACCCAGCATTGCCTGACATTCGTTTTAAGTTTTTGTGGTCAAGTTCTGATAAGAAATCCTGATATTTTTCCATAACATATTTAAAGAGTTCTATGTAAAAAGAATAATTACGAGGATCGTAGATCCTGAGCACAGTTCCCTGATTTGAGGACATTTACCATTTAGTTCGGCTTAGTGACTGTGTGTTAAAAGATCTTTTGGCTTTCACAAAAAGATGCTTGACTATATTATGTGGAATTCGGTGTAACAATCTTATAACTTCACCTAAGACTGTTTGTCAACCCGATTAATTGCCAATGGATGTCTACCCGCACCTAACACGTTTTCAAATTGTTTAGTTCTGATGTGGCTCTCAGTGCTGTTAACGAACCCACAATTCGATTTTAATTAATGCATTCTGAAAATCATTTATGTAAATTGAGAGAAATAATTTATCACACGCCGGTCGGCAATTTCAATTTGATTCGTTAGTTGCAATGGATGTGGCTGTGCTGGCAGTTGTAGTTGCCGTTGCAATTATAACAACTTTCGTACCGTTTGCAGCATTGTAGCGCCCGTTACAGCAGGGGACGTTCTGAGAAATAACAAATGATTTATTTCAGCGACGACATTGAAAAGAAACAAATTTAAAATAAATTATTGTTCTATACGCCTTTGAAGTGATATTAAAAAAAAAATGTGGTCACTACCAAAACGAACATGGTAATTGTTGTAGCAAAGGCATTAATCGAGTTGATTACAGTAGAACAATCGAAATTATACTTTTAGATCAAAGAACACATACGAGTAATATTCATGAGCCTGATATCTCGCTTTTCCTTAAAAGTACAAAGGATGTGATGTATTTTATCGGTATCAAAAGCTATTCAATATACTTTTTGCGAACCAACCTCAAATTTTATCAATTTTTTATTCTATTTTAAATCGACTCGGAATTTTTTTAACTAAAAAAAATCAAACTCGTAGTATGATTTTTTTTTTCAATAGGCGATTTTCCCCATATTTCGTTTCAGTTTAACACAACTTCAATTTTTATTTTTATGCATTCAGTATGGTTTGCCATTCCTGCTCGAATGGCCAGCGCGGTCTTGTTGTCTTAAGGGATCTGCTTCGATATCCACGCGGAGGAAACGCTCCATTTAAACTGAATACTTGCACAGAGACTTGGGGGTCAGCTGAGTGGGCTTGGCTTGACAATTGAAGAGCTGCAGCACGTCATGTGGTCCCTGATGGTAGACGTCCGGAACGTTACCATCAATTCGTGCCCAATGGGAATTGAGGCGGCTGCACCATCCAGATCTCAGCTGTGCCAGAACCACGCGAGTCTGCCGAGGTAGTACCTTCTCCTTACGTGAAATCTCCGGGGGATGTTCCCCTAGCACTTTAGTCACACTGTAGCTGGATATTGCTGCTCCGACTTCATCAGCGTGAATGTTGTTCAGACCTGCCTGATAGTTTCGATGATGTAAAGGTTCTCGCTTTTACCGCTGTACCTCTCTCTCTCTAGATTATGAAGATCGTACCTGATCTGTCTGGGCAGAGGCAGCCTGTCCATGAGATGGTGGTTAGGACCACACCGGTGCTGCGTAATTCGCTACAGACCGACCAATCACTTTGTAAGAGGTCAACAAGGTTATTTTGTCCGCTCCCCAAGTACTGCCGGCAAGTGACTTGAGGACCTTGTTCCTACTTTTGAGCTTATCGCAGATATCCAATGTGATCCCATTGATTTTGGGGTAGTTGGTAGTCGGGATGTTGACGTCATCGAATTTCACATTGAGTGACAACCGCACCTCTGCCGTCCATGCGGATGATTCGGAGGCGGATTTTTCCACATTCCTCGCAGTGGTAGTCACCTCAAGAATATGTGTTAGCGCGATCTTCCTGCGCGTTGCCATTTTAGTGTTTGGGCTCTTTAAAAGCTGGAAGAAGATCCGCTGCTTTGGACAAAAATTTTGTTCAGGGATAAGGCCCATTTCTGGCTCGACGTTAACGCCAATAAACAAAATTGCCGCATTTTGGCTAAAGAGCATTCAGAAGAGGTCCAAGAGAAAGCCATAGTTTGGTGCGGTTCGTGGGCTAGTGGAATTACCGGTCCATTTTTTTCAAAATTGATAATGGCCGGAACGTAAACGTGAATGGTGCTCGCTATCGCGCCATTATATAGGACTTTTCGCTACCTGAAATTGATGCCCGTAATCGACATTTGGTTTTAACAGAACGGTGTCATTTGCCATACAGCTGCTCAAACAATGGATCTGTCGATAGGTCATTTCGAGGAGCAAGTAATTTTTTGGGTTTGGACCCGTGAGTTGGCCGCTTAGATCGTGTGTTATCACATCTTTATACTGTTTGCTTCGGGGCTACGTAAAGTCTAAGTCTATGCTGGCAAACCAACTACGATTCAGGTTTTGGAAGCCAACATTACGCGTGTCATTAACGCCATACCGGTCGAAATGCTCGAACGAGTCATCCAAAGTTGGACCCTCAGAATGGACACCCTGAGGTGTAGTTGAGCCCAACATTTGAAGGAAATTATGTTGAAAAAATAAATGGCGTAAAATATCCTTTCAAATGAAAAATAAGGAGCCCACATTTCATTTAATTTTTTGCATTTTTTTAGAAAAAACACCTCTACACTGTAGAATTTATATTTTCTGCATTTGTCTGCAACACCCTAAAGATCTGTGATACCCCCCAATCATGGTGCAGGTCGCAAACTTAATTTATTAATGTTGAAGAATGTGTGAATGTCATATAGAGGATACAACTTTTAAAGAATTTGTAAATGTTCTCAATCTATGGTATGTAAAATATACTATTGTTGTGAGTATCATAATATGGTTAAGTGTGAATCATACTATAGTTGTGGGGATCATAGTATGGATATGTGTTAATCTTAATATTGTTGTGAGAGTCATAGTATGGATGTATTTGAATCATACTATTGTTGTGACTATCATAATATTGTTGTACCACAACCATATACCCAACAATAGTATGATGCTCTTCGAATATTGTTATCCCAACCATACTTTTTTTCTACGTGTAGATTTGGCTTCTAGAGTTAAGTTCATAAAATCGGTTGACCTTATATGTGGGAGCTATAACTAAATCTTAACCATTTTATTTAAATTAAAATAGCGTACGCCTGAACTCAGAACCGATTACTTTAACTGCTAATAACGCCCTTCCCAGTAGTGCGATTCTGTAACTTTAAACAATAACAAGAATTGCTAAAGTTGTCAACATCTTTTGTTGTTTGCATTAACGATAAGATGATTCTGTAACCATTGCTTAACAACGGTAGACAACTTTTGGCTTCAGTAGGCAACTCTGGCGAACGAACTGTCAAAAAAGCCAAAAGTACAAAGAAGAATACGAAAATAACAACTGAATGCGCACCACAAAATGTTAGGGACGTTTTATTTTGAAAATTAATTAAAAAAAATTTTAGAAAAATTTTGGGATCGGTCTCATTATCAGATGTTGTGCACATAAAAAAAAGTGAAAAGTTGATGAAAAGTTTTGTTCAGGAGAGCCATTTTAAAAATTAGGTCTCTTTCTATTTGCGCTTATAATCGTCGACTTCACTTTCATACAACGCGCATATCTCTGGGAGGGAACACTTTTGGGGCATGGGATCGGTCTCATTCGATGCTCAGATGTTGTCCACATCAAAAAAAAAAGAAAAAAAAAATGAAAATTGATTTTTTTACCCTTAGGTCCCTTTCTCTTTGCGCTGCCACATATGGTATATAATTTCAAATGCATTTTCATGTAATTTTCCTTTTACCATTTGCACATTGATTGAACGGTAGCCATGGCATAGTGGTTGGCATACGCCTCCTCATAATATTTTGGGGCCAAAATGGAGACATGTGTACAATCGATAGCTCCGATAGTGCCTCCTAACAATGGTGAGGGTGCTGAAGCAAACACTGCTTTAGCCGCTTGGGCCTCCACTTGAGTCATTAGGAATTTCACCTTTGCAAAAAACATGGAGTCGTTTATTGCGTCAGTTACAAGATGTATATAACGACTAATTGACGTTTGACTCATTGATAACCCCCATTGCTCTCCCACGGGCTGTTGGTAACATCCTGTTGCAAAGAATCTCAAGGCAGCTAAAACCTAGCAAAACAACGCATCTAAATTAATTCAAATATGACCCTTTGCACGATTTTACCTGTTTTTCAGTCGAAATTAATGTAATTCTCGAACCTCTCAATTTGCCATCAAGCTGAAAAACAAGATATTCAACTATGTATGTCTGGAGATAGTCTGTAGAGCTCCCGAAATTCGGTTCCAGTCAATTCAAATGGGTTATCTAAACATCGGAGCAATCGCCTATCAACTCTTGGAACACGATTTAATGATTCATTCCGCGACAAATTATATGCCAAATACTCAAAAGACATTTTAAAAACGTTTAAAACAGTTAATCGAATTCTTAACAACACAAAATGTTTTGTCGTCAACAACAACAGCAGATTTTACAGCAACGACTATCGCTAAAAATTTTACTGAATTGCTAAATCGACAATTTTGTTGTTAGCCATTTTTAACCATTCCGATTATCGTCAAAAAAGTTACAGAATCGCAATTACCTACTGGTCTTAAAAACTAACGTGTTCCAAATTTCATTAAGATTGAAAGTAATATGTAGCAACTAGAGCTAAAATCGGAACATACATACGTGTGGAAGCTATATGCAAATCTGAACCGATTTCTTTAATTTTGAATAGCATTCGTATTTGGTCAAAAAAAACTTACTTCTGCAAAATTTCATGACCTGTAGTTTGATTACAAGCGCCAGATGGACAGACGGCAGATCGATATTTTAAATTAAATTAGCTGGTGGTCCTAACACTTAAAGTTGGGGCTCGCTAAAATATTTTTGTTAATTACAAAAATTTTCCAATAAACTTACTCCTAAAACCCTGTTCGGCAGATGCAGGGTGTAAACGGTGTAGAAAGGCGTTTAATAAACTAAAATAAAATTTTAATTAAGAATATAAAAATAGAACAAAACAAGTGTAATAAGTAAAAAAAGTTGGACTCGGGCGTATCCGACTATGAGATGCTAAACTCCACTTTGCTATTCACAGGATTAAAAATATCTGTATATTAAAAATATCTGCATATAAAACAAAAGCCACATATTAAATCTGATTTCGACCAAATTTGGCACAGAGCATTCCGAGTGACCAGCACCCATCTTTAATAAAATTAGTCTAAACCGGTTAAGGTTTGCGAATAGCTCCCTCCTCCCTTTCCCCATACAAAGGTCCCTCCCTCCCACAAATTACACCCGATCATGTCCAAATTTTGCATGGTACATTATGAGCGACCATTTATTAACTGTGGTAAAACTGGACCCCATGAGTCTATACTTTCCTATAGCCCCCAACCAAAGGTCCCTTCTGATTTCAAAATCTGCATCTTTAGAAGCCATAATTTACATCCGATTCCTACCAAATTTCTCATAAAGTGTAACGAGCGACCAACAATCATGTTCTATAACATTGGACTATATCGGCCGTATTTTAGAAAAGCCCCTATATAAAAATACATCCCTATTTGAGATCCTTCAGTTCTGGAAGCTCCAAATTATACCTTATCACGCCCAAATTTAGCATAGTACATAATGAGCGATAAATACTCGTAATTAACTTAAACATTTTCAGTCCGAACTTGCTCATGCTCCTGCCAGAGATGCTCAATCCTCTAATAGCAGGGTGGTGTAGCGTATTTCTCTGTTGGCCACGTCAAACTTTAACTTTTTTACCTGTTTATATTTTGTTTAGCCAAATTCGTAGTGTCCCAACATATGTGCTAGTGACGACTTAATATAAGTAAACCAATATTATGGATAGTAATAAAAATCTATATTAGGGCTAAAAAGAAACTTCCAATACTAACGACGGCTAACAGCTATAGTTGTACACAGTTACTAGAACAAGCCAACTATTTGATCATACCAATTAAACGCAAGTTGGTCAGATCTACCATCATATCTTCTAGCTACGAATTTGAAGTCCTGCAGCGCTAGTGCATCCACATATCTGTCAGCAAGGAATATTATCTAAAAGCTAACCCTGGCGAAATCACGAGTCTTGTTATTTTAACTAATCTTATTAAGATAACAGATTGTGATTAAGTTTCCTCTGCAAAAGTTCCTAGATCCAGTATAAAGCCCAACTGGTAGTGCTGAAAAAATATGAGAATATCATTTTGTCTTGTACTTTCCTTGCCTATCCTCTTAAATGCTCAAAAAATTAACACTTTGTCATTAAGTGTTGTATTTTAATGTCTTTCTTCTAATTATACTTTGGAATTGTAAGTACATGATGTCTCACTCCGGGCGGCATAGTTGATTTTATTTCGTGCACATTCGTTAGAGACTAACTACATCTCATTACAGATTTGATGATAGTTTTCTATTTTGAGAAATGAAAAAAAATGTCACAAAAATACTCGTAAAATTTACAATGTCTCTCTTGAATGGTGTAATTTCGATTTTAGCTGTGCTTTTATCCCCCACAATCGAACGCAATGCATATTAGTTTGGTCACTTCGTTTGTAACAAACATATCGTACTTTTTCAACAACATATAGAATTTTTAAATTGTAAGTAGAGGCAGGAAACTGATTGCTAGTGTCATAGATGTACCTTGGAACATTGAGAGTGTCATAAGTTTGTTTGAAAAATAGTGGAGATATCGATGTAAGATTAATACAGTTGGCGCTGATGACCACCAAATGTTTCTTTTTAACAAAAAGGGGAATTCTAAAAATTTTAAGTAACTGCTCTTTTATCTTTTGCTATTATTTTTGGCTTCAATTCATGTAATAAAAAACTAGTGTGCTTTTTGTTAAACGTGTGCAATTTGTCGTTAATTACTTAATACTTCGGCTGTATCTTTGTGTCAGTGGAAATACTTTTACGGATAAACTCGGTGATGGAAAATCGGTTAAGTTTGTAACGATTTTTGCGAATGGTTCGCTTTTTCCAAAGAAAAGGACGAAATCTACGAGAGCATATCAATAAGTCCATGCCTTTTCCAAATTTCCTCGTAAATATATGAAATGCAGCACTGATGTCATTAAGTACCATCTGTTAATAGACCACTGTAAAATTTTGAGAGAGTTCCATCATTTAGTTTGTGTTTAACAGCTGTTTAAAACATACAACCTCGTGGATTTTGTTAAAAATGGAAATCAGTGAATTTCGATTATTTTTTGCGGAAAAAAACCGCCAATCAAACCAAGGAAAAGCTTGATAAATACTATGGTGACTCCGCACCATCGACTTCAATGGTAAAAACGGTAGTTTATTGACTTTCTTTGTGGTCGCACAAGTACAGATGTCGCTCAACGTTCTGAACGCCAATTGAGGTCAACACAAGTGAAAATGTAGGAAAAATCCACGATATGGTGCTAGGCGATCGAAGAGTAAAAGTGCGGGAGATTGTTGATGCCATACGCATTTCATATGGCAGTGTGGTTTCGATTTTACATTATCAGTTGGGTTGAAGAAAGCTGTCTGCAAGATTGGTGCCGCGTTTGTCCTCAATTGACCATAACTTGATCTTGTGGTTGTTTGAAGTTCTTTAACGGCAATTCAAACGAGTTTTTGCAGCGTTTTGTACCGGGTGAATCGAAGAAGGCCAATATGACTTTGTCCGCCAATAAGGTGCTGGCAACAGTTTTTTGGGATGTACTCGGGATAATCCACATTGATTATCTTCAAAAGGAAAAAAAACAATAAACGGCGAATATTAAGCCAACTTATTGGTCCGATTTAAAGAGGTTTTTAAAAAACACTCCATTTGTTCAAGAAAAAAGTTATTTTTATATCAAAATAATGCACGGGTGCACACGTGGGCAGTATCAATGACAAAGTTGCAGGAATTGGGTCACGAATTGGTACCTCATCCGCCATATACTCCAGAATTACCCCCCAGTGACCATTTCCTATTTTCAAACCTAAAAAAATTGTTCGATGAAAGGCGATTCAGCTCCAACGATGAAATTATTGATCTAACAAATGCTTAGTTTATGGACCTCAAAAAATCCTATTTTTTGGAGTGATACAAAGATTGGAGAAACGTTGGAATAAGTGTTTTGAGATAAAAAGAGACTATGTTGAAAAATATAACTGTGTTTTATTCGAAAAGTCACGGAATTATTGATCTGCCCTTGTATCATTGTTTTGAGACGCAAATATAAACCGATGACAAGGAAATATTGCTCTTTCAAGTTTAGGCCAAGTATGAACGTTTAAATATCACACAAAGTAATTGACTTCAGAATCCGCAGCTCTAGATGCTATAAATTTCGCATAGAACGTAGCGATCAACCAAAAACCAACTGTGTCCGAAGTTTTTTTAATATCCCCCATACAAAAGTCCTAGCCAATTTTAAATTTCACAAAATTAATCCAATCGTATTCAAATTTCACATGCTATACACTATTATGAGCGACAGAGAGAAAAAACCAATTTAATCGAACCGCAAGATGCCCCCAAGGTGTAATAGCACCAACACACTACTTGGCGTCCAGGGCAATAAAACTTAGCAGCAACAAGAAAGAGCAGTGTTCTGTCATCTAGAAGGACATATCAGATTGTCAAATCACTCTACCTACCATATGTACCAAGTTCTGTATGCACAGTGAGCGATCAGATATACACAGGATAAGATATCGCTCTGGGACAAGACGTAGGAACCAAAACAAAAGCAGTTCGATGAGGCAGCGACCTCAACTAAAGTCAAAAATTATGTACTTTGCTCTTTGCCTTCGTTACAAATTTAAATCAATTTTTACGGCATGGGCTTTGATTCATCTTTTCTGGCATTGTGATGAAACCTATACTACGGCTATGTTGATAATTAATTGGGTTTAGCCTTAACCAAAGGATGGAGTGTATAATAGCCATTACGTTTGCAAGATCTTGAAATATTGACCGGAGACCCTATAAAAAACATATATGTAATATTGATCGTCGTAAAATTCTAAGACGGTCTAGCCATGTCCGTCCAGAAGAGCGTTAAAACGATAAAACGGAATAAACTATAATCCGAACATTTTGCAAGATGATGCCTTATGAATATAAGCTTTATGGTATTGTAGTTGATCGAACCCGGCCTTGGGCAGAAAAGTTTCTATTTATGGGACTCATTCACGAAGAAAAAATGTATAGTTGGGATAACAATATTCGAAGAGCATCATACTATTGTTGGGTATATCTATGGTTGTGGCACAAAAATATTATGATCCTCACATCAAGAGAATAACCAACATACGGCCATACTATGATCCCCATAATTATATTATGATCCTCAAAACTATAGTATGTTTCACATTCAATCATAGTATAATCATCACAGTATGGTTTACAAGCAACCAAGTGATGATTAATACAGCCATAGTATAATCCCACTCAACCATACTATTCTCCCCAAAATTATTTATTTGGATTGGGTTATGTTGCTAACAAGAGATTTGTTCGAGTATTAAAATAATTATTTATTAATACATTGAATTCAAAATAATAAAAGTATTTTATTTAATAGAAGAAAAAATCCCTATAAAAAACGTAAGCGTTTCATTTATTAAACAAATTTCAGTTAACCACATCCAAAGCAGTTTGTTTAAAAAATTTTAATTTACATATAAAAAGTTCTTTTATTGCATACGATTTGTTACAACAACATTATTTTAAAACTGTATTCAAATTAAGATAAAATACAATTATATGGTATCATTGCAGTTATCATATTATTATTAACATAAAACCCAAAAGCAATAGTTTTGCCTTACCAACCATATTAATATTGTTGCTACAACTACATTTTCATTTTTAAATTTGGCATTACTATTGTTACATTTCAACAATATTAACATTGCCACAATCATACTATTGTCAATATGGAATTCAAAAAACAATAGTGTGGTTGCGACGAACATAATTTTTTTGCAAAGAATATATTTTTGTTGTCGTGACCATATACGAGTAATTATAGAAACCATATTTTATCTCTGCGTTTGGTGACTTTTTGTTTATTTGCTTCGCAAAACATAATTTTTCATGGATTAACAATAGCTGAAATGGAGACTTCTAGTTGGGATGCACTTACGAGGGCGGTTCGGAAAGTTCTTAGCCTATCAATGAAATAGAATAGTTAGTTTTTCAAAAATATTTTTATTTTTCAAAAAAATCTCCTGAAACTTCAATACACTTAGTCCAACGCTTATCTAGCAATTCTATCCCTTGATTAAAATATTTTTCCTCAAGGTCTTCAAAATAGTGGTTTACAACTGTAATTGCAACTTCATTTGAGGTAAAACGCTTGCCAGCAAGTAATTTTTTTAGATTTGGGAACAGGTAAAAGTCACTGGGAGCTAAATCAGGAGAATAAGGTGGGTGGTCAAGCAACTCGTACATTAATTCGTTGATTTTAGCAATCGTTAAAAAACACTCTTGTGCGCTGGTGCGTTCTCTTGATGAAAAATAATTTTTTTGTGTTGTAAGCCAGGACGTTTTTCTCGAATTTGTACATTTAATTGATCTAAAAGGTTTCAATAGTACTCTGAATTTATTGTTTTACCCTTTTGCAGATAGTCAATCAATAAAATACCTTTGAAGTCCCAAAAAACCGTTGCCATAACCTTACCAGCCGATTGAATTGTTTTTGCCTTCTTTGGGGCACTTCCTCCAGCTTCAGTCCATTGTTTGGATTGTTCTTTTGTCTCTGGAGTATAGTGGTGGATCCATGTCCCATCAACAGTAATGAAACGACGCTTAAAATCCATTTTATTTCGCTTAAACGATCCAAACAAGCTTGAGAAATGTTCATTCTTATGCGTTTTTGGTCGACTGTAAACAAGTGCGGCACCCATCTTGCAGAAAGCTTTTACATCTGTAGTTCTTCATGCAAAATTAAATGGACTTGAGATGCCCATGATATTAGCTATTTCACGCACTTTTATTCGTCGATCATTGAATACCATATCATGCACTTTGGCTACAATTTCTGTTGTTGTTGCTGTTTTTGGACGGTTCAACTTCAATGCTTGTACGACCACCCAATTTTTTACTGTTGCATATGAAGGAGCACTTTCACCTAACACATTCACCATATCATTATGAATTTCTTGTCCCGATAAACCTTTTTTATGTAAATATTTAATGACACCACGCATTTCTAATTTTTCCATTGTAAAAAAATCGCGGATGCGTCTTTTGTGAACACCTGTTTCTATAAGAAGGAGTTGCCAGATCGAAACAAAATTTAACATGTGCTGAGATGGAAGTTTCCAAAACACTTAACTTTTTTCTGTTTATACCGCGCTTTTTGTGCTAGGCTATGAAGTACTACCTCCATTTATAAAGATTAGGTCCCTTTCTATTTGCGCTTAGAATCGTCGAATTCACTTTCATAAAACGCGCATATCTCTGGGAGGGAACACTTTGGGGCATGGGATCGGTCTCATTCGATGCTCAGATGTTGTCCACATCAAAAAAAAAGTAAAAAGTTGAAGAAAAGTTTTGTTCAGGATAGCCATTTTAAAGATTAGGTCCCTTTCTATTTGCGCTTAGAATCGTCGATTTCACTTTCATAAAACGCGCATATCTCTGGGAGGGAACACTTTTGGGGCATGGGATCGGTCTCATTCGGTGCTCAGATGTTGTCCACATCAAAAAAAAAGTGAAAAGTTGATGAAAAGTTTTGTTCAGGAGAGCCATTTTAAAGATTAGGTCCCTTTCTATTTGCGCTTAGAATCGTCGAATTCACTTTCATAAAACGCGCATATCTCTGGGAGGGAACACTTTGGGGCATGGGATCGGTCTCATTCGATGCTCAGATGTTGTCCACATCAAAAAAAAAGTAAAAAGTTGAAGAAAAGTTTTGTTCAGGAGAGCCATTTTAAAGATTAGGTCCCTTTCTATTTGCGCTTAGAATCGTCGACTTCACTTTCATAAAACGCGCATATCTCTGGGAGGGAACACTTTTGGGACATGGGATCGGTCTCATTCGATGCTCAGATGTTGTCCACATCAAAAAAAGAAAAAAAATTAAAATTGATTTTTTTACCCTAGGTCCCTTTCTCTATACGCTGTCACATATGGGTATTTTTAATTCACAGAAAGCGACTCCTCCCCCAGCGATGATATTATTTCATACAGAATTTGTTTACTTCAAACGATCCTAGGAAATCATTGACGATATGTGTCTGCAGCGGTATTGCGTTCGATAAAAATTCGCTGAATTTACTTTTCCTTCCTTTGTTGACAACGAATTAGTTTGAAGAAAACACTCTACAACATAATAACTAATTAGCAAATATTTAAACAACAACCCATCTTCTACATTGGATGGTGCATACTTTGGAAAATATTCGGCGGTTAAAGGTCTTTTAGATTCGGCCCGGCCGTACGAATCTTCGCATGTACTTACTGTCACTTGCATTGCCAGTAAAAGTCGACAGTTAGTTATGGTAATGTTCGTTCATTTACGACAAGTTTTCTTCACACATGTCCGTAAATTAACCATTTAACAGTTTTCGATTTTTATTAGTTGAGTATTATTGCTTTTGGCGTATGTCAACTTAATTAAGAGACATACAAATTTTACGAGCTCTGTTTGGTGTGGAGGCTGCAAATTGTGTTTTAAAATAAAAGTGAAATTCGTAGGTACGTAGGCGGGATTTGAATAAGCCTTAAAGATATGACTTGTAATATTTATTATTCACTTGAATACAAAGCTAAATTGCGTCCATCCGTTTGAATCGAATACTCGTATGCCGATCGATCCCGATCCAATGTAGACATTGCAATCCTCAATTACTACACAAAGATTTGAAAAATTGAGATTGCAAGCCGTGATCAGAATTTCCAAAGGACGAAGAGATTTTTGCTTGGGATCATAACTTTTACTGCCCCCAATGAAATATTGTCAGACAAAAACAGAACAGGGTGAAGCGTGAAACTTTGCTTATTTGGGAATGAAATAAACAAATTATGGACCTTAAAAAATTTTATTTTATATATTAGTTATATTGAACAGTAAAGGAATTTTGAAATTACATGTTTATAAATAGCGTATCTGGCAAATGTCCACCTTCGCTATCCATACATACACTGCTGCATACGTTTTTTTGAAGTTTTCATCTACTTCGAGTATGTCGACTGGTATTCTACCAATTTCAGCCTCAATATAGTTAATTAGGTCTTCCAAGGTGTTGGGACGGTTGATATACACCTTCGACTTCAGGTAACACCAAAGAAAAAACCGCATGGGGCTAAGTCTGGTAGGCGTGCTGGCCATTTCACATCACCCCTCAAAGAGATAAGCCGTCCAGGAAACATTTGCCTAAAACAATTCGTTGTGTGGCGTGCAGCGGCAACATCCTCTTGGAACCATGTGTACTCTAATTGCATTGCCTCAAGAGCCGGCTGAAGAAAATCCAGGAAATGCCAAAAGCAAGTGATTGCTTCCGAGCAGAGCGTTTCGGAGATTGCAAAATTTAGACGAACTAGGCATGCGGTCAAACGAATTTATCGAGAATCCTGAAATTTTGCATTATGATGGATTATGGTATTAAAAATGGACGAAATCGGGGAAAAAAGGTTTATCTTTAAGGTACTAAAGGTACCGCGGTAAAAGAACACTTCTTAGAGTATTTGCTTAACAAATCATAGTGTTTTGTGGACAGACGGTGGCTAAGGTGTGTACTATTAGTTGGTATGAACTAAATTCGTCAGGACTTTTTGACTCATGTGGCTAAAAAGGCGTCCTGCATATTTAAACCGGCGATTTACAGACAATATGGATATATGTGACGCGCAAAATAAAAAGGGACCTAAGGGTAAAAACCAGTTTTGTTCAGGAGAGCCATTTTAAAGATTTAAAAGCGTGTATCTTTGGTGTACCATCACTTTCATAAAACGCGCATATCTCTGGGAGTTTTGGGGCATGGGATCGGTCTTATTCGATGCTCAGATGTCCACATCAAAAAAAAACGCAAATTAATTTTTTAACCCTTAGGTCGCTTTCTCTATGCGCTGTCACATGTGTGCATTTTAGTTATAGCAAATTGTTCTACCATTCCAAATAAAGATTAATTTTAAAGATTAGAGATGGAAGCATGGGCAGAAAAAGTCCAAAAGAGTATGGAGGGTCGGTGGAGAGTATATAAAGTTCGGCCTGGCCGAACTTAAACTTATTTTACTTTAAATTGTGCAATTATACTACTGTTACATTTTAACAGTATTAATGTTGCCACAATCATACTAATGTCAAAATTAATTTGAAAAAACAAAACTATGGTTGCGATACACATGCTTTTATGGTGGAGAACATTGTATTGTTGCCGTGGTCATATACAGAGTTCTCCATTAAAGACATAACAATTTTATATAGTAATAAAACACAGAATATTCAAGATATAGAGTTCAAATTCCAGGTGAAGTGCAAATGCACTTCACCTGTGTCATCGACGACACAATGTGTCATCGACGACACAATGTGGCGCAATCACACCTCCGGCATGAAAACCACACAGTAATTTTTTGCGGACACAATTGAAGCACAGGTGGGTTTGTTAAAGCACAGGTGGGTTTGTTGCAGTCCAATAATGCACACAACCACTCAGCCTGAAATGAGCTTTATCGCTGAAGATGATGAAAAACATTGGAGTAAGCGCTCTTATAGTTTCGACCACCGACTCAGAATATCGGTAGGAATTTTTAATGATTTCCAAACGTTGCTCGTAAGTGAACTTTACCATGATGAAAATGTTGACTTCGACTAACGTTTTGACACTGAAAGATCATTAAAAATGTTTGAGGGTCCGTTGGCACAAAAAGACGAAATCGTTATGTCCCTATTGGAAAACCTTTTTTAATCTAAAAGCTTTCATCATTGATCATGTGAAAAGTTTGTATAACAAGTATGAGCTGCTGCACAGAAAAAAACGATATTCTGCGCAACCGAAAAGAAACATACCTTCAGATGTAAATGCAAACCATTAAGTTGAGAAAAGTTCCACCAAGGACATTTTATTGCATTCTTACTGTGCTTTCTATGGGGAAAAAATAAGCTCCACCACAATTTACATCCCATTTAATCTTAAAAGGCATCAAAGTGATTTAATTTCTTTTATATTTTACCTAGAAATTCAACTACGATAAGATAATATGGAAGACTTACTAAATATGAATTTGCTATCGCTTACTTAACAGCCAGTTTAAACGGAGGTAGCCACAATCGTACTATTTGTGCTCATGGTTATATGAAATGTTCCCACCCGCTGCATAAATTTCCGAATGAATAATGTTGCTTTAATGCCAAATTCACACAAAATGCAGCAACACCCAATGGCACGGCACCTTAATCTATCTTCTCAACACTGTAAATCCACCCTCTAGATTTGTTTTGGAAGACGGCATTGGAAACGCCAACAGAAATTCAACACATTCAGATTAGCATTGCTATCAGCAGATGTCGACAACAAATGCATTCCAAGTACAAACAACCAACACCTTAATTGGGATTGTAATGGAATTTCGAAATAATCGAAACACCAACCGAAGGTGTCTTCGATTATTATGAAACATTATTTGTTTTTTCCCCAGTAAAGTATTCCAAAGAGTCTATACAGGCGCATTGGCATTATTTTATTTATTTTGTTATATTATATTTAAGGTACACTTGAAGAAAAAGGAGAATCAACTCCGCTCATTAATGTTGGTTTATTCCATCACAATGTTTTATTAGAAGCAGAAAGAGTCAGTTCAACGTATTATCTTATATCAGAAGCACAATTTCTGCGATTCCTTTTCAATTCTCGCTTCGTCTTGGATCATAGGATCAGAAAAAGGCCAATATTTTTAATGACGATCTAGTACCACTCCCCAGTTTCAACTGAGCTACGGTGCCACTTTATGTGTGTGTGAAGGAGACCTTTTCTTTACCTAGCAGCTCTGGATATAATCGGCGGGCAAATGAAGACGATGTTAGGAGTCATTGCATCAACCCAATTTTATAAAAGAACTGACATAATTTACTTAACTCCCTCAACATGCCATAAATGGACAGGTGAAAACTCCTCCAAATCATGAACTGGGCACGGTATAATTCTTATGCTTATTGACTGGAATGTGTTAAAATGTTGCCGTCACTTACGAGTCGAAAATCAGCCGCTAAAAAATTTAATATGTTCTTACCCGGGGTAAAACATGGCCTTACATATATGATAGTCGTGCACACCAAGCCATTACCCATGGCTGCCCGCAAAAGAAAACAACTTAGCCATAAATATTCCTGGTATGTCGGATTGGCTCCTATACAAATAAGTATTAACTACACACGGAGAAGAGATTCGTTGTCGCAACTAAATTTTTTGCTGGGCGAACGATTGAGGTTACATGCACCTCGAGTATTTCTTCTGTACAGCCCATTTTTAGCTGGTGCTCTTTAATTTGAAGTTATTAGAACTGTATTCGTATATTATCGGTGCAACTTACAAAGTGACCAAATATTCAGAAGAAAATTTTTGGATCTAAAAATCCACATACCGCACTTGTTCAATGAAAAAAGAGAAATGTTTTGACAGAGGCCAAAAAAAGTATTTACCTACACAATTTAGGTACTTGAAGTACTTATAGGGTAAGTTCAAGACGAAAAAAAAGTGAATAACAACATGTTTTCGATTTTACTTATCATCACTACTAATTGGATACAACAACAAAATGTTTGCAAAACTATTGGTTGCTCCAACGACCGGTTGTGACAACAAAATACCAATCAATAGCCTTTGAGAACGGTAGGATGATCATATTTATCATCTTTTGGTATTTCGAAGCGAATATCCACTGCCATAAAAAAACATTTGGTGATTGCAACCGAAATTACACTTATGGAACCAAACCATCTTAGTTCCAACCGATTCCAAACTAATTTTTTCTCTGTGTGTGACAAAAGATGGAAGTTATAATTCATTCGAGAGAAGTAGGTTTAGATCTGTTCATTAGACTACAGATCTATTCATCATACTGTGTAGCAATTTTCAGTCAATAATCATGGCGATCGGAGAAGTTATTCTGTGGCTGGGATAAAACGTAATCTATCGATAAGACTACAATTAAATCTCTGCAGTCTGTATTTTTATACCATGCACCACTCTGTGGAACAGATTAATATCTGTAAGTATATATTATGGATAAGGTACTATAAGTTAGTTTCATGACAAATGTTTTTTAACTGCCAAATATAGTTGAGCTACACCATTTCCACGTGTACTTCAGAAAATATAAAGTGAAATTTAGAAAAGAACAATTGAAATTCAGAACACATCAATTTTAGTTCAGAAATTACAACCGAGATTCAGAATACATCGAATGAAATTTAGAAAGTACAATTGAAATTCAGAGCACATCAACTGAAACTCAGATATTACAAATGATATTTAGAATATATCAATTGAATCTGGAAAATTAAAATTTTAATTTTTCATCAGAATGTGCCATTTGGAATTATTTTTGATACCATACGTACAATTTTTTTAATTAATACAACAACTTTTTATAAACGGTGGTTAAATTTTAAGGGCCGATGTTGAACCTGAACCTTAACGTCAAGTTTTTTTTGCATTTCATTTAATATTTCTCAGTGTCAAACTAACTCAATTTGAACCATGGAAAGATACACAAGCGAACCACGGGTTAAAGTTATTTAGGCTTGGTGGCAAGAAATGGCAACAGTGGATGATCAATTTTCGAAGAAAATCATCTTCAGTGATGGGACACATTTTCACCTCTATGGATTCGTCAATAAGCAGAATTGCCGCATTTGGGCGAATGATAATCCAAGAGTGATTGTCGAAAAAACAATGCACCCACAAAGAGTGACTGTTTGGTGCGGTTTATGGGCTGGCGGCATCAACGGGCCGTATTTTTTCTAAAGTGAGGCCGGTCAGGCAGTTACTGTGAGTGGTGTTCGCTATCGTGAGATGATCAGAAAGTTTTTATGGCCCAAATTAGAAGATAGATGTGGACGATATGTGGTTTCAACAGGACGGTGCCACTTGGCACACTGCTTACGAAACAATGGCTCTTTTGCGCGACAAATTCAATGGCCGTCTTATCTCACGTCTGGCGATGATAATTGGCCGCCAAGATCATGTGACTTAAAACCGTTGGCCTTCTTTCTTTGGTGTTATTTAAAAGAAAGGGTGTACGTCGACAAGCCAGCAACAATTCAAGAGCTAAAGAATGAGATAAGTCGGCACATTAACGGCATAGAATCTCAATTATGCCTCTACGTCATCGAAAATTTGGTCCATCGGATGGAGGTGTGCCGCCGAGGTCGCGGCGGCCATTTGGCCGATATTTTGGTTCCACACATAATTGACCAATACCAAAATTATCGTAATAAAAAGAAATGACAATAATTTCTTAAATAATTTGTGATTTATTCAAAATCAACATCGACCCTTAAAATTTATCCACCCTTTATGTGTCAACAAGAGGAGGGTTCCATTTGCCGCACGACGTTTGTAATAATGATTCCTTGTAAACGAAGTTTCCTGGATGCATTAGCGCCTAAAACAACGAGGTCAAATCACCTACTAGATCTTGTCATTTGTCACCAGTAGACTCCTTTTTCTAGGGCTACGAGAAAAGTCTATGCCATTGAGCCCAAGACGATTCAAGAGCTGAAAAACGACATCATTTGTTTTATAAAGGGTGTTTTTTATGGACGTGTGGTTTTCAATCTGGCCACACTTTTTTCGCAGTTGGTCTTATTGACAGCTGTCACTTGATTTGTGTTCAGTTTGGTTTGCCATTTCAAAATGAATAGACTTACTCCGGAACAACGATTGCAAATCATGGCGAATGGTTCAAAAACTAGATGGCCACCGATCCCAATTTTTACAAGAAAATGTTGTTTAGGGATGAAGCTTACTTTTGGTTGAATGGGTACGTTTCTAACCAAAATAGTCGCATTTGGAGTAACGAAAATCCACTATCCATTGTTGAGACGCCGTTACATCCTCAGAAAGTCACTGTTTGGCGTGTTCTATGGGCAGAGGGAAACATTGGTCCATATTTTTTTTCAAAAATGAAGCCGGCCATAATGTTCAGTCAATGGGGAACGCTATAGAGCCATGAATAATTGCCTGAATTGGAGGATGTTGATGTGGATGACCTTTGGTTCTAACAATACTGCGCTATATGATATACAGCCAAGAAAACAATCAATTCATTTATTTAACAGCTCTGGACTATTATTTGTGGGGCTAAGTGAAGTCACTTGCCTGCGCAGATAAGCCCGACACGATTGCTACCTTGGAAGAGATTATTCGGTGCGTTACGGCCCCAAATGCTGCAAAATTTTGCTGCTTGGCTGGAATTTATTCGAGCCAGTCGCGGCGGCCATTTGCCCGAATTTATTTTTAAATTATAATGGCAAACCCTTATCTTTATAATAAAGCTAACTTTGTGGCCAGGACACTAAATTATATGCGTTTTATTTCTTTTTGAAAACCACACGTCTAAAAAAACACCCTTTGAATGAAATAAGTCATACACTTGCAAAAGCAATAGACTAAAAACACACGATGAAGTTAGATATGTGACGCGCAAAATAGAAAGGGACCTAAGGGTAAAAACCAGTTTTGTTCAGGAGAGCCATTTTAAAGATTTAAATACGTGTATCTTTGGTGTATTATCACTTTCATAAATCGCGCATATCTCTGGAAGGGAACACTTTTGGGGCATGCGATCGGTCTCATTCGAATCTCAGATGTTGTCCACATCAAATCAAAAAAAGTGAAAATTGTTTTTTTTTACCCTTAGGTCCCTTTCTCTATGCGCTGTCACATATGTAGATAAAAAATAATAAAGAAAATCCACAGAGTTATTGACTTTGGGGTTGCATACTACCAAATCATGGACCTTCACTTTTTACACATTTTTTATAAGCATTTCACAATTTCCTTATCCTAGTTATGAGAAAGGCTTCACCGCTAACAGGCTATTCACTGCTATGATGGGGTAAATTACTATTGTCTAGGTGATATGACTTGAGATGAGGTCAAGAAGGATCTTATCGCATTTGCCACCTTGAAAGAATCTATAACTTTAGCTTTTGAGACACAACCACACAAAACCCCAGTAATGGCAACATATCTTATAATTTCACAGTTATCACAAATAGTTCTTTCTACTCTCACAAATTCAACATCAATTTAAAACCGTTTAATAAAAAAAACATTTTTTCTTGAGTGTATCGCAACCGAAAAAGTCAGCAATCGATTTTCCCTAAGACAACAGGCGTTGTTGTCGTTTCTGTTTTTTTTTCGATACAATTTGGGCACTGTAGCGCAAAAAAGGAGATTTTTTTCTTAAGCTAAAATTACACATTTTCCCACGACAAAATTCCAAATCCAACCAAAATAGAAGGCAATAAAGTTAAAGCCATTTTTTGCTCCCTCTCTTGTGACGTTGGAAGGTAATCAACTTTTTGTTTGGAGGAATCATTAGATTAACCGTTGGCAAAGAACCAGCTGCTGGTGGTGCTGGTACTTGTGGTTCAGCAAAAGTCAGTCAAATATCGGTATTTGTTGGTTGTTGTTTCTTCATTTGAGGTTGGTTAACGAAATTTTCGTTCCAACAGTTTCTATGATTTTTTTTTTGGTTTTCCTATTGAAGTGCGATTAGTTTTGTAGGATGGACGAACTCATGAATATTGATTTAATTCCAAGTCTATTCAACGCGGCAAAGCATCACATTGCCCAAACAGTGTCGGATTAAGGTAATATCGATTTGGCGCTAGGCCAAAAATCAGCCATGATTTTTTGCTTGTATCAAAGTAAGTACCATTGCAGTTTTCCAAATTCCAAATATTTCTTTTTAAATTAATTAAAAATATTTAATTATGATTAAATCATGGCACTATGGTACAGGGTATTATAATCAAGTACATGGTGAGCACAAAAGTTGCCATGGGGCTAAAAACTTTAATTACTTTTTCGTTTATTATTTTTTTTTATTTTTTTTCTCAGATTTCATAATATACAAAATGGAAATTTTTTTACACCAAGTATAAAAAATAATGTCACTAAAATGACCCCTGATTTCCATAACATCTTTCAAAATTCGTGGCTGTAGCGTTGGAATTTCCGCAACGATGTTTGCATAGAGTCGAATGATTGTCTCTTCACATATACTCGCTTCTTCAAATAACCCCGCAGAAAATAGTGGGGTGCTGACAAATCCGGCGATCGCACTGGCCAAATAATTTCAGAATTTCTGGAAATTATTCGGTCTCCAAAAGTTAGACTTCAAAGAGACATTGTGTCTCGGGCAGTGTGGGTAGTGGCTCCGTCCTGCTGAAACCATATCTCAGGTCTGTTTTCAACAGGAGGGTGTTAAAAATGTTCTATCATTAACAGTTACCGCTCTCCATTTATGGTAACAGCACTTCCTTCTTCATTCTCGAAGAAGTAAGGCCCAATGATATTTGCAGATGTGATCTCGAACCATACTGTACACATAATGGGGTGCAATTGGCGTTGATAAATGTCTGTTGGATTTGCAGACCCCAGCACCTACAGTTCTGCTTATTAACAAAGCCATTCAAATGAAAATGAGCTTCGTCACTCATGCGTTAGCGTTTAAATAATTGATCGCTGATTTAAATAATAAAATTCTATTATTCTGGTTATTTTTTTTAGTTGTGAATCTCTCCATTAAAAATCTTAAAAAAAATAATCAAAAAGCCAAATTAACAAAAAAGTTATTAAATGTTAAAATCCCATGGTAACTTTTGGCCCACCCTGTACATATGTTAGTACAATCTTATAGAGAGGATAGTTTCTATCTAAATTAAATCGATCGACTTAGAATCACTAATTAATGTCGACGATATTTTGATCAGCCACCGCCGACAATTACAAGACGTATTGGACCACTAATGTACAATTTGTAAAAGAGCTATTGGCTGCAAATGAGTACTTAATATGAAGCTGACAATCTGGCTTCACAAAAGCGTAATTCTACATCTTCTAACCTACTCATCAGTTGTATAGAGGACATCAGTGGAAACGACATACAAATATTGCAAAAAGTCTTAAGAATATGTTGCCTCGGCGTAAGCGGAGCGATGAGGACAATTAAAAATCTCCGATACAAATTAGAAATGAGACGGCCGCCATAGCAATGAGGCTTAAGTTATAGGCAATTGGACCTAGAGCGATCACGAACATGTCACCAGAGAATACTTGAGGTGATGGTAGCGAACTCGGCCGACATGGCAGTTGTATCCCATCTAACAGTAGTTTCCGATTGTGAAACCTTGATACTGGACAAACAATCTTGGATTGATTGAACATTACTGCAGATGTCCTCTGAAGTTTGATAAGGGAGGTTAAATTTTAAGGGCCGGTGTTGAATGTAAACCACACCTAAACTTTAAGTTTTTCTTCATTTCATTTGATTAGAAACGTCTATAATTGTCAGAATGGTGGCAAGAAATGGCAACAGTGGATGATCAATTTTCAAAGAAAATCATCTTCTGTGATGAGGCACATTTTCACCTCAGTGGATTCGTCAATAAGCAGAATTTCCGCATTTGGGCGAATGATAATCCAAGAGTGATGGTCTAAAAAACAATGCACCCACAAAGAGTGGCTGTTTGGTGCGGCATCATCGGGCCGTTTTTTTTTTTCAAAATTAGGCCGGTCAGGCAGTTACTGTGAATGGTGTTCGCTATCGTGAGATGATAACGAACTTTTTATGGGCCGAATTGGAAGATATGGATGTGGACGATATGTGGTTTCAACAGGACGGTGCCACTTGCTACACAGCTAACGAACCATAGGCTCTTTTGCGCGACAAATTCAATGGCCGCGATGTTAATTGGCCGCGAAGATCATGTGATTTGACACAGTTGGACTTCTTTTTTTGGGGTTATTTGAAAGAAAAGGTGTACGTCGATAAGCCAGCAACAATTCAAGAGCTAAAGAATAAGATAATTCGGCACATTAACGGCATAGAACCTCAATTATGCCTCAGCATCATCGAAAATTTGGAACATCATATGGAGAATGGAAATTTGGACCATCGGCAATTTGGCCGATATTTTGTTCCATACATAATTGACAATATTATCATAATAAAATGAATTGACAATAATTTACTAAATAATTTGTGTTTTACTTAAAATCAACATCGGACCTTAAAATTTTACAACGACAGGAAAACAAGTCTTAATTTCTCCTGTCTGACCATAACACGGTCCATTTGGCTTTGAGGGAAATAATGTCAATAACGATAAGATTATAGACTGGTTGTGCCAGGGAATTGCAAACAGTAAACTTGGAGAATGCGATAGCAGGGCTATGCGGTCCGAGAATGAAACCTTTGAGAAAAAACTAAAACTCTGTGAGGCGACTCAGTCGAGGACAGGACTAGAACATTGCTGAACTTAAGAAAGATGGAGATAAGTATCCTAATAGGACACACAGGCGTACCTACAAGACTAGGCTATTGAAGAGCTACTAAATTCATGTTGGTAATACCGACAAACCAATAATGCCAGTATTTTTTTATCCAAGTTTGAAAGAACAAAGGTTCAAATAGAATTTAAACGTTTTAAATTTGGCCGAAAAATAACAACCAGCTATGTTCGAGAGCTGAGCCATATTCAAGTGAAAAATAGTAGTGTTTCGCACCATTAATCATTATAATGAAACAGGCAGCTTTGCCAAACGCTTTAGTGGTGGACGAAAAGAAACCGCAACACTACGAGTACTTGAATTGATTCGGAAAGGGATGGATCGACTTTATCGAAATCCACGTAATCAAATGGCCAACGAACTGACACTATCCCAGAGAAGCCTCCGAAGCATATTTCAAAATGAGCTCAAGGTAAATAAAGCCTTACAAGTTTCAGAAGGCACACGTTCTTACTTCAAAGCAAAAATGATATTAGACTCGAAAGAGCAGAGGAGTTATTACGATTACACAAACGTGTCGAATTTCCAAACATCATTTATAAACTTTCAAAATAAGCGTGTTTAAGACTTTGAACGACCACTCGAAGTAAGTTTCCATCTAAAGTATCTATAATGGTAAGGGAAGCTGTGATTCGCTAGATTCGACCAGGCCGAACTTTATATACACTCGACCGTCCCTAAACAAATAAAGAGCAAATAATGATGGTCGTTTTTTTGGGTTTCGGTCCAATCTTCGCCCGAATCTTAACCAAAAATTAATCTTTATTTGGAATCGTAGCAATATTTCTTATATGAGTACCTTTATGTTTATATTGACTATTAATCGCCCTTTTTACCAACGGCACGTTTTTTCTGCCATATAAGCCAAAAAGTCCAGCAACTACGTTTGTTTTTGAGGTATTTAGTGCGTCCCAAGTAACAGTAACCTCTTTAACCATTTTCCGCCCCGAAAAGTTACGATTTCATTGGCAATTATACAAAACAAGTGTACTTTTTAGCAAGGTGCCTCAGTCCCTTAAAGGAAAACTTTTTTCACACTGGGCCGATTTCGCCCATTTACAATTGTGTTCATGCTTTCAACAGACTCACGGAC
Organism: Hydrotaea diabolus; assembly: GCA_963513945.1. NCBI lineage: Eukaryota > Metazoa > Arthropoda > Insecta > Diptera > Muscidae > Hydrotaea > Hydrotaea diabolus. The sequence goes on from OY740719.1 coordinate 73,787,791, forward strand.
GGACTGACATAAATATATCATCTTAGAATTTCACGACGATCTATTATATATAAGGTCTACTTGCGATACATTTTTCGGGCCCTCGATCTATTATTCGTGGTAGTACAAAGGGAATGACATCCACTCTTCAGTGGAGGGTAGAAAAGTATGCCAGTATGGATGCTTGGAAGAAAGCCATTATATGGGAAAGGGCCAAAATACCGCAAGATCATATTCGTCCTTTGCAGGCCATGGTTCAAGGCAAATGGTCGAGCTAAAGTAGCTTAGCCAAATAAAGATCTTAGAATGGAAGACACACAAGGACTATGCCAAAAGATACACAATATTTTAGTTACACACATCAATGCCAATTTTTAATAACGTTTATAGGGTGATCCATCTAGAGGTATTTTTTTAAAACAAGAAAATATACGAGTATAAAAATTCAAATCAAGTGTTCAATCTTTATTGGTAATTTGAAATGACATTTTATGGCATTCATCTTTTGAAAATAATTACCTTCAAATGTTGGCAACTGTATTTTGGAAATGAGCGTTCGGTTAGAAACGGGAAGATCCTCTGTTTTCGACCAAAATTTTGTTCAGTGATGAGGTACATTTCTGGCTCAACGGAAAAGTCAATAAACAAAATTTCCGCATTTGGGCTAAAGAGCAATAAGAATAGGTTCAAAAGGTGTAATTATACCGAGAGAAAACCACGGTTTGGTGCGGTTTATAAGCTGGTGGAATCATCAGTGCAATTTTTTTCAAAAATGATGATGGTCGGAACGTAACCGTGAATGGTGCTCGCTATCGCGCATTGATATCGATCTTTATGCTACCTAAAACTGAAGCCCGTAATTTTGACGACACTTGGATTTAACAGGACGGTGCCAATTGCCATACAGCTGCTCAAACAATGGATCTATTGAGAGGTCATTTTATTTCACGTTTTAGACAGATGAGTTGGCCGCCTAGATCGAGAGATATAACACCTCTAGACATATTTCTTTTACAAACCAGCTACGATTCAGGTTTTGGAAGCCAACATTACGCTTGTCATTATAGCCATACCGGTCGAAATGCTCGAACGAGTCATCCAAAATTGAACCCTCAGAATGGAAACCCCGAGGCGTAGTTGCGGCCAACATTTGAAGGAAATTATATTTAAAAAATAAATTTTGTTCTTAAAAAAACCTCTAGATGGATCACCCTATACCAACTGAAGTTGATTAGTTTCGCTTCTATTCGCAGCTCGGTAAATTCAAAATAATTTGAGGGCCCCACAAAAACTGTGGGCCCTGCACAAGTAGACAGCCTATGCGACCGTATCTCGCCCTGCGCCCCCATAGTCTACGTATTCTACCATTTGCGATGTTGCTGCACTGTAGCTGTTTACGCCTTTTGATTATAAAACTGACGCCAGTCTTTACTTTGTAGTCACGAACGAGTCTGACTGAGCCGTGGAGTCTGGCCGCGCTTACCTGGCTGGCAATAGCCATCACCGCTCAGGTGTTTGTCGTCGTGTGTTGGCGCATTGATTTGCTGGTTTGTGGCCGGCTAGCCAACGATTCATTGGTCCTTAAATTGTGTACGTGTGCTGCAATTTGGGTCTACGTGTGGCAACAATTTGCCCTCGATTATTGTTTGGCTTTTCACTTATTATCCTCATTATTTGTTATTTAGTCTTTTTTGCAGGCAATTTCAGTTGAGAATTTAATTCGGTTAGATTTGGTGGGTCAAATCGTCAAATCCTAACTGCTTTCTCACCAACGTTATCGCCACTCGTATGGAATACAGCAGATGGCGCGATTAACTCAACTCTACAAATTTCTTTTTAATTAAGTTCGCCATCTATGTGTCACAATTTTCATGTTATTGGAACTCTATTTGTTATGTTGTACAGTTCTTAAGGGTTGATACCGTTCCAAATTTTGGGTACTGTATTTAAGGGTTGTTACTGTACTATATCATTGTGTACTGTACATCAACTGTTTTTAAGCATTTCGACTGTATAAACTAAGGGTTGCTGAATCTGTTAGGGGTTTGCAAACCCATCTATGATATGTAGATGGCGATGGAGCTAGAACAATATCAATCTTAAGGGCAGAGTATGACAATAGAGGGATGTTTGATCATAAAGCCGAAATCATGTAGGGTGTTCACAAAGATCAATGCTGTAGCGCTCAGTCTGTACAACTGTTGTAGAAATGTTGTTGACACAAAAAAATTGTACGACTGCTGGCATTAAAGACACGTGTTTAACACACTACCGTCAATTCGGTAAAGATGTAATTGTACCAAAATGACCACATCAATGTTCCAAAACTAACGTGAATGTACCAAAATTAATCGTTAAGCTCGACAAAGTAAATCCCAACTAAAATCGAACAATATAAACCTATTTCAACCAGGATCCGAAGGGACCGATATTCATCGCTAATTGTTTCTCAGTTAGAGAGACCTCTTGGACCTGGACATAACATTAAAGTTTACTCTGTTGAACGAACTACAATCATAACCCCGGATTACAGGATCCTCCCAACCTCTACGGCGTGTTTGTATCTTTGGTTATGTACATAGGTAAGCAAGACCGCGTTGGCAACAGTATCGATAGGATATCCTAGCGACAACTTTGAGGAGAATGGGGGAATCTGATGCCCTCTCTACCTAGGAATAAGGCTCTATCGTTTGGGATAGGGCCATTGGAAATATAAAGGAATAGAAAAAAAGGGTGTCGATAAAAGCCTGAAAATTTCTTAATAATTTTTTAATAAATAATGTTTTTATTAAGTAAAATTTCATATTTCTCAATATTGTTTTAAATCGTTTTCTTACCATTATCGAATTAAGGGCTGCTATATATATTTCTGGCCCAATAATGAAAATTATGTGTGAGAGCTCGCATTGTCAATGATTCATCTTCACTTGTTCTTTTTTCGAATTTCTCCGAAGACTTTAGGCAAACAAATTGTGGAGTACCACTTAGAATTGACTGTTGTACATTGCTCGAGCGGAACAGTCGCCACATGACCAGTTTTACCGAAGAAACGGGCGACCTTTTGCTTCGAAGTGCTTCCTCCACGAACAACTTTCGTTGGATTTGGCTCGTCTTCGAAGACCCACACGGTCGATTGCTGTTTTGTTTTGTGCTCATACGCAAAGATCCATGATTCGTCACCTGTGACGATCTTATAAACGTCTTTTGCAGCTCTGCGATGGTATTTTTATAAAATTTCTTTGTACCAATCGACACGAGCCGTTTTTTGAGCGATTGTCAATATGTGCGGGATCCAACGAGAACAAACCTTTTTTTAAGGCCAGTTGTTCATGCAATATCGAATATACTTTTATGTGACAGCGCATAGAGAAAGGGACCTCAGGGTAAAACAATTTTCATTTTTTTTTTTTCTTTTTTTGATGTGGACAACGTCTGAGCAACAAATGAGTCCGATCCCATGCCCCAAAGTGCAAAGCGCAAATAGAAAGGGACCTTATCTTTAAAATGGCTCTCCTGAAAAAAACTGGTTTTTAACCTTAGGTCCCTTTATATTTTGCGCGTCACATATGCTGGTGAAAGATGGTCCAAGGATGCCTCTATATCACGGTATGTCACATGACGATCTTGCATTATCAGTTCACGCACGGCATCAATGTTCTTTGGCACAACGGCCGTTTTTGGACGACCTTCGTCTTTGAGCGAGTTTTGGCCACGATTGAATTCATTAAATCAGTTTTTCACAGTGCTATAGGATGGTGCTTCACCGCCATACAATGATTTATGTTCATCGATGCACTCTTGTCGTGATAGTCCACGTCAAAAGTTGTGAAAAATGATTGCACGAAAATGGTTACGAGTTAATTCCATTTTTTGCCAATTTGGTTTTTTTAAGTCACTGTAAACAATACAAATGATGGTCGTACGTCAAAATGTCTGAGTACGTTTATGCTAAAAAATGTCAAACTTTCCAATGAAAAGGTCAGCAACACTAAGAGTAGCCTAGACCAGAATTATATATAGCAATCCTATGATGTATGTTAATGGAAATCAGTAAAATTACCGACTGCACAGTTCAATTTCATTGCGTTTCGCTACTGAGTCTAGAAGATAGATTAAAATCAAAAAAAAATAAGTTGATCGCAGTCTACTGTACAAAATAATATAAAATTTAATACTTATATTCTGCTAAAAGGCAGTGAATTGTACCAAATCTGCATTGACAGTACCTCGGTACCAGCGACTCCTCAATTGTACCATAAATGGTACAATTCTACCAATACCAATTTGCGTTGACGGGGTAGGCTGTCCTCCTCCAGGGCCATCTCTGGAGGATGGTCTCCAAGTACGTCATTTACTCTAAAATTGTTACCGGTTTCTGTGATTGTGTCAGACTAAATGACAGTCAGACGTGCAAAATAGGCCACGCAAGCTGAAAGTTCCCGCTTGTAGCGCTGGATCTCATAAAGGATCATAAAGGTCATTTTTCACACGCCGGGTTGGGTGAGGTCTATAAGTGAGTTGTTGTGTCTAAGGATCCCTACTGTAACACCCTAGCAAGTACTGCCTCGACAACAAGCGTCAGCACCACAACTCAGGTGGGATCTTTAAGGGGATATATAAATATATAGAAAAAGGGGATATTTGAAAACATGAACCGATAAGGTGGATATTAAACAGGGTTACTTTATGTTTTCACACTATATATATGCCACTTCTAGAGCGGAATGGCTTTAATGGGGCTATACGATAATATGCAACGATATGGTACAGTTTTGTCAGAGTGAATTGAAAGTCGTTAAAAACCTATAACGCGAAATTTGAGACTGATTGGATAAATTAGTGCTTCTAGAGCGGCAGAACCTTAAATAAGAAAGGGACATTGTGTTGAAGCTATTCGATATCATGGACCAAAGAGGTCCAATTTTACCAAAGATGAATATTGTTCGCATGTAAGGCTCTGCGCGAAATTTTATCTGAATCGAAACAAATGCCAATTTAAAGATGCTTTTATGAAATATGTTATATTTATTTTATTTCGTTCGACATTTTAAAATTTGCGTTTTTCTTATTTTGGTATACAAACAAATGATAGGGTGAACACCCTATGTACTATTGGTAATAGTGCACTTTATTATAAGTTACAACATACATACTTATCGTTTTTTTTTTAGCGATATTAGTATATTCCCTCTGGCAGTTGCAGCATTTTGCTACATTAACATTCGAATTTGTATTGGCCAAAGACAAAACGACTTGTTTGACATGTGGAAAATTCGTAAGTTCTTCCGGACCAAATATTGTATACTCTCCAATATGGACTGCGTTCCTGTATAGCACTGGCTGTATTGGGGGAAGTGCTTGCCAGTTGTGGATCCTTGTTAAATAGCACCTCATTTTCGGGACCCTACACGCAGGAAAAAAAGTATGGTTGGGGTGACAATATTACAATAGCATCATACTATTGTTGGGTGTATGGTTGTGGCACAACAATACTATGATCATCACAACAATAGTAGGGTTCACACACAACCATACTATGATCCCCACAACAATATTATGGTCCTCACAACAATAAAATTATTCACACACAAACCATACTATGATCCTCACAACCATATTCGTATTCACACTCAACCATACTATGATCCCCACAACGATATTATGGTCCTTAAAACCATAGTATGTTAAGCCTACAACCATAGTATGGTCCTCACAACTATGATCCCCAAAATTATTTGTAAGGATTGGGTTAAGTTACTAATCAACAATAAAGATTTTTATTAAATTATGTAAAAATATATTAAACTTTTAATAATAGGAGTGAATTCTTTAACAGTAGAAAAATTTACTTTTTTAAAATATATCAGTTATACTAAAATAAAATAGATTGTTTTGGAAAAATACAATTTACATATAAAATATACATACTGTTATTGCGTAAGATTCGTAACAATAACTTCGTCAAATAAAAACAATACGATTTTGCCGGTATGATTGCCGTAATCATATTATTTTTAACATAAAACCCAAACAACAACACTTTTTAATATTGCTGCTACAACCATACAACCAACCATATTAATATTGCTGCTACAACCATATTTTCACTTTTATATTTGGCATCAATACTATTGTTACAATTCAACAATATTAGTATTGCCGCGATCATACTATTGTCAAAATGAAATTCAAAAAACAATACTATGATTGCGACGACCAGACTTTTATTGCAGAGAACATAATATTGTTGCCGTGACCATATAGTAATCATATCTTTTCTCTGCGTGTATGAACCATTAGTCAATTAGTCAGGGTCTCCAATTTAGCCAGAATTGCTGTATGATCCGTCATGTTCTGGCTTTAGCCCAACTTTCGTTTGATTGTCTGGGAGCAGTTCAATCTGAGATTGAGCTTGCAACTAGAGATGGCAGAAGTTCCATGTCCCAAACGGATGGTTGTCCCGTATCTGTTCGGCTCAACCGGCTATCATTCTCCGAAATACTCATGTGCCCCAGCACTTAAATAAGGCGGATGTAGAATCTTGTTTAAAAATGCTCAACAATTGTAGATTATTCTTGAATCTAGAATATCACATTGAAGAGATTTTATCGCAGCCTGACTTTCAGAGTACGAGTATATGAGGGATTTCCTGCAAAGCGGATCAGAAAACAAGTTGTTTAAGTTTTGCCCTGATTTAAATACCCTCCACCGAAGGGTAGATTGTACGAGTATATTAAATTTGTCATTCCGCTTGCAACACAAGATGCAATAAGTGAAACTATAATGTCAAAGAAACTTAACACATTTTTACAAAGCAAAATTTTAGCAATAAAATCCGGCAATAAAAACACAATAGTTTATAATTGGAAATGGTTTAATTGTTTTTCATAGTATTCTCCTTTAAGAGCAATAGACTTTTGCATAAGCACAAACCAAGATTCGAAGCACATTTTCCACTCCGATTCAGATACCTCCAAAGCATGACTTTTGAATGCTTCAACGCTGCTTCGGGCGATGAAAAACGTTCACCACGCATTTTTTTTTCTTGATGCTAGGGAATAAGAAGAAGTCATTGGGTGCCAAATCAGGGGTGCACGATGGATGGCCCATCCATTCGACGTTTTGAGTGGTCAAATAGCTCATCGTTTCAGCTGATGTGTGAGAGCTTGCATTGTCGTGATGCAAAATGATCCGTCTGCTCTTATAATCATTCTTCATTTCTTCGAACACTGTTGGCAAACAGATGGTTGTATACAATTTAGAATTGACCGTCCTACGAGCCACTAAAGGCACTGTGGCAACATGGGTCTTTAAAAACCCATACGGTCGATTGCTGTTTTGATTCGGGTTCATATGCATAGATCCATGATTCGTTACCTGTGGCAATGTTATACACTGCCTTTAAGCTACCGCAGTTATACTTTTTCAACATCTCTTTGCACCAATCCATACAAGCCTTTTTTGAGCATTCGTCAAATTATGTCCTATCCAACGAGAACAATTTTTTTTACGGCCAAATGAACATGAAATATCTTATTGATGCTTGTCATACTAATGCTCAAGGATGCCTCAATCTCACGGTATGTCACATGTCGTCTTGCAATTTACGCACAGCATTGATCTTTTCTGTCAAAGTGACGGAAGTTAGACGTCCTTCACGAAATCCATCCTGGTGCGAACGGCGCCCGAGACTATAATCTTGGTTCCAGCGATAACAGTGGTTTTTGATGGTGCTTCATCGACAAAACACTTTTGGCTCGATAACGCACGCCGAAAATCGTTAAAAATCATCGCACGAAAATGTCACGGGATAATTCCATTTTTTGGCTGAGATGAATTTTGCAACACACTGTAAACAAAACAATTCGTCCTCAAATTACAAAACGTTCTGAGAGAAGATATGTTTCCAATGGAAGTTCCAGTTTGCACCTGGGAACACTGTCAAGACCCGAAATATAAATAGCAACCCTCGATATTTATATATTATACTTATATTTAATTGATTACTCTTTTAAAATTTACAGTACTCTATTGTCTGCTTTTTAAGAATTCGCCAATTCTCTTTGCTGTCCAATTCTCTTTGGTGTATACAATTTACCATATTAAACATAATTTTTTTAATGTTGCCAGATAAACAAAGTGCAAACTAACTAGGTAACTACGCTAGTTACCTTATAAGAACATGGCTATTATTGATATAATTTTGAACGCTTTGCCAGTAATCGGACTGTTCGTAATTAGTTACACCATCAAGTATAAAGCTGGAATAACCGATTGTTTTTTTTTGTCCAGTCATCTACATCCGCTCAGTCGATGTCCGTTATAGTGAAGCTATCCTTCAGAGTATTACTCAACTGCTTGGAACTCCATCCGGTTATCTTAAAGCTTTTATACCATCGCAAAACATTGGAGATGCTCATATGTTCGGAGGAGTGCGATGACCTTTTTTAATCGGAGCCTAGCTGTTTGCGATTATCTGCCTCAGATGGACTTTACACAGTTTCTCAAAGATCTTCGTTGGTCGTTCTGGAATTATGACAACACGAACACTCAAACTGGCTGCGCTGCAATGACGGCCGGGTATGACTTATAATTTGACGGAGGTTCTTTCAATACAAACGCCTTTTGGTTTTTAAAATCGCGGTAGTCATCAAATTACGATTTTCTAAAACACATTTTGTGGATATTCTAAACCTATTCTAATTTCACATCGTAGATAAAACAAGTAAAGGGTGTCCCAAGAAGAACGCAATTTTTAAATCTGGCAACATTCGAAGTGTCATTGTTTGACATTTGAACAATTGTTATTGTTTGTTAGTAGAAGGTACGAGGTTAGTAAAAATGGAGCGCTACACGAATGAACAACGCATTCTCATTGTGAAATTGTTTTACCAAAGTGGTGAAAGTTTTGCGGCTACAGTTCGCCCATTTTCATCTTGATGGCTTCGTCAATAGGCAGAATTGTCGCATTTGGGGTGCGGAAAATCCTCGAGTGATTCACGAGAAGCAAATGCATCCTCAACGTGTCACTGTGTGGTGTGGTGTGGTTTTTGGGCTGGAGGAATCATTGGACCTTTTTTTTTATGAAAATGAGGCAGGTCAAGCGCAAACAGTTTTTTCTTGCCTAGAATTGAAGAAATGAATGTGGAGGGCATGTGGTTCCAACAAGACGGCGCCACATGTCATACAGCCAGAGAAACAATTCAATTGCTGCATCAGTCATTTCCCGGTCGTGTTATTTCGCGTTTTGGAGATCAGAATTGGCCGTCTAGATCGTGGGATTTAACACCATTAGATTTTTTTCTTTAGGGTTTTTTGAAGTCGATGGTTTACGCGAATAAGCCGACGACGACTCAAGCCTTAAAAGACGAAATTGGACGCTGCATTAATGAAATACCGCAGCATTCATGCAAAACGGTCATTGAAAATTTCATTAAAAGATCGCGTGCATGCCAGCAAAGCCGCGGCGGCCATCTGCACGATATATTGTTCCATACATAACCTCATTCTGTCTACTTTACGATATAATAAAGTTTCACGATTTTTTCTTAAATATCTGTGTTTTATTTAAAATTTAAAAATTGCGCTCTTCTTAGGACACCCTTTATGATAGCGTATTTTTATTTTAATATATGTGACGCGCAAAATAGAAAGGGACCTAAGGCTAAACACGAGTTTTGTTCAGGAGAGCCATTTTAAAGTTTAGGTCCCTTCATAGGTTCTGTTACAATTACTTTCGTTTTGTTTGTCTGCTTAAGGACATGTTCCATGTCATGTGTGATAGGGCGGTTTACTATAAACGAATTCCATTCGATATGAATATTTTCGTTTAGATTATTAATTATTTCGATTAAATTACTTTTAGCCCGATACTGTCCACTAGTGCCCAAGGGGGTGAATGTTTGTACAAATAAAGTTATGTTCATTTTTAATTTGGATTCATGCTATCGCGCCGATGTTTAGTTTTGTAATGACGACGTAATAGCAGTGCCTCGATGTGTCAGTTTGCTCTGTGGAGTTCGGCACAGTTAACCCATTTAGATCTGCATAGAATCAACTATGGGTGACAGTTTGTGTTGACATGATAAATTTAACTAAAATCGCTCTGAAATTACTACTAACAGCTTTGAATGTCTTTAATATTATTTTTGCGAATAAAACTTTGAGCACATAATTAATAAAATTTTGAAATAATGTTATGGAACAGCATCTTATTTTAATAAAGGTTGTTAGTGGAAAGTAAAATATTTCTGTTTTCCGATACATGTCAGTCCAATAAAATAAGGCGACTAGATGTCTAAAACAATTTATTTGAAAATGTTATCTGCTTCTACGACGCATACTTATTGATTTATTATTATTTTTTTAAAAAAAAAAATAAAAAAAAAATTTTGGATGTAAGATCTGTAAAAGAATATAAAATTGAGATACTTCAAATTGAACTTGGGCAAATAGGAATTGCAATTGAGAAACGAAAATTAAAATTGAGAAAAAACAAAAAATGGAAATTGCAATTGAGAAACTCAAATTGAAAATGAGAAAATGCTAATTTAAATTGAGTAACATAAATTGAAATTGAGAAAATGGAAATTGCAATTAAGAAACTCAAATTGTAATCGAGAAAATACAATTTGAAATTGAAAATTGAATATAAGAAAATACAATTTTAAATTGAAAGACGTAAATTGAAACATAGGAAATAAAATTTCAAATTGACAAACGCAAATTGAACTTAAGAAAATACAAATTTAAATTGAAAGTTAGCAAATACAAGTTGAAATTGACAAACGAAAAAGGAAAGTGTAGATTACAAACTAAATACCTGAAGCATGCAAGGAAGGTGCCATAATAAATAAAAATCCTGAGATAAGGGAGATTGATGCAAATGTAAAAACTATTAAACGTCTTATACCTTGTATATTTATATACGTGTTAAGCAATATTTTAATGTTTTATATGCAGGATGATCAGTTTGGAATTTCTAAAACCGGCCTTTCGGTGTCTCGCAACAGAAAAACCGTCGGTTTCCATAAAATGTCTATTTTCCGGTATTCGAATAAACCGTTGTTTTTGTGTTGAATAACCGGTTTTCCTAATTTCTCCCCAAAATCATCGCAGTTTGCACTTCGGACAAGACGCATCATCATTTATTTCTTATTGGCAGCTACATATGTGACAGAGCATAGAGAAAGGGACCTAAGGGTAAAAAAACAATTTATTTTAATTTTTTTCTGTTTTGATGTGGACAACATCTGAGCATCGAATGAGACCAATCCCATACCCCAAAAGTGTTCCCTCCCAGAGATATGCGCAAATAGAAATGGACCTAATCTTTAAAAAGGCTCTCCTGAACAAAACTTTTCATCAACTTTTCATATTTTTTTTTGATGTGGACAACATCTGGGCATCGAATGAGACCGATCCCATGCCCCAAAAGTGTTCCCTCCCAGAGATATGCGCGTCTTATGAAAGTGAAAATGGCTCTCCTGAACAAAACTGGCTTTTAACCTTAGTTCCCTTTCTATTTTGCGCGTCACATATACTTATGAATATATGTACAGGGTGGGCCAAAACTTACCATGGGGTTTAAAACTTTAATAACTTTTTCGTTTATTAATTTTTTTATTTTTTTTTAGATTATGTAATATACAAAATGGAAATTTTTTTACACTAAGTATGAAAATAGTGTCATTTAAATTACCCCCTTTTCAGCTTCGCATCCATGGGCTCGTTTAAGAACATTTTCCTTCACCTTTCAAAATTTGTGGCTGTTGCGTTCAAATTTCTGCAACATTGTTGGCCTTGAGTTGAAGGATTGTCTTGGACTTGTTCGCATGTACTCGCTTCTTCTAATAACCCCAAAGAAAATAGTCGGGTGCAGACAAATCTAGCGATCGCGCTGGTCAAATAATTTCTGAATTTCTGGAAATTATTCGCTCCCCAAAAATTTGACTTAAAAGTGCCATTATGTCTCGGGCAGTGGTTGAAGTGCCTCCGTCCTGCTAAAACCACAGCTCAGGTCTGTTTTCAAGTGCAGGACTTAAAAATGTTATATCCGATGTTATATAAACCGATACAGTTCTCCATTTACGGTTACAGCTCTTCCATCTTCATTCTCAAAAAAGTAAGGCCCAATGATATTTGCAGATGTGATCCTACACCATACTGTACACCTAATAATTTGCAATTGTCGTTGATGAATGGCTCTTGCATTTTCAGAACCCAAGAACCTACAGTTCTGCTTATTAACAAAGCCATTCAAATGAATATGAGCGTCAAAACTCATGCTATAAAAAAATTGATCTCGGATTTAAATAATAAAATTCTATTATTCTGGTTCTTTGTTCAGTTGTGCATCTCCCCATTATTTATTCTCGAAGTGTTATTTATATAACCTGAAAAAAATAAATAAACGAAAAAGTTATTAATTTTAAAGGTCCTAACAAAAGCTTCGCTTTAGAAGTTTTGTGTTATATCCGATCGTTCTGCCTTGTTGGTCCATTGTTTGATATAACCATGCCGCTCTACAGGACGCCCATAAAGTTCGATCAAATAAAGCATAGCGTTACCTGTCATTTTTACATGCCCGCTATATAGTCTCCCACGGAATGTGTTATACTCGTATATGTATACTAGGATGGGTCGAAAAACAAAATTTTTTTTATTTCGGAACGCTTTAGTGCGGAAAAGTTGCCTAGTGTAAGACTTAAGAAAACGGCATAAAAAAAATTAAAATCGGTTAACATCTTCCGGTCGCGCATCGTACTTAAAGTTAATGAAAAATTGCAAAAATCACGCATTTTTTTTAATTTTTTTAAGATAGTTAAAACTTTGAAAATAAACACGCTTTAGTTTTTTATGCTTGTTTTATGGTTTAAATAACCTAAATAAATTAAACTCTGATCAATAATCTAATTTTTTTTCGTTCGCGCAACGTCTTAGAAATACAGAAATTTACCAATATTTTTCAATTTTCACTGTGCAACTCTCCGCTCGTTTTAGAACAAAACGACCCAGAACTCACCACGTGGAGGTGGTTGTACGTCGAGTTCCACCCACACCCTACCCAACCAACCATCCAATTGTTGGGTGTGGTATTTACATTATATTTGCATTATATTTACACTATTTACAAAGATTTTCCATAGAGTTGGATACTTTGGCTTACTGTGTTTTTTGCTTTTTCTTTTGTATATCTACTACGCATTAAAAGTCTGATTTTTTGGAGAAATGAGGCATATCCGATCTAGACTTCAGTGTTGCTCGGATAAAGCCATCTCTAGCTTCATGTCCACATACTTTATTCGAAGCCTCCGTCACAAGTTTGACGCACCTCTCCACAGCCTGGGTATGACAAGGAAACTTTTGTATTTCTCTAATGGGCGTATTGTCAGAATTCATGAGTGATTTAATATCATCTTCGCATAAGTTTTTCAGTATTGGGGGAGGATATACCACACAAGAATTCCAATTAATAATTTCAGTGTAATCGGAAGCTTCAAAGTTTATCATTGGTGGTACAAAACTTCTAACAGTCTTGTTCTTTGGGACGGTTTGTCTTGCCTTCAAGATCCTTTTATAACCGAGCTCCCGAATATGTCCTCTTTCATCGACCAGCATTGCCAACAGAACATTCTCTGGGTGCGCAAAGAACGCATTACGCTGTATTACTGGATCGATGAATTAAAGTAAATCGGCGGATAAATACCGTGATGTTTGGATTGCTTGAAAGACATGTTTTGGTCCGTCAGTAAGATACATTCTCTTTTTTATGGTAAACCACACAGGCATGTATGATTTTAAGATGAAGCTAACTATTTCTTTTAAGTTTTCGGATGGATCTGATGAACTTATATACAACCTAAGGACTCGGTTGGCCGCAATTAGCCATCTGGAATGGGACAAAGGGCCAGGGTCCCGATTAGCTAAGTCTTCTGGACAATATCCCAAGGTGATTGCATTTGAAATATCTAACAAATACTGTTGGTCTTTGCTCAACAAATTCCTGTCTATATCAGGAATCGAACAATCTATGCGTTCATAATCGACCACAGGGAGTTTTTCACAGCATGTGAGCTGTTGCCCGATTGGCCCACTAAAAGATTTAGGCCCTGCAGTTTGACCGTCAATATGTTGGAAAATGTGGCGAAAAGGAAGCTCATTAAAATGCAGGAGGCATACGCTCCACTGTAGCGGGCGTCCTACATGATTTTCTAGTCGGCGGATGATACCGTTCTTCCATCCAGTGTTGGTTATAGTTCCATCACACCCTACTACTTCTAGTTTTTCGAGTGATATTGATAGTTCAGACAAACGAGAAATAATACTTTTATTTATATCATTTGATGAACTCGAGGAAGGAGATACATGTCCAATATAAATTGATCCAGGTTCCTGGAGAAGAGAATAGTGTTGTTCTTTGACATTCCTGCGAAATTTTCTTGGCATTCAATTTTTTACGAACAAAGTATAATCTTTTCGTCCGTCAAAGAAAAGACCCCAACTTTTCTCAGGAGGTGTGAATTGCCTTTTCATATCCATCCGTACAAGATTCTTCTCTCTTCTTATTTTACACTTATCAACCACATATGAAGTATCTGTGTCAGTTATCAGCCCAACGTCCTGCAGAACACTTGACGATATGGCAGCTGTTGCCCGATCAGAAACTCCGAATCGATCACTGATTAGCGCTGTTGCGCTAAGTTGAATTCTCATCTGACATTGAGGCTTTTCAGTCGATGTACTTGGTTTGTATTCATCTTCCTCATCTTCCTCAAACACCGACTCTTCAGTAGAACTGCGTTCCTGTTCATCAATTTCCGAGCACTCCTATTCGTTTTGTTCTAGGAAAACGAACGAAGGTTTGCACAGTGAAAATTGAAAAATATTGGCAAATTTCTGTTTTTCTAAGACGTTGCGCGAACGAAAAAAAATTAGATTATTGATCAGAGTATAATTTATTTAGGTTATTTAAACCATAAAACAAGCATAAAAAACTAAAGCGTGTTTATTTTCAAAGTTTTAACTATCTTAAAAATATTACAAAAAATGCGTGATTTTTGCAATTTTTCATTAACTTTAAGTACGATGCGCGACCGGAAGATGTTAACCGATTTTAATTTTTTTTATGCCGTTTTCCTAAGTCTTACAATAGGCAACTTTTCCGCACTAAAGCGTTCCGAAATAAAAAAAAATTTGTTTTTCGACCCATCCTAATGTATACTTTATAAAGTAAAAGCCACATTTTACATCTAATCTTGATGTAAATTAGGACGATAAGTTTTATGGGCCATATCATATTAAATAATATCGACTCAGTTTAAGCTATAGCTCCGTGATATATATGTATGTTTATCCGATTTTTCTGTTTTTAGACCGAGTGGCAACATCTTACATCCAATCTTGATGAAGTTTAGCACGACTAAGTTTTTTGGGCCAAGGAAGAACGTTATTGAAATAAAAGCATTTGGACCAAGCACCGAAGTTATGGAAATTGGGGGAAATCGGTTCAGATTTAGATATATCTTTCACACATACTATGTTCATACGATTTTATGTTTCTAGCTCTAGACTACTACGACGAAATGTGGTACAAGAGAGTTTCCTAATGCCAAGGACTGACAGTGCTAAAACTGAACTGCTTTATATATTTCTGGCCTAGGCAACACTAAGTGTTGCCTGGCGCCATCCGACATTTTTATTGAAAAGTTCGACATTTTTTAGCATAAACGTACTCAGAACGTTTTGACGTACGACCATCATTTGTATTGTTTACAGTGACTTGAAATTTGGCAAAAAAAATGGAACTAACTCGTGAACATTTTCGTGCGATCATTTTTCACAACTTTCGACGTGGATTATCACGACAAGAGTGCATCGATGAACTTAAATCTTTGTATGGCGATCAAGCCCATCCCACTGTGAAAAACTGGTTTAATGAATTCTGTCGTGGCCGACGCTCGCTTAAAGACGCTGTTCGTGAAGGTCGTCCAAAAACGGCCGTTGTGGCAGAGAACATTGAAGCCGTGCGTGAACGGATAATGCAAGATCGTCATGTGACATAGCGTGAGGTAGAGACATCCTTGGGCATTTCTTCCACCAGCATACATTCGATATTGCATGAACACCTGGCCGTAAAAAAGGTTTGTTCTCGTTGGATCCCGCACAATTCCACAGTGGCTCAAAAAAAGGCTCGTGTCGATTGGTGCAAAGAAATTTCTAAAAAAATACGATCGCGGTGCTTCAACTGACGTTTATAAGATCGTCACAGGTGACAAATCATGGATCTATGCGTATGAACCCGAAACAAAACAGCGATCGACCGTGCGGGTCTTCGAAGACGAGCCAAATCCAACGAAAGTTGTTCGTGGAAGAAGCACTTCGAAGCAAATGGTCGCCTGTTTCTTCGGCAAAACTGATCATGTGGCGACTGTTCCGCTTGAGCAACGTAGGACGGTCAATTCTGAGTGGTACACCACAATTTGTTTGCCTGAAGCCTTCGGAGAAATTCGAAAAACGAACAAGAGAAGACGAATCATTGTGCACCATGACAATGCGAGCTCTCACACATCGGCTCAACCAGCGCCTTTTTGACCGGCCAAAACGTCGAATTGATGAGTCATCCGCCCTACAGACCTGACTTGGCACCCAATGACTTCTTTTTATTCCCGCACATCAAGAAAAAATTGCGTGGTCAACGATTTTCGTCGCCAGAAGATGCTGTTGAAGCGTTCAAAAACCATGTTTTGGAGGTCGGTCAATCGGAGTGGAAAAAGTTCTTCGACAATTGGTTTGAGCGCATGCAAAAGTGTATAAATCATGCTGGAAAATACTTTGAAAAACAATAAAACCATTTTTGATGATAAATATTCGCATTTTCATTATTAGGCCAGAAATATAAATAGCATACTAGATCCCACATATAAATAGATCTCACATATACTAGATCCCACATATAAATTTTACTGATTTTGCCAAAAACAATGAAATTTTTTTACAAATTCAAATATGACATATCTTGTAAAATCTAAGTAAATTTACAGCCTTTACAACGGTCCAAACACCTATTTTCGGTTGGCTCTGCTGAACATGCAAAAGTGTAATAGCTTGTTAGTTTGACCACGCCCAACTTTATCTTATTTTTACTAGTTAACTAGTTTTTTGGCGCTTTAAGCATTTATACAAACTCTATAAATGTAATAAATTTCCGCAAAATTTATATTTTCCGGGAACTGATAAAAGTATCAAGGAAGTTGCGGGATACCATTATTCTTTTGGAAGTCCAAAAAATCAAAAAAAGAACTAAACACAACTTTATCATCCCAGGTCTGACACAAGACAAATAACTTTAAAATGTTTGTTTTTAAAATATAAACACACTATAGTTTTTGTTTTATTTGTGTAGCAATATTTCAATAAACAAGTAGTAAAGCCACCATATGTTAGAAATCAATTGGAATTTTTAATTTAAAAAAAAAATTATAATAATAATTATAAAGACATAAATCCTTAAGACCGATGGAGGGTCCTGAGTAATTGATACTAAGTTTGATCGAAGAATGCATAAATTGTAATCAAGTAGCTGTCGCAAAGAAATGTCTATAAACATGTCCAATCTTCCTCTAAGGCTCTATGGCAACCTCTAATATCTTTAACGGTAATGCCTATAGTTTGTGTGGTATTTAAAATATAAAATTTCCACTGAAAACACTAGTATTGACAGAACAACACCTCCACAATATAATACTAGAGGAGAGTAAAAATATTCCAAGGTAAGGAGTCGTTCAGCCGTTTGCTCTTCTCTAATGTATTTGATTTGACCGCTTAGTATTCCGAACCATTCCATATGAACGTAGATATACGCCAATATGCCAGATGCCCAAAGATTTCTTAAATAATGATTAAACACTTTGATATATGGCAGATTGTGACGCACAGTAAATGAAATCGGAACGCTGTACAAGATTTCCTCGATCAGACGTAATCGGGGAACTTTTAAATATCTCTGCTGATACATGAAAAATATAAGTTTGTCCGCAAAGGCACAGTGTAGGTGCGAAGTACTTAAATTGCGGCGCAGTTCATCCAGAACTATGCCATCTTCCACTTTGAAGAGCCGCATTATAGTCGGGGAACTGCCGGGCGATTTCTTGTAATAGTCCATATCCTCTTGGGTGACCATTAGTGGTAAATTCGTCGCTTCCATGTCTTCGACGGTGTTGATCTGAGCTTCATATATGTTGGAGACCAGCAAGCTGGACAGCATGCACAGATAGTAATTGATTATGATGAAACTGTAGACGAACAGCATAACGTAGAGTAGCTTAAAGCGCCAAGACCGCACCGATATCGGCGAATGATTCTGATAAATCAACAAACTAAAGACATATATAAAGGATTTGGAAAAGTCCCAGCCTTTGTTGTGTACATAGAGAAATCCGGCTACGATTAGGGAGGCTACCAGAATCAATAAAGAATTCAAGGACCATACTATAGTGTCGAAAGGCTTCCGAAAATATTGATATCTTGGTATGGTTTTTGCATTCGGCACCATGAAATAGACATCGCCGTTCCACATAACATCACTAGAGTCTAGCGTTTGATTGGGATACGTCAAGAACGTGGCGAAGTCCATATCTCCCGCCGCAATAGCCTCCAACAGGGGTTGCTTGTCATCGTCGTCGTAGTCATGCGGATACTCGCTAAGGGAAAAGTTCAACTGGCTAATGAAAAGTGCCAGGATATTGTACATATAACCCGCATAAATGAGATGGCCGTGTCTGTCGAAAAAACGATAGCACCGCGGCGGACTTGAGGTTATGGCCAATTTCAGGGGATACTGGTGGAAATTTTGAATTTCCTTTCTTTCGTAGTAGTAAAGCAACGATGGAAGTTTTCTCACTCTCAGATAGGGAAACTTGTCGTAAATAAACAAGGAGCTGTTGCTGTAGAATAAAACTTTTGTAAATCCAGAATCCCAGCAAATATTTGCGAAATCATACAAATTGTCCAAAGTGGCCGCCTTTATGATCCACAAGATATGTGTAAAATGTAACTTTTTTAAAGTGCGCTGAGTCCGCTTGGCTATTTGCTCTAAATTCTGTACTATAACGCCGTGCTTCTTCTGTTGCTCCTTCTTCTTTTTTGGATTTTCGGCAGCGTTTTCCTTTCGGTTACCATCGACGTTCACAATTGTCAGGATATTTTGTGAAAACATCTCATATAAAAATTTTCTTTTATGCTTTTTTTCCGATACGTTCTCCATGTGCTCGGTTACTATTATTTTCGATTTGTTTGTATGCCTGAGGACATTTTCGATGTCATGCGTTATGCCAGATGTCGTCATTATTAAATTCCATTCGATATAAAGATTTTCGTTTAGATTATTAATTATTTCAATTAAATTACTTTCAGCCCTCTTTTGTCCGACACTGGCCAGGAGTGTGACTGTTAGCAGTAACAACGTTCTGTCCATTTTTAATTAAAATTCATGCTTTCGCTCCGACGTTTAACTAAGTAATGACGGAGTGAAAGCTGTGTCTAAATGTTTCGAGTACCTTCATGGAATAATGCATTATTAACCCTTTTTGGTCTGCAAAGATAAAGCCTCTTACATACTGTATGTGTCAGTTAATGGTGACCAGCAGAATATAGATTTAATCTTAAAGAATTCTGAAATTCTGAACGGTTGAGTTTGAAAAGTATGCCCGAAGATGGAGCAGAGTTCGAACAATGAACTAGTCTAATGGCTTTCTTAAATTAAATTAAATGTTTTTTAATCAAAGATGTTTTGTTATAACATCTTTGAAGAATTTTAAGAATTTTACTATAATTTCCAAAAATTAATTTCATGGTCAAAAAGTAAATTAGTCGGAAATTTACCGTAAACAATGTTAACATCCAGAAAGACCGGGTTTGCTTAGGTTTTTTATCTTTTTTTAGGGTCAGCACTTGATGTATTCGGTGATAAAAATTCTTGATGTTTGACTCTCTTTATCTATACGAAGAGAAATAATGTTGTCAAAGTATTTTCAATTATGTTTAGTGTTGCCAGATTATCAATTTGCAAGCTTAGGAGGTAATTAAGATATTAAACCCAAACGAACTAGGCTATTAGTGGTGTTTTTACTTAGGGCTTGATAATTAAAACTCGATAGAAAACCGCAATAGTCATTTTTCAACAAAAAAGTGCCAATTCGGTTCGTGCCTAAAGGAATAGTCCAAAAGTATTAGAGTCTACAAAAAAAAAGCGAAAAGTGGTAAAATAACTTTTTTTGTAGCCATTTTAGTACTAAGACCAAAGCTACCAGTAGATAGATAAAATAATGGGTACCCTTGTTGGTGCATCTCCCAGATAAGTTTGATTTTACGTACCCTTGTTGGTGCATTTCCCACAAAGAAGAGGTTAGAGTCACGAACATTTTTTTACCTTCAGTCCAGCGGAATGTTTTAAACCATGCACGATCCCACGACAGCCGGTTCTATGCGCCGAATTGACCCGAAGAATTAATTCTTGCCAAGGGCTGTCACCCCGACACTATGTGTGCCGCTACAACAACAACATTCCAAGCACCACTTAGTGGAACAGAGTATTATAAGTTTTTTTTTTAACAAGATCCACCTTAAAGCGTATATCTGTCAGCCCGAGTGGGCGCCTGTTGTCCATCTAAAGTTTTCAAACTGCAGTTTTTAAGTGCGGTTCGCTCTTGGTAATATTTGGCATAAATATGTTTTTGGTTCAGATTTAGATAAAGCTCCACTACATATGATCCAACAATTTTATGTCTTTTGCTGTGGAAGAGACTTTCGATCTCAATGGAACTTTCAAAATGCATTATATTGTAACGTGTGTTCCACAAGCATATTGAGCCTATGTTTTTCGTAAAACCACCTTGTAAACCACAAATCAAGGTTACCATTTTCAAATCACAGCATATACGCCACAGCCTACTACTTCTACAGTTTTGTTCTACTTCAAACATGCAAATTCGCAGTGATAGTGATGATGATTAAGCGGATCCAAATAAAAATTAATACTTTTAAATAAACAAGATGTTTGTAAAAAAAATAATTTTTTCCAATAAAAAAAAATATTTTTTTCCAATAAAAAAAAAATAATTGTTTCCAATAAAAAAAAAAATAATTTTTTCCAATAAAAAAATAACTTTTTCCGATAAAAAAAACAATATTTTTTTCATAAAAATTGCATTTTTTGTAATAGTAACGTATGTACTGAAAATAATAAAATGTACTTATACTTCGTAATACTAAGTGTTGCCTGGCCCAATCTGACATTTCCATTGGAAAGTTTGAAATTTTTTAGTTTAAACGTACTCCGAACGTTTTGACGTACGACCATCATTTGTGTTGTTTACAGTGACTTGACAAAATCCATTCGGCAAAAAAATGGAATTAACTCGTGAACATTTTTGTGCGATCATTTTTCACAACTTTCGACGTGGATTATCACGACAAGAATGCATCGATGAACTTAAACCATCCTATAGCACTGTGAAAAACTGGTTTAATGAATTCAATCGTGGACGATGCTCGCTCAAAGAATTGGTCGTAAAGGTCGTCCAAAAACGGCCGTTGTGCTAGATAGTAT
Source organism: Hydrotaea diabolus (assembly GCA_963513945.1). Taxonomy (NCBI): domain Eukaryota; kingdom Metazoa; phylum Arthropoda; class Insecta; order Diptera; family Muscidae; genus Hydrotaea; species Hydrotaea diabolus. Next base: position 73,809,377 of record OY740719.1, read on the forward strand.
CGATGCCGTGCGTGAACTGATGACGCAAAATCGTCATGTGACATACCGTGAGTTAGAGCCAACCTTGGGCATTTCTTCCACCAGCATACATTCGATATTGCATGAACAACTGGCCGTAAAAAAGGTTTGTTCTCGTTGGATCCGGCGCAATTTGACAATACGATCGCGTTGCTTCAAAATACGTTTATAGGATCGTCACGTCATGGATCTTTGCGTATGAGCCCGAAACAATACAGCAATGGACCGTGTGGGTCTTCGAAGATGAGCCAAATCCAATCCAAAGTTGTTTGTGGAAGAAGCACTTCAAAGCAAAAGGTCGCCTGCTTCTTTAGCAAAACTGGTCATGTGGCGACTGTTCCGCTTAAGCAACGTAGGGCGGTCAATTCTGAGTGGTACACCACAATTTGTTTGCCTGTAGTCTTCGTAGAAGTTCGAAAAACGAACGATAGAGGAGGAATCATTATGCACTATGACAATGCGAGCTTTGACTATTCGGTCTTAAACCAGCTCCTTTTTGACCGGCCAAAACGTCCAATTGATGGGTCAATCGTCGTACAGCCCTAACTTGGCACCCAGTGACTTCTTTTTATTCCCGCACATCAAGAAAAAAATGCGTGGTCAACGATTTTCGTCGCCAGAATATGCTGTTAAAGCGTTCAAAAGTCATGTTTTGGAGGTGTCTCAATCGAAGTGAAAAAAGTGCTTCGACAGTTGGTTTGAGCGCATGGTGGGGATACCAATGTAATATGTGACGCGCAAAATAGGGTAAGGGTAAAAACCAGTTTTGTTCAGGAGAACCATTTTAAAGATTTAAATACGTGTATCTTTGGTGTAGAATCGTCGACTTCACGGCATGGGATCGGTTTCATTCGATGGGCAGATGTTGTCCACATTAAAAAAAAGTGAAAATTGATTTTTTTACCCTTAGGTTCCTTTCTCTATGCGCTTATCTATGTCACATATACTTATATTTACCGAGTGTTGCTTTTTTACATAAAATACCAATTTAAAACTGTCAAGTTCATTACTAGTCCGTGTGAGGTTTTAAAATGCTTTTTACTTTATTTTAAAATTAAATTGTAGTTAAGAATACGGATCGGTCAATTCATGGTAAAACATAACGAAAAGTTATACAGGGTGAAGAGCATTATTTCATTTTTTGCACTTCAGGCTGTGATGGCACTGTTGGTCGAAGAGAGTGGAGAGTGTGCGTCGTTTATAGTGTGCGTGGTTTATTATTCGTTGGACACGTGATGAGAAGTGATTTTGTTTTGAAGTGTATTTTTCAAATGCGCACCGGATTATTGCAGTGCAGCGTGCTTTTCGTTTACGAATCACTGTTTCCACGCGGACGTGTTTCTGGACGGCAATTAATTGTAAATTGGCTTACTTCATTGAGAACAGCAGGAAATATGTCATGTGTACGAAGGGGACCTGAGAGAAGGATTATAACACCATATAACATCGAGAGTTAGAGCAGCAGTACTGCAATCTTCGAAGCGCTCTGCTCGGCCGTTACTGCAGTAAGTGTGAATTCCGAACGGTACTTGTCTATGATACAGGATTTTTTCAGCTGGCTCTTGAGGCAATGCAATTAGAGGATACATGGTTCCAACAGAATGGAGTTACTGCACACCGAGGGTAACCATGAATTATTTAAGCCAAATGTTTCTTGGACGGTTTATCTCTGTGGGGGGTGATGTGCACTGACCGGCACGCTCACCAGACTTAGTCCCATGCGATTTTTTCCTTCGGGGTTACCTGAAGTCGAAGGTGTATATCAACCGTCCCAACACCTTGGAATACCTAATTAACAATATTGAGGCTGAATTTGGCAGAATACCAGCCGACATGCTTGTTAGAGTTCATGAAAAATTCAGAAAACGTATGCAGCAGTGTGTGGTTAGCGAAGGTCGACACTTGCTAGGTACACTATTTAAAGCCATGCACTTTAAAAATTTACTTACTGTTCAATATAATAAAAATATAAAATAATTTGTTCTAAAGTTTATAATATTTTTATTTCATTCCGAAATAAGCAAATTACCGCACTCTTTCCTCTATATATTTATCAGCTACGCGTGTGATAAATGATTTCCACAAACAAAGAAATTAATGTGAATATTTTAAGATTTGTTAACTTATTGTTAGGCTTCTAAAAATAAGATTCAACAATTAATAAAGCATTTAAAAAAATGTATTACTTTGACTTAAAGATATATAACATAATTTAAAGGCTACGATATGGGACCATTCGATTAATTTCAATCATTCCTTTAAACAACTAAACTCCAACCCTTATGAATTTTGAGATTTTTTTTTACATTCTGGAGTATTGCTTTTTACCCTTTAGATCGATTATGGCGCCAATTCCCATTAAACCTGAAAGTACTGGTCTGATAAAATATTCTTTATTTATTTTCTTAAGGAGAAGGCTAAATATTTCGGACCGTCATAGGACGTAGCAATAGCTATTAAGTTGGGACAATAAAATAACGACTTGAGTTTGATCTGATAGATTACTCCGACTTGTATCTAAAATATATGACCTCCACTGAAAACACAAGTATTGACAGAACAACACCTCCACAGTAGAACGCCAAAGGAGAATAGAAATATTCCAAGGTAAGGAGTCGTTCAGCATTCTGCTCTTCTCTAATGTATTTGATTTCACCGCTTAGTATTCCGAACCATTCCATATGCAAAAAGATATACCTCAACATGCCGGATGCCCAAAGATTTTTTAAAAACCGATTAAATTGTTTATAATATGGTAAATTGTGACGCACAGTGAATGAAATCGGAACGCTATACAAGATTTCCTCAATCAGGCGTAATCGAGGAACTTTTAAATATCTCTGCTGATACATGAAAAATCGAAGTTTGTCCTCAAAGGCACAGTGTAGTTCCGAAGTACTTAAATTGCGGCGCAATTCATCAAGAACTATGCCATCGGCCACTCTGAACATCTGCATTATAATCGGGGAACTTCCGGGCAATCGCTTGTAGTAATCCATATCGTCTTGGGTGACCATTAGTGGTAAATTCGTCGCTGCCATGTCTTCGACGGTGTTGATCTGTGCTTCATATATATTGGAGACCAGCAAGCTGGACAGCATGCACAGATAGTAATTGATCATGATGAAACTGTAGACGAACAGCATAACGTAGAGTAGCTTAAAGCGCCAAGACCGCATCGATATCGGCGACTGATTCTGATAAATCAACAAACTAAAGACAAATATAAAGGATTTGGAAAAGTCCCAGCCTTGGTTGCCTACATAGAGAAATCCGGCTACGATTAGGGAGGCTACCAGGATCAACAAAGAATTCAAAGACCATATTAGAATGTCGAAAGGCCTCTGAAAATATTGATATCTCGGTATAGTTTTTGCATTCGGCACCATGACATAGACATTGCAATTCCACATGACATCAGTAGAGTCAAACGTTTTATTGGGATACGTCAAGAATGTGGCGACATCCATCTCTCCAGCAGCTATTGCCGCCAGCAAGGGCGCCTTGTCGTCATCGTCGTAATCATGTGGATACTCGCTGAGGGAAAAGTTAAACTGGTCCATAAAAATCTCCAAAATATTGTACATATAACCCGCATTGATTAGCTGGCCGTGTCTGTTGACGAAATGATAACACCGCGGTGGATTGGAGGTTATGGCCAATTTTAAGGGGTACTGGTGAAAATTGTAAATTTCCTTTCTCTCATAGTAGTAAAGCAACGATGAAAGTTTTCTTACTCGCAAACGGGGAAACTTGTCGTAAATATACAATGAGTTGTTGCTGTAGAATAAAACTTTTGTAAATCCAAAATCCCAGCAAATATTTGCGAAATCATACAAATTTTCCACGGTGGCAGCTTTGATGATCCACAAGATATGAGTAAAATGTAACTTTTTTAAAGTGTGCTTAGTCCACTTGGCCATTTGCATAAAATTATGTACTATATTCCGTTGCTCCTGCTTTATATGCTTTCCAGAAGCGTTTTCCCGGCCATCTTCGGCGACATGTACAATTGTCAAAACATGTCGTGAAAACATCTCTGATAAAAATTGCCCTTTATGCGTTTCTTTCGATACGTTTCTCAAAGGCTCCGTAGCAATTATTTTCGATTTGTTTGTATGCTTAAGGACATGTTCCATGGCATGCGTTAAAGGGGGGTTTACTACAAACATATTCCATTCGATATGAAGATTTTCGTTTAGATTATTAATTATTTCGATTAAATTACTTTCTGCCCTTACGGCCAAGAGCGTGAATGTTAGCAGTACCGGCGTTAAGTGCATTGTTATTTCGAATTCATGCTTACGCTCCGACGGTTAATTTAGTAATGATGAAGTGAGAGCAGAGTCTCGATGTGTCGAGTTGTTCTATGAAATTATGAAGTACTGCTGAGTGCTGAATGGGTTAGCACTCAGCAGTACTTACATATATAGAAGTACTTACATATAATTTTAATTCAAATGGTTCGAAATTGGCTTAGGAGGCGGAGTTACCGGTTGATTGTAGGATTCAATAGGTCGATTTTCAAATAATCGATAAATCGAATTTTGGGTATAAAAAATTCAAAGTCGGTTAGCCTAAACAAGTTTTTTTAACAAGTTTTTTCTATTTAAACTTTAAATTTTTGTACCTACTATTAAATTGTTGCGTATAGCTTAACTTTATCATGAGCTTTTATTTATCTTTTCCCGATTAAAAAATACTCGTAGATAAAAGTTTTATTTTACTAGTATTGTAGAAGCAACGTATGCCGAGGTAAAAAATGTATGCCTTAAAAAATGTTCTAGATTCATACAGAGCAACAAATCAAGTCGGTTAGTATACTAACACTGAAATTATATTCAGCTATATAACAAGTTTATTTTTTATTATTTTTTAAGGGGAACTGATAAAAACCGAAATCAGAAATTCTCCAAAGAGTTTATGGATTCCAAGGACAACGAAGAGGATAGCATATGGGGGTTCCTTGGCGGGAGTGGCCATAATGATGGCAATGGTGTTCCAATACAATTGAAGCGCTATCTGAAGCCACGACCCGTTTGGCGTAAAAAAATGCAATGCATATATGGAGAACAGTGAAAAGAGCGTTCCCATTTATTGCAAAAGAGGCGTAAATATCTTTGCCAGTCGTTCCCACTTCAATCCCGCATGAGAGACTTTTTTCGCATGCAGTTCTTAGAGCTACTCAAACTTGGAGCAAAATTTCTCAAAAAAAAAAAAAGTATGATTAACTTTTTTAAATCAATTGATGTGTCCCGCGTATATTAATCGACTGCATTAAAAAATAAACATTGTTTTAAAATATTTAAAAAACATAAATGTGAATCATGTATACTAAGTAGGGACATAAATACTGTTACAACATTGAACACACCCATTTCAATAGTAGAACTAAACATACCCCGAAATGAAAAAAAACAATATTTTCAAAACGCTCAGGCCACTAGGGATTAGCCGCATGTTCGTCTACCGATGCATAAAACTGTTTGAGGAGACTGGAGATGTAAAAGACCGCCAACGGTCGGGCTGCCCACCCTCTGTTCGAACACCGCATGTCATCAAAGCCGTTAAATCAAGAATTCACAGAAATCCGCTCCGAAAACAGAAAATCATGGCCCGTGAGATGAATATCATGCAAAAGTCCATGAGTCAAATCATTAAAAAAGACTTGGGGCTTTTAAACGACGTACCGGACATTTATTGACTGCAGCTTTAAAAACAAATAGGATTGCAAAATGCAAACGTCTTTTGGTGAAGCTCGCACAGAAACTTGCACAGAAAATTTTGTTCACCGGTCACTAACCTGCATTTCTGCGAACAAGGAGTTAAAACATCGGTTAAGGTTTGCCAAGAAACCGTTTTGGAAGCTGTTGTGAAGCCTCTTAACAATTCCCTGTTCCAAAACCAGCCATGGACTTTCCAGCAGGATTCTGCGCCGGCCCATTAGGCTGAAACTTCCCAGGCCTGGCTTCAAATTAATTTGCCAGATTTAATTTCCTCTGAAGAATGGCCCTCGGGCAGTCCAGTTTTGAACCAATTGGATTACAAATTGTGGTCGGTTTTAGAGGACAAGGTTTGTCACAAAAGATAGCCAAACATTGGATCTCTTAAGACTGCTTTGGTTCGAGTTGTGGCAATTTTCCAATGGACAAGGTTCGTGCAGCTATTGACGATTGACCAGTGCGACTGAAGGCGTGTGTAAAGGCAAAAAGCGGACATTTTGAATAAGTAGATTCTTTTTGGATACAATATACATCAATAAATATATAAAAAAAATTTGGTCCAAAACAATCAGTACTTTTTATTTTATTTAAAAGGTGTGTAACAGTATTTATGTCCCTACTAAGTAATTTACTTTAAATTTCTGATGTCTTTTAGTTCAATATCACTCTTAGATTTTTAAATAAAAGTTTTTATACAAAGAAAACTTTTTTTTTGTTCCAAAATATTGCATTTTTAAAAAGTCGATTTTAACGACTTTTTGTAAAAAGTCCAGAAGTTGACTTTAGAGTTTTTGTAATAGTCGAAAAGTATAGTATTCGACTTTTAGTCTTAAGATATAACCCTAGTTGATAGCCTGATATTGTGGTCATTTTGATCTTTACTCAATTCTATAATCGGTGTTGTGAAGAAAAGCGAATAAGTTTAAGGGATCAAAGTAATATACTTATACACAAAAAAAGATTTCATCCAGAACAGTTCCTGTAGATTAAGAAATGTCTTAATCCCATGCTTTTGACGATATTTTTAGAAAAAAATAATCTCCCCTGGGACCCTCCCTTGGTCGGACAAGGATTCTTATTTCTATCTACAATATCTCCCATAGCATAGCAAAATACCTACCGGGTTGCCCATATTCGACGGACCCATCTGGCAACGCCATAACTTTTGACAGAGATGTCAGATCGCTTAATGACATACCGCGTTTGAAGCGTCAGTCCAAGCAGATTTTTACCATGCAACAATACACGCCACGCGAGCGCTCTGAAATAGTTGAAATTTACATTCAACAGAACAAGTCAATTGTGAAAACTCAACGTGCTTTTAAAATATTAAAAAATGTGAGAAGTGCGCCTTCTAAGAACACCATTAAGCGT